>JAZDUA010000002.1:2477500-3882500 GCA_038098605.1 Gryllus longicercus | reverse complement strand
GTAGCACGAAGAAGTACCATTCGACTTATGGCATCACTATCAGCCAGTCATGGTATGAAGATTCGACAGCTGGATGTCGAAACTGCATATTTGAACGGAGTACTTGAAGAGGAAATCTATATGAAACCTCCGAAAAATCTTCAACAAATCTTGCGGGACATCGTAGACTCTGAAGGCGAAAATCAGATTGGATCAAAGGCGAAAAGATGCTCGACAAACTCCGCGAAGGTGAAAAGGTATGCCGTTTGAAGAAATCATTATACGGACTGAAACAGGCCGGGAGAAGTTGGTATATGAAGCTAGACGCAACCATGAAGAAGCTGGGATCCGTACCATCGAAATCCGATCCTTGCTTGTTTTACATCGGTTCAGGGGAAGATGTGGTTCTCATTGCGACTTACGTCGACGACATTCTGATAGCTTCTCGCAACGAGGATGAAATATTCGAGCTAATCGCAGGACTACGTACTAATTTTGTCGTGAAGGACCTTGGGTTCGTGAAGTTTTGTTTGGGAATGGAATTCGAGCAATCAAACGGGCAAGTGACACTTCATCAACGAGACTATATTGAGGAGTTAATTTCGAGGTTCGGAATGAAAAATTGCAATGCCGTTTCTACCCCACTGGACCCGAATGTCAAGCTGCAGAAGAACGAGTCACAATCGCCGGAAGACTCACGCCTTCCATATCGTGAGCTTGTTGGAGCTCTTACGTACTTGGCATCGAGCACACGACCCGATATTTCATTCGCAGCCAGTTACCTTGGACAGTTTAACAATTGCTTTGGCTCCGAACATTGGAGAGCCGCTAAACGCGTTTTACGCTATTTTCAGGGCACGATTGATTTGGGACTGACATGACTGACTGTTTAGATCCAGGCTCCTTCAAGGGATACGCTGACGCTGACTGGGGTAACTGTGCCGGTGACAGGAGATCCTATTCCGGCTATCTATTTATGTTGAACGGGGGACCGATCTCTTGGGACTCTCGTAAGCAGCGGACTGTCGCATTGTCAACATTGGAGGCTGAATATATGGCTTTATCGGAGAGCGCGAAGGAAGCCATATTCCTTCGACGGTTTCTCTCAGAATTGGGATTCTATGATTTCGATGATCTCATCATCTTCTGCGATAACCGTGGCTCTCTGATATTAGCCGAAAATGATACGTACCATGCAAGAAGCAAGCACATTGATATCCGCCATCACTTTGTGCGAGACGTACTGAAGAAGAAGGAATTTCGTCTGCAACACGTGCCTACTGAAGACCAAGCTGCAGATTTCCTGACGAAGGGATTACCGAAGTCCAAACATTAGCACTGCGTACAATTAGCAGGGATGAAGATTAACGCATGACCGACGGATGAACAACCGACTCGAGGGGAAGTGTTGTAACTTGAATTTTATCTTTTGAATGCGAGTAGCGGTTGTGCGCCATCTATCTTGTTTGCGCGCATGCGCCATGACTTGTCCGTGCGCATCGCGCTCAACCTTTTGTTTTTTTCTCAGTTGTTCTTGATCACTAAGCTATGTAACACGTACATCAGAATATACGATTTGTTTGTTTGGAAATCGTGTGTATTTATTCGGCTCGTTAGTCTGTTAACCCTTCCTCGCTAACACTTAGATTAGAGTACAGCGTTAACGAGCGACATTGTTGCCGATTTTCGCACATACTAAATCACAGAATAATATTCAATTATTGACTCAATTATTAAGATGTATTCTTATTTCTGAATGACTCATATTATTAATATAATATTCTCAATTTGTGAAAACCTTTTTTGCCCGGAATATTCCTTACTTTTTGTAATGTAATTGATTGAAAATTTTGTAATGTGATTTATTGAAATTGATCTCATTGCTTCAATGAATCCAAAAGGAAAAATAAAAGTTAATTATATTTTATAAGAATAAATATAACGTTGAGACAACAATTGTAATAGTACAAATATTATGTCAACGTGTGTCAATTGCTGGCACTGATGGTGACACTTTTCTTCACTCAAATTGATGACGGAAGACCGGAAGTACTAAGTTAGGCAAACAAGACGAATAAAAATCCCTCTTTTAATGGAAAATGTATCCATGCTGATCATGGTAGCATGATTTCAATAATTAACAAAAAATGTATTCGATACAAGTTCACACAGATTACGGAGAACTGTAATATGTTAGTGTGTATCAAACAGATACACATTATTCATAAATACATGATGTCAGTACTCACGCAACTGCCAGAGTAAAACATCTAAAAGTAAGTGATAACACTAGTAAACACGATTTTACTTTACCAATAAGAACGTCATATAATGTCACAGTTTTGAAATATATCGTATTTATATAGCGTATTATACCGTATTTTGCTATTAATGAAAATACATTTAAATTTAACCTGTAAGATATGTAGAATCAATACGCATGAAATCTTTTTATTAATAAAATATTTGTTCAGTTAATTTATGCCAATTTCATGAGATATCAATAAAATTTTGCTTTCGAGTTTTTTTTTAACTTCTGTATTCGAAGATTGCCGTCTTTATTCTCGCGTCTGGTAGTAAAGCTCAATTACTAGTAGGTCTTAATGATATGAGCAGGTCTTAATGGATGTTTTGAAAACCAGTCACGTGCACCCTCATATTTCCTACAGCGCATCAGTCATCAAAGGAATTTGTATCCAACAGTTGGGGTGGCAGATTCTGAGTCAATCCATGACTTGGGGAACTGTACCCGCAGTGCGCGTGAAGTTCGTGTCTGGTTTGCATGTGCCTCAAATACATTAATACATTATAGTTCTGTTTATTTTATAAAGTGAAATTAGAATTGAATCCATTGGATAAAATGCAAAATGTTATTTCACATTGAAAGTGTGCGAATCAACCCGATAATTTCTGTTACGTTTGTGGATGATTTACACCCAAACTTCAAAGGAAAAAAATATATTAATTACAAAACTTGCCTATTCGTTATACTTTGGCTAAGATGGTTGTGACCAGGAAAAACCATGGGCTATTCACCAGTGTTGTGTGGCCTCTCAAACTCAAATCATTGTCATTCCCTTTACCAATGTTATGGAGAATACCAACAAACATGTTAATGACTGTTTATTATTGCACGTATATGTGTATTTCATTTTTAACGTATTCGTGCCTCGTATGAAACATGCTCATAAATTTAGTTTAATTTTTTTGTAATATATTCCGAGTGACAATATGGAAATAAGTATAGGATTTTGTTTAATTAAAACACTAAATATGTTTATATCTTTTAAACCTTGCGGAATAGAAACTTTTTATAATATTTTTCGAAATCAGCGTGTTCGTTTCTTTTAAAATCACACCTCTTTTTCTGGAGGTAAGAATTTTTTTTCTTCCCTAGTGTAATCAGTCACGTAGATGAGACTGCTGATGTGACCTACTAATCGCTTAAATTGAACTGTGAAAATGTTCAAAATATCGCACATCATACCGCCCCGAGAGAAGTACCACTTCGATTTTCTTTCTGATTGATATAAATGCTGGTAATTCGCTCCGAGCGTTTCCGTGGGATGTTTCTTTCACACCGCTGTTACTTATTTTACTTTATCGTTTACATAGAAAAGATAAAGTATTGTAGGTATTGTAATACTACGTCGGAAGTTGGCGATCTTTCGTCACGAAAACTCCTGTTGCTGGGCCCTGGTAACGAAAAAGTGAATGAGTAGTGTTCCTGTATGTAGAAAATTGCTTCCTCTAACAAGTAGTGTAGTCTGAATCCAGGTTGTGTGAGTCCTTGGTACCGAAAAATCGATTTACAGCAAAATTTCTGTCCGTTCCTTACGTGTCCGTGTGATAAACGTTAGCGCTAAACCGTTTGAACGATCTTCTCCTCAATTAATGTTACCCAATCGATCAGAACGAACTCGGGGCCCTGCGAGGATGGAAGGGGTTTGATTTGATTTGGGTACAATTTATATGAGCCCTGAACATTTTCCTAATTTTCTGAAAAATGGCCTCAAATGTTGTAACTAAACTTTGTTCACGGATAGACTAAAGTGCTCTTAAACCAACGGTGCATTTTCGTTGAAATCTTTGAATTTTCGAAAATTGCAGAAGATATAAATAATTCGAGAAAGTATGTTCTGTTGTAGCACCACTAGTTTGAGACAAAATATTCAAAAGCATTTCAAACAATTTCCTGTTCTTTCCAACTTACACCGCCTACGCACCGTTTCTTGTTTTCATAAAATAAATGGAAGTCCCTCTAAATCAACGATGAAGACACGTGGATCGTTAAGGATACAATGTGCATCGTAACTTGACGTGAACGTCACAAAACCGTTTCAAAAAGAAAAATAACAGCACAGACTTTTCGAAACAAAACGTGTGGACGCGTCGCCAGCTGACTATCGCGTTTGTGCACAGATCTGCCCCACATCACACTATCGCATACACACTGCATGCGAATCTGTGAAGAAAGTGTTACGTAGACTTCCAAAGCGGCGATTAAATTCCATGAAGTTAATTTAAATCTAATTATTTATATTCCCAATTACCAAAGCTACTCATTTAAAACATTGTAGTGTCCATATTCTAAAGAAACCACTTCCAAAGTTTCATTGCCATAGATATATTATTCAAAAGATATTTTATAATAAGTGACGTGAAGAGTGAAAATTATAAATATTATTTATTGCTATTATTTATAATATATGTCAATTTGCAAAAATAAGTAATGTTGTGTTCTAACATTCTATCATTTAATTAAGATTTATTGTAATAATATTTCGATTTTTTTAAATTTATTACTGTAATAGTAATAGTCGCTGTTAGCCAAGGAAAGACATGTGGGGGCAACCAACGTGAAAGAAAGAAACAGGGATAGCTCCACATAACTCTGTATTGTAAACTAAGACGCTCTATAGTAGAATAAAGTATTCGGAAAAATGTACGGAAAAAGGTATCGTAAACTTGTCGGTAAAGTTTTTTTTTTTTAAAGTTCTTAAGTTTTAAGTTTTTAAAGTTCTTTTATTTTGTGGTGAAGATTACCAAACATACCTACTCTAAAGATAATCATCTTAATTTTTAATTTACAGTGAAATCCTATGTTTAGACTCTTCTGTATCTGAAGTATTGTCCTGAAAAATGTTATAAATCACTGCATTTCTTGTATCTCGAACACTTCTCTAGTTCATATACTTTTCCAAGAAATAAAAAGTGTTGGACACCTTTGGAGGAGTTTCAACATATTTTAGTATTACCTGTTACCAACTTCACACATTGCTATCTGGCGATGTCAGTTTAATAAATATTTAATTACAAAATTCGGTAATTACGTAATATTTTCAAGTATCAAATACTTAGTCAGAAGACGATGAGCGCTAAAGCCCATTCTGCAAGTTTTAATAAAATATGGGTCATATTTCTCCATCTTGCTTATGTCACTAGACAAACTTCAATGCTAAGTAAACTACATTTACATTAAGGGATGAAAAGAATAATATTAATATTTTACTTCCAGGTTCTTCACATCCCTCACAGAGGAATATGTGACTTTTTTGCGTTCCGCGAAATGCTTGTGAAAATTCCTCTGGCAATTTAATCTTCATTGTTTGTCCTCCAAAAGAAACAGCTCGCTTTACTCCTACCTTCCTTCACAACAACCGCTACCGCGCATCTGACTTTGCTCCGACCAGATTCGTCGCGCGTCTCAATGCGGGCCAAGGGTGGAGCGCGGGGCGGCAGGGGCAGGGGCGGGGGCAGGGGCGGGAGCAGGGGCGGTGGCAGGGGCGGGGGCAGGGGCGGCGGGGGCGGCGCCGTCGGGGGTCGCGGCTGTTGACCCGTCGCCGCCGCCACCGCCGTCGCCGCCGTCCTGGTCGCCAGGCGTGCATGCGTGAGCGCGTGCGTGCGTGCGTGCGTGCGTGCTCCCTCCGCTCGCCTGCGGAGAGCCCCATAAAAGGCAGTGGTGTATCGATGCGATACCAGAGATCACAGCCGAGGCCCTGGGAGGTCGTGAGAGCTTCGACCTCCACTTTGGATCCAATGATCAGACGGGCCGGCTGGAACTGTATCACGCTCTGAAGGACGGGCGTCCTGGGAGGGACTTTAATGTAGGCTGCGGTCGGGCCCATCGCGGCCGTTGGCTGACAGCGCGCACGTTTCGCCTGCCGAGAGGCATTGAATGCCAAGCACACTGGGGGAAGACACGTGCGGTCGCTTCTCCGAATAAGCCGCCAGGGTCGTTGCCAACTCCGTGACGTTAAAAAGACGAATATATGCGAATATAAATTGGCGCTTTATTAGAGTACCTTCAAAAGATCCAAACCTACATCACGGCTCCTATGTACTATCTAGCTTATCTAACGTCCCTCTCTAGAAGAGAATCCTGGTTCTAAAACTAACCTCTAGATATTTCAGCTCTCTTTTTGATGAAAAAAGCGTGAATTTATAAAAGAATACCACTATCTTGTGTATTTATCATCTACCCCAGGTGAAAGTCTTTACGTGTCTACATTACCTTTTTATTAACACTTCCTTTTTCCTATCCCCCCTGATAAAAAACATGGAATTACATTTTTCATTTTCACGAAAGCTTACTAAGATTTTTTGCTTAAATTTTTACAGTTCATACAATTGTTATTTCAAGAAAAATCCTGCTTCCGAAGAATGTCGTTTCTTTTTTTCATTTCTAAACGGTAAAAGTAGAAATTAACAATCCATTGACTATTGAACATCTCAATAATCTTGATCTAGAACCATTAATGAATTCTCTTTTACGCACTTGTTTTACTTTTCTATGCTATATCTCGTTTTTTGATCAGTACCTTGAATATTTTTTATTTCCTCAAATTTGTATTACTCTCGACAACACCTTACGATTGATTAACTCAGATACAAAAGTGCGAATTTTCTTTCTATGTTTTTTCTACAGATGTTGTGCCATCTTTCAGGGAACAGGGTGTTAGTTTACTCACACTACAGGGAAACTGCGTACACCAAAATAACGAAACTATAGTCTTTGGCCTCAGAGATAATATAAATCATCTGTCATTGGGTCGTCGATTGCATACTATATCTGGAAGAAGATTGAAATATTTTCGAAGGAAATAAACTGCAAGAGCATATCAGCATATCAGAGCATACCATGGTTTAAAGTGATACAACAACATTGTAATCATATTCGTAAGTCGAAAAATCTTGAGAGGCTTTTTGATAGATGCTATAATAATATAGCGTTCCGAGAGAAATGGAATTACAATGTCACAAAAACTGATTCTCAAACAGTTTACAGAAAATACGTATTTTATAATGTGTCAAATTCAATTTTGCAAATTAACAGATTTCATTAATCTTATTCTTTGCATGTCAGAACAGTATATAAGATCTATGAGAAAAAGTCAAACGTAAAGGAGATCTTTTTGTTATTCCTGCTTCTCAGAAAATGCAAACAATTCATATCATTCCCGTGATTTCAATGAAAAATTGGGAAACCTATTTAGCTAGAGAGCTATTTCAACAACATATTCAGCAAAAAATTTTCTAATCTGGAAAATCTCGAACATTTCAAATAACATACCAGTTCTGTTAGCAAAGTAGTTCTGTTTTGGTTTAAGATTCAAATCTTTTCACTTAATTTTGATTAAAACACATTATTATTTTTAATTAATTATTTATAACAAAATATTACATAATTTTATGACTAATATTTGTTTCTACAGGGATTCTTGGGATTAATTTTAAAGAGTTAAAAAGAAATACTGTTTTTCCTGAGTTCAAGAAATAGCCCTTTTCTGTGTGAGGCATTCGATAGAACAAAATCGATGATACTTGAAACTCACGTGAAAACTCAAAACAAACTCCGTGAGATGATTTGCTATATGAAGTGAATGTGCTCTCACCTTAATTTAGAATAGGCGTAAGAAAAATTAAATAGTAATTTGATTGTATTCCTGCTTCGTGGTTGCCTGTAGTTCCACTGTCGGTTACCCCACCGTTGCTGTGGAGATATCGCCCCCTACTACCACCATCCAGTGTTTACGTCGGTACTCCAATCTACGTCGGAGGCATACGTACCTTCGGATCACGGGTACGGACGGGCCCTATTTTAGGGTCCAATTCATGGTCTACAGGATCTAAGAGATAGTAATCATCATTGTCATTGGGCTTTTAACGACGGTGTATTTCCTTTAGAATTCCACCACGTCCCCCACCCACAGAATTTGTTCCACCTGTTGATGGCTAGTGGTTGTTTTGCACGGTCGCACAGCTCCCAGATAATCGAAAAAAATCATATATGTTAGAAATATGTGTCATTGCCATTCAATATTCCAGATATTTCAGGAATATCATTGTATAAGAAATCATTATGGAATCAAAGGGCGCCCGTCGAATATCTTCTCTAGCATCTCGTGTGCTCCCAGCCACCGCATCGACGTTACACTTTTAAGCTTTTTTATTGCATTTATGAGCTCTTTAACTTGCCCATGCCTCAATGTTGGGACGCGTGCGCTTCCGCTGCGCAACTCTGGTAGACAGTGCCGGCGCTAGGCATGGCCAGACTGGGCGATCGCCTGGGACCCCGCATGTCAAGGGGCCTGATGATGGAACTGAAGGGGGGAAATATTAAAGAATTGAAAAAGAAATTAGAACTCGAGAAATCGTCATCGTAATTTTTTTTAAGTCGCGGTAGAGTAGTCTGATATTTCATATAATTTTCAATTATTTTTTTACCTTAAATAGTTAATTATAGTAATTACTTGTAACGTAGGACTTCATGAAATGAATCGAATGACGTCAATATCAAAATATGTTCAACTGAAAATCATATTATTATTTCTTGAGTTTAACAAGTTATTTTATTAAACACAACAACATTTTTTAGCGTTTTAAACTCACTACGGAAATTGTATTTTTCATTACTAAATACTTTTACTTAAAACTATTATTTAAATCTTCAAAGACCTTTTTCTAGCGTAAACGTAATTGTTGTTATTTGTTGAGATAAAATAACTCTTATAGTGTCTTCATTCAACTTTCACATTTTGAATTTGATGGGGGAGGGGTACATTTCAGCATTGCTCCGGGCTCAAAATTGCCTAGCTCCGGAACTGCTCGTAGGCAGCGCCACCGGTTTACATCGCAGAGCGAAGGAGAGAGGGGGTCTCCCCGCCCAGCGAAGGGGTTCCATGCTGGCCCAGCGTTCGACACCGAGGGAATACCAATTTGCTGTCTTGCTCTGAAACTAGCTGCACCTTAATTCGTACATTTCTCGTGTTCTTTAAAGAAAATAAGTTCAATTCTTGGCGGTATTGAATGCATTATTTATGATGTTTCGCGAAATTATTTTCATTTATGTCAGGTTTGTTCCTTCAAATTGTACATTCGATGAGCGCAGATTGTTTTGAGTAAAGTTGGCCATGGCCATTCTGGAAGAAAGTCTCTCTTTCTGCAGCTCTTTTTCCACATGGTGTGTGCAGCGTTCTTTCTGACAGTCATCCAGTAATTTCGACAGAGAATGTGATAGTGACAGTCAATGAATGCTTGTTGAAGATCTACTAGATAGATAGTTATGGTATAAGTGACTTGTTGTTTTTGCAAGTGCTGTCCCGACAAATCTTTCTTAAAGAAGTAAGAATCTCTACCGATTTAAGAGAACACATTCCTGAAACATTACAGATCATCCATTATTGCAATATATACCGGGATAGTGAAATTTTCGAAATAAAATAATTTTATTTCGTTATCATCATCACTAGTGGCAGCAATAAAAATCACGAAATTAATTAGTGTATAACTGATCCAAACAATAGAGCTTGTAGCGAAGCGCTGGAGTGCGATCAGTGTATTTTCGAAACCCAGTTCTTTTTTGTTTTGTATGAATTCTACGAGTATTACCACAAACGAGCTACAATACACTGCATAGAGTGGCTGAAGCGCTTCTATCTGTGAAGAAAATTGAAGCCATGTTTATGCAGTCAAAGCAGCGCCCTCTGGGGAACAAATTATTCTATGCTATTATGTATGCAGCTCTGCCCCTGGCAGGTCTCAGCTGTTCATGGTTTCATCCGATCGTGAGCTTGAACGTCACAATAGTGACATCACTATGGTGACGTTTAAGCTTTTGATTGGATGAAACTGTCAACAGCTGATACCTGCCAGGGGCAGAGTTGC
Organism: Gryllus longicercus; assembly: GCA_038098605.1. Taxonomy (NCBI): domain Eukaryota; kingdom Metazoa; phylum Arthropoda; class Insecta; order Orthoptera; family Gryllidae; genus Gryllus; species Gryllus longicercus. The sequence continues at coordinate 3,872,354 of JAZDUA010000002.1, read as the reverse complement.
AGTATATCATTACGTTTGGCGCTGGTTACGGACGGTTACAGTGCCACTCGTATGTTTTGACTTCTAAAAACATGGTGGCCACTAGTTCGGTGAGCGTCCACCAAGAGCGCTGAAACTATAGGGACAGCCACTCTATCTAGTATATTTTAGTTCCTTCATTACCACCCGTTGTCTCAATGCGTAACTAATACAAAATCTCGCGTGCCCATACTAAAAATAAAAGAGAGAACAATATGCCTTGGTGGTGAATATACATGACACGGGCACTTTGCACAAAATTATGTAAGTAATGTTTTAATGTATATTTTATTAAACTTGGTTTTAAATAATTTACTAGAATTGCTAACGTTTTATAATGTATTAGTATTCTAAATTTTGGAAATTAGATTCCGGTCAATGGAGTTACAACTTCCAGTTTGTTGAGGCACTAGTCGCTATAGGATCCAGCCCCCATTCCTCCGCACCGCTAAGATCCATTGACCCTTAGCGGCTATAAACATGTCTGTCCTCACAGGCCTGTAGCAACACTTAGAAACTTTTAGAACGGTTTAGAGTTGGGCAGAAAAGATGGCGCGCACGTCTCGCTCTATTGACAGCGCTTTACTCTCTCTGTCCGCAGGCAAACCACCAACTCTCACCATCTACTCATATCAAGAAGTGAGGGAAGAGTTGGACCTTTCTTTAAATAACACATAGCAGTTTGGGAATGCTCCAACTGGAGCATGTCACTACACAGAAGCTAACGTGCATGTCCGTGGCAGGGTTTAAAACCGTGACCATCCAAGTCGACTCTGAGCCTTAGCGCGTCCTCCTTAGATTCTCGGCTACCCAATTCGTCCCAAGAGGCATTAACCAACGAGGCTCTACAGGAACATCCACTGTCCCCGCTCGCCCCACTGCTTCCAGAAACGCACAAACGCCATTTTCTGGACAACAGCTCAATTTTTTGAACGGATAATAAAACGGTAAATAACGGTAATTGAACGGTAAATAAATTGAGGATGAATCTTAATGTCAATTTGAAGTATTCTTTTGTTTTTTTCAAAAACTGCCCAGATGTACGTTTTTTGAAATATCTCTCACATTGTTAATATTTATATTACCAGCAGCTTGTATACATTATTGTGTTTGTGAATCAAAGTATTTCTGAGATTTTTCATGAACTTTCTCCAAAAATTAAAAGTTTATCAGAAACGCCTTCAAATTTTTCAACGAAACTTTTCATGTAAAACGAACTCCTCTATAATACTCTAAAAGTAATATACTATCAGTTCTTCCATTAGGGGACCGTAAAGTTGGGAAAATGCGAACAAAAATAGTTTGGGCGGCGATAGATGGCAACTGGAATGAAGGTGAGGCAAAACCGAAAAACTATCACAGACCAAAGAAATTATAAAAGTAACTAGTAACAGAAAGTCTGTATGAGAAAGCACTGTTGTAACAGTAATTCAAATTGTGATCTGGTCATCAAAATTCCACCTGTGATTTGATTTTTGAAAGTCCTTTGAATATTTCTTCTTAATATCCTATGCCTAAGTGGAGCTTTGTTGTTTTTTTACGTGTCATAGATAATCAATGTTGTAAAGATTTTTTTCAGCGTAATGGAAGAATGCACAGTCATTAAACACAGGAAAGTATAGCGGGTTGCTCCTCACGGCTCAAAGCGATCGTGAGCATAGGTGCGCTCGAAAACCATACTCAACCAAACCATATTAAAACTAAAGGATCATTTTAGGCTAATTAAGATATCTATTCTCGAATTTTAGACTCCTTTGGATTTTTCAAACTCGTAGGCGCTTCTAGCTGTAGTCTAAGGCTAGCACATCCCCCCTAGAAAATACATCATCCCACCCGTAATTGCAAAATAAGGAAGAGGCGTCTAAAATTAGACTTATTTTCGCTCTAGGAATTGACATTTTAGAAGTTCAAAATACTAAACAAGTTCAGAATTTTTTTAATAATAATTAAACATTTACTCTATCAAGAACAGTTCAACATTTTTAAAACTTAACGGAATAAAAGGTCATTTGCGAAAGACTTCCATTTAGATAACACGAGAAAGATCTGTCTAAATAGAATTTAAACATTTCATGAGAGTAGCGAGATATCTGACAAAAACAACAAATTAAACAGCAAAAATATGTGATGAAATTTCGAAATTAAGCATAAAACGGAAAAATTCAAATATTCAGAATCCAAAAGTATTTAAAATGTAGAAACAATGTGTCAATTCTAGTAGGAAGAGAACAAAATAATCATACTTCAGATACTGAGAGGAAGTGTCAGACATTTTTAATAAACGCAATCTTGCCAGATATCGTGAACCTGCTATCATGAACGTTAATACCAGTTTTACCAGCATCCCTAACCTAACAAAAAATACTTTATTAACTTGCCTATGAGATACCTCAATCTTCGTCATGGGAAGATCGAACTGTGTTTATCACGTATTTTCCAACTAGTCGAAAAAACAACTGATTATGCTCTCTAGTTTACGCTACAAATCCTACTAAGATTTACAATCGAGTAACAGGGAAGCCTTCTTTAATAGTAAATTGTCTCTCAAGGTAAACAAGGAATCAAACGAAAGAAATTAATATTCGCGCAACTTTTCTTGACCGATGGATTGACGATTTTGGGAGGAGTGGGGATATTAGTTACGAAGTCGGCCACTAGAGTATTTTAAGTAATGCCAACGTCTGTGAAATGAAAGTCAAACCTGCATCTTGTGCGGCGAGGTCATCGCCCTGGGAAAGCAACAGCAGGGACACTAGATGAATGAAAATGTATTTAAGCAGTCAGATAGTGTAGATCTTCGCTAATTTTGACAAGTATTTTTGTCGAAATTACCCAGAACTCACCACGTGGAGGTGTCTACACATCGAGTTCCCCACTTGCCCTCCCAACCACCCTACCTTTTGAGAGCAAGTTAGTCATAATCGAGGTTTTTAATGTCAAGTCCGGGTTTGGTGTCGTAATCGGGTAATGGTCAAATTAATCAGAATCAGAGTTTTCTGATGAATGCAAATCTTCACTCTCATCACTGGACCGTGAGGAGGTGTTAATAATAATGTCATCAATCGACATTTCTAAAATGCCATCATTGGTCCAATATTCCACCTCAAGGTTTTGCACATGTCTACAATAACCTTCCCAGTCTGATGGTGATACTTGTGCAAAAGCTGATTTAGTTAGCTTAAGCAAATTTTCTGCCGACATATCTCCTGAAATGTTCTGCTCTCTGACATATCTTTTGATTTTAGCCCATGCAAGTTCTATGGGGTTCAAATCACAATGATATGGGGGCAGACGAATTACTGTGTGGCCTTTTTTTGCTGCAATTTCATCTACAACATATGTCTTATGAGCAGGCTTATTTTCCTTAATTTTTTTAAATAGTGCTTCTTTTCTCATGGACATATCACATGAAATGCCCTTATTTTCTAACCATTGAACCATGGTTATTTTGGTGTCATATCTGCATGGGGTTTTGTCTACCTGTCTGCTGTGATACGATGCATTGTCCAGCACTATTACTGATTCAGGAGGCAGATTGTCAAGTATTTTTGTACAAAACCATCTTTCAAAATTTTCTGAGTTCATCTGACCATGATAATCCCCTGTTGTTGATTTGGCTTTAAATATTAATTGAGCCTCCTCAATGAATCCATTTTTGGAACCTATACTGGCAACAATAAATCTTTTAGATGTACTTCCCCAATCAGTGACACCAATAACGTCTTTCCTTTGCCAGCATTTTCTCACAGTAAGATTGCTGTCGATCCATGATTCATCTAGGTAAAAAATTTCTCTCCCATTCTCTCGGAAATGTTTCATTTGTACAATGAAACGAGTTCGCCAATCCACAATATCAGCTCTCTCCAGAAGCAAAGTTCTCTTATTTTGAACTCTTCTCCAAAAAAAACCCATGCTGTGCAATGTTTTTCTAAGAGAGCTTTTCCCCCATTTCCAATTAATCTTTTCTCGCAGAACAGGTAGAAGTTTGTCTATTGATGGAACAACTTTTTCTACTGAATAAAAATGCTGGATTGTATCTCGAATAACTCTCTTGTCAAAATCATCAACAGCAACCTTACCTCTTGTTCTTGTTCTAATATAAAAAAGAAAAGAATAAGCCCTTAAATAATATGTAAATATTATGGAATATTTCAAATTAGCAAAAAATGATGACGCAATTACATCAAAATTCCATTTTATATATTTTAAGATAGGATGCCTTAGTTTAATAATTACAGAGGTGTCCAATTTATTATAATTGAAGTATATCTATATTTTCCTTTTACATCTTTTCACAATTGTTTCCAAATTTTTAGAATGAATGGTTGATTTATAATATCATAAGTAATTAGATTTTTAAAAACAATATTAGTGTTGACAGAATTAAGAAGAAGGAATTCATTTTTATGTCATAATGCAACCAAGTTTAATGCCCAGCAAAATGCAGATGTTTGTATTTTGCTGATCAGAAAAAAACTAAAATCATTTTGAAGTCAATAAGGCAAAGTGGATTAAAAATAAAGAAATGTTAAAACATTAGATTATATCATAATTAAATGTTATTTAATTAAACCATCATTGTTTTTAATGAGTGGATACCAAATAGCAATACTGATTATGGAGGAAGGAAATTCAATTCAATTTAAAGAGATTCAATTCAAATTAAAAATTAATAAACATTAATATTTTTGTTTTTTAATATTATATTATGCCATAATTATAAAAATAATACTCAATAACAATTATTCATTGACTGATTGTAGTAAAGTAATATTCAGTTCCAGAAAATAATAGATTATTAAGATTTGTACTTTAAGCATTCGCAACTTTTTCATTTTAGCTTAATTGATTTTTGCTCTCAGTACATCTTTAATAGAAATGTTCTGTGTCAGATTTGTATTTAAAATTGCTCCTCACATTTTTTAATACATGACTGGTTAATTTCTTGACTTTTGTTTGCCTCTAGTGAGAAATACTTTTATTGTAATACATTCATTGTAATACTTTCTTCTTATAAATTGTGACTGTCTAAAGAGGAAGTAACAAGGCGAACATTTTTAATGTCTTAAAGTACTATAAATCAGCCTTTCATTTGAAGATCTGTGTAAAGTATATGGAAATAGTATGTAAGAAATATAATTACAGAGAGTATGATAAATTGATTTCCTTGAATGTTACCTTTTTTTACCGGGCGTTTCGGGGGATTGTGAAGGGTCATTGGCTCTTTTTGACTTTATTCTACGTATAGTGGAAATACTGGCTCCAGTATACGCAGAAGCCCGATCTAGAGCATGACTTAGAGGATGCAACAAAACATTGTTCCCCTTTTCCATTTCACATGCATGAACCACTTTTTCAATCATTTTGCGTTCGCCGCTACGATATGTCCTCTTAACTTTTTCAGGAGTTTTAGGTGACTCCCTTGAAGGACCTGGACCTGACTCAGCCATTTCTTTTGATTTAGACAAAAAGCCTGAACAGAGGTTCTGCACTGTAATAGCAACTGGCTTTGACTAGCTTCTGTTTCGCGCCAACGAAGTTTTAACGCTTGGAAGGTTGTCATCAGTGCCCGCTGCGAGCTTTTGCCTTCAACTGTTTCTTGCACAAGGGTGGGGGTTCAAGGTCATCGGTCAAGAAAAGTTGCGCGAATATTAGAAAACAATATACTGATGACATCACAAGTGGATCTACAAATGAGCCATTTCCATTTTTAAAAACAATGAGTCATAATGGAACAGTAGGAAAGAATATTGATTAATTCATAATGAAATGCGCAAATTAATGCAACAATCAAGAAATTCAAGAAAAATTAATAGTCACGACTATTAATTATAAACTAGCGGTTCTACACCAGTATATACTTTCTCACGTTATTGGAAGCAGCTATGTCATATAGAAATATTGCATTGTCTGCGGTACAATCTCAGTTATTACTTGAAAACGTTCAATTCAAACAAAGCGCCTGTGATGCATATCTGCATTCATTTCTATAGTCAGGTACAACAATCATTTATTACTTTTACAAATGAAACAAACAGAAATACATTTGACTGATACAGTATTTTACAGAAGAACAGAAATACTTTAAATAAAAGTAAATTATCTGTTCTTCAAGACTGTAAGAAACAATTTGGCCCTTACCGGTCTAATTTTTGAATCAAAGACGTTTAAATTAGTACAGTCTCGTAAGGAAAAACTTTCGCGGATATAGGTTTTTTTGCAATCAGGTGATATTAAATGTAACATACCTCACCGAGCATTCTGAGAACTAATTTATATGAAAAAACTGCTAAGAAATTCATCACAAACAGAAGTACTAGTTTTCGGCCTAGAAGTACGCTGTATAAATCTTGCTATTGTCAGCACTGGTTCTCTTAGGGAAGAGAAACTGCGACAAAACAATGGATTATCATACTTTTTTTGGAAACACCAAGCTAGAAAAAATAAAACAGCTGTATATTATCGCGCCACCATCTAGATGTTCAACAAGAATGAGCTTCTCAAATGTAGATGCGACATTGTTGCGGAAATTTCAAATCATCTTTGAGGATTGCTTAACAGAAATTATGCAAAAACTACTAGTTTAAAAAAAATATACATGACCTTTTTTAAAGAGCTAATTTTGTAAAATTTTGGACTTTTTCTCAGGCAAAAATATCTATCTTCAAATTCACAGTTTTGAAATGTTTTTCCAATTTTCGAAAACTTGGGGATATCAACGAAAATTAGACATCTTAATCGTCCTTCGCACTACTCAACAACAAAATTTAATCAAAAACTTTGAAGCGATATTTTTGAAAATTTTTAAAATCTTCAATACCCAAATTTAAAATATCGGTTTCAAATTCTTGGGTCCGCAACATAAGCGAGAATATTTGAAGAATATTAATTTTGGAAAAAATCAGCTGAACGGTTTAGGTGCTAACGTTGACGACAGACGGACAGAGAGATTCACAGACGGACGTTTTGCTGTCAATCGATTTTTCGGTATCAAGAATCAACAAAACATGGTTTCTGGCTACACCACATGTTAGAGGATTTATCCTCTAACATGTGGTGTTTAACACACGTAACACAACCTAAATTTAACAACAGGATTTATCCTCTTTTTCGTTACCAGAGCCTGGCAATAAGAGCTTCTGGCGAAATTTTTTGTGTTTTCTGGCGCACAGTTACATAACTTTCTCTTCTTAAGACTTTTTCTTTCTTCTTGAGGACGAGAGAGTAAAAAATGAACATTAACATCTCGATAAATTAAGGAAATTTGTTGAAATCATTCTGGCAATACAGATGAAAAGAAAGATACCCTCTCGACCAGACGAAATGCAATAATGAGTTACAACGCCATAACCTAAGACACAACTCTTTAGTAATACACCACTTGCATCGGCCCTCATTGTAGGAACCACAGTCGTTTGTCGATAATTTTTAATTTTTGATGAGCCATGTAACTCGTTAACGGTCGCCCTTTGCTGCCGCTTCCTAGTCGCGCTGTGTCCTCCCGGGCAGTGGGACAATGTGCCGTACTACTTAGTAGAAATTGAAAATTAGGAATGGAACTAAACGTACAAAAATTGTTGGGATATGTAGAGACATACAGTTCTAGATATTTTAATTTATCATGAATTTGACCATTAAATTTAACTTTTATATTCCAACTTATTTGATCATTTCTAAAATTCGTTCTACTACTTTCACTACAATGGAGAAGAGGGAACAGCATAAGTCCGAGAATGTGATTAATTTTTTTTTTTAAAATTGAAACGCCATTCTTGACCGTGTCATACTTACCATCCATCGCGCAATCCGAAGTAAAAATGTTATCAAATTTTAATATAATTTTTGCTTTAAAATAATTGAAAAATTTCGATACGGTATATCAAACCGAAAGTTCACTGACGATACACAAACGTTTAGTATATTACTTTCTCGATACTGTTTACGCGTGTAGAGAAAGTACTGTTATGTTGCGGGAGAAAAACGGTTAATTTCCGACAGAACTCATCTTTCTGGGCACTACTAATAAATATGTGAATTAATTTTGTTTGTGTGTATAGTAGATTACTTCCTTTAACAAGTTGAGTAGACAGAATCCATGTTTTGGGGGTCTTTGATACTGAAAAATTGATTGGCGGCAAAAGTCAGTCTGTCTGTCTGTCTGTGAACAACACTAGTGGCTAAACCATAAGCGGGATTTTCACTAAAATTGATATTCCCCAATCTCTCAAATTCATTTTACCGCCCAATTCGAAACCGATATTTTAATTTTGGAGGTACTTTACATGAAGCCCCTGTAACATACTATTCAAAATGTTTAAAAAAATTACTACAATTTTTTTCATTAAATTTTGTCCTCGGATGGTGTAAAGCCGCTTAAGGGAATGGTGTGATTCTCATTATCGTCAAAATTTCTGATTTTTCGAAATTTGCAAGGTTCACATTTTTCAGCGTCTTCCTGCTACTGCAATATTGAAGATAGAAATGAGTTTCTTAAAATGAAGTTATTATCCATAATTAGTTGTTTTATACATTTTTTGAAGTAGTAGTTTTGGCGCAATTTCGAGTGAATATGTACAGTGTCAAAAAGAAGAATTTCTCCTCCGTCGACTACTTAGGTCATTGCCGGAAGTGTAGTGTGATGCACACGTGACAAGTGACAAAATGCATTGTGCCAAAAGAATGACAAACTGGTAAAAACTGAGAACTTTGTTGAAACGTTAAGCTTTTCAAATCGACAGTTTCTCTAATGCCTCGTTTTTAGTTTCTGCGACACTGAGCACAGCCTCGCCGCCGCCGCCGCCGCCGCCGCCGCCGCCGCCGCCGCATCCGCTGGGCAGGTGCAGCGCGTGCTCATTAGGGAGGGCGCGGCCGCCGCGACGCGACGCACTCCCCCGTCTCCCCCCGCCGCCGGCACACTCGCCGCCGCCCTGGGGAACGCCGCCCCGCCCGTCTGCGGGCCCCGCCGCCCAGAGCCCCACATCCCACAATGCCTTCCTAATTATGTGCGTGCATTAAGTCACAAATGCGTACGCAACACATTTTGCATCATTGTAACTCAGCGCTGCCCACCCACCTTGCGAATCTCATTAAAGCGCAAGTGGGGTAAAAGCACCAGTAGTAGCCACGGTTAAGAATGCTTTCGTAGTTTTCTAAAACTTCATGGGCTACAGAACAAATTTCATAAAGTGATGTTCTTCACGCCAATATGTGTGCTATTGAGTTCCGTCACACTGACTGAAGTTTGCACCTAAAGCTCCACAACCCAATGGTATTTGGAAGGATGACCACAATCACCAAGAACAGCAAACGATTAGAGTAAGACTTATTTATTCCTTCACACGAGAGATGAATGTTCGTGATTAGTAACAAGAGTAAAAGGTTTTGCTGTATAAATAAGATAAAATTTATTTGAACTGCAAATGGGCATAACCCGGTGACAGCTAAATACATAAATAAGATAATATATCTAACATGCAAATTATATAATAATAATTATTATTATTATAAAATAATAATGATCGTACAATAATAATCATAGAAACAATAAAAACATCTGATAAAACAACGAAATAATCGTAATAACAATATTAACAATAATAATAAAAATAATTATATTAAAACTATTTCATAAAACATTAAATTACCTTAAGAAAAATAAACATTTATAATCTAACTCCGCACTGAATGTTTATTCTATTAAGACCACACTGCACTGCACTTCTTTTCACTTCACTATGACCTTTTAATCACTTCCTACATTATTTCTCTGTTTTACACTGCACGACACCTCACTTCATAATATATCACATACGCATCGCTCTATAACCTACTATTCTCATTTAAGTCCCTCATTTACTTAGTAACACCCTAAATTAATTTCCTAAACTGATGAACACTTCGAGGAAAGGGTTCAAAGATTTTGCAGGCAATATATTCCATTCCTTTATCGTTCGATTTGTGAAAGAAAATTTCCAGACATCCGTCCTCTGCGGTCTTAAATTTATTTTGTGCCCGTGATTCCCCCCTACTGATGTATATTGGAATACTTAGCCGCCGATTAATTTCCTTACAAGCTTGATTACCACTACAAGCTTTATACATAGTGCAGAGTCTTGCTACTGATGGCATGTTTTCGAGTGAATCCCATCCTGCCATTTTCTTGTCCCTGAAAGTAAATTTAGCTACCTTATGCTGAATCCCTACTAAATTTTTACACTGCATAATTTTGTGCGGATCCTAACAAATTGTTCCATATTCCATTATCAGACGAACAAGCGATAAATAAGCAATTTCCATCGCGTTTGCTGTACTCTTTTTTAAGATGCGCATTACAAAGTGAAGAGATCTCCAGGCTTTCCCTACAACGAAATCTACGTGTCTTTTCCAGCTTAATTTTCTATCGAAATGGATTCCTAAGTACTTGCATGAGTAAACTCTCGGAATAATATTATTTAAATGGTAATTTGTTTCTTTACAATTAAGACTCCTGCCAAAACTGATGGATTTGCTTTTAGAGCTATTTATGGACATTCCATTATTTTCCGCCAAGAAATATAACGCATCAAGATCCCGTTGCAGCATTTATTCACCTTCTTCCGAATTACTACTACGATATATTATGCAATCGTCTGCAAATAGCCGAACATTTGAGATTAAGTGCACCGGCAGATCATTGCCGAACATTAGAAATAGAAGAGGTCCAATGACACTCCCCTGCGGTATTCCTGACGTAACACTTGCCCCGGAAGATAACTCTTGCCCAATTCGAACTTTCTGTTTTCTGCCTCCCAGACACTCGCTAATCTACGCCACCACCCTGGAATCGGTTCCCGAATTCATTAATTTCTCTACAAGCCGATCGTGGGGAACGACATCGAACGCTTTGGCAAAATCTCTAACTATTGCGTCTACTCATCCGCCAGAGTCAATTTCATCTGCTAGATCCTAAAATAGTGTCACTACCTTACGTTCACATGAGTAACCACTCCTGAAACCGTGTTGGCATTATAGAAACATTTTTTGATTTTACAATGGAGGAAATAAAGTCTGTATTTGCACTCTTTATTGAAGCTATGTTTGGTGATAAAGTAGGACGCTGTGACTACATCAATACCTTCAAGAGAAGTTGTTAAACCACAGCAACATCAGAATTTGCCTTTCATTGTATTATTGAAATAGAGCACTGTGGCAGTCGTGCCTACGCTCTTAAAACAAGTTGCTAGACAATACAAATGTCACGATTAAGACCAATCCGGGCAATATGGTGGACCAATCTACTATTAATCCACCATCGTACAGAATCCACTCCTTTAAAATCTATTTTCTCTAGTCGGATTTAATGTCTGACAATAAATCGTTCATCATGGAACTGCACTCTTTCTCTGTTTACCCCTTTTGCAGTGGTCATTAATATCAAGACAAAAGTGATACTTTCCTTTGAAAATTATCCATTTTCATTCCATGTGACTGAATGACCCGGTCACGATTCCACACAGTAGCTTCGTTGATGTATTAAAAGCAGCCGTAGTAACTACGCGTGCCTATAGGGACATTGTGCAGCAGACTTTCTATGGTTCTGACTGTCGCAGAATGATACCGGGAGTGTGTCGTTTCATGTACATTGTGGGAAATTGCGGTAATTAGAGATATCGTGCATTTCGGGCGATATGTAAGATTACCCTCCAAAGTCCACGTGTGACTGTGATCCGTCCAACCGGTTTAGTTAGATCAACTGATGTTAATGCAGCGGCTCTAACATGGAGGTCCTCCGATAGCCGACGGAGGCGTATTTTCGACACTACCTAGATCTCTGGGTAGGGGATCTCGAGTTCAGTGTTTGTCTAGCGGCAGGCTGTTCTTAGGCTTCAATGGTCTCTCCAATCAATACCAAGCGAATTCCGGAATAGTACCTTAACAAACGAGCCGGATTGCGCGATCTCTCCCTCCTGATTCTTATCCACACCTCACCATTATACTCTACTTTTGCATCTATGTCGGGAACCAGTCGGAGTCGGAGACCAGTCAGGTGCTTCGAGTTTGCCCTGGCTGGGAGGTATCTAGTGGGAGGAATTCCCGAAAAACCGACAAGAAGGTCTGCGCCGGCCCCCGCGTTCTACTGGGGAATTGATTGGTTGATTGATTACTAGTGATTCCGGGCGAGTCAACTGCTAAAGTCATTAGTACCGTAAGTGTAGTGTTTTTATTTGGGAGGTGGCGGTGATCTTGTTCCGCTGGATGGCGACATCCAACCGTCGTCGGCATCCTACCATCGGCTAGCGGGCTTTTCCCAAGAAGGTAGTAGTTCCCACCAGTGGGGCACCGCCCAAGCCGGGAGAAGCTCTAAGCACCCGACCGGTCTCTAGGCATATGTGGCGAGTGTCGAAAATACTGCCATCGTCGGGACACGAACCTAGGACCTCCCGGTCAGAGGCACTGCAGTGCCATCAGTTGATGCCCTGTGCCACTTCTCTCGGCATCTGCGCCGGAGCTCGCGTTCTAGTGCGGGGGGATACAGCCACCTCCAGTGATAAAACATTAACTACACTTACGGGAATAATGACCGTAGCCGTTGACGCGCCTGGAAACATCAATCAATGTTCCGTCCGCCATCCACTGTTCTCCGTCTCAGTCTACTACTGTTCGCCGCCCCCCCTTTCCCATCCACCACCTCCTCCTCTGCAAACACACTCTCTCTCTCTCTCTCTCTCTCCGGGCCGTGGCCTCCGCTGGGCCGCCCACCGCCCGCAGGGAAGTGCACGACGCGCGCCGCCTCACTTCCGCGTCCGTCTCCCGGCGGCTTCCTCCCGCCGGAGGCCGCAGTTCCACGCGGTGAATCACACCGCAATGAAAACTGGCGGCTTTCGCGCGATGCCAAGGCCCGCAGTCGTCGCAATGGACGCCTAACATCAGGATCCTCCGGGGTGATGCGCGCAACAAACGCAAGGCGTATGGGTTCAGCTATTGTAGTCGTTAAGATGTTACTCGATAGTGTCTTTCTAATAGACTCTTATTACAGGGGATGTATGTATTATGCTCAGTTTGTGTTTGATAATTGCAGAATTATATTAAAAGATTTTTTAAACATAATGAAAATATTCATTTTCTTTTATAACTCAAACAATAATTATTTTCGCGAAGTAACGTTTAAAAAGATAACGTTTCAATTTAAACGTTAAGTGATTCGCTTGCGAATTTGCAAAACATTACTATACTTTATTAACCAAATAGGCCAATTATATTCTACGCTAATTTAGTAGAAGAAATGTTTTTATTTGAAATATTTTTTTAATTATCCTAAGATCGCAATGTTATTTGACAAAATATTTTTGATTTACAAATTTTGACCCCCAAAACGCAAAACCTTATGAAAAACCTCTTATCGCAAAGATCGCCTCGAGAGATCTATGAAGAATGTAAAACAATCTCCTCAAGAATGCGTTGCAGAAACGATAATTACTACGTAGCTCAACGAGGCAGGCCGCTGCCAGCTGTAGCCTCTCAGATGTACTCCGTATCTCCTTCCCTCGCCCACGTGGGGGCCTTAACTTTTGCTTCCCATTCGTTAAGCAGAGGCGAAGTTGGACGTCTTCATTGCCACTAACTGACGCTCTGGTCGAGCCCCAAAGCAGCGGGGGTCGAACCCGGGAGATGCAGTCGACTAGCGCGAGCGCTATCGATGTCAACAAAAACATTAGCGCGGCGGCTGCGCACGTAGCTTCCCGGAAGAGGTAGGCGACGCTGCGGCCTCATTGGTCGTGATTGCTCTGCCACCCGCGCAGATTTTTACTACGTAAACAGATCATCATGGAATAATTACACACCACTTTGACGGGACTGTGCGCGGCGCACAAATAAATGCTGCTGTAGCACTTGAACGGAACTGGAAGACTTGTGCAATTACTAACAAAAATGAATCATCTTTGTTTCTCGATATAACCTAAACATTACTCGATAACGATTTATAGGAAGTCTAGGATGCTCACTTGTAATATACCTACGAGTACATTTGCGCAAGAGAATCATCAAGTAGAGAGATCAAAGACTGACTGCGATGGTTTAGTGAAAGCATTGTTGAAGCTTCTGCAATGTTGCTGACCGGCACGTCCTAGTGTACCGAGTCTCGACGGTGACTAGTAGTGTAGCAATGTCAAAATCAATCATTGTCTGGGGAGAATTCTGTTGGTTGGTTGCTCTTCTCGGAAGTTTCCGTGGATTTTTGGATCAATACCAAGCGAATGCAGGAGTAGTACCTTAACAAACGAGCCTCGGACTGCGCGATCTTTCCATCCTGATTTTTGTCCCCTCCTCGCCCCTCCTTGTCCACATACATGCACATGAAGGTGAAACACTACCACACAAATCGGGAGATCAGGCGGGAAATTAGAGCTTCTCCTGACTAGGCGGGTATCCCACTGGGGATATGCCTAAGTATGATATAAACTAAGGAAATCGCCATGTAGATCGGTTCTGATCTGTCATTCCAGCGAGTGAGGAACACTTCCACCATCCTGGATGTAACACACTTTACTTAACCCGGTGTAATAGAAATTGACACGGGAGATGGCGTCTGGATTAATACGACCCTAATATGATTCGCTTCGTGGTGCCTTGCCAGATTAACAAAAATCCTCCAAATATGAAATTAATCAATCGTTGATACTAAAATAAGATGACATAAAAATTGAAATATAGTTGAGGTCTCTGGTACTTCCAGATTACACATCACTTTATATAGGTACGTGATACAGATATACATAACTTTATACATACATTTTATATATTAGCGTTCGGTCCAAAAAAAACATACGCCACCTCTGACGAGATAAATGACCATAGCAATTGTCACACCAGGAGTGCTAAATAATTCATAATAATCAATCGCATGGTATTTGAATACTTTAGGGACTTTCAATAGGCTCAGGAAAACAGCTGAGCGCATAACCTCTCTTGGTTTTAAGTGAATGGTCTCCAGATCACTCGGGATTCGTGAAGGTCGCACTTCGGGTTCGCTGGTCCGCAAGAATTAATATATAGTAATCCAATATGGCCTTAATATGTACTTACATTTTCTACCTGCACTTCGAATTTATGAAGTATTTATTTAGTGTTTTTAAACATTAATGTTTTAGAAATAAAAAAGATTACATCCAGTAGGTCTAGCAATGGGCCTCATGGCTAGCTGATGGTCAGCGAGCCCGCTTTCCACTACGTGGCCCCGGGTCCGATTCCCGGTGGGACAAGACTACAGTGTGACTTTTTCTTGCAATGTACCAGTATATATTGCTGTGTGACAATGAGAAAATTCACTTCTCAGGTTGAGAAGACCGGACTACGGCGTGGGAATGTCTACGTGGTAACCACACGAACCCTCTTTACCCACCGCCGCGAGGCAGGGACGTCGCCATTTGGCCTGAGCCCATCCACGGGCTGTCATGCCAAGTATATACACATTTACAGATCTAGTAATGAAACTGGAACAGGTGTTCCCAACGGGGTCGGTGTCTACTCCCTGAGGGTAATGAAATTTTGAAGGGAGTCAATGATGGTCAAGCGGTTGACTGAGGGTTTGTAGTCGAATATGAACCGTCGTTTGCTAGATTTAATCAAGAACCCAATGATCACAAAACATATTAATTAAGTTGATAATTGTTCTTATACAAAGAAATTAAACATAATAATTGAATATACATTCGGTCCTCGTTAGGACCAGAGGTGCAGCTAGGCTGGTGCAACCGGTGCACCGCACCAGTGCCCCGAAGAGGCCTTTAATAACGAACCCCCACGGACGGATATCGGCAATAATATACAATAAAACAAATAGCTCTCCGTGCTCATTATTTCCATTCCTCCAGCCAAAACCTTGCACCGATTAGATTTAAAACTCGTAATTTAATTTATTGCAGATAGGGGTCCATGGCTCCGGGGTATCCGAGAACCTAGCTGCAACTAGATTGCTACAACTGATTCGATCTTTTTTGCAACGGTACTCTTTTGTGAAAGAAAATACTCCCTGCAATTCGTACTGAAGAAATGTTAAGGCCAGTTGAAAAACGCTCTACATTCTGTAACCATTCCACAACAATGAAGATTAGATACTCAATTCAGAAGCGGAAACCCTTCAATTGTAGAAAATTTAGATCTCGACAACACCATTGGGGTACCGAATTGCTGTTTTATGTGCAGTTCTTTGTGTTATGTTTGTTGAAAGTATATTATAGAGTATGATGTAAGGTGTCCCAGGGTGCAAACAACTCTTTTTAAAAGGGATCGATGAAAGAAAAAAGTTGGGAATCCCTGATCTAGAACAAATTAAATCAATACAGTGGCCGCAAAAGCTTGTTGAATCTTTCAAAATGCCCTAGTAAAGTTTAATTTGTTTTATCTACAATGCATAGGTCTCCATTACTCAAATCGTTTATCATTTTGTTTTTTACTTCATCGAATTCTATCGGGAGATGCATATAGCCGTAAAGTCTAATAGATCCAGATTTTAAAAATACGCCTAGGATTGTTTAAGAATAAAAATATGTGTGCACACTTGTAAAGAAATGGCAAGGAGCACAGGTCTTCCGCAACTGAGACCGGATTTTAATCCCCGCCCAACTCACGTCAGTGTCAAGTCCACACCCAGTCAAGTTCGTCTACACCCAATACACGTCTGTACAGGCAATTAAAATAAAAAAATTAAAATTATATGAAATAAATTCCAATTATTTTTCAATAATTCCATGGAAATATTTAATACGAATTAACTAAATGGCAAATATTCAGCAATGTTTCGCCCTTACTGTTTTGAGATCGTCTTCTAATGAAGTTCTTAATCAACTGAAATTAATAATCCTCCAGACGTAGTGCTTTTCTCCCATACTGCACTCCACTCGTAACGTAAAAGTGTGACTTTTGACAACTCATTTCAATGTTGCCTTGTTTTTTGGAAAGCGAGACTCAGACCTTCCGGCGCCTGAACACGCAAATTTCGCTTCATTTCTTTCGCTATCTATCAGGAAAAGAAGGTATCGCTCGGGCGTCGAAATAGCGGGCGATTTGATTGTAGCTCGGAGGCTTGATTTAGGCTTGAGGATCTTTTACATGCAGTAAACAGGATAGCCGGCTTTATTTCCCTTTCGAAGGATGGCGTAAGATGGATTTTTTCGCATACTGTTGTTCGCAAATTGTTGCATACCAATCTGATATTCCCTGAAGACTAGCATTTTTATTTCATATATTTCAAATAGGTTTTAATGAATTTCTAAAATATTAATGTGTAAACGTGTTACAAAATCTCAAATGAAAGAAACGTATAAAGAAGTATGAAATAATAAACACATTCTAACTTATGTAGCATCCAAGCCTCAAAATACCTCCAAAATTCCATTCAAGAAGCGCAGCAAATTTGAAGCGTTGGCTTTGTAGCCAAATTACACAAAAAATACTCATATTTTCAAATAATTCAACAAGACCTTATTCGAAGATATAATTTTTATGAACACATTTCATTAATAAAAAAGTGTATCTTCTGAATTGTAGTTGTAGGAAGACGCCGAAATATTTTTTTCCTAAAATCAGGCACTTTAACGAACATGAAACCTGCACCATTATCATAAATTTTGTACGTTATCTAAGGTCTAAATTTAATAAAAAATATGTGCCTTTTTTAAGAAAAATAGTTAAAAGAAAATAAAAATTGCCTACGTTTTGACTCAAAATTTCTTCAAAAATACTCATGTGTTTAAAAAACTAAATTTAATATTACTTTTAGAACTGCTTTTTGTGAACATATTTCATTAAGAAAAACATGTTTGTCCTCATAACTGTAGTTTTAGGAAGACACCAAAAAAATTGTATTTTTTTATTTTCGAAAAATCAGTTTTTTAATGACCATGAGACCTGTGCCATTCTCGTAAACTTCCTTCACATTGTCCAATAATAAAGTTTAATAAAACATTTTTTTATTTTGAAAATTTTGAAACTATCTCAAATAGTTCTTCCAAAGTACCCCCAAAATTAAAATGTTAGTTTCAAATTCAAGGGGCTGCGATAAGCCAGATAGATTGAGTAATATCAATTTTGTAGAAAATAAGCTGAACAGTTTTATTAGCCACTAGCGTTTTTCAGACAGACAGAAGGACGGACAGACGTTACCCGCCAATCGATTTTTCGGTAGGTAGAACCCACAAAACATGGATTATGGCTACTCTACGTGTCAGAGGAATTCTTTTCTAAATGTAGCATCTGGATTTATTCATTTTTTCGTTGCTAGGGCCTTATAATAAGTTTTTTTTCTGCCGAAAATCGCCGTTTCTTTTTTCGCGGAGCATTATAAAACCTCGGCAACGGTAGCAAGAAAGTAAAAACATGAATTTTTTTACAGATTAATGTAACGTAACCTTCATTTTAGTTACATGAATTAAAGAAATATTAAAAAGAAATTTAACATTAATTGAATCAAAAAGTGCCAAATTAACACCCCCCATTAAAATCTAGTACCAGTGCAAAAGAGGAAAGTACTAATTTAAAAAATTTCGACACAAATCTTTAGTTTAAAAATATTTATACTTTCATGAAAAATTCGTCTTTGGCGGTTTGCGATATTTTATGCGATTAAGAAATCATACCACTTTGCAAAAATATATTGTAATACTTAGAGCTACTTACAGAACCAAAAAAGGAAGTCCGTCTCTAGCCAAAGGTATAATTTTTCATAATGTGGCGTTAAGATTAATTCAGTTCTGTTCAAAAATTCAAAGTTCAATAATTTAAAGTTCTGAGTTCAAATTCATTCCGTATCATACTTCTTTATACATCGTTTATAAGTACACATGATTTCATAATATTTGAATAATTGTTAGTATTAAGGTAATAGAATGTAATTTTTGCGAAAAGAAAATCATCGCACAATAGAACTTGGCTTAATTTTAGAAAAAACGCAAAAATAACATGCAAGAACGGGACCGACGACGACTGAGAAGAATCATTATCCGTGACAGAAGTGCAACCCGTCCGCAAATTGCTGCAGATTTCAATGCTGGGTGTTTAACAAATGTCAGCGTGCGAACCATTTAACGAGACATTATCGATATGAGGTTTCGGAGCCGAATGCCCACTCGTGTACCCCATGATAACTGCACGACACGAAGCTTTACGCCTGGTCTAGGGACAGTCATAAATTTAAACTGGCTACCAAAATCCCCAAATATGAACATTATTGAGCATAACTGGGTTGCCTTGCAACGTGCTGCTCATAAAAGATCCCAACCCCTCGTACTCTTACGAGTTTATGGACAGCCCTGTGGGATTCATGGTGTCAATTACCTCCAACACTACTTCAGACATTACTCGAGTTCATGCCAGGGCGTGTTGTGGCAGTTCTGCGTGTTCGCGGGGACCCTACACCATAGGCAAGTGTGCCAGTTTTGTGGAATCTTCAGTGTATTACGTGGCGAGACTCGAGCCATCGTGCCTCCTTTTCCATCTGAGTACGCAGAATGTACATCGCTCCTTTCACCACATAGTGGAGAAAGGAGGCATTATCTCGGGCGACGAAAATATCGATTTAGAATTGAGCTCAGCAATCAGAGGCATCATTTAGGCTTGAAGCTCTTTTACTTGCAGTAAATCTACTACACGGAACAGCCAGTTTTACTTCCCCTCCAAAGGAGAAGTATTTTTACGAAGTATTGTTTCACCCATAAAAATCGACGGCTTCGATCGAAGCCACAAACTTAAGAACAACACCGACACGCTAACCGTTATACTACCAAATCCTAAGTATTTAAAACTGAATGGGAAGGATTGTATTTTATTTTCTAAAACTGAAGATAATGTAAAGTATTTGCTGAGCCATTAAATGTTCAATATTTTAAAAAGTTTAAACCAATACGTTTAATTATTTGGCAAAGTATAACACGTTCACCTATGAGTAATGTTCAGCGATTGTAATAGCTCGAAAACAATCTCTTGTCATGTTAGTTATTGCTTAGTCAAGTTCATTTTACTTAGTTTAAGGCATCAGTATAATAGTGAGACATGACATATCAAAATCCTGTAGTGTTTTACAAAATTCTTTTACAGGATTTAAATATTGCTTGTGATAAAGTTTCAATGATTTCATCAATCAGAATTATTTCCAAAATCCACATCGATTCCCTATACAGCTATAAACGTTCAGCAAATTTGTAATATATTTTTTTTATTTCCTAGGGCTTTTATCCCTTTACGTCCCGATCGGGCGCATGTTTGACCATGCACTAGATCCCAATACACTTGGGGCTTCCTCTGATCTGGGGTCAGCAGAACGCGAGGCTCTCTGCGACAACACGTAAAACTTCCCCCCCACAAGAACTGGCGGTTGAAATTCTGTCTTCCCAACCGTCCTGACAAACTCGAACACCCTTCAATCCGGGTGAGGGGCGCGTTGCCCATTGGCTACAGACAGAACCTTAGTTCCTATGTGATTGGCGCAAACTACCATGGAGCGGGAAAGACACTCTTCCTGGGGGCGGAAAAATATTTCTGAGCGAGGGTTTTTCATCTAGAATTACTGTCAATAGACCAGTAAATATTTAGCATCTTATCAACAATTATACTTTCTTTTAGCAATAATTTTGTATCTCTCAAACTGTTATATCAACATGTTCATCTCAGGCACAATTTGCGAATCTTTTCCGGCCGTTATAACTCATATTTCGAAATTGTTTATAAAATTGTAAATTGTTTCAAATTATTAATTCGCGGTTTTGGGCTCTGGGACATCGGTAGTCTCTGGAGACATCGAGATTTCAACGAAATACACTTTTTGTGGTCCCCTGAGAGGACGTTGTACGTTTTCATTTATAGACGTTTTAGGAGGATCTTCCTCTCTGAATTTGAACAATCTGCTTGCTTGAAAACAGGCTTTACTTGAATATCCTTTCTCGGAGAACATGATGTCAAGTAATATTATAAGACTACTCTAAGTGTCAGTGACCCTTTGGACAAAATGTTCGCATTTGTTTGTATTTTTAAAAACTTCAGCTATAGAATTATCTTTCTGCAGCATAAAATTGTAAACCAACGCGATGATGTCTGCTTCTGCGAACGAAATGTGATGGATAGACGATTGTAGGGTTTGACATAAACATGTCAAATCTAACGGAAACGTTGGCAGCCAGTTGCGTCCAAACAGTGAAGGATATTCCGGTGCACGCACCACCAATATTGGCACTGTAGCAGAGACATCGTTAACACGGTCGTTTGAAACTCACCCCAGTAAATTTTGACCACCGTAAGTACGCATTTTAATTGTAGACTATGGTAGTTTTGGTGCGCCTAATTGACGCCAAACCGACTCATTGAGCAGACTAGAACGCTCCATTATTGAGTTCCATCGTGATTGGTGTCGCATTTATGAAGAATGGGAGTTGAATGGAATTCGGTGGCGACACTGATGAATGGAAATTGGAGCCCACTCGCTCCCCACGAGTTGCACTGTTTCGGCAGACTTTCGTTCAGGGTTACTTTTTCCCAGATTTTCGACAATTTTCATTCCTATGTGTGCAATTAGATGCAATATGCAATTTAAATCCGCAGTGACGACAAGTCTTCATTTCATGTCTCGCTTGTTTGTGAAAAACTCGAATTGATCGCACGTTTTTAATCGTTATTGCTGCATCGGCTATACTCTGAAGAGTAGGAATACTCCGGTCCACACCATTTCTAACTGCAGACCGACTTCCATGGCTTAATCAAATAAAATTACAGGTTCGGTAATCAGCCGACGTTTGAGGTGTTCACCGCGCACCCTGCAATGAATTGGTGACCCAATTACATCGGTAAATATGAATTGAATTGCAAGATGACCTTCTTTTCAAATTTGCGACAAACTCTGCGACTCTCCTTCAAGCTGACGTCGAAGGTAGAATTTTTGACACACTGCCATTGGGGAGACTTGACGTGCGCAGACAATGCTAGAAATATTTCATCTACCTTTTTTGCAATGGTATTTTCAGATGCCAGCAAATCGGTTAATAATTGGAATTGTGAATCGCCAATTGTAGTAATGAATACACTCGCATGCTGTTCTTTAGATATTTGATTAATAATTCGAATATTCTTAAATCGTATCTTGTAAACAGGAAATCGGTAGATAGCAGGATCGAATGAAGCTACATTGCCTGTAATACCAGATATGTGAAATCTTTCTGATTTAGAAGAGTTTGTCTTAGCATTTTCCGTTTTAGACATGGTCCTACCGACTGCACCAGAATGTCGTGTTTTTGAGATAGAGTCTGTCTGTACTGCCACAACAGCCTTGGACGCGGCCAAGACA
Organism: Gryllus longicercus; assembly: GCA_038098605.1. Lineage (NCBI taxonomy): Eukaryota > Metazoa > Arthropoda > Insecta > Orthoptera > Gryllidae > Gryllus > Gryllus longicercus. The sequence goes on along the minus strand of JAZDUA010000002.1, from coordinate 3,850,030 downwards.
TACCAGCGGTGTCCCGGCCTTGCGTACATCAGTTAAGGGGTACGTGTGATTATCACATAGTCATCCTACGCCGTATTCCAGTCTTCTCAACCTGAGAAGTGAGTTTTCTTATCATCACACAGCAACAAATACTGGGACATAGCAAATAAAACACACACTATTATCTGCCCTGACTGAGAATCGAACCCAGGCTCGCGGCATGGAAAGCGAGCACGTTGATCAGTGTACTAGTCGTGGGGGATTCGAGACGAAGTACTCGCAGTGGAATCTTTGAACAGTGTAGCTTAGTTAAGCATATTTATTCACGAACCAAAGAATAGTCTCGTCTAGCAACGAATTCAAGTAAAACAAAACAGAAGAAACTGGCGCTCATAGACTACATTTACTAAGTCAGTCCAGTGCCATTTTTCTTCGCGAAATGTGCTGCAATTAATAAAAAGTAAATAAAAATTAAGAACTATTTTGAGAAAATGTATAAAACAGCCTAGAAGAGCATATATCATTCCAAAACAATTTTTAAAACGCTTTCAAATTCCAAATACATCATTATTAGTCAGTTCGAACGCGGAATGCCAATTTTGGTGAAAATTCTGTTTACGGTTAAGACGCTAGCATATGCGTGAGCGGCCTAAAACAAAGGGAAAACTACATTTGTGGGCCCGTCTGAGTTTCCTTTTCCATTAAGTTTTATTTACATGACATATTGCAACATATTTTATTACATAAAAAATAAAACTAATAAATACTGTCCTCTGTGGTCGCTAATGGCCTAGACGTTAATACGACAAAGCAAATTATATGCAATAACAAATCAAATTATAAAAAATTAAAACACGTGTATCATTTAGTTGATTTCATGTTAAACCATTTACAGGGTAGCTTCACGTTTAAAGACACTCTTCAGCCAGTTTTTCTTCAGTCTTTGGCAGAAAGTGGCAGAGAGTACAGAGGAATGTTCGCTTTTGACCTGACTCCAATGATCAGTGCGTTGGCTCGTTGGCTATTCTTTTAAATCAGTGCTCTAGGTGATTTCCATTGTTTTAGTTACGCGTGTACTTTTGCCAGGTGTTGGTAGTATATAGTTTGTGTAAGTGTAATTGGTAATAAGTGAATGGCTAATAACTGAAGTGGTCTCAAGAAAATGTAAAGAATGACTGAGTTTAGCAAACTTTCGAATTAGTGAAGTGAAAACACTGTGTAAAGCAGCTAAATTCAGGAAAAAAAATACGTCGAATATTTTTCAACCTTCACCGTTTTAAAGCTCACACATCCTCAGGTAATAGATGAAGGCAATTCAGAAAATCTATCTCTGTTTACATTCTTTTTTATCCTCGTTTAAATTATGCCAAAAATGAACAGAACATCTTGCCAACCTTCAGAAGGATTATTTATAATAATTAATCGATTAATTGTTACTTTTCAACTAATTAATTGATTAATCAAAATTAGCTATTTTTTGATTACAATTAATCGATTACAATTAATTAAAAGAGTTTTATCATCACAAATATATAATGTCCCAATGTTTCAATACAACTTGAGATCACTGAACTTGATTTTTTGCAGCCGAGAGAACTAGACGTATCATCGCACTGCAAGCAATCAGGGCATAAATACTTGTGCCATTACATAACTTTTGGTATCAGAAGAATGATGAAATTTATGTACTCCTGAACAGTATGAAGTAACAAGACGATACGCCGTAAAGCATAAACATCTACCCAGAAGGATTATTGAAGATAATAACTTGGGTTCCTAATAGAAATGAAAATGAATCTATCAAAAAACTCCAACGACGATGAAAACACATCTTAGCGGAAGTAGAAACAGTTGTCTTGACACGTTTTACCCGTGTTGTTTACAACTGACAGTGTCAAGGGGTAGCCTTGTTTACCGACCGTTAAAATTTTGAAACGATCTCTTCTGAGATACATAACAAGAAGGTGAAGGGTCGCCTAAAAATACGGCCGCTGGGAGATCAACGAGCAGAATGGAAAGCCACTGGGCACATTTGCATCGATGAAATTGAGATCGTGCCGAAATAAACCACCTGAGATATACCTACATCAATAACATAAATTGTTTTGATTGCCAGCCTTTTGGGCGGATTGTTGATAGATGTGGTCGTATTTTGATAGATGTGGCCGGATGTAGATAGAATTCGAAGGTCTGATGCGTAATTTGGTAATTTTTCACTGCCTTCCACAGACTACATACCATATTTACTGCCTACTTTACAGAATGAAGTACCTGTTAACTACATTTTGTAATTAAATATAGCCAGAGGCGGATTGGTGATAAAAAGGGGGGCATGCCACACAAGCAGGAATTCTTTTGTCATTTACTTAATGTTTTCAAAATAATTTCCATGTTTAGATCTCGTCACATCAAAGGTAGTATTTCCTTTATGAATACACTCGAACATATTTTTTTTATTTCATGCCAACAATTAAAAACTACATTTTCAAAAATATTTATGGGAGTCTAAACTGCCACTGTTCCCTTGAAATATTTTATGAACCTTTCTGTAAATGTATCAATAGATGACTCCATTTTAGAGACATGTTAGCCTTTACTTAAATCCAGGCTCACAAAATGCACATGTTAACATGTGTTAACGTCTATTTGACTTATTCATTCATACTTGGTACAAAAGAATTAACGAACATCAATACAAAAGGCTTAACAAGGGAGGAACAACACATCGACACATTTTATTAAATAACTGCGTTTTTTGGTGCTGACGTCAACCTCACATTGCTTGACAAAAACTTATACACAGAATCAGTGACTGACCAGCTGGGGGAATGATATAAAAATTGGGATAATAATGCAAGTTATCTTCATCATTACCAACATTCTTCTTTTACCGCACAAAAGACGCATGTAACGATGATGTCAACTTCAAATTCTATTCTGTATTTATGAATATTCCATGGAATAATTTAGAACTTTTCTCTACATAAATGCCACAATACACTCTTTGGTACCGAATAGCTTCAGACCAAACATGGTGGTGCTACATGAACTATGTATATGATGATGAAATACGTATACAAGAAAGTATACTAATGGTGCTACAGAATGGCACAGACTTTCCCCTATAGGATTTCTATTTCCTTAGGTCTAGATTAGCTATTCGAACTTGCCGCATACTCTTGCCTGCTGTCATCTGTCGGCGCCCAAAATACAGTTTTTGAAATTTTCTTAATTTTTCGCTTTCCTCATAGTAGAACGGAAATATTCTTTTAGGAATTGTAAAGAACAGTAAAACCTAGTCCTAACTGGCAATTTTCTTTAAAAACTTTGGAGCCGTTTTTAAGAAAATGGCGCTTAAGCGCTACTGTTAAATCGAAATTTGAACCTCTTTTAACAGAAAACTGTTGAATTTTCGAAAAACTTCATATGTCATTTTAAGCACTTCCCGTCACAATGCAATGGTATTTACAAATCGCTGGAAATGTACATATTAAAGGCGTGAGAGATCTTTCAAAAAATCACATTAGTGTAAATTTTGAAAAAATGACAAAATGAATACAACAAAATTAATTCTATGTAATCTTAAAGAGGCATAGCACTCTCTGTTGGAAATGTTTGAAGAAAAAAATTGGAGTCGTTTTTTAGAAAATGGCGTTTGACCATTTCTGATAATGCGGGATTTTTAGCTAGTTTTCACGGAAAACTGTTTTCGGGAAACTTAATCTGACATTATTTAAAGCACATGTACTCATAAATACATTAATGTAAAGAACTTGCCGCTAATGTAAATATTAACGACGTGAGAGACAAGTTAAGAAATACATATTTGTAATTATTGAAAAAACTAAAGGGTAGAGCAATATGGCGTTTATGTCATCTTATAGAGTTAATTTAATACTATCCCAACCAAAACGTTTAAGAAAAAATTTGAAACTGTTTTTGAGAAAATTATGTTATTGTTATTTTTTTAAAATTGCAAGTATTGTACGCAATGTTGGGGCAAACTACTAAAATATTCAAAAAAATGTTCACGACCTTAATAAAAGAACTAATAATGAGCAAACAATTTCATTTCAAGGAAAAATCTCTTATCTTTAATGTTGTACTTGTAGGATGTCACCAAAAAAATCATACTTTTGAAATTTTCAAGCATTGAGAGTTAACCGTAAAAATCGTACTTATGTCACTTTTATAAGCGTATTTTCCTCTATTCTTACATGAAAAAGTTTTGAAAATGTCAGGAGGGCTCCATGTAAAGAACCCCCAAAGTTTAAAGAAAGTTTTTCAAAATCTCTAATCTTCGACTCGAGACAGATGGACAGGGGTTTCTTCAATTTGGAAAAAACCCTACGCATGCTTTCTTCGCTTATAGTATTCACCGATGCACTGAGGGACGTCTTGAAAAGAATAATTTTTTCGGTATCAGGCGACCCCAAAACGTGTATTTCCGTTGAAATCTCGAAATCGATTTTCCGCATAACTGTCCCTGCACTAAATAAAGTAAATTAAATATCAGAAATCTCCAAAACGAGCAATTCCGTCAAAATTTCTACAAAGATGATTTGCAAAATTTCATAACTTTCTCTACACTATGTATACCATGTATACATCTAACGCACTTAAAAATCTCTAAATATTACTGCTTAATTAGTGACATCCATTTCAATGAGAGGGTGGAATTAGAAATAGATCGCCATTTTGCCTCTTTTGTTTGCTATCAAAAGTTTCTTTTTCTTTGCTATTTCATCGTTACAAAAACAACTGGCGGTGCTACAGAACGGTTATTTTGACAAAAATTATTTTATGACGTATTTTTAGTTCATTTCTGTATGCAAAATAGTTTAATTACATGGTTTTATTACACATTTATGGTTATCATATTTTGTTTGCAACGCTCTTTTCTATCATTTATTCTTCATTCAACAAATGTTGGCAAATGAGTGGAGGTAAACAATCCGAGGCTCAAGAAAACGTGCGCGTTTTACCAAGTATACTTCATACCAAGTGCATGTGTAATGTAGGTTAAGTCACAAACTTGTCACAGAAACAAGAATGTCAATACTTACATTTGTTTGTTGCGTGGGAATCCTGCCGATGAAGGCAGACATTTTTTTAAGGTATCGTGAAACTGAAACTTGAGAACATGTGGTCCGTTTCCATCGTAGTTCCCTCCACAATTAGAATGCACTTTTAGACCACGCAAAACGTTAAATGAATGGTTGTACCACAAGCAGAAGAAGTAATCTTCATTGTAATCAAGGAATTATTAATAGTACTTCTACTTGTTCCTGCGAGAGCGAAGCGTGAATTAATAACTAGTAAAATAAACCTCGTGAGTCTGCACAAACCACAGAAAGCGTAAATAATATAAGATATAGATTATCTAAGCTCCCTAAGCGTGAGGTTACAAAGACGGCCACATTCACCAAGGGTTGGTGGTATTGGTAGTACTCGATAAGTACCGGACCAGCAAAAATTCAATAGAATGTCCAAGAATCATGTAGATTACAACGTGAGAAACGTTCCCTTGAGACTTTTGGTCTCAAATATTTAGTTTTTGAAGACCTAAAATGCTTCATTTCGGAGCTATTCAACGATTTAGCTGATTGAGCGCTGCAGGTTGCATTTGACATGAATATTTAGAAGCGTTTTTAAACAAATTCTTTATATTTTTAAAGTCAAAGTGCAATTTGTCACATCTCCGTGAAATTCTCATTCTTTATAAACCTCATTTAAAAATATTGGTTGTGTGTGAGAGCCGCAAAATGTATGTATACTACTGAAATAATATAAGAGACGATTGTATCTTTTTTTAGAAAATTTTGAAATGTCCGGGGGGATTCATGTAGTTACCCCAAAATTCAAAGAATGTTTTTCAAAACCGCAGAGCTTCGAGTCGCGTCAGATTAGCCGATAAATATTCATTTCAGAAAAAACCCTACGAGTTTTTTAGATGCTAGTTGTTCACAAACAACACGACGGACAGGCAGACGGACAGACGTTTAAAAAAAACACTTTTTTTCAGGGGACCCCAAAACGTGTATATCCGATGAAATCTCGAAATTGATTTTCCGCGGCCATTCATAACTTTTCTACACAATGTGTATTACTTCGTATAACGTACGTATGTTAGAAAAAGGAAAATCTAAACGAAAAAACTATTTATTTTTGTGTTGTTTTTTCATTATTAATATCCACGAGTTCATACAAATTCGAAAAGAAACTCGCCATGTTGTAATACAAAAATGTGATATCATAATATGATTATATATTTATTATTCATATACTATATAAACATGTCCACAACTTCGAAACATCTAAACAACAAATTAGGTTCCCAGCTGTGGCAGGGGAAATTAACGAGAAAAGAGAACGGACTTTTGGCTTAGAATTTAGGGTTCCAATTAAATCATTGAATCGAGGGCTTGTTGTTGGAAAACTTCATCATCATGAATAATTCAGAATACATTTGATATAAAAATTTATATAAAGCTGATATCAACATGAAAATTTTTGAAATTGTCTCTACGCTACGATATTATTTAAATGGTACGAAAATATTTAATTTACTTGGATATGTCAATTCAATTTTCGCATACATTTTTTGCCTTTTTAACATAACAAAACAGGGTCACAAACCTTTTTCACTGTCAATTATTCCTCATGTTAATCACTTTTACAATACCTTCATTTAAACCTTACAGTTTATAAAAACACATAAATTTTCTTCTAAGTAGTTCCAGAGGGGGGAGGCATCGCAGTTCACGTTGCATCTTCTGGTTTATTCGTTACTTACTCCAATTACTCGAAAACATAATATTTCCTCGAAATTCCTCGAACTTCCTTTAAACCAGTATTTAGCACTAACTTAAATTTACAAAAGAAAAAACTTTAAATTAGTATTTATCACAATACGTATTAACCTCCCAAAAACATTCAACTGTTTGTTCACAAACAGTTGTCACACCTGTTTGATCACAGACGGTTATAATAGCTATAATACGCGCTAGTTCTCTATAGCTCGTTATGCCACTCTCACTCTTAGACCATTAGTAGAAACTAGCAAACCCGTGGAAAATCTCGCATATTAAACCCCACCGTTTCCCTAATCAATTTTCCTATACTTTCCATTAAAAAGGAAAGTTGTAAATGAAACGCGTTTATTGGTTAAAAAATGTATAAATGTAGTATGTACTTACAGAATATCAAACAAAACTAAAAACTATGCAATGTATACTTACATACATTCATTAAATAAATAATCTTACTTAAATTTATACCAATATTCAAGAAAAACTCATTCTTTGTTAACCATGATCCCTTTATAGAACGACCCCTCCTCAACGTCGCTTCAGCGACAGCGCATACTTCCAAAGACGCCAATACATCTCCCCGCCCGCGCCTCCAGCGCTAAGCAGCCCCGTCACTGTGGATGGAGCGGGGACACCGAGCCCCGCCAGTCACGAGATTTAAATAAAAAATCAATTTAAATAAAATAATCTTTAAATCAAAAAATATTTTTAATCAAGACCCCCCTGCTACAACGACCCCACCTCACCCCTCATCCTCAAGCAACACCGTAGACACAACGCTTGCAACCCAAGGCGAGCAGTCTATCCCGCGTATCACAAAGTATACACGAATCCAATGTAAACAAAAAGATCTTATTGAAAATAAAAAGTGCATTTTACTATGAGCTCATTTCCCCAACATCCCCCGTAATGTCCCGGCCAGAAGCAACGCCCTGACGACAGTCCGGTGCAACCCAAGCCGATGCAGCCTCGCCCCTGCCACCTTCATTAGCGACGCCGTGTGTTACAGGTTAAAAATAAAGAAAATATTGAAATATAATAATAGAATTATCCTCTCTCACAACGGCCCCTTCTAATCCCCGTCCCCGAGCAACACCTCAGCGACAGCGTGGTGCAACCCCAGGCGCCCACCCTGACCCTGTCGAACGCGTGTCAGGAGGTATGCACAAATCCGATTTAAATTAAAAGATCTTATTGAAATCAAAAAGTTCATTTTTACTATAAGCTCATTTCCGCAGCATCCTCCCTAACATCCCGTCCGAAAACAATGACATAGCAAGAGCTCGGTCCAGCCAAAGCGGTGCAACCCCACCCGTGTCGACTTCGTTAGCGACGCCGTGTGTAATGAGGTATGAACAAATCAGATTTATATTAAAAGATCTTATTGAAATCAAAATGTTCATTTTTACTATAAGCTCATTTCCGCATCCTCCCTAACATCCCGTCCGAAAGCAACGCAATAGCAACAGCGCGGTGCAACCAAAGACGCCTCTGGAGACCGCCCCACTCCTGTGGCCTTCGTCGGCGACGCCGCGTCACTAAGTACAAATTTTAAAAAATTGAAATGAAAAACATCATGATCCCCCCTCCTAATCCCCCGTCCCCGAGCAACACCTTAGCGACAGCGCGTCGCAACCCCAAGGCGCCCCGGCGCCCGCCCCGCGCCGCCCACGACGCCCACGACGCCCTGGGCGGCGCCGCGGCGTCCCGCCGGCCGGCGCCGGTGTCGCGAGGCGTTACCGCACCTGTCGCCTGCGCCCTGCGCGCGACCCAGTGCGCGCGCGTGCGTGCGGGTATAAAGCGCGCGTGCGGGCCCTCCTCGGCCACTCCAGCCAGGTCGTCTCCGTCGTCGTCGCAGCCAGAACCCCTCCGCCGCAGCCCTAAGGTAAGCGCGCGCGCCCAGGGCCCCGGGACGGCGACGGCCCGCTGCCGAGGTCACGGACCCCCTGAAAATTTCCAAAGGAGTCCCTCGCTTGGCGTAAATACGGTCCAATCCTTCTTTTCCGATCTTTTTTTTAGTTGGCGATTTTCGGAAATTGATTCACTTTTCGGGAAGAGGTTCTACAAACCATCTGAGAACCCTGTAAATGGTTTATTAAATCATTGCATTTTTAAAAGTTATAATTTCATTCTTCCTGTAGTACGAGATGTTTAATATATTTCTTAGTAAAATATCATATGTAAATAAAAACTTTTAATGGTAAAGGGGGCTCAGAAATGTAGTTACTCCGATTCCCTCTTTTCTTTTTGACTGCCCACGCCTATCTGCTCGCTGATTAGACGGCGGGCACACCGAAGACAGCGAAGGTATACGATACTAAGGGCTGTCAGTGTTGCAGTATTGAAATACCACCAAAGTTGGTGAACGATTAGACCTGCAGATGGGACAGTATTCATTCGGTTTCGGCATACTGAAACGTCAGTTCTCTCCTGAACTTAACTCTTCTAGTGTTATACTAGGATGATCGGCGACGACATCCAACAGATGACATTCAACATGATAAAAAGGCAATTCCTGATGCAGGGGTCAATTTCCTGAACAAGCTATGTAAATTAAGTAGCAGTCAAGTTTTTGAGATAATGTAAAGAGCGTAAAATGTGTAAATACGGCACTTAATTATCATCCCAGCTTCCTTATGGTTTAGTATTTTGTTGTAAGGTTGCTGCTATCTCTACATAGCTCTGGTCGTCCCAGGGAAGCATAGCTGCTTCAGCCCAATCAGTGAGCCAATTCAGTGAGCCACAAATCTGACCGACATAAGTGACCATAAATGTCAAATGAAGGGAGCACTATTATAAATCGATACCCATTTTGTAAACCGATTATTCTCACAACTCGCCTGAAATACAGAAGCAATTGTAAAATTCAAAGGAAATTGAAATGGAGGGTCACGAGTAGATTTTAAGTAGCATTAATATTTAATGCTCCTCAATCCAGTAGAATACATATATTTAGCTTTAATGTCGATTTATTTACACAAAATTAATTCTTCGCAGATTCTCGTGATGCTAGTTCATAGTTCTTCGTAGTTTGGAGGCCGAAAGTTCGGTTAACGTTTTGGAGGTGGGGTAACGAAACAAAAATTTTAAAAAATGTATGAATTATAAATCCATTGCACAAGCGCATATAAAACCTTTAATATAAATATAAGTCCGAAACCCATTAGTGTCCGGCGTTACATATATAATAAGGCACTTTCTTTGATTTATTTTAATTGAACTATTGAATTAATATATTAAAAATCAAGCTAGTAGGGAGATACTTCATACATAGTCGGGACTCGTTTCAATTTGCTCGACTACCTCCCGCCTACCACCTGTATATTCCTGAGTGACCGTCCGGAGCACTCCGGTATATCCCACCGATCTCTGGACCAAGCTAGCCAGTAGGCAGCAACATTACTCTGCAACGCTCACCTCGAAATAATACTTGGGCTCATTTCAATCTTAATATTTATGATTTCCCGGAATATCCCACGGCCCCATCTCCAGAGCTTATACCTTTTTAGGGAATAATAGAGCCATTTTCTTAGTGCGCACAAGATTTTGCAGCTCACTAGCTACCAGTAAGGCCAAGGCTTTTGGAAATGATTACGGTTTAACTACACGAGGGATTGGAAATGCTCCAATGCTTAGACCACAACTGAACATATCCATGGCTTACGAGGGATCTGCACAATCAGCCCCAACCTCCGCAAACCTGAGCGCACTTACTCCAACCCTCGTGCTACCTGGGCGGCTACAACTTGGGTAGGACCCATTAGAGCTCGAAATACTTTTGCTGCACGTCGCAAGTACTCACGTTCGTCGCGTTCATGCGCTCAGGAGAATTGTTGGAGCTATCTCGTAGCAGCTATATGCCTCTGTTTTTTGCCAAATGGATGCTAAATTATATTGCTAGATCGCTCTTCAGCGCCCAACCGTTGATTTTATGAGCGATATTTTTTAAATAGTGAAGTTGTTTATCTTGCTTACGATCTGTGAACTTCGCTGCGGGCCAACCACCGTTTGCTTTGAACCGGCCTCTCCCTCCGATTAACAAGAGTCATGTAGCAGCTAAGCGCCGTTTTAGAAGGTTCGGCCCGGTCGCAAGTGATGAATACGTTCTGCCCAGAAGGATGATTGGGCAGTACTTTTGCTATCTCAGATTAATCAACATTTTGCTTTTAGGAATTATTAAACTAGTTCATATTTTTCGCTTACAATGCACAAGTGACACAGAATACTAAGGCATGTATGGATGTGGAAGATGATCACTTTTTGCAACTTGACATGTGGTAGGAAATCTCACATAACGAAGTTGCGCAAGTGACATTTGTGCTAGATTGGCTGTCAATGTAAGCACTGGTGTTTGCAGTCACACGTTTTGACCTGTCAAAGAGATTTCTGATATCTGCTAAACGCCAGAGCATGGCGTGTAGGCTGTCAATCAGGAGTAATAGTCACATGTCGTCGGGGAAAAAACGTTATCGCCTAGCTGACATCCCTGGAATTCTCACTTCACTGGCATCTCTGAAGCCATCAGTACCAATTAATAGGGTGCGAAACGTAATTTAAGAATTTTCATTAGTTAAGTTATATTTCCTACACTGTCAAATGGCACTTGCTCTCTCAGAAATGCCAACATATCAAAAAAATATCAAAACGTCACTTACATGCGGTATTGTTACTTCATCGACGATGCATAATATTGTTTTTTGAGACTTCTGACTTATGTTCACTGCAAGAGATCATATAAAACCTTGTGCTGGACCTAGTGGTTTGTCACATTTCTTCTAAGACACCCAAATATACGCATGGAAGATGTAAAATCCACAAATTTAAGTTGATAAGTATCAAAAAACAATGTTCCTGAATATAGCGTTCAGTAAGTAGAAGATGCCATGTCGAACCTTTTACAAGCCATAGAAGTTCGCCACGTTCATTCTACGACACCTATATATACATATTGAAGAAATAAAATGCAATTGAAGATACCGCTCTATAAATAGATTACTGGGCGTCGACGGGGAATCCCACATTTGTCTCAGAGAAGCGCCGCGGGGAGCGTGCGGCGGCGCGGCCTCCTTTCGCTGCCCTTCCGTGAAATCGGTCGCCGCTGCAGCGCTGGATGCGTAGGCGTTTCGCGTTGAGCAAGTCTGGAATTGAGGACAATAAAAATGTTCATGGGTGGCTTCTTGCGCCCCAGCTGCCGGCCGGCGGCGCGGCGCGGCGCGGGTGTCCCGGCCGCGGAAGTTCTTGCGGCGGCACGCGAACCGCTCGGACGCGCCGCGCCGCGCACAGTGGGCCGAAACCACATCAAAATGGCCGCTGGTGTATCACTACGTCACAATTTCAAAAAGCGTGTTTTGCGATTAATAATGTTACAGCTGATTTTTATAAGTTTGACCACGTATTTTTTCTTGCTAGATAGAAGATAAAACCTGATTGTCATTTCGTCATAATCGTATATTGAGATTAATGAAGTTGAAACAGATTCTCTTAAATTGGGCTAAACATTGTCTTTTGCTAAATAGGAGACAAAACATGATTTAACTCACTTTAATATTTCATATTCAGTTCAAGATGCAAATAAATGAAGGTCCAAAGGTGTATTTTCCTTCATATTCCTTATGTTCTATGACTAGAAAAGAAAATAATCTGTAGTTTAGTACAATCAAACTCCAGACCTTGAGCGATTTTATTAATTTTAGGAATAGAAAACGCGTGACTTTACAATGTAAATAACACAAAAGCATCAAAAATGGATTTCATGAATTTTAATGTCATTTTAAATAGTTTATTTCGTTTTTAAATTTTAATTTCAATAAACTGTGTGTGAGTGTGTGTGCATGTGACGTATGGGGTAAAAGTGTAATCTGTGCACGTTTACTTGAGTCCAGAATCCCTAACCCCTCTCTTATACTATATTAAGTTCAATTCATAAAAGAAGGTAGCAAGGAGAGTTTTTTGCAAAAAAGGTGGTAACTAGAAAAAAATCAGCGTCTTGGAAAAAAATTATTTGCAATGGCCACAGTGAAACAGATTTTGGTTTTTATCCCTTTTCATGACTTACGTGAAAGAAGTGACTCAATACCGTAAGAAGATGGAGAACTTTTATTTCATGGCATTGTTCACGAAATAAGAATATTACTCACTAACACCCCCAGAGCTCAAGAAAACGTTTCCAGATAGTAAAGCTACATTCTTATGGTCAAAACAGGTGGCTAACTCAACATTTTATCACAGGCTCTAGGTAATCTGGACGCGAAACCTGATCCAGATTGGTTCATTGACACAGGACTTGAAGTACAATTCTTGTTATGGGCACATTAAGACGTCTAGAATTATACACGGAACTCGTAACTAATGCATTGATATCTTTAAAACAACTATTTGCAAATGTCGTCATAGTTCCTCACCAGACATCTTTATAATGATGCTAGTTTCTTATAAATATATGTGGAGTGTAATAAACATTTTGATAGAACGCTATGAAAGGCAATGGAGCAATGGCGGAAAGTCAGGCAGGGTAAACGGGAGAACCTCAAGGAAACCTGGCATATATCCGCTTTGTGCGCCACAAATCCTACAAGGATCGACCTGGCGTGGAACTACGGTACCATGGTGGAAGTTGGGCGGTCTGATCACCACACCACGGGTCGCTCAAGCCAAAAAACAAATCAAATTTCCTGCCCAAAATGGCAAAAGTTGAGCGACTATTATTTTCTGGAAAAAGTATTCTTTGTTTCTTGCCTCACGAAATAATATTCTCCGTATTTCCAAGCCAGAGTATGAACCACAAAAAAGAGTAACTTGTGAAATTTAAAAATTGACATTTTATTATTATTATTATTATTATTATTATTATTATTATTATTATTATTATTATTATTATTATTATTATTATTATTATGGGTTTCATAAATTCGAACTTAACATTTAAGTTAGTTGAAAACGTTCCATCTCATCTCCTCAATACTAAACAATGTTATAAAAGTACAGCGCGAAATGATCACAAAAAATACCAAAATTCACCTTCAAAAATAAAATCTCAAAAATAATAATTTATAAAAATATAACGAAACAAAAGGATATATTTGTATATCCTTTTAACAATATATTTGTATATCCTTTTATGCAATCATATATTTGTCGTATATTATTGGTACATCGTATATTAAGATGGTATAGGTCCACTTTTCACTGTTAACTCTGAATTTTTGAAAATTGGGAAAGTTTGAGCATTTTTCGGAGTCTTCCTAGAGTTACAATATTGAAGATAGCAATTTTTCTTCAAGTGAAATTTGTTTTTCACCATCAGTTCTTCAATTATTGTCATAATACATTTTTGAATATTTTCGTAGTTTTTCCGTAATTTTGAATGAAGTATGGGCAATATTTTTTTCTAATTTAATTTCTCAAAAACGAGCTTTTTCTGTGTACCTTTGTTTTTCAAACTTTATACAATTTTGCAATTTATACAGTGCATTTTTTAAAAATAGTTTGTTATGGAGTTACTTGAAAGTTTTTGGTGAAAACCAGATTTAAAATACGTACTTTTAGAAATTATATTTTCTTAAAATCAGCTTCAAATTTTTCGATGAAAATGGGCATTTTGTACCCTTTCTTAATTATCTATAATATTCTTAAAGTCATATTCAAATTCTACTATTAGTTATGCCAAAAAGTTAAGAAAAGTGAAAAAATGTGTTTTCCGCGCCAATAGATGGCAGCTGAAAAGAGGATGGGACAAAACTGAATAGATAGTCCAGACTGAAGAGTTAAACAAACTAACTAGTACGATAATGTCTGTGTCATTCACACTAGTTTTGTTCTTCTTCAGGTATGGCCAAACGCATGTTACGACAATATTATATGTTTATATATATATATAATTGCTACTGAATCTGTCAGTCAAAATATTGATCGTCAATAAAATACACTATACTATAGAATGTGTATACTATTGAACTGCATTCGTAAACAAACAATAATCATGAAGTGGTTAGTTTATTGCTGCGCCTGCCTTCTCGCCCATTCGGGCCCAGTGTGCGGCGCTGGGAGTGCTAAGGTCACGTTAGCTCCGTGCCGGGCGAGCCGCCTTGTTTTGACGGCGTTGCTCAACAATGCGGATGCGTGTCACGCACGCGCTGCGCCGCCCTAGGCCTCGATTCCGCGTGGAGCAACCCTAGACCCTCGTGGGCAGTGGGGTGCCACCTTCGGAGGGACGGCCGGCTGAGTGAAGTTCAGAGTCAGCGTTGTCGCTGCTTCTGTAGTGACTCTTGCCGGACACGGAGGTCCTTGGGATCGAGTGCTGACGGTAGCGGATTTTCGGCACTAGCTAGATAGCTAGGTCTCTAGATCAGTGTCTGTCTGAGGACAATTCTTGCGATCGGAATGCCGGATCAGTACACTAATACGTGGGTCACGGAGCGACTTAGATCTTTTCTTCCTCTGCCTTTTCCTATCCTCTCCCCATACTTACACATCTTACACTTACATGTATAACACTCTCATACATGTCGAGAAATTAAGGCTTGTCCTGGATAGGGCGGTGCCATGCGCGGGGAGATACCAGGAAGGAGGGACTTCTTCTGCTAACCGACGCGTAGGTCGGCGCCGAATCTCACTAAACATCGGGGGAAGAACAGCACTTCTAGGCATAAAAACATTCCCTGCACGGAGCTAATGACCACAGCAATCCAAAAACGTCAATCAAGCGCAAGGGCGCTTCGTCGGCCTGCGGGTCGAATTAAGGCGTGGGCTGTAGGGGTTGAAGGAGTATTTAGGCCTGCGAGAGAATCACCAAGACACAACAAACTAAAAGTTCTACAAGAACAAGAAAATTGGAATGAATTTTATGATTTTGTGTATTTGTGAATCACAATAAAATAAATTGTAGTCATGACGATCACTGGCACTGTACGAAGAGAAGTGATAAAAAATGTAGTTACATACGATTGTAAGTTTATGAAGTGATAAATCTATTTCCATAATATTGGAGACCTCACAACAGTTATTTGATTTAACAGGACACCAAGACCAAGAGCCTGACAATTCTGATTCGTGCGACTGAATATCCACTATAGCTCTGCCGGCCTGAGAAAAGATCAGATGACGGGTAAACTTGTTAATGACAGTAATTAAAAGTTACCGTTTGTAGGTAGAGTAAATCATGAGAAATGCGGCTTAGATGTGCTTTGTATTTCTTTCTGATCTAGTTATCTTGAAGATCCTATAGAACTGACATTGTTGTTATAAGCAAATCTGTTGCATTTAGAGTGGTTCAAAATTCATAAAGGGGATGCTGACTTCATGAAGAGAAATAGTAGATAAGAGCCAATCATATTGATTTATGAAATATTAACTATCTAATAGGTATCTTACTGATACTAATCGGGTCCTTGCATAATTTCAGCAGATAAAATCCGCGGAACGCATGGAAGAACCGTAGTCCACGGACTATACAGTATCCAAATTTCCCCAAAACCGTAATGTCCTACGGGTGACCTCGTCCCCTTCTCCGCAATCTACGGAATGTATCTCCCAGAAATTGCTTGCTGTTAGTGTGAGATGATCGGTAATTCCGCGAACCAGATGGCTGAGGCCGCCAAAAAAAACTAGTGATGCTACAGAATGCCACAGACTTTCCCATATTAGTTATTTTTTTCCTTCACTCTTGACTAGCTATTCGTACTTGACATATACTCATGCCAGCTGACATCTATCGCCGCCCAAAAACCATTTTTGATATTTACGTATTTCCTTTCGTAGAATGGAAATATTATTTTTAGGATATTAAAGAACAGTCAAAGCTAGTCCTGAATGGTAAAAGTCTTTGAAATATTTGGAGCCGTTTTTAAGAAAATGATGTTCTATCTCTACTGCAAATTTGAAATTTCACAGAGAAGTTTTGAGTTTTCGAAAAACTTCTTTAAAAGTCATTTAAAGTACATTACCTTATAAATACAATAGTATTTACAAACTGCTAAAAATGTACATATTAATGGCGTGAGGGATCTTTCAAAAAAATTACATTTGTGTAATTTTTGAAAAAACAAAAAAAAGTTTTGTAGAAAGATTTGGAGCCATTTATGAGAAAATGGCATTTTTAGCGTTTCCGAAAATGCGGAATTTTGAGCTAATGGTGTTCACAGACTGACAGACGGACAGACGGACGCACGGACAGACGGTCAGATGTTTTGCCGTCAATTGGTTTTTCGGTATCAAAGACCAACAAAACAGGGGTTCTGTCTACACCACGTGATAGAGGATATTTTCTTAATTGAACAACTGGATTAATTCACATTTCCTTATCAGGGCCTGAGAATATTTTTTCTCTGCCGAATATCTGCCATTTTTTCGCGCAGCATTACTTAACTTTCCCTATACTATGTGTATTACTTGGTATATACGTGTGTATGCGGGAAAGTAAAAAAATACTTCCATGTTACGGCTAATTTGCTGTTAAGTATCACATTACACAAATATTCTGGAAAAAGATTTATGAATGTCTATGAACGAATCATTTCGGATAACATCTGGCTAATGTTGGTCTAAACCTTAGGCCACTGACTAAAGTAAGATGATTGTTCGTGTGAGATACGTCTTTTGTGATTCCAAGACTACTTTGGCACAAAAAATTAATTGTAAATAATGCATTGCAGAGTCAAGGTTCTTTTATGTAAATCACAAAAACCAAAGGACGAAGCATCGTCGTTCGAATTTGGAAATGCGTATCAATCGTCAACTGATGTATGTACAGAGATTAGGTTAGGCAGTATCGTATAAACAGGACTGATACACTGGTCCTCGAAAAATCTTTGCCTCTCGCCAGCTTTAGAAACTAGTCACCGCCTTCAGTATGATAACTGTTTATCACATAATCACGCTATTCCATGTCACCGTAACGAACTTCACCTACTGTAGCCACTTCATATTGGCTAATGTAATATCATCTGTGTTAATGTAATATCATCTGGGTTTTCGACTTGCCGAAAATTCAAGGGCTGACTGTAATCTCTCCCAGAATCAAAGCCCCTGTTCTGGAACAGCTGCACAGTCGACTCAATGGGACGAGGTAAATAAAAGTAAATTCATCACTTAGTGTATTTTGAATGCCCCTAAACGGGGTCAATGACCGGGGCTGGCTATCAAACCAAAAATGATTTAAAGCCGGTCAAGGGCACGAATTAAAAGAAACTTCAAGAAGGAAGCAATGAAACAATTTGTCCAAATCATTTCGAAAAGTATTTTCCAGAAACAGCATCACAACTCCCATACAGTAGACACGTTAATATCCGAGTCCCAATTAACCGAGGTCCCGGATAAACAAACGCTGCCATCAAAGAAAAAACAGCAAAATAAAGCGTTTTGGTTACGCTTACGCCCGAAGTATTCATCTCAAAACACATAAGACTATTTTGTAGTAAATTTAATATTTGTTTTGGTACTAAATAGGTTTCTCCAAATAACTCGTACTTAATGAGTTATAATAAAAAGAACACACAAAAATGTCACTTTCCTTTGCGATTTTTCAATATGTCGTCATATTTTAGAGTCTGGGGAGAACTTCAGAGTGGTATTCAACAACTCAAAAACTTTTTAAAAAAGCCAAAAATCTATTCTTTACCCCAATACTTTATCCCAATAATCGGTTTAGAGTACCAGATAACTGGATGATAATTTGTATTTTGATTTTTAAAATCACTTCCCGATTAATCGAGTTTTTTTTTTTTTTTTTTTTTTTTTTTTGAATTGGCGGTAGCGTCAGTTTCAACTTTGGATATTGGCAAGTCTGCATCTTTCGTACCCTGCTTGCGGTCGAGAGTAGGGTCGTGAAATCGATGTAAAGTAGATGCTTTCGAATCATCGATGTTTCTTTAAAAAAACATCAGTGTTTTAAATATATATATTTAGTACAGCCGACGTTTTTTAACATCTTTTCGACGCTCGATGTTTTTACGTTTTTACGTGAACATTTTCTATAATAACAATGTTGTAAAACTTAAAATACGAATATTAACAGACGATACCACTGTCAGTTGATGTGTTTGAAAGAGGAATAAATTGTTTAAAAATAACATTTATCGAGCAGAATGTCCCTCCCACAAGAGATACCTTGATATTTCCTACGGCTTCCCTCGTATTTGGCAGGCAGACAGGTGGTCAACACATGTGCAGTAGGCGAAGGCCACCCCTACTTCCCGAATTCTTCCTCGGCGAACTGAGGGTGCTCTGGTCTCTTGAGATGATCCTGGGCTCTTTCGCTTTCAAGCTGTTTTCTTCATTGCCCTTATTATATTTTAGTTTGTTCTGTCAGTTGAACCTTAATTTTAAACTAATAAATACTACTAGTGTCAAACTAAATTTCCCCCTCACTAATGTAAATACCGCATGAGCATAGTTTAAAAACATCAATAAACAAATCGATGGATTTGGGTCGTTGTATTGATTAATTTATTTCGACCATCGAGGTTTTGAAACATCGATGCTTTGTCGTGGACGTTGCATCCCTAGCCGAGAGCGGACGCAGGCGGGGCGAGGGCAGAGCTTAACATGGCCCATCGCGGAGCGGAGCAGAGCAGAGCAGCGCGGCGCGGCGCGGCGGCGCGGCGCGGCGCTGAGCGGAGCGTTGGCGCGATTGTGACATAAGGAATTGAGGCCGAAAACAGACCTCCGACCCGCCGCACCACTGGCGGGACACGTGTCCTCGATGCGCGCGCCGCACTCGGGAGGGCACGTGTCCCTCGGCGGCGAGCGACGCCGCGGCTCCAACAAGCGACGCGGCGCTGCGCGGCGGGAACCCTTAAAGGCAGGCGTTCTCTTACGGTTGGTTTTGGTCGTGTGGATGGGGTTGTTTTGATCGCATTTCTAAAATGACCTCTGCAATAACACGAGCGAGACCAATGTAAAAAGAAAGTCATTAAGGAGAAATGTCTAATTATACAGATAAAAGCATAAGGGAAATTATGGAAATATTCAGTAATAAATACTCACGTAACTACAAGTATAATATAAACATACAAAATAATGCCGATATAAAAAAATATAGGATAAAGGTTCTAAGAGAAATTGTTTCCAGTTTTTGATATATTACGATACCGAAAAATGTTGTTTTAATCACTGCTAGTCATAGTTTGCAAGCCTATGCGGAAATTTACATTCAGTACGCAAAGATAAAGTAAAAAGTAGCTTGCACACGCTTCGCAAAAAGCAACATCTTTGTTCATTTGTTCCCAATATTGACTTTATTAGTGAGTCGTGTATATAAACGTAAAGGTATTAATTGCATCATTTCCTATTAATATTGGTTGTCGTAAAAGAATATATTACTGACTTTTCGTTACCGTAGTATAATTTATTTACAAAAGAAATGTCGGAAATATTAAGACACGAATTTGTTCATTTTATCATCTTCATAAAATTTCCAATTTCCAATTATGAGTTGTTCATACTGTAAAAAGTGACAGACTGATGGTGTTAGAGATAGTTAATACGGTGATAGTGAAATGAGACCATGGATTATTAGAAAACTTGTCTTTCAAATATAACGTTATATCCAAGACGAAAATTATATTATATCCACAAAGAAAATGTTCATCTTGGTTATATTTTACAGAGCAAGGTAAAATGATGCAAAAGGTTATGATAATTATTAATAATACAGCGCGTGGGGAACGTTTCACCGCTCCAAGCCGAGTCTTGGGCTGCCATCGCCACCGCCTCATCAGCTTCGCCGCCGTGCGCGGCGCTAGTGTCGCATGCGTGCCGCCACCTCCGCCCCACCCCCACACTATAGGCCCATTCACAATGCAAACGTAAACATAAGCATAGCGCATAGATATAAACATAAACATAAGCGATAAACTGAAGTATTCACAATGCCTAACATATACGTAAGCAAAATAAGTTCCTCTTGGCTGTGAGACTTTCTGATTGGATGTGAGAATCAATTTCAAGATATCGACTCTATGTTCCATATAGCGTTAGTTCTTCTATCGACTTCGCTACAATTCCTCTAAAGAAGTGCAAGAAGATCATAGTGGTTGAGAGCTCTTATTCATAATAAAACTAGGATAATTTCAACTGTTCACTTATGATTAAAAATCTTTCAAATGTTGTAGAGGATTTAGGCTACTGGTGAGTGTCAAGGAATAACAAGGAATAATGCCATTTTTTACTTCAGGAAAATATGATTCAGATTAGACCGCATTTTCACTTTCTCGCTACGGAGTCGAGAGAAAGTTGTGAAATGCTGCGCAAAAAAAGTTTTTCGTCAGAAAAACACTTATTATAGGGCCCTGGTAACAAATTAAATCCGGTCGTTAAATTTAAAAAAAATCCTCCAACACGCCGTGTAGCCAAAATTCATTTTTTGTGGGTCCTTCATGCGAAAAGACTGTAGTGTCCGTTCGTCCGTCCGTCCATCCGTCCGTCCGTTCGTTCGTCCATCCGGATGTCTATCTCGCCATCTGTGAACAACCGTTCAGTCGATTTTCTCCAAAATTGAAGTTCTCCATTATTTTAATTTTGGGGGATACTTTACTTGGTCCCTGGGACATTTTTCAAGTTTTCAAAAAAATGGCTCGTTTTTATTTAAATTTTGTTGTTGAATAGTGTAAAGGACGTTTAAGGGAATGGTGCTGGTCTCATGTTTGTTCATGACCCTGATTTTTCGAAAACTGCAAATGTTCAAATTTTCTCGAAGTCTTCCTGCAACTAATGTATTTATGATAGATATTTTTCCCTTAATGAAATCTGTTCCTTAAAAATAGATTTTCAAATAAGGTCATGTGTAATTTTTAGATAAATTGAGTTTTTTCGCGTAATTTGCGTGAAAATGTGGGTGCGAAACTACGTGCTGTTTTTCACCACGAGTGTGCACCACGAGTTAAATAAGAAACATTCGATCTCAAATGAGAAGGGAACTAAAGGATAAGAGTTGTATATGTTAGTCAGACACGCGACAGTGATACATTTCTGAAACTTGCGGTATGTAATACTGTCACATCAGTTGCTCGGAGTATACGATATTCCACGAAAGCATGAATATAGCTCGCACAGCTGATGATTTTTAAGTATTAACCTGAAGTACGATAACATCCCAAGCTTTAGTTAAATCCGCGATATCTCGCGTAATTGTTTCAATTAAGTGTTAAAAGCCAAACATTTGGGAAGAAGTGAAGTCGTCGCCAACGCTTTAAACTGTTTTAAAAATGTTTTCATATGTTAAAAATCATTTTTCTGGTTCTTTCATCCTCGGGCGTGATAAGTAAAAAAATAATATATTAAAAATTAAAACTAAATTATAAAAAATACAAAAACATGAGTGGTCGCAACTCATGTCGATGGTATTTCGGGCTACGGCCACTACCCACCATAGAGTCACTTGTTAGAGAACCTAACCCCTACGCTTTCAGAAGAGTTGTTTCGACCAGTACATTCTTTCAGTGTATTATCAGATGGCTTATTAAGGGAAATTGCACATTTGCAAGCTCCTATTCTAGAACATAGCATTTTATTCTTATAGACAGCAGTGTCTGGGCGATAGAATCTTTAGTGGACTGCACTTCATCGTCTGGGCACGTGGGTCGGCGAATTGCCGTCACATTCAGCTGTCATAATAGCTGCATCACAGCATTGCGCTGGGGCACGTGGTTCGCGCAGCCACCGCTAGATCGTACGCAAAAAAACGCAAAAAACATGTTTCTAGATTTTTTTGAGAATTTTCTGGACGAATCCGCAAACTAATCATCAGTCCCCTGCTTCCTCCAAATAACACCTCATTTTTTTCTACTGGTGACTTATCGATTCGATTTGTCTCGATTGGTCTAACCGCGAGTGACGGTCGGATTCCGGTTACTCGAAGCCGATTATTTGAAGAGTATGTCAAATACCCTTCAAATATTGCAGACTCTGAGCACCAGATACGATAAAACGGGTGAGTTCAGTCTTCGCCTTCGCTTCGATAAGGTATTTCAGGAAAAACACTGGACAACTCTTAGAACTGACATAGATTTTCACGTTTATCGAGAGAAAGATTGTGACAGAATACATCAAACAAGCAGTGGTTCCCTGCATCCGAAAGGGAGAGATTTACCAATAGATGGAGTAATCGTAGTCAATAGCCAAGCCACGCTTGTCGTGTAACTACTGCATTGTGTGGTTATTTTAGCACCTTCGAAATCTGAAGATCATAGTGTTTTAGGGAGCCATGTGATTTCATACATTGCAGTTCAGGGTTGTCCAACTGCCGGCCCGCGGTACCATTTATTGTGGCCCGCAAAAGGTAAATAGTCAAAAGTGAAAATCCCTCTTGTCTGTGCTTAGCAAGAACATTGCGCTCCTAGCACGCGCCCTGTTGTGGTCAACACTCCCTTAATGTAAAAATTAGTTAAGATTCGAAATTAGGATATTTTTCTAGTGAGTTCAGAAATTCAAGATCATCCCAATGTGTTTCACTGCCTTTTGCATTGCACGGCCTGATATCACACATTTGCCCCTCTCCCATATCAAAGCAGCCGGGCAAAGTGCCGAGATCAACAATTCGGGGAGGCTGACATCAGGTGAGGAACACTCGAGTAATGATGTCGTCCGCAAACATCTTAAAGGTTTTAGGTGTGACCTGTGAGGTCTTGGAAGTTGGGCATCCCTGTTCTAGGTTACGTAGTACAACTTATATTGACTATACCCTTAAAATAGATTTGTGGGCAACGTATGCACTAGTTATACAATTATGGGTTATATATTATAATATACTAGAACATTAAGTTTTTAATGAGAGAAGTTGTTAGTATTTTTTACTTAAAAGTTCAAATAAATTTAAATTTAGAACCCTTTCTCTGTTGGGCACATGCAAAATGATGTTAGAATAGAAGCGGCCACTTCGAAAAAATGAAAAAAATACCTCTAAAATCCCCATATTAAACACATTAATGTTCATGCCCCCACTGTGCAAAGTAGAAATAATCATTTTTTTGTTTCGTATTTATCAGATTATCCGAACTAAATGGGAATCAGGCTTCATTTACAGAAATTTGGCTGATCTGCAAGGCCCAAAAAATAACAGAATAAAGTCATACATTAAAAAGGAAAATTCATCAAATTAAGTGTAACAAATATAAGCAACAGGAAAACTTTCAGATTTACATTAATCAGAAACCAGACATTAAATTGTTTGTTATATGTTTTTTCTGATGAATTTCGATTCAGACAAATGTAGTTCCGGAAATTTTGGAATTAGAATTCGCATCATCGTCTTTGTGACATGCCTCCACGACTTGCTAAACATCTGAAAGAAGGGCACTTCCACGAAATGGAGAAATACATCCCAACAGGAAACAATACGCCTAGAGGGAGCACATCACGAACGAGCAAGCGAACTAAATATAAATCGCGGAGCGGAAACGCCTCAACAGCGAAACGCCGCGACCCGGGGTGGGAGCAAACAGCACGAACCCACGACCGGCGGCAGCGCGGGGCAGCGCGGCCCGGCCCCGGCGGGCGGGCGGCGGGAGGCGGCGGAGGCGCGGGCGGCGGCGTGGGCGGCGCGAACTTGTGAAGGCCAGGGCTGAGTGGATCATTGCGACGCGGTCAGCGGCCCAGCGCGAGGCTGCGCGCGCGCCAACCGCCGCCACGCGCGCTGCATGCACGAGGAGCCGCGCCGTTCTGCGCCGGGCGGCAGCGCCGAATGCAGCCTCACGCGCATTACCGTACCGGAAGCTCCAAAGCCGAACTTGAGGTGAAAAAAATTGTTATCGAATATTTCGAGGGTATTCAAGTTATTGAGTATTTCGACTTAAGGAATTAGGATTGATTGATTAATTGATTCGTTGATTCGTTGATTCATTGATTCGTTGATTCGTTGATTCGTTGATTCATTGATTCATTGATTGAGGTTGTGGTCATTGGTCCAGTTTGTGAGTGTTTCATTCCGGGAGTTCACCCACGCTCTGAACGGCGAGAGCCGGAGCAGAATTACAAGTCGGCTTGCGGCGGGAGGGTTTCCCCCCTTCAGGTGCAATCTCCCCCAGAGGAGCACCGCCCCAGCCGGGTCACGCTCTAAGCTCCCGACATGTGTGATAGTGTTGTGTATGTCCGTATGATAAAGAGTGTGGATGTATGATAGTGTCGTGCATGTATGTGTAAGGGAGTCGATAATAGGACAAAGAATAGGAAGGTAAGTGCGCGCGCCGTCCGTGCCCTTTTATAGGGTACTGCTCCGCCATTCGCCTGATATTGGTCAGAGGAATCACAGAAAACAAGTGGGAAAGCAGCCGGCCGGTAGAACTCTCGTCCAGACTGTGGCTCAATTCGACCTGGTTGTATAGGCTACCTATAATCGAAAATCCACTGTCGCCACTGTTGAGACTCGACACCTGGGATCTCCCAGTCACAGCAACTGCAGAGACTATGGTAATGACCCGGAGCGGGAGCAGACAGCACGAACAAACGACCACCGTAATCGCGGGGGGAGGCGGGGCCTTGAGTTAAATCAATTGCATCGAATTTGGATACAAGGAACACAGAGTATTAAGGATTAACAGAAGTACCAAGATATCTGAGAATTCGTGATACTGAGGTTTTATAAAATTGCACTTTCTGGATTTGGAAGCATTGAGTCAACGTGTTCTTAACGGAAGGCATATTTTCAAGGAAAGACAGGTATCGCACTCGAGTTTGATTGTATGAATGCTACTTCCGCCCACAAAAGATCAGCCGTGTGTATAGGCGGCTCCACACATTCGACATTCGCCGAACAGCGAGCTACTGTTCGCCCAATCCCGAACAGCTGATATGCTCGGCGAATGTTCGCTTTCTTCATTGTGTCCAATTCACCGACAGGCGCTGGGTAGGCCGAGCACCGAATTTTCGTCGCTCGGCGAGCGGACACTCGCAACTTTTCGAATACCGAATGTGTGGGGCCACCTTCAGGACTATAAGTATGCGGGATTAATAAACGTTGCAGTTAAAGATGGGTTGGCCACGAATTACATGGGTAGGGCGGACGATGACTGTATATGGTAGTGAATTCTAGAGGCCCCGGCAGCTCGGAGTGACGATCTTCATGGTTTGCTCCACTAAGTTCCAAAGTTGCACATTTAACACAGCACTGGTCTACAAAAATAAACTTAGAGTATGTAGATGAACTTAAACTCGTTTGGGACAATAGCATCTGAAAAATACAGTAATTTTAAATGATATTATTAAATAGAAATAAATAAATCATTTGTAAGTCCCAATTAGCAAGTTGATAAAATTTATTTCACATCTCATTCATTTTTACAGGGAATGTTTCTAAGAAACGACAATGAATTACGATTGTTTTGTATGAAATTTTGAAAATGTATTGTATGTAAAAAGTTATGTAAGTTTGTAAGCTGATACCGACAACACACAAAATGTTCTAATATTCTTGTAGCTTATTACTCTATCTATATACTTAATGTCTGGTAACTGATTCTAGGCCTCATCTTTTGTCCTTCCATTTAATCTCAAGGTTTTATTATTTGAAGAAGCACCATTTAGTTCTCTCTTTATATATAATGAATACTTGAGGAACATAATTTTTGCAATGACTATAAGTGAGCGTGTTTGTGATATGGTGAAGTCAATGAATTTCATATGAAGTGAACTGCAAGTATCAATAAATTAATTATGTTATTTAGGCCTCATAATCTCTAGTAATCATACTTCTTAACGATGGCGTTTAAAATGCCGTTGAACTCGACGGTCACTCTCCTGTTTTGATGTGTCATAAACACGTTTTCCGATAACGATATTGTGATACTAAGAAAATCAACAGAGTACGTATTTATTTATGATTTAATAATTAGAGGCAATAAACAAGTTATATTATTGTATCAATTTCACGACACTGTAATAGAAACAAACAATTAATTTGTTTTTGACCCAAAATAGCTAACTAATAACATTTATTTTACATATCACACTCATTAAAACCAGGAAAGTTTCTGAAAAATTACGATGCATATATTTTACACAACGACTTTTCAAATTTCTTGTATCTAAAAGCAGAATGGAACAATTTCTATCAAATTCATTGTAATAATACGGGTATATGTTATAATAAAGTAAATGTAGCCACAAAAGGGGACGTTTCTGAAATAGAGGCTTAGGAGGGGGGTCAAAGAAAGTTATTAAAATGCTGATACCTTCGCAGAATTTTAGTAAAAGCCCCAATTCGTTTAAATAAATTAAATAAATTTTATTTATTGAAGTTAACATAGTACTTGTCTTAGATTTAAAAAGGTTAAGTTTTGACGCTGAATTCCATAAAATCAATAGCATACTCTGTCAATAAACTTAAAAATTTATTGAAGACGAAAAAATAGTTACACTGGTAGTAACATAAGTGATACTAATTTATCTTCACGTATACCGATCGCCTACTAACAATTGTGTAATGCTGATTGGAATAGATTTCCCGTATCGGTCACAAGTTACAATAAATTTCGCTGCTAGATTCAGAGAGATTTGGACCGTGATGTGTGAGGCAGGTGATAACATTATGCAATCCTTTTAGGACATTATTTCCTAAGTATGTTTTCAGTGTTCGCAGGGCACTACAGCTCCGTTCTAAATGGTAGTGCCATCGTACGCCAGCCCATGAAGTATAATAGTGTAGTTTATTACAGTCTGGCCAACAGTAAAAAATTAAATTAGAATAAAACTAGTGGATGTTCTTGAAAATACTGGAGGAGGGAACGGAGATGTGACCTTCGCCATTGATGTCCATGACATCAAGCATCCTTGCCTTCCACGTATTTACATCCTAAATCAACACTAGCTCATTTTCTTCTTCACGTCTTAGAACCAGGAACACCTCTCCATGGCTGCGCCTAAACTGTTTGCTTCCTGAAAGCCATCCAAGATCATCTACATGTTCGCGCGCCCTTCATCTGTCAGCGCTAGCAGATTTGGTTGTTGCGCTGTCACAGTGGCCTAGTGTGTCCGAGAGGACGGCGCGCACATTTTCGACTCAGATGTCCCGTCTAATTTGTGAATAATGGTACGACGCCCTCGGGTTATTACCCTATCTGCATAAACACTGGTTTTGCCGCTGGCGGCGGCTGTGGTGGCGGCGCACAGTTGCCGTAATCCAATCATTCGCGGACGAAGAATGAAACTCTACTTCATTAAGGTCGATACAAAATGTGTGGACACATTTAAAATGTATATATTGTACATATACCGGAAGTTATAGGAAAGTTCAAGAAATATTACTGTTAGTAAAAGTATGGTTGATGTGTTATAACTAGCGTAAAATCAGATTTATTGAACTATTTACGAGCCCAAAGGGGTGCATTAATGAATGGGGAGTATATACCAAACTTTAAGAAATTATAAATGCAGTTATTGCCCGTACGAGGAGTTGCATACAAATATTTTCGTATTATTATGCATAAGAAGCGCTTGGGTGTGTGCACCGCTTGAACACAAATTAGTCAAACAAATTAAGAGCAGGTATGTGAGAGCGTTTGTACATTTTAATTTTTTTTTCTTTTTAAAAACTAATTTAAATATTTCACTGATTTTTATGCTATGATCTCGGGATAAACCACGCTAATTTCGCTAAATTGTAATATACTACACAATTAATATTCAAATATACACTTTTCGAAATTTGAGGCGATCAATGTATAACAGTCACTTTGGGATAACGAATATAGATCTCTTTTGTAATGTGAGCATTTATTCAACTGCATGTAATTATTATTTTCCAAACACTTTCCTAACATTCGTTTCTACTTGCTAGTATACTAGTGTAAATAGAATGTGTAAATAGTATAGAGAAAATTATATAATGCAGTAGATCATCGATATCGGGATTTTGACGGAAGTACACGTTTTGGGGCTCCCTGAGAAAACGAAAGAGTGTTTTATAATTAAATTTTGTTTGTCCGTCCATCCTTCTGACTTAGAAGAAAACTAGCACCTGAAATGTACACAGGATATTGCCCACCGGAGATATTCGCCGATCGATAAACAGGTTTGCAAATACTTTTTTATAATAGATACTTTGCTTGAAGCTTTTACAATACTTCCAAATAATTTTCAAAATTTTCTTTGTATTTTTGCTTATAAATATGGTGTAGATTTAATTTTCCTTAAAATTTCAGAATTTTCGAAATTTCAAAAGTTTAAATTTATTCTCTAAAGATTTTTAATGAAATTCATTTTTCAAAATTATGTTTTTGAATTACGATTTGAATTACGAATTAGGACACGGGTTGCAATTTACATAACCGTTACAAATAATGCAAGAAAATTATTGGCTGTTGTACACCACTAATTTAATCATATCTCTGTGTAGTATGATAGATTGGCCTAATTATCGCAAACTAGTAGCCGTAAATCGTGTTCACATTTATCTTAATCAGAGAAATCTCAGACTTACTAATTAGGAGCAAAGATTCCAGTCAGTAACATGATATTTTCTTTGTAATATGTAGTCAGCAAGTACGAAGGGTATTGATAGGTCATCGGCGGCTTACTTGGCAATTAAAAACCGAATTCGCTGTAACAGCAGTAATTGGCTCATTACATGTCATTTTATGCTCATCCGTCAGTAGTGTCTATTATAGATAAAATCCATGGTACCAAAACCATCATACACTCATGAACACTTCCTACGAGTTCCAATAGTGTGTACTTGATATTTTATCTAATAATATTAGTTATAAATAATATTATTAATATTTTATTTATATGTAAATAAAAGTTACAATTCAATTATTGATTAAAATTTAAATTATTATTTATCATACACAAATTATATAATAATAAATATTTATAAAATATCGATGTTTGGAAACATCCTTGGTTTGGGGGCAACGCATTATTGATACCGATGTTTTGTTGGCAATGTCGCATCCCTATCTGAGCTGGGCAATATTTCGCTCGACTGCCTTCGCGGTTTCTTCTCTTCGCATCTCTAACGTTAGATACGAAATATTATTTAACCAGTTCAACATTGATGACTGAAAACATCGATTTTATAAAAATATCGATGTTTGAAAACATCGATTTTATAAAAATATCGATGTTTGAAAACATAAATGTTTATAAAAATATCGATGTTTGAAAACATAGATGTTTATAAAACTATCGATGTTTGGAAACGTGGCAATGCATGATTGGCCCCGATGTTTCGTGGGCGACGTCGCACGCACTGCTGGGCAGCATTTTCGCTCGCTCGCTCGCTCGCCCTCGCGGTCGGCCTGCGGCGCTGCGCTCTGCGCTGCGTCGCGCCGCGCGGCGGGGCGGACGCTCGCGAAAATATCGCCGGCTGCGTGGGAGGTCAAGGGCGCGAGCGCGGGGGCGGGCGGCGCGACAGCCAATGCCACCGCCCGCCCGCCGCGTTTGGCTCGTGCTCCCGGCCGGCGTGCCGGCCTGGCCCGGGCCCCCGCGGAGATCGCCGCCTCATCAGCGATCGCCTCATAGCGATGGTGTAACGGTTAGCTGGTATCGGACTGGTATACCCAAGTTGGCGGGTTCAAACCCGATCGAAGCCGTGGATTTTTAAGGGCGAAAAATACCTTCGTACACCTTCCTTCGGAGGGGAAGTATAGCCGGCTGTCCCATGTTAGTAGATTTACTTGCATGTAAAAGATCCTCAAGCCTAAATGACGCATCTGAGCTAAATTCAAAATCGCCTCTTTCTCGCCAAGAAATACCTCCTTCCTCTGCTAGTTGGTGAAAGGAGCGTAGCGAAATTTGCGTGGTCAGACGGAAGAGCGGACCTGATGGCCCGAGTCTCGCCACGTAAAATAAGGCTTCAATTCATTTCATCAGCGACGGGTCGCAGCGAGGTGCGATACGCGCGACGCCGCGCCGGTCGAAGTACGCCTTGATTAGACTAATGCCTTCAACCAACCTTCCTTTGAAGTTTACCCCCGGGTCTACGGGACCTGTAAGCGCCTGTGCGTGACTTTCACTTTCTCCGCCAAATGTCAATCTCAGTAAATTATGTTCGCACTCTGTGGTTGAATGAGCATGAGATCTGCTTAAGCCTAGAAATTGCCGGAGGGATTTCATTTTGCCAGAAAGGTGCCAGTCAACCGCCTATGTCATGCCACAAGCATGACATAGCCTCTGTGAAATTTTTAGCTCTTCGAAAATCCATGTGACTCAGATGGACCGAACCCGTCCTCTAGGGGTTCAAAGGGCAGTAGACAGTAAGCTAACCACTCGCCACCGAGGCGGAAAACAGCAATGTTTAGGAGTGAAGCAAAATGCTAACCATGAAATATCCCAAAATGTGTTTCGTATATAGGAGTCAGTATTTAGGGAAATGAGTTATAAAAGAAGCAAGCCTGAAAGCAAAGTAGAGAAGCCGCAATTCTTAAATGGAAAATTAGGGGAAAATAGTGCAATCGATTGCGGGGGGAACAAGTCTCCCCAACTTTCTCAAGCACATCCAACAGTTTTATTATAATTTACTTGTTTAATAATACCATAAACGACATGTTTATGGTACTCATATAATACGTAAATCTACCCATCAGTTTGACGAAGACGTACGACGAGGCTGCTATTTAAACTCCTGTGACTCTCAAAGGATATTCTTTGGTTCAGTCTAAATTACAAAATAGGCAGTATGTTATAGATTAAAATAATTCAATATTGCTTATCTTAATACACGCGTGACTATATTTTCGTAACACATAATGCGGATTTAATTACCCTTGCTGACGCTGTTGTGCCTCTGACCGAAAGGTTCTAGAGTTCAAGTCCTGACGGTGGCAGGATTTTTGACCCTAGCTAGATATCAACATCGAAGTCAGCCGCCGCCTGGAGAATTCTAGCGGCCGGCTGCGCTGTAGTTTTAGCGGTTTCTCCCATCAATAATAAGCGAATGCCGGAGCAGTACCATCACATATAGGCCACGGAATACGAGCGATTTTTCCTTCCTCTTCCTCGTACTTCTTACTTTCACATGCACTTCGCACACATGTCGGGAGACCAGTCAGGAGCTTAGAGCTTGGCTCGACTGGGGCGGTGCCCCGCCGGTGGGAGATAGGTGGATGACGGAAACCCCGCCAAGCGACGCGTAGTTCGGTGCCAGAGGGGAAAGAATACCGCCACCTCCCGCGATTAAAACAACTACACATATGGGAATGAATCACAGCAGTTAATGCGCCAGGAAACACAAAATAATCAATCTATCGAAAATAATTTATGAGCCTAAAACTAAAATTCCGAAGAGTTCCTAGCATTTAAATCACGTCCTTCGCCGCCGCCCCCCCCCCCCCCCCAATATTCCGCGCCAGCGCCGCCCAGCAGGAGAGGGACTTCTTGGCTGAGGAAGCGCGCGGTGCGACCACCTCGAGGAAGACAAGGCGCCTCTCGCGACGGACGCGTCTCCGACTGCTCCTCCGCGCTGCCCGGCGCGCCCCTCCTTGCGCTCGTTAACCTTGATCTTCCAATTGCCCACCTCGCCTCCCCCCCTCCTCCTCCTCCGCCGCCGCCGCCGCGACGCGACGCGACGGTCCGCAGCCGCCGCCGCCAGCTCCCGCTTCCGCGTCCGACGCCGCTCTCGCGCTCCTGCAGGGCGGATTCATGTTTTGTCGTAGAACTGTACTGGTATGTGGACAGCACGACATCAGGATAAGGAAAGTCCAACAAAAATATGTAAAAGTGTACTGGTATTCGTCAGAACGACATCAGGATAAAGATGGCCCAACAAACATTTGTAAAACTGTACTGGTACAGAACGTCATCAGGATAAAGATAGACTAACCAAGGATAAGGAAAATCCAACAAAAATGTCGGCAAAGTGTGGTACATATACTTACCTTTAATATATAAATTACTGGGTAGCGAAGGGACATGATGTGATGTGTAATGAAATAAAGTAAAGTGGTGGGTTCAGAGTAGAGATGGAACATTAATTTTTATAATTTTCTTTTTGTACTTTTATTTTATTTTTTGTTTATTTGTATTATATAACTGTTTTTTTATATTTGTATGTACTGTTTACTTTTAAAACATAGAAATGAAGAAACACTCTTATCGGCCGGCCTCCGTTAAGGATTTTAGCGATTACTGTCCGATAAGGACAATAAAAACCCCTTTTTGTAACTAAAAATGGTGTATGACTACTCCTATTCCAGGAAAAAATATTTCTTTAATATATGATTTTTTTACAAGAATGTAATTTATTACAAAAGCTATTGAAGGACTCGTGGTTGATATCAGGCGACGTGAACATGGTTGATTATAAACATCGGCTATCACCTCGATTTACAAACAGCAACCGCGTCCATTGTTTGCTCTATAATACTCTAAGGACTTCAATACCTGTATGGTCCTCTAAGTTAGGGTTTCGAAACTTCCTGTTTCCCAGGCACACTCCCCAAATTTACAAACACACTCCCATAATATCTACAAATATATAGTGTTTTGTTAGTAATATCCGTAGTCTTGGCTTTCTCTAAAATGTGGAAATATTTTAGGCGGCACCTATAGACCCCCAGTAAATTTTGACTCCCCTACGATCCGTTAGGTTACAAAAGCGCTAATTCAGCTCTAATGTCAGCACTAATTATCCCTTACTTCGCTCTCCGGTATTAGTCTCTTCCCGGCTAGGGGATTATGAAATATGAAAAAGCACTACTAGCAAACATAATTATTTTTTAGCCCTTCCACCTTCCGGAGGTCCTGAGTCCCTGCTTATTCAATTTATGGGTTATAACTGTAACCCTGCGCTCCTTGCACACTACTTTACACTCTACTACACTTCACAAGAAGGTACTTTACAAGTGTAGTGAGTAATTTACGGGTGACAACATGGCGACAATGTAGCACAACTGAACATACCGTATACCCTTCCCTTGTTCCTACAAATTAAGCAAGCTTCCTGTTTTGATTATCTTATTTGTGTGCGCTCACACAGGGACGCACGCCCTGCCTTTAGTTCTAAATGTATTCGTGAATACAAGCGGGTCTCCTTGAAGACAGTTTACCCAAATTGGTGGTGCTCAATAGCACATTCTTTCACGCATTATTTCTAAATTTGCAATTTTCGCAAATTCATAGACTTCAACGAAAATGAGACTCGCGCATTTCTTTAACGTCCGTTCTTATATCCCTGGAAAAGTTTGAAGAAAAAATTTGGAGAGGTGTTTAAGAATTTTGTGTTAATAAATTTCATTAATTTCAATCCCAAATACAGGAGAAATATTCGTATTTTAAAAAAAACTATACATGATATTTTTTAAACAGCTAATTTTTTGCAACAGACTTTGTCGAAGTTAACAATTTATATCTTCAATTTTGTACTTTTGAAATTTTAACTTTTTTTCAATTTTCGAAAATGTAGAAAGTTTGACACAGATGGGACTAGCAACATACTTTTTACCTTCTATTGATACATAGGAGGAGAATATTTAAAGAAAATTTGAGTGCAGTTTTAAAGAAAAAATTGTTTAAAAAATTATAATTGTCTACATTATACAAAAATTACAAGAAAATTACTCATATATTCGAAACATTCTATATGGCCTTATTTTAAGATGTCTTTAAAGAACATATTTTATTAAGTAAAATATATTTATCTTCAATATTATAGTTAGGGCGTCTTTCTACGTCTTCAATATTATAGATGTATAAAAACGCCAAAAAATTGCACTTCTTCAAGTTTCAAAAAAAATGGGATTTCAATGAACATGTGACATATACAATTATCTTAAGCGTCCTTTATGCGAACCGAGAACAAAGTATAATCAAATTATTTGGTGCCATTTTTAAAGAAAATGTTGAAAATGTTTTTGAAACTTTTTTAAAGTACCCTTAAAAATCAAAACATCGTATTAAAAATCTCAAAGCCTAAAATTCGTTCATATCGATCGGGGAATATTAATTTGGGGAAAATCAGCTGAACGATTTAGGCGCTAGAGTTCACCAGAGAGGGACGACGGAACGACGTTTTGCCGATCGATGTCAATCGATTTTTCGGTATCAAGGATCCACATGAATTCTGAAAACACCACGTGTTAGAAAAACTAATTTACTATATATAACAACAGGATTCATCCCATTTTTTATCAGGGTCCAGCAATAACAGTTTTGTCTACTGAATATTCGCAGATTTCCGACGCAAGATGACATAACTTTCTTTTCTTACAAAGTAAATGCGAGAAAGTAAAAATTATATGGTATAGATGTAGCATTTGCATGTTCACTCTAAGACATAAAGATCGTTCGTGGCAGTTCGTGTTTCAAGTTGAAACGTATGTGTATCACGTATCATCATTAGGCAAGGCTGAGCACTAAGGTATATTTGATCGCATCTTAATTCTACAAGCTCAGGCTCTGCAACTCTAATTTGTGTGTCACGTCCATAATTCTGAATATTCCGAGACTAATCTTAACACCTACTAGTAATTTGATCACGTAAACCTAACCAAATACTCCAACACTATTGTTCCTTCCTTTCTTTTCTTCTCTTCCCTTCCTTCCTTCTCTTGAGGACACAACACCTAATTATTTTTTCCATTATTTACGTATTTTAGTGGTTACTTATTTCATTATTTCCGAGGAAAAGAAGTAAATATCTTCAACATGAGAATGTTCACGTGCACGAAGAGTTAAATTCGTGTACCAAACATTTTTATTTTCTCAGCGTAGAGTTGACGTTCCAGTACGAGATCAGAGATGCCGACAAAGAACGTTTCTTGTGTGTTCCATACAACGTGGCCTTGTAAAGAAACAGAGTTGCGTCTCTCTTCAGCAATGTGTGTACCACTCCTTCGACTCTTAGAAAGGTCAAGGAATGCTCATTTAGACGCTCGCTACTAGATGAATATCAACCCGGAATGTTTGGGTTCAAGTCAAAGAACAACACGTTTATATGTAATTCATATCACAATACATATCATAAAGAGTATTTGTACTTTTCCTCCCTACACTAACTATAGAATAGGCAGCAAAGTTATTTGAATCACTCATCAGTCTAAAAAATACGATATCCGATTTTCGATCGCAAAATCCGTGTTTTGTTCCAAAATCCTTGTAAGTTTTTTTGAGCTGTAACTCCGCACTAATGTCAGGATTAAGGTCGATTAATGAATTCCAAAGATAGTACAGGGAGAGGTGGCTCAGTGCATCAACTGATGTCACTGCAGTGCCTCCGACCGGGAAGTCCTAGGTTCGAGTTCCAACAGCGGCAAGATAGCTTGTCAGCTAGGTCGAATTCAGTCGCTGTCTGGAAGAGAACTCTACAGGCCGACTGCTCCGATCGGTAGTTTTCCGTGTTTTCTCCGATCAACACCAGACGAGCAGCCAGCTACTCGAACAAACGGCCACGGACCGCGCGCGATCTTCCTTCTTCCTTGTCCTATCCTCACCCCTTACTTACACACGCACACACACGTATATGCACTGCTACCACACACGCCGGGAGACCGGCCGGGACCGGGCTGGGGCGGTGCCCCGCTGGTGGGAGATACCTGGTTGAGGGAAACCCTGCTAGCCGACGATAGGTCGGCGCCGGATGTAGCCATCCAGCGGGGGAAGACAACCGCCACCTCCCGAGGAAGAAGAATGCACTACACTTACGGGACTGACGTGTTCGGAAGTTGACGAGACCAGAATCACTAACAACCAACCAACTGAAGACAGTTGAAGTTGGTGCAGGTGGAGAGGAGATGTATGGACTTCTGTATCTGTGAATCGGAATGTTCAGTATGTCTGTTGCAGGCATGAATGCATCTAAGGTTGGATGGACGGAAGAATGTGTCACATAACAACTAACCAGGGCCTTTCAATTCCCATATAACGTGGTGGAAACCATTACGGTGACGCGCTCTCCTTCAGCACCTTCTCACAGGAACTAACACACGAACTACGTGAACGATACTTAAAACGTGCGTGGCTGCTGCGAGAGTACGCGGGTCGCAAGAAGATTCATAATGTTTGAAAATATAGCGCCGATGTTCGCGCTTTCTTCAGAGGTTTCTCGTATATGTATATTATGAATAATTGAACATTTAAAAGACACTTATCCTATTTCTCACAAATTAGCAAATGTTTATGCGGAAGTTGGCAAGCGTAACCTGCAGCTGTACCCGGCGACACTAGCGCCTCCTAGAGTAGCACCCTCGGGCTTTGTCCCCTGTTTTTATGGAAAGTTGCAAGGCCCTGCTACTAACCCTAGGAAAAGCTCATTTGTCCATCACACTTTTGCAGGAAGATTTCCCCCAAATTTTTCGCCGATTCATTTCGTATCTTCAAAAGCTTCAAAAACATGTCCCGGTCGATTAGAAATCTTTCTCTATCAAAAACATTTACATAAAACTACAATTTTATCGATGTCGACGTGCTGCCCCAGAGCAAATCGTTCTAACGATTTGAAAAATTGCACTAATTCGTTAACAATCGAATTTTTAAGTACACGAGTAATTGGCCGAAAACTTCATAATATAATTTCCTGAAGAAATCTTCAGGTGTTAGTTTTCAGCTTTCGCTTAATCCTGGATCAATACGTTTAGGAAATTTTCGCTGACGGGAAACTTTAGTTTTAAGTTCAACAACAGCTTTTGCGTCAATTCTTCTTAAATTTTGTACCGCAAAAAGCGTGCAAACATAAGTCACTGTTTCTATCTTTTCACGTGAATTTACAACGCACAGATCCGACATCTGCTGTTCCTTGTTTTAATATTTCTACACAATCGAAAGTTTCAATCATCATGGTTAGGAAAAAGATGCTCTCAAACGACTTCATATACTCATAGTCGTAGAACCCTGATGCTGTCGCCGAGACTGCACTGTGAATGTCCTTGTCAACCGACTTATCGTGGAAAACTGCATCAACTGCGTCTAATTTGCCCTTACTTCCTTCAGAGATTTGATGCGTACGACCCATCTGTAAAAGAGAAATAACAGAGTATATTAATGTCCACCATAATTTAATAAAATTGTATTATATATCCTTCCTCCTTACGTATTTTATAAATTTATTTCCAAAGCCTTCTTTGTCGATTATTTTTCAAGTTATTTCTACTATACCTCCTCCTCTTTGAGGGATATTCCATACTCGCCCTCAAAGAAGAGGCGCCGAAACATTAGAAAAACGTCTAGAACCGATTGTGTATTTTAGATATATGAAAATAATGAGCCTTGAAAATATGAACGTTGTTTGGACTTGGACCTGCAGTGGTTGGAGTGCATCAACTGCGTCTAATTTGTAATGCCGGCGGCGGTGACGGCAACGACAACGCAACTAGGGACGCGACGTCCACGACGAAGTTTTCAACATATCGTTTTTTATACAAATTATCGATGTTTTATTACAGATGTTTTCACGTCGTAGATATTTTATTCAATTTTGATGTTTTATTTGTTAATGAAAAAGTATGATCATAATCAAAACATGTAATAATTTTCAGACTTCCTTAAATTGTATATTCCTCAGACCAAAGTGATCAATGGTGAAAAATAATTGATATCGAGTTTTCGTGAATAAACGAGCACCATGTAATTTTGGAATTATCCAATCAGATATTAAAAGTTTTTAAAATGTCCAGTTTTTGCGTGTCTTGTCAGTTATGTATGTTTTTAAAAACATCGATGGTTTTGATTCAATGTTTTAAAATCATGGATGCATTAATTTTGAATATCGATGTTAAGTTAATTGATGTTTAGATGTTAATTGATGTTTTGCGTGTCTTGTCAGTTGTGTATGTTTTTAAAAACATCGATGGTTTTGATTCAATGTTTTAAAATCATGGATGCATTAATTTTGAATATCGATGTTAAGTTAATTGATGTTTAGATGTTAGCGATGTCTCATCCCAAGACGACGACGCCCAGCTGGGAGACCCTTGACGCCGCCGCCGCGTAACAAGGGAAGTAATTGCAACGTTCTCTCGCGTGCCGCCGCTGCCGCCTCTACATATCGGGCAGCTGCGCACAGGATGCCCCCGCCGCGCCGCGCCGCGCCGCCGACGTCGCGAAAACGAGCGAGATACAGCGGAGTGCAAACTGCGTTCGACTCCCAACCAGCGGCGGGTCCGCGGAGGGACACACCCACATCGCCACCCCGAGTGGCAACGCGGTCTTCAATTACGAATGTTTTTTTACAATTTTGAAATCATATTGTTATTCTCTGTAAGAAGCTACTGATGTACTACTAACATTGTATTAAGCACAGTACTTCGTTTATTACCATCTACGCAGTTTCTCTTACGTAGAACTTCATCTAACAAATTTAACTCAAAATCCCGAAGACAAATTTCGACTATCTTTCTTTATGCACAATTACACCATAAACAATATAATACGTCGTCGGGTCAACCTCGCGACCGAGGATCCCTCAGTTTACTATTGCTACCTAAATACCGCAATAGTAACTGGTGACTGCACATGAAGGAAGAACAGGGGGGGCTTGTGCTGCATACCCCGCCTGCTGCTACAGATAGACATCCTAGGGTCGGTGGCACAGCTAGCTGCGACGATCGACTACGGGTGCCTATCCTTGAGTAGCGGTTATGAAAGAGGAATAGGGAAGAATGAAAGAAGAGTGAAAGGAGGTGATAGATGATCGTGGACTATTGGAACCATCCCAGCATTCGCCTTTATGACCGAGGGAAACCACGAAAACCCCGGTCAGGATGGCCGGCCCGGGAATCGAACCCGGACCTCCCGATTGCGAAGTCAGTGCGCTACGCACTGAGCCACTTCGCTCGGTAAATATAATACATTCACTATAGAGAGGGAAAATCAGGAGTTTGAGAGGGGAAACTCAGTTCGTCCCACTTTCTACGTAAATATTTTCCCCACATTCCTTTTAATCATAAACATGTTTTTGAGTATATAAAAACGAGACATATAATAGTATATCTTTTAAAATATATTTATCCTTTTCCAGTTAGTATGTTCTGCCATATACTCTCTGAAAAATCTTGCAACTGTGTTGGTGGTTTCATCCACCATAAAGGAAAGGTTAAATAAATTAAATTATGAATTGATTTAAACCATTGGCAAAGATATTCAAGGATTGGCAAAAGCAATAAACCCTAGAAACATTAATCATACAATAATCCTTATTATGTAAGATTCGTTTTTAAAAACAGTAACGACGAATTATCAATCGTTTTGTTCATTGCTCATTAAAAAACGAAGTTAATTGAAAAATACATTTATGATGAACAGGAACAATAAAAATGAAAGAAGTTTAATCATAAATTTTTAAGAATAATGCAAAACTTCCTTTACAGAAAAGAGAGCCACTATTATCTCTCCTTGTGCACATTGAATTGTAAAAAATCGAAATCAAATTTCAGTATCGCCGTTACTCTTTCGGCCCTACTGCATCTGGTAGGTTTTGGTAGTAATTCGTTCACTGTCATCCATTGTTAACTGGTTTCCAAAAAAAGTGGCATATATTCAAAAGAATCACTATCATGAACTCTTCTTATATGTCCAGGTAAACGTTCCTCATTATTGTGTTACCAAATTGGCTACGTAGTAAGTTAAACATCTTTCAACTTCGCTCAAACATCGTGTTCACGCTTCTTTTTGTCGCTTTTCAGCTACATAGTAGGGTCATATATCAAGCGATTTCTTTAAGTAACATTGGGGGTAAGGGTAACGGCATAAGGACACATACAAACATCCATACCCTAGGGCGGGATTCGAAACCGCGACCTTTGGGGCGCGAGGCAGCTATCGCACTTCAGTCTTAACGGTCTCGGCTCTCCGGGCTGGGTGTGTTACCTTACATCTTCCGGAGAAATCCAAATAAACACACTTTTTCGCAACAAGAACTGAAATGCTTTTGACTTCCTTTGCATGTCCCCAGCAAAATCATTGATCTCGGAGCTAGTGCAGTTGAATCATCTGATATCGTGTGGCAACACATACCAATAAATCGAAGAAGGATTTCTCCGACCAACACCAGACGAATACCGGAGCAGTACTCTAACAAACGGGACACGGACCGCGCGCGATATTTCCTTCTCATTCCTTGTCATATTCCCACCCGTTACTTACACACACTTACATTTACATACATTACGCTACCACACATGCCCGGAGACCACTCGGGAGCTTAGAGCTTGTCAAGGCTGGGGCGGTGTCCCGTTGGTCGGAGATAACCGCTTGGGAAAAAGTCTGCTAGTCGTATTCTTGAAAGACGTCGGTCTCACCTTCCACCGGAGGAAGATCACGCGCAAAAAACATGCGATACACTTTCGGGAATAATGTCGTTAAGGGTTGGCGCTCCCGGAAACACTAATCAATTCAATCAAGTAGAGTAAGATTTAACAGGGGTAGGTCAGAGCTCTTCTATGGTCACACCACATTCGAGTTTCCTTTCCTTTTCACATCTACATTATCTAAGAGAAAGACAGAAAGAAAAATGAATTAATAAAATTCCTGAATTGATAAGTTGTAAGTATAAAATGTAAAGAACTTTAGTGAATAGTCCAAAGAACAGTCCTCAAGTCAAAGACTTACACCCTTTTCCCTTTCCTTCCCTAATCAAATTATCTCATTGCCTTCCAATGGATGAATGCAGATAGGGATGTTCATGACGAGTGGAGAATCATCAGAGATTAATGATTGTGAATGAACATTGATAAGTTGATGGTTCAAATGTGTAACGTGGCGGTGTCAAAAGGTAACTTCGATGCCGGCTATTTCTTTATGTTAATGGAAATAACTTCACAAAATAACTTCATATGTAACATTAAAATAAGTAGCAATAAAATGTCAATGAACTAAACTTGTTCGAAAAATTAAATATTTAATAGAATTCGGAAAAATAATTTTAGGCATTTTGCTTTAAGAAAAAGCTTTCGGAAAACTTCCGGTTCGGAAACTTAAATTCGGAAAATTAGTTAGTACATGGACGATGCTCCGATCCCCTAAGTGACCACCGCAGACTGAAAGAATGTAATATGTTGAAAAATATAAAACTTGAATGAAACTAAATCTCTGTGATGATTGGTTTATATTATTTATTATATTGATTACAAAATATTATTGTATTAGTGACATTATATTATTGTATTATTTAAAGTGTTAATTTTGAATTTCTTGTCGTTCCGATTCGTAGATTTCACGGAAACATAAATGTCTTGAGAGGATCAATCATATTTATTGATCAGTCGGAGAAACGTGGAAGGGGATTGTTGAATAATCTCTGCTAGGGCATCTGCCTCCACCTATTCTGCAGTGAATTAGGAGATTTTCTGACAAGAGAAAGAAATGTAGCTTTTCCGTCAGGGTATTGTTCTTTAATCAAGCTTCCGTAATCCCCTACCTCTGATATTTCACAGTCTTCTTATAGTCTGCAAGAACTAAGTCAGGATTATTTCCAATTCAATACAAAATACTTCGTTTGTGGTACGTATATCTCAACTCGACATGTGAAGTTTCTGGTAATAATTTTGTTGGTGCCTACAGGCTTCCAGCATTTCCAATAGATTTTGTTTTCCATATTTGCCTCCAAGAAGCGTCACAACATCGGTGTCAATAACATTTATCCATTACTTGAAACATTAACCTGCTAAGCGAATTTAATATCTGATCAGAATAAGAATTTAGACTAAATGTATTATAACTTAGTGCCATGTTGAAAACAAATTTGTAATATGAACCTGTTATCTGTGCGCCAGAACATTTTATTTTCATTCACAAAAGCTTTATCATTATGTACAAGGGCAAATTATTGGTTGGAATTAGATTGCTAAACAGATTTTCAAATTATCTTCTTACTAGCATTATAGTGCACGTACGTATTTCCTTTACATCATTACACAATCTATTTTATTACTTTTCAAGGATATCCCGCCTGCTTACAATCTACAACATTGGGAGGCGAAAGTGTTGTGTGGGTCGTAATGTGCTTGAGACGTGATAACTCGGCCCTTCTTATCCCAGACATCCGAAGTGACATCCGAAATGAACAAATGAGTCTCCAAGCCACCGACGAAGACCGATGGCGATAGAAGCAACTGATAGAAGCAAACGCGAAATAAGAGAGACCACGTTCATTGCAAATTACAATCCCTCTACTCAACCAGTGACGAAAATTAACAAAGAGAAATGTCATTACTAGGTCACGTTGAATGGAAATGATACTATATTCAGACACTAAAAATATATTATCTTTTTTTATTTGTAAGTATAATCAATAATCAGAAGCAGCATTTGCAAGAGGAAGACAGCTAGAAATTCGTAATAGGAGTGACGTTTTATTCAGAGAACTCTGTAAGGAAGTTCTTAAGAGTTGCTATTTTCTAGCCATGAAGTTTTTGAAACAGATGATGGTTCTCTTTCATAGCACAAGAAAGTTTATAGTCTGTCCATATGTCCCTCTATTGCTCACGGTCAGACTTACTTCCCGTCCGCCATTCGCGAAAAGCGAGGAATCATTGACGAGTGTTAATCTACTCGTGAGGAACTGACCGTGAAACAAACTAGTGCGATTACAACAGGACATACTTTTTCGCATTGTTTGCAACTTTTGTGAATTTTGTAAATTCAGACAGTTCAACGAAAATTAGACCTGCGCATTTTTTAAGAGCCCCTTGGCTCTAACCCAGGAAAAAGGAAAAAATTGGGTCTGTTTTTCAATTTTTTCTGAATTGATATTACTCGAAGAAAAAATTACACAAAACCTCTCGATTTTGAAAAAAAAATAGTCCAGGGTTTTATTTAAAGGTCTATTTTTAGATCAGCATTCATTCAAAATTCTCTATCATCAATACTGATCATTTACAATGTTATTTTTTGCAATTTTTGAAAATACAGAATTCGCCGAAAATAGCGCTAGCAAAACAATTTTACCGTTCTTTGATACATAGGAGGGAGAAATTTCAGAAAACATTCGGCACCTTTTATGAGAAAATAATACTTTAAAAATTGCCTATATTTCCCGCCAAATTACGCAAAAACTAATGACATTTTCGAAATATTAAGCATGACGTGATTTAATTACCTGTCTTTGAACAACAGATTTTATAAAGGAAAAATCTCTATCTTTAATAACATAAATGCATATATAATAATCTGACACAATGTTGAACTTTTGCAATTTTTGAAAATTGAGAGAGCTCAATGAAATCAGACTTGCACCACTTTTTAAGCGTTATTTGCTGAATTCAAAGAAAATGTTTAACTAGAAAATCTGGTGCCATTTTTAAGAAATTTTTTAAAATGTTGTTCGTGGCTTCGTGTAAAGTATCGATAAAAATGAAAATATCAAAATCACAGGGTCTCGCGTTCGTCCAGATAAATTTGAGAACATCAGGTTTAGGGAATATTGTCTGAACGGTTTAGACGTTAGCGTTCACTAGACGGACATACAGTCGTTTTACCGACAACAATTTGTCGGTATCAAGAACCGACAAAACGTGAATTCCTACCACACAACCATTTAGAGGAAGTAATTTACTACAATTTGTTAAGATTTACCCATTTATCTAATATCAGGGCATCACAATACGAGTTTTTTCTGTCGAAAAATCCCCACTTTTACACTTTTCACTTTATCTTTTCTACGGATTACAAAGTTTGGGGAGAAATTAAAATAATTAAAAAGTATTTCTATCATCAATTTTTTATATATCTATGTTTTCACATCTTTATTTATTTTTATTATGATCTTTTTTTA
This sequence comes from Gryllus longicercus, assembly GCA_038098605.1. Lineage (NCBI taxonomy): Eukaryota > Metazoa > Arthropoda > Insecta > Orthoptera > Gryllidae > Gryllus > Gryllus longicercus. Next base: position 3,805,609 of record JAZDUA010000002.1, on the reverse strand, counting down.
ATGTTTTTCTACAAGAAACACCCACTAGGAGCTAGGCTAAGTACGTAGATCTTCTTAACTTCTTCCAATTTTTTTGGAGGAGGGTTCTTCAGCTTAGATATTTCAATTGATGGAAGTGGAAATGGAAATATATAACCTCAAACGGCTTGTGATGGTAAATTCATAATTTATGATAGGAAAATTTATTAGATGATTCTTTCTGCACTACATACTCGTAAGTAGAGAAACTGTAACTCAACACTCTGCGAGTGTGGATCATTATGTTCCCTCTATTTTCTCAAATACTTCCTCAAAGGTTTTTTGTGAATATTAGTACATCGATTCCTAAATAATCGTCTTAAAATAGCCCAACGACAAGATTAACAGAAAGCTGTTGAGTCAAGAGGTCATCGTGCATCTCGAACTTACTATCGACCAAATAAGTCATCACCTCGTACGGACCCGTAGTGCCTCGGCTCAATTTACATCTCATCAGTTCTGAGACATCAGAGAAGAAAACAGTTGGTAATTATTCATACTAATACACTTTATAATGCTCGAAACTCATTCTGAGTGCAACAGTTCAGGTTAATGCAATTACATAGTAGTAGTGACATGCAACAGCAAAGCAATTCATATCTTAACACGGCGGCTCATTAACACCAATAAACAAATATACACATCATTTCCTAATACTCTACAGCTCAATTTCAGCACTGATCGACATACGCATACTCCCTGAGACTTTGAGACTTTCTACTTCTGGGAGGAAGGGCCACGGGGGAATGAACAAACTGTCCAACGCCTGGCCCTAAGATTGGGAGTGGGATAAGATTGGGGTAGGAAGATTCGCGCGCATAGTTTCCCGATAGCCCACTGTTTATGGTAATGTGTAGCTACTCAACTAAAATTTACATTAAAATATTAAATAATTATTCAAATATTACTTAGTGAAATTAGTGCAACAGACATTAAATTGACGAGAAACGCTGATTGTTTCTTTTTTCTTGATTTCTACTTAATCGAATGCAACATTTCGCGTCCTTATAGATATCATAGTTCTCTCAACAATTTGGTCTCATTATAGGATATACTTACTCGTACATGTATATACATATTTGTGTAAGTATAAGTGTTATCGGTCATTTATGGTTGGTTAACGATTTTTTTTAGATATCTAAGAAACATTTTATTCAGAAAATATTTACAAGACTTTTTTTCAAAACAACTGCCAAATTCTACTTCACAATCTTGAATTTAGATAAAGGATTTTTAGAATATTTTTAACTTATAAAGAAAAGTTTCAAAAATCAAAAGGATCTACAAAATAATACATTAACGATTACGTAAAAATTCAATTTTCAATAAGACATTAGAAATAAAATGTTATTAAACGAAACTAAATTTTACATGTTGCCTTATAAATATCTGCTAATAATTCACAACTCTCTTCAAATCTGATTTCTGGCAACTCCCATTAATACAGAGACATCCATCAGTTAAATCATTACTTGAGCCTTCAGTTACATCAAGAGCAATAAATGGTCATAGAGAGGTTATTAATGACAATCGAAATCACATCATAATAAAAAGAGAACTCAATACAAACTGTCTCAGATTCTTATTTTTCAATAATTTCTCGTGAAATAACCAGGATTTCAATCCCGGCACCGAGAGAAAGCAATGCCACTGCCCCCCACCCCCTCCTCCACATCCCCATACGAATCGTCCAGATGGCGGCGCTCTTAAGAGGCAAGAAGTTTCTTCGTTTTCCTACCCGGTTTATAGGGAACAAGAGACCGCCCGGTGCTTGGACAACTCGCCGCCGCCCGCCCGCAGCTTTCGTCACGGGGCGCCGCGGCGCGGGCGGGGGTTCCTTTCCTCGAGAAGGGGGATGCGGTGTGGGGGGCCGCGCGCGCACGTGTGACCATTCCCCCCTAAGTGCCTCCCCCGCGGGGTCGCAGAGGGGTGCGAAGCACTGCGGAAGAGACCCGCCGCTGGACGGGATGTTTTGGAGTTTCCGTCCCACTTCAAAAATATCACACCCGTACTCACGGGCACGTGAGACCAATTAGATGCGAGGTCGTTGAACTCAACATAAAATGAAAGAATCCGTGGGGGACTCATTACCTATAGATTAGAGTAGTAAAATACACAACGGGGCAATATCGGAAAATAATGGAATTTAATTACTGTAGTAAAACAAAATAGACGAGCGAAAAGAAAGTAAGAAGGTTTTTTAATGTATTTTTTACTTTAATAAACGGCGAGTTGCTTAAAATTATTCGCAAGAGCATTAATGTACTATTCCATTTCATTTTTACTTTCTCGTCCTTTCCAATTTAAGAAGAGAATCTTGCCCTGGAAAATTTTCGATAGAAAACTTATTGTGGGGCCCTGGTAACGGAAAAGTAGGTAAATCCTGTTCCTATAAAAAGCAAATTAATTTCTCTGTAACGTGGTGTAGCTAGAATCCGCGCTTTATGGGTCCCTTGATACCGAAAAATCAATTGATGTTAAAACAACAATCTTGTTAACCCGTCCATTTGTGGTCAACGGTAGTGCCTAATCCGTTCTGCCGATTTCCTAAAAAACTGATATTTCTCGATCCATGTGAACAAACTCGAGCTTTGGAAGTTTCAAAGGGATATTTTGATTTTTGAGGGTAATTTACATGAAGCCTCTTTACATATTAACACATATCATTTACTCTTTTCGTCGAAAATAGGATCCTGGAAAACCGGAACTTCAATTTTACGAGAGATTTTATAAGATTTCATTGAAAATTGAATAAACATTCCAGTTCATTAAGACTTTATGTACACCATTTGTAGTTCTAACTGCAATCTGGATACAGAAAAAGTATGTATCAAATTAATCTTGTGCAAGTATTTCAGATGTGTATAAAAATAGTGTTCTAAGGTGATTGTTAACATAATGAGTTCTTGAACTTTAAACAGAATAAAATACCTTCTAGTTTAAATACACAACTTTCAATTTTTCCACTACTATGGAATACTGGATATTATTACTTGATTCTATTCTACATTTTCTATTTTTCTACCTTTCAAATTGCAGTATATCAATTAATCGGGACCTTGATTGAAAACGAGAATGGAATAGAAATGATAAAGGCAGAGAAATAGAATGTCCTTTTTCATGAAATCTCATCCGTGTTTTTGCGTTTCTTACAGAATACCCAACAACCAGATTCTGCATGTTCTTTATGAACTGAAATTTATCCCGACGCACGTTCTCCGATGTCACTCCCTGTTATGTCTTCCGGCCCACCTTCCGTGTCTCCGACTCGCAGTGAGGTGTGTGGGGCGGCGTGTGAATGGGAGTGGGGGTCGCACGCGCACAGGGTCGCACGCGCCCTGATCCGCATGCATGGCGGGCGGTCGTCCCCACCCCAGAGATACTCGTATTCTCCTCGCGTCTTCCTCCGAAATTCATTCATGGAGTTCACCGGATCATTCAGAGAAAAAAAGATCGTGTGTTGTGACGCGATCCGCCGAAGAATGGGGAATGGAAAAGACCAAGTCAATACTTTCTCTCGTAATAGTGACGTAGTATCATGAAATGTTGCGGCAAAGAAACTGCAATTTTCCGACAGAAAATGTGGTGTGCCATTTCCTAGCTTGATGTGCTTTCATAGGAAAAGTGATTTCTCATTGCCTACCTTTACCTACTTAATATTATCATTTAGGTTATTTTTCTTACAACTAATAACCTTTCTTAAAATATGAGCATGCTACATGATCATTTAGGTCTTTAAGATATCAGAATATGCTATTTGCATTACGTTACTAATACTGTATAGAATAAATATGGAAGAATTTCAACCAGTTCTCTGAACTACGAGAAGTGCTCATAGACAATGCTCAATGTATTTCTGGTAAGCGATATGAACGAATTTCTGGCAAACATTTATATTTCTCATTGCGACTGTGTCGTCGGTTTTTGTTATTTTTCATCAAAATAATATTTTTCTTTAAAATACAAGATGTTCTACATACCCTAATAACGTAACATATTATTATTATTATTATTATTATTATTATTATTATTATTATTATTATTATTATTAAACTCTTATTGGGAGTTATGCGTGAATTATAGAATATAGTTGAGCTTAAGGTTACAGTAACGTGTCGTTGCATTAAATTTCATTGAAGATAATCATCCATAGTATTTACTGTTCAGCAGCGCACAGGGCTTTATAATTCATAACATTCCTTTACAAATTTTATTTCATATGTCGTGAAGTTAATTTGTATAAGGTATCTAAAAGTAATTAATAATATTACTTCCACGAGTAATTAGAATAGAAACTCATAAGTTCGTAGAACAGATATTAAAAAAACCAAGTTATGGTCAGGTGAATGATCTTTACAATGTCAGAAGCAGATTAAACTTCCTTCTCTCTAATAAATCGAGCACTGCCAACTGCCCCTACCAGGTTAGTAATTACTAATGTTATACACGACTTCTCCCGTCACTCCCTTTAACTTAACACAATGAGTCCTGCCGGAGGTCGTGGCCTACCATTAACCTCGTCCACGTTACGGTCGAGAAGAGTCCCGTTGTAAGTCCACGTCTGGAAACAGTGCCGCTCGGAACGTGTCCGCTTTCCTTGGCCAAGCATCACAGACTCATCACTGTGATTTGCGTATGAGAATCCTGCGCTCCAATGCAGCCCCACCCTTCACGCACAATGCGCCCCAGGATCAGTAGCAGAACTACGTTACCTGGACCCGAAAGCTTTCGGATCGAAAGAGGCAAGTATTGCTTAGCTCGCTCGTGAGGACTCGTCCGGTGTATCGTGAGCGAAAATAATGTATGACGCTCATTATCTAGTTGCCCACAGAAACATCCATGAAATTTAATGTTAATAATACGAATAGTTATTTATGCACCAAGGGCGTTAAAAGGATTCTAATGATCGAGCGGCGACAAAATGCCCGTGGGCTTTTTGTCGCCCGAGGTCATTAGACCGCGCGTGGTACATACATAATTTTATTTTATACCAATTTTGTTTATTCCGATTTACTAATTTAATAATTATGATGTTAACTTGACTCGGTTTGTCTTTTCATACTTCCCTCTCGTAATTATCTTTCATAATTTCCTCCGTAAGGGAACATGTAGCATCATTCAATGGTTTTCTTATTTCCCTCGTAACCACTGTCCTCTTAATCCAGGTAAGTTATGCAGCGTAAGTTGTGCAGTTCTACATCCAACTCAGTATAGAAGGCAATAACAAACTAGAACGTATACGTAAAAAATAAAATACGTTTTGGAATCTTACTTATTTCCCAAATATCTAGAATGGTAGAATAATAAAATACCTGAGAAAGAAAACAAGAAAGGAAACACTTCGTAAATTTTATAAAATAATGGCTATCCCAATACTTCTTTAGGCGTGCAAGACGTGGACCATGGAAAAGACAGCTTATTATAATTCAGCTGTCTGAGATTAGATTCTTGAGACATGTCAAAAGGTGCACTGTATTACACAAAATAAAAAGAAATATTCAGAGAAGAATTAGAAGTATTCCCATTAAAAAAGTAAAGAATACAGGACCCGATGGTCCCAACATCAAAATAGATTGAAAAGTGACCGCATCCTAAAATAAATATATCACTACCGACCTCGTGGTAAAAGAGATGTCGGCTACCCAAAGTTAAGATGGCATGCTGAAGACGGAAAAGGAAACTCCTGAAGAGAAGATGTTGATGATGACGATTAAAATAAATGTATGCCCAAAGTATTACGACCTCTTATCAACAATCATCTTATGTTACCATTCCTTATTCCGTCAATCCAGGAGCTAAACCACTATGTGACTTATGACTATCAGGATGCTTTAGCTACTGATCTAAGTTTTGCTAGAACTCACTTTGGGTACGTCGGTTCTAAATGTTTCAGCACTACTTACAGGCAAATCAAATTATTTCAGAAACCAATCAAAACAACAAAAAATGAGGAAAAACACTTCCAAATTTAAATTCCATTCATCCACTCAGCAATTAATAGTAACGTTTCAAGCAATGTTATGAAGCACACCTCAGAAAAAAGATCATATATTTCCAATCTATCGAGAATAACACTGCACCATAAAGATTAGCGCTGTAGGGACAAAATACCTTGAAATCCATAACATAATTTGTGTTCTTGTCAGTATTATTCTTGCAGTTGCGATCAACATAATGTTCAATTTTCTCGTACGCTGAGTTTTCTTTTCCGCAAAGAAAGCTTTTCTGCTTTCACGGCCTCACACTAATCCGGCGGCGTCGGCAATGGTGAAACGGTTAGCGTATCCCGATCGAGGCTGTTAACGGTTGCGTTCAAACTTGATCAAAGCCGTGGATTTTTAAGGGCGAAAAAAAATCCTTCGTACGCTTTACTTCGGGAGGGGGAGTAAAGCCGGCTGCTCCATGTTAGTTGATTTACTGCATGTAAAAGATCCTCAAGCCTAAACGAAGCCTCTGAGCTAAATTTAAATCGCCTGTTTCGTCGCCCGAGTGGTACCTCCTTCCTGCGCTTAGTTGGTGAAAGGAGACAGCAAAATTTGCGTGGACAGACGGAAGAGCGGGCCTGATGGCCCGAGTCTCTCCACGTAAAATAAGGCATCAATTAATTCATGAATTCAATCCGACATCGCGTGGCCAGGCGCAGGGCGGCGCCGCCCGATATCCGATGGCACTAACCGACGAAGAACGGGCTTCGTCGAGTCGTCGGCCGGCAGGCGGTGGCGGCCAGAATACCAGGATATCGGAACAAATCAAGTTACCGCACATATATTCCCATTCATCAAGATTAGAAAAGATGGGTGAAAATATGTTGTAGTTCGGAACACATACTTTTTTTCCAGTCAAGTGTCTTTCTTTCACTTCCGATCATATGATTTCTTTAAATTTATTTGCCCACTGCGGTTTCAGTTCCGAAAATAAAACGTTTCTTCTTTCTCGTCCCTACTGCAATCCAACGCCCCGACTGCAGAGCGGCGCCGCGCGATATCCGGTAGCATTGGCCCACGCGTGAATGGCGCTCTGCGAGTCGTTGGCGGCGGCGGCGGCGGCCCGCGAGACGGCCGGCAGACGCCTCCGCCTCCGCCTCCGGCGCGGCGAGGCGCACCCGCACGTGCTGGCCTGCGCTCCGCTTACGTAACGCGGCCGCCGCCGCCGCCGCTGCGCCGCGCTGGCGTCCTCTTGCAGCCCGCCCCCGATCCGCGATAGGCGTGAGCGAAGGCGGGGCCGACGCCGCCACGCGCGCGGTCACCGTCCCTTGGACCTCGGGGCCCTTCCCCCCCCCCCCACGCCACCCCCCCCCCACCGCGCCGCGCCGACCCGCGCGCTGCCCACCCACCGCGCCGGAACCGCTAACTCAATCGCGATTCCCGCAGACCGCACTGGTTCATTGAATTTCGCTCCCTAACGAAGAATATCATTTATTGAAAGCAATTACGAGTTTGATGTATTGAAATAAAGTTTAACAAGTACCAAATATAAATTTAAATTACGACAATTATATATTTTAGCAATATTACGTTTAAGACGAATAAACTGAACATGTGTACCTGAATTATCTTTAATACGCTTTACATCACCCGATCGTCTTGGCTTATTTACATACGTACTCACAATACATTAAATGCTACATTATATCCATCGAGCGAAGCGGCTTAGGGCGTAGCAAGCTGACTTCGCATTGGGGAGGCCTGAGTTCAATCCCCGTGCCGGCCATCCTGACCAGGGTTTTCGTGGTTTCTCTCGGCCATCCAGGCGAATTCTGGGATGATTCTACAGAAAGGGCACGACTGGTTCAGAAACCGGCGTCGCTAGCCGAATTCGATAACTACGTACGTGAAGTGACGAAACTTAAGCGAATTCGAGACATCGCGAGTTCCTGGTTGGGTAACCGACTAGAAACCCCGGGATCTAACGAATCAGCCGAGGCCAATTGCGTATTACGCGAGATATAATGGCTAAATTAAAAAAAATACATTATATGCATTAGTTCAACAAATATTTCTGCAATCGAGAAATTGACTAAAGTATGTCGTATTTAATAAATAGCACTGCCGAAGTGTAATAAAGGCCTACAGTAATAAAATATGTCAAAATATCCAAAGAGCGATTAGATATGATAAAGTGTATATTATGCGTGGCTAACATGACAGTTATGTATGTTACAGTGTATATGTTTACAAACGTGTCTTCTAGCAGAAAAAAAAAATGCTGCTAAACAAAATCACACAAAAAGTTTTTACAAAAGTTAGCATGCACAGTGTTAAAGAGCAAAAAGTAAAATACTCTGGAAGAATTCGACAGTAAATTTCATATTTAAAAAAAATGCGTTAACTAATGAAGCAATGTGTAGTATATAAGTACACCAATAGCCTACTTTCCATCCCAAGGTAATAAAAAAAGTTGCTGTTCCGTAAAGCAACACGTAAATAGCAAATATTTAATGTTGGGCAACCTCTTCCTTAGAAACTCACTGTCGCAATACGTCATCTGTGTCGTACTATCTATAAGAACTCATTTGCTAAAAGCAATATTAAAATACGGGAAAAAACACAATATTTGCTTTTTTTAGAAAAAAATCGAAAATATTTCATTCATTTCGAATGATTCCGAGTTTCGGGGTTTCTAACGAAGCCGTTAACACCTCTCGCATGTCCGGGGTCTGTATAGTTTCCTTTCATTTTCTCTGCATGTTGAATGTAAGTAATATAGAAACATGCGCTCAACTACACCTGTTTTTACCCCCGGCTGGGAATCACCTCCCCAGGATTGCACCATGAAAAACAAGCATGCTTTTTCATGAGCCACCGGAGCGGCTATGTTGTTATTTACACCATTTTTAAACAAGACATTGAATAATCAACAAACTTGTGTATAATCATCTCCTTTTACCATTCGTAAGGTAAATAATTATTCTTCAAAATCGTTTTACGTATTCATTAAGTACTATTGATTATTCTCATCATGGATTTCGAAGGCTTAATGTGAAAAAGAAGGAATGAGAAAGTTGGTATTCTGGCTTAGTGACGCAACCTGAATTTTCATATAGGAGAACTACTACACCTTTACTGTCCATCTGACTTGATGTTTTCTAAAAAAAATCAGTTTTCATTTACGCTGCATTCCAAAAAATTTTTTAATTGCGTATTTAGAGTTATTTATGTATGTATTTCTAGCCAACTGTATGCTTGGCCTACTTTAATTTTCACGCTTGATGGTAAAAGAGACAATTCCATTCACCGTATCTAGCAAACACCGCGGGCTTGAGTTTCATCTCGCCTACAGATACTAAGACGATTTTTTTGGAACTCTACTAAATCTGTTTTTACCCCGACAGGGAATCAAACCCGGGATCGCACCATGGAATGCTAGAACGATGTCCACGACCCACCCAAGGGTATCTATTGTTGAAACTAATTAAATTGAGATATTGAATTCGTTACAATGTAACGATAGTAAAAACGACGAATGTGAACACGTATCGTCGGCTTCTGAGGGGACTGTAGTTTCATGCGCTCCGCTTGGGCGCACAGACAAGTTCTTACTGCAGTGTAATTTCTGAGCTTGGACTGACGTCCGTAACCCTCAGAATTGGCGGAGTTGTTGCAACGGAGGGGGAGGTGCCGTATGAAGATGAGTAATTAGTTCGTCTCCCACCCATAAGAATCCGAGAGAGGAGAGATTAAAGAAAGAAGGATGGCTCATGGGACGTTATTGAAGGTACTGCTCTGGCATGAGAATATAATGGGTTAGAAAAAGCATGGAAACGACAGAGCAGGCGATCTTTACATTTTCAGGCATTGACAGATTTTTTTGTTTTAGGATAGTTATTAATCTAACATTACACAGCCTCAATTCATTTCTGGAAGGAATGAATAACTGAAGTTGTTGTTATTGTTATTATTATTATTATTATTATTATTATTATTAATTATAATGATTTGCAAATATTATACTGGTAGTCAGTATTATTACTTTTATGAATACATTATTATTTACTATTTAGTACCCGAAGCTTTTCTCCTTCTTATCATTATTATTATTAGGCCTTTTCTATCGAAAATTACAATTTTATGAAATTTTAATATAATGTTGAATTGAACCGGGATAGACTATTTACCACATGAAGTTAATCTCGCATACCTTTCAATACGCATTATCTTTAATACATTTACTTGGTCTTTCATTTTTAAATATTTTTTTCCATTTTTTATAAACTAAAGATTATAAAACGTCTTTGATGTTTGTTATTAAAATAAATAAATTTAGAAATGTCTGCAGGAAATGAGTGCAAGGCATTAAAAACAATTCTAGATCAAAGCGGAAAGAAATCCAGCCGCAATAATGGGTACTTGCAATTATAAGACACCAACACTGAGACGATAAGACTGGAGACCACACGCCACGACCACCCACAGAACCCTTATCTCCATCCGACCACCTGAAAATTCGAAGAAAGGTCGACCCTATCACTGATTGAAGTTGCTTGTTCGAGGAAAAAGACCAGGAAGTTCACGCTGAGTGAAAGTAGATTTTAAGAAGTTCATACTTTAAAAATATAAATATGATTACATTATCCCATTAAACGAGTAAGTGCTAACAAACATTGCCGATACTACGTCTAATTTTTATTTGCTCTGGTTCACTCAATGGGGAAATGTGTTTACGTCTGGAACATTTCCTTGATTTTTTTAAGAAATCGTTTGCAGTAGAGGTCGTGAGATCACCACGCGTCCGTGCATCTGAAAGAGCCGTTATGAGGTTCTAAGAAATTTTTGCCATTTTCTCAGAACTTAAGACCCACTTACAATTTTTCAATGTTACTCAGGTCACTATTAGGTCAGCCTTTGTATTTAACTGGTTAAAGAGAAGCTCAAACCGCGCACGGACTCTTCGTATACGAAAAGTGTGTAAATGAAATGTCAGCGCTGGATTCGTTGGTATTCTTCGAAAATTGAAAAAAGACACTGAAAACTAAAAAAATACTCACCTAAATTACAATATATTGTAATTGTTTCAATGTATTACGGAAGATATTTAGCCACACGCTTTTGCTAGTAGGCGGAATATGTTTCTGTTCCGATGCAATCGGGGGGGGGGGGGTAGTGAATTTGCGCCTCATTGTTTAGAAGTGTACCTACCGGCGTGCCCTTATTCTTTCTTGTTTGTCCATATCTTTTTGCCTAATATATCTTCCCCTATTGTCACGAAACCATTTGCTTGCCATGCAAATCGAGGATCTTCACTTCATTGTCATTCAGAAACACTCACTTTTTGCCTGCTGTAATTGTGGAGTGTTTATTCCAATAGAGTAATTTCAATTATATTATTGTTTTCAGAAAACTTAGAAACAGAATAATTAATAATATACAATTAGCCCCATACAAGTACAAGCCATAATATGGATTGAATATTATGGAAAATAAATAGATCTAAGTACAACCTTCGGTAGCATCCACGTATTCCATTCAAATGAGGGTTTTTTTCGGAAATAGAAAAAGGGGCTATTGAACAGACACTCCACAATTATCAGTATCGCGTTTGCTTCCCCGATTTGTCCACTGTACTACTGCAATGGCTGGGGACAGCAGCACTTATGCCGTGCGTCTGCGCGTACATTTGCTGTCCCTTCCTGGAAACGGCGCTGCCAATTACGTCGATCGCGATAGCGTGGCCGAGCCTGGATGCTAAATTGTGCTCAGCGTCCACGCCGGTGGACGATGAGGGCGCACAGCCATGACCGCCATGTTCAGAGAACAATTTCTCAATATTTGAAAACAGAGGAGATACTTTTATAACGTATTCACTTTAACATTTCATATATAGTTCAGTGCAACACTTTCCAGACGAATTTCCGGGCTTGTACTAATCATAAAATTAAGCTAAAAGTTGAGGTTATTTTTGCTAGTACGAGGCGCATCCAAAAAGTAAGTTTCCCTAGGTTAAAAAAGAAAGTACAATTTCTTGCAAAAACTTTATTGTAGCAGATACAGCATATATTGCAGTCTTTTTTCATATATATTTTTTCAAGATAATCTATGATTTATTCACGGAATTAATGAGCATATTCAGTTAACTAAACGAAAAAATAAGATAACGTCGCTCATGTTTTTTAATATATCACTAGTGCAATTATGCCCTTCTTTATCCATGTTATTTAATTACCTTAATTGATTTAATTTTTATAATATTTTATTTATTTATGTCAAACAAGTATTTCAGAGTTGCAAGGAATGGGTATCTGAGAAAGTGAAAATAAATCTCTAGAATGAAGGAATAAATTGCATACAATGCATTGTATTCATGTTTTTAATGAAACGCCAACCTTCGCATATTTCTTTAACATCGAATAAATAGGATATTAAGAGGCAGAAAACATTGAACTTTCAACAATGTACTGAAAATACATACTATTGCCGCAAAATGCAATATATACTTTTCTGGACTTCTGACAGTTGTGGACACGTGTGTCCATACACGTATACGTGGGTTGATGTAGGAGACACGAGAAGCAGTATCAATGAATGGCAGATTATGTGGGCATTGTCGAACGTACTGATGACCTTACTACAGTCGACACGTGTCAGATATTTTGTTAGAGCATTGAAAAGTGATCTTGGAAATACATTGATCGCATTTCATAGAGATAAATTATGATCAAATGTTAAATAGATTTCCTATTTCCATTTCGCGGAACGTCTACTGAATGGCACTGAAGGTTGAATCACCGCCAGTTCAATCGAGGCTGTGGTTATTGAGATTCGTTACGTGCATTTGTAATATTTACCTGAAACATTTTTTGATCAGTTCAAATGTATTTTTTCCAAGAGTTCACACTGATTTTGTAAGATAAATATTCTATTGAAAACAATTATATTTATGATGATAAACTATTTTTTTCTGGATTAAAATATCTCAAGTTTCAGCCCATCCATCAAATTAAATCACATAATTTCAAACCAGGAAAGGTCAACTGTACATGATTTCGAAATCACAAAATGTCACGTTCGAAATGTCAGAACAACATTCAAAACTTGTGTATCTAAAACCGTATGATCATGAAATCTGCATTGAAAATACAAACATTAATAGTTATTCATATAACAAAAGGGAGAATGATAGCTTTTTAAGCACGATTGCGCGAGGGAACTTAATTAAGGGAATAAAAGCTCGCCCAATCGCTGAGTCCTATATAAAAAGTAACTTTTAAAACACTAAAAATTGATTAGTCTCAAACACGCATACACACTCGGGTCACTTTGATTGTGGCTATCGGAAGTTGCACATGTAGAAAGCAGTGATAGTTGCCATAAGCTGTACTATGTTAAGTGAGATTGCGAGTGCAGAAATGGAGGCACTCTTTGTTAACTTTATGACATTACTTTCATTGTTTCGGGATTAAAATGTCATTTTAATCCAGATGACAATAACGATATCACTTTAAAAACGAATAAGATGTGATTTAAGTCGTATTTTAATTACTTTAAAAGTAAAAGACGGTAAGCAAAGAGTTTCATTCTACAGAGACCACTCAAACCTCCTTCAATAATGCTCAGAGCGCAAACAGTAAATATGAAGCACACTCGCGAAGATTTTAATTGAGGCTCTATAAATTCGTAATGGTTCTATAAATTTTCTTTGGCAGACATTTTAAGTGTGTTTAAAAGATTTCACAAAGTAGTTACGTTTTTGGTCTGCCTTTGAAAATATACTTCAAATCGATTAATCAATTATTCCACACGTGGTCTCGTCTTGATCAATAGCTAGTATTAACTGATTCGTTATGAGTCAGTGACTACAAACCAATGTTGTATGTTTTGACGTTTTCCACCTCCTAAAAATATTGTTATGACCTTGTAATTAAGCAAAGGGAAACGTACACAATGCTTGTAATTAATGGGTCTCACGGGAAATAAATTACCTCAGTCATTTTATATCTCACAAGTGGGATATCTAAAACTTACTTTTAATATGAATTAGTAAAAACCGGAACAATATAAATGACATTTTATAAATTCTGAGAAAAACCTGTTTATTTTAGGCTATACGCCAGTTGCAATGCAATTTCGTGTTTTTAATGAACAATTGATACGCAATGGTCCACGACTTTACAGTAATTTTAAATTAAATAAACAGTATTCTCAGAATTTATAAAGTGTCACTTATACCGTTCTGGTTTCCACCCATTCATATAATGTAATTTTCCCATAATAACATTTTGAATTAACACAGGAATCTGGGAACAAAAATGTACCGATGTAGGTAAAAGCATGAAACTGTAAAATTGAACAATCCAAAGAGATCATGTGAAACAAGCAATTCCAGTTGAAAAAGAATCACTTTTATTATTTCATTCTTTATCGATATTTACATCAACGACTGCTTCCTAACAATTTGCCCTTATGACACCATACGGAACACTGATATCCCACATGAGTTTCCAGTCTCACTTGCACCTCAGGAAAGTAAGCTAACGCATTATACTTACATGATTTGCAGACTAAAAAAATGACTGTACTCTAAAATGTCATTGCTTTGATTATCTTGCATGAAATGACAATTATTGTAAAAGTTTTCTTCGAAAATGTCCACGAAAACGCAACTTTCTTGGAAAAATTGTGATTTCAATAATTGTATACACGTTCTCGCTTTGTTACCTAACATAATGTTTCAATTGGATTCGTGAAACGTGTTGGCCTCTGTACTTCTGTGAATCAGTTAACACCACTTCTTCCTACGATTGTACGCGATTCAAGAATAAGTGGCATTAGAATGAGGACTATACACAATTTAATCATGCATTTACTTATTAATGATTCTGCGTTTTAGCATCCGTTCAGTGATGGACCTCTTTCGTACCTCGCTGGGGAACTGACTATTTTTTGCCGGTTTCTTCCAGAACATTTTAAGAGATTTCTCCAAAAAATGTGTATGTTGATGGGTGGGAGGGTTAAGAATCTAAAACGCGATTCAGGGGTTTTAAAGCATGATCAGATGTGAATTCTTGGCTATCCGGGAGACGCCGCGTCATTGGTTGAGAGGCCGAAGTTTCGCCTGACATGTCGCAGGCTTCCTCAGGGCAGAGACGGAGGTTCGTCACTACCCTGAGGAAGCCTGCGACATGTCAGGCGAAACGTCGGCCTCTCAGCCAACGACGCGGCGTCTCTCGGATAGCCAAGAATTTATGGAGTCGAGCCACGGAAGCTTACGTGTGCATGATCAGATGTGATCAATGACTCATTTCTCTCGAAAAAACGAGTCAATTGACACTATTTAGCCAAGTTCTTCTAGAATATTTTGGAAAAATTATAAAAGAATCGTGTTGTCTAGGGCTTAAAAGCTTCATTGTTGAAACTGAGAATAACTAATTCGCCGAATTGATACGTATTTTATCAGATGAACGATAATTAAACCTACTTTTATATGAAGCATATTTTTAAGTATCGATTCTTTTCTTATGTAATTCTATGCCCGAAGAAGAACGACCAAGGTAACTGTGCTAAGTGTAAAATCTATATTTAATAAGAACTACCAGAAATTAGCTGATATGAAAATATTTAACATGAAATACTCGCTTAAGGCGTCATGCGAGCTACCATGTATTAATCTACTCAGTGAATACCAAAAATTATATAAGGGGAAATATGAGATTTTGTTTCAATTTTTGTTTATGTAGAATGATAAAATGTTAAGGTCTTTTTCATGTAAATCACTCTGATTCTTATATTTATATGTTAATGCATTACTCATAGTCTTTAGATAAATTCTCATCATTTTTCTAATGCAAAAATTGGAATCGGAGGGGACTTATGTAATCAGATATCAATATCGCATTATGAATAATTAATTTTTAGTAGAATGCTAGAAAAACTTCGGCGAGGTATTATTTTTACGCTATCAAGCAACAGTTCATCATATATTCATAACTTACTATTCATCTAACTACTTCCATTTGGTTGTAACATTTTAAAATGCAATTAAAAGGTATTGGAGTGCAAAATCAACAATTTTTAAGCTACTCAATTCAAATTTACTAGAGTAGAATTCCCAACGAACTACACATATTTTATGCTTTTAAAGAGGCAATGTCGCAGATATTCATTAAACCACGATCTACGTTTGATGGCTCCCGATATCTGCGAATTTAAGAATAAAAATCTCTTGTAGACTTAATTCCGGATGGAAAACATGCTTAGGGTTTGACTTTTTTTACTTCTTAGAGCAAGTGGCAACTTCTAGCACCTTGTGAACCTTGTGACCACTACATTTATTGCTCAATAAATAGTTTATTAGAAAAGCTTAAATATATCTTATTAGAAATATGTATATTATATGCGTCTATATTTTGTATACGAACACGACTTATAGGCAGATTTCGGTATTTGGTGCAATTCACACGGTGTACACTCGATTAATTGATTGGTTGATTAGTGATTTCGGGCTCGTCAACTGCTAAGGCCATTAGTCCCGTAAGTGAAGTGTATGCTTTTCCTCGAGAGATAGCGGTGATATTCTCCCCCACCCCCACTGAATGGCGAGATCGGGCTCCGACCTACCTGTAGGCTAGCATTAATTCCCCAGGCACGTATCTCGCACCAGCGGGGCACCGCCCGACCGGTCTGCCGGCATGTGTGAAAGTATAATACATGTACGTGCAAGTGTGTGTAAGAAAGGGGTGAGGATAAGAAGAGGAAGGAAAAATTGCTCGCGGTCTGTGGCCCGTTTGTGCTCTGGCATTCGCCTGGTATTGATCGGAGAAAGCACGGAAAACTACCGATCAGAACAGCTTGAATTCTCCTCCAGACAGTGCTTGAATTCCATCTAGCTATCTAGCTAGGGCCGGGACTAGAACTACCCGTCACTCACCGTCGGAACTTGAAATTAGGACCTGCCGGCACTGCAAATGACATCATTCAATGCCCTGAGACACCTCTCCCAGTATGTACACCCGATGATCGTTAAAATGCTAGGGACTTCGGACGTTTGGCCGGACTTTAACAGTCGTCTTGTGCACAAATATATTTCAATAATATAAATGTAGAAAAACGATATAGAAGTTTGAAAGCCACAGGAGAACGCCCGGCTCAGTGCGGCGCCACTGGAGTGTTGCGTCTCTCCTCCCGACGACTGGCCCCGCATCCCTGCGTTTTTGGCAAAACGTGCGGGGGAGAAGATCCAGTGGAACGGCCGGTCATATCGTGCGCCGCGACCGCCCTCTGTTGGTTCAGATCTCGAAAGCCCTGCGCACCACTAGAGAGCGCGCCCCCGAATGTCAAAGGTTAGAACAGCTTCGAAACGTCTGGAGCAATGTTCCCTTCCTGGTATGAGGCTATTTTGGGACTTCCTAGTAAAAACGAAAACCCGAAACGTAAATTACGGCCTACGTAGTAAAGATAGTCGTAACCATCGAAATTCTTGTATATTAACTATATTTTCACTCTTTATCTTCAAATGCTATAATAATAGCCTTTCCAATTCTCTAATCATTTTAATTTATTCTTGATATTTAGGTTCTAAAATCTTGTGACAAGGGATTATGCAAAGTTAAATTTTGTAGGTGTTAGAAATAATTACGTTTACGATACTGAAATCGTCTTAAATAATCAAAACAGGAAAACCTTCCAGATATCCAGTGAATAGAGAAAATATTTTAATAATCAGGAATGTGAAAAAGTTTACTTTCCTCGACTTACAAAATTCACGTGTTATCCCTCGTCAAGTAATGTAATCTACTGCTAAGCTTGGAGATATCATGAAGAATAAATTGGCAAGGGTTCACATTGTTTCTTGAGTCATTTTACAATATTTTCAAAGAATGCTAATTTTCATGGCAATTTGGGGAGACATTTCCGGGAAAGTTTTGAATAGTTATTTCTTAATTTCAGAACATCTTCGACTGGAATTATTTGGATAAGATATCAAATACCCGCTATTGAAAATATTTTCGTGCATCTTTATATTGTTTCACATTGTAGTATGAAATTGTTACCCTTTTATTTCACCAAAGTCGGGAAGTGAAATGGATATTCTGATGAATTTGAATTTTTCAGAAAGCAATCTACTGTATATGTTAAATAGAAGCGTTAATTGGCGGAGGAATATAATTTTCAAATTTTTAGTATAAATTTCGTATACAAGACAGATTAAGTAATAATTTTAAGACAGCTTACTTGTATTCACCTAAATTGTCACCTACCGCCTTTCACTGTCACATATTAAAAGATACAGTGAGCCTACACTTCTCTATTATATTTCAATTAGAAAATAAAACTGTCATCTGTAACTAATTACAATACAATTTCTGTTTCTATTCTTCTTTATTGCTTTCATACACAAACTATGTATATCTTTACTATTATAAGAGGAAACTAAACCTTTGAAATAGAGTATGCAAGATAAAATTTACGGTAAATCTACTTACTCAAAATTATTGGAAGAATACGAAGAAATAAAACAACGAAACCTGATTTGCATGTGTATGTCAAAGTACACAACAAAGTAGCAAGTACTTCCAAGAGATTTTTTTAATTTTGCTTCTTCTTGTAAGTTCAAGATGTAGGAGGGTGAGAGATATAAAATATGCTATGAAATAAAAGAAACAACAGCAATAGTTTTCAACAAGAAATACTACCGACGCCATGAAGTACACTGAAACTGTAAGCTCAACATTTACGTCACTTTAATCTGGAACGAGTACCGTAATGCTTCTAGGTCATATTTTAAGATTTGTACAAATAGTGTCTTACATCTGGAGGCTGAGCATAGATGACACCCAGTTAAAGCAGAATGCAAAGAAATGAAGTGAGTTTTTAACATCGAGGACGCGAGGTTAAATTTCAAATTAATAATATTATTAACAAACAATAGAATGAAAGTTTAACTTACGAAAGTGTGTCCGGAAAAAAACACATGCACAAGATTAATTTCGATAACTTATATGAAGGAGTTTGTAAGAAGAAAGTAAATTGTAAACAACTCTCTCAACGAACATTAATTGCAGAATTTATTATAAAATTGACTATAAAAACTATTAATATTATTACTGAATTCAACCCGACCCTTTAAAAGAATTAAAAATGTTTTGAAGACGAATGGATACACTGAATCTATGGATCAAGATAAAATTATAGTTGAAAAAAGGGAATTTATTTTCTCATAAAAATAGAGTTGTTAAAATTTTAAAATTAAAACATTTAATGAAATAATGTATTCGGATGTAAACAAAGTTTTTCAATTAAAAAATATTGCTTGACATTTGAAATGACTCAAACTTAATGATTAATAATTTTTTAAATCCTATTTTTTTGTTTATTTATTAAGAAAGAACTCAAGGACACGAATAAGTCAGTGAATATTCATTCCGCGCGCATCAACTACCTAGGCCATTAGTCTCGTAAGTATATAGAGGCAACGCGTCTCTGACTCCATTAAACAGAACCCCGTTTTTCTAGATTTTCGACAATTTTTAATGGTTTATATCACGTGAGATCCGTCGCCAAAATATACGCCGCCCTGGGGAGTCTCGCCCCTTAGCAGAGCACCGTGCGAGACTGGAGAAGCGTTAATCTCTCGACATGTGATTGTAGTGTAATGCATTTAATTAAAAGTGTTTGGATGGGTAAGGCGAAAGGAGAAAACAAGGAAGAGGAAAGAAAGATCGCGCGCGGTACGCGGCTCGTTTATTAGGGAACTACTCCGACATTAGTTTGATATTGATTGCAAAACCCACGAAAACCTACCGATCACAACAGTTAGACGTTGGATTGTCCTCTGGACAGTAACTGAATTCGATCCAGCTAAGTAGCCAGAGTCGAACTCCGCCAACGTCGCAACTGATACCCTAGTTCCTCCCGATGAACCACGCTGCCGAGGCAACGGTGCTACCGCTGGGCAACCGCATCCTGCGAAGCGAACGAGCGCGGATAGAAAGGATTCGGCGCGTGCCAGAGGCGCCCCGGCGGCGACCGTTCCCCGCGCTACCACTTAACATTTGGCGACCCAGAGGAGCGGCGGAGGGGCGGGGAGGGGAGGGGAGGGGCGGGGAGTGGCGGGGAGGAGCGAGGGCGCGGTGGGCGTCGAACCATGCGCGCGCGTTGCCGGCCTCCATTGCGCTCGTTGCCGAC
Source organism: Gryllus longicercus (assembly GCA_038098605.1). Classification (NCBI taxonomy): domain Eukaryota; kingdom Metazoa; phylum Arthropoda; class Insecta; order Orthoptera; family Gryllidae; genus Gryllus; species Gryllus longicercus. The sequence goes on along the minus strand of JAZDUA010000002.1, from coordinate 3,785,474 downwards.
TGCCTTGTGATGATTTGCGCCAATTGCCCGGTGGGCATGCGTGCCCTTTGCGCAGTTGGCCCGCGGCGCGGCGCGGCCGAGCCCCAGCGCTCTGCGCAAACGGCGCTTTGAGCGCCGCGCCGCCGCACCCAACCGCCCAGCGCGAGCCGCCGCGCTCATCGCTTATCGAATAGAGGCAACGCGCCTCTAACTCCAGCGATAAACACAACCCCGTTTTCCTAGACTTCTTTCGACGATTTTTAATGGTTTGCTACATGATGTTTCCAGGCACGTGAACTGCTATGGACATTAGTTCCTTAAGTGTAATGAAGGTTTTAACTCGGGATGTGGAGGTATTCCACCTTCGCTGAATTGCCCTGAACTACATATCGGCGAGCAGGGTATTTCCCGTTTCAGGTTTCTTCCTCCAGCGGGGCACAGTCTCAGTCAGGACAAGCTCTAAACCCCCAACCGGTCTCCCGGCATGTGTATTAGGGTAGTGCATGTAAGTGTAAGAGTGTGTAACAAGGAGGGGGTAGGAAAGATTGCGCGCGGTACACGGTCTGTTTGTTAGGCTACTGCTCCAGCATTCGCTGGACTTTGATTAGAGAAACTAGGTAAATATACCGATCAGAGCAGCCGCCCGCTAGAATTCTCCTCGATATAGCGGTAGCTTCCGGTAACTTACGGTAGCTACGTTGCTGGTATCGAAAATGCTGCCACCTTCGCCACTGGAACCCTGTGACCCCCCGATCACAGTCACTGCAGAGACAGAGGCAATGCTCGTTTTGAGCTAAACTCAGCCAGCAATTATTAATGGGATAAAGCAAATTGAGCCTCATCAAATTTAGAAGCAAGCGAACATACCAATATGACAAATAAAAATTAAGACAAAGAGATAAAGATTTTTCTTCCCTCTGCCTGTATGCCGTTTATTAGTAAAACGGTGTTATTTCTACCAACTTCAAGAGATAAAATATCTCCCATTAGCAGCTCGAAAGAAATTTCTGGTAAATGTATGAAATGTTTTATATTTTACCGTACCTTGCAGACCAGGGGGCCTCTTGGCTTATTCCGATCCAATTCCGCTACCAACAATATTTTTGGACACGAATACCACCACAGTGCCCATTCAGATTCTTAACCCAAGAGGGATTCAATTCTGTTCAAGATTTCTCGCAGGTGTGATCTTTTCCTTCTTCCTGGATCTTATTCTATAATCTCTCCATTATTAATTGTACTGTTTCCCATAATAATAATATAAATAATAATAATAATAATAATAATAATAATAATAATAATAATAATAATAATAATAATAATAATAATAATAATAATAATAATAATAATAATAATAATAATAACGCCGATCAGATGGCCGAGATCGCTAAGGCAGTAGTGCCGGAGTGGTTTCGGACCTGAAGATCGCGGGTTCGAGTCCCGCCTCGGGCATGGATGTATTTGTGTATGTCTGTATGTGTTGTCCTTTCACCCCCATTATCATCGTATCATCATTTCATCTTCCATACCCCCAGGGCTAACAACCGTGGGGGATAAAAATCGGATCCAGCTAAAATGCTGGTCCCCCAAAAAGTTGTTGCAAGCACCTGCCACCGCGATAATAAATAAAAACTGAGCAACGGTAAATGCAGGATGCTTGCATGCGTGGTCCTAGTCGGCCGATTAACGAAAATAATAATAATAATAATAATAATAATAATAATAATAATAATAATAATAATAATAATAATAATAATAATAATAATAATAATAATTCACGGAGCATACTGGTATTATTCATTAGACACATTCTGACCACACTTTCAACTTTTAAAACGTATAATCATAATTTAAATAAATGAAGTGAAATAGATACATCAAAGGGGCCTTTTTATTAACTAGCGCCAGGATGAGGGCTGAACGTTAGAGGTCCAACTCAAATGAATTCAGATAAATTGAGCACAAAAACCAGGGTGTTCATGAAACATTACGGCAAACTGCGCACTCATACGAGCATGTTATAGTGTAAACATTTGATAAGAAAATAAGTCAGTCAGAAGTGGTATCAATCCGCCAGCCAAAAATGTTTGAGATTTTCTCAACGGATCGCGGGCACGACAGAGAAGGGCCGTCCCAGCAAGAAGCTGGGACCCTTGGGGACCTCTTTTCATTTCTCGCGCGACATCTGAAGTAGGTAAGATTCTCTAGAGTGCGTGTGACCGTCCGGTACAAAAAGACAATCTGCCTGGTCCTCTTGTTAACGCAGAATAGAAAATGAAGTCCAGCTACATTATTGTAAACACTGTTTATGTTCGACGTAAACATACAATAACCCCCCACAGACGGCAGGTGGCAGCACTAACAGTGGAGGGTGTATAAGGCGTGTCCCGTGGAAGCGGAAAACAGTGCGCTGGTTGTCGCAATACAGAAACGGAGTGATTTATCGAACGCCCAAAAGGGCATGATCATTGGCTTTCGGGCCTAGGCGGAAGCATTTCCGAACATTTAAATGTGTTTAGCGTTCGCATGACGCGTGGTTTAAGTATAACGTGCATGAATATATGCTAACAAATGCTGGAGTAGTACCATAAGAAGCTGTCCAGGGACCGCGCGCGATCTTTCCTTCCTCTTTCCTTTTTTTCTTATTATATTTTTATTATCTTACGTTTTCTCTCTCCTTTCTCACAAACACACTTATATTCGCTACATTACATATGACGGAAACTTAGGGTTTGTTTCCTTTGGAGGGTGCCTTGCTGGAGATACCGAAAAGGGGAGCCAATGAGTAAGTCCCCGCGAGCCAGGGGAAGGAACACTGCCACTTCCGAAGATAAATACATTTAGTAAACAAACATCACTAATGACCATAGCAATTGACGTGCCTGGTCAATCGGTCCACAAATCCACCGAAGAGGACATCCGTCGCGGGAAGATCTCTGGGCTAGAGGTAGACCGCGTGGAGCACCACGAGGAGTGGGGGTCGGCGTTGGCGGCGGCGGCGGAGGCGGGGAGGGGGGGCTCGCGTGCAGCCTAGCCATGGCGGGGCCGGCGGCGGCGCGAGCCAGTCCTCCAGCAGAGCCGGAGCGGGCCGCAGGAGCGGAGCAGCGCACAAGACCCTGCGCCTCGCCTCGCCGCCGCCGACGCCACCGACGCCGCCGACGCCGACAGCCTCCGACCGCCGCCCGCCGCCACCGCCAACTCCGCTGGTTCCCCAGCCCCACTCGCCGCGCACACCCTTCGCTCCCCGGTTCGCCCGAATCGCCACCACCGCACCGTAAGTGACCTCCGGGGCCGAGCCCGCACCGTCGGTTTACGTTGTGCTTTCCAACTCGGTTCATTCATATTGCATCTACTTGAAATAAAGCTGGGCAATGTGAGAGACAAATTGTTGCGTCTCATCTTCATAATAATTTACATATCATTCGTTTTACATTCACGTTTGCTATATTTCACAAACACATTCAAAATATTAACTATCATGATTTTGTCTCAATACTATTTACATGTCAAAAATGTATTCGTTGCAAATGTAATTGATTTGTAAAGAATTGAATGGAAATTACAATTTTACTTTTACAAAAGTGGCGAAAATCTACGTTTTGCCTCTGATTTTGTACAGTTATGTGAGATTCATATGATTGGAAAGCACACGCCTAGAGTTAGAATAAACAATATAATTAAAAATCTGACCATTCAGAATTTGTAGTATTCAGATTCACCAGAATCCAAATCAATCAGCTAATTAAATGTCAACATATATTATGGTTTGGGAAGGGCTTGAATTCTACTAATAAATGCTTTAATATAAATTCAAAACGTTTGATCAGCATATTTAAATTCTGAATTGACAGCCAAATACAATTGAAGGTACACATGCAATTGCCCTTACGTCTATTGAGTGTACCTGGAGCACCTGCTCATTTAGCGATTCTGACCTCACATTTTGAAAATGACTTCAACTTTAATCGTGTCCCCATAAATTCGTCTCTTATGTGTCAGTTCTAAATGAGCCTTGCGTACATCGCATTGTTACTGCTTGCATTCTTAAGTTCCACAAGTGTCCAGAACTCAATCATCCGTTTATTGACTCGCACTCTGCCGACATAAAATTTCACACGTGCTGCAATTACAATTATACTTAATTTGTAATGAAACCAATCGCAAAATTCCGAATTTTTCTTTATGTTTTACGATCGTAATCGCATAAAATTATCTGTCGTATTTGTTTATTTTTGTGGCTATTTATAAACTCCTCGGTAAACTTTCTTTCCTATTTCTCTTGCTCCTTTTACAATTTGTTTGAAAGGATAATCTAAATTTGTTAATTCATAGCTACAAGTGCATGCCAACTTTACACTTACCAGCTCATGTATACGAAATAAATCTTGGCTGCTTGACCCGTTGACTTTGTGCAGAAATCGTGAAAAGATCGTTTGCTTTAAAAAAATGCGCATGGTTATTCCCCGTGAGAGAGTAACAATATTACCAATATTATCGTTTATAAAGATAGTGCTGGAAATCTTTAATATTGCTATTGATGTTAATAAGAAATGATAACTCAGGATATACAAAAATGATGACGCTAAAACTTGCATACTCTCTAAGTATTAGAGAGAATGCGTGAATGGTGAATATTTTAATGTTTATATTTGAATTTATTCCCTCATTTCATAATTTCTTATTTGTAACATCAACTTGGCGAAAAAACAAATTTACATCTCACCCTATTTTCATTCACCAGCGCTCTTTCAACTATGATGCTAATGAACCATTGGTTTACCACATCTTCTTGGTGCTCGTGAAGCGGACCAATCACATCCAAGCGAGACTTCGTGACGGACTGGCTGTAAAATTGTTTGCCAATGCTACCTGCTTCTTTGTTCGCATAGTGGACTGGGTATACTCGTCGCAGACTGCGACGTATTTCAGTCTAGTCGAGTAAATAGGCCGTTTAAGGACGTCCCGGTCTTGCAGGAAGCGCGTTGCACTAATTGGCGAAATCTTCGCCCTGCAATGCAATCTCTTCGCATTTCCTTCCGTAAAGATAGGGATACTCTCCGTTAGTTGTTTATATCTATTGAAGCACGAGCAGAAGCCAAAGATGGCGGTTCCTTGATAGAGAAACCACAATTTATTCCATTAATAACGGTCTGATCACATGTTTTTCGTATTTAAACTGCCTAATTATTGAAGAGTTCATAATTGACCTGGACATGTATTACACTAGCATTCTCTACGAGAAAATATATCTATACGCTACACGTATTCTGTCACTCTTTCTGCACTAATATTCGATGGCACATAAATGCAAATGAGTGAGAAGATACATATTTTACAAATGAGTTAAATTTAGACCGAACGAAGTGAGGTCATTTTGTAATTCCGTTCCATATTTCGTCTGTTTTGTTTTTTGCGGGTTACGAGCAAACGCGGCTGGATTTTCTTTTTATTTTGCATGAATATTCCTTGAAATAATTAATAACTTCCAAACTATGCGTAAAGATCTTTTTGGCGGAGGTCCATTAATTACTAGGATCTAAATATAGTTAAAAGTATTCCAATTATTTGTGACATGAGGGGTAATATTATTATGCGAATAAGCAATATTGGGACATAAGGCCGATAGTCCTCGTATCGCAATCTTACGAGTAAAATAAATATATTTTGCCACGTATGCCATCTACTATTTTTTAGACAGCCTTACTGACTTTCCTTGTATTTTAATACAAGTATCAAATCACTTGGGCTCCCTGTTGCAGTAAGATCAGTTGCAGATGAAAGTATATTGTTTTCTTTGTTGCATTCACAGTTTTATCTAAACATTTGAGGTATCTCGCTTTTAGCTCCTATTGCTAAAAATTGAACTTTTAGCACGCTATGCCTAAAGCAACCGCGTTTAATACTTGCTGTAAAAAAATATTTTCAGTTCATTAACTTTCCATTCCATTTCAACTGTTAATACACACGAGAGGAGGCAATTATTTATCATGATTCGACTTATAACATAATCGTTCGTCGTTGTTGTGGATCAAGTTCTTGCTCACGATTGCTGCGAGGAGCGGGATCAAGGAACGCAAAAAAAGAGCAGGAAATGCTGCAGAAGCCACGCACGCACGCACACACGCACACACGCGTGCAGTCCCTCGAGAATAACTCTTGTAATCCTCTCAAACGACGATGTAGGTCACGGATCTGCGCGCGCGCCCTGTGTTTATTTACGTTCACAAAGCCTGACGCCCACAATCAGAGAGCTGGCAGGGAGGGCAGCACTTGCCTTTACACTCAACACGTTAATGTTGAGTGGTCGCCACAGAGGGTGAGAGGTGAAAGACGAATATGTCGTATAACACAACTTGTAACGAGAATGAAATGGCTCAAGGGGCATGCTAACGTGAATCACGCTAATAGACTACTGGAGACAGGCCCATTGTTTAGCATGCTTGCTTTCCACGGCACAACCCCCGGTTCGATTCCCGGCTGGAGTAAAATTATAACTGTGAGCTTTCCTTACAAATGTCCCAGTATCTACTGCTGTGTGGCGATGAGAAACCCCATCCTACGATTATGAAGACCATTATATACGGTGTAGGGATCTCTTCGTACCAACTACAAGAACCCCTTATCCCATGACCGAGAGGCTGGACCACCGCTGATCGGCCACGGCTCGTAACGGGCTGTCGAGCCAAGGACAGGACAGACTACTGGAGTCATTTCGAATCGGTATTCCGTAATACAACCATTAACATAAGCATTGGGTAGAAAAAAATTACAGAGAGCCACGTAGTAACAATAACTCAATTTAGACAAAAAAATCGTATCGAGCTTCGAGATTAACATGGCAGTGTACCTTTAACTCTCAAGGCAACTGTTGCGCCCTGCGCTTGTCTGCATAGGCGCGCGGCGGCTGACACAGCATGCCCTCTGAGAACGGTTGCAGTGGGCTGATTGATTGTATTTTCTGTTTCCGGGCGCTTCAACTATTATGATCTTCAGACCTGTTAATGTACTGAATGTTGTGTCCCCGGAGGGTAGCAGGTTCTTCTCCCGCTGGATTCGGTGCCGACCTACACGTTGGCTTTCGGACTTTCCATTTGCAGGTATCTCCGCCAGCGGGACACTGATCCAGCCGGGACAAGCTCTAAGCTTCTGATATGTGTGATAATGAGCATGTAAGTGTGTGTGAGTGAGAAAGAGAGAGTAAGGGGAAGGGAGAAAACAAGAATGAAGGCAATATTGCCCGTGGAACCGAAATCATAGAAAACAATAGATCAGAGCATCCGGTCGCGGAAAATTCTCCCCCAGACAGTGGCGGAATTCGATCTACCTACCTAGCTACTGTCTAAAATTCGCCACCGTCAGAATTCTAAGAACTGCCGGAGGCACTACAGTGACAACAGTTCTTTCTCTCAACTATCTCAGACCTGTGCACTACATACGTGTACTCACTAACCTTCAAATAGCAATCTCATATGTCTAAAGGTGACGACACGCATTCAGCGTATTTGGGCCCATCAAGCACAGCGAACATGCGCCGAGCACCCCGGCAACTCGGGACTGGGGCGCGTAGTCACTCGGCACTCGCCGAAAGCTGGATGGGTGACTCCGCTTTGTCGGAGCATTTACCCCTCATTTTTCTTATTGGCTCTTTCTACCTGATATCACTAATAACACATCGATCGCTGCCTTGTCGATATTTCCATCACTTAAGTCAAAAAATCTGCAGCATCGCCGACCGCCATCAAAACTACGCTCGCCTCCTCCGTGTGGCTTCTCCAAGCCGCGCGTGTCGCCTCGTGAGCGAGTCTTTTTCCTCCTGCACAGTGTGCCGAAATCACACCGAAAGTGTTCACATTAAATCATTGCTTGAACGTAGATTTTCAACAGATAACAAATTATTGTAACGTTGAACAATACTACATCAATGTCTGATTGGTTTTGCATAGACCAGTTCCAATTTCTGTAGCATGAATTCAGGTCAGCGATCATTCACTTTCCGAACTCAGTAAGCCCCCCTAGAAACTCAAAGAACATTGTTATTTATGTAAATAAATATAGTTACGTTAAAGTGTCACGATGTGCGGGTTTCAAATCAGAGGTAACAAATTCAATAATATAAAGCGTTCAGAGCACATTTTTAGTGCTTTACAAGTAATAATTTCACAGTAATGAAATTGAAGATTTATGCCTATTAAACATATTTTATCGGGAAGAGTCATAATACACATTCAGCCGTATAGTTGAAGATAAAAATCAACGAAATTCGGATACCGTCTAGCAAAGAAGAAACGCCAGTTTTGAATAAAGTATTTGGCTGCATAATAAAGATGTTGAAGAATATCTTGATTAACGTAAAATTACAAAAACTTAAAAGAACAACAATGGAAATCGAGATACGTCGGTTTGTAAATAAGCTCTTTAATTTATCAATAAACAAAAGGTAGACTTCTATAAAATTAATTTTGTGCCAACGTTCATTAGGTTTTTTAGAGTTATCATTTTATTTCTTTGTTATTTTAATGAAGAAACGTATCAGCTGTTACCTGTTACAAAATACATCCGATTTATACATAAGGATTTATACAAACTATATACGTTTTCATTTTTCTCTCATTGAGTATCTCAAATATATACATTCTTAAAATGTTTCTTATTCTTCATTATCTTTGAATTATTTCGTGAACTTTAAACGTGGGCAGTTACAATTACACAATTTTATTATTTATTTGATTATTATTTACATTTTTACTTATTGTCGTTTTATTAACCAACGTTTCGGCCCATTCCGAATAGTCTACGCGCACTACCTAAACCATCTCACATGTCACACTAGCGTCTCGCACGGTTACATTTAGAGTATAATGTTAGAGAATGAATAATATATAAATAACTGGTCTCTATGCAAGTGAAATAAGATCCATACAGATGTAAATAGAACGCCAGAATAATCAGAGAATGAAGAAAGCGCGGAGGTCAGAGGTCACAGAAGGCACACTGTCGACAAAGGGCAAACGGAAGAATGGAAATCGGAAGAGGAATAGGATGGCTAAGATCAATTTCAAACAGATATATTAAGATTAAAAGAGCAAACAAACGAGAAGAATAAAGCAAAGTTGGAGTTAGGATAAAAAGGGGGAGAGGAAAGGACAAGGAAACATTGCAACAGAGTTGTAAAACAGAAATAGAAGAATGAAGAAAACGTCCTTTCAAAGTTGTTGCAGGAAGAGAACAACAAATAGATAAAAAAAGGCACAGGCTGTTAAAATATGAATAAGGTCATAAGCATGTGGTATTTTTTCAGTGACTTGATTGAGTAGGAAAGGAAATGGAAAAGCAAAGAGCGATGCAATAACAAATATATTTGAAAGAAGCAACGAATGTAAGATAAAATAGAGGACTCACGATCGAATTCAGTCGATCTGGAGAAGTATTATAGCGTCCGTCTAGCCTGACTTACAGTTTTTCATGGTTTCTTTAAGCATGATGAAGCAATACTTTACCAAACGGGGCAAGGACCGCGCGCGATCTTTCCTTCCTCATCCTTGTCCCCTCTTCTTCCTTTACACACACGCATACTCACACTATCAATCACTCCACTACCACGCATGTCGGAACACCATTCTGGAGCTAATAGGTTATCCCTGCTGGGACGGCTGGCGGTGATACATGGAGGAGGGAAACCCTGCAAGCCGACGTGTACGCCTGCGCCGGATCTCACACACTGGCCGGAGAGTAACACCTCCACCTCTCCGGATATAACATACACTACACATACTGGACAATGACCGTTGCTGTTGTCGCGTCCACTAATCAATAAAGCAATCTGAGAAACGAGAAGTCTAAGGAAAGAGAACTAGAGAAACGCGAGATAGAAAAGGGTAGCGGGTGAACAAAGTGGGCGAGAAGAAAAAACTGACAGAGGCCCAAGGAAAACACCTGGCGGCGTGTCTGGGCCAGACGGCGGCGGCCGCCGCGGGCGAGACGTGCGTGGGCGGAGAGCGCCGGCGTGGGCGGCGCGAGTGCACCCGTCCGCAGCGCCGCCCCCGCCGTCGCCACAATGGACGCTCGTTGCTCCATCAGCGTGCAGTCGGGCACAGCCATTCAAGTGTCGAAACGGCCGAGTTTTTGTGCGTGATAAATTTAGACAGCGGCGCCCTGTTGCCGGAACGGCTGGCGCGCCCTGCGTGCGTTCTATAAATCATCCCGGAACTACGAGTCCACCGCTCCGAGATGAGGACATACGCTCGCTCACAGGAGATGGACATGCGAGGAAAGTGGCCTGCGGTCGAAGTGATGTGATGGGATTCGTAAACTGTATTGCTGAAATACCTGTAAAATCCGCGAAACATATTTCACTCACGATTACATTGCTCGTTTCATCGTTTCGTTTTCTGAAGTGTCAGAATGTAAGTTCACGTTTCTTTGATATTTGCTACACGAGTTCCATCAATGACATAATTTAATATTTTAATAAAATAATTTCATATAAAATTTGCAGATTCAAATACAATATTTCATTTACATAAGCTAAATTAAACAATTCCAAGAAATAATCAGGGAAAATAGTATGTACAAATTAGTTAGCTTAAATGAACAACATTACAAACGACATATCTGAACCTTGAAATATGTTCGCCCAATTATAGGAACAGAAATCAGGATATAACAAAGTAATAAATATGAGTCATCGAAATTTGTATTCACTTATCCAAGTTAATTCATCTATCATTAATATGAAATATTTTAAAATATATTTCAATTGTTGCAATATTATTATTATTATTATTATTATTATTCCTCTAATTCACGACTAAAGATTTAATGAGTAGAATATAAAATATATTCTTGGTTCCAACCACCTTCCTAAGGAGCAGAACTAGGCATTATTTTGCCACTACAATTCTTTGCGCAAAATGTGTTCCCTAGAAAGCAATGTCTTGCACTTCTCAATATTTTGAATGATTTGGGAGTTTAGCACAAATTTCTTGCACAAATTTTGTGGAACAAATCCCAGATATCCGATAACTATCGGAACAACCTTTGCTTTTTACCCCCCACATTGGCTGATCTCGGTTACCCAACCTTGTCTCTCTGCCTTCTAGGTTTTGACGTTTTGATCGCATTCCACAACAACATCTACAAGTAGATACAGCCACATCTACAATGTTTTTCTTCAAATCCCGGATAACTATATCTGGTTTGTTTGCAGCGATCAGTTTGAATTCGTTGGTCGTAAAATATTGTATACAGCTCAACAGACTCACCGGTTTACGTTAGTGGTTACGTTACCTCTGGGAACATCTGTTGACACTTTGAGGGCGTCACAAATCAGCTAGCTGAAGTAACTACATCCCTATCGTGTTTTTGTTTTTTTCAAGAATTCGGCCTTGCTACAGTTGGACAAACTGACAAGCAATTGTTTTTGCTTGTTCCGGGCAAATGCGGCCTATGATCTTCGGGAATTTTGAGAACGGTTTTATCATGTCGTATCTTAATGCCTTGTCTTGATTAGCTGTTACAACTGCTTCCGATTCTGGATTCATTCGTCCGCTTTTAAACTGCATAAATCATTGATCTTTTTTGATCTGCTCCTTCTTTATTCTTTTTTAGATATTGTCCATGAAGTGATTTGTCTTTCCATTTTTTCTTTAACATGTTTGTTGCCTAAATTTCATGTTAAGTAACATCAGGAATTCACTGACTGAGTTATTCTGCGTGTCTTGCGTAGTTTTCTTCGCAATACTTCTTGCTTCACCTACAATGCCTCCGTTTCCCATTCTTTGGTCAGATTTAATGACCAGCATCATTAGTGAGTCATTTTGATTAACTACATACTTTCCCATCCCGAATTGTTTTCCCATCCCGGCTATTGCAATGTTATTATTATAATGGTAAAATTCAAATATTGCATTGTAATTACCGTTTTCGATCTGTCACAAAAAAGTCACAAATTCTCCGTTTACATATTTCAGTGCTTTAGTGCATCGTAATACAATTTGAAAGTTTAACTTCCGAGAGCAACACCAAGACTTTGTAATCAGCTTATTTACTCATACAAAAGACTTGTAAATAAAATATTCGGGTTAGAATTCCTGCGTATTCATAAAGATTGGGAAGCTAGCAAATTATTTTTTTAAATTGAAATTTTAATACGTAACTGTCAGATTACACTGTACGAGCTTTGATATTTAAGTACCGAGTTTTATGTGGCATAAGCTTTTTGATTATATTCTCGAATTTTTATTTATTAGACTTAAATTAATTCACAGTAAAGCTTCACTTTTGCTTAAAATAATAGGACGTATTTCTTCCGTGATTTACAGATTTTTATATTTTGATGTATTAAAGTTAAATATTTATGCAATAGTTTGATATTGGACATTTCTGGAGCTCATAGGGTCGAAGTAAATACAATACTCTCTTCTTCTTCTGACCTCTGCAGTTTTCACGAGCACAATTTCGGCAAGTTGACGTAATGAGACACCAGTTCTTCGTGTAACTCAACTCTTCTAGAGAACGGGACAAATTAGCACATATGATGAGAACCATCTTCTTGTATAACTGGTAAATTACATCTTAAGAAATGCCTCTTATACTGAGGTTTCTTAATGCTCAGAGCGCTTCCATGAGTTATTTTAGATGATAAGAACAGGTATTGTTGCAAATTTTGATTTGTTTTACGGAACACACAGTACTAAAACATATGCACAGAAAATATGCATATATTGTTCTTTCTCTCGAGTAAAATAAATGCTTTACTTGTGGTGTTCAAACTTTGTTCCAAGATCAAAGAGAGCAGAAGATAATTTAAAATGAATAGATGATATGGATCAAAACAATCTAATATCTCCTGTTCAAAATAAATTTACATATATGTAAATATAGTTTATAAAATAATTCCTTACTTCCATAAAGAGTACCAACTGATTTATCTTTAATTGCGAAAAAATCTTGCTCCAGGCATGTTGAAAACCTCATAAATGAATAAAGATAATGAAGTATCCATAGAAAGGTTAGCTCCCGACAAGATAAATAACGTTAAAAAAACAATATCTTGTTTGGCATATGAAGAACCACAAAACAATTGACAACCAAAGTGATGATGATGCTCACATACACTCAAGGATGGTTAATTACATGAAATAATAACAAAACAATAATGGTCATACGATAAAGTCACGAATAAAATGTTGGAAAATCCTAATCCCTCTCCAATTTGCGGAGAGGAGACATGAGAAATACAGCGAACTCGAGTGCACAAAAGAATCCTACATGGAAACCAGGAAGAGTCACGCGTCAGCGCACCACCCGCATCCCTGGAGTGGCTCCACCTCGCGCCCTGTGTGGACCTCGACCGCATGCGGCAGCGACTGGCTCGCGCACTGCCCGGCCACCACCGCCGCCGCCACCGCCACCGCCACCGCCAACATCAGTCAGCGCTGCCGTCGTCCCCACCTCCGACGACACTATACTCGCCGCCGCCCCCGGTCGCCACCGCCTCGGCTGCCCCCACCACCGCCAACGCCTTTGTCAACACCGCCACCACCATCGCTGCTGCCACCCCCAACACCACAGACATCTTCGCCGCCGCCACTGCTCGCCGCTGCCGCCATCTCCTGCGCCGCCGCCACCCACCGCCACCCCCACCACCACTGACGCGACCATTGTCGCCGCTGCCACCGCCCCGTCGCAAGCGCCTCGGCTGCCACCGATATCGCTGCCGCCGCCATCCGCCACCCGTTAAACGCCACCCCACCCCCCATCGCCGCCACTGCCGTCGCAGCCACAGCAATCGCCGCCGCCACAGCCATCGCCGCCACGTCCACTCCCCGCTGTCACCACTACCACCATCCCCACATCCACACCCTTCGTCGGCGCACCCGCCGTCGCATACCGCCACCGTCCCCGCCGCCGCTGCCGCACGCAACGTGCCCGGCGCGCCGTCTCGGTCGCGTCGTGGTCGCGTCGTGGTCGCGAGCGTCGCGCCGCCTCGTGCCGCGCGCGCAGAAGTCGGTCAGCGGCGGATGTGGGGTACTCGCCCGGCGCGGCGCGCGGCGCGAGTGCCGCTGATGCGCCGCCGTCGCCGCATTACTCCCAATCATGGCGCGCGATTAGCGACGGTGCCGGGTGTGACCTACAAGAGCTGCAGCCGCTGGCGACGTACGGCGCGGACCGCGCTCCTGCCGCGCACGCAAATTGACGGAGAACCAAGCCGACCCCGGCTGCGGGAGAAGCGTCCTTCAGACACCCTGCAAGACTGGAAAATTACCAAAAAAAATTAAAGTATCAATTGATCGGTTGATTGGTGTTTCCGGGCGCGTCAACTACTGAAAAGGTTATAACTTTCGTAAGTGTAGTGCATGTTTTATGGTCGAATGTTGCGGTGATCTTCTCTTGCTGGATGGTGAGATATGGCGCTGACTTACATGCCGGCTTGTGAGATTTTTCCCGAACATGAATCTCTCACCAGCGGGGGGGGGGGGGAGATCGCCCCAGTCATGACAAGATCTAAGCTACCGATATGTGTGGTAGTGTAGTTCATAGGACAAGAAAGAACGACAATTCGTGAGCGTTTGGTAGGATTTTGCTCCGGCATTCGCCTGGTGTTGATCGCAAACGTTTCTTGATTCCATTGACCAAATCTGTTGATTTGTTTTTCTCTAGAAAATGTCCACACACAAACACTGAAAACTAGTCGTGCATCTTGTTCTTTTGGAGTCATTGTTTGTGTGAACATATATTTTAAAATCTCTAGGATTTGCGAATATTTCTTCCTTAATTTTTGCTGCGCCGATTTTTCACAGAAATACTGGAATGCTCCTCATTTTGTCTTACCCATCACACATATTTCGAGCACATATTTCGAATCAGGGCGTCACACTTACAAAATCTCTCATTTTTTTCTTTTCTGATTGCCTTTCATTGTTGATTAGATAAATCCATGTTTGGGGGATAATTCGCACATTCGCGATATTACAACCATCTTATCGCAAAAATGATACGTACCTGAGAAATTGTAAGTACTTATTTGGGATCAGGTAGTGATACGTAGTAAACAACATATAGTTTCATTTCTGATGATTTTCCTTGTTGTCCTGTGAAATTGAAGAACTCAGCTCATGATATAAAATTCCCGTTTCCTAGTGATGTAAGCATGGAAGTTCTTAGACAAGTTATTAATATTTATTAACTATTTGCAAATGTACGCCTAAATTGTTCGAATTTTTTTTTTTTTTTTTTTTCGTTAATCGGCCGACTAGGACCACGCAAGCAAGCATCCTGCATTT
This sequence comes from Gryllus longicercus, assembly GCA_038098605.1. NCBI lineage: Eukaryota > Metazoa > Arthropoda > Insecta > Orthoptera > Gryllidae > Gryllus > Gryllus longicercus. Next base: position 3,770,211 of record JAZDUA010000002.1, on the reverse strand, counting down.
ACCGTGGCTCAGTTTTTATTTATTATCGCGGTGGCAGGTGCTTGCAACAATTCTTAGGGGGGACCAAGCATTTAGCTGGATCCGATTTTTATCCCCCATGGTTGTTAGCCCGGGGGTATGGAAGATGAAAGATGATAGGAATGGATTTGGAGGCGATAGGTGATCGTGGCCTTTTGGAACCATCCCAGCATTCGCCTTTATGACCGAGGGAAACCACGAAAACCCCGGTCAGGATGGCCGGCCCGGGAATCGAACCCGGACCTCCCGATTACGAAGTCAGTGCGCTACGCACTGAGCCACTAAATTGTTCAAATATTAATTTAAAAAGAATTTATTACATAGGAAAACAAATTAACGCCATCAATAGAGTATATTGGAAGTAATTTTATTTGCATCCCCTCGACGTGTATATTTCTATGTTTCTTCCTTGTGCCTTCCTTAATTTTCCTGTTTACTTTAACTGCTTTCCTTTATTCTCCTTTACTTCTCTCTACTGTTATCATCTACTCCTCTTCGTTCTTTCTTAGTTTCTTCTTAGGGACTTAAGTTGATGGTAACTTCATAGTTTGCTCTCTCCAGTTCCTAAGTGATGTTTTTGGAAGAGATATATTTTTTGTAACTCATTTTCCATTGGTCATTCTCGCAACACGTTTACTTTCTCAGTTCTTTCCATAGCCGATGGTTAGTAAAACATTTTTATAATGAATGTATAACTCGCTGAATTAAAGGTCGCGAGGAAGGCATCTCTCCAGGCCATCACCCACAGTGCGGGTAGGTCGAGATGTTTTGTCCCCTTCGGCGGCGACGGAAATTCTGTTCGATCCCGTTACGTCCGAGATTGCCGACGAGCCCCCGATGCATAAAACATTTCGCTCCCAAGGTTTTCCTTCGTTTACTGGTCGTGGTTCCGCCTTTACAAACACAGGAGCGGTAGTTCCAGTCAAGTCATCTACAGACTCTCCGTGAGTTTTCACCTTGACACGTGGCCTCTTCAACTGCACCCCCTTCATCTGAAACTTCCCCTACGCTGGTGGTCAATTCATCCTGCCGTTTCTCCTTCCGTTAAATGCCTCTTCTGTTCTCCTTCACCGGCAACATTAGGCACCTTAAGCACAGCGTAGTGAATAACAATCAATGGCAATCATCTGCGCATGCGCCGTTAAAGTTGCGCATAACTTTCGAGCATCTGCGCCTGCAGAAAGAGAGATTGCTGACGATTGCTGTACGCCACGCTGCTGGGTTTTAAGTCCCTACTGTCGAATGTGCTTTGATCTCGGAGAACGTCCAAGTAGCGCCCAACGCGCCAACTGTCAACCCCTGCGTCCAAGAGTGGAAACCACGATCCCAGTAAACAAACCCGGTTTCCTCCATGATTTCTCGGAATTTTTCCGTTTTTCGAGCCTCTTTTCACAGGTTTGTTTCATAATTTCACAATATATTACTAGAATTATCTGTATGAACAACTATACCGCATTATTAGGCATCAACCTCTGGAAAAGAGAAACAATTAATTGTACCCTGACCATGGTTATTTTATTTTATACATATATATTTATTATAATATGGCAGAGAGATGTTAACTATATCCGGACCAAGAAAATAACTCCAATCCTAAGCAAATATATTAATTCCCTCTAGAGAGATTTTAATTGTAGATATACTATATGGATAATTTATTGAAAATCAAAATAAAATATTTAGACATTTTCACGGAAGGTACCCGGATGATATGATATTCGTGCAGGTAGATAGCATTTTATTATTTTTTTAAAGCGTAGAGTGCTTTTGTGAAAGATTTCCTGTAAATTTTTGACTCCTCTCCGAAAAATGAAAATTAGCGACGGAATAGACTCCTATCTTAGAAGAAAAGGAAATACATTTCTGCTTTTTTATTAAAAAATACAACCTCTCATACTTGAACAACGACAGTGCACCCAGAGCAATCGCGTCATTTAAATGGACGACCGCATAAAGAGACTGGACGACGTGTTTGTAAACACGTGCGTCGCAGCTGACGCCGCGCAGACTCCGACGCGCTCTGGCGAGGGACGTCCTCAATGACAGCCTAAAGGCGCACACGCACGGCGCGTTGCACGGGAGAGCGGCTCAGCGGGTGTGTTGCAGTCCACGCAACGCGCGCCTCGTATACCCGATCCCAAATCCATTCAAGCACTGACACTTTCAATTCTTAAACCAATGATTTGGCTGTCGTAATTTTATCGTTTCATCTTAAATGAAAATGGCCAGAGTCATGTGCGTGATCTTGGCTGTCCGGGTGACGCCGCGTCGAAGGCTGTCGTGGTCTTCCTCAGGGCTGGTATGCGATATTTTTACAACTTTGAAGGTAAAAAGTTCCATAAATAATTTATAGACTGACAATTGACATAAACCACTCATCTTTTCATGAGTTTCGTCATTTTTTAGTAACGGGGATATAGTGTTGACAGTAAAATGACGTTTATCGCAGTTTTTTTCAGGACTGAAGTGCACTACAGCCTTGAAGAAACCGCGAATAATTGGTGGAAACATTGACACCTCAGCCTTCGCCGCGGCGTCACCCTGACATCCCATATCACAATTTGGAAGAGCCAAAGGTGGAAGAAGAATGGCTTATAAATTGCATGTCGGATCTCAAATTTTGATCGGAAAAAATCATGGAACCCTCATATTTGTTTTGCGCTTAAACATTACGTGGTGATTGGCTTAACTGAAATTCGTGACATATGCTATTTGCAATTCCCATGACACGGAGGGATCCAAAGAAGCACCCGCAGGCTTTTATTTCTGCATCACCAAAGTTGCTGGACTCACAAGCAAGTCCAAGAAGACCATTCAATATCGCAGTCTCCCTTCAGCTAAGAGGCCTGCTCCTCACAGCGACGACCTTCAAATTCCAAAGGCGCCGGACAATTGGAGTTTGCATCCCGAAAACTCTGTCAATGAAGATTTAAACGTAGGTACCGAGAAGGATAACATTGAAAACCCCAATTTCGGTGGAATACCTATAAAATGTCATAGGAACAATCAGTCAGAACAGAACGATCTAGTTAGTGATTTAAACTTGTCGAATAATCAGACAGAATTGTTGGCGTTTCGATTAAAGGAGTGGAAGCTTCTTCAGATGGGGACTACATTTACTATGTATTGTCGTCGGGAACGAAATCTCCGATGCCTGTTCTCAGAAGGAGGCAATCTAATGTATTGTACTAATGCTGATGAGTGCTTTGAGTGCTAATGAGTGCTTTGGGAGACCATCGTGATCCTAAGAAATGAAGTTTGTTTATAAATTCTTCTAAACACAGTTTAAAAGCCGGGCTTATTCATATCCGAAATGAGAAACAAGCTATTCCTCTTGCCTTATGCAGCCCATATGGAAGAGATCTATTGAATAATGAAAGTTTTGTTATCGAAGATACAATATCAGCAGTGTTCATGGAATGTAAACGGCGATTTGAAAGTTATCCCACGTTTGTTAGGTCTCCTACGAAGATATTCTAAACTTTACTGTTTTCTATCCGAGAGGGGTAGTGGAAATTGCAAAACTAATTTTGTGAAGAAGTACAGATCTCAATGATATCTGATCCCTGGACAAAAAATATAACTTTTCAACCCTTTAAAATGCTGCACATGCATATCTTCGTCTCTTGCACACCAAACTCGGATTGATGAAAAAAATGTGAAGGTGATGAATAAAAGTGGGCCAGGTTTCCCGTACTTAAAGAACAAATACCGAGGATCATTGAGGTTATAATAAAGAAGGGTACATTTGTAGGATCACAAATGAAGGAGATTATAATGAGTTTAAGGCATGTTTGAATAGTATTCAATAGTTTGCATGGATATCCCTTCAAATATGGTAACAGCATTCCTTGTTAACAGAAAAGCTGAGACTTTTGAAGAAATAGTGTCCGAACTTCTTCACAATTATAAAGCTTTGAGATGTAACGTATTCCTTATCATATATTTTCTGTACCCACACTTAGGCTTCTTTCCTGGAAATCTCGGTGCCGTGAGCGACAACACTGAGTGATTTCACCAAGACATTGCGACTATGGAAAATTTTTATAACGGAAAATGAAATCAAAAAATTCTTTTTTGTTGCTAGGCACAAAACAAGGATATACTCAAACGAAATACAGTAAACAATCGTTCAAAATTACATTTTGATTCAGATGTATTGATGTATGTTACATTTGATTGCGATGTATGTAAGTAAAGTAAAGATAACCTATAACTTAGCAACAGTGGGTACTTTTCAATTGCCACTTACAGAAAAATCTTACCCGTTACAAATAAATGCTCCACAAATTTGAAATCAAAGCATGCATACGAAACAACCATTATATTCCATTCAACAGACAAAATGTTAAATGTTGTCTACCAGTGTTATTTATGGGACTTCTTACCTTCAAGATTGTAAAAATATACTATACTAAGACAGGCTAATTCCAATTCTACAAGATCAATCAATCGAGCCTCTTGGTGAGGAACCACGCTCAAGAACAAAGACGTTCAAGAGCCGAAGGGCGTGCGCAAACAGTCTCAGGCTCTTTGCTTGCACGTGCGGAGCGCCGCCAATCGGCAGCGGCAGCACCGGCGTCCGGAGCTTCTACGCCAGCGAAATTCGCTCCCTCGCTGCAGGCGCCGAGGCGGCGCTGAGTAGTGCATCGACAACAGAACCATTCACCTTGTGCCGCCAACTGCTTCCTTTGCCGATTTCATATCGTGTTTTTCGTTTCGATTACCGCCATGACGCACTAAAATTAATATTAGAAACAACGCCTTTGTTATTGCGTCTGTATACTTCAAATAGGATGTTTCAGCTGACTTATCTTATTAAGTGAGGTAAGCCTAACAGGAAATTTACTTGTTCTTTATGCCTGGTCTTTCACTTCAATATATTCTTCATGATTTTTCAATGCAATTAGAAATGTTCCAGCATTATAAAAGAACCTTTTCTGTAGCAAGAAATCGTTCATAATCGGGCATTTTACGGCACAAATGATGACGTATTAGATTTTACGTCACGAATGATTGCGTCATCACACATTCAGCCAATCGTAGCGAGAGAATCGGGGGAAGGTAGAGCTAAATGGAATAGCCGACCACCGTTTACTCGCACGATGTCAAATACCCGAGTCGTCACAGGGAAGTTGTTTCGCAAAATTAACTTTGATTCTGTTGTATATGTATAATGCTGTTATTCAAAAAAATTTAGTATGCAACTCGCTTATACGAATGTTGCTTTATTAAATTCGTACAAATTTCAATACTCGCTCCCAAAGTCGCTCGTTTTCAAAACATGTACTCATACAATAAAGCTTAACATTATAAACTAATTACATAAACTGCTAATATTAGTCAATGCCTATTATGGAACAATTTGTAAACATAATAATTATTGTTACAATTAGAAGAAATTTCAGAATTTAAATAATTGTAGCATTAAATTAGTATGTTTGCCATTGTGTATTATATCGTAATTTGTTGAAACAGAACTTACAATTCTACAAATTGCGATATGATATAATAAACTTGTTACTAATCTTCTACTCGCGAGGTTTTCGTTGTAAATGTAAGATTTTCGTAATTCATATTTTTATATTACTAGTTTTCTATACGAGCAGAAATTAAAGGAACACTATGCGGCCTCCGGACATTTCAGAACTGGTTTCGTTAGATATCCAAAAACCCGGGGAAAATCCAAAAACAAGTCAAAAATTCAATATTTGATCGTGTTAATCCACCTATTATAAAACTACACGTACCGACTGCATTCTCACACTCATTGCGTCACTGCTGAAAACATCAGGCAACACGCGTCAGCTGAAAGGAAGAGGCCGTTAACCATTAAATTCTTGATCTTCACGTGTTGTATAACGGAACAGCAACTTTTTTTATGCTCATGGCATGTGAAGAACTGTTGCTCTGTGTGTAAACTATGCAATGTTAGAGCAGTATTCGTAAAATTCGATTTTATTTATTGTATTGAGCAGTGTACGTGCATCTTCTTGAAAAAAACATTTCTGTGATTTTCTTCACCGGCATTTTTAATGTTAATAACCACTAGTACTGTAGTATTTTTGAAACAATTGAATACAATTTCTGGCCAGAATATCCCACAATTAATGACAAGTAATTTATTGCAAAAAACAACAACATACCTGTGAAAAACTGCAGTATAAGGAACATTATTCGGATCTTGAAAGTTTTAGAAATTCTAATACATGTTTGCAGTTTTGCTGTGGCAATGAGAGCATAGAAAATTCCCAACTCAAGAGACCGCATTTTTTTGATGACCAAGATGGAAAAACCGAACAAACAACAACAAAAGCAGTCCTTCTTTTGTGAATCCTTAACCTCCTTGTGTCAATCAGCAAGTCAACAAAGTCACGAAATATAGCCAGTGAACCATCGTCAAGGACCGGGGAATGACCGGAGGAGTGTACCCAAAATAGACGGAGGTCTCGGTTCGAGAATTGTCTCTTTAGCAGCGGGCAACGGGTAGCACGGAGGAGTGGGGGTTACATGGAGGGGGGCGCAGGGGTGAAGGGCACTACGGCGGCTATCGGTGCGCAAAGCGCCGCGGGAACTGGAGCGTCGCGACGCGCGGCGGGTGATAACAGCGCGCCGGCAGCTCACACGCCCTGCGCCGGCCCCGCCACTCGCCGCCCGCCGCGCCTCCGCCCACGGCTCCTACGCCCACTTCGACGCTCCGACCTCACTCCCATCGCCGACTTCAATCACCGACTCCCATCGCCGACGCCCATTCCCGGCCCCCGTTGCCAACTCCCATTGCCGACTCCCATTGCCGACTCCCATTGCCGACACCCATCACCGACACCCGTCACCGACACCCATCACCGACTCCCATCACCGACTCCCATCACCGACTCCCATCACCGACTCCCATCACCGACTCCCATCACCGACTCCCATCACCGACTCCCTTCGCCGACGCCATTCCCGACTCCCATTTTCAACTCCCATTGACGACTCTCATCGCCAACTCCCATTGCCGACTCCCATCGCCTACTCCCATCGCCTACTCCCATCGCCTACTCCCATCGCGGACTCTCATTGCCGTCTTCTATCACAGACTCCCATTCCCGACTCCCATCGCCGACGCCCATTCCCGGCTCCCATTTTCAACTCTCATTGACGGCTGTCATCGCCAACTCCCATTGCCGACTCCTATTGTCAACTCCCATCGCCTACTCCCATCGCGGACCCTCATTGCCGTCTTCTATCATCGACTCCCATTCCCCACTCATAGCCAGCTCCCATCGCTCACTTCCATCGCCGACTCCCATGGGCGACTCCCATCGCTGTCTCTCACAAAGACTCCGATAACATTCTCCCCGAGTGGAGTCCCAAAGCCTTCTTATATTGGGAACTATCAATGCTGATTCCTATTGCCAACTACCGTAGCCGACTGCCGTTGCCATCTCCCGATTTCGAACTCCATAGGTGACTCCCTTGGCCGACTTGTATCTACAACCATACATCTAAATTTCATACTTAAGTCACTTACGTAAATCAGGATTTTACCAATTCTTTCACAAATCGCCTGGTTATCGGCTAAAATTACAACATAGCGTTGTTTCTAAGCCATGGTAACTTTTTAAAAATAAAATGTGAAGTTGTCATGTAAATATAATAAATTTCTATGAAAATACATTAATATTATAATATTTTATTCCTCCGATAGTTCATGGACAGCTTGCTAGCTTTCTACCTGGCGGTACCGAGTTCGATTCCCAGCCGGGGTCAAAATGAACTGAAGCTTTCTAATGCAAATCATCTCACTTTCTGCAGCTCTGTGACGAAAGAAAAAAGTCAGGCAGGCCAAATAAGCTATGGGAATATGTCATGCTGGTCACGTGCCTCCCTTACCCCCAGGCGTGGCTAATAAACAAAAACAGGGCCCAGGACTGGGAACACTGCTAAAAGGGGTTAGTCGGGTTTATCCAATCCCAAATGTCAAATACATCCATACATAATACAATAATAATAAAAAATATCTATTTGCAATTGCATACATCAAATCATCTATATTTTTTATTGTTTTTTTACTTTTTATTTTTTACACTAAATAAATTAAAAATCAATATTTCGTATTTAACATCAGTAGTAACACTATTACTGTGAAGTCAATTATTTTATTGATTAATTTACGTTTATTATTTAGAAAATAATTATTCATAGTAATTATTAAATTAATACATAAGAAATATATCTCAAATTTTTAAAATTTCAACAAATATTATCATTTTCTCATTTCAACTGTTTTTTACTTTCTCGCCCTTACGAAGAATTTCGTAAGAAGAGAAAGTTGTCATCAGACAACGAAGATTATTTTTTCATAATTTTTTTTTTTAATCTATTCCCTTCAATTTCACAAAACCCAGCGTCCACCGTCTGAGTCTCTCGCAATGCCGCGCCCTCGCCATCTGCCGACCCCGCGACCGCAGCACGGCTGCCGTGCCTCGTTACATGCGCGCGATCGCGGTTACATCAACCGGCGCTGCGCCCGGGGCTGCGCCCGGGGCGGCGGAGGGCGCGAGCCGCGCACCGCCCACCCGCGAAGATAACCCCGCCCCCGCGCGCGACGCGGGCGCCGCCACCCGCGCACCGCGCCTTCACGCTCCCGCCGCCTGCCTCCGATACGTACAGCTATTGCGGCACGCCCGGGCTCCGCGGCGCGCTCCAAGAGATGCGCCGGACAAAAACCCAAGGTCGGAAAGTGTGTCGATAAATGGTGTGACTTGGTACTCGAGCGTGACTTTTTATTTTTTTTATTTATTTACTTTTTCTAAGGCAGTGGATTAACCATCATACTGAACTGTTATATACGTAGTACAATCACGCCTAGTATACTTTACTGTGTTCTATTATTATGTGGAGGGTGGAATCCTCTTTAACGATTCAGTCGTACAATATTTATTTCTCTTTTCAGATATTAGAAAGAATTATAGTGTATGTAATATATTCTTGTTTGTAGAGAGTGTTTTACTTCTTGGAAAGACGTTCTTGGCAGGAAAACTAGGTAGTTTTAAGTAGTTTTTGTTATACTGTATGTGTGTTGTGAGATTGTTAGAAAATTGGGAGTTTTATTAATTTGATTGTTTGAAACATGCTAGTGAGCATTTACAGCTGTATTCAAGACTATATTTTGAGAAGTTTGTAGTTGTTTGGTGGATGAACATGCAGCGCCACCGCAGACTGGGCAAATACGGAGGGAACTCGTAGCCAATGGGAAATGTGCGTTCTTCTGCTGCCTCGGGGCCTAACGATTGAGATCACTGACAATCCGTCTGGAACCCCTAACAAGCGCCGCGTCTGCGACCCAAGTCAGCTTTCCCGCGTAAAATAAAAAGGCTGAGGAACTACTCATAAATACCACAGACACAATACAGAACACTCAGCGATATAACCGGAGACACATGAAGCTGACGACCCTAGTCCCTAGCCCAACCTGTCACAACCATCGTCATATCAATGTGTATAAATTTGAAATATTTTTAGTTTACTTAAGATTATGTGTACTTATGTTTCGCAGAGTGATTCAAAAGTTATTGTGTATGTATTACAATTTGAATTGGTCGCTGATTTTCCAGATCACGTCACTAGGTTTGTTAGTGAGCAGTTGTTTCTCATTAAAAGTATGAAAAAGTTTCAAAGTGACCTGTACTGTCTTCATAGTATTTGCTACTCATATCTGAAAGAAGTGTTCCAAGGCCTGCAAGTGAAAATCACTAACTCCAAAAACCGTGTTTTGAGATAAATCAACTTTAATTTCATTCTATTAATTTTGTCTATTCACTTTCTTTAAGAAAGTAGAAGATAAAACCAGTTTCCTTTTTTCACATGCCTTAATATGTACTAATGCTTTCATCAAACAAATAAACAAAAACAGGCCCAAAGATTACTATTATTGTGCATTTTTACTGTTTTGTGAATAATTAAAAAATAAAAAAATCAATAATTTATAACATTCAAACACTAGGTCTTCAGAGATTTCTCTAATCTAAAGAATAGGTAAAATGTAACTCCACTTATTACTACTTGCTCATAACAACTTCAAAATCTGCATTCTACTTGTGTTACAAAATTGGCTATTAGAGTTCAATTCACTTACAATCTTTATCTGGAAACTTGTTAGTGTTCAAACTTTTATTGAGCCATTCGCCAACTTCTCTGGATTAGATCATGTTCTCATTTAGTATTCATTCTAAATATCTTTCAAGGGTTCTTTTACAGCCTAAATTATTGAGCGACCCGTGAGGCGTACAAATAACCATGAGTCTTTTGTTACCGAGTTTATAATCTTTGTTGATTCGAGAAGAATATTAAATGAACAAAGCAGGTTCACTGATGTTTTTTTCGAGGATCTTCTGTTTTCCCTGCGATTTACCATTACCCCTTTATCAATTACATCATAACATAATATATCAACCAGTCACCATCCACTCCAGATAAGACTCTTAAGGCGTAGAAGCTGTCAATATAATAAAGATAAACCCCAAAATTTGGAGCATAATCATGAAGCAAAATTATCATTTGTAGTAAACCCTAAGGTCTTGATTATTAACACTTAGCACGTTTCCTCTTAGACATTCTTCCAGCCTGTTGTGAAGCAGCTTAACCTCATTTTCCAGGAAACATTCTCGTTCCCAAAAGCTTATCCGGGAGCTTGTGAAGAGGACCTAGGCCACGAGCGCCGTCTCGCAGCCAGGCCGGCGCCCTGAGTCACTCGCGCGTCGCCTCTCGCGGCGTCGATCTTCCCCACTTGACTCGTGCGCCCCGGGCCAGCGCGGAGACCTCCGCCCTCGATTCCGTCTGTCACTTCGCAATGGAACAGCGGCGCCCCTTGCCTCCGAGCCACTGGGCATGAATGCGACGCCAATGTTTGTTTTGGTTCGGCTTCCGCAGCAGCTATTACAATCGTTAAGAAACTCGGCTAATCCAGATTTCTGTTGCTATCTAGGAAAGAAATTTGCATCATACGTGTTTTATGATGTGCTGATAGTCAGCTGTAAATTATTCTGTTGATATCCGTTTCGTGTTCTGAGAGCTTCATTAGACATTTCCTCAGAAACATTCACACATTTCACATATTTAATTACAGAGTTTACTAATGGGGACAAAATTTTACACAAAAAGTAAATCCTATAGTAATTATACTAAAATAAAAAAATCTGGAAGTTCGCGATAGCCCATGTGGACAAATGTGCTACTTTCAAGCCCCATTTCCTAATTTCGGCATTTAAATCCATTATGTTTCTTTTGTAGCAATGTTGTGTTGCTATTTTCGTTGGTTTCCCAAACCACTTTGGCCTTTTTTGCCTGATGTTGCAAAGAATCCTCGGGCAGAAAAGGTATAAAGTACTAATTCTTAAACTGCTGGTAGTACCACTTTTCACGCGTGGGTGCGAGCACACACACACAAAGACAACTCCCCGAGTCGAAGCCCGCCGTTTTCCCTTCCGCGTGGTCAGTGCCCGCGCGCGTAAACACAACGCCAGAGCAGCGGGCGGGTGGCGGCGGCGGCGGCGGTAGAGGTGGCGGCGGAGGCGGCGACGCGTAGGGCGCGGTTGTGAACCTGAGCAATTGAGATGAAAAGACACCGCTCTTGTTTTCCATTCATTCCCTTCACTTGAGTCCACTTAAAGAGGCCACGCCGCTGTGCGCTTAATTCGATTGCGTAACAGCAGGAAGCGCCGCCAGAGGGGGGATCGAGCGGGGCCGCCGCCTCTGCCTCGCTTCGCCGTTTCTCGCCGGAGGCTGTGTCTAAGCGCGTCCCTACCACCCCGTAGGGTAATTATCGGTTTGAGAGATGGCTTTGTTCTTTGTAGGTTATACGATAATGACAGTGGGATAACCCTAAATGAATTGCTTTTCTCCTGATTTGGTTTCTTCACTGTTCTCGCTGATTCGTTCTACAATGCCATCGCCTTATACGCCGTTTATTCGTCAAATCTTCAACACCCTCTCTACGTCGATCCAATCCCTACATCGACTTCTGTTATGAATACCGCCTTCGCCAATTATCAATATCGGTATAATATGTTTTTCATCATCTATTGAAATAACCACTCATGTATGAAATGTTATTTCAACGCCAACGCCCTATAACCCTAGCAGTAAAATACTAGATTATCAGCCAATACAAGAGGATCACTTAAAATTTAGGATCATTAAAGGAAGTGATTTAAAAGCTAGTGTTTTTGCGGAGTTTTAGATTAAGCCACCACTTTTTTGTAGATTTATTGAAGGTGCACTGGTGGTTTTAAAAAAAGTTATGTAGCATCTATTTATGAATTCAATAACATATTCTGACACCAAACTTAGAAACACATTGAACACGAAAACATAGTCACTTATACAGTATTGTCAAAATTAATACTCAATTATTCCAAACTGCATCTTGTACAACAGATTTTGCAATTAATTTGGACCAAGGATTGTCCCCGACTGGCATTGCAATCAATCTACGAGTAGATGATAACTCGTCTAGGCTGAGAAGGTCAAGCAAAACTTATTGTGTGTGGCAGATATTAATATTATTCAATCGTTTATGTACCACGCTGTTTCATGAGTGCGTTTTCAATCACTTCAGGAACTAAAGATGTGTCTAAATTGGCGGTCTTAACATACGTCTATTGAAATACGAAGTGACGGATCCTCTATTCTGGTTCAAACGTTGTTTACGGTAAACGTAAACAAATGAAATTATAATAAAACAGTATATACACTGGGATACATTGGGGGGGGGGGTATGCCCGCCAGCGACGCCCGTGGCTGCATGCGTCACCGTCACCGCAGAGGCCGCCAGCCGAGCCCAGACGCCTCCCAGACAGGCGCCGCGCCGCGCCGCGCCGCCAGTTCCCTGACCTCTGAATCCTCGTTCGGCCACTGCCCCGCACACGGCGGACGCGCTTTCTCCCGCTTTATCTTCCTTCTTTCAGGATTACGCGCAAAAACGCTCGCGAACCTTGCTCGGTACACTACAATATTATCGCTTCGGAGGCAGTGATCGCCGATGCGTACATCCCATTCATACGGTTTTTAGATAAGAATTTCTGACGAAATTAATTTTGATGTTAAGTCTGACTTTGAAGCTTTTATAACAATTTGCTCATAGTATTACCATTACAATTAATTAATGCCGTGAAACGAAGGATCAAGGGGTGATGGTGAATGCGTCATCTTCATATGAGGAGTGCAGTAGTGTAGTGAAGATATGGCTCATCTTGTAACTGGTGCATTTTAACTTAAGTTGATCGTAAAATGAAACCGCGTTTTATTATACGCTATTCCTTGCCGAAACATCAACAATCCTTTCCAAAGAAATTTAATCTAAATTTTTTTGACTTATTTTCAGATCTAAAGCGCTGTCTCCCTTTCTTTAAATCAAAAACTGAAATTTTATATTTCAAAATTTTGCAATACTGAAAATTTGTGCTAGAGATGTTCATTTAATACTAAAATATAGTTGAAATTAAAACATTTACCATTACTTTAATGCAAGTTTTTTGTTCACATACCTCGTAAAGAACAAGTGCACTTGATGCGGGCGACATTAGTTATTAAACAGAAGATTAAATTGACCCAGATTCGAATCTCGAATGGAAGAGTTTATAACTCGTCAATTAACACTCATGATAATATTTCTCTGCTTGCCCGCATCTTTACATAGCGTGTCAATTGCCATTTATCGGGTCATTACTGGTGTTCCGAAAGCGTTACTACATCCACCTCGCAGTTAAAAAGAGAATATTGTTAATTTTAATTCTTTTTTATGTTATCGTAGCATGTACTGTAAATATTTGTTTAATTACTGTGATTGCAATGAAATCGGGAAATTCCAATGATCATTAATGAGAGATAACTTCTTATATTTCAAATATACCCTATTACATAAACTTCATTTGCTTCTTAGAAAATATCAGGGAAGGTATCAACGATGTTTGACGACAAAGATGGAATAATAAGTGTGGGAGAGATTGACTTCACAATGCTCTCCAAATCATCAGTAAGTCGTTGACTAACTTTATATATTACATTTGTGGTTTCGAATCCAAGTCACGTGCGGAGATGGACAAAGCTGATTCACAGGAAGTTTTTACAGGGAACACTCGTTTATCATTTCACAATTTCTCTCTCAATTCTCCATCACATTTCTCTTAGTTAAAAGATAAGTGGTAATGAAACGTGATAACATGTATCTCTTTATTTTCTTCTTTCCAATCAAAAAGTGTGTGTGTGTGTGTATGTGTGTGTGTGTGTGTGTGTGTGAGAGAGAGAGAGAGAGAGAGAGAGAGAGAGAGAGAGAGAGTGAGTGAGTAAAATACAGTAAATATTTCATTAAATATAAATATTTGCATAGTTGTCTGCGTGATAAATTTTTATTAAATTAAATATGGTGTTGCCAGTGAAATAGTGAACATAATGTTCTTCGTGTCAGTATCATCTTCCCAACAATCACCATCTTCCTGTGTTGTTCGACGAATGAAACAACAAATCTGGCGCACCATCTTCTGCGTACTTCCCGGAAGTCAAACGCTGTCTCGTCCGGTCCCTTATCGATCGCATGGCTAATTGACCAGAAATCCTGGGCGTCGCAACCATTTAACAAGTCGCGTCGTTTCGTGCTGAGGGAGAAACAAAGAACTTTCGGACTGGGACGAAGTCTCAGAAGAGAGATTGATTGATTCATTATTTTATTTTTCTGGGTGCGACTATTGCTGTTAATATTAACTATTAGTGTTAACTGTTAGTGGCTACTGTAAATGTTAACAGTTAATGTTAACTGCTGATGTTAGCTGTTAATATTAACTGTTAATGTTAGCTGTGAATGTTAGATTTAGATTTATTACTAATTATGCAATTAAGTTTGAGAACTTGGTGGCAGAATACACTAATTTAACATTACAGAACTGAACAGCTGTTAATGCTAACTGTTAATGTTATATGTAAATGTAGTGCTTGTTGTATCCCTAAAAGAGGTTGAACGTGAGATCCGGCGTCGAGTTACAAGGCGGCTTGTGAACGTTTGTTTCCTCTCAGCCAGTGGGAGTTCGCCCAAACCGGAACGAACTCTAACCTTTAACCTCCTGACTGGTCTCTCGACGTGTAGGAGAGTGTAGTGCGTATACGTATTTGTGTGTAAAGGGTATAGAAGGGAATAAGGATAGTGAAAGAAAGTTTGCGCGCAGTCCTTGTCCCGTTTTCGGTAGTGCTTCGGGCGTCACCAGGTATTTAGTGGAGTAACCACGAAGAACTACCGAACATAATGGCCGATCATTAGAATTCTTCTTCAGACAGCGGATCGATTTGTCCTATCTATGCAACTAGGTCAAAATCCGCCACCGTCGGTAACTCAAACCCTAATAACTACTGATCAGAGTCACTGTAGTGACAATCATTGTTGCCCTGAGTAATTTCAGCAGATCCCCTGGGCAGAGAAGATAGTTTTATTTTTAAAACCTTAACCCCAACTTATCTACTTCAGTGCATGGCTGGCAAAAAATCTTATCTATTTCAATTTTAGAGGAATACGGTGTTAATTATCACGTAATCGCAAAATGTAACTCAACGTGTTGTACAGGCAGAAGATTGAAATACTTTTTATTTCGAAAATGCCCTCTTTAAAGTTTACATGAAACGAAATATTAGATGCTGTGGCTTCGTGGAAGTTTTGGTTTCGAAATTCAAGTGTTGAATTTATTTACCAATTATATTCTTGAACTAAGATTTCAGTATATAACCACAAAGTATGTGGTCGAAGAAAACGATTGCAATAAATTCCCCTTGGTACACACCAAATTAACAAATACATGAAACAATAGAACTACTACAGAAGGATACAATTTAATAACTTGTTTGCACTCCATTTTTCAGTCCTGTCACTGAACAAGTGATTTCAATACCGAAACCTCGGTTTTTACTTCCATATGTTTCCGCAGACTTTCTTCTAAAATCCTGCTAGATCCTCATAATCATCTTGACATAAAATACCGTTAAAAATAATTAATTATTAATTCCATTGTTTTTTGCTGTTTATCAGAGAAAAGCAAAAAACATTAGGCATATTGAAATCGGTTCGAATAAATTATGAAGTATCTCCCTAGGGGAACCTCAGAATTGTATTTCAAAATTCTGTTAATCGTTTACCGTTTAGAACCTCAAATGGAAAATATGCTGAACAAGTATAATATTGTCATTTATGCTCCAAGGGCTTTCTAAGGGTTTTAATGGTCGAACGGGGCCAAAAAACCTTTCGCTAGGGCCTTTCGCTAGAGAGCTTTTTGTCACCCGAGATCATTAGAACCAGTTAACATCCGTGATACATACATGATTTCATTCTTCATTCAATGATAATGATTTAAATTTACTTACTTTTTAATTAACTAGGCGTTGACTTGACTCGATTTGTCTTTTCATATTTCCCGCCCACAATTCGCTTTCATAATTTCCTCCAAAAGATAACATGTAGCACCATTCAACTGTTTTCTTATTTCCCTCGTAACCACGATGCTCTGGGTGCAGTTAAATTATGCAGTATATACCAGGCTCCGTATCGAAGGCAATAACAAGTAATAACGTATCAGAAAAAGATACCTTTTTTTAAAAACTCTGCGCTTCTTCTGATGTTTGTTAGGAGGGTAAAAATAACCATAAATGAAGTCGTAGGCGCAAACGATTGCAGCACGACGCAGTAAATGAATAATCCAACTACGCAGTAGGCGTGATGTCGATTGTCTCGCTAACCACAGTCTCCTCACAGGATATTACGTTTGTATGCACTGCACGGGGGCTATCAGTGGCTTTTGATTGGATTGTGGCGGCGTTAGCTCACAGCGGCAGGGCTCATGAATAGTAAATGACCAGCATCACTTATTCACCACCCGCTCAATGGCACTTGAGGACTAGTGCGCCGTTGCAGCGACCACTCGTATGCAGCTCTTGAAATGAGCCGCTGCAGTAGCCACTCCACGTTGAGAGTTAATGAACTACATAGCTTATCACAAAGTAAATATTGCATTAAATCGATACGAATGACAGTATGTTTCAATGAAACGTTTGAGGAACTCCAACATTGTTTAATGTGGTAATTGCGCGTAAATTGTCTCCTACAATGATTTATCCAAAAGAATATATTTTAAAGGGACTTAATTCCAATTTGAATACTTACAGTCATCTAAAACATTTGTTATGTTTTGCTCTCGTATAAATTCTCCCCATAACATTCAACACACGATTTCCTTGACAAAACGCTTAGCATTTGACGACAAACATCGCTAAATTTAACATCGCCCACATAAAATTCATTTCAAATGCATACTCATATCATTCAATTCTTCACAACTTCATTCTTCCGCTAATTCCATGTGATTAAACGTCTGTAATAAAATATTTTTGGTGTGACAAACATTATCATTTTGGTAGTTAACTTTTTGTCTCAACGACAATTACTCTTCCTATAGTCGACGTCACAACCTTCCCATTATCTTAAAATCAAGCTAATTTATTCATCAACTGGTAATTTCCTTGAATAAACCAGACAGTCGATGGCATTCATGTCTCTGATCTTCTAATTTAAGAATGGAGGTGTAAATAATGGTTAACAAACATGAATTTTGTAGTAAAAACGCCTGCACGTGGGATGCTTAGCCAGGGTTCCAACTGCCCTTCATTCCACTATACCGCCACGTCGTTACTCTATTGTCATCATTCATTAAAACATCTTCATCTGCCTTGATTACAGCTATGGATCTTACCCGACGGCGCTCTCGATAACCTTGACTAATTTAAAAGCATGCCTCGCGTTTTACAAAATTGCAGTGTACCTTTATATGGAAAGAAAATTGCAACGAAATTAGAAAAATGCAACAAATCACGCTCATTTTGAAGCAAATAGCGCATTGGTTGACTAGTACACAAATTCGTTAAGTATTTCGTTGAGAATTGACCATAGCGCTACGGTTTTCATTTGGAGTCCCGGAATCCAATTTGGGCCACTTTTTGAGAAATATTTATTGAACATATAAGATTCATGACACGTTTCATCGGTGATAATCCAGTTAGTGAACCACGAAGTGTATCATATACCATATTATTAACATCGATATCTTGAATTCATTGTGAATAAATTATTCACGATATTCTTTCTTGGTCCAGTAGGACAATCAAAAGTAGACACTGAAATGGTAATCAAGGTAGCCGAGAGCCCCGTATCTGTGTCGACTTCGGTAATGCTGCGAGTTTGATGGTTTCTGTCCGGAGCCGGAAGTAGGCCCATGGAAAAAAGAAGAGTCGTTTTTATTAATATAAAAAAATTATTAAAAAAGGAAGACTTTTCAGACATACTGTACGGAATTAATAGCTGGATGATCTTGAAATGATTTGATGATGAATAATGCTGGAACGAATGGAACGGGAAATGGAAGTACCCCAATGAAACCAGCCGCGAACCAGTTTTGCCCCCACATATTCCACGCGAATGGTCCTCTATTTAGGCTCCGGTAACACGCTGTGGAAAGTTGTTGCTAATGGCCGAACGCTTGCACAGGTGAAATGAGAGACAGTGTGAACGAGAAAACCTGCCGCGATCCCGCTTCGACTATAATACATTTCACTGGGTTCGCCCGCATCTGAGGTCCCAGCGGTCTGAAGCGGAAGACGAGCGGTCACAGGAGAGCTCTGAGCTCGTCGTTCCCTGGATGCGAAGGGAGAATGCTCGCACGCGGTGCTCAGGCGGGAGCGGTGGCGTGGGCGGGGCGGGCGGGGTCGGGGCGTCGCGGCGCCGTGCGTGGCCGCGCCGGGGGGCGCCGCACGCCAGCGCAGCCGCCCCCGCCGGAGGATGCCCTGCCCCGCGACGCCAGGGCCCGGGAGGGGGGGTAATTGCACCGGAGGCTCCGGCTGCCCAGACGGATCGATCTAATGTGTGGGAAAAGCACAGATCCGCCGCCCGTCACACAGTAGGAGAACGTCCTCTTCTACGGGGCCTTCAACACTAAAACAATTTTCATTTTATTTGCAATTTTTAAATTTATCCAGGAATGTTGTTATTGTTTTTAAGTGCGTCTGATGGGAATATCTTAACAGTATTTAGTAAGAAAATAGGAGAGATTTTGATTTTCCAAACGTAAAACTCATTTATATATATATATATATATATATATATATATATATATATATATATATATATATATATATATATATCAGTAGTAAACTTCAATTAATAATAACCTTTATTTCAAAGGCGACTTTGATAATTAGGCGACTTGCGATAAATTAAAACGAATTGCGAACAAATTAAATGGCAAAAGCGATAGTAAACTCTTAACTTTCATCGTTAAAATTCCGTTCAAAACTTGAATGCATTGTTTCAAAGAAAGAAAAGGGTCGAATCAAATAAACTAAACCACACTTGCAGTTTCATTTAAAATTTTCAAACTAAAACTACAGGTAATATGATTAACAAATTTTAAAGTTTTTTTTCTACACACGTATCTATTAGGTTGTATTTGCGGTCCATTCATTGTTCAAAAAATTTCACATTTACGGCCTTAACTGATAAATTTCTCGACTTAGGTCGTAGAAATTTGCATGTAATACCATCGCTGTACACAATCTCTAAATGAAAGCAAGTATTTCATTAAAATGTTTGTAAGTGTAAATTGTATTTTCTTAGATTGCATTCAACCTTTCGGTTCATTCGCACACTCACACTGACAACTCTCAGCCCGTTCTCATGGTTGTTATGAATTTCATGTAATTATTGTTAGTTCCGTCTCCACTGACAATAGTCGATTATGGAGAAGAGTATCACTGTCTACAACGATTGAGAATAGGATGGATATAGGTACATGGTGTTGGCAAAGGCCTTCCATGCCACAAGACACAGAACAGCCATACCTTCGGCGCAAATCGGATACACAGCCTGATATAAAGCGTCCTTGAGCAAGTGCCTTGAGGCACTGCGCTGACAGTCCGGCAACTGATGTAGGGATAGATAGTTGAAAGGTCATTCGTGGTGTTTGGCGGAGTTCCAGCATGCCACAACACACGAGCAAGACATCCATGTTCGAGGTAGTCTAAACGGTAACCTTTCGAGGAGAAGTTAAGACGCCCATGTTAATAATCTCAGCTATCCAGGTCGGTTTACCGCTTATTTCATTGCGTTCGTGATTGTTTAATAAATTTATGATTAATATCATGGTAATGGATAAGATAAAGTTGATTATAATAAAGATTATTAATGAAATAAACTCGCTATCTTTACTTACTTACTTAAAACAAGGTAACGAAAAATGACGATAGTTGAGTTTAAATTCTATTATTTTTAAGATATTATTAATGTCTACACATAAAATATGTTAATAAAGCCAAAGCATAACCAAACTAGGGCCCGCAAACATTCACTTTAAAAAATAGAAGGTCCTAAAGCTCAAACGACTTTCTAAACTAAAACCATTAGTGCCTTAAATATAGCTAAATATTTATAGCTATATAGCTAAAATTCTATGCTATGCCTAGTTTTCAAATTAAATATTTCCATTTGTCAGTTTAAATATGCGCTAAATTTCCAGTTCACTAACATTTAAACAGAATAGTTTATACAATATTCTACCGGTTAAAAAGGAAAAATGTACATCCCATATCGAACAAAGGAACACAGGCAAAAGACACTCTCAAAACGAGTTGCGTAACTTTGCAAACCCGACTTCGTGGAGCTTCCTATCCACAGCGGAAGTGCGAACCTGGCCGCTCGCGGAAGGCAGGAATGCCGTCAGCAGCTGCACGCGTTGGGGGGCGGGGACTGACGCAGACAGCGAGAGCAGCCTCGCAAGTGCGCCCGTCTGCCCGCGCATCGCCGCCTCCCCTGCCACCGCCGCCGCCTACGCCGCCACCGCCGCCCCGCCGCACTCCGCCACCATGCTGCCATCCCGCCTCGTCCCTTACCACCCGCACCGCCACCCGCGCCTCCGTCGCTGCTGCATCCATCCCCTCCGCCGCACCCAACGCCACCTCTGCCTCGGTCTCTCCGCCGGTGCCACCGCCTCCGCAGCCGCTTCCGCCACTGCCGCCCGCGCGCCCCGCGTGTGTTAAGCGGCTTCACTAAGTAGCCTAGGCGCCGCGTTTCGCGCCCCGCTCGCCGCCCTTCCCCCTCCCCTTCGCTCTATCCCTAACCCCTTCCACTGCGCGCCGCCCTGGCCCCTCCGCAAAGCCGTGTCCGCAGACGGCTGCACACGCATGGCTTGCGGGATGTCGCGTACTCCTGCACAGTCCGCCGCGCCGCCCCGCCCCGCCCCACCGCGCCGCACCGCACCGCACCGCTCTCTGCGCCACGCTTCATGCAAATACTTGCGTAACGAACAAATGCGCGACCTTGACGTTCTCTGCGTTCAGCATAAGCATCTCCGTATTTTTTACTGTATCAGTGGAGGACATGAATCGCTGCCTTTCCTGTACAATAATCCGGATTAGTGTCGTTTTATTCTATATCCTTTCACAGATAAATGTCTCTGATACGTAACGGCACTTTGTACGATCTCGCTAAAAAAAAGTATTTGTTTCGAGATTGAGATGACAAAAATCTCAACGAATATCGTAATACCAGTGGGTCATGATCCAATCCTGCTGAATAGTTTTTTTCCGTACAGCAATTGATTTAATCTATTTGGGTATATTCCAATGCAATGCACTAGTATACTAGATCAGCGGACCAGTTTCACAAAATTAAATACCACTAGAAATATTTAAATTATTATTTTAGAGCATTTTAATTATGAAAACCTGGCAGGTTGGTTCCAACCATTTACTTTGAATGAAATAGCTTACCAAAGCCTAACAAAAGACGAATGTCGCTTCGACAGTAATTGACAAAAATATGCATATAAGATCCTTCAAGTCCGCCAAGAACTTACAAAGGAGTATTCTTGGGGTCGCTCCAGATATAAACAATCGTGCCAGCTCAGACAGGTTTCCATTTGCTTACATACTTAAAAATATAAAGAAACTATCTTCCGAAGTACAATAACTCTTCTAGTATTTAAACGCTACAGTTAAGAAAGGTGAATGAAAGTAACATGAACTTATCCTTATTTCTAGTGCCACTTTTCCCTCAAATATAACTCGTATACGTATCACATCAAGTAATTACGCCTGAGTAAAGTCATTACAGAGGCATATTGTGTATTCTCTTCCAAATGATGGAAGTTTCATAGGTACAAAGGCACTAAACAATTCAGTAATGAGATAAAGTTGTGAGAGAACCATAGTACCTACGAAATTGTTTAAATTCAATTGATTATTCGCTAAACATGTCAGGTAAACGATTATGAACGTTTTGCTTTCATTGTTGAAAAAATTAGTGATTGCATACAAGTAAAATTACCAAGCTCTTCAGCTCATAGTTCGCTTCTTTATCAATGTGTTTCTTTTATTCTGTATTCATTGCATGATCTACTGCAGTTTAATTCAGCGGTTGAAATACTTTTGTTTTACGCAGTAATGCATTTTCACGTTTGTTTGAAGATAAGCAATTTCCTTTTGTCTAACTCAATTATCCTTGCAGCAGCTGATTGCGCAAATAATTTCCTGGGAATCATTATAAAGAAACTACAAGAACCAGAGTTAGGTCGGGTTTCGATACAGAATGAATAGTTATATAAGATATAGTGAATGGATGAAAAAGTAATATTTTGTGGTTAAATGTATTACCAGGAGTTACTTGGGCAAGCGAAGTTTATATCCGAAATCCTCCATTAAAAATAGAAAGATTTGTAAATTCCTTACAATTTCCCTTTGATAAAAAATAACAAAATCTAAATGTGGATCACTTTCTAACGGATCACATGAATCGAAAAATTAATACTTCAACTAACTAATCATTGAGGCAATATTATTTAAATTCATAATAAATGTGGAGAAATATGGTTCTGATTCCTGCAACCTTATCTAAAGAAATTAATCTTACAAGTAGGTTTTATTCCTTTCATTGCCGTTATTTCTAATTTTTTTTATTGGAATATTTAATTATAAATCTTATACAATAATTGAGCGGCTTTTGTTGCTTCAGGCGAACTAGAATTAAATGTAATACTCGTAACTTCAGTTTTATTTCTATAAGGCTTTCAAAGCTTGCCAGATCCGTTGTGTGTCAATCTTTGCCAGATCTGTTGTGTGGAAGACAAACACATAACTTCACAGAGAATACCCGACGAATAAACGAAGGTGGAGAAGCTGAGAAACGCTGTTTACCGAAACAAAGAAAGAAAGAGGTGAAGATAATACCAACAATATTATTTTGTATGAATAGTCAACTATCACAATACATTTCTATTCACACATGGCATTATTTTATTTTATAAAGGGTAGTATTGACGTACCATATTTGCAACAACTTGACATTTGCGTTTACATTGGAATTGAATCCCGAATCAGCCAACTCTTTTAGTTCTATTTCATTTATATTACTTTTCTAGAATGTCTACAGAAAAGTGTTTCTTACGTTAGCTGAAGCGCGAAGCAAAACGAAGAATAATCGTGTCAGTTCTAGGAATGTTAAAAATAGCGCGTCTTCTTCTCTATCCAACTTGCTCGTGTAACTCCGTTCAAGATATTTTCCGGCACAATGAATGAACAGCTGTCTTGTTCGTGAAAAGACATGAGACAGGCCGGCGTGTTTATTTTGAATCATGGACTGGAACACCAAATGGTTTATGTTTCTTAAGAAAAAAAGACTTCATAAAAACAGGCGGAGGTATGACGAAGATGTTTTGGAATGAGTATGTTACAGGGAGAACTTTCATTTCAGTTTTCACGCGTCTAAAAAAAGACAGAAACGTATCGTGGTTGCCAAAAGTAACACAGAGGAATTACTCACTGTTGAGTCATGCCATAAAACAGC
This sequence comes from Gryllus longicercus, assembly GCA_038098605.1. NCBI lineage: Eukaryota > Metazoa > Arthropoda > Insecta > Orthoptera > Gryllidae > Gryllus > Gryllus longicercus. The sequence goes on along the minus strand of JAZDUA010000002.1, from coordinate 3,746,288 downwards.
GTAAGAGTATACGCAGGTTTCAGTACTGAATCTTCTTTCAATGATAAATATTGTTGAGTATTTTGAGGTACGAGAGGTATATTTCCTATAAAATTTAAATTTTCTTTCGGTATCTTATTATATACCAAACAAAATCTTTAATTAGTATACATAATTACCACTACTAAGAAAAATAAATCAACTATCAAATTTTATTATCAGTGAAACAGCAAGCATAGGCAATTACCTGGCAAAAGTGAATTGAAGATACATATGAAGTACTAGTGGCTGGAAAACCACGTTCAAGCAATAAAAAATATGAATTAGTTAATTTTTTATAAGGGAAACAAAAATCATACATACTCAAATATTGTACTTCAAGAAGAATGTACCAAAATAGAATTAAAAAATTACGAATTTTTTATTCCATATTTCTAAAACAAATTATATGGGAAAATATGTGGTATTAGAATGATTTTAATCATTAGCAACTATCCTAATTTTTAGATTTCAGTCGTTTTAGAACACTTCAACCTTCAGGAAACTTATTGTCATATCCAAGAGACTTTGTGAGAGGGTCGTAAAGACTTTCCCATGGACGTGCATCTGGATTTTCCTCAGTTCGGAAGCTCGCGTGCTCCACGCTCACCTCGCGACGAGCCCGCCCAATCAGAATGTGCGCTCAGGGATTAAGGAGCCCTAAGCCTAAATACGGGCCAAAATACGGGTTTACTAACAATATTATTGTAATAATAGTATTGACTTATTAAATAAATCTGAATATAAAAATAAAATATGTCCTTTGCATTTAAAAATATAATGTTAATATTCATTATATAATACGGGGTTTAAGTAGAATATTAACTTTATCCAGAAAATTCATAGTTATCTCGCGTGTTCCAAACTCAGTTAAAAGTTAACCCAGAGTCATACATACAACTTTATTTTATTTCTTATTTATTTTTTATTATTTATTTTTTTTGATCAGAACAAAACACGTTTACACGCTTATGTCTCATTGGCTACTCATTAGTGTCTATAACAATAGAAAAACTTCTACTGACTTCTAATGACCTCTTCATTTAGTGATTCTTGCAAATTGCTGTTCTGGCTCAAGAGAGAATACGAAAATGGAGATTCGCTTGTTTACTCGAGATGTTTCTTTAATCCTTCCGGGATTAAAGTAACTCTTTAATGTATGTACGTATGTATGTATGTATGTGTATGAATGTCTGTATGAATGTCTGTATGAATGTCTGTATGAATGTCTGTATGAATGTCTGTACGAATGTCTGTACGAATGTCTGTACGAATGTCTGTACGAATGTCTGTATGAATGTCTGTATGAATGTTTGTATGAATGTCTGTATGTATGAAGGTATGAACGTATGTATATGTATGCATGTATTGCCATTTTATGGTTAGATTAATACGACTTTTGTCAGCTTAAGGTCTTCCCATGTCTGGACCGTTTTTATTTATTATCCATCATGGGATTAAGAGAGACATGTGTCGAGCATGACCCATCACCGCATCTAGCTTTCTTCGCCTGTCTGAGATTTTCTTGCGGTTCAAAGCTATAGAAAGTGAGACTATTATATTAGAAACCTGCAGCTCTTTTTTGTCGCAACCGATAATTCAACCCGAGTTTGCGCCACGGAGAGCTAGTAAGCTGTACATGACTCGCCCAAAGGGTTGAATATTTGTGTACGGATATACATTTTTTACATCATTACAATGGGTCTATCCTACAGGGACGCAAAGCACATGATCTTCTTATGCATTAATATACCCGTGCGCGCTCGCCAGCAAACACGCCTTCACCCACTGCGTTGTCTCGCGGAGGAGGCGGAGTGGCGGTAGTAGTAGCGGCGGCGGCGGCGGCGGCGGCGGCGGCAGCGCGCGTGTCCGCGCTCAGCTGTCTGGCGCTCACGAACCTCCAGCGCCGCCCCTCCTCCGTCGCGTCGTCTGGACGCCACGCCCCCTTCCCCGGCCGGTGAGCAGGCGCCGGCGCCGCCGGCGGCGCCACCGTCGTCTGCGAAACGGAGCCTGAGAACGCGCAGTCCCGGGTGGTCTTGTATCGCGACCGCAAAGAAACACAATACGCATATATCAGAAAAGTGTCAAATGTCAACAACCAGTTTCGGATGATTTTAGGAGAAAGAAAGAGGTACAGCTTTGTTAGGAAGGCAATAAAGAGCTTTCTAATAAAATGATGGAGACAGATAGTAGAAAATAGATCTATATAGTAAAGAAGTGTTCGAACACAGTCTATCATTATAGTTGTCAATTTCATCCTGTGATGTTAGATCACTTTGCACAACATTTGTCAATGATGGTGTCGGTTTTTGATTTTATTATCAAATGGATGGAAATATAATATGATATTGTAGAGCAGTTATTTCCTGTTAGAAAACTTAAAATGAAGCGAAAGAGTGAAGATACTTGAAAGCAATTAATTTATCAACATCAATATTTTTCAACAAAATGAATGAATTACGACTTGGTTAAAATGAGGTCATACAATTATCAATAATTCATTTAATAAACCCATAAATTTAATATTATATTCGAATTAAACCAGATTACTATTCAATGATCACTAGTCTAATTAAACTTCCAAATATTCCCCTCAGCTCAAACCCACTTCAATAAGACCATCGTACTTTGCTAGCCGAATTGATTCACTGAGTTGCCTCACTAAAGGCCAACCAACATCGCTCGGGCGCGGCGGGGCCAAGCAGGGTGGAAGCTCGCCCCGAGCGGGGATCGAAGGCGCGTCTAGGCCGCGCCAGACGTCCGGCGAATAAATCATCTCCTGAGCGAGGAGCGCCCCGTAATACCGCGCGGCGGCAAAGCGCGCTCGCATGCGCCGCTACCGTTCCTGGGCAGACGAGCCAGCGGGGCGCGGCGGCGCGTTGACGGCGGGCAGGAGGGCGCCAACCTTCCCCAGGCCGCACGCTCGCAATGCGCACTTTTTGCTTTCCGGCAATCGACAGCCCTATCGATCTTCTGCGCGTGCGCAATTCGAGTTTCGCATCGCTGTTGTGCATCTGCGCATGCGTAGGAGATCGAGATTGCATCGGTTGTCGTACGCTATGCTGTGCTAAAAGTCCCTAATAGCTTCATTTGCCATTGGAGCAACAGATCGATCGACTCCTCCCCCTCCTACTCAGTTACGTCGGTTCTTTACCGGTCTTTCCCTTTTCGACTGGCCGGCAGGAAAGTTCATATTGATTCCGGGCGCGTCATCTACTAAGGCTATTAAACGTCCCGTAAATATAGTATATGTTATATAATGGGAGGTAACGATGTTCCTCTCCCGCTGGAATATGAGATCCGGCACCGACCTTCGTCGACTTGCGGGGGGGGGGGGGTCCTCCTTCCAAATAACTCCCCCCGCCGGGGCACCGCCTCAGCCGGGACAAGCTCTGAGCTCCAATCCACATGTCATGTGTGGTAAAGTACTTCATGAAAGAGTAAATGTTTGTGAAAGGAGAAAGGAATGGGCAATGATGAAGAAAGAAACGGTCCATTGCCCGTTTGTTCAATTGACCGACGAAACGATGGGACACTACCTGTCAGAGCAGCCGGACGCTAGAGTTCTCCTCCTGACGAGTGGTTAAATTCGACCGAGTTAAGTGCCTAGTGTCGAAAATTTGCCATCTCACCATCGGAACTTGAATCCTAAGACCCCTCGGTTAACGATCTTACAGAGATAATAATGTTGTTACTGAGCTGTCGCAGCCAGTCTCTCTCCGGAGAGAAGCTGGACTGGAAGGTCCGGTGATATAGCGCCTACCGCCAAGTGTTTCGATCTAAAAGGTCCCGGGTTCGAATCCCAACCTGGGTTTTGATATTTACCATCTACTCTCTTGTACTCATTGTTTTGCAAGGGGTCTCACGTTAGGCTTACCCCAAATCTGGCAAGTCCGCGGTCTCCTGTTTGTGTTACGACTAAATGTTAGGAGTAACCGGGTAATTTGCACATTAGCCAGATGGTGTGGATAAAGCTACTTCGAAGACGATGAACGAATCATTTCGTACTCTACTTGAAAATGTTTACAGAGGGCGCTGAATAAAGTAAGATGATTGTCCGTTTGTGAGGCGTCTTGTCTGTTCGCGAGAAGTACTTTAACAAAATGTGTTGGAAATTATTCATCGCAACTCTTAAGGTTACTTTATGAAAATCGCGAAGGCTGCAGCCCGGAGCCTCCTCTCGAACACGGAAGTGCTTAGCGAAGTATCAGCTAATAAGGCTAGGTGTAATAAGGTGGTATGGTGTATATAGAAATTTACGATCTCTACCCCTCCTACGCACGTTGTTTCTCACTTGTCTTAGAAACCGTCCCGCAGCAGTCTTATCCTTGTTTATCTCTTATCATCTACTATTCCTGTACATCATAGCGTATTTGACCTATCCTCACCATCTCGTCTTAGCTAATTTCTACTTTACATGCTTAAGCTGTTTCTATTTCGGACATTTTCTACCCGTTTTGGATAATGTGAACATTAACCACATAATTCGGGAATTAATTTGAAACGGACATACCGATAACATATGACCCGATATACACCCCTTTGATGCACAGTAGATGACTCGCTTCGACTAGAAATCAAATTCGATGATGAAGTCTCTGAGAATCACAGTTCAAACACGGTTGGTTCCATATTTGCTTCAGATTTCATGCGATTTCATGCACTCTTTGCATTACATCATTTGCACCATAGAACGTTCACGTCATGTATCATATCAATGGAATACTGCAGAGGCGAGCGCAACCTAAAACAAGAGGGGCAGCAACATTTCTGGACGCTCTAGGCCTCCTTTTACTTTCATTTTTGTATTTACTTGAGGCATATTTTACTAGGAAATGAAACAAATTACGCGGAGAATTCCATAAGAATTTTAACAGTAAAATTAATTAATAAAATTAATTTAATGGTGAATTTAATGTCCTAGTTAGCCATTAAAAATTATATGTTCCCAAGAAATATTTAAATGGTATTTGGCTGGGAACAGTATCGCGTGGTATAAATTATTTTATATTAACATCAACTATCTTTTAGAGTAGAATTTGCGTTCTAATTCGTTTGATACGAACATGTTATTGACTGCTCAATAGGTTTATATATCTTTTTAATTTTTTGTTCTTGAGAGAGGGATACATTTCATCATAAAAGTTGTTTGAAATGTTACAACCCTCAGATATCAATCTCTGTAATGCAGTGTTCTAATCGTTCAAATTATGACGTATAAATAGTGCTCACCCTAAAGGCAAGTATTTTTGTTGCCTATATAATAACATGTCAGCTAGTTGAAAAGATAAAATGGAAAAAACAGATCATTTTTAATAGCGATTCGAAATTGAATTTCGTTTCTAAAGATTTATAAAGTAATTTCAATTAATCTTTAAAATGTGATTAAAACATGGCTCTACAAATTGAACATTAATGCATAGTCCATGTTTTCATTTTAACGCTTACTTAAACAAATGAAACAGTGCTTTCCAGCAGTCTCTTGGTAGCAAACTACAAATTAGTCACGGTGGCGGGGACCTCTATAACACGCGCGATACGCGTGCTATCTCTTTCTGTTTGGGGTCCACGAATAAATAGAATGATGAGTTTGAGCTGCTCCAAATGGATGAAGCTTGTACACTCGCGTCTCATCGAGGGCAGAGCCAGAGTTCAGTGCTATCGCCCACGTTGCTTCGGCGGCGATATACACGCAATCGAACAACACACGTGGGACGAAATAAATAGGACGCAATAGGAATTAATTTCCTCTGCATTTCTTGCGAAATGATCCAATTCCGCTTCATGAAAAGTTCACTTACGTCGACCTTCAAACAAAAAAGAGGCATCTGATAGCAAAAGCATTCTTCAATTCATTCATTCAAGCATTTCAGATTGTCTTGCCCTTCTGCCTCTCTTGAAATCTGCTTTAATAGAAGTCGAATTAGGAATAGGAAAAATATGTGTGTTTAAAAATTATGTTTCAAGTAATATTTTGTATTAAAATTCTTATTGTATTCTTATTATATTTATGTCATTAGGGGTTTAAAAATCATGTGTCACATCTGAGGATAATTAAGATCAATCATTTCAAAACTGATTCATTAAAATTTATAAAAATTCATTCCCTTTAATCATTTATACAATGTCACGAAAACGTATAATTCAGTCTCATCCACATCATCCACTTCATCCGGAAATAATTGATTATGTTTGGTTTTATAAATACAATACAATAGTCAACACTTTTAATTATTCGCAATAAGTTTAATTGCATATTTCTTAAAACTTCAAACGATGGAAATTATTTTTATTCGGATAGATGCTTTCTCGTTCTTTTCATGCGTGTTACATCAACTTTTTCGATGTACGAGTAAAACTCCCAGTTTCGCGGAGGTTTACTCGTACTAACCTAACCAACACCGTGCACTTACACAACGGGAAGGAAAGTTTCTCTTATGCCTGCATCAGTCTTGACGAGAATGAAAGCACATGACAAGCCATCGACGAGCGAATGAGGAGCCAATCGAAGCAAGGACGAAAAATTTAATCACGGCAGCCAGTTTCGAAACTCGCCGCCTCGCAAGCGCCGCCACGTGGACTTGGCGCGTCAGTGGCGCCGCCGCAACCGCCCGCGCGGCCTCGCGCCGCCAGCGCGCCAGCCGCACGGCGGCGGCTCCACGCACTACATGGATTGATAAGCATTTCCGGGCACTTAACTGCTGTGGGCATTAGTCCAGTACGTGTAGTGCATGTTATATCTTGGGAAGTGGTGGTGTTCCTTCCTCCATGGAACACGAGATCCGGCGGCGACTTACACATCGGTTTTCCTGTTTTTTCAGTATCGCGCTCGCCAAGCGAAGTCCCACATCCAGCTAGAACATGCTTTAGCGCCCCACTGGTGTCCCAACAAGTGTAGTAGGGTAGGGCATATACGTGTTTGTGTGTGTGTGTGTGTGTGTGTCTATAAGAGGAGAGGAGTGGACAAGGATGAAGAAAGAAAGATTGGGCACGGTCTGTGACCCATTTATTAGGGTACTATTCCCGCATTCGGAATTATTGATCCAATCAACCTCGGAAAACAATCATCAGAGCTGCCTATAGCTAAAACCCTTCTCCAGGCAGTGGAGCATTTGTCCTAGGTAGTGTCAAAAATGTCACCGTTGGGACTCGAACCCCCGTACCTCCGGGCTTGAATCGCCGCAGAAACACCTATAGTGCTGCCTTGAGCCAGTTCAGCTGCTCCAGATATTAGATTTGGGGATCTGTTATCACCGACCTTTCCGTTCAGCGACACGACCCGTTTAGCCTACGCAAGTATCGTAAAACATCCTCGAGTCTGTGTAATTCATAATTTCAAATTCTATGAAGAAATACGTGTTTGCCGAACCTTTTTTGAAACAAACGAAAACTAATTCAAAATATTTATTTTAGAAAATGATTTTCAATAGAGAGAGCATGTATTTAGCAATTGCTTGTATATTGAAAATAATTTAATTCTGTAACTAGTTGATTGGTTTATAAAATCCCGAAAACGAATGTAAAATAATATTTAAGAAAATTACATGCACGAAAATGTGAACTACGAAACAATTGATTGATATTTCCGGGCACGTCAACTGCTATGGCCTTTTTTAAATCGTTTAGTTTAGTCAATGCTTTCTATGCCTGGAGGGCGCGGTGTAACTTTCCCCAGCTGGGTGATGAGATCCGGCACCGACCTACACGCCTCCGTAATAGGAAATTCCCTCTCCGGGTATCTCCCTCAGCAGAATACCGCTCCAGCCTGGACATGCTCTACGCTCCCGACTGGTCCCCGCCACGTGTGATAGTGTAGTGCATGTAAGTTGTGTAAACAAGGGGAAAGTAAAGGGAGAGAAAGACAAGATTGCGCTCGGTCCGTGAACCGTTTAAGGCACTGCTCCGACATTCGCCTGACATTAATCCGAGAAACCAACCTATCAGAGCAGCCGGCAACTAGAATTCTCCTCCAGGCAGAGACTGAATTTGCCCTAGCTATTTATCTAGTCGAAAATCAGCCACCGCCGGGATCCTAGGACCTCCCGGTCAGTGCCGCTGCAAAGTCAGTAGCATTGCTGGTTCTGAACTACATTCACCCGGTTCAACGAATCAAAACGCCTTTGTTCCGGCGTTAGATTCGAGAAACCCGTGTCCCGTACTTCACAGTCGTTCACCAAACGCGCAACGTCAGGATTCAATTCTTTAACAGGGGGAATGAAAAGACTCCATTATTCTTGGTGCGCATTATTCATGGTCAACTAATTATAGTCTAGGTAGTATATGTGTATTCCTCTTAATGCAAAATAAATCGCAAAAATATTTCTTTTCACGAACGTTTTTGGCGGGTCATGACCCTCGTTAGCCGCTGCGGCCGGGGCCAAAGAGCGGCGGCTCGAGCAGGGCCAGACGCCTCAAGGTGCGCCGGGTGACAGAGAGCGTTTGGGTGGGGCGGGGTGGTGCTGGGCGGGGCGGGGCGGGAATGGCAGTGCTGGGCGGGGTAGGGCCAGTTGGAGCGATGCGGAATGGGGCGGAGCGGGACAGGGGAAGTAGGACGAGTCGGAGCGAGGCGGGGCGGGCCGGGGCGGGGTGGGCCGGGGCGAGACGGGGCGGGAAGAAACGTGGCGGGGCAGGGCGGGGAGGGGAGGGGTGGAGCGGGCCGGGGTGGAGCGGGGCGGGGAGGAACGGGGCGGGGCGGGACGGGTCACAGCGAGCCGGAGTGGGGTGGACCGGGGCGGGCCAGGCTGGGACGGTTTGCCGAATCTAAATTCGTTGCCGGCCGCCGCGGGGCGCTGGGGTCACGGCCCGGGCCACGACGGGCGGCGCCCGTGGGCCCACGCTCAATTCGGCAGAGAGCGCCGACGGCCGACGCGGCGCCGAGAAGCTTCTGGCCCGTTCGGCCCGCCGCCGCGCGAGCCACAGACCGACGCTGAAACCCTACATAAAAGAACCGATAGAAGCCTTCACACTTGAAAACGCACCTGGTCTGTGTGGGCGCAGATTGTTGAAGAAGGGTCGTGCTTCTTCCAGTACCCACACCATTAAGTTTCTTTCGTGTTACAGACGAGGGATTCCCAACCATCACGAGATTATCTCTCAGCGCTACGTCTTTTCCCTTCAGATGATGTATCAGCATAATAAAATAATAAGTGTAGTCTTGATATACGAGTAAAATGAATAGATTTCGTTATTGTCAGATGCACAGAAATACGTATTGCGAGCCTTAATGCAAGACAACAAATATTCAGTCTGTAAGAGACGTCTTCAGGAGGTGTTCCTTATTGCGGCATCTGCCGCGTGGAGAAACCTTGGGATTTTGCTTCTTGTAAAGTAGAACGTGGGTCCGTTTCTAAAGGATTGGGGATGTCAAATATAATGCAGTGCTAAGAAGATAGATCCCTGATTGTTGTTTGAGCGGCGCGATGGAATATTGCTACAGAGAATCGAGGTTCAAAATGAATCATTTTCGATTCAGAGCGACTAAGTATTTTTTTTAATATATACTTATTAATGAACGAATATACATAATTCATTGTATATATATATATATATATATATATATATATATATATATATATATATATATATATATATACACCACATTATATGACCGCCTTCAGTATGAAACTAACCATTCATAAACATCGTGGTGTCTACCATCAATGATTAATATGAGGAGTTACTTACCATCATTGGATCCTATATTTTTCTTCTAAGGATATCGACTAAAAGATTTCCTATTTGCGCTTTTACATCTTTCTGTCAAATACCTCTACTTCATTGCCAAAAATGTTAATTTTTATCACCATAGCTGCCTTTTTCTCATTGCTTCATCTGCTGACGTAGTCTGTGGACGTGAGGCGGTGTCGGTGCTGACAGATCGCGCAGGTCGTAAATTCAGGTCGATGAATGACCTCGCCATTAGTGACCTTTCATTCACCACATCATCGATATTTGGCAGTTAGTTCTTCACACCCAGAAAGCAGTCACTAGTGACGCAGAGCTTATTTTAAGCATTTGAAAATTCTCCCTTAACCAAAAAGTATCTAGTATAGAAGGTGGATGGAGAGTAAGTACTTTTGCAAATTTGTCTCTTTCACCCAAACGTTTGGTCAAATATAAGGAAACAATTAATTACGGATATTATCGTCGCAAAAATAGTATAATCGAAGTATAACTCTTTTCGGATATTTTTCGCAAGAACACCATACAAAATGAATTATTTGAAATCGAGAAATAAGCTTATTTCAAGTGAAACTTAAAAACAGTTTCACAAGATCACATAGTACGCTAAATCTAGAAAAGCTATTTATACGTTACCATGAATTCTAATTTAGTAGAGTTCCGCTCATGATATGAAGGTTTCCCTAACAAGAAACATTTCTGGATTCGTAATTAAGACAAGAGTGGTTGTTAGTCATGGCTGCGTATACCTCGTCGGTGCCTTTAAAGGCGAGTTGAAGTGCAGGGGGCGCGTCTTATTCTCGGAATCATCGAGATTCCCTTCTAGCGGGTGTGCACGTTTTTCGCAATCATTGTGCGAGATCTGGGCGCAGACCGCGGAAGAAAAAAGTCGTCCTTTCATTCGAGACTGATGTTCGCCGCCCCAGAGTAGAGGATGTGCGATGGACGTTCTTAGAATGTTAAGGGCGACGCACCGCAGAGCCCCCACCATTAAACTCGAGAACCCGCTAATGGTTTCGCTCTATATGACACTAGCAGATGTAACTGAGTCTATTCACAAGAACTACGTATATTATATTTATTCTTATCCACTTGGAGTCTTTTAATCTAAACTTTACCAAACTGAGATCAGTCCAGAAATATGAGTTATTATGATGTATCTTGTTAGCCACAATTACAAGTGTCGTAATATGTCCTACTATTAACAATAATAATCAATTTCGTAATGTATGCCGTAAACGCGCGTGTTTTCTTGAGCCCCGTAATACCTATTCCCGACCCTTTATCAACATTAGTTGATTTGACAATAAACGATAGCAATGATCGTTATTGACAAAAATATGATAACCAGTAATGTTGGCTCCCGTGTAACCGAAACTATTTTGCATCGAAAAGGAGCTACATATTTGATATGATATTACAGACATCGAAATGACCAAAATAATCATACCGTTCAAGAATTGTGTGCTAAATCACATTTGAAAATATAATAATCATAATCCTTAAGTGCGTTCTAGTGTTTTTGTGCATAGCTTGATTGTATCAATAAAGAAATGACGTAGTGGCAAGAACACGGATGTGAATGCAGTAGTAAATAGAATTATAATTAATATATATTTTAGCATGGCAAGGAGACATTCATTCTTGTCTATAACGTTCATCCATATCCATCCACCCGGAAAGAATTCTCGTCTACGCAGAGACCGCAAAAGCGCAGGGAAGCAACGGTATTCGCGATGCCAGCGCACTCGCCCAGCGACTGGCAGAAGTTGGCCGGCTTCCCCGAAGCCATCGCTCGCGTTCCAATCAAGTGTGCGTAATCGACTCCCCCCAAGAGGACGGGACTGGCAGACGGCGTGTCGGCGCTGCCACAGCCGCCGCCGGGGCAGCAGGGGCGGCGACGACAGCACGCGGCGGCGGCGTGTCAAAGAAGCGACCGCGCTCGCGTCGCGATCACGTATAAATCGCAATCAAGAGCAGCGAATAGGATGTGAGGCGTTTAAGCGATCGAGGCGCAAGACGAGACGCGGTCGGCGGTGGCGATGTCGAAAGCGGAAGGACCAGGCGCGACAAGCCCCGCGCGATGGGTAGAATCGCGCGTTTTGACACCACTAAACCACCTCGATCCTTCTAGGTCGCTTTCGATTCGACTACTCCGCTCGTGAAATTAAAACCAATAGTGTTTAACTATACGTACAAAATGCCTCAGTCAGGGCAGTGTATCTCAAGAAGTTTATCGCTTTTTCTATCCAACTTTTCTTACCGTTCCACCCTACTGGCCAATCATAAACTGTAACTCATCTATACATCGGCGGTATACATCGATCGCTATGTCAAATAAACCCCGCATGTACTGTACCATAACCTCGTTGATTTTAACATAGCTTTCAGTTATTTTCAATATTTGAAACGCTGTTGCACATAATTTCAATCTGGAATGGTCCTGTTAAATACCACTCGTGTTTTGAAAATTCTCAGATAAATCCATCAATCGGGGATTTATGGACAATTTCCAAAGCACTCGTGAAATTACCTATAATAAATTACCTGCAAATATTCTACGAACTGTAATGTGTTTCGATAAAGTTGCCAGTTTCATTTTTTTCTTGCTTTTTAATTTTTTTAACTGCACTGACTAAGCCACTTTAAAATTAATTTTCCTTCAAACGAAAATCCTTATCAAAATCAACGCCGGCTATCTCGGAAACATCAGGAATATCGTGTTTTTTTTATATTGCAACAAAAGAATATCCTATGTATCTCCGGTTTTTATTAATACTTATCCCTGACAGGAGAAGGTAGGATTCAAAATCTGGAGTAAATTGGAAATAATGTTATATTTACTTCCCCGGCTTGCTCCTCCCAGTGCTTCTTAGCAACATTGCGGGTTGCATATTCGCTCCTCCTTCAATACTCATTCCTATTTCCCCCTTCAGAAGATGAATTTTGAAATTTTTATTTAGTTTTTTGTTGTTTTTTAAGTGGCAATTACAATTACAAGTGGCGGCGAATTAAAAATGTTTATATTTTACACGTTTAAATATACAATTTGTTGACAGAATGTTATACTGTACAACTTTTCCTATTCTCATAAAATACACCTTCGAATATTCCAAAATTGTTTCCAAGTCCAAGCACCTACGTTAAGTTCAGAGACGTGTCGTAATTCGTATTAAAAATATCATTTTTTATTAACAAACATACAAATGGGAGTGAAGACATATTTAAGAGAAACGTAAACTCCTGAGGATAAAAATTTATCGCTTGTTTAACTAAAAACATTTCCGGATACTCAATCATAAAGCATCAATTAGATGTCGCAGATTAAGAGAAAATACTTCAAGTAGGGAAACGAAAGCTTTACATTCGACCATCCATTCAGTCGCTCGTACACCCATTGTGCTTCGTCGCCGCGCAACAGCAGACGAGGGAGGCGGCCCGCGGCTGGCCAATTCCGCGTCGGCGCGTCGGCCGCAGAGCGCGGGGGGCGGTGCCGGCCGTAGCGGGGCGGGGCGGGGCGGGGCGGGGAGGGCGCCGCGCAGTTCAAGGTCGCGGCCAGTTCGCGCGCCGCCGCGCGGGGGCGGCTCAGCTGCGAATCTCCCGGGTCCACGTGGCCGCCGTCGACGACGACTGTCGCGGCGGGCCGGACGCACGGGCAGAATTAGTTACTTTCAGCCAGCTTGAGAAAACCGAACACTACGACGACTCAATATTGGTTAGACGATTGGGATAGGAAACAAATATCTGGCAAAATACGTTTGCTGGCGCTCTGGGTCCCACTTTTAAAATATGAAATTTTTCACCTCGCTCGGACATTGAACTCAAACGGTGTATGATGTGAATGTTCCCTGATGAGTATTTTAAAACGTTATCAACATTTTGGCTAAGATTAGTGATTTGAGCATAAAAATAGTTTCAGGGTTTTGAACGCATGCAAATTTCAGTGCCTGATAGCCCCCCATGAGCTGCCACAGGAGTCCAAGATCTTATTTAACTTAAGATACTTAGTAGTGGGTAGAATCTGAATTTTTTTAATGTTCAGAATATATCTAAAAAATCCCTTTTCCCTACGTCAATCCAACGTTACAGCGACAGTACCCACAGACTTGCGCACAGGGGAAGGGTGGCACTCCTAAAAATTTCGTAAGGTATCCCGTTACCCGATGTAATAATGCATAATGTTTTGCTTTTTTATTTGCTCGTAAAATATTCCATAAGTATACAAAAATGTGTAATGGACAAGGGACTCAGAGGGGACCAGAAATGTAGTTCCCCTTCTACCATTTTAGGTTGTGCGCTCCTATACAACTACCAAAACGTGCGGTTCGGATAGAAGACTCATCGTTTCCTTTTGCCTGCAGCAGATTCTGCGGTTACGTTAAAACTAAGACGGAAATTGTCCGCGTTAGGCCACCTTTACCTCTCTTCGAAAAACCATTCGTCAAAACCCTCGCGTGAATTGAATGGTACCATTGGATTTTCACATTAACAACCATAGACGTGTGCAGCGTAAAATATAGAGAGCAACTACCCTTCTGGGCCCCCTTTTCCATTCAACTTGTATTTACTTACGACATATTTTTCTATGAAATGAAACATACTTCAAGGAGAATGAAATTATCATTTCACTCACACATATCAATAATTATCACGGCACCCCTTCTGTGCACGAAAATGTAAAAAAGCAATTGTTCCACATGCCTTAAAATTCATAAAATAGTGACTTTAATTTTATTTTATTTTTCTTTGACACAACGTTCCTCAAAATAAGCCGAATTATTCAATACTAATTACGGCCCCGTAAATATCTGAAGAGAGGTGTGATGGGATGACATATGATCCATTTCAATCGTGCTCTATCCTGAATTTTTATGACTCGGATTTACACGTTTACTTGTGGTCCATGTGGTTGACTTCAGAGGGTCAGAAGGACCGAAGAATATCAGTTTTGGATAAAATACTATGAACGGTCATAATGTCATAATGTTGACCACACCCGGACAAGCATTAAAAAAAAGGAAAACGAAGGGGAATCAGGAACCCTCAAAACGCGAGATTTGCCAAAACCACTGCGTGAGAAAGTAGGGGGTAAAGTACTAGGCAAAAAGCTACAAAAATAACAACACTTTTTCCTGTAGCATTGCAACGCTCTCTCCATACTACGGGGGGGGGGGGCGGAAGACTTCACTTATCACCCACCCATGAATGATGGACGTTTATAAATATCAAAAGGAAAAATGTGGAGTTCCTTTGGTGCATTTACATAGAATTTCAAGACGAGATTTTGTCCTTTCCTCCCTAACTATTTTCTCATGACTTAATGTACTACTACTTCATTAAAAAAATTCAAATACAGTAATGTAGGTATAATTTGGATGGAGCTTTTCTTTAAAATTAATACAAACACCACTCAACTGCGAAATCAGATCACTAAGTATCACATATCAACAGATTTTCAAATTTCCAATTACATTATGACATTTTTCTTGAAAGTTAAATATTGTATAATGAAATATTGTAAACAATTATATATTGGGTATTTGATCTTTTCTACAACTTGGTTTATTTTTTTTGTTCTCAGATGTGGACCGTTTGTTTGAGATTGCTTCTCCTGACAGCAGTATGCCTATGCGTAATCACGCATGCCCAAAGGGACATTTTCCATGCCCAAACGGATATCTTCCAAGTCCCAAAGAGAGGAAATGAAGTCAGACTATGTGGGCGATACCTCTCTAACATGCTCCATGTAGTATGCAATGGTTTATATAATCCAATGTTTAAGAAAGCTGAGAAAGGTTTGTATAATATATTTCACATATTTATATCAGTTGAGTTACTAAATTCGGGATATTTCAGTAAAATATTTATTTTACTAAAATAAAAATATGAATCGAAACTTTCAATTTTACATCATATCATTTGTCTTGTAACTTCTAATTTATACTGATTTTCTGTTTACAGAGCCAGAGCCCGAATTCTGGTTGAATGAACCTGCATCTGTTGAAGAGCAGCTCCCCTACCCCTTGAAATCCCTTCCAAAAGCGTCTTCATTTCTTCGTAGTTCAAATCGCCAAAAGAGACAGGGTATTTATGATGAATGCTGTCGGAAGTCATGTGCAATCGCAGAACTCAGAAGCTACTGTGCTGGTTCATAAATATTCACCATTCTCAACATCATTCACTCCTTGCTAAGCTAAATTAACCGACTGACAACATTCATCACAAATCTACCTTCTTCATTACATGTGCTTTCAAAGTCAAGTGTTTGCAGAAATTTCAAATTGGCAACATTTATATGATCATTCACAAATCAATAAAAAAAATTGAAACATCTGAATGAATTATTGTTTTTCCTGTTATTGGTGTAACCTCATTCCTCTCCAATATGTATAAATTAAATATATTTTCTCATACTGAACCTAGAACATTTCTTATAATTTCATGTGCAATAAAACTGAAACATGTGAACATGTGAAAAAAAAAAAAAAACAATCACAAGCTCATATCAAAATAATCATATAAAAATTATCAAATGTGTACAGAAAAACATCATAGTTATTGAATTATTTGAATACCAGTTTGTACCCAATTAAAGCAATCAAGTAACTTAAGAAAATAGAGAATAAAGTATTTTAAAACGATTTTTCAATAACTACCATAAAAATAATGTCAAAAGGCAAGACCTTATATATATTTAATATAAATCCTTTTTTTTTTTTTTAAAGAAAATGTAACAATACTTCTGACAATTCCAAAAGTAACAAGGTAGTCTGCAAAAAACTGCATTCACCAGCATATCACTCACAAATTAATTTAAATGACAAAACGATTGTAGAAGGTTGTCTCGAAACTATACACTTGTAGAACATATGAGAAGTAAATTTAAAAAAATTGAATATTTTGCAAAAGCACATAGTAATTTTGTACTTACAAGGTAAAAGTCACATCACATTTTCATAATTTTACAGGAGGCAGTGTAAAGAGTGTTATCTAAATGAAACTGGACATGATAAAATTTTAACTGTCTTAACATAATGTCTTTTGGACATTTTTTAATTTATCTCAGAAAAGAAATGATACTGGAAACATTTTGTTAAAATTTACCAATAAAAAATACCACCCCAAGGTAAAGAATTAATGCCCAAAATACACCATGACCAAAAATCTATTCTGCTCATACCAACTTTTGATGCAATAATGTGAAAATACGAATGTATTTGATATCCTTTCATTTATAATTAATTTTATCCACTTTGGTTATCTAAAGTCAAACTACACAAAACTAAGATCAGTTCTGTAAAACAATTTTCATAATCCACTTTTATCAGCGATCAGATTTATAACAAAAAGGAAAAGTGTCCACATATGTATTCTAATATTTCATAGTTCCTCTTAACTACATCAACAATGGTCCGTTATATTTCACAAGATCAATAGTCAAATTTAAACAAAACTTATAGTTTACGGAAACTTATACAAAGCTGATAAAACATTGCATGATAATTTGTACCGTAACATCTGATGACACTTTTTTTGAAACTAACTATTAAGAAATGTTTGAATATAGAAGAGAACTTTGCTTTTAAAACACACTTATGATAATCAATTGAAACAAAAATAACTATCAACTGAAAAATTATCTTAGCCAATGTTTTAAGGAAATAAAAAAGTTATAAGCAGAATGTAAAACTACCTTCCTAAAATTAGTTTACAATACATCTTCTTTTAAATGTTAACTTCTCAACAATAGAAATATCACGAAAATAAATTCACACCTCAACTTAAGATCGCGTATATTTGTTTGAAATATAAATAATATTGTGTTAAAGAAAACAATTTTAGTATGGGAACTCATTATATATTTCAGAAATAAACAAGGTAAATGAAATACAATACACTTCTGTAAGGTCATTCATAACTTTTCCACATCAAAAGTAACCAGTGGCGCAGCTACCTGTTCAGCTGCAAGGTGGAGCCTACCCAAACATTTAAAGAAAAATTAAAAAAGGTTTTCATAACTTCATAATGAGCTTACTGTTAATTTTCCAATTCACAATTATGTTGCACATCTGGCAATTTGTAGGTTATTGCATCTTGAATTTCATGCTTACTTGCAAACAAACACATTATAGAAGAACGGCTCTGGTGTTCAGAGCCCTGAACGCATTCACAGTATGAGTGCTTGTGAGACGCAATATGCTCGAGTTTGTTTTACGTAGGCTTATTCATAACATTATTCAGTTATTGTCGAGATTGTTCATGGCCTATGGCGGTCACACACCAGAGACAAACACCTACACCAACTCAAACTAGCCTCTTGTTGAAACCTAAGACACTTAAGGAAGTGACAAACTATGGGCAGCAACATGTGATAAACTGATGGTCCATTAATATACAGCTCAGTGTCATTTTGATAAATGTCAATTAATAATACGTAAATCTGTGCTGCAGCCAACCCTGAAAAAATTATGCTACGCTACTTGAAATAGCTTGCAAGCTGAATCAAAAGGACGTTCCGGAATAGCCCATTACTTACGCTCCACACTGATTATATTTAAACAATCATAACACAAACATAAAATACCTTTTAATTTTCTACTGTCCACATGAAACATGAAGATGATTCGAAAGCTTGTAGAATGATTGTACATTCATTACAGCAATACATGACAAAGACTAAGAAAAAAGGGATTGAATATATACATCACAGAATATTCTTCAATAAAAAACTATTTATTAATAACAAGGTTTTCCACTCAAAAGTATCAAAAACATTCATTTCCTCATTACCTCGAGGAATATGTAACGAAAAAAACAGGCTAGGTCTCGAGACTTCAATTACAAAGCAATAATTGCATCACAACACACATTTGTAACTGCAAGAACTAAAATTCAACTCGATTTTTCATAGATTTTATGATTAATGTTGTTCACATGTGATTTCATACAAAATTAAAAATCCATTATTTATCAACAAGTTTGTGGCACAAACTCACTTTCTTCCTTTAGTAAATTATGCAATGATCCTATTAACACTTGAATTTAACTCGAGTAAAGGAATTTTAACTAACTGTGAATTCGTATTACTAAACTCTTACATTGCACTCTTCTGAAGCAATTGTGTGAATCTTGTAGTAATAAGTAAAGAAACATCTATGAAGCGCTCCACACAGTTGACCATGCAAGTTTCAGTTCTAGAGTCCAATTTCGTCCCCGGCTTGTCCATACATTTGTCCCAACAAAATTCATTAAATTCGTGAATCTAAAAAATAAACAAGAAAACTTGTAGAATCATGTAGAATATCATGATACTTACATGTAACTTCAACAGAATACCGGAATGTGTAAAATAAAATACATGAATATAACTTGAATGTAAATAGGCTAACACTATACGTAAAGCTCATTTAAAAAGTCCCACGATACCTGAGAATTAAGTTGTGCTTTCTGCTTTTCTACCATTAGAAATTCCTGAAGTTCACTGTCTTTGAGGTTATCAGTAGGGAGTGTGGAATCTTCCGTAGAAAAAGACATGATGTAACCTCCTGCAACAAATAAACAGAAAATTACTAAAAACTATAAAGAAAATATATATGTTTTTCAGTGTAAACGTTTCACTTGTCACCTTACTTATTCAAGTCTCGTGCAATTTTACTCGTAAATCTGGCGCTGACCCAG
Organism: Gryllus longicercus; assembly: GCA_038098605.1. NCBI lineage: Eukaryota > Metazoa > Arthropoda > Insecta > Orthoptera > Gryllidae > Gryllus > Gryllus longicercus. The sequence continues at coordinate 3,726,911 of JAZDUA010000002.1, read as the reverse complement.
CCAATGCAGCGATATTGTCCCCTAACCTTACTCTTGTTAATTGTTCACAGCGGTTCACAGGACCAGCATGCACTTCGATTCTGCAAAAGCAATAACTCAGTTTGTCACTTTGACAATAGATGGCAGTTAGTCCACGATTTGTCCGCAGTACATCGATTATCCGTCATTTCGATATCTCGGTTGTGGTTCCCACTCCAGTCGCCGACTGCTCTGTGTGTTGATAGGGTTGCCTGCAGCATTGAGGTGCCGGAGAATCAAAACAAACCTTCTCAAGGTCGGACGGGGAACAGCTGCGGCCTAAGCATTCTACGCTCCGCACGTCAGAAGGATCGCCGGGAGGCGGTGCCGATCTCCGAAGAAATGACAACCCCTACACAAGTGGTAAGTACAATTTTGATCATTGAGCCCAAAGAGAGAACAGATTTGCAGTTGTTCATCTCTACCATTTTCCTTTGTTTTGGCTGAATGTTTATGAATAATACATGAGATCGCAGAACTATCCGCGTGCTTCTCGCTGTTTATTGAATGTAATGAGGTTGTGACGCTGTGTCCGTCCACCGTAAAAAACACTGTTCATGTAATGTGCTTTGTTCTCCGTTATCAAGTGTTGTACAGATCACTTTGGTTTAGATCACCTGATTACACAAATATTGATTCCTTTTGCTAGAGAATTGGCAGTTCCATGTTTTGACACCTGTTCTACAGGCTTTAGAATCTTATTTCAGATCTGCATGCTGCGGGTCGCTCACTCACCATGACCTATGCTTTGTTGTGATATTTGCATGCAGTAAACAAAGAAGCCGAAAGGCAGCACCATGCTTCTAATTTTTGTTTTGTGCATTAGGATCTTGCTGAACAGAAATTCCTCGTCAGGCTCGGACAAAAGGAATGTCTATGGACCGTTACTCCGCGAAGGTGACCACGTACACAGCAGAGCGTTCGCTGGAAACGGGCGTGCGAGGCTGTTTGTTCGCGTGGGGGCGCCTGCACCAGCCCCCAACAATGCCTCGGGCTATGGATGGGCCTCCCAGCCGCCTCGTCAGAGGGGTCGGTGCCGACGACAGCGATTTTGAAAAGCCTGTCATCGCTCGCGCGGTCGTTCCGTGCCAAAACCAATAAGCGCTCTTCCTGGAGGCTGTGGCGGCGGAGGCCGCCGCCGCAATCTGCGCTCTCCGCAGGCCGGCCTCCCGCCCGCGGGGCCCCGCGAGCGCCGATGCCTGGTCGCAACCGCGTGACTCACGGGCTCGAGTTCGCCGACGTCCCCCGGGAGTCACGCGCGTGTCGTGCCGCGTGCGCCTCCACGTGTCACCTAGGAGGCAGAGCGGGACTCAGTCTTGTCAGCTTGATTAAACACGACTTTTTTCCATTTTAGAAATGGGTACAGGGTCATCCTAAAAGTCATGTAATATAAAATAAGATTTATCAGACTAGCTTAATACGTAGTTTTGATACGAGTTGTAAACGTTATATTTTATTTTTCGAATAGGAAATATTGTGAGTGGCGCAATCTCAGGGACAAAAGTCACTTTTACCACGTGTCATACACTATTTTGGAGACCGCCTTCGTGATATTCCTTTTCGAGTACATAAATCGCACTTAATTGGGTACCATGATACACCAAGATCAGTTGTAGCTGATCAGACGATAGTATTTTGGTTCCTTGTTGCATTCACAGTTTTATCTTAATATTTCAGCATCGCCTCAATTTTAGCGCTAGTACTAAAAACTGAACTTTCAGCTCGCTTTGCACGCACTAAAAGTAACCTCTTTTACTAGGGGCTGCCTAAAAAGTAAATTATGCATGTACTAGGATTTATTTAACTGTATACTTGACGTAAATCAGTTGTTCACGGTTTCATCCAATCGGGTGCCTGAATAGTGACGTCACTGTAGAGACATATAAGCTTCCGATTGCATGAAACCGTAACAACTGATTTGCGTAAAGTTCACGGCAAATAAATCGTACTATACTCCGGTAACAAATATTTGTAAATGAATGCAATTAGTTTCATTCAAGGGTAAAATGCCAATCACTTAGTAGGCGCATTTTATGGAGTTGGGTGCTGTGTTCTTCCCCCCGCTGCGCGTGCCTATCACGAACTCTCTCCTTCCAATGTCCCCATTTCCGCATAGGTTTACGTGGTCTGAACTAAGAAAATACGGATGTGGTCATCACACATCTGCGTGTGTATACTTCAGAAGCTCGATAACATAAATATATCGGTATTCGTATTTGTCTGGATAATCTGGGCTTGCACATGCGTCGTTTATCGATCAGGGAATATCAACAGTCAAGAACAACAAACGAGGATTACAACTGCTGATCTGATGAGAGAACTAAACTGTTGGCCTAATCTGCTGAAATTTCAGTGAGGTGCTCAGTTTGTTTCATTTCAGTTTCAGTAAGCTTACTCGTACACGTCTTTTCGCAAGGGAAGGGACACTGGGTAAGAAATCGCAGACGTGTAGAGGTAATACGAACGTCGTGCGCAGCTGCAGTACCTGGGAACACTCTAAAAATAATGTATCACCAGAAATATTAACTGCTTTCATTTTTTATATGTATACTGTGTATTCGTATTTTGTAATAAACATTATGTTACCTTTTCTCCTTTCACTCTTAGCTCCGTTTCCAAGCCGGGGAAATGTTAAGGTGATATTTACCCGTTAGATATATCTGATAAAATAACTATTCATCATTCAGCTATTCTCTCTTAAGTTTTCTAAAACGCTTATTTTCATCTAATGATTTTGAAGATACAATCATTAGTTTACGCCCGTAGGGAAGATGAAAATTCGATAGCTCTTGAACAGTGTAGCATTGTCGTCATTCTGTAAGGTTTATTTGAAGAGACAAAAATTTTGGACGCAATGACCGAAACAATGTGGATTAGAAAGCGGCGTGTTATATGGATTATGAAAATGTTTATTCTATCTTCACATAAATGTCTTTTTTATAGTCTGGATTATGTGAGTTTGTATACATTTCAGATTGCACAGGCTAAAAGTAAACAATACGAAATTAGTGAGCTTCTTATGGGTCTATTAAGTGGGTTACCAGAAGAGGGATCTTAAATCAGAGCAAAACATAATGAAATATAATATTAGTGCCTCGTAATTCGAATTGGTTGTTTGGTGCCGCTATTTCAAAAGTAAGTCTTATCTAATGAAGTATTTGTCTTGCTCACTTTGCAAAAGAAAGCACAGCATTCACAAAAAAGTAATTAAAATCTCAGATAACACAGCGTAGGATGCAATTCTGTAAGATAAATTTACGTCATATTTTCTCGCGTTACAAAATTAGTATTTAAAGAATTATCATCCGTCACTTTCTAATGAGTCTTATTTAGTAGTTAATAAGAAGTAACCAATTAAGACCGTGATTTGTTTATCGAATATCCAACGTCCTGAAAGATTAGAGGAATTCCCTGCCTGACCATTCACTGTTTCAAAAACTAATTAGATGAATATGGCAGATTAAAATAACTGAATGGAATTCGAGTAAGTTGCGAATCATTGCAATATGATAATGAAATATTATATTAATGTGTAAAGTAACTTCGAAATATGTAAGTCCAGTATATTCAAAATATCACTACAAAGTTTTAATATAATGCTTGCGAGTTTTTGGAATTGTTTGTGTTCTGATGAATGAAAAAATATTGATACACGGCTCCTGCCAATCTGAATATAATTATGGTGGAATTCAAAGACTTTGTCTGGTGTAATGTATTGGCAAATAACAGTTGTGTTTTGGAGTTTATAAAAGGTGAAGTACACCAAAGACTTTGGATAGATAACTTTGATGAGAAAATTAAACAGTTTACATTTACCTGTTAAAAGACGACTTTTCTTGTTAAAAGGTGGACCAAAAATGTCTCTATTGAATATTATTATTGATCGTGGTATCCTCTTACATTAAAGATAACCAAATTCAATAAATTCATATTTAAAACAATTATTTTATTGGCATTTAGGCACCAATCGCAAAGTTTCGCGACCCATTTGGTCGCATTATCACCTGTTCTTTCAACTTTTCGACGAAAGAAGCATTGAAAATAGTTTATAGCTGTATTACAAAACAATGATACGACCAACTAGGTCGCGAAATGTGATTAGTGCACAGATGCCAATAAAATAATTGTTTTAAATACGAATTGATTTCATTGTCTTTAATTTAATTAGATACCACTGAACGCAATAATATTAAAGCATTTTCATAGGTATTACAGATAAGCTGACGAGGATGCTGGCAAAATTGCAAGCAATTTCTGCGTTATTATAAATTTTAAATTAGTTTGAAGAGACTCCAAAATTCGTAAGCTTTCTAGAAATTTTCCCCAACTACGAAAAATGAAGTAATTGCATGTGTGCGCTTGTTGTAATGTTTCATTCTTTTTTGTTTAATTCATTTTTAACTTAAATCGGTTTTCAAATTAAGAATGTAACATCTCGAACGTTGATAAAGGTTTTCTTTATTAGTTTACTTGTATGTACGAATGAGAGAATAAGTGAGTTATTTTATTCCAAAAATGAAAGTTTCAGGGTCCTTTATGGAGAATCTCGGCACAAAATAACAATACCTTTTACTTTGAGCAGTGATATTATGGAGTATAATCGCACGGTGACATTTGCAACAAAGATCAGAATGGCCAAAAGTTAGAAAAACATGAAAAATTAAACTTAGTATCTGAAAACACCCATTAAAACGTGTGGAGCTTCACTCTTCTGTCCTCAATTTTGCTTCATAAACTAGCTAGCAATCCATAGATCATAAGATAATGAATGTATGGAATAGGGAATAAAATTCACTATCGTGAGGAATTATGCTTAACCCTGTTCTTTTTTCTTACTGAAAATGTGTGAACGTGTAACCATCAAGTCAAGGAAAAGTAGAAACTTTTAATGGCTTTCGTTCGCGTTAAAAAAAAAAAAACAGGAAAATGCATTGTTAAGAATTAATCAAAAGGGGGACGCACAAAAATGGCGGGCTTGCTCTCTGAAGGTGTTGGGAAGCACGCAACGAGCGTCGCGTCTGGATTCGCTCATCCCCTCCGCTTGAGTTTGTTATTTTAGCCCACAACCTGTTTTTCTTCCTAACACATGCACCCACTCGGCTTGAACTTATAAGCACACATGGTGGCAGGCCCAATCGCCTACCCCTCACGGTCTGACTCACTCGTTGATTCTCTCAGACAATCGAGAAATGCAGCCTTGTATCAGTGCAAAACGACAACCTAGTGGACTTGACACTCGACACACCTGCACTGATAGAGACTACCTAACACTGATACCTAAGACTACATAATACCTGATATTTTACCTTACATAACTCTGCCCTTTACTTACTTTTTAGGACTTTTTTACTAACTTGGACTATTGCAAAAAACAATTTATTTATTTTAAATGCAATAAAATGTAACTAAAATTAGTAAACGAAACATCAATTAAACTTGAGCTATTATTTATTTCTGTACTTGATATATTTATTTGAATACAGTGTCACTGCAACTCTTTAAGTTCTGCGTGCATGTAAATCCCTCAGTTAGGATACACTGCGAGTGAAATATCGGTAAAATATTAACAGTGCATGAGTATTCATAGAGCGCTCCACCGCCAAACAGAAATCATGCAAACAGAGCACGTCCGGGGGAAGAGCTGCAGCTGCAGCAACGCGGAGCGGAGAGCAGCGGCCGAGCCGCCTCCGGGTGCGCGTTGGGCCGCGCATCTCCAGCGAGATGTATCCCTGGCCCCGCCTCGCCCCGCCCGGTCTGGGCACCGAGGCGGCAGCGTTAATATTTGACGCGGCGTTTGCCGCTAACTGCGAACGAGATGCGCATGCATAGTTGATGAGCGGGGTAAACTTGGTGCGGGAACAGGCGCCCCGTGCGCCGCCGTCGCTGATTCGCTTGCTCGTTCTACGCACGCAGCCCTGCTTTGCTGCCTCCGCCCCGCCCCCTCCTCTTCCCCTCGTCCTCCACGACCCTCCTCACCCCGCTCGGCTCTGTTCACTCTGTCCCAACTCACCCCGCTCCACTTCGCTGCTTCTCACTCTCCCCCGTCCCGCCCTACTCCAACCTACCCCATCCCGCCGCTCCTCGCCTCGCACGCACCCCCACATCGTCACCCTGCACCGCTTCTCCTCGCCACGCACTACACCGTCCCTTTTGCCACGCAACGGCCCTCCTTGCTCCACACTGTCCCTCCTCGCCCCGCACCTCTTCTCACCCCTTTCACCCCGCACCCCGCACCGACCCTCCTTGGCGCGGGGCGCTCGGGTGGCTGCAGAGCTCTCCAGCCTTTGCTCCTGTTTGTGATGGCCCAAAGAGTTTCTGACATTCGGGACATGCAACGGTCTCTGTCATATCTGGTTCAAAATGGTTAGGACAATTTTCTTGTTTCAGCGTAGTATTGCTGGGGATGCACGTAAAGGGACAATAAAAATTTGTGGTGTAGTAATAGCATGGTAGAGTATACTTTGTGCCATTAAGTCAATTCCGAAGAAATTAGTGGAATTAAGATTTACGAAATATTATTAATACCTTCCATTTCCTCAAACTCTTATTTGAAGAAACTCCTTTTGATGTATGACTATCAATACACAAACACATGAAATCCGATGATACCTGAATTCAGCTGAGCTATACATATACCCTAAACGTTTTTGTTTGCGGACACTATTGATATTCACACATTGAATGTGAAAAAGAACGATCCTTCCTCTCATCTCGTTTGTTTTTATAAAAACACAAAACTGTTTATTGTTGTTATGGAAACAGATACGAAGTTCACGTTCAATTCCACGTAGTAACCTGGCATTCAATTTGAATGTCAACTCAGGACAGCCTTGAGCGAAACTTCAATAGCTGATTTTTTTTAAAAAAATGTCGATGGAATTCTTCCAAATTTTTTCCCCCGGCTACACAATCTGTGAGAGAGATAAGTCACTCTGCGTTTTCAAAAAATAACTACTTAAAATAAAATACCCCAGCCCAGAAAATAAATGACTGTTAAATTTAAAACTCATTATAAAGTTCACCAAGTTTCGTGAATTATAATTCATCATTCCTTTTCTCATTAGGTGCAGACTACATTAACATAAAAAAGGATTAAATTCTGAGGGCGGCAACTTTCACAAATAAAAAAAATGTTCCCATCTACTATGTCCTCTCGGTTGGCAATGCGACAAATATCCCACATAAGGCCTGTCCGAGTGTATATTTTGACAGTTGTGGGCGTTTCTCCTTTTTGGCGATCGCGACACCAAATCTAAGATTTGGATGGAACGACAGAGGAACTCCAATTAAACGCTTAATTGCATGCAAACGTATACGTGCACCTCACATATGTAAATATTCAAAGGAAAACAGGCATGAATTCACAGTCTCATAAGTATGGGACCACATTAAGAGCATCATACTCGTACACGCATGCATGCATCCACATTTACACACCTGCAAGCACACAGACTTAGACGTATGAATAAATACACACATATGCATGCATAAACACAATTACAAGTAGGCATGTACACATACTTGTACACCCATGTGTGCACGTCACGTGCCCGACGTCCTGGGCCGGCGAAGGTGGCTCAGGGCATCAACTGATGTCATTGCAGTGCCTGTGATCGGGAGGTCTTGAGTTCGTTTCAGACGGTGGTGGCAGCATTTTCGACACTAGCTAGATAGCTAGGACGTATTAAGCTGCTGTGTGGAGGAGAATTGTAGCTGCAGACTACTTTGATATGTAGTTTTCCATGTTTTTTCCATCAACTCCAGGAGAATGCCGATGCAGTACCCTAACAATCAGAAAACGGCGCGAACATTCCTTCCTCTTTCTTGTCCTATTCACCCCTTTCATACCAACACTTATACAGGCATGAACTACACTACCACACACAGTCGGCAGCTTAGAACTTGTCCTAGCTGGGGCGGAGCCACTATGGTATTCGATACTTTTTTTTTTGTGGCCAAAATTAATAACTGTAAATTGTGAAGAATGTATTAAGTGTTACTAGATCTCACACATTAAAACAACAAAACCACACATAATTCTGCAGAAAAAAGTAGAAAATTCCCGAAATATATGTATTTTTTAACTAAAATTTTGAATTAATCCATGTCAGCTTAACAACTTTTATTCACTATCTAAGTATACTGCGTCCAATAATCTGCTGGAATTAAACTATCTTTCGAAAAACTTTTATCATTCTGCAAATCATATTCTCCATCTTTGTACTTTATTCTTCTTCTTTATCTTCTTCTTTTCTTCTACTTCATTTCTGTGTCTTCTGCGTTTTCTTTGTTCTTTGTCAGCATTGCTATTATTTCAGATGGACTATTTGTTATACTATATTGTGGCGTCTAATCCTATTTTCTAAATTAATGCTAGAAATCACTGTAACTGAAGCATCGTCTGCTTTATTGAATATGTATTTCAAATTATTCTTCCTGACGCTCTTCTTGGCCGATGCTGTCGTTCATATTTGTATATTTTATTTCATACTTATGACCTCTCTTCTCCCAAATAACCTAATGATAATCCTGTGTTTTAAAAGGCATCATATTTTGCCTGCAAACGGAGTGGCTGAGAACGAAGCATTAGAATGAGTGCCAGGAATGATAGCATTAGAATTAGCTGGAAGGAATCATTAGAATGATTGCCAGCGCACTGATGGAAGATACCTGGTTAGGGAAAATCCCCGCCAGCGGACGTTGATCGGCGCCGGGTTTCGCCATCCATCGGGGGAATCCATCCATCGGGGTCAATATCACCTCCCGCGATAAAACACCCACTACACGTATGGGAATAATGATATTCGCAGTTGATGCGCCCGAAATCATCAAACAATCAACTGACGTCGCGGCGCCGCGCCGACAAGACGGCTGCGTGGAGCGCGTCCCCCAGAGGGTGGCTGCTCTTAATTGCGCTCTTCGCGTGCTATTCGCATTTCGTTTACTCAAGGGTGCCATCGCACAGAGCGGTCACCCGACGTCGGTGTCACCCACAAAACAGTAAAGGATAGAAGTGCACCCTCAATGTTAAACGTCGGAAACAAAAGTCGCTCGCAGCTCTCCAAGTGGCCTGGCGAAGAACTATATAAACCGACCGCCCAGCGCAGCGTATGAAAGTTAATTTCACTCAATTGTCTTCGCGAAAGTTAATGGATATTAATAGGCTACATTCTACTGCAATTTTTCTAAAATATTTCAATTATTTCTTTTTGAAATTCACTTGGGTAAGGTCATAACTGAGGAGAGTCATCTAATTATATGGTAATGGCAGAAATTAAGGAATCAAAATGAATAAACAAAGAAATATATAAATAAATAATTGCCTTTATTGTACAATTTATATTAAACAATATTCAATACAGACATCAACATTTAAATTTTTTTCACCTTTTCATGTTTGTTTGTTGTTGTTGTTTTTTTAGTTTCTATTTTCTGTTTTTCATCTATTACATATTTGTATATTAAAAAACGTTCACACTTTTAAAAAATAAGTTCTTCGGATAAATGCACTTAACAAAAAGTATCATCAGGTGATTTGGAATTAGAGTAAAACCTTTTCTCCAAATTATTTAAATGGCCATTTGTTTCCTAGAAATGTATACAAATATTCGTGAACATTCTTTAAAAACATTACATTAAATAACAAATCATAATAAATCATTACATTGCATAACAAAAAAAACATGTTTTCCTTATAATGTTATGTGAATACAGTAGGATACAAATTTCATGCAAATAATCGTGAATGACACTTTACATTAAATGCTAACCTCTATATTGCGAAACATCCTTGTATTCCACTAAGACCAGCAAATCAAAATGGAGAAAACTCTAAACTGTTGCGACTGTGTCCGCTAATACAAAAATCTTGAAATGCGAAACACACACATGAACACACAGAACACTAAAGGAACTCATGAAAGTAACCAACGGCAATATAATTCACTCTTCTGCCATGTGGAAATCACATGCAGGCTGGATGTGACGTACAAAGAAACAGCAAAAACCACTAACCAATCATTGCTCGATATTCTTTCAACTAGCGCTCCTAGTGGCCTGGCGCCTAGTGTGTTGCCAATTTCCCTATCTCACCTTCACCCATGTGGTGTCACCCGATGTCGAGATGAGGATCGGATCCACAACTTCCTGAAGTTCGGCGACCCCGCCTTATCCGCGTCCGCTCGCAAGGTGGACTGTCTTGTAATGATTGTTCTTAGGTCTCTCTGTTCCTTGGTTCTTTTGTTTCCCTCCTCCTCCCCGGCCGGTGGCGCTTGATGCAACCTGCGAGTGCCCGCAAACACGCTCGTGGATGGGCGTTGCGTTTGCCGTCTTGGAGCGAGCGCCGATAAGGGGCGTGGTGCGCGGCGCCTACGAGGAAGTTGGCCTATAAGTCCCGAGTTACGGAGAGAAACGTAACGTTACTTTGAATATACTCTCATCTGGTAACCCCGTCAGGCATTCAGCAGTCGACGAGGAATGATAACTGCTGAAGACCTTTCGCAAATTTGCAATGATATTAATATGGGCATAGGATAGATAGGTGTTTCTCAACTCTCACAATATCGCACGGTTCGAATTCAAATGGATGTAAAATGGAGAATCTGTGGGGCAAAGAAATACGCCACTCTCTGTATTTACGGATTAGTTGGCTGAGTGCAACGCGTCCCCGAAGAGTGACTCGCAGACATTATTAAAGCTCCATTTACACGGTTTTTTGTCATTTTTCATCAGTACATAAAAATAATGGTATGTAATTTGTATAGAAAAATAATACCTGCTTAATTTTTCGGTACAGATTTCATCCAGTTTGACTTCGCGTTCCTGGCGACACTTTCGGGGTTTTTTTCTTGTTTGCTGTGCATCTGGTGTAATTTGTTTCTTTTGGGCAATTTTGCAATTGTTATAATTGTACAATTGAAATGTGATGTGATTAGTGTGATGAGGAATAAAACATGTACTGTGTTATAATGTCTCGTTCCAAGTTCAGCCTATGAAGATAGATACGATGTTCAGCTGTGATATTCAGCGCTTTTCGGAGGAGATATTTAATCACGATTACATCCAGAAGACGAAATGACCATGCTTTGCATGGTGGCTGGATCGCGTTCATTGCGTTTCGATACGGAAACAACCGCACAAAAACGAACGTCCTTTTTCCTCTCATTTTCTGTGTAGAAAAATGGTTCTGTAGACCGCTCATCTCCTTTCGCATATGTAGCGAAGCAGAGAGATGGAACAGAGGAAATGAAGCCTGGAGTCACACTTAGAGATTCAAAAACAATTTAATATTTCTAAATTATGGATGTTTTAGTTTCACAATCAATTATGAGAATTGTTTTCTTTCAATTTGCATTCATTAGGTTTGTCTCCTTTCACTCGACAACAACTCAGGTACGAGAGCCTTTAATTGTGTGAATCACAAATTTTGTGGGGACCAGTTGCGGCGTGAATGTTCATGATCGAACGAACATGTCAAATGATTTAATGACAAAGATAGATGTCTGTAAAAATAACGCGAACATTGCCCCATTTTCAGATTAGCATCATACATGCGAAAGTACCCGCTCTTGTAGAACTTTTTGAAGTATGTCCCAATCGTCTAAATCGTGTCAGCTCCCGTGGCCTAGCGTCTTGTAATTATTGTTTTGAAAATTAACTTTTGCACTAAACTATAGGTTGAAAATATAAGTTTCACAAGGAGTGTTCAGACTAAATCTCATGCGAACGCCCTATCTGCTTCACCCGAGACAAATTATTTCACGTATCGTTCACAGAATATAAAACGTTTCCCACCAGAGGGTGGCGGGGTGTGCATCAGATAATGAGAAGATTAAATCAAGATATTTAAAATAATGAAAAATAATTAATTGAAAGTTTGTACCTAAAATTATTTTTGTTTAATTTAAAAAGTAATATTCCTTAGAACAAAGAAAACTAGTGCAACAACAGCACTTACTTTCTCGCATTATTTTTACATTTACTTTTTCGAAAATTCAAAGAGTTCAACGAAAATGAGACCTGCGCCATTCCTTTACGCGTTCCTTGTTCCATCCGTAGAAAAAAATATTGACCAAAAATTTGGTAGCGGTTTTTGAGAAAAAGTTTTCTTTATAAATTGCATAAATTTCAAGCAGGAATTACGCAAAAACTACTTTTTTTATGGTACACAACCCTTTTTAAAGATCTAATTTTTTAGAATAGATTTTGTTGAAAATACCTATTTTAATATTTTAGTTTTGGAATGTTAATTTTTCCAATTAAAAAAATCTCATTTTCAGACGTATTTGAAGAATATATTTCATTTAGAAAAAAATATCTACCTTCAATATTGTAGTTGTAGGAAGACTCCGGGAAAATTCTAACTATTACAATTTTCGAAAAATCGGTGATCAATGAACGCAAATGAGACCTGCTCCATTCTTTTAAGTATTCTCTACATTACCCGAGGACAAAGTGTAATGGAAAAAAATTGGGGCCATATTTGAGAAAACTTTGAAAATGTAGTTGATGCTTCATGTAAAGTATCCTCAAAAATTAAAATATCAGTTTCAAACCAGAGGGTTTGAATCAGTGACCTAACTTGTGACTATTGTGGTACATCTGCTTCCCATTCAGTCGCAGGCGTTGATGTGCACATCTACCTTACCGGCGGCTCTGTAAATCTGCAGCTCAGTTCACGCATGCGTTAGGACTGAATATTTGCCCACGTTCTGTCATCATTTATAAGTACGCATTCGATGCCATGCGTGCTGCAGAAATTGTAGCTCCTGATTCTGGCAGAATTCGAAATCTCCGCAGGAGAGAACGGAAATCGCAGCTGTTATATTCAAATGCGACGTAAAGTCCTTACCAACGTTTATCGAATAATTAATTATGCATCATGCATCGCATTGTTATCGCAGCTCAAGCTCATTGTCAGTCAAGAGACGCCTCTGCATTTGTGAATCGACCTATCCTCGGTTGTGCAAAGGAAGTGAGAATCGCGCCGAGCAGAAAACGTTCGAAGCTAAAGGTCGGCGTCGCGCGGATCTTCCCGCGCAGCCGCCAAAAGCGAGCGCAGCGCAGCGCCGCGCGGCTGCGCGCGCACAGCGCCCGCGCGGCGGCCGAGGCCTGCGCGCCCACCAGGCGCAGCACCCGCGCGCACATGTCGGTCGGATCGCGCCGGACCGCCCGCTCCCACAGGAACGCCAGCACGGCCACCGCCAGCCCGGCCGCCAGCACAAGGAAGGGCCCGGCGAGTTGTTTGGCTCCCAGCTTCTCCGGGCCCGACTCTAGTTCTATCAGCATTTGGTTGTCGATATTTCGCTTATGCTGCTGCGCGCCCAACCAGTATCCATACAATCCTCCTTACACCACACGCTGGACGATATTTTTGAACCTTCCAGTGAAATAATGGTTTCTTTTTACTTTGTATGTGTGATGAACTGGGGTATACAGACATTCCTTTACCACATGTATATTTCGTTTGTTCTCAATACCGCCAACTAGTGAAAGAAACGTAAGTTGAGATGTCACTACTGCACTTCGGTTTCCACCTATAATGGCCTCAAACATTGTTTCAAATTCATCGATGTAATGAAGAAAGAATACTTTCTTGGCAAATTTTTCGCTAATGTTTCCCCCTTTACCATAGATAATGTTATAAACATCTTTGGAGAGGTATATCGCATCTACTGCATCTGTAGCATCATTAACGGTGTCAGCGTCTGGGTAGTGAACAGGAATCGTTAGGAATCCCAGCAGTAGTCCGCTGTAGGCATTGCAAAGCAGCATTCCGAGGGTGATTACACTCACCGCCGCGACGCGTTCTGGTCCTCTGTGTTTTGGAAACGCACTCTCGCCTGCGACGAGCATCTGCAGGACGTCCAGAACAGCTGCGACCGCTGTCCCGCTAGAGAAGGGTCGAGCGTACGGCCGAGTGGCGCGAGCACGAGGAGCTAGCGAATGCGTGGCGGAGCGTACAACGAACCAGGCGAAGGCGAAGATGAAAACAGAGGCGCCTACGGTGGCCCACAAACTGCTTTCGAAGGAAAGGAGAACAACCAGAGTGAACGGTATACGTGGAGCTTTCCTTATAAACATGTAGAGGTCCTCTTGCGCAACGCTGGCTGATTGGTCCCATTTCAGAGTGTTTCCAACGATTCCGGAATCCACTACAGTGCACGCATACCACTAATGCACGCATCTTTTTCATGTTTGTGGATTTTTTCGCCTTCGGGTTTTCTTTTATCAATTATGTCATACATTTTGCAATCGGGCCCATCTATGTGGTAACATCCTTTTCTATCTGTCCAAGTACCAAAGATATATGAGGTCAATTGAAAATCTATGTAATAGAAAGGTTTTACTGGAGGGTGCAGTATCTCGGAATTACTGTCTGCAGCATTTTCACAAAACTTCGACGTAGAGTGTCCAAAAAAACCATGTGGACTAATTGTGTAGATAAACGACTTCCGACCTTGCTCCGGCCGTGGATCTAAGAGAAACAATTGTCCGGTGCCGATTTCCATTGCGAATGAACCGAAATGTGATATTATTTCGTTTCTTGAAGCTCGTTGCTTGCCCAGACGGATGACCACGAAGGTGCCCGTTATATTGACAGCCATTTGCATGGAGATTGCCCACCAAATGCTGCTGCTTTGCTGGCCGTTGTTCCTGGTCGGGAGGGCGAAAAGATGCATGGATCCACGTGAAAAGACCTACACGGAGAGGACGGTCAACCCTTTCAAGTAGAGAACGGGAACGCCCGCGCGGTGCAGCTCGCGCGGGAGGCTGTGAAGTACGGTCTTTTCAATCCGATGGTGGAACAGTAGCGCGGCCTGGCGGCGAGGGCGCAAGAACGGGCAGCGAAGCAGGGCGGCCAGTTGCGCAGCGGCGGCGCTTTCGTGGGCGTCTTCGCTCGAGGGCAGGCAGCTCCTCCAGGGCGACGCGCCCGCGGCGTAAAGGCTTGCCGGGCGGGCCGAACAGCGGCAAATCCACAGGCGACTCTTGCCGGGCCCATGATGACGACAGGCCCACGGACAGCAGCAAGCACCTAGTTGGCAGCACGTGAAAATAAGCGAACGATGGGGTGATCGCACGTTTAGAGTTTTGATTTTCTCTACTCACAGGTACTGTATTGTAACTAGGGGTGCTACAGAATGGCGCAGGCTTTCTCTTATTAGTTAGTCTCCTAAAATCTGTCGCGAGAGCTAGCTTTTCTTTTTCTGTCCCCGCCGTTCTCCCAGCTGCTACCTATCCTATTTGTCACATGTTCTCAATGTTTTGGTCTCCTAATAGATAAGAACTTGCGCTGTACATACTTTCGCGCTTTATTTCAAACTTTCGAAATTTACGAAAATGCAGAGAGTCTAACGAAAATGAGACTTGCGCCAGTTTTTAAGTCTCCTTTGCTCTATCGCAGGGGGGGGGGGAATTGGAAGCGTTTGCGACAAAAAGTTATACATGTCCTGTACTTCACGCAAAAAGTACGCGGACTACTCTTTAAAAAATGTACATGATCTTATTTGAAGGTCTTACTTTTTAGAGTTGGTAATAAGAAAACTAGGTGGCTTACCAAATTATTCAGTTTGTTTCATATGTCGCATTTTATGTATCTAGTACTTAAAGATTCATGAAATAGTTTCTGAAGAGAGACGTAGTTTATTAGAAAAACGTACAAACAGCTTAGTGTTAATGTTAAAACTGACGAATGTTAATGGAAGGGAGACCAATATCTAAAATTTTAATAGAAAGAACATTGTTTTCTCACACAACTAGCTAAAAAGCACGAGAGTGCACAATTTTGTTTTATATTTTCACAAAAAATATACAAAATTGTCTATACGTTCCTTCATAATACAATTCTCATCATCCCTTTCTAAAACTTTGTATAAAGGTTTACGGAATATGTTATTACATTATTGAGTTTACAAAGATAACTCGACTAGCGTAAGAAAATCATGTCATAGTCGTAGTTCACAAATTTTGATATTTTATGAGCCACTCACACTTACCATTTAAAACTGGAAACATTTCTTCCCTAATCACAACTTCTAACTACAAACAATTTAAAATGTTGAACGCAAAATAGAGCTTTCTTTGTGAGCCGCAAGAGTTGTTCATATTATCGTTAGAAACTCTACATGCTGAAATAGGAGTGACACGCATTGCAATATTTTCATTTGCATTCAAAGACACCACACAGATCAGGACAGAACATATTCCAGTAATAAAACAATTCTAACTAGTGCACTTGAAACACAATCACAACGTAAGTATTAAAAAACGAAAATAAATACACCACATTATATTATTCCTTCAATAACCCACCCTTAAACTACTTTATTTACTCAAATTAATGTCTAACAATTTTAGAAGTTTGCAATATGTAAATGTATTTATTCTCGTCAAACTACACACATTGTTTATCCAACATTCTTGCCATGATGACCAATTTCTTCGCAGACCGCATCCCAAATCTTAAGCGCACACTGGCACAAACATGCACATTTTCGTCAATATTTACAAACATTTGACAAAAGGTTTAAAGAAACACCAACATTAACACTTCCGTTTACGTTTTGTTTCTGTATAATCAATATTTTCTGCACTGTATTTGATTCAAATATACCTACATATTTAATTTCTCGCTACAGAGTAGATAGAAAGCAATGTAATGCTGCGCGAAAAAACGGCGAATTTTCGGCAGAAAACCTTTTGTTACCGGGCACTAGTAACAACAAAGTTAATAAATCCAGTTTCTAATTTTAGAAAAAAATCCTCTTTCACAAGGTGTAGCCAGATTCCACGGTCCGTGCTACCAAAAACTGGAATGACGGCAGGAAGTCCGCCTCTCCAACCGCCCCTCCGACCGCCCCTCCGTCCGCCTCTCCGTCCGCCTCTCCGTCTGCCTCTCCGTCTGCCTCTCCGTCCGCCTCTCCGTCCATCTCGCCGTCCGTCTCTCGCTTCGTCCGTCTCTCGCTCCGTTCGAGGTTTTTTTGGGGGGGATTCTTAACGTATAATCGCCTTAAGATCTTCAAAATTGTGTCAGAAAAAGAAGGAATTATTTCCTTTTTTTTAATAAATAAAGGCATATACGGCATTTTCATTGAATTTCAGTGAATTTTTTTTCAGTATTTGTTCACAAAGAAAAACAACACGAAAATAAAGAAGCATCTCAAAATCTAAAGAAGCATCACACAATTCAATTGCTTTTTTATTTCTGTGTCAATTTTTCTTTGTGAACCAAAAAATAATTTCTTTTTTAAATAATAAACAATTTACATGTTTCTACGCTTTTATGTGTGTCTGAATTAAAATTTTCGTATAGAATGTAATTTTTTGCACCAAGTTTTGATTGCTTATTGCCATTCGAAATATCGGCAGTGTTAATTAGACAAAATATGCTTATAAGTTTCGTTGAGTTCTCCCTGGACACCCTATCCTCATTCGTGTATATATATATATATATATATATATATATATATATATATATATATATATATATACATACACATCCCAGTAGTTAAGTGTTGTAACTCAAAAAGGTAATTTTTTTCGTGCTTTATAGTTTTAAAACTGGATTATCAAATCACGTTGAAGTAGGAGGAAAGTTATGATTTTTTATATTAATAAGTGTATTTAATAAGTTTATAATTTTAAAAAAGTTATTCAAACATACGACAGTGTTTGGGAAATTTGGGAAATGTTTCTTTAGAATACAACGCATTAAGACAGTTTTCTGCAGAAATTGAACTGAATTTTTGCCTGAATGTTACAATGTCATTTTTGGTTGTGCGGTTAACTCTTAATTATCCTTGTAATAAGGCAGGCGCGGATAATAGAGTTTCTCTGAAAAGTCGCAAATTAGAAGAAAATTATACAAATCTTAACGAAATTGCACATACGCATGAAATAGCGAAATATTTTTACCAGCGCCAGAAAACGACGAAATTTCGCCAGAAAAAAACATTATTCTGGTATCGAGAAAGTGGATAAATCCTGTTGGCAAATTTACGGGGGAAAATCCTCTAACTCGTGGAGTATCCATGTTTTGTTGGTTCTTCATCTACCGAAACATCTATTGACGACAATACGTTTGTGGTCAACGCTAGGACCTAAATCGTTCGCCTGATTTTCTTCAAAATTGATGTTCCCTCATCGATCTGAAAGGACTGGAAGCTGTAGGACTTTCTAACAGATATTTTAGTGATAAATAAGTATGCATGTACTGTTTAATTATTATTCATTAGAGCTTGATATATATATATATATATATATATATATATATATATATATATGTGTGTGTGTGTGTGTGTGTGTGTGTGTGTGTGTGTGTGTGTGTGTGTGTGTGTTTACAAAAAGAAAATCTCGTGATCCTTCAAAATGGCGCAGACTTTCCTGTTTTAGTTCTCTATTTCCTTTGGTATCAGCTAACGTTTCCGACTTGCCACATACTCTTGCCAGCTGCCATATATCGCCGCCCGATATATTTGTTTGTTTTTTTTTAATTTCTTAATTTTTCGGTTTTCTAATAGTAGAACGGAAATATTATTTTAAGAATATTAAGGAACAGTAAAACCTCGTCCAAAATGGCAATTTTCTTTGAAAAATTTGGAGACGTTTTTAAGAATATATATAAATGGTACTGTAAATTCGAAATTTGAAGCTCTTTTTTTAGAGAATGTTTTTGAGTTTTCGAAAAACTCATAAGGCGTTTGAAACACTGTTACTAAAAAAATCCAACAGCGTTTAGAAAGTACTGGAAATATGCGTATTTATGGCGTGAGAGGTTTTTCAGAAAGTTACATTTGTGTACTTTTTTTTAGCACTATCCGCTCGAAAAGTTTGAAGAAAAACTTTGGAGCCGTTTTTGAGATAATGTCGTATGAGCGTTTCTGAAAATACGGAATTTGGTGGTAGTTTTCACAGAAAACGGTTGTGTTTTCGTAAACCTTTATGTCACATTATTTAAAGCACATGTGCACATAAATATAATAGTGTTAACAAATCGACGCCAAAGTAGGCTAAGGCGAGGTCTTTCAGAAAGTTACATTTGTGTACTTTTTTTAGCACTATCCGCTCGAAAAGCTTGAAGAAAAACTTTGGAACCGTTTTTGAGGTAATGTCGTATGAGCGTTTCTGAAAATACGGAATTTGGAGGTAGTTTTCACAGAAAACGGTTGAGTTTTCGAAAACCTTTATGTCACATTATTTAAAGCACATGTACACATAAATATAATAGTGATAACAAATCGACGCTAAAGTAGGCTAAACATTAGAGACGTGAGGGACAAGTAAAGAATACATTTTTGTAATTTTTGAAAAAAGAAACGAGTATAACAAATTGGTGTTAATGTCATGTCATAAAGTAGATTTAGCACTATCGATTTAGCACTCAACTCTCTCATGATTTTCGAGACTTGCTACCTATTAGGTAGGCCACGTTCAGCTGCTGTCTGGAGCATAATTGTAGCGGCTGGCATCTCTAATCGGTAGTTTTCTTTCCTTCTTCTTCCTTACCCTATTCTCGTCTCATACTTACACACACAGCACACAGTTACAAGCACTACACATATAGGGAAAACAGTCGGGAGCGTAGAGCTTGTCTCGTCTAGGTCTAGCACGGTGTCCTGCTGGTGGAAGATACCTGGTTGAGGAAAAAACTCGCAAGTCGTTATGCTCGTCGGCGCCGGATTTCACCATCCAGCAGGGGAAGAGAGACTAATGACCATAGCAGTTGACGCTTCCGGAACCCCGAAATAATCAATCCAAAATCCGCTCCCGTCGGGACTCGAATCTTAGGCTGTGTGTCCGCTGAACAACCGCAGCCGATCCAATTGTTCGACCTGCAGAGGGAGTTTCGCGGGCCTGGCAGTGCGTGGCGTCGGCGTTCGCCGGGTCCCGTCGCGGTGGAAGCGCACGGGAAGTTGTAATTGAGTTCCGCGTGTGCGTCGCGCTTATTGCGCTCGTCTGCGAGTGGAGTGGGGGGGGGGGAGCAGGGGCACGTGCAGGGAAGGGGCAGGCCGCTGCTCGCCTGCTCCGCTTCACCTGTGCCC
This sequence comes from Gryllus longicercus, assembly GCA_038098605.1. NCBI lineage: Eukaryota > Metazoa > Arthropoda > Insecta > Orthoptera > Gryllidae > Gryllus > Gryllus longicercus. The sequence goes on along the minus strand of JAZDUA010000002.1, from coordinate 3,706,854 downwards.
TGACCGGTTCGCCAAAGTAGATCTGCCCAAGGAATATACTGATGTAAACGAACGCCTGCACCTGCCAATCCTTTTCCCGATTTTTGCGCGCACACACGCCATATTTTAATAGGTATTGCCATAGTTCTGAGTCGTGATAATTCAACAGGGGATACCAGTTTGCGGGGAATGGATTCGGGAGTTCTTAAATAAAAGGCAAATATTCCAAATTAGTATTTTTGAAGTTTCGTGGTTTTTGGTCTTGGTTCTATGTAATCCACAAAATTTATTTTAATTATTCGTCCAGAAAAATCCAATAATTGACAACAATTCAAAAGCATTTCTTCGAATTAGACTTGATCAATTTATGGTACTCGGCGATGGGAAAAATAAATGAAAATTAAATTAAACTTACTCTCCATGCACATTGTTACCTAATAAAAGTTACTGTTTGAAATATAATTTAAGTAAGGTTGTAGAAATGGTAAAGTGTAAAGTACATCTAAAAAGAGCTCCCGTATGCGTAAATAGATTACAAAAATTAAAAAACTACTGATTGGTACGGCAAAGTTTCAATGGGCAATTTGCACAACCATGTTGAAGTGAAGAAAATAAGGTGTATTATAACTAAGCCGTATACAGATAAGCGACTTTTTTATCTTTTCTCACCAGTCGAACATATTTGTTTTTAAATGCAGTAATTTTCTCGAGGATGCACCAATGCAAGTGATAAAAGATTTTTCATTTCGCGACAATGTGAGTACTCATGTTTTAAACTCGTTAAAATGGAAAGTTGAAAGTTACAAAGATGCTTTTCTTCTAAAATAATCTTCATAATTGGTACAACACTAGAAATTGAAGAAAAATAAAGGTATTTTTTTTCTGTGGTTTATCTGCAGTATTTAGTTTTAGCTTCAGGAATGTCGTAGGGCGGTGTTCTAAAAGAAATGCACCAGAAATTTTCCGTAATACTATTTGTTTCAAACTTAATGCATTACGACACTAATATCTCATCTTACGCCCTATTGAAATATGAGATATTTTGAATCAGAGTATCAATTCATTTTCCTTCAATATCATTTTTTTAAATTGTACGTAGATTTAATAAATATTGGGAACAATATCACGAAAATAATATTTTTAATAGAAATGTTTGTTTTGCGATTCGGCACACACACACAAACACACACATATTATTTTCTTCTAGTATGGAGATAAAATGCAAGGACGTCCGCCGTTGCGACGGCAGTCACGAGCTTCGCTTCCTGCGATTAAGCAACAGTTGATATGTTTATCACATGATATGCAAAAGGTTGCGACATCACATGATATGCAAAAGGTTGTGAGTTTTCTGCGGAGTATGCGATAACCAAATCGGGAGATTTTACGTCCCGCTTTTAACAGGTTTCAGTTAGTAGACATACTCCTAAAGCAGGTTATATTTTCCCAGTTGGTAAAATGATGTGTGTTTGTTAGAGAACAACATATTGCCATTTGCCGAAAAATTGAATGTTTTGAGAGAATGGAAATGCTAAAGTACATTTCGAGAGAAAAATGTCTTTAGATACCCCTAAAAGCAGAAATATTTCTGGCATATTTTGTTAGTCTGTATGTCCTAATTTAAATTATTGAATTTAAATAATGTATTGTTCCTTTGCAATAGTATGTTAAATATGTTATCCATAGTATGAAACATTAATGTGTTATTGGTTTATAAAAACTCTGAATAGACTGTGATATATTTATAAAAAGTTAACTAAACACAACAAATTCTCTTAATATGCATTCTTTCTTCTTTTTCTGGCTCACATGCTCTTTCAAGTTTGCCTTCGCCTACCATCACCGACACTAGATGGAGATTTTGTCTAGATTAATGGGGGATGGGTCATTTGATCGCTCGACCCCACGAATCTGGAATGAGGGAAACGGGACAGGGAAGTAAAGTAAGGATAACCTACGGATTCATTCATTGCTCTGGCATTCGCCTGTCAGCGATCAGGGTAATCATGGAAACCACTGATCAGACCGCCTGCGACTTCGATTACGACATACAGTCACCGATGCTAAACACAAAATGATAATTTCAGGCATCTAGCAGTAATCGAACCCGCAACCTCCCAATCACCTGTGCGCTCGAGCCTTAACGCTCTCCGCCTCGGATGTTGGTTCAACGAATTTATAAATTATGTTTATTATTATTATTTGTTTATCAAAAGTTATGCTAGTGTTTTCGTAAGTGACTTAGTTAATGCCATATGGCACAATAACAGTTTGCTTCAACACACATGACTGACTAGGAATACTTTCCTCTGTTGCGTAGAGTGAGCGAAGCGACAAAGCTGCATTATAAACTTAAAGTTTTTTTTCCTCATTCCAAAGTTATCGACATGCATATGAATTTATTTTCCTTGTTGTACCGAAGACCAATGGCTCTGAAGCATGTCGATTTCATTGATTTAATTTCCGATCAGCAAGGACAACGTATAAAATACAAGACAATGTTTTGGAGTTAATAAAGTGTTCCTGAGGAAGCTAGCAAATGTTGGTAAACTTCCGTTTCTTTATACGTAGGAATTACATTTCAGGCACAGAAACGAAGCCATTGTCGCAACAACAGTCGAATAGACCGTAGTACATACAAGGAACATTTTAATCCTATTGTAATAAGATCGTCACTTCCTCGTAAACAAAGCACAGGGAGTGAACCTCTCCTCTTGATCTTCGAACGAAACGCGTTGCGCAACATAGGAGCACTTCCGTGCATTATGGCGAAGTGCCAAGCAAGTCTTTGTTATGGAGGGTATATGATTCATTCGCCTCGCGAACTATTTGGCTAGTGGACAATGTATGCGTGGCGTAACGGATGGCGCGTCCGTGCTTTAATAACTCCGAGAGAAATAGTTCGATCGCAAGAACCCTCCCAGCGCCGAAAGTAGCCGGAGCGACCCACTTGCTACTGGGAGCAAAAACACTTCACGCGATTCTTGGAAGCTTCGTGGGATTTATTTCACAGGACTTCGCAAGACGGTCTTAGGGATCATGAAGACCGGCTCATGATCACCTACGGAAACGGGTTTCTTAAACTTAATAGTAAAGATTTAAATATAATCAATGATTTCAAACAACGGATTTTTGGAGTACATAAGTAGCAAATGTGTTGTTTTAAAAATGTAGCTTCAGTTTTTAAATATTTTTTTTATATTACTACACTGCTGTTTGTGAAAATTACAACACCCAGAAGGAATGGTTGGAATCTCTCAAAAATTGGTGAATGTGTAGAACAGTGTGTCTAGAAGAAGTGATTAAATTTGTATAGAAATGGCGTGCACGTTCACCTAGCAACGTCCTATTTTGTGTGACAGATCAGGTTACTGTTACGCCATACCTAGCGGGTGTAGAGCCGTCAAACAACGTGGAAACATGCAAGCAGGTGCCAGAATGCCTCGTTGACGGCAAGGAGCGCACTATCAGCATCTGAATGAGTTCCAACGCGGCAGAATTCTCGGTCTCCGGGAAGCGTGTTCGGCATACCGTGACATGACGTGGAACCAGTGGGTAGAAGAGGGTCGTATACAACGACGAGCTGGTACAGGACCACACAATGTTACCACAGGGCGAGATGACCGCCATCTTGCCCGCATGGCCGAAACCGACAGAACGGCGTGGTCCGCAGTGTTGGCTCGAATTTGGAGCGTTGCAACGGGTGTGGTCATGTGTGCTCCGACGGTTCGACGCCGTCTGAGCTGGACTAGTGGCACGCATACGATTGCGTCGGATTCCATTGTCCAGAAACCACCAGCACCTCAGACAGCAATGGGCACGTGAACGTGTTCACTGGTGTGCTGAGTGACAAACTGTGGTGTATTCGGACGAGTCCCACTTCAATTTGTGCTACAGCAATGGCCGCGTACGTGTTCGACGCTACCGTGGGAATCGCCAACCTGCATTGTTCCGCGCCATAGCGGACAAATGTCTAGTGTGATGGTTTGAGATGCCATTGGCTACAATGTGCGGTCTCGCCTCATACGTATTGAGGGCAATCGAACAGCAACCGCTACGTTAGGAAGGTTGCAGAGCCCGACTGCCCCTCCTGCAAGCAGCTCCTCAAGCCATAATTCAGCCCGACCGCATGTGGTGAGGAATGTGCAAGCTTTCTGCGAAGAACGGCGGGTACCACTGCTTCCCTGGCCCCCACGGTCGCCTGACTTGTCACCCATCGAACATGTCTGGGATGTGATCGGTCGGCAACTTGTTCGTTCTGGTCCTCCTGCAGTCAGTATGCTGCTTTGTGGTCACGCATAGAACCTGCCTGGAAGTATATTCCCCAGCAGCATATCCAGGCTCTCTTTCAATCCATGCCAAGACGATTAGAGGCTCTGATGGCAGATCGTAGCGCTTCACACTAAATTCGTACTAAAATCTCAAGGTCAAAATGCAGGTACAAATCTGTAATTCTAATCATTTGAATATTGTGATATTCCTAATCTGTGGAATAAATTTCATTGTAATAGTATGTCTCCTTCTTGGTGTTGCAGTTTTCAGAAAGTGTAATGTGGTGTTGCAGTGTAGTTTTATTCTAAAGTATCATTGAAATTTTCTTTTCAATATTTTGGATTATTCTCAGAATCCTTTAGTTTTTGAGTCGCAGGCAAGGGTGAAGTGTCTCTATGGATTAAGATAGTTTTGGTTTGTTTTGATTAGTCTTATTGTGAATATAGCTTTCTTTTTATCATTTATGCTTAATGTGATATAATTTTGTATCTTAATTGGACTACATTATTTTCGTCAGTTTCTAATATAACTTGATAGAATTGTGAAATTACTACTGATTATATCGTGGAAGACTTCCGCATTAATTCATTGATGCTGATGGTATTGAATTTTATTCCAGTAATTTTAATGAACGAGCAAAATCAGTGAATTGAAAGTCTACAACAAAATTATTTTGTTATTGAATATCTTTCCTGAATATCTTTTTATCATGTTGACTTCTGGGGTTGCCAAGTCTGCTTCCACAAAATAGCGGACAAGCGGGGGGATAGTATTTTTTTTAAAATTACAATTAAATTATATATTTTCTTACAAACATTTTAACACATTAAAATAACGCTTCAAACCTACTTAACATTCAAGACATCAAATATATTATAATAATATGTAAAATATTAAATTACATTTTTCATTGTCATGTGTGTTTTAATTTCACTGCTCAGCTTTGATCTATTCTTCGTTTTTAAAGATTTGTTTTAAATTTCTGTACAACGTTGAGAAACATAAAAATAATATGTAAATGCGAGTTTAAAAAATAGTATCTTAATAAAAAAACAAAATGCGATTCACCTATCCTTATTCACTTAGACTGTGTAGCGTTAGATTACGTACAATTTTATCGTGAAGCTTTTGAATTTAAAAAATGTTCACTATTTTGTGAAAAAAAATAATGAACAATGTTGAAAATGCGCACTTTCCATTCAAATATTGGACACCTGGCAACTCTATGGACTTCAGAGATGGGAACCATTAATGCAATTCGGTAGATAATCAAATAAGTCAAAATATTATAACAATAAATTCATGAAAATAGAAACTTAAAAAGTGTGAAGACTCTGTTTATTCATCCATTATATTATATATGTATACATTTGATGGTCTGAGAAGCAATATTGTCTTGCAATGTGCAACATCAACAATAATAAAAAACGACAGACTTTCAAAGTTACAGTAGGACTAGCTAGCCCCGCTATACTGGGGCTTCGTAGCAAGATTTAAGAATGTGCAAAATGTGATTCTTTACTGAACACGTAAAACACTGTATTGAGCTATGTAAAATCGCCTACTTCTCCGTTTCCACTCCACCCCTTCTTCTTCGGCTCCCTACTACTCTTCCTCCTCACCTCTTATCACTATTTATTCTTCTTCTTATCTTCTATCTTGGCGTCACAACTAATATTAATGTGTCATTACAGTTGGAATGGTTGTTGCGATACGAATGGATGTAATACGGTGTGCACGGGTGTAATACGGTGTAATGGGTGTACACGTGTAATAGGTTGCCAAATGAAGCAATTGATAGAAACAACGATTCCCAGTGCCAAGTCAATATTATTAATAGATAAGATAATCCTCAGATAATACGAACGAAATTATTATTAATGAGTGAATTAACAATAGAGTGGAAATTTTATAATGAGTGCTCGTTTACGAATACAAGAGATGGAACAAAGTCGTTTGACATTGTTTAAAAAAACAATAATTGTCATCGTAGTTGTAAGCTCTTCGAGTTTAAAATAGTGTGTAGGTCACGGTCACTTTTTTGCCATTGTGCGTATTTACCTGGTCATGAAAATCAACCCAAGCATCATTAAAAGGTAGTTTTCACAGCGCCTTCTCTCGAAAAAGTATTTTGTTTGAAAAAGAGATTACCTAAAGGCTACCGACCACCTTTTTTACCACAACAATCGTATCTTCAGTACAAATTGCAGCTTCCCATTGAACACCGTACACGTCCTTCGACTTGCAGCAAGGACTGGCTGTAAGCCCTTCTGTACTCCTTTCTCGAAATTATTAAATATTTCTAACATTTTTTATACCATGTTCGTTTCTCGGGATATTGCGATGTCTCAACTTAAATGGACCACCCGGTTCGTGATCACAAGCATAAAAGTATTTCAGAAACATTATTTATGCTCAATATAATGCGGATAGTGAATGGAATGTATTATGAATATGCACATTGTTAAGTAACTGAAAATCTACGCCAAAGATGTATGCCAATAATACATTCGCCCTCTTAAATAATTTCCGATCGTAAACTTTTCACAGCTGTCAGTGTTGTAAAAACGAATTAGAATTCCTGTAATTCAAGGACAAACTAGAACTAAATAGGAGGCAAAATGTATTTTTAAACGCATGAAATCAATTAAATTTCAAAATATTTTCCCCCATTTCTCACGAACAAAACAGAAAGAGACATTCAAGAATAAAATTACTACAATATAGGCACCAGAAAATACGCGATAGTGAAAGCGCGGAACAAACAAGATCAAAAGAACAAAAGGTATCAAAGATGCGATCGCGAATAAGTTATTTAACCTTTGGTATGGTACGATATATCACGATCTCATATGTGAGGTCGCTTCACGAGGCCTCTCGGCTTGGGTCTTACGAGCGTGATAGAATCGATGATCTACCGCGCTCGCCATCTCTCCTCGAAAGTCTTCTCGAGAAGAAGAAGAGCATCCTTCTTGAGTCTCCACTTCCACCATCTCGAGTCCATATCGCTTCCATCTTTTAAACCTCCATGGAGAGGACCCCAAAGAAACTCCCTTTAAAGTGTGATATTTCTGCCACTGCTGCCAATTCAATAAACGCCGCCCTGCCTTCTTTTCAATACAGCTTGTTTTGCAATTTGACGAGCTTATATGGAATTGAAACAGAATTTAATTGTTGGCTGTTAGTATCTCAATTTCCAAGACTAACAATCAGCCTGATAATGAACTGGTGGCTAAACGCATCAGTTTTTGCCCAACAATCCTGACAATGGTATCCTGCATTTTCATCTGCTCAAAACTATCATTAGCGTATGTCATCTCCGGTCATGTCATCCCCTGTCCCATGTCATCCCTGGAATTTTCAAAAGGGCTCATGTAGCCGTAATTTTAATTTTTTTTTTCAAATTTATTAACATTCTTGTGTATACAAATAAAATATTCACTGACGAAGAATTTCCAATATGAAGGCCTGTTTGATCATTATTACAAATACATTGTTTTTCTTCTCAAGCAGTGCAAAGTTCTAATAATGCTTTTTTTACAAAAGTAACAAACAAATAAGTTAATAAATTATTAATCAATAAAGTATATAATTTTCGCTAATATGATGAATTCCAGATTCCTCTTCTTTTAAGCTGACAATTTGGGAAAACAATTTTGGAAGGTTCGCTAAACACAATCTTTTACTACTCTATCACCACAGCCACCACTTCATCCTCTATCACATCCTTATTTTCTATCATCTCTAAAAATAACCCATTATCCCAATACTACAACAACGGTTTCGATTCTTTTTGCCTCCGCAGTGTCATTGACCGGGAGGTCGTAGCTACCAGTCAGGAAAGATATCGAGCGGTCGGAACGGCAAAGGTGGCTCAGAGCATCAACTGATGTCACTGCAGTGCCTGAGACCGGGAGGTTCTAAGGTTCGAGTTCTGACGTTGGCAGGAATTTACCCAGCTCGGTCGAATTCAGTTGCTATCTGGAGGTGAATTCTAGCAGCCACCTGCTGGGATGGGAAGTTTTCCGTGGTTTCTCCGATCAATACCAAGCGAATACCGGAGCAGTTCCCTATCAATTGAACCACGGACCGCGCGCGATCTTTCTTTCCTTCATCTTCTTTGTCCTGTCCTAACACACTTGTTTTACACACATTTACACTTACATGCAGTACACTACAACACATACCGGGAGACCGGTCGGAAGGTTAGAGGTTAACCCGGTGGGGCGGTGCTCCGTTGGTGGGAGATACCTGGTTGGCACTATCCTGTAAGCCGACGGGTTGGTTGGCGTTGGATCTCGCCATCCAGCGGAGAAAGATCATTGCCTGATCATGGTCACCTCTCGCGAAAAAACACACGCTACACTTACGGCTCTTAGCAGTTGGCCCTCTCGGCTTCACTAATCATCCCATCAATTAATCAATCAATCAATCAATGGAGCTGCCGGCCATTCTAATCAGTAGTTTTCCATCTTTCTCCAATCAGTACCAAGCGAATGCCGGATGAGCACTCTAAAAAACAGACCATGGACCGCGTACGATCTTTCCTTCCTTATCCTTAACCACTTTTGTTTTTTAGACACACTTACAAGTACGGAAAGCACTTATCCCTTCATCGGGAGATTAGAACGGGTGGCGCGTTGTCCCGCTGGTGGAAATGCCTGAAGAGCAAAAATCTGGCGTTCCAGCTGGGCAAGGATATCGCCATTTGCCGAGATATAATATGCACTACACTTATGGGGCTCAGTAGTGAACGCGCCCGGAATCGATATTCACTCACTCGTCCACCCCACAGCACCAGCGCCGTCGCCGCAACTCCCATGATTACCGCCCCCACCGGCGCCGCCACCGCTTCCCCGGATGCGCTCGAGGCGCCGGCGCCGGCTGCGGGAAATTGCCTGAAATCGATCCGAGCGGCCAAGACCCGAACGGCCCGTTTTCATTAACGGAGATGCGTTGATTGTGTTCCAACACTCGCGAGACCGGGTGTGCCCCGCCGGCGGATACGCGGCCCTTATCCGGCTACGCGCTGCCCCTTCCCCCAGCGCTGACGGCGGCCGCTATCCGGTGGCCGAGGCCGTCGCCAAATAAAACACCTACTAACCCCGGCCGCGATAGTAAAGAAGAGTTTTATTGCCTGATGGGCCGTCTGGCCTGCGCGGATCACTGCTGTTCTTCAGTCAAACATTGTGTTCTGCGCTTTTGTACCTTCATGTTTTATAGCTTATAGAGCGAGAATTATTGTTGAAATAATGCTTCAAATTCTAAAGTAAATGTTACTATTATTTTAGTCGCACTTATTCAAATATTTACAAATATTACAAATAATAGACAAACATTTGGACGATGCTACACGTTCTCGTATCGAGGGAATAAGGGAGAATATGAAAAGACAAACCAGACACGGGCGTTAACTCTCTCAGAATGATCATTAGAAAACCTATAACGCCCTTGGTGGATAATTCAATACCTAACTTTTTGTGGAACGAATTTGAACACAGTATTTACCTTCATGATCATGGGCGGAACATAAGCAAGACGAAATCATAAGATGTAAACGAAAGTATTTTCATGGATCTTCGCAAATCTCAAGCTTCTGCTCTCAGTGTTCTTTACTGAAAAGATTAAAATACAACACCGTTATTAACTTTGATGTGCTAAATTTCAGCACAAAATAGCAATGAAAATTCTACCGTGGAAAATTTTAAAACAATCTCAAAATTGCCGTCAAGGAAAACTTCAGATAATGCTTTTCACACTGGAATGCGCAACTTAGTTCGTACGATGTAATTATTATTGTCGTAGTTTTGCCATCCAACAAATGTATTTGCACTATTAGGAAGACGTTTGACTTTCGGTCGAAGCTGGATGGGAAGAAACTAATTTTCATTAATAAATTATATTTGAAATTGCTCTTCCTTTAAGAAAGCGTTGCCTTCTTTAACAGATTAATTCAACTCTCAATTTCCATAGTAGGAAGTGGTGTGTGTTGTTTTTTGATGTTATCTTCGTTAAATGAAAATAGCCGGCGTAATATCACCATAATAGTTTACTTTTCCATAACGTTTTTATTTATTTTTTTCATCAGTTAAAACGTAATAGTTTAGTTTTCCTAACGCAATGCAGATGGCTACAATGCGACCGAAATAGCTTCTGTGGAAAATTAAGCTATTATGTTAAAACTTGTCTTGATAGTTTCGTGGTATTCTCTACAATTTGCTAATGGTAAAATTAAAACTCATCTTAGTTACGGGTCATTACTAATTTGGGGGAAATACTAACATTTAAATTAAATATTCGTTTGTAAATTTTTGCAACGAAACACTTTCGTCTCGTTCGAATGTGCATTACTGTAGTTGTGGCGTAAAGGGAATACGATGAAGAAGCGACCGCGCAGCTAATGTACTCTCCGCCTAAGTTGGCGCCGCGTCGCGCCGCTATCTCGCCGACGTCGCCTCCCCGACCGCCTTCAGCAGCGACTCGTCGCGTCGCCTCGCCTCGGGCTGCGAAGTTGGGAGTTGGGCGTCTCCACCACTGTTGTTACCCAGGCAATTTAATGAAACTTCGTGACGTAACAGGCGCTGAGTGGCGACCGAGCGCCTCGCCCACCCGAGGCAGCGGCGATGGAACGCATCTCCTCTCCCCCAGCAGGGCCAACTCGAGCTTCTCGCCCAACTCGATGAGGCCCAGATTTATTCAGAAGTGCTTTTACATTAAGTCAATTGGGGATGTTTTTCGATTGCCTAGAAAAGAACGTTTTTTTTTTTTTTAAATTTACGTTTTGATCCTGCGACTTGAAGTCTGCTTGCTATACATGTTAAACGTAGCCGCAAGTCAGTGAGGTAGGTGGTTTGGAAAATTAGGCAGGAGTTGTTCACAAATAAATATGACAGAATTACGCAATTGTCTCCGTCAAGGACACCGTTCGTTCGCCAGGCTCTTGAGATCTGTAACCTCTGATGCGTGTACTTGAGGACACCCCAACGATGTAATGCGGAGGATGGTGCTTACCGCGTCAAATAATTTAGTCAGTGTTTCTTGAATTTTATTAGTACAATGCTTGTATAATTGTTGAAAATTTTGACGTTTTCAGTTTAATTATAAATTGACTATAAAAGTTTACACATACGCCTTTTGTGCACTCAATTCACATCTTTCTCATCAAGATTTCTCACCTTTGTCTCTTACTTATGACCTCTGAGGTCTTGTTATCGTAGCACGGGGCGCGCCGCGTGGTCGAAAGCGACGTGGAGGTCATAGGCTTATTCGTTAATCTGACAGACCTGATCCCCTCCCCAGGTATGTTTACTAATCACCTCAACGCTCTCCTACAAGGGATGTTTTGTCATCGCCTGTGGTTTAGCATTGTGGCTTCCAAGTAGCAACGCCGAGGAAACCGTCGGGCGCGAAGTACACGCGAGGATTATTATCTCGTATATGTATTTGCAGTGAATGCAAAAAATTGTGTGTGGAATTATACAAATTAAATATATGCATCGAACACATTTAAAGAGCAAAATATTGAGGCTGTAGCGCAAATATGCCACAAGTGACACGAGCCGCCACTGCAACCACTGCTTTTCATGTATGTTTTGTCTTATCTTACGAAATACGATCGCCTTTTTTACATCCTTTACGATGAGACTTGAGCAGTACTGAGAGTTGCCGTTGCCTTCCCAGTATAAGAGCATCTTTGCGTCGTGAGAAGATAAATCTAATTCCTAAGGAAGTAGGTTTGTGAGTCAGCCAGTAAATCGATTCGAAAAGCAAATGTCTTTTCTGAAACGTTCGTCGCTCGAACCAATGGTATCAGAAACATTTTTATTCGAAAAGAAAAATTGAACTCAGGAATCAAATTGTATCGATTTTCCCTTATTATAGGGTTGCCAATGTCCTCCATTGGGGAGGACAGTCCTCTATTGACGTCATTGTCCTCTCGTCCCCATTTGCATTTTAAATGTCCTTCTTTAAGAAAATTTTGAACATTTGTTGTAATTTATTTTATTACATGACTAACATCTGTTACGTTGTATTGTTATTGTTTAATTTAGAATAGAAAGCATGAATATTATTTTTCTGAACGCTGACTTACGCACGTGACACACACATGCACCGTAGTGTCTCTGTCTAGTTGTCTAGATTTTCTTAATTCTTTTCACTCCAAATTAAAATTCTCGATGGAAATTGAACAGAACCATTCCCTGAATTTCCTTGATTTAACCATCACTATTGTAAACTCAAAACACAATTTTAAAATATTCAGAAAACCTACTCATATAGATACAATCATATCTTCCCATTCTAATCACATTCACCATCATAAATTTTTCTGTTTTCCACTCCTGGACCAACATACATGAAAAGCAGTGGTTGCAGTGGTGGCTCGTGTCACTTGTGGCATATTTGCGCTACAGCCTCAATATTTTGCTCTTTAAATGTGATCCAGGTTCCTATGACCGAAATAGATTTTAATAATGAAGTCAATACCATTTTAACCTTTGCATTAAATAATGGTTATGATCGTCTGACAGTCAATAAACTTATGGAGGGAAGCAAGAAATAGAGCTAATGTTAGTCTTGTTCGAGGAGAACTATTAACTTATGTTAATTTCGTCATTGTAAATTATATTAATTGTTAACGTTGTGAATTATATTATTAATATAGATATGTGTGATCTAGAAAAGGGGAATTTAATAAATAAAATATTTATAAATTAAGTGTTTTTTTATAGTATAGTATATCTTTATTAGTGAACGAATGTACATAGTTCAGTATTATGTATACTACATCATATGTATTTTTCTGACTTATATTTAACTTAAATGCTAATCTTACAACTAAATCTAAATACACATGAATAGGAAACTCATGTTGATGTGATTTTCAGGAGTCCCATTTTAATCAAATTTTTTCGTTCGTTAATACGAATATAATCGTTGGCGATCGTGCCCTATCATTTTAATCGAATTTTACCGTACGGAAAAATCCTTTCACATTTTATCCTGAAATTTATTCATTACTCGTTATTTTCTTAATTCAGTTCCAGAAGTTACTTCTATCTAACACTTGAAGATAATAGATACCTTCTAATCAGCATGATATTTTTCAGTATAAAGTACGATAGAAATAAAGAATTCATTGTCTGAAAAATTATAGAATGGAATTTCGAATTTGTATGTCATTCCTTAACAATCCGATAAAAATGTCAATATTCTGCGTTATTCATGTATCTCTTTTATCAAACTTATTCTTGCCGCAACGTCACAAAACTATGCTAATTTTCAAAATCATTATGCGCTGATGGGAGAGAACCAGCGCTGTCTCTGCAGCGACTCTGATTGGGTGGTTCTGGGGTTCGACTCCCGGCGGTGGCGGACTTTCGTCACTAGCTAGGTCGAATTCACTCGCGGTTGGGAGAAGAATTCTAGCGGTGGGCTGTTCTGATCGATAGTTTTTTGTGATTTTTCTCATCAGTATCAGACGAATGCCCGATGCTAAGAAACGACCGCGTGCAATATTTCCTTCCTCTTCCTTGTCCTCTCCTCCCGCCTTACAAGCACCACTACCCGACATATCGGAGGTCCAGTCGGGAGCTTAGTGGGGGCCGTGCCCGCTGGAGGAAGATACCTAGAAGGGAATTCCCCGGCAAGCCGACGTGCAGGTTGGTGCTGCGACTCGCCGTCTAGCGATGGAGGAACACAACCTCTCCGTGTAAAGCATGCACTACACTTAAGGGACTAATGACTATATCAATTGACGCACTCGGAAACACATCGCCCCTCAAAAATCTGATAAAAATGTCAATATACTGCGTTATTCATGACTCTTCTTTATGAAACATATTCTTGCCGCCGTCGCGGGTGAAATTTTTGTACTGTACACAACAGTTACAAAAATTATGAGCATGGTGGCTATCATGCACAAGCCGCGCTAGAATTCGAGCAACCTATCACAAGTAAGTACACTGTACGTTATTTATGTCATCCCAAATAAATGATCCCATTAAAATATTCAGTAACACGTGCCGTGTGCACATCTCAAAAACTGGTAGTGCTAAAACAGCACGTACTGTCTCACGTGTACTTTCTCGCAAAATCACGCGAAAAGTATTGAAATTTTCGAAAAATTGTACATGATCTTATTTCAGAATCTATTTTTAAGGAACAGATTTCGAAAGGGAAGAAAAGTATGTTCATGGGCTCATTTATGTAATTGTAAGCAGAGATACATTTTTAACTTTCGCAATTTTCGGAGTATCAAGGTTTTTAACGAACATGAGGCCTGAACCATTCTGTTAAATGTCTTTCACACTATTCACCAAAACAATTCAATCAAAAATGGAGCTTAATGTAAAGTAAAATCTCTGTTTCAAATTCAAGTGGTCGCAACATCAGTGACATCGATTAGGAAATATCAATTTTAAAGATAATCGATTGAACGGTTTAGCCGCTTTAGCACTACGTAGCTTTCTCCCAACTGCGTAAGCCGTAGTCAGAAAGTAAAAATAGAGCCATTCGCAACATGGTTGCCGTCCCACGTGCACCGCGCCTGGGTGTCGTCGCGCGCCTCGTCGCGCCCCGGGCAGGACGTGTTTGTGCTTGTGCTGGTGCTTGTGCTGGTGCTTGTGCTGGTGCTTGTGCTGGTGCTTGTGCTGGTGCTTGTGCTGGTGCTTGTGCTGGTGCTTGTGCTGGTGCTTGTGCTTGTGCTGGGGCTTGTGCTGGTGCTTGTGCTGGTGCTGGTGCTGGTGCTGGTGCTGGTGCTTGTGCTGGTGCTGGTGCTGGTGCTGGTGCTGGTGCTGGTGCTGGTGCTGGTGCTGGTGCTGGTGCCTGCGCATGCGGCGTGCGTCGAGCGGAGACGGGATCTGTTTTCGATCTCCGCCCGCGTCGCAGGTCGCGCACTACGCACAGCCGTGGCGTAACTCACGCTCATGCGGCCTTGTGTTGACAATAAGGGGCCGAAAGAAGAAAAACGGCCTGTTGGTCGCCAGTTCGCAGTAAACAAAGGAGGAACTCAGTTTATGAGCTGTTTTCCACTCCTAGCAGGGCAAGAACATATTTCTTTTGCAGCAATGGAGCCGCATTGTTCTTAGTAGTTCCTTCGGTTTCTTGTAGTGACGGAGGTTGCAAACAGATTAGGTTTCGGATTGCTTCTGTCTTTGATCCGCTAAAAGACAAACAGTGAGCCTGTAGACTGGAAAATTTAATAAATGTGTCCTTTACATGAACTTCGCTAATCTGATGTTCTGTATAATCCGGCATCTCCCCAAAGGAAAATGTCACAGTAATGAACTTACTAAATTATGCCTTTAACTTCGGATAATTCTGTATGCATAAGTTCACTTTTCCTTGTTATTTTCTTCGAAAAAATTATTAGATACGAAATAGGTAAAAATATGTGTACTCGGAGTAACGATTTCGTTAATATCAATGCATTTGTAGCAAAATGTCGCAATTTCGATTATTTCTGGAATTTTTGGGGGATTTCTGGGATTTTTTTTTAAAAAATCGTCATTTTCACATTTTTATATACCATTACGAGCGCTTCAAGATATTTGCAATGTAAGCATCATCACTGAAACAAATCTATTTTCTGTGCTTAATTTACACGAAATTCAGAATGGACATACATATTTAAAACCTAATAATTTTCGTTTAGAGCAAATTTTTAGTTCCGTACTCTACTAAATGCGATATTTTGAAGTGAGTGATTTTTTTATAAGAAAGGTAGTTAGTCATATATTTCATCACTAGGATTTTGTATCCGGTTTCATAACATAAATCTACATTTTAATATTATCTTAAAATAAATAGAATGAACACTCGTCTGCCGTCATTTGTCAATTATATAATTTTCAAGACTACCTACAATAGTTGGCCTTGCTTCGTTTTGAGGCGCTAATTGCAATTAATCTATCGGCAGCAGCCGTCGTTTCTCGGGCGGAATGTTATAGATCATGAAGCAAAGATAGCGCGGGTTTTAAGTTCGAAGATCAAAGTGATTTTCGCATGTTCGCATGTAGTGTATAGAAACTATATTGAGAAATAGTCTGACACATACGTCCCTTCAAAAAAAATCAACTGTGTGATTCCCTCACGTTACGGTGGATTGTTGGATTTACTGCTACAGGCAGTAAACTATATCATCCATGTAGTACATACATATTGATATGTTGGTAAATATAAAGCATTTTTGTTTTTGTGTGTACAACTTTGTTTATAGAGTAAATAGTGATTATTTAGTTCCAGAATTTAAACATCTCTCATTTCATTAGTCTGGGAGAATAAGTACTGAGCAGCGTGAAACATTATTTTTGAAGTTTTCGATTTTCCGAATGGTGCATATAATAGTTAAACTTTTCTGCTTTAACTTTTGTACGATTCTTCCTTTTGGACGATGTAGTCGCTTGGGTTCAGCTAATTAAATATCCAATATATTTGTGTGTCATCAAAAATCTAACTAACGTAATAATTGTTATATAAAACAAGTGACGATAGTATACGCACTTTATATGTCAATTGTAGTTATTAGTCTATTAATTTTCAAATTAATAATATAGCTATCCAAAAGCGAAAATTAGTTTGGGATTATCGCATTTTATGTATCGCTTTATTATCTGATAACTAATTTTTAAAATGCGTGTGGTAAGTAATTAGTAGATACAAAAAGGGGTGGGGTGTAATATAGTAATTTCAAATAATTTCAACAATTTATGGAATTCAATATATTGGTCGAGTGATTTAAAAAAACACTATTTTTTTCCAATTCAGCGGTATTAATCTTTACTTTATTACATGGAATACATTGACGAAACATCTAGAAACTACGTAGAGATACTAATACAAGCAAATATCGAACAAAACAAAATACAAACCACATATTTCGGAAGGCGTTTGAGATTGAGTTGAAATATTATATTTGTTAGGCGTAAGTAAATAGAGATAAAAAAGAATGTCGGTGAGACCGCAGCACGTTGCGGGTTCAGCAACTGTGTCTCATAGCTCTCATTTCTCCTAACTCCGTTGCATTTGCAAATTTCTCTCTGCCGCGGCCGCCTCCCGAGCGCCCGACGCGCGCTCCGGGGAGGTTAAAGGCGACGAGGCCTGGTGGAGAGTGTTACGACCCTGCGTATTCTGGGCGTTCGGGAGCGCCCGTGTCCCCCGCGCCGCGCCGCGCTTCACCGTTCCTCCGTCGTTGCTCGCTCCGCGACGCGCGTCGCCTGCCGCCTCGCCGCGCCGGCCCTGACGGTGGCGTCGACCTCTCTCTGTAAGCGCCTTAGCACCCGGCCAGTACTCCTCGCCTCTCCTCGCCTCGCCTCGCCTCACTCGGCCCCGCTCCCCCTGCCCCTGCCCCAGCCGCTGCACTTGCCCCTGCCATGGCTACTGCCCAGCCCATGCACTCCGGCTCTCACATCCACCTTATCCTCCTGCTCCTCCCCCGCCTGTTTCTTCACGCCCTCCTCCTCCGCCTGCCCCCTTTCACGCCTCCTCCCTGCACCGCCCCCGCCGCCGTTTCAGGCCCGCCCCACGCCGCGCAGTCTCCATGATTTGAGAACGACATTTCCTGCTCCCCGCATTGACTGCGATCACTTGGCGAGCTCTCGACGCCGCCAACACGCTAAGTGGTATCAAGTTGATCGCAACATTTCGTATCAGGTATCTTGCGAAGCCATCATTTATAGTATCATCGTTTCTTTCGAAACAGGTGTATTGGTGTCCCTTAGAATGTGCTCGTCTTTACATCCTCCAATTTCAGTGTATATCGTTTCTGTTCATACACTATTCTTTAAAGGTCCCTGGTGCAGTCCATGATCTACGTAGTTCGTAAATATTCTGTATATCCTGTATTCCAAACCATCTCTAACACACGTTCTTAAAACTCTCTGAAAATATGCATTATTAATACCTTTCTTCCACTTCAAATCCATTCCTTGTAAATTTTTACTTTCTTGTATACTTGGTACGTCGTACCACTGTACTTCACTCTCTCCGCTCCCTACCTCTATCTCTCTCCCCCTTTCTCATTCAAGTCTCACTTCTCTCTCTCTCTCTCTCTCTCTCTCTCTCTCTCTCTCTCTCTCTCTCTCTCTTAGCTCACTATCTCACTCTCTCACTCTCACTCTCGTATTCCATTTTCAGCGATTATAAATTTCAAAGATAAATTAAATTACATTTAAATTGAAAATAATTTTAATTCGTATTGTTCAGTTCACGAAAAAAGTATTTGAAATATGGTCTACTAAGAGTAAGTAAAATAATTGTGCCAAAATATAGCAATACGCTCTTTCATTTAATTACAATTTCTTCAATTACAAATCAATCGTTTTCTACATTAGCCAATCCAGCGGAATTTGTTGAAGACAAAATGAATTCTTGGCAGGAATTTTTTAGGACGATATTCTCGGGGTTTTCCTGTTTCTCCTACCTCTCATTTCATCATGTCTCCATCGTGTTTTATGCCATTCATCATCATTATCGTGATCATCAGTTTATTAGATCGACACAGATAAGCCTCAATGTTTATAGCTGTTGTAGGGCTCCGAAACTGCATAAATATTTTTGACGCGCCCTCATAAAGAAAAAATTGGATAATTCCAATTGATAAATTTAGGAGGAAAATCCTCTAGCATGTGGTGTAGCCAGAATCCATGTTTTGTGTGTCCTTGATGCAAAAAATCGATTGACGGCAAAACGTTCGTCAGTCTGTCTGGTGTATGTGAACAACACTAGCGCCTAAACTATGCGTTTGATTGTTTCCAAACTGAATAAACTCCTGTCGATCTGGCGTCAGTCAAGATCTGTGAATGTTTTCACATTATGAACTTGTAGTGTATATCCCTACATTTCGAAAATGTAACTGGTTACAATCCACTCGGCAAGTCACCAAATCCTACTGTAATGAGTGTTGTGAAATTTGATTAACGAATTGATTTCTGACTGGCGCGGACATTTGCATTTAATAGATAACATTCAACGATCATTGACGTTCTATCAGTCTACTTTTCTTTTCTTGTACTTCCCAATGGGAATAGTCAGCTGTCGAAACTGATAAGAAAAGGTACTTCTAAACCAGTAATCTGCTTCTAATGTGCTCAATATTCGATAATAATATTTTTAGACAGGTATACGAACGGTTTCAGTAGTCATTGATTGTTACACATTAAATGTATATATGTAGGTTAAAACAATTAAAATTATTTACAATATTTTCATACGCACAATATTTTCATATTTATTTCATATTAATTCATAAGATTTGTTACATAATTTATTGGCAAAATGCGCGTTTCGATTCGATTTGCAGCCTTCATCAGTTAATGAATGTCAATCTCATCAGAAGTAGTTTTATTCCGATTTTAATAAAGTTTTACTTACTTGACTTTCAAAACAATTGGGAAAACGTTATCAACAGAAGCTTCAAAAAATACTACTCAGTTCTACAATCCCATTACTTACAACAGAACTTTGAGATCATTATGGTAAGTATTCGCGAATATCTCGAAAATTGCGTGGAAATCGGCAAAAGTGTAATGTTGTGTACAATAGCATAAAATCTCCCGGTAAATGCATTTGATTCATTTAAATAGCGCAATAAAATTAATATTAAAATTACTTCCTTTCAATAAGTTAGAGTAAGGAGGGTAGACCGTTGAGGATTTCACGAAATCTCGTTGACAGCCTCAGAGAACCCGCCGAACACCAGTGCACGATGGGCTGCCCACTTATCAGGAGCAAACTCACATGGGTAACTTCATTATTGGAGATTGCTCACCGATTGAGATTGCTTATGTTCACTGGCAAAGGGTTTGTTCGGTGCATCAAATATTTTTAACTTTCTAATACATTTAATTTTGAGAGCCAAATTTGTGGATTGCTTCTCAGGAATTGTTTTTCGCATCGAAAGTGGTGAAATAGTATAAATATTTTCCAACAAATTAGATTTCATAATATCATCTCCATCTCCTATTGAAAGTTTCACTGAGTGAGTTGGATTTTTCCAAATGGGCATTTTGCATAAGCAAAAGATCACGATTTAAATTTAGTTTATCTGAGAAATATTTTAGTCTTCAAGAACCTTCTGTAAAAGGAGTCGCTCTGTTCAGCGGCAAAAGGGCAGTGGGGCTCATATAGTTCTATTTTAAAGGCTGCAATCATAAAAAGCACTTCTGCAATACATCAGGAGGAGCAATAAACACGGATAAAGCACTTTGGGTTCAGTTCTTGCTCAGACAGTTAACTTTCTGTTTGGGCAGTGTGTTTGCTGCGACGGGAGTTCAACAAACAACCTCTGTATGAAGAAAGATAAATACACCAATAGCCCAACTAATAGAGCTGGTTTCCTATGGTTATACAGACATTGTTATCGTTATTCCGTCGTAAAAATGCGAGATTTTCGTTATTGAATATTTCGCCCGACTGGTAGTTTTCGTTCTCCGCCGCCATCGCCACCACTCCTGTTACCACTATCGCCATCGCCTCCGCTATCGTCATTTTTGCCGTTACCCCCACTGCTATTGACCATCCATTGACTGCTATTGACTCCATCTGTTGACACCTCTATCGCCATTGCTGCCGCCACCGATGTCTCCAGCTCCGTCGACACCACAATCGCCATCTCTGTGGCTACCAATATCGCCATCATTATCTCCATCACTATTGTCAACTCTATCGCTACCGCCAACTCCGTCGACACCACAATAGTCAGCTCTGTCGCTACCACCACCGTTATCGCCACCTGTTGCTACCACTATCTCCATCGCTATTATCAGCTCTATCGCTACCGCTACAACTGTCGCCTCCTCCGTCGATACCATTATCATCTTCGCTATGGCCATCGTTGTCGCCTCCACTATTACCATCGCTATCGCCTTCACTACCCCTGTTGCTACCACCATCGCAACCGTCATCTCTACCGCCACCGTTTCCGCTGCCGCTACCGCTACTTTCATCGTAATGGTAATCGCAACAGGTACCAACACCACCACCGCTGACACCGCCATGGTGGCTACCGTCACCACCATCGCCATCACTATCACCATTGTAGGTAACTGCAAGCACCTCCCATCACCGTTCCACGATTCCGACTCCTCCGGCAGGGCTGTGACAGGCCGCTTGCAGAGAGCAAAAACCCTCGAGAGCTGGGCGACCTCGAGGAGAAGGCGGGGCGGTGTCAGCGGTGATGGAGACGGTGGTGATGGTGGCGCCGACTGCTGTAGTGCCGCTACACGTGGTTGCGTAACGGCTCTGCTACCGCCACCGTGATTCCACGAAATGCTGCCGACCGTCCTCTCGTGTCATCTCCTCCGGCAAGCATGCTTCACAACTCGAGGGCAAAAAAGAATGAAAGAAGTTGTGCGTCATTGTGTGCGACGTAGAAATAGTCGTGTGTTCGAAGAAAATGCCATGTCCTAAAGAATGTTTTTTAGTGGAGTGAAATTCCAGCAATTTTGCAGAAGTTGCCTTGAAAATGTTTACAAGAAAGTAAAGGTTCTGGGTAAAGAAGTCTCTATCGTTTTGTAACACTTCAAACTATCTTTTTCAAAGATGTCCTATTTGAAAGTTGAAATTCATCAATATAGCAGACTCTACATCAATTAAATCTAAAGATTAATGCTCTGATGGGTGAGATACGGTCTGCTATGTTTGTTGCTTGATAATGTAGTACCATTCCTCTTTGAAAGCACAAGCATTTGGTTCTGTGCAATCTGGAGAACTAGGAAACGGGTTTCTAATTACGGATAACTCATACTTTTATCATATTTAAAGTTTTCATCCTATACATGTTTCTGACAACATAGATTTAGATGCGAATTTCCAAGAGAGATCAAGATTAAACAGCAACCCCTATGTAAATTAAATAAATAATGGTTAAATAAATAAGCAGTTCTCTGATGTGAAATAATATTTACGCTTAAATTTATTAAAATAACTCGACAGAAGTAGTCTTTCAAGAGACAGTGAATTCTCGAAACATTCCCAGAAAAAATCGCTCAGAAAACAAGATATCCAGCTAGATGTTAAATATTTAATGACACCTTAATGATTGCTATCGTTAGTGGAAAGAGAGCACGAACATTTATTCTCAGAATTTGTACCCTGTGATTAAGACAAATTACATCTTTATTTCAAACTACCGCTTACTTCCACATCGTGCCTCAGTTACTTAATGTAGTACAAAACATGTTTCTGTGCCCAATGACTACCAATGTTGGAAATATCTCTCCTAATGCGAGTGAGTGTTAACTCTGAGAGTGTTGTTGAGTGATAGTTAATTGTTCTGCGCGAATTCTACAAAGATTGCCCGGGGGTCGAATCCGGGCTCCAGCTCTGAAGGGCGTGTGCCGTACCATTACGCAACGTGCCCTCTTCCCCATGTTTTCATAGATTCAACGACCACAAAAATTACCTTTAAAATTTTTCAAAATGGTTCTTTACGGTATGAGGTGTAAAAGTGGCCTTATCAATAAAGCCTTTATTATTATTATTATTATTATTATTATTGAACTAAGATCCCATTAAGGGCAAGGGCCTCCTGCCTTTTTGCAGGGAATGCTGGATGAAGTGATGGGTTGATGATGAGGGGTGAAAGCACTAGGATGATGGTGGGAGGTGGGTAGTGATCGTGGCATTTTTTTAATCGCAGCATTCGCCTTTTTACCAAGGAAAACCAGGGAAAATCCCGGTCAGGATGGCTGGCCCGGGGATCGAGCCTGGCTATCCCGCTTGCTAAGTCAGGGCTCTACGCCCTAAGCCACTTCTCTCGGTCGAGTACATATGACGTACAGTAGACTATTCGTAACACTATAAACAAATGCATAATAAACCAATTACTAATTATACGTATTATGTATGTAGGTATGTATGAGTATATAGGGACGAATGTATTGAAAGATGCTTTGTGAAACTGAAAAGTACTCGGGCCATATTAGATATCTCTAATAATATAACAATAAGTATAATAAATTCTAATAATTTGGATTTCGAATAACTTTCTTCATTGTGTTTTGGAATCTAATAGGTATAAAGTATATTCACGCATTTCTTAATTCGTTTTCTTCAACTTTTTCCTAGCCCTACCTGAATAGTATTAACCAACTGCATAATATGCTCCGGTATAATATTATTACATCGACAAACTGTTTACATAATCGTAATCAATATTCATTAACGGATCATAAGACTCTATTTCCTTGTTGATAATATCAAAACAAATATTTCCCATTTTTTCTCTCGCGAGCCTGGTTCCACTGCGTATGCGTGTGGGCCGTGGAACACGGAAATGCGACGCTCATCCATGGGCAATAATCCCTTGCGTCAGAGATGACAGTAATGGCAACACGGACGTCAGAGCCTGCGGCGGGAACAGAAGGGGCAATAGCAGCTGTATTGACGCCGAGGCGTGGAGGGGGGCCAGAAGGGAAGGGGAGCGGCGCTGCTGTTGCTGAGTGGGTCGGAGCTCCGGTGAATTGAGTTGAGGGACGCTCGCTCGCTCTATTACGTTTTATTGTACTGTTACGTGCATCGGAGGAACTAATTGATCTATTGATTGCAGTGAGAGCTCGGCTATGCGGGGAAACCAGCGACCGCGTCTGGTGTAGGTCGGGTCCACAATGAGATGAGGCCTTGACTCTACTGAACTATATACGCCCGCGATTCACGGTTTCCACAGAAGGAAATGAAGAACTGAACAAGGTTAATGTTGAGAACAATAATTTAATGTGTGAATGCGACAAACGACCAGTGGTACGTTTTCGATGGGTTATCATTATACAAATAATAATTAAATTTTTGACATTAAATAACATGGGTAATATATATAAAGCTCCGTCGTTTAGTATGACTTTCTTTAGTCCAGGATATAAATTAAAACAATTAGATGTAATGGTGGCGATATATAATAACATATAACGCTAATTGATTTCGCATTTCAAAATGGCATAAGTCAAGACAGTTTTTATGAAAATTCGAGTCAAACGTTTAAAATATACAATAATAAAATGTTATTAATATTCTTGAAGGTGACACATTCTGTCGTTCAAATTTCATTATCAGACAAGGAATTGTTATAATAACTTCAGTTATGTAGTACAGTAGAACTCCCGTAATCTGAACTATTTGGGGGTGTAGTCTAATAGGTGTCGGAAATATTCGGATTATCCGAAAAAATGCACCAATACATCAATAAGAGTACCAGACAAAGCAACGTAGCGTGCATTGTGAAAAAATGGCAACGTAGCCTAGCGATCACATAATCACATCGCATAATCACATTCAGTTCATTATGGCAAATGAAAATTACCTCAAGTTCCTCTAAAATTACTGCTACTTAAACATGTGATATGCCCCGTAGTTATTATTCTTGAGCTGTAAAATCCCCTCTCCACTCTTCCTAATCCCATTCTTCTTTTTCGTCCAAGCAAATTTATTACCGTTCTTCTTTATATGAATGTCTATTTACTATTGATAACACAAATAGTTTGATAGCAAACTGGTTGTGTTATCAGTTTTATTAGTGCTAAAGAAAAGACCTCTTAAAATTGAATACCTATAAATAAATGTATCTGTTCTTTAATAAACATAAAGAAAACATAATGAAGATACCTCTTCAAAAACTAGCCATTAAAGTGGTGGCATTTTGCGCTACGATGTTCCCATTCGAAATAATATTGCAACTTTAAATTTACATATTTTCCTTTGCTCCAAAAGTATATGCTGGGTACTACGTAGGTCTATACTTTGTATCTTGCATTTTTAGTCCCACAAAGGTAATGTCTACGTAAACTAGAAATTACAACCTCCAAAGGAAAACGCCCCACAACGTACTTCTTTCTGTACTACGTCGTATTTAATATTACTTCCATAGATTTCATACTTTCTCAACTTTCATGTCATGCTGCATTGTTCAATGCCCAACAACCATTGCTGCTTATCTATCTTTCATTTGTTATTGGATTGACAAAGGGTTGATTTTGTAAAGATTACTCTTGTATTGCTTTTCTGGGAATACTAATAAATTTACTTCTAGATTTGCTGAAACAGGAAGTTGAGGAATTGTTTGTTGTTTTCATATTTCATCAACGCTCTTAACAGACCTTACAACCAGGCGTCATGCTCTAACTTCCCTCAAAAGTTCCAGAAAAATAATGAAAGGACGTTTTAAATGCATGCAACCCATGCCGCTATTTATGGAATCAGGAATGATGACTCTAGTTTCGTAAGTACGATGCCAAGAGGTCAAGAGTCCTAACTTAAGAAGTCTCGATTTAGAGAGCCATCATTCTCGCCCACTCGCCGTTGACGGGCAAGAATACTACGTACGGCGACATGCGACCTCGTTCGGGCATCTCGTGGCCGGGCAACGTCGCTACCTCTGGACCCTCGTGTTCAATATGTCCCTTGCGACCAGGGTTGGCCAAGGGAGCGGTTACGGAGCAGCTCAGAAGGCACCTATACGAGCTCTATCTATTCTAAACTGCGGTAGGGGTGAAAGATTCCGGATTAGGAAAAAAAAGGCGTAGGAGATTCTGCGTTAAAGTAAAAAGGGAAAATATTTTTACAGTACATTTCGTACATTATGGGATTGTTAATTCCCTGCGTACGTTTGATGAATTCTTACCGAACTCGTGTCCTCAAAATTGTATGGAGGATTGTATTGGTCAGCTGTTAGCTTGAGATGGAAATCCATATCCATATTTAAAGAGAATAAAACACTTTGTGTTCCACAACTTCTTTACGCTTGAACCAAAAATTACTTTCAGGGTTATAGCATTAAAGACGATTCCTATGAAGAAAGCTCTTCCAAACTAAACACTAATGTTACATCGTGACATACAAGTACCAAATGCTTACCTGTCAGTCCAGTCACAACTGGATCCCGGATTCGATCCCTAGACAATCGTGGTGTTAGTGGTCAAATCGAACTCTCGACTGCTTATCACGGGGTTCTCCAGTTTTAGCAGCCTGTCAATTTACCCCAAAAATGACCCATCACCATCGCCATCAGTTTATGACATCGCTCATGTCTCTCAAAGGCCGTAGTAACTGAATAGCTCATAATCTTGAACACATAAATAACAAAAACTAAAAATCATAAATATTAAAATAAATGTAAAATAACACGTAATCTTTATGTAGAATTTGAGTAACCTTGCAGCCCAACCGTCCGACCGTGCTTCTGTCAGTCAGGGATATACCCCTTCCCGTGCACCAGTCGAGACAATTGAGGTGTCATTCGGCGGGGAAGGAATCATTTATTTGCGGACTTGTCCAGAAAATTCTAAGAAATCTCTTCAAAAATGTGGTTTTGTTTTCTTAGCGCTGCGATCTAGCGGTGGCCAAGCGAACCACCTGGGTCACTGCCACTGAAGTGATGATGACAGCTAAATGTTATAAGCCAATGAGGCTCACGGCAACCAGCCGGTGGTAACAGATCCGCCAGAGATAGTATCGCTCAGACGCCGCTGTTTACAGTATGCACTGCCACTGAAGTGATGATGACAGCTGTTTACAGTAGTCACTGCCACTGAAGTGATGATGACAGCTAAATGTTATAAGCCAATGAGGCTCACGGCAACCAGCCGGTGGTAACAGATCCGCCAGAGATAGTATCGCTCAGACGCCGCTGTTTACAGTATGCACTGCCACTGAAGTGATGATGACAGCTGTTTACAGTAGTCACTGCCACTGAAGTGATGATGACAGCTAAATGTTATAAGCCAATGAGGCTCACGGCAACCAGCCGGTGGTAACAGATCCGCCAGAGATAGTATCGCTCAGACGCCGCTGTTTACAGTATGCACTGCCACTGAAGTGATGATGACAGCTGTTTACAGTAGTCACTGCCACTGAAGTGATGCTGACAGCTAAATGTTATAAGCCAATGAGGCTCACGGCAACCAGCCGGTGGTAACAGATCCGCCAGAGATAGTATCGCTCAGACGCCGCTGTTTACAGTATGCACTGCCACTGAAGTGATGATGACAGCTGTTTACAGTAGTCACTGCCACTGAAGTGATGCTGACAGCTAAATGTTATAAGCCAATGAGGCTCACGGCAACCAGCCGGTGGTAACAGATCCGCCAGAGATAGTATCGCTCAGACGCCGCTGTTTACAGTATGCAGTGCAAGGCTTGGATCACTCGGAAGAAACATCGTTTGAGAGGGGAATTTTATATGTAGCTTTCTAGTCCTAATGGGATAATCCCTATTTTAGAAAAAAAATAACTACCAAATCACATTCTAGTATAAATCAATAAGAAAGTAAACTCTAGAACAGGAGTTTGCAAATGTATAAATTGTTTTAAAATGCTGCCTGTTGAAAAACCGAAAGACTGTACTTTTCAGAACAACTTTTGTGGGAGCGTTCGGATTAGGTTCTGTATCACCGTTTTCTGAAGTGGGTAGTGTCTAGAGCCCCGAAGAACATACGACAAAAAGAGATATGACCTCATATTTTTTTTTGTATTTTCATTATTTAATTTTAATTCTTAGTACATTATTTTTACGTACTATGTCCGAGGATGAAAATAACCTGATAACTGTGTGTTTAAATTTTCTTTTTATTTGAATCTTCAGAAGTAGACATTTGTAATATATAAAAAATATATTTATAACAGTTTATAGCGCCACATTCAGGTAGTAAATAAGTAATAAATACATAATAAATATTAAATAAGTGAACAAATCTTCTCTGCGAGATGATTCGGAATGTTATTTATACTCTTATTGTATCGTGGTATGAATAACGCCCTCCTCCCCTTCCCGCTACGAAAGAGCGTGCGCATCTTCCATGGGCGGGGGCCAAATAATTAATCAGCTGAAGGGCCCTGCGCACGCCGACGGGGGCGGCGGCGGCGGCCCTTCAGGGGACGTGGGCCCCGCCCGCTCGCCCGGGCCGTCCCGTCGCATCGCGTCGCCGCCACTCGCAGCGCGAATAATTTATGCTCTGCGGCCGTGGAGCGCGACGGGAGGCGGAGCGGCCGGCCCGCGCGCGGTATTTTTAGAGCACCGGGCGCTCCCGAAACACAACGCGGCGGACGCGGCAGCGGCAGCGGCAGCGACCCAACGCCCTGCTGTGGACCTCGCCCCAGGTCAGTGAGTCGCAGGCCAGGGCCTGGGCGGTGCTCTCCGTTGGGACCCTGATACATGTGGGATTTGTGGGGGGATAAAATGGTGGCGGGGGTTTGTGGTAGGTTTTCTCGGGGTTCCCTCGTTGCGTATTGGGTTCCAGATAATCGAAGGAAATAAATTAATATTTTTAAAATGCAATCATATTTATTTTAAGCGTAATAAACTACCACATCATTAGACAAATAAGTAAGTCGGGTCTGTAAGTAAATAATAATGCCAATCTGACCATGAAACTTGATTATGTATGTAGTTTATTACGCTTTAAATAAATATCATCGTTATTTGAAAACATTAATTGATCGTCTTTTATTGTCTGAAAACAACTCATTCCAATATCACACTATAGTCAGTCATAAATAGGCGTCCATCCTCGTCCCGGTATAATTCGTATCCCGTCATAATGGTCAAATGTCATTTAAATTATCCATCCAATCTTCATCTATAAGGCGTATATACCGTTATCATAATGAAAATTAGTTTGAAATATTCCTCCGAGTTTTTACAGGACATTATGTGGGGTCTTCGAATACATTTTTTGTCGAAAATGAATCGTGCGTGTTATTTCCCTTATTTGTTCAATTGTGACTTCAGTGAGCATTATTACTTTGCACTCGTTCTCATTTTACTCCCAGTCAACGGTACCAGAATGTTATTAAATGAATAGCGGTACTAACGATTCCTTTGCCTTATTTGTATTTGCCTTAACAGTACTATGTATTTTATTAATATCTTTGTAATAAACTAGAAGTTATCTTTATTAATTTACTGATAATATTATGCTAATATAAAAATGATGGGGTCGTATTTTTATTAAACCAATTTTTTTTATTTCGAAAGTGTATTTGTCGAATTGGTGGGTCTGCAAGGTTTTTTATCTAGCAATTATCATTAGCTGATGTAATTAAATAAGTGTTGTTGCTTTCATGAAATAATGAAAGCGCCTTATGCAGGTACGAACCAGCAACTCTTGGCTCCACTGCCACTGCACACGATGCGATTAGTCGTGCCTTTAGAGAGTATATTAATTGTGATTGAGTTGAACAGCGCACTGTGAGTAACGGTCATCGCGCTTCACTGCAGGCGCAACGCAGTGAAAACGGAAGCTGCGCCCCAGGCGGCGCGGTCGAGGGTTGAAAGACGGGCCACTCCATCGAGACCAGCCGGCCACGTAAAAGTGGAAACCCCGTTGCCTTCCGCAACCCAACACGGGCTGTTGTCCTTGTTCGCACTGTGAATGAGAGGATTCTCTGTGGTTTTATTCTTAGTCGCGTTGTTTGCGTCCTAGAATACTCACGTGAAGAATGGAAAGGTGGGGAGTGGGAACCTGAGTTCGTTCTCACGTGAATTCTATTTATGAGTCTATTTACAGAATAGTCCGAATTCTCGCTCGTCGGACTGGGATTGCGGATATGCACAATGATAGCATTTATCCCTAAAGACGTATTAACTATTTCTTTGCATTTTAAATTGAATTAACGGAAATTGAAAAAAGAATATATTTTCTACATTGAATTATCTTGGAAAAGGGATATCTATCTTTTAATTATCTATAAAAAGGAATTTGTAGCGGAGATGCAGCGTTGTTCTACTTCCGTTGCTGCCGTTAAGTTGTTTATCCCCACAGTACCGAAAATAGTCTTATGTTTAGCTTTCTCATGAATCGTGATCAACATCTCTCATTTAAAACAATAATAAGTCCATCACTGACATACGCATGCCCAATTTGATGTACTGCATCTGCGTCAAACAGGAAGAAAATACAATCCATTCAAACTAAATTTTTACGGAGACTTCTAAACGCCGAATGGTTCATCTCAAATGAACATATACTTAATGAATTACAAATATAATTAATTAAGACATTTATAATTAATCAATTTTCTAAATTCTTCAACATTTTAATAATTTTTTCTGTTTTTCAACATTTCGATTTAGGACAAAATTATAACATTAAATGTATCCGTTCCCGGTTCCCCAAAGATGTATTTCACCCTTCGTAAATAAATTTATAAAACCTTTCTGAATAATTCTTCTCTAAAACCCGAAACATATTATAATAATTACTAAATTGAACTGGAAATAAATAATATTAAAAAAGATCTCTCGACATGCATTTCTCCATTTCAGTATGTGAACGTGTGTGTACTTGCATGCATTGCGTGTTCAAAAATGTAAATCAATATGGTTGTAAAGCAAAACTATCTCGTAGAAGATGCCTCTGTTCTTTTGGCATGTTGTGGTTTGGGAGGTCTTAGGGTTCGAAGCTCGACTGTGACGGATTTTTAACCACGTGATTATGACTACGTTCTGATAGGTGGATTAAGTCGTTTTTTTTTTATTCTTCTTCTTTCTTTCTTCGTCCGTCTTCTCCTTTATTTTCCTCCATCTTACACTGCTAAGAACCCCGACTCGTGTGGCAATATGTTTGAAAAATAATCTTTGCTGATTCGATTTTTTAACCTATTAAACAATTTTTGTTTTATGAAATTAAACCGCATGCTATGACACATCGGCAACATCGTTTTTTTTTTCAGCTGCATCGTTTATCGAGAGGTCAAAGAGTTCGAGTCCTGACTGAGGCGGATTTTCGACACAGCCAGATAACTGCCGAACTCACGATTTTTGTAACGAAATCAACCACTGTCCGGAAGAGAGTTATAACGGCCGGCTACTCTGATCGGTAGTTTCTTCGATCAACAGCAAGCGAATGTCGGAGAAGTGCCCCAACAAACGGGCCACGGACCGCACGCGATGTTTCTTTCCTTCCTCTTCCTTTTCCCGCATCTTCCCTTACACCCACACACTTACACTTATATGGTGTGTATTGCTACGCATTGTCGGGAGCGTAGAGTTTGTGCTGGCTGGAGCGGTGTTGCGCTGGACGGAGATACCTAGAGGGAAACACCTCCGCGGGTTCCCGTGTGAGTTTGTTCTCTCGTTCCAGCTGGGAAGGAACAGCAGCATCCACCAACATATAATGTAACATTGCTCCTGCGGGACTAAGAGCCTAAGTCGTTGACGCGCTCGGAACCATTAAATACCCATTCTTTTAGAAATTCTGTGAATTATCAAGAAGATGTTGAAATATGTCATTTGGCCTCTGAAAACGAAAACGTAATTGACAGAGCAGAGTTTATTGTCATAAAATAATTGAATTAGATCATTGCATTCGCGGAAAAGGTTAACGCAAGAATTATCCTTGCGATTTGGCTTTAGTTTCTAAAGGTCAACTTGCAATGTGGCGTATACTACATTAGATGGTGAGATGTACGCGCCAATCGGAAATTGCAGAGACCGACATTCTCTGTTACATATTTCCATTCTCTGTTATTTATGTAGTGCGAAAACGATTGCTTATATAGCCGGATTGGCCTTCCGATGCATTTGAAAGTGATATTTTTGGATTCAAAATCTTCATGCCTCAGAAACATTGCATTAGTGCAATATCACGCTACGAGAGGAATATGAGTTGCAAATAAAGCATGCAAGTTTGCAATCATGAACTATGAATATAACATTACACTGTACGTCTAATCTGTACTTAATGAATACCTTACCCTAATGATTTTGTAAATTACACGAGACCTCATTTTAGGGAATTCCAATGTCTCGAGTTGATCTTGGAGCATAGTAAGTCAGTAAAAAAGACAGAACATATAAGCTGCGTCGATGGAGAATGCTGGGGGAGGGGGGAGTGTGTAATTAATATGGACTGGTCGCACGAAAACTCCATTTATCGCTTTCATGCAACTTAGGTTAGGTGTCTGATACGCGCGCAGCTGATACCCTACTCTTCGAACCATGTTTTTGTCACGCGAAAATACACGGCACACGATTAAGTAAAGTGAAGTGGGGCGTGATGAAAACCGTGTGATATGGACAGTACTTCTTGCTAAAATGAGATCTTTCGTGTTGTATCTCAATTTGTTTAAGACATTTCAGTGGATCATTAGGAAAATATACATATTCGCTGTAAGTATCGAACGTTTTATTAAAGGGATAAAAATATTTACACAAAAAAGTTATTAAGTTAGTAAAGTTGTTACAATTTCCATTACTGGAAAACAATGTTCATACTTAGTCAAAATACAAGAGATAAAAGAATATTATCTATTCACTGAAAATTGTTTTCTGAACATGGCCGCGAGATTGCATCTTTTTTCGGAAAAGCGGAAGCAACATTGCTTTAATTTATTTTCTTGCTTATATTCTAGATTCCCCTATTGAAAGAAATCTATGTAGCGTACGGCCATGTAGTAAGAGGTGCCTAAGATTCATTAGATACGTAGTAATTCGGGAAAAATACAAAAACAATGAAACAGTTTCGATGCGGCCGCGATACGATAGCAAGACTAAAGATGAGGATGTCGCTATTAAATATTTGCTATTCACTTGATGGAATAGCAACTTTTTCTTATTTTCTTGGTACACACACTTTATTTATTCGTGTTTTTATTAAAATGTATTATTTCATTTTTAATGTTATTTCAGAGTGTTTTTATTTCTTGTTCTGGAGCAGTATGTGTACTACTTGTGAGAAAACCATTTTTTGGCCCTTTTTTCAGTAGCATTTTCAAAATATTGCGTAGCGAACGTCGTTTTCTTCTTTATTTAGAACTTTACTTAGAATGTTTTACTTATTGGTGTATCAAACACAGAAGTACAAAAATATTTTGGATGGTATTTTTCTTTCCAGGAATATTCATATGGGTTTTTGTGCACTAGGTCTGAAGCGCCCGGGAGACTTGGTTGTTTGTATAACTTCATATTTTTGAAAAACATCATAAGACACCCCAGTCTTGCTGTAAAATCTGAGAATAACCAGTTCGTCTTTTTTAGACTTACAGAAAAAGAATATAAGAACATACAGCGTTAGTGTGAAAATGCTCGAGAAATTCTCGAATCTTTTCCACGTTGCATTAGCACTTATAACTTTTTTATTGAAGTTATCTTCATACGAGTTCCAGTCCACTCTCATGTAACGCCGAACGAAAAATACTGACAGGAACGAAAATAGGATAAATACTGAAAGAAATGGGCGTTCCCTGACTGAATTACAAAACGTGCACAACGCAGTTGAATTAGGGAAGAAACGGATATGGGAGTTGTCAATAATAGCAAAAATTGTAATAATATGTTAGGATCGTTCTTTACAATTGTCATTCCAATACAGAATTTTTTTCTTCTGCGCAAGCATTTATCCTACATAAAAAGACCACATGAAATGCGATTTCATCTCTTTCCAATTTCTACTACTCGTACAATATTATTTTAATTGGTAACATGAAATTGCCGTTAAAAAATCAGGTTTTCCTTGAGCAGCCCCTAATAAAATTTAAGTTATGAGCAGTGTTGTGGTAAGATTGCGTGTACTGTGCTGGGAAAGGTGTCTTCATCTCTGAGAAGACGCTTTGAGGGCGCACAACACGTGCGCAGCTGTCACGTGTGGGAAGACACGCGATGCCACATCCGCCGACCTCGCCTCTTCCCACCCTCCCTCTTCCCCCCGCCTCTTCCCACCTTCCCTCTTCCTCCGCCTGCCACGGCTTACCCGCTCGCCAGTCCGCGCGTTCGCCCTTCCTTCCTTCCTCCCCCGCCCTTTCACCTCGCTTATCCGCCCACCCTCGCTACCGCCCCGCCCTCGCCAGTCCCCCCGTCAGCCCGTCCGCCCCCCCCGCCCGTTCTCCCGCCCGTTCGTTCGCTCGCCCGTTCGCTCGCCCGTTCGCTCGCCCGTTCGCTCGCCCGTTCGCTCGCCCGTTCGCTCGCCCGTTCGCTCGCCCGTTCGCTCGCCCGTTCGCTCGCCCGTTCGCTCGCCCGTTCGCTCGCCCGTTCGCTCGCCCGTTCGCTCGCCCGTTCGCTCGCCCGTTCGCTCGCCCGTTCGCTCGCCCGTTCGCTCGCCCGTTCGCTCGCTCGCCGGCCCTCACCCACTGTCACTCCCTTCCTCCCTCGCCGACTCCTCCACCACGCTTACCTACGCGCTCGCTCTCCCCTGCTCTCTTTCGCCCCCCCCCCGCTTTCGCTTTCCCATCCCCTCGTCTACACTACCGCACTCGCCCGCCCGCGCTCTATCTTATTCGCCCTCCTACTCGTCTGCCCCCTTTCACTCGCCCACTCCCACTCCGCCGTACCCCCACCCTCATCTCGCCTTGCCCACCCCCTCTCCGCCTTGCCCGTCCTCGCCCGCCCACTCCCCTTGCATCGAGCTGTGTTTATTGGGATGCGAGTCGGCCTGACGGCTCCGGAGGCTGCCAAGTCCACCACCACGGCCCTTGCTCTTCGCATTTATAGCCGCCGCCCGCTCGGAATGCAGGACCTCCGCCGCGGCAGGCGCTCGCAAACGCAGCAGCCATCCTCGCAGCGAAATCGCCCCACAACATTCAGCGTCGTTCCTCAGCGACAGCCATGGAATTAGGGAAGAAATGGCATTACACCTACATCGATCCCCAATCGAGCGCTATCCGTTTCTGTTTGGACCACCGCCATATAGTATTGAAAGCAGCACCTTTAAATATATTGCGAAATATTTCATAATTCATTAGTATACTTACAGTATATTAATAGTATTATTTAAAGTTTAAGATTTTAATTAACAGATTTTTATTAAATTATTTTGAGAACAAGTTTATTATTCGAGAGTCATGAAGATAACAGGAGGTAGCACTCTAGGCGGATGATGCGATATTATCGTATCTTCAAAATGTCCAGTTTGGAAGCGTCCCCAAGCGTTGCTTTTGTTTTAGTAGTTGCACTTTTTCTTCATTTTGTTGATGCCATCTTTAGAATTTGAGAATCACGATACTGAATCGACAGGTAAACAAGGGAACTATCAATCTGAAGAATGATAAGCTCTTACCATTACGATGTAAATGACGAAAAGCCTGAGTGATGACAACTAAAGTGTTATTATTAAAACTATTATTATTACAAGAGGAGAGTCTATCTCCTTTCGCGCACCATGAATGCATCAAAATTTTGTCATTAGAATCTTCACTGTTTTGATAATAATAGTATTCAGTTATTCGATTACGAAACAAGGTGACATATATCATGTATGACGTATGTGATGCCAGCATAGAAAGTAGTGTGTTTGTCAGGTCGACAATATATTCAGAACCATAGAGGAGATAACAGAGACGTATTATTTCACCTGTCCTGAGTGTTGTGCATCGTGCTATGTTTACCAATGCTTTGTTCTTCTTGTTTGCCATATTGAAGGCCGTGTCGCTTTGAATTAACGAACAATGGAGGAGGATATTCATTAACGACGTACTAAAATTATTTCGAATTTATCATACATTTCTATTTCTAACTGTTAAATAGCTGTTAAAAAATGTTAATATAATTGTATTCCCTCTGCTTTTCTATAAACGTATTATTTTATTTACGTTTTGATACGAAATAGATGTTTCATATGAATGGTATATATTGAAATATATAATTTACAATCAATCAGCAAATCATGTCTGTTTTCAATCTAGCAAAAGTGGAGTTCAGATAGCAAAACACTGAACTCTTACGCGTCCGCTCTGAAGTAGAACAGGAAAAGGATGCGCTTCTTGCGAAGTAGTTGCTCATCCGGCTAGACTACTGCACACATCTAACGGCATAGCCTTTCTACAATAAACCCATATCAGCGATTTCTCCTTTGCTTCCTCGTGTTATTGCTGGCACTAAAAATCCCTAATAAAGCGACGAGAGAAAACTGTCTCCTTTCACTGGAGTCAGAGTATTTTTTCCTGAATGAGAATCCTACGTGCATGGTGTTGAAACAGATTGTATGTTTTGACTGTAAAATGTTTCCCTTATGACGAAATAATCAAAGGAAGGGCATATAAATAATTACTTACTCTCCTCTATTCTATAGTATAGGGAAGGGAAATATTGGAAATACTTCGACAATACATCCGAAAATTTCGGCTGTAAAATCTGCATTTAAAGTTCCTTTGAGCTGTAACTTTGCATTGACGTCAGAATTAAGTTTTATGCGTTCTGTTCTAAAGATGATTATGATAGAGACAGGCAGCGATGTGGTTCATTCAGTTTTATAACCAAAAATCGACAATCCTGGATGGAGGGATTTGTCACGCATAACTCTGTCACATTGATATGTTATAAGTTTAAACATGGTTAACACGTCAGGAGTAAGATTTCCATTCGCGGATTATTAAGGGATTTTAATTTTTGTGGTACTTTACTCGAATCAACTATGATATTTTCAAAATTTTCTAACAATGTGCAGTTTTTTTGTCTAAATTTTTCTCAAATAGCAGTTATAGATATTGTATATTCCTACTTGCTTTAAAACTTCTGAAATTTTGAAAATTGCAGAAGATTTTTCGAACTTGTCTAACACCTCCGATATTAAAGTCAGAAATTTCTCAATGCACATAATGCCTCAATCTGGGTGTTTAAATCATGTCCTACACTTATTTTAAAAAAAAAGAATATTTGTTGAATATTAAGTCTAAGAGGAGGAAAAGTTTGGGTATTCCACGCATTCCCAGTAGGTTTTAGATGTATATGCGAATGCCGGAAGTGAAGGTACACCTCACCATCTCCACAGAACTCCTAAACGTCTATCGAGGTAGAGTTCCGCGAGGTATCTGTGCAGTGAATTCGAAGATCGAAATAGACGAGACAGGAGATACCGCGCATGCACTGTACCATATCGATAGTCGCCATTTATGGCGACTATCGATACTCAAAAAACATCGCAGCATAATGAGGATTGTAAACATCGACAAATTTGTTTTGGCTAAGTTAGTAATTTGTTTAATCGGTTTCCTTGTGTGCCTTCTTTCAAGAAATGTGTATATTATCTTTTGTGCCGAGAGTTTCTGACGAAAAGCTAGGAAGTCGATGTTTTTGAGAATGGCTGTCACCCTCCACTGTGACGTCAGCCTATAGTGCACAGATTCCTCGCGCGAAGTCTACGCCGCGTGGAGCCTCTGCCGTCGCGTGGTTGTGTTTCGTCGCTGCCAGGGATCGCATTGTTCTGGGCATTCGCCCAATGTGCGTTTTCTCCGTTGCATTGGTGAAAGTCTTCTCTCACTAACAGCCCAACGCTATGTTTCACTGGGTGCGCTTCCTACCGACACAGTCTTTCCACCTTCCGTTTTCGTAATGTGTCCCTGACCGCGAGGTCATAAGGTTCCTGAGTCCCGGCGGTGGCACAATTTTGGACATTAGCTAGGACGAATTCTGCCGCTGTATAGATAAGAATTCTAGCAGACATCTGCTCTGATCAGTAGTTTTCTGTGGTTTCTTCGGTTAACACCAGGCAATCGCCAGAGCAGTACCCGAACAAACGCTACTCCTTACTTACATACACTTACATGTACTGTACTGCCACAGAATATGTCGGGAGACCATTTGGGAGGTTAGAGCTAGTCCCGACTAGAACGGGGTCTTGCTGGCTGGGAATACCTGGATAGGAAAAACCCTGCAAGCCGTCGTGTAGGTATGCGCCGATATTCACTATCCAATCGGTGAAGAACATAGTCACTTCCCGTGACAAAAGACTCGGACTACACTTGCAGGATTAATGACGATAGCGATTGCCACGCCCGGAAACATGAAATAATCAATAATAACGCGTGACCAGCGCACGAGGTAAAAAAAATTATTTCCGCATTCATTACGGAAAGTTGCAGCAAAACAGTACACAATTCAGTTTTCCAGCTCCTCCATTCTCTGATGTACGCAATGTATGTCATGGTTTATATTTTTCATGTTCCTCTAACATTAATCATCATTATTAAAAACATATTTACAAAAACATAAGTGTTCATAAAATGCCATCCATGCGAACTCTTTACCATATTCTAATACCCATTCTTATAAGAACAATGTAGATTCACAGGGCCCACAAAAGTTTATCAGATGACGAATAGGTTACAGTTCAAATCTCGGCAATTTTTAATGTCTGACAATCTTGGTAAATTAAACAACTTTCTCGTTAATGTATCCTATTCCCATATTAAATTGGTATTCCATTGATACTCGTTTAAAAAAATAATTTCATCGCGAGTGTTTTAAGTGACGTGAAGACGTGATCGACGGCACTTGCTGGAAGGTGGCTGGGCGCCCGGGGCGAATGTCAGTCACGTACTTCTTTTAATCGGCCAATAGCTGCCACCAAGTCCCCTCTCGGAGAATGAAGCTAGTCTCTGGAGTGGCGCGTCCCCTCGGGGCAGCTGCAATCACGTCGGCTGCAATCTGCGAGGGCGACCTTGGCGTGCGCCGAACGCCGCCGCCGTCACCCGCCGCAACGCCCCCCGCCACCCGCCACCCGCCGCCAGCAGCCACCACCAGCCCAGCAGCAGCCCTCGACCCGTCGCCGCTACCGCCATCCCACCCCCGCTCCGCCCCGTCCCGCAGCCGCCGCCACGCTCCGCCCCGCCGCCGCCGCCACGCCGCCGCCGCCGCCGCCACGTAGTAGTATAGGAAAATGGATTTCGAGGATTCAACGGAAAGTGGTTCTTTTCCTAACATCCGTCTGTCCGTCCGTGTGACCGTCTATCCGTCCGCCGATCTGTCCGCCGATCTGTCCGCCGATCTGTCTGCCGATCTGTGTGCCGATCTGTCTGCCGATCTGTGTGCCGATCTGTCTGCCCATCTGTCTGCCCATCTGTCTTCCGTCCGTCTGTCTGTCCGTCCGTCTGTCTGTCCGTCCGTCTGTCTGTCTGTCCGTCCGTCTGTCTGTCTGTCTGTCTGTCCGTCCGTCCGTCCGTCCGTCTGTCCGTCCGTCCGTCTGTCTGTCCGTCCGTCTGTCTGTCCGTCCGTCTGTCTGTCCGTGTGTCCGTCCATCCGTCCGCCGATCTGTCCGCCGATCTGTCCGCCGATCTGTCCGCCGATCTGTCCGCCGATCTGTCTGCCGATCTGTCTGCCGATCTGTCTGCCGATCTGTGTGCCGATCTGTCTGCCGATCTGTGTGCCGATCTGTCTGCCCATCGTTCTGCCCATCTGTCTGCCCATCTGTCTGCCCATCTGCCGGCCCATCTGTCTGCCCATCTGTCTGCCCATCTGTCTTCCGTCCGTCTGTCTGTCCGTCCGTCCGTCCGTCCGTCTGTCCGTCCGTCCGTCTGTCCGTCCGTCTGTCTGTCCGTCCGTCTGTCTGTCTGTCCGTCCGTCTGTCTGCCCGTCTGTCTGCCCGTCCGTCTGTCTGCCCGTCCGTCTGTCTGCCCGTCCGTCTGTCTGCCCGTCCGTCTGTCTGCCCGTCCGTCTGTCTGCCCGTCCGTCTGTCTGCCCGTCCGTCTGTCTGCCCGTCCGTCTGTCTGCCCGTCCGTCTGTCTGCCCGTCCGTCTGTCCTGTCTATCCGTCTGTGAACACCATTAGCGCTTAAACCATGCATAGGATGTTTTCCAAATTGAAGGAACCCCTGATCAAGTGGCTCGAGGTGAAGCTTTGAGATTTTGGAAACCTTTCTTTGACATTTGGACATACTTTACATGAAGCCGCCCGGACATTTTTACAATTTTTTCAGAAACGGATCCAAAATTTTTTCTTTCAATTTCTAGTAAGAATAGGGTGAAACAACGGATATAAAAGTAGCGTAGGTCCGATGTTTACTGTTAACACTAAATTTTCGAAAATTGAAAAATTTTGAATTTTTTTCGGCGTCTTCCTACAACTACAAAATGAAAGATAGTGATTTTTCCTTAAAATAAAATTTGTTGTCCATAATAAGCTATTTCATTATCGTCATGAACGGCTCCAAAGTTTTTCTTTAAACTTTTGGTAGAGATAGTGCTAAATGTTCTATATAAAATGACAAACGTCAGTTTGTTTAATTCTTTTGTTTAAATTTTTTTCACACGTTAATATTTACATTAGCGGTGATTTGTTCACTTTATTATATTTATTATATTTATGGGCTTTAAATAATTTAATATAAAGTTTCTCGAAAACTGAAAACTAGCTCAAAATTCCATATTTTCAGAAACGCTCAAACGCTATTTTTTCCAAAACGGCTCAGTTTTACTTTAAACTTCTCCACCGAATAGTACTAATTGCACTCTTTAATATGACATAATCTTCATTTCAGGTTATTATTTCTCTGTTTTTTCAAAAATTACACAATTTTTTTTTGTTGAAAGATCTCTCACGTCGTAATAAGCACATTTCCAGCAATTTGTAAACACTATTTTATTTGTGAGTCAATGTGCTTTAAATGACTTCAAATGAAGTTTTTCGA
Source organism: Gryllus longicercus (assembly GCA_038098605.1). Taxonomy (NCBI): domain Eukaryota; kingdom Metazoa; phylum Arthropoda; class Insecta; order Orthoptera; family Gryllidae; genus Gryllus; species Gryllus longicercus. The sequence continues at coordinate 3,666,281 of JAZDUA010000002.1, read as the reverse complement.
AAACTCAAAAATTTTCTGTGAAGGAGAGCTGCAAAGCTCGAATTTACAGTAGCGCTTCAGCGCCATTTTCTTAAAAATGGCGCCAAATGTTTAAAAGAAAATTGCCATTTATGACAAGGATTTACTGTTTTTTAATATTCTTAAAATAATATTTGCGTTCTACTATTAGGAAACCGGAAAATTAAAAAAAAATGTACTTTGGGCGGCGATAGATGTCAACTGGCAAGAATATGTGGCAGCTTCGTATAGCTAGCCGAGATCAAGGGAAATATAAAACTAATAAAAGGGAAATTCTGTGCAATCAGTAGTTTCTCATTATCTTCTGGTACTCATTATTTTTCATTGACCTTTTCCTTCTCCTCCTCTAGATCCATTTTCTCTGAGAAATTCTCCTTGTACATTTCTTTCTCCTTATGTTCCTGTCCACGCTTCTCGTCCTTCAATTGTGTTTCCGTGTCTCCCTCACGTTGCTCTTTCTGCTCATCTTTCTCTTCCTGCTTGTCTTTCTTCTCGAGCTCCTATCTCCTCGTCCTTTTGTTCCTCTTCTTCTCGTTATCCTCCTCCTGTTCCACCTTTTGTTTTATTCTCGCCCTGTCATCTGCCCGCACCTCGGCTCTCCCGCACAGTTACTTCCGCCCCCATCGCCACCATGGCCCCCACCTATCCTTTCTCCACCGCCGCTCTGGGAGAAGGCCTTGATGCCTGCTCTGCACGCGAGGCAAGGTGGTGGGCCCTGCGCTTAACCTCTTCGCCTTGCGCTCTAGACGTCTATTAGTGCAAACGAGGTGTAGGAGCGGGGAAGTGATAACTCGGAACCCATTGGCTCTGTCTGTGAATAAACAACGGAAGCGTTTAAGAGCGAAGACGCATGAATTTTTTTAATACGTCCGAATACGTGCTGGAATATAATTGTTCACGCTACTTAGATCTTCATACCATAAATCATTTAATCTGACTGGTATACCCAAGTTGGGAGGGTTCAAACCCGATCGAAGCCGTGGATTTTTAAGAGCGAAAAAATCCTTCGTACGCCTTCGTTCGGATGGGAAGTAAAGCCGGCTGGCCGATGTTAGGACATTTACTTACATGTAAAAGATCCTCAAGCCTAAATGACGCCTCTGAGCTAAATTCCAATCGCCTGTTTCTCACCCAAGAAATACCTCCTTCCTCTGCTAGTTGGTGAAAGGAGCGTAGCGAAATTTGCGTGGTCAGACGGAAGAGCGGGCCTGATGGCCTGAATCTCGCCACGTAAAATAAGGCATTAATTCAATTCAATTTAATACTTCAGAAAGTTATATAAAAAGTTAATGTGCTAATTACAGCTTTGGCACGAGTGACCTCTATGCAGTAAACGAGTCCTATGAATAAATACTGTTGACAGGCACTGTGATGTGTATGAAAGCATTACGCACAAGAAGTAATCAGCCGCCCGTTGTATTCTTTGTTCGGTGATTCACACGAAGCGTACTACTTAATGTTTCTGTGCATATCATATGTACTTATAATATCAACAATTGTCATGATTATGATATGAGCTTTTACCATAACCACTTCAAAAACAATTGTATGCTGGATAAATTATTATTTGAAGCACATGTCACATTTTACGAATAAGTCTCCGATGAATAATTATAATAAACATCCGATTTGACCATTCTCCCCCTCATAAACCAACTATAAAACAATAAGTGTCGTTCGTGTAGTAAGATCAGTGAACCACTCCTTGTACTTTTAATGGAATAAAATTGTTTTACTTTATAAATCAGTCTTCACTAATTTAATGAGAATTACTTTAACCTGTAAAATTAAACGGTGCGACAGATCAATTATTTAAAAGTATGGATTTAATTCAACATTGTGAATTAAATATCTTTGTAAATTGTAAATATAATTTATCATTTTTAGAAGCAGAATAATTCGAGTATTTTTATTGAGCTGTAGAAAGAACCTTCCAAAAATAGTTTGGTAGAAAATATTGGCAATGTGATGAATTAGAATATGAATAACATATGCATCAAGACTGACCCAAAATGACCTACACAACCATATTACAAGATTTTATTTTTCGCGTTGCATTCTCGATTTTACATTTTGATAGCTGAGAAGATTCGCAGAACAGCTCGCGTTATAATCGTATCTACTCGTGATAAGATCTGTTTTCGTGTCAACTCTAAAAACACGCAAGAATGGCGAAAATAAGGAGGTTCAAATTACCTAGTGATTTTCTTTGAGATACGGCCATCTCCTGCTAGAGTGTCATTTGCAAAACACGCAGTGGCTCTCACACGCTTCCACTCAAAGTTACACACTTGCGCTAATTTTCCTGTTTTTTTGTTTTGTTTTGTTTTTGTTTTTTGTTTGTTTGTTTTTCTTCGTTAATTCGTGGTACATTCGGCCCAAACCTCCATTTCATATGGGCATTTTTAAATAACCTCATCATTATCTTCGCCTGGGCCTATCAATTTCCTATATGCTGGTAAATTTCATTTAAACTTTTAGCTTCTCTTTTCCATGTTCGCCTTTATAATTTTCCTGTCTGGTCCTATTTTTCCATCCCCAACGACTTCGTTTCTTCGCTTTGTCTCCGAAATCTCTTTTCTTTCAATCATCGGTACTCACTATTTTTCTCTCGTATTATTTCTCTCTCATTATCTCCCTCCTAGCTCTCTCTCGCTCTCTCTCTGGTTTACCTCGCCTTTTGTATTCAGTTCCTCTTTCCTTTCCATCTCCTCTCTCCTCCCGACCATCACCTCAGCCTGCCTGAGCGTTCTCGGTGCTTGCGGCCGCCGTCACTGGTTCCCGTGAGTGGATCTCGCTCGCTGGCGGGCGGGCGGGCGGGCGTTGTTGGGGCGGCTGTGCCTCGGCGGGCGGGCGAGCGGACGAACGAGCAGCGCCTGAGCGATGGCGCGCTTCAGCGGCACGCAATCACGCGCGGCGCACGAAACACGCGCGGGACGGGGCGGGCGTCCCCGCCCCAGCCCCTGCCCCTGCCCCCTCCCTCACCCCGCGCCTGCCCCAGCGGCCCTATTTCCAGAAGGACGCTCGTTACCTGCAGATTCTGCCCGCCGCAATTACCCTGGCGCACTGCAGCTGCACAGCGACGGCGTTGCGATGGTGAGTGGAATATAACCAGAGGCGATCAGAACGGGGGAGGGGCTGGGGAAACTTACCCCAGGCCCGGCTTAATTAAGGCTTTTTTTTTCATTCAAAAGAAACAAAAATGTTTTAGTCTCTATTCCAAATTTAACGCTTTAAGTTATTTCTGCTGCATGGAGAAAATAATTGTTTATGAATTGCGGGAAGAGGGAGTGTTTGGTTTGGAAAGAGGGGCCTTCTTGGATCAATTGCTCCTGGCCCCTGGTTTTCTCTGGGCGCCCCTGGATATAACTGGCATGAGTTGGAAGCATTCCGGAAAAAAAATATTGTGTTTCTCTCGGGTTCTAAACAAGATCGAAGGGGCATATGAAACTAACAAGGAGTGGTTAGCAAAACAGAGAGAAACAAGAAAGTTGCAAATGAAATTACAATTGCGCATTTTCAAAATACCAATCTGTACAAGATGTAACAAGATGTTCGGTGTGTGGATTCTTGAATTTGATACAGTAGCAAGATAAAAGTTACCGGCTGCTATTAACTCTGAGCCAGCATCGCCGCCGTCTCTGTCCCGGCGGTCCTAGAGTTTAAGATTCGATGGTAGAGGAATTTTCGACACTACCTGGATCGAATTCAGCCGCTATTTGAAGGACAATTTCTAGCTGCAGGCTGTCGATGGGTGTCAGGGGAATGAGGGAGCAGTACCCTAACAAATGAGCCAGGGACCGTTCGCGATCTTTCCTCCCTCTTCCTTTCCTGTCCTCTCTCCTTACACATAAATTTACACTTAGATACACTACACTATGACACTGTAGGGAGTCCGGTCGGAAGCTTGAAAGATTGTCCGTGCTGCTTCGGTGACCCGCTGGGGGAAGACACCTGATGGGGGAAATGCCCCCCAACCGACGTATAGGTCGGCTCCGTACCAGCCATTCCGCTAGAAACGGTCATCTCCTGGGATAAAATATTCACTACACTGAAGGGACTAATGACTCTAGCAGTTGGCGTGACCGGAAACGTCAGACAGAAAATAAAAATTATGATGTGTGTTTTGCCCCCAAATCTGTAAGGAAACACATTTGTGATGGAGATACATTGTGAAAGTTACATCTAATACGAACTATTTATATTAATACTAGTGTCTTTTGAGATTTCTTCATGAATCACTGTCACTTATTTTAACACAGTCCCCTAGTGGCATACATATTGTGCAAGGAGAAATGGTACACCTTATTAGTTCCGCATAATAAATTATCACTCGAGTTATAATCTTTCTGACAAGTGTTTCTAGCAAGTTGATGTAGCGTTAAATGTTTGACAAGGATGACACTGTTTCGGGTTCCATATACTTCAAAATGGCTTGCGGAATGTAACGATGAAATACCACTTGCAGTCGGAAAGTCTTCATGTATGATTGTCAAATTTTCTTGTAGAGCACATTAACTTAAAATTGTATTTGTGTTACTCATAAAATACGTCGTTTACGATAAGATAATTTTTCGTACCTTTCTTTGGAAGAGAGGTGAGTTAAGCAAAAAGACTCTTCGAAGTGTTTAACACTTCCATTTCCTTTTCCTCAAAATCATAAAAAATGTTTTGCAAAGTGCTAACGAAGACGTACAATCTGTAGAGTCATTCCCGAATGTTGGTAGATGTTTCCTGCATGTCCGAATTCTTCATTGTATGTTACATGTCGATATTTATCTGCAATCCAAAATAATAAGAAGTTGGTTAATTTCATTAATATGAATGAATGACAGGTTAATGGGGTAATTCTCTGACCGAGAGGTCCTAGGTTCGAGCCCTCCGATGGTGACAGAATTTTCGACACCAGCTAGGTCGAATTAAGTCGCTGTCTGGAAGAGATTTCTACCAGCCAGCTGCTCTGATCGATAGTTTTCCGTGTTTTCTCCGATACATACCTGGCGAATGCCGGAGCGGTACACTAACAAGCAGACCACGGACCGCGCGTGATCTTTCCTTCCCTTTTCTTGCCCTGTCCTCACCCCTTACATACACACGCTTACAATAGCATGCACTACACGGCCACACTACTACATACCGGGAGACCGGTCGGTAGCTTAAAGCTAGTCACTGCTGGGGCGGTGACCCGCTGGTGGGAGATACCTGGTTGTGGGGAAATCCCGTTAGCAGACGGTATTCGGCGCCGGATCTCGCCATCCAGCGGGGGAAGATCACCGCCGAAGATCACTCCCGATTTGGAAAAAATGCACTATACTTACAGAACTAATGACCTCTGTAGTTAACGCACCTGGGACCATGACCGACCGACCGACCGACCAACCAACGGGTGAAGATAACGAGGATATTGTATTTCGTAGGTCAAATCAGAACAACGTGTTTTAATTGAATAAAGAAATACTTTTGCATAAAACACGTTGGACACTGCACTACCACACATGCCAGGAGACCGGTCGGGAGTTTAGAGCTTGCCCCGGCTGGGGCGTTGCCGAGGGGTAGATTGGCGCCGGACGCGTCGAGGTGGGTCGTTCCTCGTCCTGACGGGGGATGCAGGGTGGGCTCTCAAGTATTCCTTTCTTTTACCAGTCAGCCTTATCCTCCCCATCGTTCATTGTCATTCTTTGATAATATCCTGTCTCTTTTCTTCTACCCCTTCTATTTCACTGGCCCCCCCTGTATGCAGATCGCCCACCCATGTGTTTGCCGTGCATGGTGACCCGTATCGGTGTGCCCTGGCAGTTGAGGGGCCTATTTCTTTCCCAACTACTACTTGTGGTACTTTCTGCTTTGCACCTTGGGATACGTTGTTTATGTATTTTAGGGAACATTCCTTATAGGTTTCCAACACACTTGCTTTCGTCTCGGACTCTTCTAGACGGGCAGTCGGGAGCTAACCCACTCCTGATGAATCGGCTGGGGCTAGGTGTTGTACCGAACTGCAGGGTAAGTGGTGGGATCCACGGCGGGGCAGCGCTGTGTCATCCTCCCATGATATCTCCGTGGCAATCCTGGCACTCCGATGGAGTGTCCCCTAGTTGGGCTCCGTGGTGGGTGGGCACCACGGGGATGAATCTCATATCCATCTCCATGGGTACTAAACATTCTCCCCCGCCATCAGGAAATCAGAAAGAAAACAAAAATACAAGACATTGGAGATGGTGTCCATGAACTCAAATGGCGCTGGGGCGCACATGTTGCCCGTCAAGACCCTACCTAATCGAAGTCAAACGTCAATAAAATATACAGAACGTCAATAAATCAATAATTGATTTATTCTGAATATGTCCAAGAACGCATGTAACGGATATGTTTTTTATTCGAATTTGATTTTCTGTATATTTACCCCATTTGAGATTTGGTAGGATCTTGACGGGCAACATATCCGCCCCAAAGCCATTTGAGTTAATGGACACTTTCTCCAATGTCTTGTATTTTTATTTTATTTCTGATTTCCTCGCATCTAATTCTATCTCCTAGTGATGTATGAATAATGTTCTTCTCCATATGTCTCTGGCATCTTATTAGCATGGACTGCTGTGCTTTTGTTACAGGCCACTCTTAAGAGCCATGAGTTGATACTGATGTGATGCAGGAATCTATAATGAATGTTTGGGTTGTCATGCTAACTTTTCTATAAATAATTTTCTAAAAATTTATATTTATTTCATTTATTATATATATTCTAAATTTTTCTATAAATACTATTTTAAATTACTAAACTTTTCTTCTATTAATCGTCTGTAATATAGTATTCTTTTTAAAAGCGGCAAAATGTACTTGCACCAGGGCGGCAAACCAGTGCGTGACAGCCCTGTTGCATTCTTTCCTTTTTGTTAACTTGACAGAAAAACATGATATCCACTTACAAAGACGCACATTGCAGTCTTTGCATCACACTTTGCATCGAACTGTTTCTCAGTCATAGTACCCAGTAGCCGAAGGCCATTCTCCGTAAACGCAATGCATATTTTTAATATTATTGCAACTACAATAGAGTGCTTATTTGGAAATGGATGATCGTAATGAAATCCATACAAATGTCAACATGTATCAATTTCCCTTGTGTTTTATCTGTATACACGTCTTAACCAACAATGCATTGCTTTCTTCTGGCAATGAACAATTTCTGTTCTGTAATATGCAAATTACGTCTTTTAGCCCCGAATGTTTGTATCGGCTTCTGCCAGAACGTCCGAAATGAACCTCATTCGCCGGCACCGGAAGAAATATTCCTTGTTCGTGCAATCGTTGGGTCGCATGAAATTATAATCCACTGCGACGGAGCAATCTTATTGCTTCAGGTAGACGGTTCCGCATGCATATTAATGGTCTCCTTCGTGCCCACCGTAGCCACGCCATCTCCACCCCACCGGCAATAATATTTCTCAGAACTGCGACACCACTCACAGAGCAATCCTTCTCTTCATTCAGTTTCCAGTTTATCACATCTCTTCACCTCGATTGATACCCCCAACTCGTCACCTTTACCTTTACGGGCGAAGGAGTTCTCTCACTTGCATAAAATAATGGAAAAAAGAGAAAGAAAAAAATGAATAAAAAACACCATTATCTCGAGTTTATGAAGTTACAGCGCTCAAATCATATTTTTCACTTGAATTAATATTGAAAGGAGATTGTTGGAACACAGAAAGGTGATTTTTGCAGATATTTTCCCAGTATGTAGGTTTTATAGAAGATATTAGTTTTATTGATCAGCTTATTCATAGCCTTATTTATTGTTTTGCTATTCTTATGATTCCCGATGTTGACGAATTTTCGACAGTGACTAGTTAGCTAGGTCGAATTATTTTTTTTTTCTTTCATTTCTTTACTTTATCGACTTCTTAACTGAGATTAATTCAGTGCTCTGAATACCCGGTCATTAACATTTGAATGAACGTTTTGCAAATCATTCATGAAATATTAACTTGGAATGTTTTATATGAGTTTAAATTGATGATATTTTGGGTTGAAATATTGATGTCCATATTTGTTTATCAATAATTTAGAGCAAATTACGATTTGCATTTTTTTTCGTATTTTTACACGACTCTTTATCAAACGTATTTCGCATAGAAGATCAAATACTTCATATTCACAAAGAAATAAACCCTAATAAGAGGATCTTTGTTGAGAATAGTTGTCATTTTGGTCCACAATTCCTGCACGTTAAATGAAAATCAAGCACGTCTTTATTCTGGTATATTTCCTTTCTTGCTCTTTTCTGTTATTTCGTGAGTTGAGTCTAAAACTGGCAGACAGTCTTCTAGAGACAGATTTCTCACGTGTCCTAAAATTTAGATTTCATCTAGAACAAGCAATTGCTAAAACATTTACACAGCAATATTTTGCAAAAGTTCCGTAAAGAATGCAAATATGTCCTGATTTTTGTTGTTTAGATACGAACAAATATGAAGACTTTTACGCAAAAATTCCTGGAAGTGAGTCCTTCTAACGTCGAAAGCAATACCTTTTTATCAATGGTGAATTTGTATTTCACTCGAATACAAATAGGCAATGAATACATCAACTAAGTTGAAGTTGAACAGAAATACCTCAACTAACATGAAGTTGTACTAAAAGCCAAATGGCGAGCAGTATTGTATTTAAAATAGAATTGGGCTAATACATGCATTTTCTTTCATTCCTGATTCCTATACGTTTCTTGTTTGTTTTTTGTTTTTCTTGTTGTTTTTTCTTCTATTTGTTTCATTCTGAATGTTACAGTTTCTTCAAATGTTCCTTTATCATATCTCACGTTGGACTTAGGCATTCGCCCCGACATTTGACCACCCCTCGCCACGACCCGTCTCATGCGATTGTCCGTCCACTCCATCTCGTCCTCCAGCGGTTCATTGATTTTCCTCCCGTCCTCGTCCCGGTCCTCGACGCATACATATCGACCTGCGTCTGCAATCCGGCACGAGGGAGCCGGTCTTCTTCTCCTTCAGGTCCTTCTATTAAGACAAACTTCGGCTGAGGACAGTCCCGGTGGCGATTTCTTGCCGTCGCCTCCAGAGCGCCAGATTTGTCCTGGCTCCCGCGCGCCTCCACTCCGCGGCAGCCGCCGTCGTATCGATTGCAGTCGAAAGGCGCGGCGCGGTCTGCGCTCATTTTCTGGAGATCGAACGGGCGACCTCCCGGCGAGGGCGCGCCGCCTGCCTCTGTCACCCGAGGCCGGCGCAGCGCGGCGCGGCGCCGCGCGGCGTCGCGATTGTAACGAGTCACTTCCTGCACTCAGCGCGACGCGACGGGTGCGCCGCCCTGCCGTCGCCCCGGCGCCAAATCGGCGCGCAGTGGGCGGGCTAATGGCAAATCTTAGCAAAACATCGATACTTCGATACGTCAACAAAAGATATTCCATGTCTACGAAAAAATCGACAGAAAAACATCCACATTTAAAAACCTGTGTTTTAAGTGTGATGAAGCATATCAAAGTAAACTCGTGGTTCTATTGTGATACATAACACTTCAGTATTATTTTAATGTATATTCTGCCTTAAATTTGATTGAGATCTTCATTTTCTAATCAATGTTCTATGTAGTCAAGGTTCTAAATGCAGTTTACCGATATTACCCAGTGAAAGATAATCAAAAAAGGTAAAAAAAAAAAAAACACTAGAGAAAGGTTGCAAATAGCAAATGGTTTTGTGCGTCTGGGAATCCACAACAGTGACAGTTGTGATGGCTATTGATAGCGAAAATCCACACGAAATATTAGATAATGGAAATTGTATTTATATTATGAGAAATCTTTTTTTAAAAAATCGATGTTTCTCAACAAATATATTGATCTGAAGAAAATGTCGAAATATAAAAACATCGATGTTATAATATCCATGTTTCTGTTCTAAAATATCTATGTTTTAAAAACATTAATTGTTTTGATATCCCTAGTGTATGCACTGTCTTGTTTACGACCCCTAGTTATAGAAATATTGAGTTCCGCTTTCTGCGCAGTTTGCAGGCGCAAATTGCCGATCGTGATGTAGCTTCCAATCGCCTAACCGTTGCCCAGTTTTTGTAAACAAAAATATTAAATTAATATTTCACAATTAAAAGTTTAAATTGTTATTAAAATTCGATTGCAGATACATTAATTACATTTGCTCGCGCTGTATTCATTTAAAAATTTCCTGCTTTACCTACTCCCCGCTTGAACTATCGCTCGTTGACGGTGTGTCATTCTCTTCGGACAACTGGGCAATTTTGCTACAGAATGTAATTTGTTAACGTGCGCGCATGTGTGTGTGTGTGTGTGTATGTGTCCGTCCGTCTCTTTATCCTTGCTCACGATTAGACAATTTCTGGTCCATAGTTTGGATCTCGACGAGCCTTGGTCTGCTGGAGGCGAATTGGCCATTTTTTTCGTATCCGTCTAATCTAACTACAAAACGCAAATTAATACATAAGAAAATAATTTTAAAACTCTTTATAGCATCAGAAATGACAAAGTGATTATTAACAATTTTATGCCATTTTTTGTTTTTGCTTATGTACATACTAGTTCATTAATTTTACAATTAATAGTGAATCATTCGATTGTATTTGTTGTACGTTTAAATCTTTTGTCTCATATTCTTAAATATTCCATGATTCCTAGAAGTAAGAATAACAATTGAGATTTCTTTGTCTTCTCTTCGCTGAGGACAGTTACGGTTTACAGAAGGTACCGTATTTGTTGAATTTCTGAAAGTTATAAGAAGTTTGAGAATTGTATAATCTGGATGGCAAGAGTGACAATACGTATTATACACTCAAAATTGGTAAGCAAAAATACGAAGTTGGATACTGAACTCATTTTGTATGCATTGAAGACACACCTCTAAAAATAATTTCCAAGAGCTTTGTCTGTTAATTTGTGAATTGAAATATACTATGCGTTGTTTTTTTTCTGCGTTTTTAACCAAACCTAAACCACATGCCCTTTACAACATGATCATTCTTTTAAAATAAGTGTACATAAATTGGCAATGATTTATAACTTACGAAGGCGGTTCAAAAAGTAATGATAAAACGCTCTACAGAAGAAAAAAATATTCAATCTTCCCAATTGACATGCTGCCTCCCTCACTAATACACTTGCTATCGTTCATGAGAATTTTTGAACACGAACGCCAGGCCATCTTTCCCGAGCTCCCTGCAGCGCGCCTCCAGAGCTATGATGACCTTGTGATAGTCCTTGAATTTCCGTCCTCTAGCTCAGGGAACAGCCGGAAGTCGCAAGGAGCCAAATCTGGTCTGTACTGTGGATGGGGTACGATGTTGCGATGCCTCGTACGTTCAAGAAATCCACTAGAGCGCGAGCGACGTGCGGCCTCGCGTTGTCATGGTGCGCAGTACCCATCTGCATGAAACGCGTCGCATCGTCCACAATCGAAAATGCGTTGCCGATTGAAATGTCTAAGACAGCGGCAAGCTCTCTAATGGTCATTCGTCGATCTTCGCGAATAATAGCGGCAGATGTATTCAGCAGAACGTCGGTGCGAGACGTTGAAGGTCGCCCCCTCGCGCGGCTCGTCGGCGGTGCTCTCTCTACCTTTCTCGAACGCTTTATGTCATTTGTTGGAGGTCACGTGGGGCATAACATCTTCACTGCACACCTTAGTCAATAATGCATATGCATCTTTTCGGTTCTTTCAGAGTTCCACCAAACATTTTACGTTACAACGTTTCTCTAAATTTTTATCCACGCGGGACATGGAAGGTAATTATTTAACACACGTCACATGAAGCGCCACATACGTTTTCTCGCTACTCCGGTCAACTTGAAACTAGCAATATTGTTGGCATAACAAATAGGTTACGCGTTGATATACAGTGCTTCCCCATTCGCAACACATTTTCCCTCAGGGTCCCTATTATCATTACTTTTTGAACAGCCCTCGTAAAACCTAATAGTTTAGTAATTCTTAAAACTGCAGTGTATTGAAATTAAATAAAGTTTGATTACATAAGTAAGTCTCAGAACTCACATCAAAACCTGACAAATAGCAGATTTTAAAAATCCAGCTATAATAGAGCGGAATTTGCAAACCGATTGCCATTACATTGAGAAGACCAATGGCAGTTTTTCCTCATTAGGAGTGATGTAATCGCGACCATTATAGTATGAAGCATTCTACCTTTTACTTTCGTCTTTATTTAGGCTTCAGTGATAGGGAGAATATCCAAATCCAGCAAGCCAGCAAGCGTGACAAGACTTTCATTTCCAAAATGGAAAAGACAAGGGAGCATGTGAAGGGAAGAACCGTGAAGGAAACGATTCCATTTACTCCTCCATTTCATAATGTAGTTATGCAACAAGGTTGCACGTTTTTCACATACATTTGTACCTTCCTAATTGATTAAATGATAGTTTGAAATCTTCCTCTAAAGTGTGGAATCAATGTTTTGTACGTTCTTCACACCGATAAATCGACTGACGGCAAATTATAATAAATCGATTCTACCTGTCCGTCCTGTGTAATGCCTGTCCGTCTATGCACAATGCTAGCGCATAAACCGTTCAATCGATTTGATATTCCAAAATTGATATTCCGCAATCATTCTTTCTAATGTCGATGCCCCTGGTATTTGAAACTCATATTTAAATTTTTGGGGGTACTTCACACGAAGCCCTTTCGATATTTTATTTTTTTTTTAAAATGGGTACAAACTTTTTTATTAAATTGTGTTGTTGAAGATTGCAATGGACGTTTAAAAGAATGGTGCAATGGATGTTTAAGAATATCCTTTTTGCATTCCGCAATTTTTTGAAAAAAAGATAAGATACTTTTTCCCCAGACAAAGTCTGTTGTACAAACTTAGCTCTTTAAATAGGTAATGTGCAATATTTGAAAAAAATTGTAGATTTTGCGTATTTGAGCTTTAAATTTATGAAATTCATTCATATTTAATATTCAGTAAAGCCATGTTTCACAGGAGTGTTCTTTCACAAGAACATTTTTGTGTCCTCTTAATACGGAAGAATTTCGTAGTTCGTTGCTTCTATCTGATATTAATTCTTATATGAACTAATTTGTCTTTAAACGTTCTGCAGACTATTTTCCTTTACAAATGTCCAATAAACACACTTTTTCCGGTTTATTTTTAGCCGATGTGATGCATTGTTAGATATATGTAACTTACTTTATGCGTGTTTTACTTTAATTAAGGAATTTACTAATTTGGTATTTAACGTCCCACATCTTTGTTTCATGTAAATAAGTGTGGGGAAAATGATGCGGTATTGTTGTCGTGCAGCGATGTCACAATCAGGGAGGCTGATGATGACGGCTAAGTCGAATGCCAGCTCTCGAAATAAATATATTAAGTTGGCTGAGATAACTTCCAGTATTTCTTCATGTAAATAAGTTGCTACCGTTCAACGACTCCCTTCCTAATTATTGTTATTTTGATTCCAGGTAAGTTGCTGTCTTACTCCATACCCGAAAAGCTGGTTTTGTATACCAACAGTAAAGGTAAGTTTATATGACCGGCAAATGCCCTTGACTTACATTTCCACGCCGGTTTATTCGACCATTTACATATGGATGGATGTCCTTCTAAGGCATAAGACATAACATCTGTTCATAAAAAGAAATCATTTTTAACGTGATATACCCAATCCACTGACTTTGTGCAGCCTTGAAAGATTTTTATGCCATGGGACTTTTTTTTAATATATCTTTATTAGTGAACGAATGTACATAGTTCAGTATTATGTATACTACATCATATGTATTTTTATGACTTATATTTAACTTAAATGCTAATCTTACAACTAATTCTAAATACACATGAATAGGAAACTCACAGAGCACCTATGTGATTAATTGAGTTCTGAAAATATGCTGAGGAATGAATCTAATGGATATCTATTTTTTATTCTTGTTGGGAGCTGGTAGGTGGTGGCTAGGCCGTAATGGGTGGCTTGGGTTATTGTGTTTATTTTGGAGAAGAAATTGTTAGATAGGAGCGCGATATGGTCAAGTATAGGGGGTAAATTAAATTATTTATGCAGTTGAATGTTTGAGATGAAACAGGGTGCATGAGTGGCAAGTCTGAGGAAATTATTTTGGATGATCTGTAATTTATTTATATTAGTTTTAGAAGCATTGATCCAGATAGGGCATGCATACAGCATTAGGGGTCTAATTATTGATTTATAGATGGTGATGGCATTGTTTAATGAGAGCTTACTATTGCGATTTAAGAGTGGCTTTAGTTGAATGAATTTTATTTTGGCTTGCTGTGCTTTTGCTGTTATGTGATTTTTCCAATTTAGTCTGGTATCAAGATTCAGCCCTAGGTATTTGACAGATTCATTGTGCGAGGTCCATGGAATTGGGTTATTGTTTATTTGGAGTGGCGTTGGGGTTGAAAATGTTCTTAATGAGAATATTTTGGCGCATGATTTTGTAGGATTTAGTTTGATTTTCCATTTGACAGACCATTCATCAATTTTATTTAAGTGTGTTTGAATTTGTTTACAGATTAGATCAGTTGAATGATTGGACATGGAAATTGCGGTGTCATCGGCGAATTGGGCGATGTGCGTGTGTGATGTTATGGGAATGTCGGCTGTGTATATGTTGAAAAGCGTGGGTGAAAACAGTGGTGAGCCTTGAGGTAATCCAGCTGTAATTCTGCGGGGATTGGATGTGTGATTATTAACTGTGACTGAAAATGTTCTATCGTGGAGAAAGCTATTAATGGTATTAATTAAATAGTTAGGGGTACCTATTTCTTTAAGTTTGAATATTAATCCAGGGTACCACACTTTGTCAAAAGCTTTCGAAATGTCTAAAAAGGTAACTATTGTATGGTGTTTTTTTTTAAATGCCGTGTGTATGTGCTCCGTGATTCTTAATAATTGATGAGAAGTTGAAACTTTATTAGTGAAGCCAAATTGGTGCATTGGGATTGTTTGAGTTTTATTCAAATGGGAATTTAGTCTTTTAAGGATTAGTTTTTCTAGGATTTTTGATAAAGTGGGAAGAAGGCTAATGGGTCTGTAGTTGTCAGTTCTGGATAGATTTTTGAATGGCTTGGGGATGGGTATTACATTTGAATTTTTCCAAATAACGGGGAAGTAACCAGTTCTAATTATTGAATTGTAAATATTGGTGATATATGCTATTGTGGGTTTAGGTAAGTTTTTTAAGATTTTGTTACTTATTTTGTCGTGACCAGGGGCTTTTCTTATTGGCAAAATCTTAATTATATTAATGACTTTATTTGGGGATATGTAGTTTATTTTGTGTGGTACGTTATAGTTGGGGGCTGATGCTATTTCGAGTATGTTTGAATGCAGTGGGTGAGTTGGGGTGGCATTGGGGGTAAATGATTTAGCAAAGTGATCGGCTAATGCTTCAGCCTTCTCATCAGAAGCGAATTTCTTGCCCGTTGGAGTTGTTAATGGGGGTATTATTGCTTTCTTTTTCAAGATATTTTTAGTGAATTGCCACAACGTGTTGTTATTTGTGCTGAGGGACTGGATTAAGTTATTGTAAATTGTTTGTTTATGTTCCCTTAGTGATTTTTTTACGATGTTGGACAGTAAATTTAACTCTTTCTTAAGCTGTGGGTTTCTCATGGTGCACCAAAGTCTTCTTGTTTTGTATCTAGTGTTAATAATTGTGAGAATGTTTTTCGGAAGTTTTTTATTGAAATGTTTAGTGGTGGGGGGCTGAGCATTATTATTAAGAGTGTTGATTGTGTTAATTATCATATTGTTTAAAAAGGCTATAGCTTGTTCTATTTCTATGGGAGTTTTTAATATTTTAAAGTGGGGTGATTGTTTTTGAATTATGTTCTTAAATTTTTTCCAGTTGATGTTTTGTGTGTTAAGTGTGAGAGTTGGAGTGTGAGGGGGCGTAATTTGTTGTTGAGATGATGGTTGCCAGGTGATCCGAGTCTAGTTCAAAGAAGGGTGCTGAGTAAAAAGTGGTTTGAGTGTTAGAAATTGCAATATCTAATATGTCTGGGTGTTTATTGTGATCTGTGGGGTAGTGAGTGGGTTCTGCTGGGATAATTAACTGAAGTTTGAGGTCCGTAATTATTTTGCTGAGTTGGCGTCCTGCAGTGTTGGTATTTCTACATCCCCATATAGTGTTTTTAGCATTAAGATCCCCAATCAGAAGAGTGGGCGAATTCATCTGGAATAGCGCTGAAATATTCGAGTCAGAAATTTTTGTTTTCGGAGGCTTGTATGCCGCTATTAGGGTTATTAATCTATTGTTTAGAGGGAATTTAATGGCTATAGTTTCGAGACCTGGGGTGTGTGGAAGGTTGATTTTAATAAATGGTATGGATTTTTCTATTAGTATTAGTACACCACCTCCGTTTGCATTTGATCTGTCGGTTCTGACTACACTATAGCCTGATATATTAAATGTGACATCTGATTTTAAATGCGTTTCCGTTATGCAAGCTAAATTTATTTTGTTATCATTTAAGAAATACGTTAGTTCTAATTTTTTATTGTTGATGCCGTTCGCGTTCCAGTTGAGCAGATTTAAATTATTTTTATGGTACTGTTGCATTATTGTTGTTAAAATAGGCTGAGAGAGATGCTTGTAAATTGCTGACTATTGTTGGGATGATATTATTAATAATATTGACTAAGAAGCAGGTAATTGAGTTAATAATGGAATGAATGAAGGAGTTATTATTAGAATTATTTATAAGAGGAGGATGTGTGGATGGGTTATTGTTGGGTTGGTTGTTTTGATTTGTATTTTGTGGAGGGTTTGGAGCAAATGTGAAATTTGAAATATTGTTAGATGTGGGGAGAGGTGGGAAGTTTTGTGAGGTGAGTCTTGGAGGGGGGTTGTTTCTTAATCTATTTTTAATATTGCCTGATTTGGGGTTACTTGAGGGGGGTGTCTATTTGTTTTTTATAGTATGGACATTCTATTGATCTTAAATCAGCTCTGTGAGATCCATTGCAATTTTTACAGATTGCAGGTAAGTCTTTTTTAGGGCAATTAACAGAATAATGATCTTGTGCACAGAAAATACACGCGATTGAATTGTTGCAGTTATTCTTTGTGTGTCCAAAGTCTAAGCACCGCATACACTGAACTGGACCTTTCGGCCTTCTTCTTCTTTCTGGCTTAACACTAATGTTACAGATCTGATTAATTTGTAGCACTTGTTCGATATTTTGACTTCCGTTGAATTCTGCTGCAATAACAGGAATGGGCACGTTATTTTTATAGAGTCTTGTTACACTGATGATGGACGGGAATTTGTGCTGAAGGTCTTCGGTTATTTCCTCTGGTGTAATTGTTGGGTGAATGTTTTTGAAGACGACAGAAAATTTTTTATTGGCTGTATCTTTGTAGGTGTGAAATTGTCTTTTAGTTTCAATGAGGTATTTGATGGCTTTTCTGAAGTCTGCTATTGATTTAAACATTATTTTAATTCTGTTTCCGTTGAAATCTGTTGTAAATTGGCTGGTTAATTTGCTTTTAATCGCTTTGTTGAATTCCGAGATATTGTGGATATTATTTACATACATTCATTCATCAGCATAGCAGTGTTTCATTTCCCCTCACACCTTCGTTCCATTTGCGAAATGGGCTGATGGAATCGCTCGACGAATGGTGAGAATGTAGGAGATGAAGTTTGTCCTGTGAAGAAGGATGAGGTGATATCTCCCTCCCACAGTCTTCGGCTCCATCTGACTGTTGAGTGTACTCTCCCAGAGGGAGTGATATAAGAAGACCGTCTTCATGTGGACGAATGGCTGATTGGATATTCTACAGTCTCCTTTTTTGCTGGGAATACCATACAGCTCTGAAGCTATACAGAATAATAAATAACCCATCACTCCTGTGCTCAGATATGCCAACACGATCTCCAGACGTAAAAATGCCTCATATGGGTTGTATCTACAATCCAAAAGCTTTCTGCAAGTTGTAAATGTCATTTTCGTTTTTTCCATTATCAAATGAATCAGAAAAGGTTATTTTCAAACCGGAAAGATTTTCAATGTTGACCAGTGCTATTTTATCACGAAGAAAACCATTTTCTGTTTGCGTGCATTGAAGATATTTTTTTTAAGTGTCTCCTTTAAAAAATTTAAAAGTTATTTTGAAAGTAAATTACATTTTTAAGTAACAAATGGAGGAAATAGCACACATTCTACACTGTTTTTTCTTTTCTTTTGGATGGAACAATACACAGATCTGTGTTAATACACTACATTTGTATCAATTGCTTATATCTACTTAAAATTAACTTACAATAATATTACTAATAATCTTAAAACACAACTTATATTACTACTTGGGTGGTAGAGGTATATTTATAAAATATCTTTAGGTCGAGATCTGAAAATGTATTCAGGAATGTATGGAATGTATGGAAGAAAATGTATTCTTGATGCCGGTTCTTTGTAGTGTGTTTTGGCAGAGTCTTAGATGGGTTAGGTTAGGTATATTTAGGATGTTTTTCAAGAAGTGAGTGGATAAAAAATAATGTGGTTGGTTGTCGGTTTTAACTGCAATTGTTTATAAAGTTGTGCATTGGAGATGGTACGGAAGAACTGATTTGGGATTACTTGTAGTGTTTTTGTATTAGATTTGGCAACACTTATCCATTCTGTGAATGCGTATCACATTAGTGGTTGTATGATACTTTCATATAGCAGTATGGCTGTATTAATAGGTAGTTTAGGTGATCTATTGATATTGGTTTTAGTTGGTGTAATTTAAGTATTGCTTCTATTTCATTGTCGATGTGATTTTTCTAATTGAGTCGGATGTCTAAGAAAACACTTAGATATTTTATGGGTTTGTTATGAGGACGCCATTGTACAGATTCTTGATTCAGTTGTAAGGGGGAAGGGGTTGTAATATCTTATGGAAAATATTTTTGCTGTTGTTTTTGACGGATTTATTTTAATTTCGTTTTTGGTTGCCTAGTTGTCAATTTGGTGTAGGTATAACTGAAGACTTATCTTTATTTATTGTGTTTATGGTAGGAACCGATGAATATAATATATTATAGCAGTGTATCAGCAAATTGGACGGTTTTTATATTACTATGTTTCGTTGGTCGGCTACGTACAAGTTATAAAGAGCATGAGATAAGGGAGATCCTGGGAGAAAGACCTACCTTGAACGCTTTAGGAGTAGAGTGATGGTTATCGACTGTAACGGCAAAAGTTCTGTGTTCAGGAAGCTGGAAATGATTTATGTGATGTAATCTTTTCTTTTATTTAATAGTTTAAAGCTAAACGCCAAATTCTATCGAAGGCCTGAGAAATGTCGCGAAAGATTGTTAATGTGTGATAGTTTTATATATATATATATATATATATATATATATATATATATATATATATATATATATATATATCCTATGGATGTTGTCAGTGATACTGAGTAGTTGGTGATGCGTGGAACTTTTCCATTTTTTTATGCGTATGGCCTTTGTGATATGAAGGTTTTAAACCGTTTTAGTATTATTTTTTCTAGAAGTTTTGATAGATTTGGAAGCAGACCGGTCAGAGATGCATTCTTGTTTGGTTTTTGTACCAGAATAATGATTGCATAATTCTATACTTGCGGAAAGTAACCTAGTCTGAAGCATGAGTTGAAGAAATTGGTTAGATATACAATGGTTGCTTGGGGAAGGTTTTTTATAGTAAATTGTTAATTATATCATGCCCAGGGGCTTTCATGATACGATTTTTTTATTTATTTGTTTACGTCATGCCTGCATAGGATTTTGCACTTTGTCTGACCTCAAGAGCCCCGCGCAAGCCGCTGAAGAACAAATGCAAAGAAATTTGATGGGTGGGGATGAGGCAAGTTCTGGGAGTGGAAACCTTCGGGCAGCAATCAACGAGACCATATGGTCACATACACTTCAACATAACCATACCCGATGCGGGACTCGAACCTGCGATCCTTCGGTCCGAGATCGCTACTGCACTTCTGCCTTAAAGACCTCGGCCATCGGGACCAGCAAATTCTATTTAAGACATTAAATGGTGGTTTCTAAGAACTTTTTCAGATTATAATATAGTTTTACTTTTACACAATGAGTGTAAGCGTGTTTAAATTAACAATTAAAGCACAAAATGGGTTTGTGAATCTCATTTAAACATTTTATCACGGACGCGTAAATGTGTTAAAAATATAATAAGCACTATTGGAGATCGTACTCGCAGCTCCTTGTGTGTAAACAAAGTGTACATTTCTCTTGCCAGAGAGAGACATTGTATCATGGAACAGAAAAATAAGCACTTGTGTTACTACGATATAATGACCCTCCCCACGCACTCTCGTTCGCCGGTCGCTGTGCGCTGCCTCCGAGTGGCGTCCGCCCACGCTCTGTAACGCGAACCGCCTACTGAACAGTCGCCTGGTGACGTTGAAGGCTAACAAATATTTGTCTGGTGATGTGTTCTTCAACAGACGTTATCATCCGCACCTGAAGGACAGGAGAATGACGAATAAGTAAACCTCCAGTCAGACTTGCGTACAAAAAGTTTCAACGTGCTTAGTGAAAGTTTATACACATCTGCTTTTGCGAGATAGAAGTGAAGTGAAGTCGTGGATTTGCCCATGCCTACAGAAATATGGTTCGAAAGGTCCAAGTTCTAAGGCATGTGAAAGGTATTAATAGCACATTTTCTGAAGTACGAATATTTACTTTTATATACAAATTCTAATGTGTGTAAAAAAATTATTTCGAAGAGTTTGCAAAGAGGTTATAATGTCACTTACCACCACGAACGTGTGTGCTATATTTAATGTTAATATCTGCACGAATTAGTGGTTATTTTGTTGCCATATAAGAATGGTTGCTGTTCTAGATTTCTGATTTTTTTTTCTTCACTTCAAGGAATGAGTTTTCATTAAGAACCTGCATTTACAGAGCACAACGGAGAAAACATTCCAACTGTGATTTTCTCAAAGAAACGCTCGCAAGGTAGTTTCATTAAAGTACATTCTTTCAGTCTCCATATTCTCCAAATTTAAACAATTCACGAGTTATGGTATGAAACAGAAAAAGTGAATGCAGCTATTTGCAAACAATATTATAGTTAAAATAAATTTCTTGTCACATTTGTTTAATATTATTTGTTCAAAGGTCATTTTCCAAGTACAACCAGATCTGCTCTTCAAAAGATTTTAACTGAATATCATCTTTATGTTTAAGTATTTAATAGGAGTAGCATTTCCTTCTTAAAGCAATGAAAAACACCAGCCTTCAAACTCACAACCACATTGAAATGTAAAGAAAGGAAATATTGTGTTGACATTCATTGTCCTGCTTTGAAGTGTCTGTTACGATATTCGCTTCTGATACTCATTAGTACCATGTACAACCAAAGGCTGTGAGCAAACAATAAAATTTATTTCCACATACTCTATATAATCAGAGGTATCCGGACACGGCCAAAGTGGTGTTACGGTGTGTTCGTGTTTTTCATGGGGGAAATTTCACCCCTTGTTATGTGTGGAACTATCACGGCACAGGTCTACGTTGATTTTTTAAACTCCTTCTTGCATCCTACTGTTGAGCGCAATTCGAGGAGGGCGATTTCATATTTCAACGCGATCAAGCACCGGTTCATACTGCACGGCCGGTGGCGGAGTGGTTACACGACAAT
Source organism: Gryllus longicercus (assembly GCA_038098605.1). NCBI lineage: Eukaryota > Metazoa > Arthropoda > Insecta > Orthoptera > Gryllidae > Gryllus > Gryllus longicercus. The sequence goes on along the minus strand of JAZDUA010000002.1, from coordinate 3,644,587 downwards.
AACATCCCTGTAATGGACTGGCAAGCGCAGAATCCTGACTTGAATCATATCGAACACCTTTGGTATGTTTTGGAACGCTGAATTTGTGCCAGGCCTCGCCGATCTACATCGATACCTTTCCTCAGTGCAGCACTTCATGAAGTATGGGCTACCATTCCCCAGAAACCTTCCAGCACTTGATTGAAAGTATGCCTGCGAGAGTGGAAGCAGTCATCAAGGCTAAAGGGTGGGCCAACACCCTATTGAATTCCTGCACAACCGATGGAGGGCACCACGTACTGTTAAGTCATTTTCAGCCACGTATCCGGCTACGTTTGATCACATATGTATAATTCATCTAAAAAGAGTGTTAAGTGAGGCTAAGCTTCTCCCCAGCACAAGGGGTCACGCCCATAATCGTGCATCCACCAGTGCGGTCCACTACTTACTGAAGGCCACCCATCCCATGTGCATGCATTTGTTTTCGACGCTGTCAAGAACAGACGCCCTCTGGCGGAGCCCGACTCCACTTCTTACAGCCGCCGGCCACTCCGTTCCTATCCCGACTGCGTCGTGAGCACTACCACAGACTAAAGGGATCCTCGCACATTCATTACACACACACATTATAAATGATGGATGTGTACCATTTACAAGGTACAATCTACACAATACGCCACGAGTATGTTACAGTTGGATAGGGAATTTCTCCACAGGCCTGCGTCAGAGATATTTAAGACGAAAAAATAGAAATTCGCCAATGATGATATCAGGGAGTGGTTCCCAACCTCTTTGGTTGTGCGGGCCTCTTTGGTTGTGTTTAAAATATTACATGCCGTACACACACTTACATGCACTGCACTACGACAGATGCCGGGTGGCCGGTCGGGAGCTTCGAGCTTGTTCCGACTGGGGCGGTGCACCGCTGGTAGGAGATAGGAGATGGGAGATGGGAGATGGGAGACATAGGATTTTTACCCAATCGGGCATCTCGCACCAACGGGGCACCGCCCCAGCCGGGCACGCTCTAAGCTCCCGATCGGTCTCACAGCATGTGTGGTAATGTAGTGTTTGCAAGTGTGTATGGGATGAGAACATGACAAGGAAGAGGAAGGAAAGATCGCACGTGGCCCGAGGCTCGTTTGTTAGGGTACTGCTCGGGCATTCACCTGGTATTGATCACAAAGTACGGAAAACTACCTAACGGAGCTGCCGCTAGAATTCTCCTCCAGACAGTGATTAGACAATGAATATTATAAATACTTGTTAGAGACATTAAGATGTGAAGGGATACTTTTATTTATTACATTGTAGCCGTATAACGATGGGATTGCCTGCTGCTTGTTCTTGTGGGTGAAACTGTCACAGTCGCTGCAGAAGAACAGCAAAAATAAAATTTTATTTTATTTAAATTCTCAGAGTTCTAACACCGTCCCACTTTGAAACTTGCCTGACTAATGTAAAACACCTCAGAGAATACAATGGTATATTTATCCAATTTTTAAATCTTCGGGTTACAGAAGAAATTAAAAAAATAACATCAAAGTCAAATAATGCTTTTAAAAAACCTTAATAAATACATTCATTAAATAAAAGTGCATCATTTATTCTTTAATGTCGTCAGTTTTGTCACAACACAAGTTCAAAAAGGTTCAATTAAGCGATGCAAGCATTTTTCAAAAATTTTCAAAATTAATAACGTATAGAAAAAACATCTTTGGGGGAAAATAAAAAAATGTGTGTTTCATATTTTTGCTAACACTCTTCATAGAAAAAAGTTTAAAACTCTGGGACATCAAGACCAATATTTTTTTTAATTTGTGCAATTTGGCGTGAAATGACTTTTTTCCTCTTCAGTACTCGTTTCTCTTCTCAATAATGTAGAAATTGTATTTTTGTAAACCTTTTTTATGGGGATAATAAGTCTGAATTACTAATTTGATTTGAAAATTACAAAATTCCAACTTCGAAAGTTCCAATTTTTTTTTAAATATACCATTTCTTCTTGGAATTATCCAATAATTTAGTATGTAAAATCGAACGGAAGTTCATTGTGTATCAAATAGATATGCAATTTATACCGAGTGTACTATTTCAATATTTCTTCTTATACTGTCTTCCTTGATCACATTAGAAATGTTGCAATCCTGTGCAATCTACCTTTGTCCACAAAATGTATATATTATCTTTTATAAACTCGTCATTCAATGTTTTACTTGGCATAGATAAGGTTTAATCGAGAGATTCGAATGATTATCCTGATATAATTATCATGCATGCTTATAGTAACGAGTCTCGGAGACTTCCTCAGAATAACTGAGATTGAGAAGCGATAATGTTATCTTAGAATTTCTAGTGTAAACAATAACGAAGTAAAGGATATCAGGAAAAAGAATGAAGGGCATCTGGTACTTTTTAAAATTGCTGTACTATACTAAGTTCATTAATTACAAAATTGTCAATTTTGTAATTAAAATTACAACATTGTAAACTTTAAGAAACAGCATAGTATAAATATAAAATTCATATATGTAGAAAAATTCAAATTGCCGGAGCCAATTGTCGGTTGAATACAGTTTTCAGTAATTAATGGTCGGGAACATAAAAGACTCACAAAAGCTGCGCAATATTATATGAATGAACTACTGTATCCGTTGTTTAAACACAATGTTGTTATTTCAAGAGTGTAATAAGCAAATTGAAACGTCTCGCCTTCTTGTTAATTGTTTAATGATAATTAAAAGTGGGGAAAAGTTAGTATAAGATTAGTACCAGATTACAATAGAGCGCTATTTATTTGTAGTGCCTAATTTCTTGATAGAGTAACCAAATCCACCTGCTTAAATACTGGTAATGAAAACTTTTTGAAATATATCTTAAATTTGAATTTAATGTATTGTTATTTAAATTACTCGCATTTAATGGTACGATACGGAATGTTATTTACCTTATCTCCGTTCATAAGAATAGGAGTTATTTTGCTCCATGTACCCATTAAAATTCAAGCCTTGAGAAAGAATTGCCACCTGCAGAACCAAAAAGGAGACTTGACGTAAATTCCCTTACTTTCTTTCTTTTGTCTCCGATTTCTCTTTGTCAAAGAGATGCAGATAACAATCCATGTGTTTTCATCGAGTGTTTTGGTTTTTCCTTGGACCAGTGCACTCGCTACCGACGCACAAGCTAATCTTAGGAACAGGTGCTTCTTATTTTGAGAAGGAGCGTGCCAGCAGTTAGAAAAAAAATAATTAAAGATCCCATGTCATGAGAAATGTGCAAGCTACATCGTAACTTTTAAAAATATCAAAGTAATTTAAAACTTTAAATTAGGCTATGAATTGTACGCTCCCTTACGAAACTTACAGAATTTGTTTTTATATTGTAAGTTCAGAACATTATTTTTAGTTTGTAAATTCCTTTCAACGGTTCTTGAAGATAAAAAAAAATGTAATTTAACATAATTTTTTTTTCATGTTCTTTATTTTGCTGTCCATTTATAAAGTGAAAGTATGTCTAAAAATCGTAAAGTTACAACATTTGTGTAGACGTTTAATTTACTATTTTCATGTAGTATAATTAAAGCAATATCAATACAAAAAACTCGAGTAGTAAAAAACTCGAGTCGTAGTGAAGTCAAATTCATTACAATTCGTTCTCCATGATATGACATTTCAATGTTCTCTGACTGTAAACGTTTAGAGATTGTGTACTACCTGTCTGCTGAGAATACTTCCCCTCAAGACATCCACCAACCATCTTTAGCATTTGATGACGTGAGGAACTTCGATTTGCTCTCTGTGGTCATTAAAATCGCGCAAAAATCCGTCCTAATGCAAGTGTCCAATTTCCGTGGTGTTTCCAAGGGCATCTGCTGGCAGCCGAGTTCGCGATCGTGATGTTTGTTCTTCGCCGATCGAAGAAGTTTTCTGCCGTCGAGGACCTTTTGTTTTGGTCGTCTTCTTATCTCCCTCGGAAGTAGCGCCTCGACACACAAAGAAGGCGCCAGGCGGACGTTGCGATAACGGTGAGGTTCCATCGATTTCGCGTCTTCACATTATTTCTGAACGGTCTCCTAGTAGGGTTCTTCAGCCCGAATATCCCTTAGTAAAGGAACATTGTTGCAAAAAAGTGACATTTCAAAAATCCACATTTTTTAGTTAGACGAAGAAATATAGTTAGAAAAAAAGGCCAACTGTAGAAGGAAAAAATCGTAAGGGTAGTTTACAACCAGCCGATGTATAGAAGTAAACAGTGTCTTTGGTCGCGAAATAAACGGCTTTGCTCAGAATTCTGTTCAGACATTCTGCAAAATGACAATTTGGAGGCGTCACTTTTTTGTGAAGCAAACGTTTTTCTTGAGATTTGTTATTTTTCATATTTTGCCTTACATTTCAACAAAATTCGTAGTTTAGTCTTTTCTCAATGCACCGTATCAAAATTGGGAATGCGATAAACACTAGTAATTATTAACATACAATGTAGGCTTTCACGGCCGGTTTCCACATCAAAATCAGTTGTTTCCGGGCTTGAAGGCCGTGGTCCAATGGAAACTTGTCCCAGGCAAAAACGCGCTATGATCAAAACACTTTACGACCGTGTTAAACGCATTTGCGAACCCGATCACCTACCCGAAGAACTACAACACCTGGAGAAGGCCTTACAAGCCAACGGGTACAAGCCCAGTGAAGTAAGACGAGCTCTTCACCCGAAGAGGAAGACAGAACAAAACCACGCAGAAGATACTCTACTCGGTACTGTCTTCTTGCCCTATGTGATTAGGGTAACGGACCGCATAGGAAGACTGCTAGCTAGACACAGGGTTAAAACTGTCTTTAAACCCACCCAACAACTCCGTAACATTTTACGTTCGGCCAAAGAACCCCAGGATCGTATGTCTTTAGCTGGAGTATACAGAATTCCTTGCTCTTGTGGTTCCGTATACATAGGTACTACAGGGAGAAGTTTCAATACTAGGTTAAAAGAACACAAAAGGAACTGCCGCCTAGGACATACTGACAAGTCAGCAGTCGCCGATCACGCGCTGTCGGGACGCGGACACGACATGCGCTTCGAAGCGACGGATATTCTCTCCACCAGCACACACTACTACAAGAGACTCCAAATGGAAGACATCGAGATTTACAAACACAAGAACAATTTTAACAGAAAAGAAGAAGGAGAAAAATTAAACAGTACATGGTACCCGGCACTTCGTACGACCAAAACTCGGCAGCTAACCAGTACCGCTGACGTGGCCCAATCAGGTGCGAGAACAGGCGGCGCGCCCCAATCAGATGCGAGCGCGCGAACCTCGCCTTTCACTATGAATACAGGCCCCAGAGCCGCGGGAGCGTCAGTCAACGCGGCGCTGCCAACTAGGACACTTCGCCCCCGCCAGCAACGCCACTGAGGATGCCTGCCACATTTGCAGGCGAAACGTATGGACAAGTTTCCATTGGACCACGGCCTTCAAGCCCGGAAACAACTGATTTTGAACTAGTAATTATTAACACACTACAAATTTTAGGACCAAATATAGTGATGGATCAGATTGTTTTCAAGGAAATGCGTTTTCTTCCTAGCTTTTTTTAGGGAGGGAAGTGTGAATGCAACTAACACACCCTCACAAAGGGGCTCAAACGTGCTAATAAGTGCTGCAATTTGAAAAGACGTGATGATTATTAAAATTACGCTGCCCTGAAATGTCATCTTCTTAAGTTGTGTTTTCAAGAGACTGTCTTTCCTCACAACAAAATAAGTGTATTTCGAAAAAAACCTTCAAGAAATAACAGCATGAGTTTTTTTCATGCAACAAAGAGTGGTAATTTATAAAGCAATGTTTACATTAAACTAGAGGAGCTTCAACAGCACATGCATTCTCTTTATATTATAATTTTACTTTTATGTAATATTATGGCACAATTGCTGTCTTTCTTTCAAATATCACTTTATCTCGTAAATAACAATTTTTTTCAAAAATTACATAAATAGCTATTTATATAACAATTCCACTAAATAAGTCATTAAAGACGAGGCCGGAAGCTTAACTGTAAAGCGGAGCGATATTGAGCCAAATAGTTAACCTTCCGGCCGAGTCCTTAAAGACTAATAGATTTCACACATTAGTGTTACATAGGTTTCATTTTCTCGTATACGTACGTGTATGTGGAGTAATATACGTAGTCAGGGCCGGATTTACCTACAAGCAAAATAAGCAGTTGCTTGGGGGCCCCCATTCACCAGGGGCCCCGCGTTTCGGAAAAATACGCATACCATATTTTTTGTCTGTGAAATAATTGTTAATCAAGTAGTCTACTGTGTAACAAAATGTACAATTTCAAAACATTTTTTAAAAATATTTATTACGTGTTAAATTAGTCTAATATTAACTACACTTTATTTCTTTACCTATAACTGAATATGTAATTTTTTTTTGTAATTATGTATGTATTTAATGTAAAAAAATGTAACACAAGTAAAAATGTCTATAAAAAATTATCAGTTTTCATTTGTATCTGTACTGGTACTATAATACATTTTTTATTTAATAAAGATGAAGCTATTTTTTCGTGGGGGGGCAACACAATTTTGTGCTTGGGGCCCCGCACTACTTAAATCCGGCCCTGTACGTAGTACAGGGAAAGTTATGTAATGCTGAGGAAAATTTATTTTGAGATTTCAACGGAAATACACGTTTTGGGCTCCTTGACAACGAAAAATATTTTTTTTAAACATCCGTCCGTTCATTCGTCTATCCGTCTGTGAACACCACCAGCGCTTAAACCATACAAAGGATGTATTTTTCCAAAATGGATACTCCGCGGACGATCTGGCTCAACTCGTGGCGCTGCGATATTGAAAAACCGTCTTCAAAATTAGAGGGTACATTACATGAAGTCCCCCGTACATTTTAAAAATTTTCTCAAAAACGGCTCTCATTTTTTTAAAATTCCTTGTCATAATAGAGTAAAATACACTTATAAAGGTGGCGTAGGTCCAATTGACAAGATCAACTCTGAATTTTTTTCGGCATCTTCCTCAAACATTATAAACTTGCAAATAGTGAATGTTCTATTAAATTAATTTTTTTTTCTAATGTGAGTCCTTTCATTAAAGCCACGTACATGTTTTTGAAACCTTTAGTAGTTTTCGCGCAATATTGCGTGAAATATGAGTAATTTAAGAAAAATAACAATGACGATTTTCTCAAAAGCGCCTAAATTTTTTTCTTTAAACTTTTGGTAGGGCTAGTGCCTAATGTACTCTATGAGATGACATAACGCCATGTTTTTTTCTCTTATTTAGGTTTTTCAAAAATACAATTCGTTTGACTTGTCTCTCACGTCGTTAATATTTATACTAGCAGCAATTTGTTCACATAACTGTATTTACTATTACAGATGCTTCAAATAATTTCAACTCACTGGTTTTCTGTAAAAATGAGCTCAGAATTCCGCACCTTCTGAAACGCTCAAACACAATTTTCTCAAAAGTTTTTTCTTCAAACTTTTCCAACGGGTAGTGCTAATTACACTGTTAAAAACGACATAAATTTCATTTTGCTGCATTCTTTGTTGTTGTTTTTTCTTCAAAAAATACACAATTTTTTTAAAATATCTCTCACGCCGTTTAAGTGCTCATTTTCAGCGATTTGTAAACACAATTTGTAACTAGCATTTGCAAGTTAAAGAACCTCAAATGACTTTAAATGAAGTTTTTCGAAAACTCAAAAAGTTTATGTGAAAAAAAGCTTCAAATTTCGCATTTACAATAACGTTTAGACACCATATTCTTGAAAATGACTCCAAAGTTTTGCAATGAAAGTTGCCATATAGGACGACGTTTTACTCTTCCTTAATATTTTGAAGGTAATATCGGTTCTACCTTTAGAATAAACGAATATTTTTTTAAAGTATAATAAAAGCTCCAGTGTAAGAAACGAAGAAAGAAACGAGAAATATGAAATGCTATACATCTTAAATAGCATCGCACTGCATCAAAACACCTAGAATTACGATCAAGAAGCGCAGTATTTACAGAGCGGGTGACTAACTTTGACGCCCAATTACTCCAGAAATACTCACAGCTTCAAAAAATTCAATACGACTTTATTTGAAAATATGTTTTGGAAGAACACGCTTCATTAAAAATAAATTGTATCTTCATAATTGTAGTTGTAGGAAGATGCCAAAAACAATATATTTTTTCATTTGTCGCGAAATCAGGATTTTAACCAACATGAGAGCTACACCATTTTCTTAAAAGTCCTTCTTACTATCCACTAACAAAAGGTCTTAAAAAACAATGGAGCCGTTTTTGAGGAAAAAACTTGGTTAAAAAATTAAAAATTGCCTATATTTCACGCAACATTACGCGAAAAATTGTGCATGTACACGTAGGCTTCCGCGGCTCGAGTCCATTACTTCAATGCTGTCCGGGTGACGCCGCGTCGTTGGCAGATAGGCCTATCTGCCAACGACGCGGCGTCACCCGGACAGCATTGAAGTAAAAATTGTGCATGTCCTAATTTCAAAATCTATCTTTAAGGAACAGATTTTATTAAGGGAAAAATCTTAATCTTCATAATTGTAGTTGTAGGAGGATGCCGAAAAAATTGAACTTTCGCAATTTTCGCAAAATCAGAGATATCAACGAAAACGAGACCTGCACTCTTTAACATCCTTCACACTATCCAACAACAAAATTTAATAAAAAAATCGGATCTATTTGTTTTAATTATGAAAATGTTCCAGAGGCGTCATGTAAATTACCTCCAAAAATTAATATATCCGTTTCAAATTCATGGCGCCACGGCATCAGAAAGATCTATTTGGAATATCAATTTTGGACAAAATCGGCTGAACGGTTTAGCCTCAGCATTGTTTCCAGGCAGACGGACAGACAGAGGGACAATCAATTTTTTGTTATCAAGGAACCACAAAACATGGATTCTGACTACACAATGTGTTAGAGGAAGTATTTTTCTATATATAGGGACAAAATTTATCCAATTTTTCATTGCCAGAGCCCGGCAATTCGAGATTATGTGTCGAAAATTCGCCATCTTGTCCCAAAGCATTACATAACTTCTACTATACTGAGAAAGCTGTTGCCGGAAAGCAAAAAGCACTAAGATTCTGTATTAAAAATATTTTAAAACTTCATAGTTTTGAAGAAGTTAGGTTATTGGTATGACTAAAAAATAAATAGAGAAATTTTGCAGTCTAATAAAACATTCTGATGTTTTATAGCTATGCTCTTCACGTGGCCGGTATGGAAATTGGCGTTTCCAAACAAATTGTGTGCTACTTTCTCTGCCCGATTACAAACACTGTAAGGCAATACAGAGATTATGGTCAAGAATTGCGAAACCCCAGCGACTTCATCGCACAATTCCTGGCGTGCATGAAACGTTCATGGAGTAAGGCCTTGGCCTCTCTGGCCTTTCCAGTAACTTAGTGAATATCTACAACGAGATGCATCTAGTTGCTGTGATTGGTGCCTCGCTTTACTAGCCCTCAGAATTGCATGCACATTTAGACGCTATCAGATAAAAGCGAATGTCAACAGATTGTAATCGAATTAAATTGATGCTGATAAGATTTAGTGAGGGAAATAACAAAGAAAAAGTATACATCATTCTCTGAAGATAATAAATCTGCTTTATTTTCTGATCTTAATATGACTTTTTCCACTCATCTTTTGTTTAACTTCTTATCATGGCAAAATAATAATGTAAACGTCAAAAGTTTGTGTATCTAAAAATTGTTTTAAATCAGTGCTAAAGAGTGGATGACAGGAATATGAACAGATGGCATCAAAACCGTAATAGTTTAGACAGAATTTTCTCAACCTGTGTTTAGGTTAAGAAATTTATCGGTTGATTCTGAAGCCCCATTTTGAAAATTATTTATGGTACCTCAGATTGAAACTCGATGACTGTCGTCGAACAGAAATTACTTACACTTACCAATAAAAACAGTCTTGCAATCCATCTAGCATTATCTATTATATATATATATATATATATATATATATATATATATATATATATATATATATATATATTGATTCTCCTTTTAAGATGTTAAATAATCAACCTACTGAACCCTTGCGAGCCTTGCGAGTACATCACCCAAAAGCACGATGGGGCCATGAAACATGGCGGCCCAAATTAAATATTGTGGAACAGGGTGAAGAGTAGCGATGTTGATAGAAAATGGTCAGCTATTTTGCTTTTGTATTCGTTTAATGACATATATTTAGCTCGCGGTGAATTTGGGAATTTGGAATAAACTAAGGTGCCTTGAGGATCTTTCTTAGGAATTTATTTTGGAATGCCACTAACTTTTGGAGGTTACTGGGTGCTAAGCCACCCCATACTGGACATGCATAGGTTAGAGTGAGTTAAATAATTGATTTGTACAGTAATATTCGTCTTTGTACAGTAATATTCGGCTACTATTCGCAGATTGAGAGATAATTAAAGGAAATATGTTATACGTTTTGACAAGAGCTTTAGTTGTAGTTGCGTGGATGTGGGGTTTCCAGGTTAGTCGTTTGTCAAAAAAAATCCTAGGTACTTCACCGGCGAAGAAGTCCACGGGATGTGATTTCCACTAATGTTAAGTTTGGGGGGATTTTTCGGTCGGCGTAATGTGAATATCTTTGCTTGGCACGATAAAACGTTGGGCATTTCCAATATTTAAACAAATCATATTTCAACACAACTTTTTTTTTTGCATGTACATTTTTTTTATGATTCTGACATTTGTTAATCGCGGGAAATCATGTGTCAGTTTAAAGGCTACGCAAAAAATGTAACTAAGAAATAAACTCTATAACAATGCATCATTGACTTTTGACACTAAACATATTTCAAAACAACTTACCTTTTCCTGACATTACACAAGAAGCAGGCTAATTTTGTGAGGAAACTCCTTGCCGCTAGTGACGCAAGTTGTGAACTAAACAGCTCACACAGAGAAATAAACAATGTCAGGCTTTTACGAGTTTGAAACAAAAAGTTTCTTCAATCTTGTAAAAGAAAAAAATGAGGTTAACCATTCCGAATTGGAATTGCGTTGGACGCATATTTGCCTTGCATTAATATCCCACTGAGAAGAGGCAAAATAGGAAATCAATCTAATCCCTAGCTTTCTTATCAATTAGGTAAGAGACTTATAACTTATTACTTATGTTTAAGATAAGCAACTAAGTCTGTAAATACATATGAATAGTTACATTTACTGAACTATGTATTTTTCTTCAAAAAACAGTAAACAAAAACCTTGTTTCCGTCACATTCTTACGAAATTCATTTATCCTTTTGTAAGCGTTCATTACAATGTTCAGTTTTCAAAGGAAAGTATCATAGGTCATAACACTGTGAAAATCAGAAGAGGATATACTGTAGCTGAACACCTTGCTTAGACAGAAGAAGTCACCAATTGAAGAAATAATGTAAACCCTAAAAATATACAAATGAGTTTGTCAACTTAGTTTCGCATGAAAACGAGTATATGACTTCACTAGTATTTTGTACAGACATTCAAAAAGAGGTGTATGAACAAAGAAAAATGCAGGTATTTAATGTCCATTGTAAAAACCATTTTTAGCATTTTAAAAACAATGTTGTAAAATGTATCGTTATAAATTCGTTGACACAATGTTACCTGAACAAGGAGCAATTTCTCGTGTACACACCTATAATGTAGATTGTGGACCCCGCAAACACATTGTCGACTTAATAAATCATTGTTTTGCAAGTGAAAATAGCTTCACATGGGAGCTCGATTGTCAACTTCACTGGCAACCCGCGTTACGATTCCCAAAAGCTCTTATTGTGTAGATTACGGCATGAAAAACTTAACTTGAGTCCCTTATAGGAACATGAAAACCTGATTTTAAGGCCCTATGACGCATTGTTTCCGATGTACGCGCGATGATGAGGCGTGTTGCAGCGTATGTGTGTTGCGGTTTATATGTGTGCCTGATTTCTCATATATGCCATAATTTGCGAACTTGTCTCTTTTTTTGTCTTCTATTTGTTTGATGCAGGACCGGAGGGTAATTCCCTATTCAGCAGTCTTGCACGTAGGGGTTTTGTGTTGCTGGTTTCTTCTATGCTGCAAAAATTGTCGTCTTTCGCTTTGTACAGAAAGGAACTCCTGGAATGCAGTACACAATTTCATAGACGCGCAACCGAATTAAGCGATTAGAGGATATATCTATGTAATTGGAATTTTAGGATCGGAATAATCCGACTTTTGCCAGTTTTTTAGGTATTCGCGACCTGGGTCTTTTTTTTTTAACCCCCTTGGTGGGACATGTGGCAAGCACCACGCACTCCCATCACTGTACCTAGCTGATTTGGCCTGCCTGAGCTTTTTCTTAAGTCGCGCAGCTAGAAATTCAGTCGATTGTATTAAGATTTCAGCGCCATATTTCTCCAGGCAGGAATCGAACCCGGGACAGCCATACAGAAAGCTGTCCATGAGCCACTCGAGGGGCTCTGAGTATGGGAGATAAATATGTAAATAATTGAAGAAAATTCTATTCACTGTTCTATTGTACAACTGTTTTTAAGGAAGATAATGTTTTTTATGAGTTTGTAGGAATTTTATGGTACAGAGTACAAAAGCATTGGAACTTTGTGTTACAGGTAGCAAATTAATGTATAATGGACTTTTAAGTTTATTGTATATCAAGTAAACCTCGCCTAAAGACGCTTTGTCTGGTTGAAAATGTAAATTAAAGTTTACAATATTGACAATACAACCTTTTGTTAATTGTCGACCGAGGTAGATAACTTGCCACTCGCAAACATGCTACTATAGTGTGTTGAAATTAATGTAATGAACAAAGAAGAAATAATGTAACATCTATTCCAAATGTACCTCGAAAAAGACTTAAGGAAATTGGATAAAATAAAATACACATAAATACTTCACAACGCACTTCATATATTTATAATTTCCAGTATCGAATTGATTCCGTAATCTCGAGACGCGTATTAATGTATGTAGCTCCTCCCAAATGTGTTTGTCAGCTACTGCCACCGCGTACGGACAGGCGTTTTCACGCGAGATTGCTTCCGGCACCGGACTCCCGAAGGGGGGCGCGACCGATGTTTGTGGAGCGGGTGCCCTGGCCGAAAGCCAGCCCCAGCCCCCCCCCCCCAGCCCCCCTCTCCAGCCCTCCCCGCGGCGCCAACCATCCCTGCGCCAGCGCCCGCCGGCCCCGCTCTCTGCCCCCCAAGCCCGCCGCGCGCCGCCCGTCCACTGGCGCCCGCCGTGGATTTCGTGCGAATGCATATTTTCCCCTGCTATCAAGGAGTGTGCACACTGCGCATTTATACGAAACATCCAATCATAAGAACGGTTTTAAGCATATTTGCAAGTGGCTAATTATTATGGATATTTTCCTTTAAAATGTTTATCGTGACACATGTTTCTTTACATTTATTTTCATCCGTCAATTTTATTTTCAATTTTGTAATGTGTTTTGTATGTACGTGGTTCATAGTAACTAATACCGATTTTCTGCATTTGATATACACAAGATATTTATTGATCTGTTAAATCACAATAGTTTCCAGTAATACGCGCTACCGGCAAGTCAATTTTGAGTGTTGATGATGCCGGTTAACTCTTCAGCGCAACTTGCATTTCATGCAATCCAACACGTCAGAGGAAGACTGTACCCACAAATTAAGGAAACGGGATGCGAAAGAGAAGGGGGCCTTTTTGAAGGTTTATAAATTTAATACTCCACATTTGGATGACTTTCCTAGATTTTTATTTCATAAAAGCATACGTATTAAATGGATTCTTAATCCGGTCTCTAAAAACGATGAATATGACTTCCAGTAATTTAATCCCTGCAAGATAAGCAACTCTGCATGTCACTGTTCGATTAATTGGTTGCTTATTTCATGTGTTCTGGCGCATCAACTGCTATGGCAATTAGTTTTGCACGTGTAGTGTACGATTTTATCACGGGAGGTGGCGGTGTTCTTCCTCCCTCTGGATGGCGAGATCCAACGTCGCTATACGAAGGCTTGCGGGGTTTTCCCCAACTAGGTATCTCCGCCCAGTGGGGATTCGCCTCTGCCGGAACTAGCTCTAAGCTCCCGAGCGGTCTTCCAAGATGTACGGCAGTGCAGTGCATATAAGTGTGTGCGCTAGTAAGGAGTGAGAATAGGATAAAAACAGGAAAGAAGGATTGCGCGCTGTCCATGGCCTGTTTGGTTAGGGTACTGCTTCGGCATTCGCCTGGTAATGAAAGGAATAACCGCAGAAATCTTCCGATCAGAGCAGCTGGACGCAAGAATTCTCCTCCAGACTGCGGCTGAATTTAATCTAGCGATCAAGCCAGAGTCAAAAATCTGTCACTGTAATTAACTATAATAGTAAAGTAATCTGACAGTGCATCCCGTCGTAAGAAGATGCTAAATCAACGGGAATCTTCTCCACCTTTCTTCTCATTAAAATGCACTTCAAAGTCGTTTGAGGTGTCTGCTCAATAAAGGCCAATCTACAAAATGTGCCTGGCCATTGACCTCTTAGTCCGGTGGCTGCTGAAGAGAGGGAGTATTCACATTACCTTATGGAAAAAAATCAATCGGTAAACAAAGCGTCGTGAATGGAGGTTACCGCTTAATTGAAATGGCTTAAGTAAATTGAATTGAGCAGGTTTCACTGTAATTGCATTCAGCGTATTCCTAACAAACAATAAAACCCAATAACTGATTATTTATCCCTTCAAAAAGGAAACCTTTTCTATACTTATATAATAATTAACCAAATGTTTTAAATTAATCTAAAAAAACATCAATGTCAATCTGATATTCCTTTAATACCACACACTCAAACGACGTGAAAGGTGTTCGTAAAGAAAGATTTGAATCGCGCGCAGGCACGAAATGACGTGCGACGCGATAGAACACCTGGCCACCGTTATCTCCCCTGACGCAATCCCCGGCGTCCTCGCCCTCGGCCGCGCTCAAAGCCGCGTCCGCGACCTTGTCGTTCTGAGCGGCCTTGCCCTTCCGCAAGGTTGCGCCGCTGTCGCCCCCCCCCCCCCCCCCCCGATTGCCATCGGCCTTGCCCCTCCACGCACGCGTCGGCGCGCACGTCCTCCAAAAAGAGGGGGCGCTCTCGCGCAGGTAAACAGCGCGCCCGCGTTTCCACGAGCAGGTGAAACCGCGGCGCGTTTCTTCCCAATGCTTCCATCCACAATATGGCAAGTAAAATTCAAAGAAAAGTTTATTTATCTTGTCAAAAGATATTTGTAATTAATTTTAAACTGCGAAGCGTAATGACAGTTCTTTCTAATTGAAAGAAACGTTTGTTCTTTGATACGTTCGTACACGTAGGTTAGTTAATATTCGGAAATGATTATCCAAACAATTTTAAACGAAGATCCTTGAGGATTTGAAAAACATTTATGCAAGGGATTCATTCCTCGTTGCTCATACAGGACCCGGTAATAGAGTGCACTAAGAATGACAAATAAAATACGTTGTCTAGTATCAATAATTTGTGCAAAGTTCTGCAGAACTTTGTTTTCGGCCCGGAAGCTGCAAGCTCTGAGGATGATCGCTACGCGATCGAAACGATTATCAGCCAAATAATTTGTTCATACCAGACATCTTTTAATTATCATTCTTCAATAACAGAAGATATCTACATCACTAGCGATCTAATTAATTAAAGAGTACACTAAGTTATGTATGTGGGCAAAACGAAATAGTGAAAACCCTATTCAAAATTTTCAAAAAACATGATCTTTGTCATTGGTCATTTTTTACCAGAAAGGTATGCCAAATCTTACATTAAATATTGTTCCCTGTTTCTATGATTGCCTACTTATATAATAAAGGAGAGAGAGACTATTTGTTGTTTGAGTGTTATTTAGGATAGTTTATCACATTAGCGGGTACAGACAAAAATTTGCACTTTCATCTCGTGTAGCAGGGACTTGAAAATGGCCCTGTGTTGCGTGAACAGAAAATAGGCATCCGTGCCGCACGGCCTGCGTGACGCGTACAACTTTTTCTGGGTTGTACTTCCTTTATTTCTGCTTCCACGCTTTCAATGTACCGAAAAAGGTCATCACGATCCTCGAGTTCGGTAGCATAAACGCAGTCTTTCTTTAATCCCCAGCTCCAAAAAAGTTGCGAGTATCTGAGTTACAAAATTCAGATACTGAATTCCTAAACGTTCGGGTGAGAAGTGAGAACCGAGAATAAATTCATCCACAATACCTACCGACACATTTACAGAGAATCGCTCTTGGTGAGCTACACTACGTGCAACTTGCGGATTTCCTCGGCCCTCACATGCAAATTGTGCACATCAATTGTGACAGTTGTTGTAAAACTCTCTTCATCTAACCAAAGAAAGAAATTTTCTCGTTTTCTTTGCATTTGCGCAGGAAATCCCTAGAAAATTGAAAACATTAAGTGAATTGAAATAATTGAAATTATAAGTGTCATCTACACAAAATGCTGTACCTACTGGAAATGAAAAAGTCGTTATCTCTCCGCATGAATTGTTCGCCAGACGACAGACTGTGAAGCTTTGGTCTCGTGCGCTTTTCGCCTTGTGCTCGCTTCCGAGGCTTGTCGGATAGTATTAGCAATTGAGTTTTCCACAGAAGTGGCGAGGTGAAGCCGTTCTCGTACTTGCCGTAGCCCATGTTACATGAGCACAAGCGCATAGTCCAAAGTTTCACGTTAATTGTTTAAAAAACTCCACGAGTAAGACTATTCAATTTTGGCAAATTCAGTGTGTACATTACACATGGGATAAGGTTCCGGTGTATTAGCAAGGGACTGAATCACCCAGTATAAATACTTTATGATTGTTTTACACATTTAAAAGGAATATGATTTCTTAGGGTGAATCATGAATATGATTATACGTATTCATAAGACATAAGCTAACACTTCTAAGAGAATTTTAACCATTTAAACCGGCAAAGGTAGCTCAGGATATTAACTTGATATCACTGCAATGCCTTTGACCTGGAGGTTGACCTACAGCTAGTGACTGTAGTATTTTGGTTTTATCGCGGAAGTTTCCTTCCATTGTGATGAAGTTTTCCAGTTTCTGAATAATCTTATTCTATAAAGTTTGTTGGGTCGGTCCGGCTGCCCGAGATCGCTAAGGCAGTAGTACCCTAGTGATCTCGGACAGATGGATCGCGGGTCCTTTCACCCCTTATCATCGTCATCCGTGTCATCCTGACAGTTACCATAACGTTACACGCAATAGTGGTCGCTAATGACCTAGAATTTGATGCTATCTTAAATAACAAAAAAAAAGTTTGTTGGCTATTATGATTTTAATACAGAAGCGTTGTACGAAGTCTCACCTGTGTTTACGGCTTTTGCGATGGTGGTGCCTCCGCTGCTAGAGTAAAATGCTGTCGACGGTTTCCTTTGCACATAATTCTGAATCATAGAATGATTTTTATAGTTTTAAGGACGTATCGTAAATTTGTTTCGACACCTAGTGCTCATCTTTAATCTGAACGAGTACTTGAGGAGAAACATGAAAACATTTTACTGTTTTTATTGTTAAACTAAATCTGTAAAAAATATTGTTAGGATAATAAATCAGTAGTAAAAGAATACTTCATTCTAATTTGGTTTTACTTGACTGTGCCCATTACAGTGAACTAGTCGTATCCCATAAACCCTTCCAGCAAAGCCGAATAGGGCGGTAATGCATTAGAAAAGACAGAAATGTGCCAACAAGTCGGAAATAGAACTGCTATTGAGTGAAAAGTATTGCCACTAAACATATTTTTCTTCAACCGGCCATCTATTTTACTAATTCGAATATACTCTTATATTGACGGAAAACGGAGCACCCTCTGACCTTTGGTATAGGGGTAAATGATTTTTTTATATATCCAGGAAGACTATAAAACTACAAAAACAATGAGAGTTACGATTTGGACTGTAAAATGCAAATATTTTATTAATTTTATTCCGCTATTTCTGACGTTTGATATTTCGACAATATTATCATAATTATTACGTCATTGCTTACGTCACGGCAAACGTCTTGCGACAAGGAAGGAAGAAGCTTCAGTATTCTCGCGACCCGTGAGTTGTGTTTAAAACAGCCATTTATTTCGTGCTCTAATACCCCATTTTATCAATCACTTGAGAATAGCATTTTTGCTGCTGCAGGTGTGGTACCATTTTCCTTCCAATTATCTAAAACGGGTATTAGGTAAATGAAGAAAATATGGTATGGAATTCCGTAATCTGCCCCTTGCATGAGCATTCCATTTATTTTACATCTCTGTGGAAAAGCTGGAGATTCGTGTAGACTGATCGCCATTTTCGACAAAGGGCTGTCAAAACAGAACACTCCCAGCGCCCACCTGCGCTGAGCGCCGTTCACCTACAACAAAGCTGTGTTTATTTGGAAGAACTCGCGGAAGGCGGGCACTCAAAGAACTCCAACCCCTCTCCTTCTTTGCAAACACGTCGAAATGGTCTGATAACACCCTCATGCGTTGCGCAGCTGGATGGCTGACCGCTACGATTCGAAGAGGAATTGAACACTTAAGTCGGAAATTTACGTTCCACCTGACAGTGGATGTATTCTAATTTTAAGGTACCTCATCAGCTAAACTTTCAGCAGAAGTTCTTGATAGAGAACTTGGAGGATAAAGAAGCCAAAGAAGTAAGAATTGTCTTATTGAGGATCCATCCTTAATTTCTCCCTAAAATATTCGAATCTTTTCACAAATTCCATAAAATATTTCCAAAAATACGTAGGTGTCTTGCCAATTATTTTTGCCAGTAATTTTGCCAATTATACATAATAAATCTACATATTTGAAATGTATTAAACATACGTAAAAATTGTAACATAACTACCTTATATTAAAAGTAAAACTGATAAAATGACTTATAAAGAAAATCACGAATGTTGACATTGCGATTTCTTAAAAATCTCCTAAATTATTACTGTCTGTCGATAACCCTAGAACATTTCATTATTTTTTTGAATTCAGTATATTTGTTCAAAACTGATGAAATTATATAATATCGAATACTACTATTGTAGGCTTTTCATCTCACGATTCTCCTTCGAAAAAGTACACACAATATGTTTCTTCAGCCTCGTCGCTACAAGGAAATTGCATGATGCGGATCGATTCGCCTGAGTGAGTAAACGAATTACGTAATGAAAGCGATGGAAGATATGGAAGAGTGACCCCTTGTAACGCTGCACCACTGGTAAATATATGCCAACGTTATAACAATATTTTATATGCCTTCTGATGTGTTTGCTAATAACCCTCCTATGTATAAAGTATAAAGGAATTGCTTTGGAAGAAAAGAAGACGACAGCATTAGATCATTTACGATAACACGCAGAATATGGGCTTAATATCAGACTAAGGACTCTATATCCGATTGAAATCACTTGAGCCTGGTTTTGTTTATGAGCGTAATTTTTAAATTGATCACGATATGTATGTTTTGAATAGTTATCAGAGAAGACAGCTTGGTAAAGTAACGAAAATTACGTTGAATAGAGTTTTAGGTATGACAAAGATTGCAGTTTGTACTCGAAGCTGCGGGCTTTCGTAAAAAGTAACTCAACGTTTGTTTTTGAGATAATGAAATATTCACAACTCCATATAGAATGTAAAGGAAATGAAGCTGACAATACAGTCGGTGTTGGCTGTAGATTATGGAAATAAATGTGGAACTATATTCTTCTGCAAGACCAAGATTACTCTAACACAATTGAAAAATGTTGAGTATATTGTGATTGTAGTTTAGAAACTTTATAAATCGTAAAGTATTTTTTTATTTGTTGCGTCTGAATTGACGCAACGCGTCTCTAAGCCCCGGGGAGCGTTGAGCGCTTTGCGATAGTGAGTAATCCTCCATTAATAATCGTGCTATATTTATAGAGGTAATCCTTCATTAGCATTATCTGTTATTTAATGTCACGTCTCGTCGCAGTCAGTTGACGAGAGGACCACCAGTTACCATCTCCGCGCTCCTGCGTCGCTACTCAGCGGCCAGAATTGGGGAAAGAATAAGGATAGAGGTAGGGTTTAGGACACTTCACAGGAGGTTGAACTAGCCCTGTGAAGCATGAAAACAGTTGTTTTGTCGTAACAAATTTCTAGGTGAGGTTCTTCGGGGATTCTACGGGAATCGAACCCGGAACCTCAGTGGTGAAAGGCAAGCGACTACACCACTGAGCCACGAGTGCAATAAAAACAATTGCTTTAAAAAACATTTAGAATGTCTTCGTTTCTTAACCATTGCTGAAATAATCAAGTCTTCATGTATGTCATTTTATTACAAAGTGGCGCTCCTAGTCATAGATAATGTGTAGAGCAGCAAACGTTATTGCTTCGTACTTGCTTGAATTGAGATACGACCCTCAGCGCGTAGCGAAAGTAATACTCAAGCGCTCCTCGCTCTTGACCACCAACTTGTAATTTGCCATTTACGCGTCTTTCCGCATCAACGTAGCGCCTTGCTCAGTTTGGACACCCCAGCAAGCTTATTCTCTGCTCTTAAGCTTAATTCAGTTCACAAAATACGTTTGATTGTCATTAAGTCGAACTGAAAAATATCAAATTATACTAGTGAAATCTGGTATTCGCTTTAGATCCCCCTCCCCTCCAAGATAATGCTGCGCGCCTATAGCAAGGGAAGTAAAGCACCAACGCTGCCTCAGCTGAGACCCGACTGTAAAGCCCAAAGGTTGGTACATTTAGGAGGGGCGCTCAGAGAAAAGCAGAAGGCTGAGAAAGTTGATCCACGGAGGACAGACACTTCTTTCAAACAAAACATTTACTCCGCCCCCAATACATGAATAGAATTAATTTTTCCATGCATCAGAAACAACTTATAGCGTTATATTTGGATAAATATATTTAAATTTCTTTTGAATGAAAAACAGCATGGGGCACCAATTAAGTCAGGGCGTGAGCAACATTGCCCCAGCTGCCCCCATTCTGGTCACTTCTGACATTCAGTACTGAAAAATGACCGAGGCACACTTCAATGTGTCCAACAAAAATGCATTGGCACTCTGTAAAGCCCGCTGAGAGGCGTTCATTTCGCATCGCTGCCGAAGCAACCACCCACTGGCTGTGCAGATCGTCGTGGTGGGGTCTACTGACACATCTCATGCTTCCCATGATGCGCCCCATGGCAAATGCACGAGTCTCCGGTATCACGCGCGTTTTGCAAGTCTAATGGGAGCTCTTTCGGGCCCACGTGTCTGGAGCGAAGGACGCTCGTGTCAGGCTATTGTATGCGCGACGCTGCCTTCGATCCTCCTCCCATCCCTGCCCTAGACCTCGCCACGCCAGGGGGCATCTGAGGCAACGCTATGTACACTCGCCCGTGTCGTGGTTAGAATATTTCCCCTGTCACTGCTACTGTGACATGTCGGTATAATTAAGTGGATGTCAACACTATGAGCTAACCATTACACAATCTCGCATGGACAACGCTGTAAACAAAAGCAGTGCCTAAGATTTCTAGTCGATGAGATTGTGTAATCAGCCTAGTTCGCAAATTGCCGTTCTTTCATGCAAAAATTGCATATTTTGATGTTTAATTGTTTAAAATCAATATGTGTATCTGTATGTTTATATTATTGCAAGTAATGGCTTCCGCAAGAATTTACGTCCTTACATTTAACTTCACAGATCGTTGCGTCGTTCAGTTACCACAAGTTTATTACAAATCATGGCAGACTGTGAAGGGAAATCGTTTCATTGTCATTTCATTAGCTCCCATTGACAATTCCTTTGTGCCAGAGGATTGTTATTTCATTTTCATGGTGATAATTGGGCTGTGACTCGAATAACAACTTCCCGACAACTCCTTAAGAAGAGAACATACTCCCCAAAGCCTTTGAAAATGTATACTCCAGTGTTGTCTTGAAGCTTGAACCCAATCTCTTCAATGAAAACATTTTTAACGCGTAAAAAATTTGATGTACAACGCTCAGTTACGGTGACCAGCGTGAGTCATCATTGATTCGTAAAATCAAAATACCCGATTTTTATTCAATTTCTCAATTGCTTTGCAATTGTCTATGCACTTGTTCAATTGAATTATTTCCCTTTAGGTCCCGTATTTATTATTATCATTGGGAAGCTGTGTAAGTGTTCATTAACCATACGGATACATTATGCTTCAAAACATATTTAGAGAACTTAACATTTATATCACTGATTTATTATGGAACAACGAGTAAATTTATCGAAAAAATGTTGGAAGCATAACGTCGAAATGATGTCGGAATGTCGATAATAAGCACTTGTATTTAATATAAAATCTAAAGGAAGTTGTTAATCTGTGCTTTTCCCGTGAAAATTTGGGCTCATTCTCAACTTCAATATTAGACTGGACAGGTAATAAAAAATGGCAATCGGCAAGAAATAGTTTTCCTTGTTAGTTTCGTGGTACAAATGTTTGAAAAAAGAAAGACCAGGTAACATGTAACCCTCTCGCTACCAGTGTCTACGATCATGAACACGAAATAACAATACGATAGCGCTTCTATGGTTCAAATTTGAACTACCATATTGACGTGTGTATGTTCTTTGATCTCTCTTGATTTGAATTATGTTTGATTGAAGCAATTCTGGCGGAAATATATGGAACTATTTAATAATGAAAATACGTTACGTTTTGACGGTAGTGATTTCCGAGACAAAATTATTAGTACGTACATTTAGTATAGTTACAGTTAGAATCACATTAGTTTGCTTTAACAAATGAGTACATGCATCCGTTATTTAATATTGTAGCATATTTGTACAATAATATGTGTTCCATATGAAATTCACCATGAAACCGTTAATTACTGACATCATGATCATGGATATTCTATAGTTCAAATACCAACCATCCAAAAATTAAAAAAAAATACGGTTCATCCTTTTGTTAATTAAATATCATGTGTGAGTTTCCAAATTTTTAACTCAAATGTAAAGTTCTTAGTGAAAGGGTTAAAACATGATTCTAAAAGCATCTCTCTTTGCAACATTGTGAAAGTGAAGGCAGGATACTAATAGCAACTTGGTTGTGATGGATGCTCTGTTGAGTCATTTAAGTTTAGCTTCCTCATTTCAAAATTTTTATGAAAACTATATTTATCAATACTAGTTTGTCTTGAGACAACTCTGAAACGCGTTTACAGATAAAATGACTGATTTTAATAAGCATCTGTACTTGTGTATGAATCGTCACTTTTATAAGCGGGGACAGTGATGAAAGATGACAGAAACAACCGCAAGCCGAATACAGTCAGCGGAAGCTACGTTGCTCATCTTCTCGGCACGCATTTGCTTTCATTGCTGCAGAGTTCCGCTAAAATGCTTGCATCTTTGGTGCATTTTTGTATTCTGTAAACAATTTTTCCATTGTTAACAAAAATTAAGATTTTTTTCATTTTATTTTTTTTCTAGTTCGGCTACATAGCCTTTCAAGGGATTGGACAATTTTAATCAATTTTTTTCCAGGATTTGTCAACTCTAACGTTTTGAGATCTCTATAAAGTCTCTTAAAACAGATTTATTATTATTATTATTATTATTATTATTATTATTATTATTATTATTATTCGATATATAATTAGAAATATTTAAATCAATGTTTGTGGGTATTGTTGAGTGACTTTTGTATTTAATTTTGATGTTTATTTAGAGGGGACGAAATTTGTCTTTTGAAAATTTTAATTTTATCCGGCTAGTATATCATTATGACCTAAATTAAGTGTTTATTAAAGGAGAAGAATTGCGTGAAGAGTAAAAAAATTTCGCAGTTTTGTATATATGACTTTAACTGCATTTATTTGTATTTCTTTGTGAATTTGGTATAACTTTTTTCGAAAGCCATTTGTTGAATACTATTTTGCGAAGCAGAGCAGAAAATTGGACAGCGTAAATGAAATAAATGGTTTGTTTGTTGATATTATACCCTTGAATGGAATCGATGTATAGATGATACGCTGATAAATTCGATACACAGATTTATTTTGTCAAATATAATATAATAATGAGTGTCGACTAGGATAGCCAAAAATTATTGACATCGCGTTCATAATGAAAACTTTCTAACCCGTTTTATCAGCACGTACGGAGAAAATTGGAAAAATACTAAATTCGTGAGAGGAATAACATGAAAATTGATAATCATAATAATGTTGATTAGTATCCAATTTATTTTTAAGACTATACTTACTGGATGTTGTATCAGTACTTTCTTTATTAAAAATGTCAAAGCAGTGAATGTGCAAAAATAATAAAAAGATTATCGCTACCCTGTACCAGAAGATGACCAACAAAAATGCAAAAACCTCAGTGTCATCTACGAAAAATTAATAAGACCTGAGAAGCAATCAAGTTCCTTCGGTGTACATTATCTGCTAAACCCCGATCTCCCCCACAAGACTATAAAGATTTACAAAAGTAAAGAGGGTTCTTTACACGGAGTATGTATACCGTGCAGGCCTGTTTTCTTTTTATAGGTGCTCGGCCGTAATTGCGAGATGGCTCCCCGGTGGAGATGAATTTTACGAGAGCTCTATAAGGCAGGCTTTACTGAAGTGGGGCCGCTCGGTGCCCGTGCGCCGCGGGTTGAACGCTGCCTCTTTAAGCTGCTCTTGACCGAGTTTGACCTGGACTTGCGCCCTAATGAAGAGCTACGGCGCCCAGCCGCGAGCCGCCTGCGCCGCGGCCGCCCAGCGCCGCGAACACCAGTTTCTCGGGCTCGTGTCAAGCTGCCGAAGCGCCTGCAACTCCTATTAATACCATAATTCGGAAATCCATCATAATATCCTTTCAGATTTTAAAAGCGTTTGTTAACATTATACAATATATTCAGTATCTTAACGTTCGCGAAGGAATTGTCTCACTTCAGGGAAAACGCAGTGAACGATTGTCTCGCGTGCGGATTGGCTCCTCAATCTTTTAAGGCGAATTGACGCTTCGTCACACGTGTCTAATTTCACGATGAGGCTTTGTCGTACGTGCTTAACATAAATCGCCATAGTATATCCAACTCATTTCATTTCAGAGTACTTTTTTGCTGAAAACTTAAGCTTAACTTGACATTTCGCTACGCGTGTCGAAGTTCATACAGAACTTCCAACCTTCGGTACTCGCGATTAATATAAAGCATCTTTGAGCCTGTTCAAGACATACTTTCAGGTGCATTTTATGTAAAAATACTTTATTCATGAAAAACGCGATTTTTGTTTCAACTACGAAACAGAATATTCTAGATTCCGCCACTTGTTCTTCGCTTTCGTACGATCATCTCACGATGTCGCAGTCGGTTCGTTACGATAATAGATACGAATCATGTTTTTGCAACTAAAGTTATATTGCGTACAATATACCACGAGAAAGGTACTGGAGGTCGGAAATAAAATTCTACGGAATTCGACAGGAAGTCCCAGCATATGATGCCGAGACGTAGAAACTATTGTACGGCATTCGTGAAAGTTGTGGTTCCAGAATACATGATTACACGAACGCCCAGTCATGAGATCACCTGATCCCATAGTAGATTTTTCCGGCTGCATGCCAGGGCGACAGCTGCCAAAACAACCTCTTGCCAAGGGATATCAGCTGGTTAACTGCCTGACCACTAAAACGCACATACCACGATTACCTTCCGAAAGCTTTGTTTGTTTAGAACGTTGAAAATCGTTTGAACCTGGGTTTTCTTTTAATAAACGACCGTAGGATATGTACGTTCTTTTCGGCACGTTAAACCTTAAAAATACATCAGTGAGCAAACACTCAAGAATTTAAAAAAATACCAAAAAAATATTTAACTACAACGTAAATGGGCCATAATAATTGCAGTTATAAAAACTCTTTGTAAGATTTTGTCTCCTCTTGACGTGCCACGTGCGTGGGAGTCGCGCTCGCTCTCAGCCGCCGCCGGCGACGCCGTATCGCAGCACTCGACGCCAGCAGTTGAGACACGCGCGGCGCGACACCGGCCGCACTCGTAGATTATTCCGTCCTTCCAGTAAACACCCTCCCCCCTTTCTGTTTTCTGTTGGCGACTCACGCCACCTCCCCCGCCGTTTCGCCTTTCTCCCTTCCACCACCACTACCGCTGCCTCCCCTCCCCGCCCTGGCCTGACCCGCCCATCCCCGCCCCCCCCCCCTGATGCCTTCTTTCCCCTCAGTTTCTCGACTACCGCCAACATTGACACCGCCGGACGTTCTGCTGCCACTCTTTTCTAAGCGCGTCAAAGTTCCCTCCTCTCTGACTTCCATTTCGAGGGACGCATAAATTATTTAGCATCGTCAGTGAAAGTCTACCACCTGCCGCTTCCTTCGCTAGCCATTCAGCTACCTTCTGTTTTCATTCCTTAACGATTCTCTGTCTATACAGCCGTCACTGACATCTTCATTTCCAATTTCACTACCACAATTGCTGTGTTCATTGTAGAATAGCTTGAAACCCTAACAAAAGGGTGTTCAACACTTGATCCGCAGGCCTCAGATGGCCCACGAATCTTTGGTGGATCCCCCAGTAATCTCGGAAAATATCTCCTTTAACGCTGCGGAATTATGAGCCAAATAATCCCGTCGCCATACTACTACGATATTTTGAATTATTCGATGTTTTTCTGTCAATGTTTAGAATTCATGTAGATCCATTTATTTTAACCCGGAGACTTCATCAACACCGATAGAGGAAACTATTGGAAATAAAACTAAATGAGAGAGTTGACTTCAAAAACCAGTGTATCTTTCTCATAAAAAATCAGTGCTCAATAAATAGAGATAATTCTGTGAATCTGGATCTTAGTGACCCACTGAGCTCATTGAAATTCGTGAAGTGATCCGCGTTGCATAAAAAGTAGGAAATCCTCCTACCTCTGAATCGCGTCATGTCGGAGCTGTTCGTCTGTTGCTGCTGACCGTCTGTCCACCGCACCAACGTAGAAATTTCGACCGGCTGAGGCTGCTCACGGCATCAACTGATGCTATTGCAGTACCTCTGATCGGGAGGTCCTAAGGTTCGAGTCCCAACGGTGGCAGGATTTTCGACACTAGCTAGATAGCGAAGTGGATTTCAGCGGCTGTAGGGAGAAGAATTATAAAGGCCGGCTGCTCTGATCGGTAGTTTCTCCGATCAACACCAGGTAATTGCTCGAACAGTGCCCTAACAAACGGGCCACGGATCACGGGCGAGTTTTTCCTTCCTATTCTTTATCCTGCCCTCACCGCTTACTTAGAACTGTTTTTGTATCATCTAAAAATACAGTTGACTGACCATCAATTAACTTTTTAATTAAAAGCTGTAACTCATGTGGTTCTTAAGATAAGTAATTGGTTGAACCTTGGTAGAGAAAAAAAGATTACATACGATCGGAAGTTAAAATGTTTTTTAGTCTTTTAAATAATTAAACAATACTTCCAGAGATGCAATGATGCTACTTCTTTTAGTGTATCCAAATATAAGAATAACAAAAACAATATACGTGTACCGTAGAGAGAAGATCATAAGTAAGACAAATAGATTGAACGGACGGAACGGGTTTGAAAATTCAATTACTGGTGCCGACGACGAAAATGGTAGTGCGGATGGTGGTGATCTGTTCACCTCCAAACCAGCTGAGCTGGCGTATTCCCGCGTGCACTTTCGCCTGTTTATTTACGGACGGTATGCGCCGCCCCTGGGTCGATGGAGGCGGGGCGGGGCGGGGCGACTTAGCGTGCGGATCACGCGCCGAGGTGCCCGCGTGGGTGGACGCCGCTATCGACCTCCCCTCGCAACAGGTACCGCCGGCGCGGAGACAGGGGAAGAGGCGGGGCGGGGGACGGGTGGGAAAGAGTGGCGGGGAGGGACGGGTGTGAGGGAGGGGGAAAGTGACGGGGCGAGGGTGGGCCGGGGGCTGGGGAGTGGTAGGTGCGGGGGAAATGCGGGTGCAGTGGAGGATCGGGAGGATGTCAGGGGAGGGGCGTGAGGGTGAGTTAGGGGAGGGGTGGAGAGGAACGGGTGTGGGGCGGAGGACGAGTGCGAAAGAGTGGCGGGGAGGGTCGGATGTGGGGGAGGGGGAAGACGGGGGTACGGGGGAGGGGCGAGGCGGGGACGGGAGCGACGGTGCAGCGGATCGGCGTCAGGCGTCATCACGCACTCGCCAACGCTAAATCCTCCCTCTACCTGCTCCTCCCTCCTCTCCTCCCACGCAAACATCCGGTGGTGCCACCTTTCGCGAAGCTCTGAAATTCCGATGAGTTTTGCGGTGTGGTTGAATGCAGGCATGCCCCTCCCAGGCAGAGAATTTCAAATCCATTCCGTTTTACATTTCAAGAAAAACGATTTCAGGTGAGGCATTGGATTCTTTACTTTTCTGCACGTCCTGTTTCTCTTCGGTCGTTTATTACAACTCCTCATTTATTAGCCGTACGTCATTCTATACCATTCTACCTTAGGTCATCCATCCATTATTACTCTGCTTTGTTTTGTTCGCGTATTTTATCATCGAGTCATTCGTAACTATTTCTATCTCGCTCAGAATAATTGAATGAGTGGGTGGACTTTAATTAAATTCAAACAGAAAGAAAACGCTTTCTTATCTCTTGGAAAACATTTAAATTTCAAATATAATTTTACCTAAATGAAGGTAAAATGCCCGTGATAAAAAAATCTCCTTTTAATTTTAAAGTCGTATTTCCCTTCAACTTCTTACTACATATACGTTGGCATTGTTTTGTGTTACGTGGCCTTGTGTTTTTATGGTGACATCAAACAGTCGAATCTTTGTTTCTTCATACAATCGTATCCAGATTGCCTTTTATTGACAGGCACTTTATCAATGCTGTTTTCGAAATTTAATCATCGTCAGTTTCTACGTAAATGTAAAGACATCCTATAGGGCACGTGAAATATTCAGCCATTAAATTCTAGTTTCATACTGCTGTTTGAAGGGTGAATGATCCATATTTCATTCAAAGTTTTCACTAGTCCATGGCATTCCAAACGCTTGGAAGAATTAATGTATATTTTGCCCTGCAAAGTATTTTAATTACACCTACTCTTCTTTATGAATATTTTTTGCCTGTCAAAGAGATAATGTTAGAAATAAATGCTTTAAAAAATCGGCCAGGAAACCATCTGTAATCGCGCATTCACGTGGGGCGCGGCGTGTGCAAGGGTGCGCCTTGCGAGATCTGCATCCGCGCGGCTAGGAATAGCCCTGGCAGCCATCGATCGACGCCGGGCGCCGAAGGGCGGCCGCTGCCGAAAGGGCCGGGGGCGACCTGCGGGGTGGGTGGGGGAAGTGGAAGGCGGGCAGAGGACAGGCGGGGCGCCGGCACGGAAACGAGGCGGCTGCACCCGGGGACAGGCACGGCGGGGCCGGATATTCTCCCGCGTCTTCGACCGCGTTATTCTCGGATTTAATTATAGCGACTGCTGACGTTCAATCAGATGGGTTGCGGTTATCCAATAGGAATCTTCGATTCGAAAAATTAAGTCGTAACGAAGCTCCTGATTGGTTAACCGAGTCCAATTAATCAAAAGTCAGAAATTTCTGTACGTACTCTTCAAATCGGAGTTTAGGGAATTTTAGAGCCACAATGACGTAGCGACGTTATGCGCTAACAGTCACGTGACGAATCTTCAGGTAATAATGTCCTTGCTTAGACCTGAAGCTCGGTCTTATACCGTTAGTGCACGCCTGTAAAAGTGTCTACACCTTCCAAACGGCAAAAAGGCCGTACATAAACAGAAAATGTTGCGTGTTTCCAACTCTGGTAAACTGACTCTCATATGTAAGACAGTTACAATTATTCCTTACCACCGTCCAGAAATATGGCAAGATTTTTTTAAAGGAAAATGTTGTAAAGGTGACAGGAAAAATTATCAAAAACGTTGAAATCATATATTCATGTTAGATTATGCCTTATGCTCACAATTAACGCTATTATTCCGTATATTTTCAAAAAGAGTCGGTTCAAAATTCCAGACTACATATTCATCGTGCAGGGTCCGAAAATCTAAATATTCTTGCATAATGGAGATTTGTTTATCCTTGATATTCTGCTTCATCTGAACGTTGTTCTTTTCGACCGTATAGCATCATTATTCACGTGATCACTAAAGTTTAAGGATCTCTCCTTATGCCTGGCGCTAAAACTTACTATTGTCTCGCAGCATAGCACCCGCGATTAGACGTCGCAGAAGATATCTGTGCACTCGACAACTTAAAATGTGTGCGGGGTACAGGAAAAGAGTGACACTGCGCATGCGTCGTTAAGCCATCTACAAGTACTATCGTTGGTCACTCAAACATCGTTTATAATTCCAAGCCCAATGCAAGGTAAGGAGTGAAGGCGCTAAACTCACAAAAAGAAATGTGTTGTGCATGCGTTAGTAATTTTTTTCATTGTTTTTCTTTAAGCTTTTGTATATGAAATGCAACGAAATTTGTTTTTGGTCGAGGCTGCTAGTGTCGGTAGCCGAATTGCTTAACAAGCTCCATGAAATCACGGGGGTTACGCAATCGAGACACCGCGTATTCCTGGATGTGTGATTGTATGGGAAAGCCGGGAATCTAACGGTACTAGGCTCCTGGCCTAAGGGATAAAAAAGCGAATATTGACGACCACTGACGATGACTGACTAGCTTAATGAAGGATTACTCCTCTTTCGACTTCAGAACGAATGGTAGGAGAACATTGTTACGAAATCGTAACAATTTAAAAAAGAGATAAGCTACGAAGTCCATGTTTTCGAGACGGCATTCAATGTAGCCTTCTTCGTCATCTGTGATGTTACGAGTACAGAAATTGTGCGCGAAATCATCACTGTAGATGCTTCCGTCAATCTTTGTTTCCCCTAACACATCTACTCTTGTTGGTACCTTTGTACACGAAAAAAAGAACAGTTGCAGTATGCCAGATCCATGATACTGTAACAAGGGAACTCGTTACATTATCATGAATCTGGTATACTGCAACTGTTCTTTTTTTTGTGTTACTCCTCTCACGTCTTTGAAAGAGCACACATTTCTCGCGCTGAACGTACAATCTTGTTTCTTTCAGAAAACCAAAAACACAGTAGGTGTTCTTAAAACCACATATCTTCCGTTCCAATCGGATTTCGTCTGTTTTTCTCCCTCGTCACCACCCACTTCATAACACGACACATCTCCACTCACTAACGTGTATCAGGTACCCACGCAATTTTGCCAATGTAGCAATTATGCTTACAGTATTGACATATTTGTTTTTGTATCGGTACCACCTGATAATGTGGAATCGATAATATTCTTTTATGCATGTCAAAACTGCAATGTCTAAATAACTTGTTTACCAGCTTACTTCTTTCTAAATAACTTGTTTATTAGCATGTAAAATATCAATTATTCTAAAGATGAAGCTCGTACTTTCTTCCTAATCGGAAACCCTGCGATTTTGTCTCAAAGAAAATAAAATATTACCTTCCACTTATTTAAATGAGAAAATGAAAATAAATGTGAAATACAAGAATATAAAATGTATTAAAAATATATCTGGATTTGTATTATGAAATAATGTTAATATGTAATAATATTGTCGTATTCAATAGAATAATTAAAATTAATATAAACATATTTCCTTACTTAGCCCGACGTTAAATTAAAGATATAAATCGTTATAGAGTTTATCGATACTTTCAGGTGACCTTCTGCGCATTCGATATTGATTTTCGATTGCTGCATTGGAAGTCATTCTTAAACTTCCTATAAATGTATTGATATTTCGTTTCGCTGTTTACATCGCTTCTCACATTGTCCTTAATCTGATATAACACCACCTTGGTGTATCGATTTCTTGGCTTATACCACATATTTCCGCACTCATCCTCACTCACTCACGCAAAGTTGACAAAACTACTTTTGGTCACCCACACCCACCTCCCCTTGTCAAACTCTCAGGCGCCTCCGAGGTGAACAATCTTCCTTTTCTCCAACTACACGTCAACCCTACGCAGGCTCTCGGACCCAACTCCGACGTCCAACTTGTCGCCCCTTGCAACCTTGCTCACGCTTACGCATAGCCTTCACCACCATCGGACCATCTTTCTTGCCTCGCTCCCAAACTCGCTTTCCTCAGTTCCGGTCCATGCGTCACTAGGGAACTGAACGCCTCCGGTCGAAGTTAGTTTCCGTCCGAATTTCACCGCTTCTCTTTTTGTCTCCATTCCTTTGCTCCACGCATCGACTACTCCCTCTGAAGCACGATCTGTTCGCTGTTCGAAGAGCAACGGACGAACCTCGACGAATGGAACAAAGTGTATTCTTAAATCCTGCTGGTGGGCACAAGTTCAAAACTTCAAAACAATGACTGTATTGCCTGCCTACCTACTGAATGCCTACAATGCCTACTGAGATGGATGTGCTCTATACCTTCTTTCATTGCAATGCTATGAAGGTCACATTACTCAAACGACTGGGTTTGCCACCAGTCTCGATTTTGAAGGAATCGTATCTACTTTATTATAAATTTTCTGCGTTCCTACATGACCACGAAATAGGACGTACCCTATTTCTATAGTTTGTAATTATCTGCTCTCTAATACTTTGTAATTGTCTTTAGGATGGCTCTACGGCTTTGTGTACTCTCCAGCCGTTAGATGGGACCGTTGTCTTTGGCTGTGGGAGATTTTAGCGTTATCTGATCAGTCCATCTTGCGCTATTGCGAAATATAGATGACTGCGGCACTCTGTTTGCACCAAAGAAGAACACCGTTTGGAGGTGTACCGATAGCGGAAATTCATAGAAGATTTTCAGCAGAATATGGAGAAAGTATTTTGCCACATTGAAGTGTTTATCAGTTACCAGAACAGTTCAAAAGTATAAATTCTTGGCTATCCGGGTGACGCCGCGTCGTTGGCTGGGAGGCCGACGTATCGTCTGACATGTCGCAGGCTTCCTCAGGGCAGTGACGACGCTTTGACTGATGACTTGAAGTGATGATGGCTCAGATGCACTAAGAATCTTGAATTCGCGACTATTCTGTCATTATAAATCAGTTAATACCATTTACCAAATGGGTCCGACAGTACCGTTGCAACAATGTAATTCACATCAAGGTCAAATATGCCGTGAACAGGAAAATAAATTCGCTTATGGTTAGTAGTACTATGAAGAATTGATGTCAAACAAATAAAGCAATGCAAAGGAGTGAAAATGCTATTACCTCAAGAAATTATATTCCTGTAATGATTTTACTAAATTACAACACACAGAATAAAAACATAAGAAATTGCCATAATATTTTTAGAAATGCCGATGATAAAAAACAAGAAATGAATAATTGTATTGCAATAATTGGAAACATTTTGCTAATTACCTGTCTTATTTTGAGCTGCTTATCACACAAAGGTCACTTTGGCCGGTCCGGATGGCCGAGTTCGTTAAGGCAGCAGAGCAGTAGAGATCTCCTGCCGAATGATCGCGGGTTCGGGTCCCGCCTCGGGCATGGATGTATTTGTGTTCATCCTTTCACCCCCATCTTGACAATATCATGTCATCTACATAGTTACCACACCGTTAAATGCAATAGTGGCCGCTAATGACCTAGATGTTGATGCGACCTTATATAACAAAAACAAAACAAAAAAATCACTTTTCGAATAAGAAATATTATATGCTCTAAACAATTATCTCGTTCAATATCCACATTCGCTCGTATTTCCAAGAGATACTTTGAATCAGAAAATCGCCGGAAAGAAGTGCCAGAAATAGATTCAGAGAAAAATGACAGACACCAACAGCCTTTTAGGTCTAGATGGGAGGATTCGTTTTCAACTTCCACCTTTGTGATGTTTCCACCATCACCACCGCCACAAAATCAACAACAATAATGACGACAACAACAAAAGTGATCGAGGTAGGAGCACATTTTTTACGACAGTTCACGCTGCCACTTATTATATAATTTCTTGGTTACCTATGCTCTCAGGCTCCATCATTCCCACAATCACATCCGCAGACTTAAAACATTCAGGGATTTATCAACTTTTGCAGAACGCTCATTCTAGGGAACTGGAATACATCCATCTCGCCTGTAGTGTTGGATACACTCGTTTCCATGCAAATGAAACCCGTGGTACCAAATAGATTCTAAATAATAGAAAAAATAATCTTATTTAATGATATCATAGTATTATTTCTTGTTTAAAAATCAATAATATTTTTTATTTAATATTTAATTAACTTTGATAGTAAGCAGATCTTGTATTACTGTGTTGATAGCTATTTGCGACTTAATAATATATAATGAAGTTTTCGTTTTAAGTACCAATCTTAATAGTTGGACCAAAATAAAATTTAAAAAACAACAACAAAAACCTACCTTCAGGTATTCACGGACAGTTTAAATATGTACCGTAAAGACGAACATAATTAACTTAATTCCCGGACCGGTTCATGTCCGCGCTTTTGGAAGAAATTTCCCCCCGGGATTTGCTCAGGTGCGGGCTGCGCTGCGCGTGACCTTTCGTCGCAGGTGATGAGCTCGTTAGCGTGCGGAGAGCAGCCGTCGCGTCCGAGGCAACACTCTGAGCGCTCCTTCCGCCCTTCTAATGAGCTGCGTGCCCTTTGCCACGGGGTATTCTTTTGGGCGTGCCGCTAAGCAGAGTCCGCTAGCCCCCCCCCCCCCCCAAATAGTATTCAACTCTCCCCCCTCTGGATATATATATATATATATATATATATATATATATATATATATAATTGGTGTTTACATATACCAGAACAATGAACTGCAACACCGTGTCACCGATCTCCATGATACTTGGCATATCTGAGTGTTTTTTTACCCAGCAGGTTTATGTGCTGTTAATTTTATAATAACTCCACTAGATGGCGCTGCAGAACAAAATTACACTTCATTTTAATACAATTTCCATTCAAATTGTGCTGTGGTTTTATTGCTGTGTTGCTGTGTGACGCAGAACGCGGCCCAGGAAAACCGGACGGGCGGGCGCGATTGACAGAGGAAGACGGTAGGAGACAATAAGAGATGAACAGTGACGGAGAGATGTAGAGAGTGACGGAGTATGTAGAGAGTGACACACACACAGACGACGCACGTAAGAGAGAGTGTGAGAGAGACAGAAAGATACAGAAAGTGACACAGAGAAAGAGATATTCAGAGACAGAGAGAGACAAAGCTAGAGACAAAGAGAGAGACAGAGTGAGACAGATCAAAGAGATAGAGACAAACAGCGAAAGAGACGGAGAGACAGAGAGAGAGAGAGAGAGAGAGACAGAGCAAGAAAGACAGTCAGATAGAGAGAGACAGACTGAGACAGAGGCGAACCGAAGCAAACGAGGCAGACAGAGGCGTAGACACACAGAGACATAAAAAGACGGAAACGCGAAGAGAGAAACAGAGAGGCAGAGAAAGAGAGACAGGAACACAGAGAGAGAGAGAGAGAGTCAAGAGACACACAGCGAGGGACAGAGACAGAGAGAGACGAAGAGACAGGCAGAGACAGAGACGCAGAGAGAAAAAAGAAGGGAGACAGAGAGACACAGAGAGATGTAATGACAGATGTTGCTGTATACCAGAGCAGTGAACTCCGATACGTTATACGTGTTTTTCACACGGAAGGTTTATAAGCTATTAGTTTTGATGGAACTCCACTAGATGGCGCTACTGCACAAGATTACGCTTCATTTTAATTCAATTTCCAGTTCTACTGAGCTCCACCTGGGCTTCATTGTGGTTGTGCGTTTCCGTGTGACGCCTGACGAGGCCGAGCTGGTCAGGTCAGCGGCGCGCATGAAAGACAGAGAGAGACAGGAAGAAACAGAGAGACAGACCGAAGCAAATAGAAACAAACGGAGGCAGACTGACGCAGAGAGAGAAACAGAGAAAGAGACGGAGAAAAAAGAGATGCAAAGACAGATAGTCAAGGAGAGATGGAAACAGAGAGGGATAGAGACAGAGGGAGGCAGAGACGGACATACTGTCACTTGACGTTTGTGACAGTCCCTACGTAACTCTCTTTTCAAGAAGATCGCCATGAAATACATGTGTCCTTGATGGCAATTATATTCAATTCTCTGTCAATCAGGAGTATTCAGTAAACAATCTATTCAAACTAATAGACAGCAATGAATGATGATTAGATTGCAATGAATCATTTGAAACAAATAGACAGCATCTGTTTATTGCGTGGAAACTCATCTTCATTTCCCTTCTAGTATGTTAAGTAATACAAGAAGATGCAAATTTATTCTTTGCAAATTTTTGTTTCACATTTTCAGTACGTCGAGACGGGATGCAATGATTCGAGGTGTGTAATAACGAGTAAGGACGTAGAAAGCAAAAGAGAAACAGTATTGAAATATTACATCTTTCAGAAAATGTAACTACAATTTGTTTTTATAAGTCATCTCGAAAATATCTTCTGTGCAATTCTTGAACTTTATGTCCTTGCCTCTCTTCCTCCGTAATTAATGAAACAAAAAGAGTGCCGTGAGGTGTCCTTAGATGGGAAGATGAAAAAGACGAGAATTCGGAGACAATAACTAAGACTAAGCTGAGCATTTGCGTATCTTTGGAATTACAAAATAATGACAACCTGGGCTGTGTTGACAGTCAGGAAAATATAGAGAACCTCGACATCCTGGGCAACCTCGACATCCTGGTCAACCTCGACATCCTGGGCAACCTCGACATCCTGGTCAACCTCGACATCCTGGGCAACCTCGACATTCTGGGCAACCTCGACATCCTGTGCAACCTCGACATCCTAGGCAACCTCGACATCCTGGGCAACCTCGACATCCTGGGCAACTTCAATAACCTGAACAACTTCAACATCGTGGACAACCTGGTCGGCGGCAGTGGACATCGGGACTAACTCAACCACAATGACGACGTGGGCAGCTGCGGCACCACCGTCAGTGATTATTTGAAGAGAGGCGAAGATCATGCGTTGGCGGAGGAGGCTCGAAATTTGGCGGTTGCGGTCGCCCGCGATTATCATACCGCCGCCGACGCTGAGTTCTTTGCCCGCTGGATCCATGCCCGACTCGTGTATCAGCGCGACAGCCAGGATTCGTCCGCCCATTGCCTAGAGAGGACGAAGCGTGGGCACCAAGGATTGCTTATATTTTCCCTTGATCTCTCTTCTATTAAATGAACAGACGGTAGTATTGCCGCCATTTAGATCAGCGATTTCGCCGGTAAAATATGATTTTAAATGAAAAGAATACAATAGTATATTGAGAAGTCATAATTTGTGAAAATGATCTAATTTGTGCAGCAAATTTTGTATCTAGAATGACGAGGCTCTAAAATTCAACTTGTAAAGTGAATATATAACATAAGGTAAAACAGTAATCCAGAAAAAAACAATTGAAAAGGAAAATATGCGTTTGTATAGATGTAATCTTTTTCATATCTTTTGCATACTTAATGAAAATTGTTTCTCTGTGATAAAACAGTTTTCATAAATTTACTCTCATATAAGTTTCAGTCTAGAAGAAAAAGGGTGTACTAGTAAATGTAGAAATTTCGTGACGAAGAATGATTTGAGAGCACTAGTCTCAAATCGATTGTTCGTGAATTTGCTTTCCAACTCCGAAATAACACATAATCTACGACCCCTTTCCGTGACACGCAACGAAAATATTGACCTTCTCTCACAATTCCATGTTATTTTTGTAATGTGGCCCTGAAGTTTGACAGTTGGCCAATCCCAGAAATTGGATTGATGTGCACACCATGCCGACACATCTAAAATACATTAGACAAATAACTAATTAAACATTTCCGATTTTTTAACAATAACTGATATTCATTAGGTTCATTAATTGCTAAAATCAATTTTATTTGTCTTCAATAAAAAAATAGGCCAATAGAAATCACGCATTATTTTTTTGGACAATGCTAAGATTATCATACGACCATCACACTTGTGTCTGTTAACGAACTCTTTCTTTGTTGTACTTATCACCTATTAAATTACGAAAAAAGAGATTTCTCAAATTTGCTGAAACTGTAAATTGAGATATAAATTATTGTAATAAATTTACAGGAACTATGGTAGTTTTCGAACGAGTATACCTTTGCTTTTATTATGTGAAATATTCTTCTAGCATGATTACCTACATTGTAACAGATAGCAGAACAGGTAGCAGATGTTGCTGTAGTCTTTAAAACATGTTTCTTATCCCAACCTAGTAGTACGAACGCACAAAGAAGCTACAAAAGTACACACGTAAGAAGCTACACAAGTGACGTTTTATGTCACGGACTGAGTTATAAATGTATTATCTGCTTTAGTAATTCTATTGATTTTTTACTGGCACATGTACTGAAGAACATTTTCTTCGAGTCGGTTCCCTTCAAAGTTCTTGCGTTTGCGGCTCCCTGCTTCAAAAGCCTTGGTGAAGGAGCTTCAAAATCTCAAGGAAG
Source organism: Gryllus longicercus (assembly GCA_038098605.1). Classification (NCBI taxonomy): domain Eukaryota; kingdom Metazoa; phylum Arthropoda; class Insecta; order Orthoptera; family Gryllidae; genus Gryllus; species Gryllus longicercus. The sequence goes on along the minus strand of JAZDUA010000002.1, from coordinate 3,606,129 downwards.
AGAGAAGTGGGCGTGACGAACACTTGACCTGCGGTCGCTAGTGCCTCCTCCCGCCGCCAGAGCTCCTGCAGCCGTTCGGCGCGCGCGGCCGCGGCCTTTCCGCAACAGCCCAGCGCGCGGCGCCGCTTGCGTCCGTCCCCTGCGCCCGCACTCACCACTCTGCTCCGCAGCAGCGTGAGGACAGCGAGTGGGTATGAAGTTGTGAAGATAGTGAGCACTAATGAAAGAAAGTTTAAGCACGGCGTAGTGTTCTAGCAATCGATAGCAATATCGATCTGCGCATGAGCAGTTCGATTTCCGCATTACTTTTGTGCTTCTGCGCATGCGCAGATCTATATTGCCGTCGATTGTTGTAACGCTACGCTATGTCCAAGGTTCCTAACAATTAAGATAGAGATATATAGACAGAGCGAGGGAGAGAAATAGAAAGCGAGAGAAATAACAGAGCGAAGGGGAGAGAGCGCGAGAGAAACAGAGAGCGAGATAGAGAGAAAGAGAGAGAAATAGAGAGAAATAGAGAGAGAGAAATAGAGAGAGAGAAATAGAGAGAGAGAAATAGAGAGAAAGAGAGAGAGAGAAAGAGACAGAGATAAATACAGAGAGACATTAACGTTTGCTTTGAGCCAATGCGCGTTGGTAAATATATAATTACAATTGAAAATGATAAATGATTAAAAGTTTATGATGTCAGGGTTAACGTGATATCATAAAAGTGGTTTAAAACATAAATTTGTTTATGTACGTTTTTACTGTATTTTCATAGGCTATCCATGATAAAGACCGTATTGGCAGAAATAATGGTATAGCTGAATTCCAGCGCAATTGATCGTCCAATTCTCTGTTAATTTTCTGGTGCAGTGCAGCGAATGGGATATTCGACTGCTTGCTTGCGATACGTTACTTTAGAGTGGTCGTTTCCTCACTGCGCAGCTGCAGACAGCCCGCCCCTCCCACCCCCGGTTCGTTCTCCGCCGCCGCCGCCGCCGCCTCCCCTCAAAGCCATCGTCCCTGAGTGGGTCTCTCGGCTGCACGGAGAGCCCCTGCTCTTGCACCGAGGTCGGCTGCACTCCTCCCTGACACCGCGCGCCCCCCCCCCTCCGCCACCGCCGTGGCCGCCACCGCCACAGGCTCTGCTCTGGGCGCTCCGCCGCCGACGCCGTCGCTCGGCCATTGTTCCTTCAGGGAGAAATTTGCTTCGCTTGCCGTCACCACTGCCGAGGAGCCCTAGTGACGCAGTGTGCGATAGAAATCACGGCGCTGCAATATGGAAGCCCTTCGCGTTCCTGTAGTTCGATTCCGCGTTCGTGGTTCTGTTCATATTCCGCGCGACGGGGAGAGAAGGAACTGGAAACTTCATCCCGACCCTGAAATTCACCAATTCAAATATCTTTCTTCCAGTTGACAGGCTTACTCTTGATTGCTAGTTCTCTTAAATTAGCAGTTAATGAGCTAAATGATTCCTAATAAAAATAGCGCGGAGCATAACTAGACTTGTTAAGATGCATATTTGCACGTCTAATATTGAACTTATCTAATTTGTTGCTCCCTCAGTGATCCTAAGTAAAAATATTAGCATATATTAGTATCTCCGTACTTACTGAAAGGTAAGCTCGATGTCATTCTTTACTTTCCTGCCTTAGAAATAAACACTGGAGATATATTCGTTCTGGTGCAATTATGACCTTTCATTTGTCAATTACATTCGAAAGGTTTCCTCATGCAACGAAGTGAGAATATTCTATTTTCTGTCAATATTCGTGAAGGGTATTCCTTATATAGTACGCGTGTTTACATTCATTTTATTCAATCCTCTTTTGTAAACATGGCACGCCAACACAGGCTTCTCTCCCGCAACAAAAGAAATAACACATATTCACCCATTTCGAGCAAGCTAATTGTTGGTGAAACGTTCCTCTCTTTAACAGCAATACATTCCAGGTCAGACTCTGCCATGACAGCCGCGTACTAGTAGCAAAACTGCTGAATCATGAGGGATGAGTCACACTATTGTGGGTATGGCGGAGCAGCTGATTACCGGGACCAAAAGATGGTAAGACAAAAGAAAAAGGTAGCGCCCTACCCGTTACCTACCATTACAATGACCTGCTCTGGCATCTGCCAGGAATTGGTAGGCGGAAACTTCATAAACTTCCAATCAGAGTAATTGATTTTAATTACTATTTTTACAATAATTCCTTTTAACCCTATTTTAGACAACCCTATTTTAGACAGAATAAATGCCTTTTGGCAGCCTATTTTAGTAAAAATAAATACTTGTTTGCCTGTCTGTTTTAGGTAAAATGAATGCCAGAACTTCCAGACTGTAATTATCATTTAGGAAATGGCATCTTCAGACTTAGCTTCTTCACTATCATTAAAAATCTGTCGCCATCGGACGTAGCGAGACCTATCGACCTACGAAGCGTCATTTGAGCACTCTCGTCAACGTCTATTCGTTTCTTTTATTCGACTCCTCGCTTCTACAACTGACACACCAACATAGGTTTTCTTCCGCAGCAAGAAAGAAAAATCATCTTGTGCCCCGCCAAATCCACCCAAGAGAGGCAGCCAGCTTAATTCTTGGCGAAACGCTGCTCGTACTCTTTCGTCGAGTCTCCAGCGCGCGTCCCGTCGCGTCGCGGCCAAACGTATCAACTCGCGCCAAGTTCCGCGCAAGAGATAAGCGCGACGCTGCCGAGCGCTCCATTTGCGGAAGCGATAACGCCTGCCCGCCCACGCGCTCTTATCAGCCTCCCTCTTCGCGTCCGTCGCGCTGCCGCTGATTCGCGATGCACTGCACTGCGCTGCACGTTGCGCAAAGACCTTTATTCCATTGTTTGCTCTGTTGATTCATTACAAATACGCCGGAGTGTACGCAGCTTCTGCTTGTTTTGTTTCGGTATCCTAGGTTAGGGATTCTTTGCAGTAGCGATTCCGCGACTGGGCTCTGCGTAATGGTAGGTTTCTTTGGAAGAAGCAGGGTAATATGAAACTGTTTCGTTTATTTGTTTATTTTGATTTCATATAAATGTTCTTGTTAATGTTGCGGAGCATGTGATTTTGTTATAACGCTTTTTAAAAGTTTAAATTGAAAAATATTGATAAAGAATATAATTTAATTAGCCTAGTTAACTAATACTTAACTTAAAGATATTTAATTTATGATTAATTAAATTACATATCAGTTACATGTTAGATGTAGATGCAATGTTTCTGTCTTCAGACATTAGGTCATTTGATGGTATGTATGCTGAAAACTGTAGAAGTATGTATTGCTGAACGCTGTTCTGGTTTGAAGTTAAACAAGTAATAAGTGTACAAATGATAAGAATATAACCTGAGATGAATACAAGATTAATGAATGAATAATAATGACGATGCGTTGAATCACTCTCAGATGGTCGTCGAAGGCATGCGGGAAATCCCGAAGAAACTTGTATTTTGCAACATAAAAATAAAGATGTTTAGACTAGCATTTGCAAGAACGCCATGTACACGCCAGTTTCAATACATCATCGAAGATCACATTTTGTGGATTTCATTGCACTAAAGATCACCATTCCCTGTATATATTACTGACGTTTGCAGTTGTGTTCCTGTATGTACAAAGTATCTCCAAAAAAACGAGTTATTTCCTTGATTAAAGAAATTCTTGAGACTTTTTGGTACAGGAAACTGTTTTCCTACGACTTCCTTTTACAAAATTGGATTGGATTCAATATCATATCTGAACCACTTGTGTCTTTGAAATATCCACAGCATTATAATAAACCTATGAATTTTGCTGCAAACAAATATTATTTCCGTCCGTACTTGTACGTTCATCATTCATTCTGATATTGTGTTGATAACTAAAGGGAATAAAACAGAATTTAGAAAGAGATTTCACAATATTAAATTACTGATAAACTTTCCTCCAAAAATTACTGAATACATTCGAGAGGTACACGAATTACCCTACACCTTCCAGACAATGGAAGGAAAAGTCTAGAATAAAAACATTCATGTAAATAATGAAAATATAAAATGAATGATGTGTTCACATGCCAAACTGCCTATGGATTATTTATTCAATTAGATTAAGTTAATATTAATTCGCTTAAAAAATCCCCCCTCTAGCTACATAAGCAGTGGCTCAAAGTTGTATCCGATTTACAAATTCCCGCCCCCCGGAGGGATTCCGAGAAGGGAAAATAACGCACATATAGAGGGAAAACAACAACAACAACAAAAATTCAACCCGCGTTTCGTGAGCTGGAGTCGAAAGCGTCTCTTCGCAACCCGAGCGCGCCTTGTGCGTGAGAATGGCATCGCCGAGTCAGTCCGTCGTCCCTCGTTTTTGCGCTGCACGCGGCCGGCCAGCGAAGCGCGGCTCTGCGCTGCGCGGCGCGGCGGCTGATGCGTGGCGGCGGCCCGCCGGCACGTGCGGCGCGATGTGTGTCGGCGATGTGTGCCCGCGCAGGAAACGGCAGGTTTCTTTGTCCCGCGCGGCCGGCGACGTGACGCCGCGGCGGCTACTGGTTGCGCGGCGCGACTGGCCGACCGCCGCTTCTGCGACTCCGAAGTTGTTGTTTTTTGTTTTTTTTTAAATTTTATTTAATTGTTTGTTGAAGTACAATGTTCAGTTTACAATAAAAACTTTGCAATTGTTTGATGACTTAATGTAATTAACTTAATCTAGGTTAAAATTGTACTTAATTAATCTTAATATAGGGAGAGGAAACAAAAGCACCTCAGGAGAATTATTCAACATTTGCAAATATCTGGAGGGAAGAATGGAGCGGGAATCTGTTCGTAATTCTGCTTTTGTATCTGGGATCTTTTCCGAGTCTGAGTTGATGCCTTTATGAAGAATTAGTTTGTGTAAAAGTTGTTTGATAGGAATGCTATTTGGTGTGTTATTTCATTTATGTTTAGATCGCTATGAAGTTGTTTATTACTAATGAACCATGGTGCTTTTGTTATTGATCTTAAATATTTGTTTTGAAACACTTGCAATTTATTGAGATTGGTTTTGGCGGCTTTGGTCCAGATCGGGCATGCGTATAATAGTATTGGGCGAATGAGTGATTTGTATAGCGTTAGTGCATTTGACAGCGAGAGGTGGTTGTATGAATTTAGTAGAGCTCTTAATTGGATGAGACTCCAAGCTAAGCTCGGGGGCCAGGCCGAGCAGAAGTCGCAAAGCTGTGCTAGGCCACGGGTGATGGCTCAAATGCGGAATTAAAATCACGCTTGGTACATCGGGGTAATACATATTATAGGGTGTGCAGTCGGGCTTATAAAATCGACGTACTATCCAAACTACTTAATATTGTCTGAAAGTATAGTGAATAACAGGAAGATTATCTATGCGTTAAAATTAAGGAGACGTTATTAAGCTAAGAAGTGTATTTTTATATGGATGAATTAATAAATGTGTTATTCACGCTTAATAATTAATTGTGCATATTAATTCAGCAAAGTGACCCCGCATCAGCCGGAACAAGTCTGTGTCCGTCCTGTCCCCGCACTGTTTTCGTTGTTACTAAGTTCCCGACATGAGTGGTAGTGTAGCGCATGTATACTTTGATTTAATCATAACTGCCCCTGACGTAAATCAGCTGTTGCAGTGTCATGCAATCGGGAGGTTGAACGTCACCATAGTGACGTCACTGTAGTGATGTGTAAACTCCCGTTTGGATAACACCGTAACAGCTGACGACCAGCCAAGTGCAACTCCCAATAAATCGAAGTATAAATGTCGGTGTGCTTCTGTAATGTGGTGTGTGTGTGTGTGTGTGCTCGTGCGTGTGCATGTGCAAGGACAGAGGAGACGGCCAGGACGAGGATGGAAAGATCGCGCACGACCCATATTCTGGTTGTTAATTATTATTTGTTTTTTGGGCATTCACCTGGTATTGAAAGGAGAAACCACGAAAAACTTCCAATCTCTCCCTTAACATTGGTTTAATTCATCTATTATGCGCGTAGTTTTTCTTGATCCTCCAACGCTCAAGTCCTCGCTAAGCCCGACACCACGGCTAATGAAAAAGAAAAATATTGATCTCCACTCTTCTCGCTCGCTCTCTTCTCGCTCGCTCTCTTCTCGCTCGCTCTCTTCTCGCTCGCTCTCTTTTCGCTCTCTTCTCTCTCTGTGAGTATCGTGTGTATTAATGAGCTATTTTTATCCGTTTCTGGCATTCTTTTGATTTATTGATTTTAATTTTTGGACCAGCTGTTTTCACTAGTTTCGTATGATTTCTCGACTTTGAATTTGGATTTGGAAAACTCTCGGACTGTCGATTTCATGAAGAAATGACAGAAGCAGTTGCCAGGCCATCTCGAGAGGCATCTCGTACACTACTTCAGCGTTACAAAATCCACACATATCATAGCCGTGACAAAAATTATTGCTGAAGTGGTGTAATCTTGGGACCGTGAGAAAGCAAATAAGATGTTCCTTGAGCCACTAGATCAGTCTTTAAAGAGAGCATCTCTTTACACGGGGGTTAGTATCGCCTCTGTTAAAAGAATCACGTTAAGCGATCGTCGCTCGCCCGGCCCAATCTCCAAAAACACCCGGAAAAAAGAAACAATTTGTTTTAATACGCAAAGTGCGAATATGAAGAATCAAAGTTTGTAAGTAATGAATGCATTTAATAACTTTTTTTCCTATTCTTACCACAAGAACACGCGGGAAAATAATTAACTTTGAAACCTGTGTTATAAGAGAGACACATTTATAACGTTTACACTGTGCAGAAAGTTGTACACAAAACAAGTAAACTTTTGCCAGTGTTAAAAAAAAAGTAATTGGGGATGAGGCCCAACTTCCAAACGTAGACATTTAAAACGTATGTGTTACGTGTGGAAGAAAATAAACGAGTAGTATTATTAGAGCGTCCTGATATTGACGACTGGAAACCTCGGTATCTCGTTAAAATTAATCAATTCAGAGAAGAAGGAAGAGAATTGTTTTATTTAGATGAAACTTGGACTGACAATAATTTGACTACTTGTAAGTGCTGGCAAAAAGAAAACCGTATCCTTGGTGTTACTGCATAGGCAAGTTTCTCCAAGCGCCTCATTATTGCCAGTGTGGGTTCATCAAAGAGGAGAAACTAATAAGTTCTAGCAAACTCCAAACAAAGAGATTACTATGATCAAATGAACTCAGACAATTTTGAAAAGTGGTTTCGTTCTCAGGTTCTTCCTCCTGCATCCATTATTTTAATGGACAATGCCCCATGTCACTGCAGACAAATTGACAAAGCACCAGGGTTGCTATATGTGTTTGCGGGCCCTTTTCCAACCAGTTCTACAGAATTCCCTCAAATAACGTAAACAATAAAAATTCTCTAACTTTGAAACGAAAATTATCCTCCAAATTATGAGCCAACGACATGAGCTGTCCCTGTCGATTCCGTTGGCTTTCCTCAAATTAAATACATCATATTAACCAATCATTGTCCTTTGAGCTGCTTAAAGCCCTATACAATATTATGTTTCTCATATTTTTCTTTCTCTAATCCAGTCGTTAATTTTTCTCTTTTTGAGATATATATAAATGCGAGGGTATCTATTGTTGGTTTTTTATTCATAATAAGTGAGAAAATAATATTTCTATCTCGACTCCGGATAAAAATAATTTGCCCAAACAATCTCCAATCTTTTCCCCGTCCATTTATGTTTCCCATTCCTTCCCCATAACAAAAATCAAGTCCCATTTTGGAGACAAAATCCCCCAATTTGGCAACCCTGCAAAGTACCGTATGACACAAAAGCTTCAATGATAAATCGGTTGCATAAGCATGCCATGCACAAAGGATGCAAGGAAAAACGACACAACCTAATAAACTGCAACACAAAACATGCGCCACCGCCATGTTGGCCTCAGAGAAAGGTCACACTCTTTCGACCTTATAGTTCTTTGATTCTAGTGAATAAGCTGAAAGTAAGGCCGGATTTTAATGAAATGTCATTCTTTTTCTTTTCACCTTAGAACAATGCGGTTTAATATAGAAATTCCTGTTATGTTATGACAAAAGAAAATGACCCATTTGATAGGTAATTTTTTTGCACATTTCACCATCCAGTGATTTTTTACCTTTTCGCGTCATTTTTACTGCGTTTTCTCTGATTTTTATAGATTTTAATGGTATTTGCTTCAAACAATATTTACGAGGTGCAACAAATGTTTACCACAGAACTCCTCAGCAGCTATTCAATTTTTTCGCTCATATATTGCAATGTCAGACGTTGTGAGTACTAACGTTCATGTGACATGAATCGGCGCCATTGTCAGTTCGATCAAGAACGGTCCAAACCCAAAGTTTGCAAGCTGAGTTCACTTGAACAAAAGAGAGAAGCCTCGATTACATCAGTAATATATCCAACACTCCAGTTGTTCATCTGAAGTGCATTTGATCAAATTTGTTACGTCATTTTTCTTTGTTTTTAAGACATTTTATTGATCATTCTTGGCAATGTTTTAAATCATCAAAATCCGCCCCTACTGATCAGTCATTGAAACTTAATTTTATAGGAGAGCAAATACAACTGGCAAATTAAGTAAATACGGGGTTTAATGATATTTAAACGAAAGTGATATTCAAATGATATTCTGCGTAGGTTTCGTGTTAATATAATTTATTGCTGATTTACTTTTGAAAGTTGTTTTTCGCTCTCCTGTAATATTACGTTTTTCTAACTTACCAGCTTATTCATTGGGAGTCAAAGAATTATGACCTGAATCCTTTAGAACTAGTCTAAATTTAAAGAATATTCCGAGATTATCATATTACCGGTAATATATCTGCTGAACACCTTCGCGAACTTCCAGACTCCTCATTTTCATCTCGGAGTGCATCACATTAGAGTGGTTATTGCAAACTCGCCCAGAAACTCGAGGAAGAGTATTGGAAGAAAGACGAAATAATGGAGATATCAATTGATGAAATTTTAATTAAAACAAGAGTCGCAGGAGATGAAGCGTCGATGATTCTCGTTCTTCGCAGAACTCTGAATGAGATGAGAATGAATGAGGTACATGAGCATTTCTCCTTGTTCCTCAATTTCTATTGCTATTAAAATAACTATTAATGGTTTTTAAGAATTTAAATGCATTGTTGCTCACTGTTATCTGGTCCGAGAAGCGCTATTACGCTTCGTTTTCTGCCGATGAAGTTGACAGCACTGCATAGCCGTGATGTAGACTGAACTCGCCTCTCCCCGCATCCCGCGTTGTCGCGTTGTAGAGTATCAAGACAAAGTGCGCGATAAGTACTCGTAGCTAGTGTCGAAAATACGCCACTGTCAGGGCTCCAACACTAGACCTCCCGACCAGCGGCGACCCATAACCTAGGCCAAAGGGTGAAAACAAGATGAAGCGACAAAGACGACCTAAACAACAGACTCACTACTGACTCACTTTGACCCAAGACGAACGTTAAGTATTCCTTATCCCTCCTATATCCCATCCTATTCACCTCCTAAATCCATTCCTCTCCCTTTCCCCCACCCTCAAGCCCCCTAACAAAACTACCCGTCACTTCATTACCCAGACTCCCAATCCCCGTCCCTGTACGGGGGAGAGGGGTCGCAACACACCAGAAGACAAACCGACATGAAAAATATGGACGAAGAGTCTCTTTAGAGAAGGCGGACCACAAAAAAATACACCCTAGATTCTGTTCTGTTCTGACCAGCGGCGCTTCCAGTCAGCGACAATGCTGCCACTGAGGCAACCAAGCTGGTGCGTAATTTTGAGTAGAAAAGTGGAAATGTGTCAAAATAACATTGCGGATATATTATTTATTAACAATAGAGTCGTGGAAGGTATGGCTCTAATGAAGCGTGCGCTATTCTTCGAAGTCCTCGTGTTCGAATCCGTTCAGGATTAAATATTTTCTTTGAGATTTTTGTATCAACAGAGGAAGTACACTAGTCTTAATTCAATGGCAGATAGCCATTTTCATGTAAACTTTTAAAAGTTAAACTCATGCGCTCCGTTTTGGTCAGGAGTTTTCAAGTTTGGCTTAAGTGTTAGTAGGTTAGAAGTTTCAGTATTATATTACGCAACAATACGAGAAAGCATGTGCTGCTGTAGCACCTCTTCTTTAGTAGACCTTTTAAAGAAGCATGCTTTGATAAAAGTGCTAGACGAAAAGAAAATTCAACGATGAATTGCATTCATGGAAGAAAATGTTTGCCTGGAGCTGTAATGGAATATAAACACACTGCGAAATGCAGGCAGACAGATTATATTGATAAAACAACACGCGAAGTGTAATCAAATGAAACCTCACCCTCTGATGTTCGAGGGAGCGTGCGAGGCAAGCCGTTGCCAAATTGGAGGAAAAATGAATCGCGGTGAGTGCTAGGGCGAGAGGACGAGGGCGGTGCTCGCGTGGCCAGGCCAAGCCGACGCCGACGCCGACTTCCGGTCGCGATTCAGCGGTGAAGGCCGCCTCCGCCAGGGCCGAGCGATTCAACGCCGAAATCCCGCCCGCCCTCGCGCGGATATAGCCCGCACGAAACCCCTCGCCACGAGGAGATAACTCGCTGGCTTCCTCGGGGTGGGGCTGCCTGCATCGGCCTCTCCACGCAAATCCGAATCCAGGTGCTTCGTGGGAGAGAATTTCGTGTTCTCGGGGGGGAGCGGTGGTGGTCGATAGTCCCGTAAATGTAGTTCATGTAATGAGTTGGGAGGCTGCGATGTTCCCTTCCCCTCTGCGAAGCGAGAGAAAGCGAGATCCGGCGTCAATCTAAACATCTGTTGGCGATGGTTTCCATCACTAGGTATCTCCTCCAGTGGGAATAGCTGTAGTTGGGACAAGCACCAAGCTTCGAACATGTGTGCTCGAACAATTCATGTAAGTATATGTGAATGTGTGTAAATGTGTGTATGTAAGGGGAAAGAATGACTACATCGCACGTAGTTCGTGGCTCGAGTGTTAAGGTTCTCCTCCGTCATTCGCCTGGTTCTGATCAGGGGAAAAACACTGAAAACTGCCGATCACGGCTCTCGCCAGATGGAATTCTTCTGAAGACAGTTGTTGATTTCCAGCCAGCTTTAGAGCTAGTCTCGAAACCCCTCCACCGTCGGGACTCCAACCATAGAACCTTACCTCTGTAAAGCAGACATGGGTAACGTTTTCTATCTTGTGCACCAAATTACCATTATGACTCCAAGCCAAGGAACCGGCCGTACCACATTATTAAACAAAATATTTAATATTAATTAAATTAAACAATTTTTTCACTTCAGTATTAATGTTTTTATAAAGTTCAACATAGTTTTTACAAATAACGAAGAACATGAAAAATTAGTGTGATTGTTGGCTTTGTACTTGATCTGCGACACTATCAATAATGATTTTATGTTACTTAAGAATAATCGCATGGAATTTCCAGTTTATCACCCACCATCCTTGCTCGATTTCTCTTAATGAATATCATCTTTGAAACAGCTTCTCGGAATGCAATGTAGTTCTGTGACCTCGGGTGAGAGAGCACAAGCAACTTGATAGACGACGTCTTGGAGGCTGGCCACCATGTCGGAGGCCTGGGTTCACGCACGCCGCTAGACGAAGACAAATCCAGAAGACGAACGGGACAAGATCAAAAGGGGCGGAGGGCCGCATCTGGCCCGCGGATCGGGGGATGCCCAAATCTACAGAGGTCCAAGTGCTTTGTCCATCACTCTATTTTCTGTATATACACTCCTTTTCAACCTAAAATAAAAAAAATATATAAAAATAAATAGTTTAAAAAATACAGTAATAATTAGGAAGGGGAATTTTATGCTATAGAAAATCTTGAAATTTTTTTAAAAATATGCATTTATGACCTAAAAATTCACAAATATGCACTTTTTGATATGCCATTAAAACAACAATATTTAATTTCCTGCATTAACCATTCTTGATAAAATCCCCCAAACTCCGTAAATTTCTAGTCCCGACATTCGTCTAGTTTAAACATGAGACAATTAGGTGTAGAGCGGCGTCACATTAAATTGGAATCGTCGGCAGCCGAAAAATTAATAAGTCACCCCCGAGCATGCGCCAGCATGGGTGAAGATCCCGGAGGCATCCAACAGCATACCGACTGCATCTCGTGGTCAACTTTTCCTAACCTACCTCCCCGAAAAGGCATAGCCCGACTCCATCCCATTGTTTTCCTCCGTAGTGTGAGGATTGATTTCAAAATTTCTGTGGTCTGCTTAGAATCACATTGATCGACTATAATAAATCCGCTTCTGTATATTTTCAAGAAACATTCGCATGTCTTTTTAGAGCACTACAAACGTTGAAAACAACCGCTTTAAAGTTAGTGGAAATGAATCATGAAATCACATATCACGTGCATCGTCTTACCTTCTCGACTCAACATGCACAATTCCGAAGATTATGTTCACCGGTATTATCTCTGGATTGGTGCGATAACATCTAAATGCGCTATATATGAATGCAAACTTAATTCAAATTTATACTCCTGCCGAAACACCGGACGAAGGAAACAGGGTGGAGTCAGGCTTTGCATTCCCAGATGACGAAAAGTGAAAGGGGGTTAGCTAGAAAGCAAGGGTGAAGGAAAACTGGCGGCGGTTTAGGCGTCGCCGGACGGTCGTAAACATACGGTAACAACCATTGTGCATATAAATATGTATGACACACGTTCGTCACTAAGTCAAAGAAAAATCCCAAATATGTGTTTATCTTCCGTCGGGCGCTGTGATTTTTGTATTATTGTCGCGCACTACGTATATGTGAGACGCATTGCATAAATCTTTCTCTACAATGTTCCAACAAAATGAGATGCGATAGGTTTTGTGATGCAGAGCAGTGTAAAGATATTTTCCTATATTTATTACCATAAACCCAAAACCATAAATATTTGTTTACTGCAAAACAACATACCTTGTTTTCTATTCCTTTCTCTATATCATCACAATGTCACTATCACCATTGATTTCTAGAGCTCATTTTCCCATAATGTGTATAGTACTGTTTGAATATGATTTGCATGAATAAAAACGCATATTGAAAGGTGAAGGTTACTCTGTTTGCCGTATTTGGTGGCTGACGGGATGGGTTTAGTTAGGTCAGTTAAGATAAATAAATAAAGATGTTGTCTGGTATCAATTGATACCAGACAACATCTTTATTTATTTATCATAATAAAAAAAACCTCGCCAGCGATCTAATTAATTGGTCAGTTAAGTTACTCTATCATGCAAGTGTCATTCACATATTTTTTCGGATAATTTATGTGTAATATTGTTGAAAATGTGAGTAAACCAGCTCTGGTATAACATTTACTAAAAGTTTAATTAAAACAATCCGTAAACTAATAGGAAATAAAAGGAAAAAATAAATGGATTTTTATGTTTTGTATACCGTAAGTTAAATAAATCATTCCATAACCAACGGTCGCAATGGCCGCAATACTTAGTCAATACTAGAATTTAACTAATATCCATGTGGTAATCCTTGATGATCAAAATGGCATTAAATTCTGTAACGTGTATCATTTCTGATCAATAAACACACAATAATGATCAACTATAAAAGCTTTGTTTTTCAATTTAAACAAAAGAATAGAATTATTATATCGTATATCAAAGTTGTATCGGGGAAAAGAAGGAAGAACTCCCATCGTTCATTCTTTGTAGCAGCTTAAATTCTACACTTCACCTCCGATTTCGACCTGTTTCAAGTCCCGTGTCAGGGCATCCCTTGTCTCGCCGACCTTTAAGCCACGAAAGGGGACTCGATGCGGCGGCGGAGAGGCAGCTGGGAGAGGGCGCGTGCCCTTCGCCCACTTGCAACCTGTGAGGGCGCGCGCAAAGGCCTCCGCTGCCACCCCCGCCCCTTTCCCTGACGACTTCCTCGCCGCCCCAGGCCTCCCCTCCCAGATACCCCCGCAGAAGCCGTCGCCGTCGCCGTCACCGTCGCCGCCACCGTCGCTGTCGCCATCACCGTCGCTGTCACCGTCACCGTCACCGTCACCGTCGCCATCACCGTCACCGTTTCAGCTACAGTCACCGTCATCGCCGTCGCAATCTCCCCTTCGCCCCTGCGCGCTGCCAACCCCGTGCGAAAGGTCACCCAGTCGCGGCCAGCCAAGCAGACGCGGGATCGATGGGCGTGACGGCACACTCCCGCACGCGTGCTGCTGTCTCTGTGGCCGGAGCGCGCACGCACGACCGGATGGTGGAGGATGCTGGGCTCAGAAGATACGCGCGTCTTCTCGCAAGTATTTGGCGGTCACTGCGGATTTGTTTTGGCCCTGAGAGTGCTGGCAGCTCGTGAAGAAGACGTCCATTTTACAAAGCATTCGTGAAGGGAGATCCTCCTTCCGGCACCTGTTGAAGTCTACTCATTGTTTGCCGTTTATGAGGAAGAGAGCTCTGAAATAATCTACTTAAAATACCCCTAAAAGCTATTCTAAGGATTAATAATATACTATTGGTCTACAGTAGCAAACATACGAGTATTGCTGATCAAAAAGTCGTATTCCAAAAAGGAGCACGCACACTGCCTAAGAACAATAAATAAACCACTCTCGTATAACATTGCAACAAATTAAAAAATTAACAAAAGCAGTCTTCACGAATACTGCAATAACAAATTATTGTATATGTATAGTACAACAGATCTTTACATACCAATGAGTTTGAGAATTCATTCAATCATACGCAGTATGATAATAGGCGAAATAACACAATCAAATATTTGCATTTTTCAGTCAATATCGAAATCGCTTCTTTACCTTTTATGTTTACTCACATGGCTGGAGCAGCAAGATTTTCATTCAATTTCTGCACGCATTGTACATTAGTAATGTAGGTGTATGATTAACTTTATTCATGGTAAATATACGTTTTTCAGTGTTGTTGGAAACTAATCAGCTGTCGTATTAAATTAATATACCCCATCATACAAACAAAACTTAATAATGTAATTGCCTCGTATCAAGGCATTTTTTTTTAGTAATCAAGTAGTGTAGATTTTCCCTATCCTCAACTTCTGTTTAATTTTGATTACTTAATTAAAATGTTTCGCCTTTGAACAAAATAATTATGAATTCAAGTGTATTCGATTCTGCAGTCGTACAAAGTATTATAAAAAAGATTGGCTTAGTGTACAATTCCACTAAAGTTGTCAATAATAATTTATTTTTGTGGAATCTTAATTATGTGTTGATTTATTAAAATTTTCACAAATTAATTCGTTAACCATTTATAATGCATAAATTTGGGGGTGAAATAACAATTTATTTAGTTCATCATCATTATTATTAATGCCTTGAATATCTTTCAAATTGGTCTTTATTCGGAAGAATTTTTGAGCAGGAATATTTTTAGGTGCAGTAAATTCACCACAACTTCACGAAATAATACCATTGTAGGTACTGGTGAGTGGTGGTGGCTCGTTAACCACTTAAGAGGAAAGTTCACCGTCTATCTTAAGAGGAAAGAAACGAAAAATAAATAAATATCTTAAAGAACTTTAAATGAAACCTCCAACAAATTATATTACATGTATCTACGTGAGGGAGAAAGATATATCGGTCCGGTTTGCCCTTTTATTCACGCTTCGGCGCCGGGAGTTTACACCGTACGTCAGCTGCTCGCCCTGCCGACGTCGGGGCGGAGGCGGATTAATATTTTTGCCGCCTGTAGGCACATCAAATTTGCCGCCCCCTGTTTAAAATTAATGTTACATTTCAAATTGTAACGATTCAGTAACAATTCCTCATTAATTTGAACGTTTTAACTTTAAAAGTAACATTACATTTTGCACATTGTTTTCATAAATTAAATATTTTTTGGATTAGCTAATTTTGGATATAAACTGTATTTCCATAGCAAATAACGTTCAACATTATTAACGTTTCAGTACTGAAACGTTAACATTAAAAGGAAACTAAAACATGACAACTAGAATTGCAACATGTTTTCTTTCGTAAACGGGCCTTACTTTCAGATTCATATACTTCTGAAATCATAAGGTATACTCTAATGAAGTAGACAAATAAATAGCTTGTATTAAATATGAATGTGATAGATTTTTATTTACAACAACTGAGCGATTACAATATTACGACGTTGTAACAGTTTTTATAATTTTCGATTTACCATACAAGGAATATAACATTTAACTTTTTGGATGAGTTTTTTTTATACAGTTGAAATAACGTTTTATTAATTATAGCTAATTTGTCTATTGATGTAAAATTTTGCGACGTGCCTTTTGGTGAGCAAATTCATCAATAATTATAGTATAATCTAAAAAGCTGAGATAATTTTCTTCGATACACAATAACGCTAAGGAGTTCAGTCGATACTCTGTCATTGTAGAATGCAAATAATTTTTAATTCTTTTTAAACAAGAGAATGAACGTTCTGCTGTGCAATAGGCCACCGGAATACATAAAAAGATTCGAAGTGTAATGTCAACGTTAGAATAAATACTTTCTAATTCTTCTTTCCGTAACCACTTTAATAAAGCTGCAGGATTTGTTGGCTTAACATCTTCGTCAAGTATTTTTAAATACGAACTTAAATGTATAAGCTCAGAAACAAGAGATTCTTCAAGATATTGGAGAAATTGTGAACATAAAAATATCGCTGCTTTTTCCAAATATATCAAAGATAATTTTTCTATTTCAATGTTAGCCTTAAATTTGTCATGTGCATCTTTATACGCTTCAAGTCTCTTATTCAATTTTGCAAGTAATTTATCAACAATAACCAAATAAGTGTCGATTTTAAACTTGTGCGGTCAGTTCTGCTGCATTCTCGTTAGTTTCATCACATTGCATTTTACGTTTCCTTTTCTTTTGTTTTCTGATTCGTACGTTTCAGTATTTGATAGCTTCTTACCCTTCTCTTCAAAAAGTTCAAAATTGTCTCTTCGTTTTTAAAAGTTCTACAAGCGAAGTGTAAATACCAACCATGGAACTGAAATCGATATCGACTTTTTGCAGTTGTTTGTTCGACGCATTCAAGCGGTCTAAAATGAATCCCCAAACCTCGGTCTTAATAGCAGTTTCAAGTCGATTTAAAGCAACAATAAGACCTTTAGCTTCCGCACGCGTTGATGGTTTTTGCGTAGAATCATCAGATATAATTTGAAGGGCATCTAAAACATTTTGCCAACGATGTTTTAGAGCCTGACATGCATCATCTCGAGCTGACCAGCGCGTAATTGAAAGACTTTTCAAAGAGTATGTACTGGATCCTTCATCTACTAAATTTTGAAGTATGTCCCAACTTTTCGACATGTCCTCTCAAAGGAAGCCCTCTTGAAACAAGACTTTTTGTTACTAAAATGACACGCTCAAGAACATCCCTCCAATAAGTTGCCTCGGTTTCAACTTGTTCAAGCAGCTGCTTATTCACTTGGTTTTCAGTCCGCTGTCTATTTTTCAATGCGGACGTACAGTTTCTATGACATGTAGAATTTTCATGTTCTTTTAATTTGGTATGCGCATTTTTCCAATCATTGAATCCCTCCGATGATAATTTTGTTCTTACTTCTGAATTGCTTGAAAACAAGAGACAAACACCGCAGAAAACAGTTTCATTGCTTTCAGAGTAAACAAGCCACTTGCGAGGCATTTTTTTCTTTACTGATATACTCAAACATATTCGACGTTAAGTAACAAACGTTGCCATCATTGTACTCTTTTCTTGATTTAGAAAAGTCAACGTTTTTGTTTTGTTCGAACCCATGCTTGGCAACATAATCACGTGTAGCTTCATTAATAGGCCACAAAGCTGGATCGCTTTTCCAACAAAAACGATCAGTCGAAGTTATGATTTCATCAATTTTATGTTCTTGCAGTTGTATACATTCGGTAGAAATCCTATTTAATTAAAAAAGAAAATAATAAATTATTATAATAAGGTATTGTAATATTAAAAACAAATATTCTAGAAATCTTAATATATATAAATCTCGTGTCACAATGTTTGTCCTCAATGGACTCCTAAACCACTTAACCGATTATAATAAAATTCGCACACCATGTGCAGTTCGATCCAACTTGAAAGATAAGATAGTTTAAATCTCAAATTATAGTCGCAATTTTAATTTATTGCTAATTATTTGTCTGAATAATTGCTAATTAATTGTTGTAATAATTGTAGATAATTGTGACTGTCAAATAATAACAGACAAATAATTAGCAATAAATTAAAATTGCGACTATAATTTGAGATTTAAACTATCCTATCTTTCAAGTTGGATCGAACTGCACATGGTGTGCGAATTTTATTATAATCGGTTAAGTGGTTTAGGAGTCCATTGAGGACAAACATTGTGACACGAGATTTATATATATTAAGAAGAAAGATTACAACAATCAGCTAGCTGACCCGGCCACGCGTTGCTGTGGCTTTCACCACGAAAGAGACCCTGCGAAAGATACCCCAGAGAATCTGATGGTATCATCGTCAATTATTTGTCTGTTATTATTTGACAGTCACAATTATCTGTTAACTCCAAATGATTCTAACAGATGTCGACACCTTTCGACTGGGTTGAGTAAGTAATCAATAGATGGCGCTGCTATGGTAAAAAATCAGCTCCAAGAATAAGGACAGCAGAAGGTCATGCACAAGAATCTCAAGAACAGTGTAACGAACGTATTCAAGAGAATATCATAAGAACATTGTGACACGAGATTTATATATATTAAGATTATTTAACCTCCATTTAAAATTATTTTGCACTTATTATTTCAATGTGTTATGATAACATGTTTTTCAGTTCCTCTTTCTAATATTTAAACGATTATTATTATTTTCAGTCAAATGCCACCGAAAAAATCTAACCTCAACAACGCGAGCAGCAAAGGGTCACGACGCAAACGTGTTGAAAGAGCTCAGCAATTACCAGAACAAATCGAAACAAGAAATGCAGCTCAAAGAATCAGGACTGCAGAAAGTCGTACACAAGAATCTCAAGAACAGCGTGACGAACGTCTGCAACAGAATATTACGAGAACAAGAGCGGCACGAGAACGAAACATAGCTACAATACGAGGACTAGATCGACAAAGGCAACGGATCAGCCGCTCATTAACACGTGCATCATTCGTTCGGCTTGCCTTTGAATATGCACCAGATATTAACTACTCGGCGCATTCAAAAATTGCTATCGGTGGAATGGATAAAGTATGTCAATATTGTCAGGCATTGAAATTTCGGAATGAAGCAGCCGGCATGTGCTGCGCATCAGGAAAAGTTGTGCTGTCACCTCTACCCGCTCCGCCGGAGCCTTTATTATCCCTTCTTACTGGCAATTCAGATGATTCCAAATTATTTTTGCGTAAGATACGCAAATTTAATTCTTGCTTCCAAATGACGTCATTTGGGGCAACTAAAATTTGCGATCGTGCATCCGATGGACGTAATTTTGAAACTACATTCAAAATTCAAGGCCAGGTGTACCATAACCATACGATGCCATCACCTAATCGTCCAGCCACCTACTTAGTCAATACCGATTTACAACGAGAAAATCAATATGACCATGAAAGTTTAGCAACAATTATCATGAACAGTGAACCATTACTGACAGCAGAACAAAAAATTATTTATGATCGGATTATGCTGGCTGTTGCTGCTGAACAAGGCGGTTTTTTTTCTTGGATGCACCCGGTGGAACCGGTAAGACATTTTTAATATCGTTGATTCTTGCCAAAATACGGTCGCAACAAAAAATCGCATTAGCAGTAGCATCGTCAGGCATTGCGGCTACTTTACTGGATGGTGGGATATTTTACTTTACTAGATATTGGGAACGGTAAAATAGAACTGCAACCAAATACGCAATGCATTAAACTACCAGACAATTTTTGCACTGTTGTTCAGGATAAAAATGAATTGATTCAGAGTATTTTCCCGGATATACAGAATAATTATTTGAATCATGAATGGCTTAGTCAACGGGCGATTTTGGCAGCCAAAAACGTTGATGTTGACGAAATTAACTTCCAGATACAACAGTTATTACCAGGCGATATGATGTCTTTTAAATCAATCGATACTGTTGTTGATGAAAATGAAAGTGTAAATTTTCCGATTGAATTTTTAAATTCATTAGATATCCCTGGAATGCCACCACATAATCTTCGATTAAAGATTGGTTCCCCTATTATTCTCCTCCGTAATTTGAATCCACCTCAATTATGTAACGGTACGCGTTTGGTCATCAAAAAGATCACCGGAAACATTCTTGAAGCAACCATTTTGGCTGGGAAGTTTAAAGGAAAAGTGGTCCTGCTGCCACGTATTCCGATGATACCATCAGATTCTACCATACCCTTCAAAAGGCTACAGTTTCCAATTCGTTTAGCTTTCGTCATTTCTATAAATAAATCTCAAGGTCAAACAATGTCCATTTGTGGTTTAGATTTGGAAAATCCATGTTTTTCTCATGGGCAACTATATGTTGCGTGTTCACGTGTTGGGAAACCGTCTAATCTATTTGTGTTAGCTAAAGACAGGTTAACCAAAAACATTGTGCACCGATTGGTGTTAAATTAAATTGAATTTGAAAGTATTTATAATTGAATAGTACTTATATTTGTTATACAAATTAAATGGAAATAATAAATCTGATAAATTTTTATTTTGTACCTATTGATTTCTGCTTAATATCAAGTGTAAGAACATTTTAATTAATTGTGTTCAACGTACTTCCCCTTCAAATCTCAATCCAGTGAATTTGTATACCAACATCAATATTTTCGTCTTTATTGGTAAATAATTTCATTGTACTAAAGGGTTATAGTAGTAGAAAGTCAAATAAGGAGATCACCATATTTTTTTACAAATACCATCTGTGTGAAAAAGCATAGTGGACTCCGTGACTGATGTTCTCTTATTGTTCCTCTTAGATTGTTTACTATAATGTAATATAACAAAAACTTTAGCCACAGCAACGCGTGGCCGGGTCAGCTAGTATTATTATATATATATATATATATATATATATATATATATATAGAGAGAGAGAGAGAGAGAGAGAGAGAGGTTTAATTAATTATACAAAAAAATGCTTAAACTATTTACATCGGTTGAATCGTCAACTCATAATCAATCGCAGTTATATTTTCAATTGCTTGAGGAACCATTTCATTTTTAGCTGTTTGGAACTTTGCAGTCTCATTATTAGATTCAGTGATAACCCTGAATAAATAAAAGAGTCAAAATATTATGTGTATTATTACATATTATATAAAATAAGGTTTAGTAACATAATTATAGTACCATATTTTATGCTAATTTATTTAAATTCTATATTAAGATATTGTTCATTTTAACGAATACAACAACACGTCAAGAATACTTAATTTCTAATCATTGTACTAAACATTTTTTGCATTTTGAGAATATTTTAGCAACACAACTCTGCATTAAAAATATATTGTTAACATTTATTTATCACAAGCAGGGCCGGATTTAAGTAGTGCGGGGCACCAAGCACAAATTTGTGTTGCCCCCCCCCCGAAAAAATAGCTCCATCTTTATTAAATAAAAAATGTATTATAGTACAAGTACTTTCTGTACAGATACAAATGAAAACTGATAATTTTTTATAGAAATTTTTACTCGTGTTACATTTTTTTACATTAAATACATATATAATTACAAAAAAATTTACATATTCAGTTATAGGTAAAGGAAATAAAGTATAGTTAATATTAGACTAATTTAACATGTAATAAATATTTTTAAAAAAGTTTTGAAATTGTAAATTTTGTTACACAGACTACTTGATTAACAATTATTTCACAGACAAAAAAATATGGTATGCGTATTTTTCCGAAACGCGGGACCCCTGGTGAATGGGGGCCCCCAAGCAACTGCTTGTTTTGCTTGTAGGTAAATCCGGCCCTGATCACAAGTTATTAGTACATGGAAAAAATATACAAGCTGGAAACTAAATATGTTATCTAATCTATATGTTTATACTAACAGTAATAGAATTGTCGAATGAACTGCAGCAGTGATCAGTTTCACATATAGGTTTAAAGAATTCATTTTTTTTTTGGTCTTATTAATTTAATTTTGACATTTCTCTTCCTTTTCTTTTCGGATTTTTGCATATTGACTTCCGCTGAGCCTTTTTCGATAATCACTCATTTTAAAACTTCAAAATATAATTTTTACTCGGCAGGCTCTTACAACAAAAGATACACAACAATAGTAAAAAAAGAAAGAAAAGGGTTTTTCCAGATCCTTCTTCTAGAACTAACTCTAGAAGTAATAGATGTCGCTACTTTCTGTATAGCGCAATATGAATGCATGGCGAAATCCGTCAGCGATTTCTGACTGGCTAATTCAAACTCCTAATTCTTACTCTAAGAATGTAATTCTTTCTGCTCAATCAACCAATCAGAAGTCGTTGGCGAATTCTTTTCATGTATTCTGTAACATTGAAAATGCCCCTATTTGAAATTCAAACTTAATTTATAAATTAAAGGTTGAGGGGGCGGCTTTAGTCTCGTTTGAATCATTTTTAAAATAAAAATGTGATTTATGCTGTTACAGTTTTTAGAGAACCTAAATTTGTTTTAGAAAATATCAAGAAAATTTTGCGCCTTTGAAAATTTGCCGCCCTTGAAAATTTGCCGCCGTAGGCACGTGCCTACTGTGCCTATGCGTAAATCCACCTCTGTCCATAAACGTCTTGGCCATCGCCCACGACCCGTGACGCACTGATCTAGTTTAAAGTTGTGCCTGCAGATGGCAGTTCAAGAGAAAAGGAGATCCTCTGGGTCCGTATAGCTCCATAATAAAACGTTTCCTTCTCTGTGGCCAAAAGGCTGCAGGAGCACTGTGAGATGTGGGCGACAACACGCGAGATGATCTTGAAGAATAAAACTGTTCCTATGTTCTGATGGTACCTATTCAGATTTCGCGTCGCTTAAAAGCACTCATATTTTAAAACTCGATCAAAGCCAATTTATTGAATGCTCTTAAAAAAACATCAAAGAAAATACTTATTTTAGTAGTTACGTTTAGTAGAAGAAAATTCGTTAGAACTTTCCTTCCTCCCGTCCTCTGAGAATTCGCCTCTGGTGCTAGTATTTCAATTCAGGTCTTAAACGCGGCCCGCGTGCAGCGTCTTTGAGAAGTGCACTGACGCCGAGGCCGCGTCGGGCGTCACAGCGAGCGCCGCGCCGCGCCGCGCCGCTTCGGCACAATGGCCAATGGCCAATGGCCACTTGCGTCCATCCCTCAGCAGTGACGCGCGTCTTCCGCCTCTCGCCCCCGCCGTTCCCCCTCCGCCCTCCGCCCTCCGCCCTCGTTCGCCCGCGCCGTCACCATTCCGCACACGTGCCCTGCATCCCCCTGTCCCTCCCTCCCTCCATCCTCCTCGCTCGTCCCCCGCCCCCTTTGGCAGAGCGGTTGGCACCGTTCACGCACTCGCCCCTCGTCCTCCACCGACGCCACTTATCACAATTTCGTCGCGCCACTGGTCGCCTAATGTGAGAATTACACCCCCCACACCTCAACGAATTACTGTTTTCCGTTATGAAATCTATCTGACGTGGCCGCTTTTTCTCTCAGAAAAAGAACGTTTTATTTGCATCGTGCGGCGTGTGTGATTTGTCAATTGGCGAAAGAGATGAGTACTATTATTATTATTCAATTAATTGACTTCAACAGAATATTACTCCCGAAAGACAATAATAATGGTAATGGTTTAGAAAATAAATTATCTCGAAAGTGAATCTTAGAAACATATATTTAGAGCTCACTATACATTAAACATTTTTCTTGTCATGAGTAACAAACATCTCAATGGTAGTAAATTTGTTCCTTGAAGCAAATACGTATGTGAGTGTGATATGTGACACGTCTTCATGCAGAAACTTTTATCCCAAAACGTTTAATAATTTAATTTGCTGACTTAATAATTTAATTTGATTCTTTGATGTTCTCTGCAAAAGAAAAAGAACAGGAAGTTGCTGCTGTTCAGTTTCTCTTGACTACTCTTTCTGTTTAATACAAATTACAAAGCCATTTAGGTTTATGCTAGTTTTTAATGTCGCGAGTACGACCAATTCTTCTCAACACAAAAATTCATCCAAAAGGAATGTTTCTGTCATTAGTTCAAATATCAATTTCGAAATCGATCTGATCAGCTATTTTGCCAGTTTGTAAGCTTTACATTTTTCAATATTCTTGAAGGTTTTGTAGACAAATATTTATTTTTAAACTCAAACATTGCAATATTTTTTTCAAAAACTACATTCCTTTTTTTTATTTGCAGCTGTGAAAATACTTTTTCTATGCAAAATTTTAGTATTTTCTAACAAAATCTGTCAAGCCAACATTAATTTCATTTGCACCGTTACAGACAAGAGGCGGATGTGATCCATTCGAAATTGTTGCGCCCAAGTCAAGTCTAATAAACTTCAAACACAAAAAGCGCGATCTGCTTCCTCGCATTTAGAAAGAATACTCAATTTTCTCGTATAGCTATATAATAGCTATACGGAACGCCTCCACGAATTACAGCTTTTCCATTATGAAACCATGCCACGTAATTGCTTGCACGCTCAAAATGCTATTGTTCCCCGTTTTACATATCAGCCAGTTCCCGTCCAGGAAGAATATAACCTAGTGTTTTTTTTATGTTTTAGCGATTTCAATTACTAGATGCAGAGCACTGTTTTCACGATGAACTGATATTTTCCCAGATTTACAAAGCAGAATAATTTACAAATTGAAAGGAATGCGAGTTTATTGGTAACGATTATGTAGTATTGTACCTTTGTATCCTACGAATACTTGAGCTTTCTCTGGTAGAAACTTTCTGTACCAAGCGAATTGCTTATACAGCACATACTTACTCGGGTTAATGGCTACGGTTACTTAATATATTACAATATTGTAACTTGTATCATAGGAACACTTTAGCCTCCTCTTGAAATTTCCTAGCAAACTACCCAGTGGAAACTAAAAAAAAATTATCTTTGATTTTTTTTAAATTCGAAAGTTTCATGAAAATAGTGCTTTTTTACTATTGAAATCAGTGTATTGTACTCTATTCTCACAAAGTATTTAAAGAACAAAACTCTTGGGGTGGAATTTGATTTTCAGGCATATCCAGTTTTCCAAAAGAGATCCTCACCTACCGATAGGCTCGGCTGTAGCGAAGGTTATGAACATGGTATCAAGGTGTGTCATCGCCTGTCAATTAGTGTTAATATTTTGGCATTTTATTGATTTGGAATGTAGGTGGTGTACACAGTGAGCATTAATATATGGCAACAGCGCATCGAACTGTCAAGAGACGCTTATCCGCTGCCCGTACTGTAGTTGAACCCGAAAGTTTTTCTAACTCGCGAACATATTTGTACGGCTGGGATTTGAACTTAAGCACATAGTCTCCGCCATCAATGGTCTTATCTGTACACCAACAACGCTATTGAATGCCAACGCTCCTGAATGAAAATAATTATGAAATTCTGCAATCTACGAAATGTTGAGATAACTTATCAAAATATAAGCGAAATATGCCTTTTTCGAGCAGAAAAAAGAAAAAAGGACGGCCGTTTTTGAGAAATTTGTTTATGGTTTTGTGAATTTCAGTAAAGTTGTTTCCCTCAAAATTAGGCGAAACCATGTGTACTGTTTGTCCATGTGTACTAGTCCATGTACCATGTGCGCTAGTCTTGATCGCACAAACGAACAGACATTCTGATAAAAAGAAACATTTTTCGGAAGCAAAGGTCCATAAAACTTAGATTTTCAATATACTATGTACACAAGAAAGTAAAGTGTAATAATACGTACACCAACATAAAAATTTACTTTTTGGGTATCAGGAAATCACGAAAGATATTTTTCTGTAAACAAATCTGCAGTTTTTGCACCACTACTAGTCTTTCTCCATACTATGTATAAAGTAAAGTAAAAAGACACCGCAGTTACATATTATTGTGAAACCTATTTCCATGAATTATACTTTTTCATTTACAGAAGATATACAAATATTAAAAAAAATTGATAATAACGGATATTTGAGTACTTTCTGTTCCTTCTTTTGACGGATCATTTTCAGGAGGTTACTGAAAAATGAAAACTTATGTTTTCGTTTACATCAGTTAAAATAACGGTTTTATCCTTCCATCGTTGCACCGCAACGTAATATCTCTCTGCAATGTCATGTTCTGTTCGTCGGACGTTAGTCCTCAGAAAGATAGGCGAGATGGACTATTTCCACCGGTAATGTCGCGGGCTTCCGTCAGCGACACACGCGAACGGAATAAATCATGGAGACTCCGCTGCGTCCCATCGTCGAGGCCCGTCTCCACTCTCTGCCCTCTCCGCTACATTTTCCGCCACCCTTTCCTCCTCCCTCTCCACCCGCTCTCTCCATCTCCCTTTCCGCAGCTCTCTCCGCCACCCTCTCCGCCACCCCTCTCCGCCAACCCTCTCCGCCAGCCCTCTCCGCCAGCCGTCTCCGCCAGCCCTCTCCGCTAGCCCTCTCCGCCTCCCTCTCCACCCCCCGTCTCCGCCCGCCCTTCACTACCTCCCCCCTTCGCCACCCTCTGCGCCGCTCACTCTCCCTAACGCGCCCTCCGACGCCCTCTTCGTCTAACGCGCTCTCTTCGCTGCAGTCTCTGACGGTCTCTTTGAGCCCCCCTCCGGCACTCTCTCCCACACTGTCTTCGACGCCTTCTCTGTCTATCCCTCTCCGCTAGCCCTCTCCATGTCCTTTCCGACGATCATGAGGACGTCCTCTCCAGCGCCGATTTTCGCACCCTCTCCCACGTCCTCTCAAATGCCCTCTTCCGGAGCCCTCATCACCTTCAACGATCTCCGTCTTGGAAATCACCTATGCCTCACCTTAGCAGCCATTCCCCTTTGTATAATGTCTCTGATATTTGCCCCTGTAACCGCCCCCACCGGTCTTTATAGAGTCCGCCCCTGTGACAATTACGATGTCGAGCGGGACGCCGGATTGAAGCGCATTTAAATATTGAAGGGCATCAGTGAAGTTTATTCCTTATGCTCGAAGGGCGCAGTCCGGAAGCAATTGACCGGAAATAGACGCGAAGCAGCGGCGAGTTGGTGATTATTTATGGCTCTCCGTCTGCCGCGTGCGCCGCGCAGGTAAATACGGCCATCGGGAGGCCAGGTGATGGCGTCGGGAGACACGAAAGGGAACTGTGAAACGCACCGTTCTGACGCTGCATTTTTTACGACTCCGATGCCGTGCTGAGATTGAGTAAGTAGGCGTTCCACAAGAATTCAAAATAGCTTGACGTTTCTCGTAATAGAACAATTAGGTGGATTGTTTCAAGGAATAAATAATTAAAAGTTCTCTTTGTCTTCATACAGGCCGTACTGCATCGGCCGGCAAAATTTTAGTATCCTTGTATGTAAAGAATATGGTAAAATAATGTATAAAATTAAGCAATACGCGTCGTGAATTATTTGTGATTAACGTCGGGGGCGATAAGTATTAACATTCAGCAATCTTTTGCTCTGAACCTGAATTTGATTACTGATACTAACGGAATTGACACTGAATTGGAACTGATACTAACGGTCAACACTCAATTCTAGTTCATGTCTGTGGTAGATAGTCCATGCAAGTAATAATTACTTTTGTCAAGATGCAGATCATATTCAGTATCATACTGTACATACTGTACGTATCATACTGTACTCGTATATAAATATAGTTTTAACAATATATCTAATAACGTCAATAAAATAACTGTCTCTCTGATAAATAAAGTCCCTTGCAACGCCGAATACTTCAGCTATTACGATAAATTCTTGTCTTCACTTGGGTAAAGGTTATTTATATTACTCATCCCAAACGAAGCGAGGATTATTAGTCGAAAGTATTCTTCGCTTCCTTTGTAAAGAAGCAAAGTCAGTTTTACGTTGTAAATTCAAACATAAAAGGCTCAACTGAGGAAGTGTCATATACTTGTCATCATACTAGCAATACTTTCGTTGGTTATGAATAGTTCAGCCCTCTGTCACACGGTATACTGCGAAAGAAACGTAATGTAATTCATTGCTGAAGTGGACATTAGCATTAAGAAAACTGCGGAAGGCGCGTCTGAGGGTGAAGTAGCGCTGCTATTTTTTGTCTTTATTTCATTACGATGAACGCAGAAATGAATCACTCAGTTCACAAAATGATTGAATAATAATAATAATAATAATAATAACCAATTTTCTACAACCATTAAACTAAATTTGTTTTTTAATTTAGGTTATATTTACTTTTACACCTGAACCTTCCCCTCACGCCTCTGTGACTGGGGGGGGGTGCGTCTTCTGCGGTGTCATGTTCCGATGCGCCTGTGGCTGCCAGAGAAACAATATCGAGCGGATGCCAACAACCGAAGCCTAATAGTGGCGTGTGAGTGTCACACGAACTACGAGCGCACGGTCGCCGCCCCCATCGCCCCCTAACACCCCCGCCAGCCCGCCCCCACCCACATCGCCGCTGCGATGCGGCAACGGCGCGGCGCTAAGCGGCGAGGCGCGGCGATGCTCTCGACTTGCAAACGCACTCTGCAGCCGAGGTGCAATGCACCATAACCTCAAACTACACGATCAAAATGGTTTTTCTTCTTCTTCTTCTTCTTCTTCTTCTTCTTCCTTCTTCTCTCTTCTTCTTCTTCTTCTTCTTCTTCTTCTTCTTCTTCTTCTTCTTCTTGCTTCTTCTTCTTCTTCTTCTTCTTCGTCTTCTCTTCTTCTTCTTCTTCTTCTTCTTCTTCTTCTTCTTCTTCTTCTTCTTCTTCTTCTTCTTCTTCTTCTTCTTCTTCTTCTTCTTCTTCTTCTTCTTCTTCTTCTTCTTCTTCTTCTTTCTTCTTCTTCTTCTTCTCTTCTTCTTCTTCTTCTTCTTCTTCTTCTTCTTCTTCTTTCTTCTTCTTCTTCTTCTTCTTCTTCTTCTTCTTCTAGGAAATTCCTACCGCTTGTCTTTTTACCAAGGTAGTAGAATTATGGATAAAAGATAGGAACAACCGTTATTGACATTTGATAATAAGAAATGTTAGATCCGGATAATCCTTGTAAAGTAATTGGGTAACCATTGGTGTCCGCCTACCGGTTATCACTCAGGTTTAGATGCTTTCCGGTGACGGGACCTCCCAACTACAGCCGCTTGTTGTGATATGATGTAAGGATTTGTGAAGTACTTCGCTTGTGATAGAAATATAAAATGCAGTACATTACTGTCAGTGCTTAAGATCCTTTGCTGTAGACGCCAACTGTATGAGCCCAAATCACTTAGCCCCAGCCGAATAAATTTGGAAGGTACCACGCCCTCCCGAAAATGGGACATAATTAAATAAAACATACAATTGCAAATTAAAAAATTGGAAAAAAGTGTGAGTTTCCCTGTAAATCAGGTAGTTTATATAGAGAATTCCCTAAATTACCATCATAAAAGTACCTCAGATTATACATTGAATTTTGAAGAGTGACAGATAAATTTTTCCGAAAAGATGTCTTCCAAAAAAGTGGGTTAAATCCGGGATGCGCAATTCATTATGACTGACGCGTCACCGCATACTGCGATGACTGCAAAGATGCTGGCCATTGCCTCGTTTCTTCATCTTACCAGAGAATCTAGTGTCAATAACTTGCTCTGTGAGAAAAATTTGCCACATTACAAAGCTTGCCCCTCTCTACAGTATTTTGTGTGTAGTATCCATTCGGACTAATAAACCTGCAGAAGAAGATTTGCTCAAAGTGATAACCAAAGCATGCAGCGGTATATGACTGGAACTGAAAATTTAAAAATTCATGGAATACTCGAATTACTAATTCTCTCCTCTTCTTCCATATCTGTCTTCCATCCTTAGGAATTAGATGTTTAAAAAAAACTCAAGAAATTATAACTATGCTTTCACGATACTCTTTGCGCAAGAAAATATTCTTCATAACATACACGAGAAACATAACATACACACGAAAGAAAGAGAAAGAAAGAAAGAACGAAAGAAAGAGAAAGAAAGAAAGAACGAGAGAAAGAAATGAATGAATGAAATCCCTCGTCATTTTGTAACTATTACACTACAATGAAGATTAGAAAGTCTGCTACTTATAATTATCGATTATTGAAGATCTAGATATTTGCGTGAATAGTGGTGTGTAACTTTGTTATATTAAAGGCTCTTATATGCAATTTTTTGTTTATGATTTTGGATGCTGTATATTAAGAGAACACATTAGAGCAAACAATTTTCTTAAAAGAAGCCGATGAAAGAAAAAGCCTGGAAATCTCTGCTGTAGAGCGTGACTCCCTATCTGTGAGACTCGTCAAGCGAGATCGCTCCTTGGTAAGGGGAGCACCTGGGGACTGCGTCGGCAAAATTGCCGCAGTAATGCGTGCCTGTCCTTACGATTCATTGTAGTCTGCGCCGCGAATCGGGCTGCTTGCCACATTGAAATCTTGACGCCTGCCAACGACCTTCGTGTTTCCTTTCTGCCATAGAAAAATGGTGACCGTGATAAAAAATCAGTGCTCAGAGTCGCGGGTGCTTATGATGCTTAGCGGGTTAGAGAGCCGAGTGCTGTAAATTCTAATATTGATAATTTTTTTTGATAGTTAAAAGGAAAACGACACTTGGAAATGAAAAAGACACAAGACGATTGTAAAGATAGCGGCAATAATTCTGCTTTTGAAACTGAAAACCAAACCTTAAGAGAATAAGACAGGATCTGGCACATTTTACCTCCCCCCCTCCCAATATTTGCGTCAAGTTGTTGTCTCCACTTTCTGCTGACGCTTCCATTCCGAGATATTATCGGGCTGTCGCATTTTCAAAGAAACTCAGCAAGCACGTTCAAACCATCTAAATGAACGCAGGTCAGGGTCAGAGCAACAACCGCCGCCGCGCAACAATCCCTCTCGTAGCCCTCCAACATTTAGCCCTCGTGGATTTCCTCCCCTTCCCAAAACCAATACCCCATGGTCACCGGTTCAATCTTTGCAAACCCAAATGCCAACTGATGTATCTCAACTAATAACCACAATAGTATCACAAGTAATCTCAGCTATAATCCCGCAAATTCAAAATATTGTACAGTCAGTGCTAATAAATTTCCATAATGGCAAATAAAATCACATTAATGAATTGGAATGCAAACGGAATTAAAAGACAACAATCACAAATAGAAATTTTTCTTCACGAACACAAAATCGATATTGCATGCATAACCGAAACCCACTTGGTTCTAAATGAAAAATTCAAAATTTCCGGTTATAAAATATATAGAAGTGACAGAATTTCAAATGTTGCAGCGGGGGGTGTTTTGATTGCTCTTTCAACCCGAGTCAAACATCAACGGTCACTTAGCCCCAATACTTCTAACCTGGAAACTGTGTCAGTCACCGTAACCATAGATAATAAAGATTACACAATAATAACAGCTTATAAACCTCCGAATAAACAATTTCCAGTAAAAGAATACAAGGAAATATTTAATAACAACACCAACGTTATTCTACTAGGAGACCTAAACAGTAAAAACCAAGCCTGGGGATGCAATTGCACAACCCAGCAAGGCACTAAATTGCAATCTTTCGCAGTAAACAATAGCTTAGATGTAATAGCACCTTGGCAGCCAACACACTACCCGTACAATAGTAATATTATCCCAGATATTTTAGACATAATGGTGTCTAAAAACTTCCACTTACCTACATCTCAAACCGTACTTCCTGAATTAGATTCACATCATTGCCCAGTCATCATTGAAATAAAATCTTCAAATCTCTTGCAGTCTAATAATCCCTTCACAGTTTTGGGCACGAAAGGGCACGTCAACTGGAATAAATTTAGAGACCTATTAGAAGTAAACCTTCACTACCCAGAACAGATACAAACAACAAATGAAATAGACAACCAGGTAACTAATATCACACAGAAAATCTACGTTGCATTGCAACAATCAACAACTCCTTTCGCAAGACCTTTCTCTAACAATAGAAATCCGATTCCAAGGAATATTCTAAACCTAATTAAAAGTAAACGTAACCTTCGACGGCTCTGGCAAATCAACCGCAGACATGACCTTAAAGCAAAAATCAACAAATTAGGGAGAACAATCAAAAACAAATTAAATCAAATTCGAATAAGCAATTTTCAAAGATCCATAGCTCAAATACACCCTAATAGTAGACCACTCTGGTCAACCATAAAAAGACTATGTAAAGAAACCACTGACATTCCTATCCTGAAACACAACTCAAATGCAGCTTATACGGATCATATGAAAGCCAATATGTTAGGTAAATATCTGCAAAATAGTTTTACTCCAAACCCAAATATAAATTCTTCCTTTACTAATTATATTGCAAAAAACGTCCTGTTACCAGACTATAATGTCCCAGATAAAATAAAATTTATATCCCCATCCGAAACATCTAAAATTATTAAGCAATTGAAAACCCGAAAATCAGCAGGTCACGACCATATTAACAACAGAGCTCTTAAAGAATGACCCAAAAGAGCTATAACTATTTTAACCGCCTTATTTAATTCCTGTCTAAGACTGGGCCACTTTCCAAAAGATTGGAAATTATCTATAATCTTACCCTTCTGTAAACCAGGCAAAGATCCTCGCTTTCCTACAAGCTACAGACCAATAAGCCTCCTACCCTCAATCGCAAAGGTATTTGAAAAATTAATTCACAGCAGATTGTCTACTTACCTAACAAAAATTAGCGCTATCCCAGACTTTCAGTTCGGATTCAGATCTCAACATAGTACCACCCATCAATTGCTCCGTTTAACTGAATATATTGCAAATTCATTTCACAGCAAAAAATACACAATTGCAGTTTTCCTAGACATTGAGAAAGCCTTTGATAAACTCTGGCATGAAGGTCTTTTATACAAACTTCGTCAACTAGGAACTCCCAAGTATCTACTCCATCTAATCAGAAGTTTTCTAAAAGATAGATATTTTTCTGTCCGTATTAACTCAAGTCTCTCAAACAGATTTGAAATTAATGCAGGAGTCCCTCAAGGTTCTTGCCTCTCTCCACTTCTCTTTACTGTTTACATGTCGGATTTACCACAGTCAGACTATACAGAAATTGCTCTTTACGCAGATGACACAGCACTTTTTACCTCTCACTCAGACATTAGCTGCGCCTTCGACAACATACAGATTGACCTAAATAACTACATTAAATGGGCTTCAAACTGGAAAATAAAGATTAACGCATCTAAAACTCAAGCAAAAATATTCACACTCCGCAAACTTCCTCAACCACCCCTCCTCAGCTTCCAAAACACAAATATAGAATGGATGAGTGGAAATACACCAGCAAAATACTTAGGAGTACTACTTGACACCAAACTAAACTGGAAACAACATATGAAATCTATAGCAGATAAAACTTATGCAAAAATATCCAAACTATATCCAATAATAAATAGAAATTCCGGTCTTAGCACTGACTGCGGCTTAATCATCTATAAAACAATAATAAGACCAACCCTCACATATGCCTGCCCGATCTGGAATAACGCCGCAAAAACAAACCTAAATAAAATAGAAATAATACAAAATAAATTTCTCAGAAAGATCATTAAAGCTCCTTGGTTCATAAGCAATATACAAATCCAAAATGAACTAAATATATCATCCATTAACGAATATATAAATCTTATGACTCATAAATTCTTCTCATCCCTTCCCCAATCGCGCAGTACAACAATATTCAAGCTAGGTAAAACGTATGGTTCATCAAAAAGAATAAGATCACGATTCCCTAAAGACTCCCTTCGTCCACCTTAAATCACCTACCCATCTTCCACTTTCCAAAAATTCCACCCACTGTCACCCTCTCCTCAAAATTATCACATATAACTCCAAAAACTGTTATCCACAGTTTCTTCTCATAGAACAACGTTTTCATCAGACCCCTGAGAGAGGAGGTAACGCATGCGGATGTCCATCCCTAAAAGTTAATGTGTAAAATATTGTATAATGAACACCCCTGAAAGGCAGAAATGCCGAGCAGGTAGAAATAAATTTAAAAAAAAGATATTATCTACCACAGAGAAGTAGTGGGCAGAGGAGGGAGCGTGTTTCATTAGAGCCCTCATTCATGTTTCCATTCGTGAATTAGCAACCATTTAGCATTGTCATTGAGGAGTCTGCAAAGGACTGAAGTCTATACTGTACACTGCGACCAGTTCTATATTGTACACTGCCCACATAACGTGTACCAAGCCCTAGGAATAGCCTCGCAGTTGCATCTCTTTAACTTTCCTTCCAATATACTCGTTTATAATATGTTAATAAATATTTTTCTGGTTAAAGGGTAGACTACTGCTACCGATATTACCCGTAAAAGACACTTACATTTCTATGTACTCAATAACGCTTTTCTGTCAAAATACATCAAAGAAAATGTCTATTTTGATTACCTCTGAAATTTTATTTTATTTATGGTTTCGTGTGAAAACACTTACGCATGCTTCATGTCCTTATCCATGTCCATCATGGTGTAATGATTATTTATTTAACATCAAAAACATTAAAAATACTGAAGGTAATGTATGGATGAGAAGTGCAGACTGTGCAAGTTTACTTGAGGTCCAGAATTCCTAACCTCACACTTACACTACACTATTTTGAATAAAGGTAGCAACGAGAATTTGGGAGAAATTTTGATCAAAGAAATATTATATTCACTCTCGTGTAAAAAAAACAAAATAAAAACAAAACAACCACAAACTATTACAAGCAGTGGCGCAACGTGACAAAATCAAATGAGTAGACAACCGCAGTAAGGGCAGAACTTTTTTCGATGTTTTTAAAAATAGGCGTAACTTAGGAGGGGTGGTACCCCTATATTATTGTTGTTAATAATAATACATTAACTTTTAACTATTTCCTTTAAAATTTATCGAATTGAACAAATTTTAGAGTTTTGTGAATAGGCTATTTCAAAATTTGTTAGAACGTTATTCAGTAAAACTTCCTCTTCATGATACTAGATGTACTAGTCCAGCGCCCTTATTATCTTTTACAACGTGAATCAATTTATTTTTAAAAATTGATTATGTTGGAAACAAAATGTATCTAATACATTGTAACTGGCATGTTAAATAAACAAATAAATAAGTAATATGAATTTTTCACCGCCCCCCTCTTGCACTAAAGACAAAAAACACTGCTACATACACAGCAACTAACTAGTACTGTAATGCTCCCGAGTGCGAATAGACATGTCAAACCCGCCGGTTGAAGCAACATGCTATACACCTATAAGGAGGCCCCACACTTGGGTTTCTCGTGCGGCGGTTGCGATGCACGAAGTTTTTCCTTTTCGCGCGTACGGAGACGCCTACTTCGGTTTCTTTCGTTCGGTGGCTGCTATGTGCACGCGGCTTTTCCTTACGTAAAATTGTACCTGCAAAGACACATTGCGAACTGTCTTATGTTGCATTCCCGCGAAGCGCTGCATTGAGACACTTGGGTTTCTCGAGTCGTAGCTGGCAGAGCGCTGACTCATTATGGGGGCTTCCGCCTCCCTACCTTAAAACCAGGACTGGAATTCTGATCTGAAAACTCTTTGAAAATGACGTATAAAATGACTTAAAAATGAAAGAAAAATTACCTAATCTTTTAAAAAATACTCAAAATTTGTATAAAAATGCTTATCTATACAAAGAATTTTACAATATTAAATTAAATTTTCTTGTATAAAATAATATTTAACATAAAGTTCTTGTTTTAGGAGAAACCTTCGCTACGATCTTTCAATCGTCAGTTTTGGAAAGGTGAAAAAGTTACCCAAAGTCCGTATAATTTTGATATTTCCAAAAACAGAGTCCCCTGCAGTAGAGAATTGCGGCATGAACGGATGATACAATAAAAACTTCGTTTTAGCGTGTCAGTGTAAATTCATGAAACATTCACTAACGAAAACACGAAAAGGAAACAAAGTGCGTAAAAAGTACAAAAATGACCCAAAGGTCAAAAAATACCTAAAATGTGCAAAATTACAAAAAAAAACAATAACTATACATCTCTATTACCTATATATCGCAATAAACCTACATTCAGAAGTTAGGTACACCTAAAATACACCAATGAAATGGTGTTACCAGAATCCGAACCCTGCTCATAACAGACGTAGAATTGAAGAATATTTTCCACTGAAATATTTACATTAAGAGTACATTCTATGTATTCTTCTTC
The DNA here is from genome assembly GCA_038098605.1 of Gryllus longicercus. Lineage (NCBI taxonomy): Eukaryota > Metazoa > Arthropoda > Insecta > Orthoptera > Gryllidae > Gryllus > Gryllus longicercus. Next base: position 3,569,906 of record JAZDUA010000002.1, on the reverse strand, counting down.
TTCTTCTCCTTCTTCTTCTTCTTCTTCTTCTTCTTCTTCTTCTTCTTCTTCTTCTTCTTGTCAGTGTCTACCTTGCCTCCCTCACAGTACGACAGTGTTTGCAGCAACAAATGAGCTGAATCAAGATAAGAGTTTGGCTGTCGATGGAATCGAGTGCCCCTAATTGACCGCTCTAAATCTGTCATTGAGCGTACTAGGAAATAGATACGGTACAGGAATAAAAAGTTTATTTACAGTTTTTGTTGGGTCAGAGCAGATAGTAAGTTGCTTTACCTGACCTTTTAGTTCAAGATACAAATCAAACCTCCTAGCGCAAAATCTGTGGCGTTTTGTTTCACGAGTTCAAGGGTAAATGTAAAATATTTTCGTTCGAAAGTTTTATTTGATGCGCGGGCAATGCCAGTTCTTATTAAAAGAACATGAATACCCAAAATTCTTTTGTTGAGCATTTGTAGAATACCTAACGAAAATCATTCAAAGCACACCCTTGAAGAAGTGAAGGCATGCCAAACATCTTACAATAAAGTTTGCTCTCAACCTCCCAGCAGGACGGACGTGACCTAGCTCCGAGTTGCTTGCGCAGTTATCAGTGACTGAGTCGAAGTCTTATCAGAACTAGTGCGATCGATAATTCTTTTGCATAGGCGTAGCCATCGACCGTTTTGCCGCATTGCGGCAAAACTACACTACGAACAATTATATCTCGGTAGAAGTGAACCATCGCATAGACAAAACAAAGTGTATTTAATATTTGTGACATTTAATAACAATCAAAACACACCTACACCCACATATGCACAAACAGTTACACTCAATACCATCAAATCAAACATTACACAAATTCTAATGCAGATGTTACCAACAATAATTAACCAAATAACAGCAACATTAATTCCACAAATACAAAACATTGTATCAAATCTAATTTCAAAAATAATACGGAATGGATAAACAGCCCAAATTAAAATCAATAACACTTCTTACCTGGAATGCAAATGACTTACCAAATAAAAAAATACATTTATCCAATTCCCTGAAAAATCACTCAATAATAATTGCATGTATAACAGAAACTCACTTAGCTCCAGGACAAACTTTTAAAATTCAGACAGAATGTATCAACATTCAGCAGGAGGAGTTGCTATACTAATAAAAAAACTGGACAACTCATTAATTTCTATTCCAAAATCGAACATTCTTCAACTGATTACACTGAAAATAACTTTAAAAATAGATAGGTAAATATCATAATAGCATATAAAGCACCTAAAGAACAAATCAATATAAATAAATTAAAGCTAATATTACATAATACAGAAACTACCATTTTAATGGGAGATCTAAACAGCAAACATATCAATTGGGGCTGCAAAGTGAATACTCCACACGGGAGAAAGTTACTAAAAGCGTCATCAACTTTAAACTTTCAAATCGTAGCACCAGCAAATTATACTCACTACCTCAAAAATTGCCATCATTAAAAATTTAACACATACCCTCTATGCTCATGCTTTACTAGAATTAGACTCTGACCACTGTCCTGTAATTCTCACTTCAGATATGAACGATATTACAACAAAATTGCCCTTTGGCATAGACTAAAAAAACATAGATTGGGTAAAATTCCAAACAAATGTCGATAATTCTCTTCCCACAGACCGATTCATGAAAAACAAAGAAGAAATTGATTTTGCCGTTGATACTTTTACTAAAATTATACAAAAAGCAGCAAAAGAGACAAATACACACCCTAATCATAAACCAAAATCTGAACAACAAATAATACCTAGTAACATTGCAAAATTAATTCAAAAGAAACAAAATACGTCGACAATGGCAACAATATAGAAGCCCAGAAAATGCTAAATTTACTAACACGCCAAGTAAAAACACCTTTAGACGAAATCCAAGACAGAATCCAGAATCCAGACAGAATCCAACAATATAAAAATTACATTAAAAAATAAATCCAAAGACTGCAATTTATGGCAGGTTACAAAACAAATAATGAAAGAAACTAGTGTACATTCTGAAAAGTAAAATTAATATTTATGAAACATTCATTTTTTACACTTTTATGGATCTACGAAATAGAACTTTGAGTCTCAGTGTCTTAAATTTAGAAATTCTCATAATATTTGAAGCTAAACTTCTGAAATCAGCTCGAAATGCACCGTGGTACTTTATAATACCAACAGTAGCAGAAACTATACAATTCAGAAGCCTCAAACATCGGCAAAGACTAGAAAGTCATGCAAACCATCTGACAATTAAGATTTTAGATAACATACACAGTGCAAAGTTACAAAATATGTTGAAGTCGCTTGGCTGAAGTTTGATTCGATTATAAAAGTAATACTATTCTTTACTAGAAGTATTATTTGATAAAAATACAAAATGTTTGTGAAAAATAGATTGCAGTTAACAGTGAAAAATTGGTCACGCCTAAATTCTTGAGGAAAATGCAAATGAACCAGCAAGGAAAACAAATTACATTGAACCAGAGAAGACTAATGCTGGCAAAGTTGTAAAAGAGTTCCCTATCAGGGTGCTGTCTTTGAGTTTACAACCCCTGCCGGAGGATACGTTCCACCCTCTCGTCGCTTTATGACTGTCGAAACCCATTAAAGGTGCTGTCAAACGAGCACTGAACGCAAGAACCTTCGCTATCAGGTTGTGCTCCTGTCTAGACATAAAATGTGTAACCTTGCCTTTCTAGCCGCATTGTGGAGAATTAGATCCTCTCAAGGCTCCTCAACATCCCAGCATAGAAAAGATTCCGCTGCTCGAGGCAGAACGAATTCATGCGTCACTGATTGTTTTCCCAAAATTATCTACATTTCACTATTTATTTAAAACTTTTATCTGTTTCCCTTATATCAATTATTGTTTATATTTATTTTATTTATTTATTTATTGAACCTTTTTTAAATGTTGTGGGAATATTGAAGAAAGTTCTATTTTACTGTTAATATATTTGATGTTTTTCGCAATGTGTCAATTTGTTTACGTCTCCATTACATCAATATAAAAGACTAATATAGAAGATGTGAACTTTTAATCATTAGTATACAATTAGATCATTTAATGTCTTCGCTTTCGTTTACACACGCTCGTCGCCTCAAGCTCTAAAAGCCTTTGAAAATGTACGGCATATACTAGAACTACTTTATGTACTCAACCCTACTCTTGGATGTTTCATAAAATGGAGAATGCGCGACGCAGAGCGTAAATTTATCCATTACTAAGTAAATAACTAAGCAAATGGAATAGAATGTTAGAATGGAAGAATTAACAATTTTTTTTAATTAGCCTCCATGTTAAAATAATGATATCTGACAATTCACGTTTCGCAGGGAATTGGAAGTGAAACAGCCGTTAATAATTACGAGAGACGCACTGAATATCGTATGAGCGAAGTAGTATTATTCGTTACCATTATTTGCACTTTTTTGAAATCACGAGTGAGAGAGAGAGGGGGAGAAAAAGAGAGAGGGGGAAAGGGGGAGAGACTCTCATAACCATAAAGGCTAATAAATATAAATTTCATTAGAAACGTCACATACGATTATTTACATCCCAATGCCTACAAACGATTTGACAAACTTTTTTAAGTAAATTATAGTATGCGGCCATGCAGGTATTAGTGAAAGAGTTAATTTCGATCCTTGTCTACATTCAATCAAGATGGCCAAGAATTATGTATTTATACTACTTTCAGCATGATGCGGCGACCTACTTTTCAATTTCTGGTTTTTATACTTGTACATCCTCCTTAATGACTTATTATTTGTGTTGTGTAATGCAAGTAAAAATTTGTTATTATCAACAATTCTTTTTTCAGGTAAGTAACCCGGAAAATTGAAACGAAAGTACCAAGAATGACTTCGAAGTGAAGATGTACGTGAGTACACAAAATATTTTGGAGATTAATACTAATAAGTTTATGTTTATAATTAAACGAACTTCTGACATGAAATGTTAATCTTTCGAGTTGTTATACGAAGACAAATTTTGATGATATTTGTTTCATTAAGATAGTAATTGAAAATTATAACAATGAATTATTTTAATCTAGAAGGGTCAGAGTAAAAGTGGACTAATCCGCTTGTACAACAGATGCTTATCTCAGTTCGACTACTACTTAGTTTAGAGTTCCCTGGCTTGACACGTACGAATATGTGCAGTTACACTGCGTAATATTTTCATTACACAATACAAAGTTATGCATCTAACACAGGGTTATATTGCACTGATTCACAGAGCGTTCTTGGGAAAAAAATCACTGTTATCAAGCGTCAACAAAAGGAACTTCTGCTAAAGAAATTGCTTGCGTGTGTGTATTAGGATTTCCAACAATAAAATTAAAAGTTTCTTTTACTTTCCCGATATCTTGAGTTCATAATGAATTGAATAAGCCATTTTGAAGCCTTTTGTTTGGCTATCTAAACTTTATTAATTTCCGAAATTATGTTCAAAGAGACATTTTATGTGGAATGAACAATTCACATCAGAATGGTCCTCATAATATTGACAATAAGTATTTTATTTACAAATTTGGACTCCGAAGCAAATATTCTTGTAGAATGTGGCCTTTCCTAATTTTTCAATTTCGTCCCAGTCTATCACCCGAATTTTACGCGCGGTTTCGAGACCCGATGTCTGATATCTCGGGAGGGCATTAGTATCTTTTGTGATCAAAGAATGTACTCGAATTCTGTCGGCTCACTCACGGCTTAAGGTTCGGACGGCTTAACATTGGGTGCAATTGTAGGGTAGCGGGCGAATAGGTCTGATGTAATTTTCACCCTCAATTAGACAACATACAAATTTTCGTTTTTATTAATTTTTATCCAAAAAGATGACGACTTCCTTTTTCATCAGAGGCTCTACTCATTCCATATTCAGCAGCAACATATCGCTGAATACCGAGTAATGATGATGGACTGCACGCTAATCGCCGAGCGCCAAACCTTCAGTGCTCGCCGTGCCCTTCGTTCTTTTTTCTTCAAGATGTTGCTTCATCAATGAACCAAAATGAAGCATCCTTTAATATTTTTAGATCTTTCGAAAGCTTTTGTCGTTATTGACCATAACATCTTGCTTTCAAAATTACCTTCTTATGGAATTCGTGATATCGCCCTAGATTGGATAACCTCTTATCTTAAACATCGATCTCAAAGAGTAGAAATAGCGTACTGGCACTTAGGACAAAATTTACTTAGCTTTCCAATTCTTTACCAATTGAATATGGGGTCCCGCAAGGCTAAATCTTATGTCCTATCCTCTTTCTGTCACACGTAAACGATATTCTGTCGTCTATTAAAAACAGGAGAACGGCTCTGTTTGCAGATGACATGAATGATCTTTGCAAAAAAAAAAAAAAAAAAAAAAAAAACAGTACGATTTTAGAAGTTTCAAATTGGTTTTGTAGTGACAAATAAATAGTTAACGAAGGAAAAACAGTTTCAATGCATTTTTGCACTCCAAATCAGCAATCACATGCTTCATTGAAAATGAACAGTATGCAATTAGCTGATGTTCAGGTAACAAAATTTATAGGTCTCTCAATTCAGTCATAACTCAAATGGAATGTACATATAACAAAATTAAACTCTAAATTAAGTTCATTATGTTACGCATCCAGAATTCTTTCAAATTCTGTCAACCTTCATCCAATTTGTTGCGTGTATTCTGCAAATGTACATTCCCGAAGACACCTGAGATATGGCATAAAATTCTGGGGAAACTCAGGCCTTTAGATTGCAAAAGAGAATTAATCGAATAATGAACAAATGCCATCCGCGTGATCCCTGCAAGCCTCTCTCCATTGAACTTCAAATCTTACCACTGCCTTGCCTATATATTTACCAATCTATAATACTTGTCAAAAGGGACTTAACGGTGGGAACATATTTTCATGCAATACTGATATTTATAATTACAACACAGGCCGTAAAAATTACGTCAAGTGTCAGTATCAACAGCTCACTATCAGAAATCCACATACAATACATGTACGTTACTTTACAACGTATTACCAGATGACCTTAAACAATTGAATTCGGTTCACAAATTTAAGTTAAAATTATTTGCTGCATCACTTTTTCTATACATTTAAAGACTACACTGATTATAAAAATGAAAAATAATGTTTTTTAAAATTTTAAGAAATAATTTTAATAAAACAGAGATATATATTGAATTAGTTTACATTTGTATTGTATAATTTTTTTAAAAAGACTTACTATGTTTTTAACAAAGAATGTACTTTGCCTTTTGGGTCAATGACCCCCACCTCGATCAGATTTTTGTCCAGTTTCCTTGATCCATTGAGCAAATGACGAGATGGCCCCTTGTTTTGCTGTTGCTGAACACTGTCTTCCGCGCTCACTCCAGAGCGTGCGAGGTCATTTACTCAATATTTCGCTTCTCTGGCAGTGAAAGGGGGCTGCTGCACAAGCGGCCAGCACGGCCATGCCCACCACCGTCCGAGCCGTCCCGATGCCCACCGAACATGGCGAACCTCGCAGGAGCCGGCCGCCAATTCTGTTCCCAGAAGCACCACTCGTCCGCGTCGCCTTTCTTGTTCTACCCAGGCCGCTAATGAATGACCTCTTTGCCTTGTCTGCATGTTCGTTTCTGAACGATGATAGATGAAATACACATTCACACAATAAACATCCATTTTTCACAATTCAAATACTCATACGTGCTATTCTGAATGTCTGCCCAGTTTTTAAGTCAATTCTATGGAATCATCCCCTTTGAGGGAACACATATTCTTGTTATGTCTCACCATTCTCCGAATTATTAAGACTTTTTCTTATTTAAATATCTTCTCTTGAATAACTTTCTCTTTAAGTGTTCTCTCAATTGGAACAAGGTAGCGAATTAAAGAAGTTATACTAACCACTTGCTCATCCACACATTTTGCCACATAAGGTGCCTTTAAGTTCTGAATTCCATAAGGTTTCTCATATACGTGGAAAAATTTCGAATACTTTTAATCGAGGTTCAGAAACTCTAGGTACACGAAGTTGACACTCGTTGACCCGCTGAAAATTCTCCTCTTCGCTTTTCTGTCTTCAGATGAGCGAACCAGCTTGACGCGAATGTCTTCCGCTAACATGCCACCTCTCTGGAATACCACTTCTTTATCTAAAGCATGCAAAAAAAGCGTGTAGTCGAGTAAGTGGGCTTCATAGGGCGTTATCCCAGTGCTATAATGGGGAATAATAACTAACCATCTGTTGATATCGGTACGAGGTCACCCAGCGTTTATGAGTGTCATTGCAATACGCCCTGAACAACCTGGGAACTCCCGCGTTGTTCGTTCCACTGGATTAATGTGTGGATGCATTAAGAGCCTTACGAGTAAATGACCCTAATCCCATTTCTTCCTGGGCCCTCTTCACTGTCAATAGCAAACATTGATCAGAAAATACACACTGATCTGTAAACGGACAGCCAAGAAGTCACATGCTGGTACGTCGAGACGATATGGAACATTTGTAACTTTTTCAAACCCGTTTGAGTGTTCGTTCTTTTTATGTGGTGCACCTGCATAAGTTTGTAAACGACATAAATGATGACTAATTGTGTACGTTGTTTTAGGCAGCGGTCCATAAACGTCCAAGGCTGCTAGGTCGTTCCTCTCAGTTGGAAAGATGGGTTTCCAGAGTCCAGCATATCTACGATTTGGATGTTTCGTTTTCAAGACTAACAAATATCTTAAAACTCTCCTGATCTGACGAATCATCCCATTCCAATAACGCTTAATACCTGACATACTGTTGAACTCCAAAATGAGCCATCGAAGTGTGTGCAAAACTAATCAGGAACTCAGTGATACTATAGGAACCCACATCCTAAAATTCTCTAAGTTTTCTCGCACTCTGATGGTGACAGGCCCTTGTATCATCATCCATCGGTCTGGACTACGAGTCATCTTTTCAAAATCTGCATTATTTCTAGGTAGAATACCCTCTTCAAAGAGCGTCACTTTATTGATTACGTTATCTTGTTCTCTTAATGTAACTAATAGTTGCCAATTAAATATTGGAGATCGATAAATGCCTAGACTGATGACCATAACTTGGAATTCATAAATCGTACAATGCGTTCCGTGTCCCTCCGGCTCTTTCCTGGTTAACAAATCAGGAAGGTGATTTTTATATCCTCCACAGTATTCTGTGTCGAATGAAAATTGGAGCAAAACAATACCATCTATGCAACCTATTCTTTTAAGTGCGACAACGGCCCAAAATGCTACCGCCTTATGATCGGAGCGAATGATGAAATGACGTTCCATGAGACGTGGTCTAACAAGGGCCGTCAAACGAACGAGCACGCGAACGCCCTCGCAACTGTTTGGGGCGCGGCGATATCGGCCTACCGAAGTCACTCGTGTCACAGGCGGGAAGCAAGGCTGAGGAAACTTATTACAAATGCGGCGGGTTGGTATATCATATTTAGTCATTTATTAAATTTTACAAACTTTTAATGGAAATTGACATGAACAGAAACTGCATTTATACAAGCATTGATCATTACTCTAAGGAAACATTAACACACATTTCTACTTAGAGAAAACAGTGTATGGGAACTATAAACAGTAATTACAAATGATTCAAATGAATATTTTTAAGAAAATAATTATAAACCAAAATATATACTATATCAACATAAGTATTATATACCATAATTTCAGAAAAACACTCACACAATTATTAAAAATAAACATTTAAAGACATACAATGTGCATATCTTTCGGATGAAAATACACGTGTTAAAAACACTTTACACGCTGGATTCCCGTGTAACTGCTTCCTTTCTTTGCTAACTTCAAATTGGAAGAAAACTTCACAGAAATTTGAATCATGAAACAGACGTTATTTTAGTACTTGTTTTATTTTGCATGAAATTGCACGTCTTGGGGGTTACTGCACGATATTGCACGTTTTGGGTAATTCTGTCTGAATATTGCACATTTTGGGATCCTACTGGACGAATGTGCAAGATTTATCGTATTATTGCATAAAATATAATTTTATATTAACATGTTTAAGTTTATTTTTTTAAAGGTTTCATTTAAGAAAATAGTTTTTATGGCAAAACCTGGCAGTGCATTTGGGTGGTCTGGGAAACCCGGGTGCCGTTTAATATGTATCAATTCCGCATTTTGTTGCCCTACGGACTGTGCGTCTACACCTTTCATGATTCTAATTAAAGTTTGGAGTTATTGCAGCAGGAATATGCGGTGTTACCACGAACTAGGTTCACGGCCCTTGGTTGAGACATCTCAGTCAATGCTATGTTAGGAGTCCATCTTCCCAATAGGATCATATATCCCTTTTGTCAGCCTTGGCTGTATATACCAACACGAGACTGCATGCGCGAAACACAGGCGTGTCCGGGCGCGAAGCTTAGTGGCAAGCGCATTGCGTGGATAAACTGGAGTTTTTAGACCGCATAACACCGTTTAGCAAAGTTTTAATCTTTTTATTGCATGTTTTTGCACGTTTTGGTGTTTTTACTGAACATTTTAGAGAGTTTTACTGCACGAAAAGACGGTCTTTAGTTAAAACCTAAAACTTCCTAGTTATAACCTAAATTTAAATAATGAAGCTTCATATTCAGAAGTCTCACCATATTTTTTGCCGATATTCTCCTGCAAAATTTTTGTAGTCTCCGTGGAAGATTTCGTAATGCCAAAAGAAATCAAGAGCCCACACGGACTTAAACTTGTTATATGTCTTACGTCCCGCCATGACTACCTACTGTGCTTCCCTGAAAAATCGGAGCGCGGACTTCGTCGCGAGCACTGCGTGCCTTTGCAGAGCGCAAGCGTGCTCCGAGCACGCACGTGCTCCGTTTGACAGCCCTCATCTAAGCATAATCACCCCCACGTCGCCGCATTCTCCTCCTTTTCCGTGGCTGAGTGTCGAATTTCAGGCTACTTCAAATATTGTGTAAAAAGCAGTGTACGTTGAGTGCAGTTGCAGTACATCAGGTGAGGGAAACGGAAGGTGGAAAATTCTCATTTTTTCTTCTTAATGTAATAACGAAATAAAATATTTGCTTTCATGGTTGAAGGGAACAATATTTTATGAGATGAAAGATCAGAAGAAGTTTGATGGAGTTTTAAGAAACGCGCTTGTATAAGCGATGCAAAAACGATTTACTAAATGTTTCTATAAAGGAACTGTCAGTATTTTCTCCTCCAAAACCAAGCTCGCGTGATACTCATATCTCACTGCGCTCCTGCGGCCAGTCGATGAAACGTTTATACTGAAGATATATGGACCGTAGGGGATCTATTGAACTGCTATCTATTGTCGGCTCTTTCAACCAGATTAGCGCGTCACGGGTTGATGGCAAAAGCGCCGTGAAGTGGCGAACCGAACCGTTAGATGTGTCTCTCTTATCCTGGCTCAGACGCGTGTAATCTAATTTGTTGTATGCTGCATTTGAAGTACTTTGTGTTATCCGCTTTGTTATTCCACCCATCGGCTTGGGTGTTCTACGGGATGAACTGTTGCCACTGCAGTGCCTCGTCGGGAGATCAGTCGGGAACTCGGTGCCTGTCCCGGCTGCGGCAGTACCTTGTTGGTGGGAGGTAACTGGTTGAGAAAAATCCCGCAAGTCATCATGAAGGTCAACGCCAGATCTCACCATCCAGCGGAGGAAGATCACCACCTCCATGATTAAACCACTTTGAATGCAATTCAGTGATGCCTTATTTTGCGTGACGAAGCTCGTGCCATCAGGCCAGCTCTTCCGCGTGACCACATAAATTTCACTACGCTCCTCCCTCCAACGAAACAGGAAATTAGAATTTAGATCAGAGGCTTATTTCAGGCTTGGCGATCTTTTATTTGCAGTAAATCTACAACATGGGACAGTCGGCTGTACTTCGGCCTCCGAAGGAAGTCGTACGAGGGATTTTTGCGCTCTTTAAACTCCGCGGCTTTAATCGAATTTGAACCGGCAAACGTGGATCCGATACGCTAACCGCTAATCGGGACCGAAATCACACATACGGGACACCACCGACGTCACAGTTACCTAAACAATAGCCATACCGTGACTTCTAGGCTGTCCGGGTGACGCCGCGTCGATGGCAGAGAGGCCGACGTTTCGCCTGTCATATCGCTGGCTTCTTCAGGGTAGTGACACAGTGAAGCTCCGATTCCGGAAGCCTACGTGTACAAATAGCCATACGAGTTGACACGCCCGGAAACACCGATCGATCGATCAATCAATCAATCAATGTTAAAGAAACGAGCAGTAGCAGCAGCCGGCCGAGTGCAACGCGGCGTACGGGGCGAGCGCAGAGGCGCCGGCACCCCGTCAGAGGCTGCGCCGCTGGCGGACGGGCAGCGATCGCGCGGCGAGGGGGTGGAGCGGGGCGGGGCGGGGCGCGAGCGCGCGGGGGTGCGAGGTGCGGAGCGCGCGAAGAGGCGCATTGCGGCACGCAGCCTCCCCCGCCAAGCGGCGCCCCCCCCACCGCCCCCGCTACGGACCGCGCGCGCGCGGGCGAACGGACGGACGGGCGCGGTACCGAGGGCTCTGCTCGAGGAGCGGTGGGGAACGACAGCGACAACGGACTTGAAGGCGACGCTTTCAGTGTGAATCACCGGGGTTGAGGGGAGCGGGAGGCGGAGGCACGTCGCGGGGAGACGGACAGGGGCCGTGTCATCGTGTAGGTGTGTTTGAATTTGTGATCCCGCGTTTATAATGGACCATAAACCTTAGAATCAAAATTAATATTTATAACTTTTAATTATTTCACCCCACACTTGGGCAAGTCAGATCTTTTCGTGTTTGTAAACTGGACGTGAAACAAAAAGATAACAAATTTGGCACGCTGGTCACGAAATTTACAATGTCTAACGTACTTGACGAAATCATGAAAATGGCAAATTACGTGGGACATGTACACATCTATCTTCGCCTATCTATCGTAATTACAATATATGTTTTATTTACAAACTTAAGAGTTATTATCGCTTTCATGCTAATTTTTAAACACGTATCTGAAAGGTCTCTGTTTCTTCAGTTTATGTTTCTTACTGTACAAACTTATATTTTTAGTGTGGATCCGCGAAGTCGCCGCTATACAGGAAAACGAATAATATTATATTTATTTGGGAAACTGGCTCTCCCGCATTCTTTTTCCCCTACCGTTGGGTTTCTGCTACGTACTAAAAATTAACAGGTTTTCGACAATGTTGCCGATTGTAATATTAGAAATTATTTGTCATAATTGTGTCAAAATGATACTCAGTGAATCCAGTTCTCCTCCATACAGCAATTCTAGTACACAAAACAAACGTAATAACGAAATATATTTACCCCTTTAACACAAAAAACAACGTGCTGTGACAAAAATATCCAAATATCATTCACTTACTCATACATATTTTATTTACATCCCATTCACATGAGTGCACTCCTTTTAAGTAATGAAACCTTGTCAAAACCACCTCATTCTGTTCCCCAAGATTTCCAGAAAAGTCATAGCCTGGTGTTCACGAGTGATATGATAGCAAAGGAAAATGTTCTCTTCCTCTTTTAAGTGGGGAAAAGCTGGATTTGAATTATATCCATTCGAGAGTAGTTGAGGAATACTTTAATCTTAACAAAAATGCAAAAAAGTAAATTTTAGTATATAGTGAAGTGAGGTGATTTTGATAGCAAACGCCTCGTATATGAAATCAAAGGTACATTTTGGTTAAAAATGAGATGTTTTCTTTTTATTTCGATGTGAAAATACTGGGAAGGTATCTTCAAACGTGAAATATCTCTTTCATGGAGAAACGTTTGTGAATCTTCTTGCTTAGGTGTGGCTGCTCTACTGCCGTCGGGTCGGGTCCCTGGGCGGGCCGCGGGGGCGTGCTGCGGGGCTCGTTGTGAGGGCATGGGCGGGCCGAGGGAGCGGGGGCGGTTCGCGGAAGTCGCGGGGGCGAGAGCGTCCGCGTCCGCGCAGGGGCGGCGTGGGCGAGCTCGCCCACGCCGCCCGCTGCGGCGCGCACTTCCCCAAAATGTCGGCCGCTCGATAGAACTGCGAATGGTCCATAAACGCCCCCACGCACGCGCCCGCTCCCTGCCCCTCTCCCTCCCCGCTGCCCGGCCACTGCAGTCCGGCCCCGCAGCTTCCGCCTCTTGCCGTTGACGTCTTCGTATGTTATTTCGTTACCGCCATCTCCGCCTTGATCTATCGACCGTCGCCCTTGCCTTCGGTTAAGAGGCAGATCCAAGATGGGGAAATGCCGCCTCCCAAACCAAGATGTTTTGTGATTTCGCTCTATTTATTCAAAATAATTACCTTATCTATATTGTCAGCGAGTTAAAGTGAACTCAAAACATTCCATTCACTGACAAGTAGTTAATTCCTAATATACCATCTCGTGACCATGGTTTCCAAGAATTAACAAATTGATCTGATCTGCTATGATCTTATTATCTCCCAATAATTTTTATTTTTATAAATTTGAGTAGTTGTGTTTTTTTTAATTGATCGTTGCCAATTTTTTTGGATCAAAGGTTTATCGGTTAAAGGAACGTTATAACGAAGTAAACATCTTAAGACATATTAAAACTATAAGCGAATGGATAAATTTTAAACAAGGTCGTTACGCGCCACTCATTCAACATTTACACATATACTTGTGTTCGCCATAAATAACTGGAAGATTGATAGTATTTGCGTAACCTATTACGTAGTAACTTGCGCATCAAATGTAATCTTTCCGAACGTCATACATATTCTTTAATCTGCAAAAGAAGCTATCATTCACATAGCAACGCTTAGAAACACCCGAAAAAGTAGATATTGATACGAAAAATATATTCTTATTGGTAAAAATATTACTACAGAACAAAATCTATTAATTTTAAACATTTTGGTCCGTGTTCTTGCAGCACAGTGTCAGAAGACACATTGACAATGAGATGAAATCAACTACTGAATATAAATTTTCTTATGTAATGAAAAGTTACAGAAAATATTGGAAATTATTATTTGAAACAATATATATATATATATATATATATATATATATATATATATATATATATATATATATATATATATTGTGGCGAGATGGGATTATACAACCCCATAACACCACAGTTTCGCCGGCATAAACGTTCACAGGCAGCGAGAAGAGCGGCCGAAAACAATAGTAGCAAAACGCGCAGCCTGGTATCCGTTGCTCGCACTAGTCGCCGCGAACTATCAAGCCACGTTTTTGCTGGTGGAAGGCACAAGTAGGAGAAATAATCCCCACCACGTCGAATTTCCCCAGGCGAACGCCAATAAATACGCAAACGCGGAAGCAGGAGCTCTCTTTTGTCGCCACCTCGCCTGGAGTCAACATCTCTCTTCTGCTAGCACGCGTCGGTCAGCAGTTCTTCTTGTAAGGTACCGCTCGGCAAATGAGCAGATTTTATCAGAGCATCAGATTAGTTAGAAATTGCCGCAACGACGGTTTAGATAGGAGTGTACGGCGTTGCAAAAGCGTCTAGCTAGTCATCCGCGCAGTAGTCAGGAATTAGAGAAATATTCTTCTATTAACTAATGCGGGAAGTAAAAGTGTGCCCGTTGTCAGGAAAGCTCTGAAAGTTCTTGATTAACAGAATAAAAGTTAGGAACGAGCGAAGTACTTGCACTGGCAGTTAGGGAAGTGCAAGGGACATTTTCTGCAAATTGGGCGTAATCGGAGGCGGTAGCAGCCGTGGGAGGAGAAGAAACCGATTAGTGGAGACGGAAGAATACGCGAGGCGACCGGGAAGAAGACGACGGCTGAGAAAAGGACGCAAGAGGACGGCGAAAGCAACGCAGAACTTCGGAATCGAGCAACGCGGTGCGGAACGCAGCACGCTGTTTCAAGGTTGAAAGACGGGCAGTTTCGAGGTAACCTGTAGAACTGAAATTAGGTCAAGTTCACGTCGGCAGGGAAAGAATAGTTTCAGAAGTGTTAAAACTGAGGACACGGGTGTTAATAATTTGTAGCTTGGTAGTGGGAGATTTAATGCATTATTGCTTGCCTTTAACCATTCTATTGCAGCAGTCATTATTCCGTTATCTGCAGTTATAATTAAAAGACAAATTGAGAGTAGTGCGCTTGCCCACATGTAAATTATTGTATGTAATATTTCGAAAAGGCAAGAGATTGTAAATTAGGTTTAGTTTCACATGCAATTGTAATTAGAATAATTTAAATTTAGACGTAGTGAATTTTCAAAGGGAATTCCCAGTACTGGTCAGAGAAATTACTTCAGAAAATTAGTTCTGAACAAAATTAAGTGTTCATTTGTTGAATAGGCTGTGAAAGTTGCTTATTTGTGTTTATTTGATCATTTTTGGAAGTGTAATTTTATGTTTGATTTGTTTTTCGTTGTTATCAATTCATGCCACAGAATTTTGAGTGAATTATATGCTCGTTTATGTGTGATTTGTGTGACTTTTATTGTGTCAAGGGTTCAGACCTTTCTCGTACCCCAAAGATCCTGCTTCCTGAGATTCTAAGCTCGCTTCACGAGCATAATATCTTAACGACTTGCTTACAGTGCACGCGGCTGTGTGTGCAGAAGGTACGAGTTGTGTGGGGTAGGTAAGACGGTTAGAATATATATATATATATATATATATATATATATATATATATATATTCATAACAACGTTCACATACCAAATAAAAATCATAAACATATTCATGAAATGCAAGTAATTGCCGCGCGTAAAACCAGCGCGCCTAATTTCCATTCACTTTCCGAAATAAATGGGCGTTTGCTTTATTACTTACTGGACTAATGCATTTGGCTACACTGAAATAATTACTTCCAGAAAAACGTAATTGTTTAGTTTAGTTTAATTCAGTTCGACAGCTAAAAATTATTGTTGTGAAAATATGGCATTGTGTGTAATTAAACATCATATTGATATTGTTAAGTGGCTACGTAGAACAAACTCCATAAAAGATATTAAAGAAAAGTTTGTGACGACATTCCCTGGTAAGAAGTATCCCACAACTATCACTCAAGACTACACAAGACATGGAGAACTACAGGATCCGTAGGAAATGCAATGAAGAATAATTCGAAGTGAAGACTTCGGTGGTAGTGACTAGAATTTGCAATGGCGTATTGAGAAGCCCGATAAAATCGATAAGAAGATTATCGCTACAATTTAGTGTATCCCGCACATTCTGTACATGGAGAGAACCGTTTCCGAGCATTTCGTTTATCCGTAGTACATGAATTGACAAGTTCAGATAAACAACGAAATACTTATTGCAACTGGCTGTTATATTCCATTGTGGATCGTTACATCGACCCCATCTTTTCATGACAAATGAAGCTTGGTTTCATATCTTGTATCTTTATGTGGTAAATAACTTCCTCTATCACGCTCTTCAGTTAGAATCCAGGTTTTGTGGGTTCTTAATAACAAAAAATTGGTTTATGGGAAAATGTGTGGAAGTCCATATGTGAAAAACGCCGGCAAAAAAACTAAGCAGAATTTTCACCAAAATTGATATTCCCCGATCAAACTGATCCCTGATTAATTTTGAAACAGGTATTGTCATTTTTAGTTGATTTACATGAAGCCTAAACATTTTCAAACTCTTCTCAAAAATGGTTTCAAAGTTTATGTTTCAATATTTTCATCAGATACAAGAAAAGAATTCAAAAGAAGTGGCGCAAGGTCACATTTTTGTTGAGCTCTCTGAAAATACGAAAATTGCGAAAGTTAAAACATTTTTGGCCTCTTTCTACAATATTGAACTACAATAACGAAGATAGTCATTCTTCCTTAATGAAATCTGTTCATCAAAAACAGATCTTAAATAAAGACATAAGATTTTTCGGAAATATGAGTGGTTTTCGCGTAATTTTGCATGAAATATATAGACAATACTTAAACACTTATTTCTCAAAAACGTCTTCAAACTAGTTCTTTCATTTTTTGTGGAATACAGCAAATGACGGTCATAAAAATGGTGCCTATCCCATTTTCGGTATTTTCGAAAATTGCATTTCATGAACATTACAAAAAATGTAACATTGATGATAGAGATTTTTCCTTAAACAAAATCGGTTCTACAAGAATCAGTTCTTTAAAAAAGGTTATGTAGTACATTTCTTTTAATTCTTATTCTTTGAGATTGATAATTCCCATTTCCCGCGCTTCGTTTGACGAGCTGTCAGTTCTCAATACAATGGCAATGCTGCGGCACGGCAGAATTAAAGAATGTTCTGTTGTAGCGCCACCTGTTTATGAACATACGATAAACAGCGAAAGATATCTGCAGATATTTGAAAAGCATTGACAGAGAACGAAAAGTGTATGGCGTCTAAAAAAAGATAGCCCCCTATAAGTGAGTGTTTCCTGAAAAAAGACTTGTCAGCAAAAACCTTTGATCTGCTAGATCGCCAGACTTATCTAGCGATGTTTATATATGGAAAGGTCTGAAAGGCACTACGTACGCTAATATCCGTCGTACGATTGACCAACTAAGAGAGGACTGAAAAAACGAGATAAATTACATATCTTCTCAAGAATTGCGTTGTGTTTCTCGTAATGTTATTTTACGAGTGCAGCGATGTTTCAATGCTAGTGGATGGCACTTCCAACATTTGTTGTAAATAGACGTAAATAGGTAATAATTCAGTGTCACATGCTTTGAGAGTCTGATAAATTTGTGATATTGATATATGAAGTAATAAATCAACAAGAAAGTAGTTATTTCCTGTTCTGTGAAAGCCAGACAATGCGTCGTGCCGGATTTAAGAGGGGCACCTGTACATTTTCATACTGTCAATCATCACGAGTAAATGACAAAAGGATATTAATATTTCGCATGGTTAAATTGTGTGATAAACTGAATGAGTATAAATCAGATAAAGACTATTAAACGAGCATGTAATATAATTCGAGATAAATATGTTTTCATTGGCAGTCAATCAATTTAAAGCAAACGGATTGCGCCCGTTAGAATACAATGCACATAGGTAATTAAGTTGGAAAAAATTAGAAACAATGAAGGTAGTTGCGGTGTTCGTTGGGACCTTGAAAGACGATCGAGGAATATGAAATCTAATTAGGAAAATGTTTACGAAGATTGACAGATGTTTTGTTTTTGAGTTTGAGTCAGACAGACGATGACCACGTCTAAGTGGCGATGGATGTGTCAAATGGATGCTGTCTAGAGACTTGTAGGATAAAAATGTTGGGTGAGGCGGAAGTAAGGTGAAATAGAACACAGCGGTCAAGGCTAAGGAAATCAGTATGCCTTTGAAATAGAAATAATGAAGCAAATAATTAATAAGTCGTAATAAGTAATCAATATTTGTCGTGTGCTGAATGAGAAACTGCACGAGTTGCTTGAGTATCGGTAAGCTGAGGAGGCAATCGTCGGGTTAACCTGCAGGACACAAGGAAAGTACCAATTGAAAATGTTGAAATTAAAGTATTGTTAGAATCTCATCGCCACTCGCCTCATCGCCACTCGCCTCATCGCTACTCGCCTCATCGCTACTCGCCTCATCGCTACTCGCCTCATCGCTACTCGCTTCATCGAAACTCGCCTAATCGAAACGCGCCTCACCGCCACCCGCCAATTCTTACTCTTTGAGCCTCTCCGGTCCTCAAGATCGCCCTCATTTCGTCGCCTGTATAGTTTCCTTAAATTATCCTGCGTGAAAGGTTCCGAAGGTGCTCTGAGATTTCTAGAGGGCGGGGCTTTACCGTAATTCTTATTACCTGTGGGAAGTGAGCAAATGGAATTAGAAAGTGGGAAGAACTGCTCACTGCGGGCAGGAGACTAGCTGCCTGGTGAACCTAGAAGCTGTTGTGTATCGAATATCCATCCAACATCAATGTGCCTCACGTTGTGCTTGATTACGATTCACTAAAATCTCGGCCAATTCAGGAATAACTCTTTAGTTGGGGTAATTTTTATTGAATTGAAAGGAATGCTGGCAAGTGTGCAATGATATAACCATAAATCTCGATTCTCTTGTCGCTTCCACCTCCACCATACCCTCTGCTGTCTTCTCCCTCTCCTTCATTTTCTGCGCGCGGCGATGGTGTAACGGTTAGCTGACTGTTAGCGGACTGTTGTACCCAAGTTGGCGGATTCAAACCCGATCAAAGCCGTGGATTTTTAAGGTCGAAAAAATCCTTCGTACGCTTTCCTTCGGAGGGGAAGTAAAGCTGGCTGTCCCATGTAAGTATATTTACTTGCATGTAAAAGATCCTCAAGCCTAAATGACGTCTCTGAGCTAAATTCAAATCGCCTGTTTGTCGCCCAAGAAATACCTCCCTTCTCTGCTAGTTGGTGAAAGGAGCGTAGCGAAATTTGCGTGGTCAGACAGAAGAGCAGGCCTCATGGCTTGAGTCTCGCCACGTAAAATAAGGCATTAATTCAATTCAATTCCGAGTACCACCTCCACTCTGCAGTGCCATCGCGCTACCTCACCCGCAGTCTCGGCTATCGCCTCCGTTCCGGCCTCCGCGCGGTTCGCGACCTACCGCCTCGCCCCCCCCCCCCCCCCCCCCCGCCGCTCACAAGGCGCTTGGCGCGCTGCCGCGGACGCGAGGCGGATCGCGAAATAAGCAGCGCGCGGTCAACATGTTTGTCAGAAGGCGCTGCGCCGCGCGCCCGGCCCTTGGGACGCCGACCTGGAGGTGCAGCTGTGCTACTGATGCTTGTGCTCGCTTCACGTGAAGGCTTTGGGACGTTTGGACCTGTGTGATGTGTGGTCTTCCGAAATACACTCCGCATTAAACATTACGACGCTGTTTTTTTTTTAGATCATTGTGCGGCAATACGCTCTCTGCAATTAGACTAACGTATTTTTCGCGATTTCCAGACTACCTCATTTATACTTGTGTACTGCGATGTCGTTTGTCGTTTAGAAGTCACGACATACTCTAGATATCTTAATCCGCTACATTTAGAAACAGTGAACGATAGAGGCCGTGGAAATGTTTAAAAAGTCCAGCCACTCCGCGAACTTTCATCTGTTGTAACACCGGATTTTGTTTTGTTTGTTTGTTATTTAAGGTCGCATCAACATCTAGGTCATTAGCGACCACTATTGAATTTAACGGTATGGTAACTGTGAAGATGACATGATATGGTGATGATAGGGGGTGAAAGGACGAACACAAATACAACCATGCCCGAGGTGGGACTTGTGAGTAGTTGTTGAGTAAATGGACGCTAAGAGGAAAGGTTTCGGTAAACTGCGCATCCCCACTAGCTTTATTTCTCGTCGTAAACATCGTTTCTCCATATTTTCGGGTTAAGACTTCACACATCCATAAGATTAGTTAACAACGTATTGTTAATGAGCTTCCCGCATAACACTTTCACTGATTACCTTGAGTGCGGTGCTAAACATGTAAAGCAGGCTTGTAAAACCTCGCCCGCGAAGGGCCTCGTTCGCCGAAAGTCCGGTGCTCCTGCGACATCCCTTGACTCCACTCGCACTTCCCCTCCAAATTCAGAAAGGAGTGTACATACGCGCATGCTGAAGCGGCGCGAGGTGGGGAACAGTAGCTACAAACAAAAATATGTTTGCCGGATTTGTTGTATCAAACATTGTAGATTTGAATTATGATTATATTATTTACTATTGATTTCTGTTTTATGTTTTTTTTCCTTTTAAATTCTGCCTTGAATAAAAATGTTTACAAGGGCAGGAATGTAGGAATGGCGAAATCTTTCCATATTTTTGTTTTACGAAAACCTTCATTTTGTATAGTACATAGCAATATATGGAATAAATTAACAAGTCTCTATTAGTTAACAGTTCTCGTTTACGGACGGAAAGCTCTTTTAACAAACAAGAATCGTCATCAATGAAACTCCCAACCTAAACGTAAGACGTTAATGCAGTTCTTACACTGTTAAGAAAACCCGACTACAAAATCAAGATCCTTTCGATTTTTAATTTTGCTCTCAATTTGAAATCTGACTGATGTTTTATTACATTTTAGCGGGTCATATCTTTGCATTAGTAAAGGGATTATGAATTAATGTAGCTAAATGTGAGGCAAAAACTGTCTTCTCCAAAAGACTGCCATGCGTTAGGTGTCAAGTGGCGTATCGTTAACCTGAAGTAATATGTACAACCCTTACTTTTAAAACTCGCGCTAGTTGCTCTGAACGCAGTGTTCGCGAACTCTAGTAAGCTAGATACCATGCCCAGAACCTTGAGATGCCTGATGTATAGTATTTGGTGAGATACATGACCAGTTAGGATATCATCACTAACTAGGGAACTTGAAACTATTCGAATATACTATATTAGTCCTGTGTCCCCCTTCATGTTCTAATAACAAAGTAGGGACTGGCCCCTCGAGATCTTATTGACATTTATTCCTAACGAGGTTATTTATGTACAAGACAATTTATTTATTGTTATTTTACCCGAATGTGCTAAGTTTGCTGCAATTCTGACAGAAGTTTCAGAACTTTCTTCAAGTAGAAGCGTTTATAAAGAAAGGACACTTTGCCATTCTTGCCACTCAGGACACGTTCAGAAATTAACTCCGTAAGAGTGTCATGCCGGACGCCTACTAAGTAGTCTACGAAGTACTAAGTGGTCAATGGTAAAACATGGAGAAATTCCCATTTTCTCTCATTAATCCTGTCTGAATAATAATAATAATAACGATCTCAGCTATCCGGATCAGCATAATTAAAATAATCATAATAATAATAATAATAATAATAATAATAATAATAATAATGATGATGATGATGATGATGATGGTGTTGATGAATTCAGACATTGTCTAGACGAGAATTCTAGCGACCATCTGCTCTGATCGGTAGTTTCTGTCCTTTCCGTGATTTCTTCGATCAACACCAAGCGAATGTCGGTACAGTACCCAAACAAACAGGCCAGCCGCGCGCGTTGACCTATGTGAATTCTTCCGTTGAATAGCATGACCAAACTTTTCCGGTCGCGTTACGTTTAAATTTAATTTTCATTGTGAACTAGCTGATTGCCCGGCATGGCTCGGCATTTATTTATTACAATTACCCATTAAGCAGCGTCGCCCGTCTCCCCCTCGCGTCCTATTCGTCCTGCCCATACCTCCACCCCGCTCACCCAGACTCCCCGCCTCTATCTGTCGCACTCGCTTATCACACTTCATCCACTTGTTCCGTTCTTTACTCTATGTCCCGGGCGGAAACACATTTTTGTGGTTAGGCGGAAGAGCGGGCCTGATGGCCCGAGCCTCGCCATATTAATAAAGGCATATTATTATTATTATTATTATTATTATTATTATTATTATTATTATTATTATTATTATTATTATTATTATTATTCTCTCCTCTCGGCTCAGTTATCTTCTTTGCCTCATTTACCTCCTCCCATCTAGCTGATCAATCACTCGCTTCTTCCGCTCTTTCCGCTACACCCATTTTCCCCGATTTTTCGCTCCATATTCTTCTTGTTTTCCTTCTCCTCCGCTTGTTCCTGCCACTCCACCCCCTTCACTCACCTCGCGGTTCCGCCCGCTCTGCCCGCTCGGTCCCATTAGGTCTCGCCCCAAGTCACGCGGCAGCGCTCAGCAACAATGCCGCCACGATGCATTGGGGATAATATTTAACTTAAATTTTATAAAAAATACATTTTGGGATAATATTTTTAATCGCAACCACTCTATACCTTATTCTTAATCGCTCAAAAGAATTAGGGCAAAATTTAAGAGCAATCACTCCAGTGTGAAAATTTACACATTTTCTCACTTTAGTAAATGATTTCTCAGAACAAATGTTACAAACTTCTAGGGCCTGTCGAGAGGTCGAAAATGATTTCTTTTTGCCAATGAGCATACAGTGGTAAATTTCCTTAACGTAGTTTTATGCTTTGAAGTGGCTTTTGTCCCTGACATTCAGGCAACCCCGTACATACACATGTTTGACAGGTCACGTTCTAACGCAGTGAAGGGGAATTCGTGTAAGCACTTACGGGGTCCTCCTGTGCAGTAGACGCCGGTGGGAGGAGTCGCTTGGGCGGAAGCACCTCTGCGAATAGCGCTACAGAGCGGCCGCCGCTTCCGGGCCGAGGGGTGCGCACTGACACCTGCGAGACTTGGAGCGTTGGCAAATCTCCCAAGGGGAGTACTAAAGCAACACATACACTACCTAGCACCACATTCCAACATGGCCTGCGGAGGGTGTAAATCGGTCGCAGCTGCAGTATTGTCATATCTTTCTTCATTGAGGAAACAAAGCGGCATCGACCGATTTCGCAAACCAAGCTGTCAAACCACGTACGCTCATGTAAAACTGCTACTTCGTCCCTTGCGTCGGGAAAATCATCTAGACACATTGTGTCCTATCTTGAATTACGTGTAAGGAGAATTACAAGGAATGCACTGAAGCTGCAAGCCCAAAATCCCATTCCGGTAATGCATACAATTTTGAGAGAGAGAAAAAGTAGTAGTGTTACAGAATGGCACAGACGTTCTCGTACTAGTTAGTTTTCTAGTTTCTTTGGCCTGGGCTAGCTTTCCAGTCTTATCCCATCCTCGTGTCATTTGCCATTTAACGCCTCCCAAAGAACATTTTTTTAAAACATTTCCAACTTTGTCTTAATGGTGGAACCGAAATATTACTTTAACAATATTACAGAAGAGAAAAACCTCGTCCTATATGAAAATTTTCATTGAAATATTTGAAGCCGTTTATAAGAAAATGTTAAAGTTTACTGTAAATGAGAAATTTGAAGCTCTTTTCTGCAAAAAACTTTTGAGTTTTCAAAAAACTTCATCGGAAGTCATTTGAAACACATTCACTCACAGATTTAATAATGTATATATTTTTTCAAATTGCTGGAAATGTGCATATTAACGGCGTGAGATATACTACTTCGAAAAAGTTACATTTAGATATTTTTTGAAAAAATGGAAGAATACAGCAAAACTTATTTTATGTCATCTTGAACATTTAATACTATCCTAACAATAGATTTGAAGAAAACGTCTGCTGCTGTTTTTGAGAAAATGGTGAAGGTGCCTGAAAATCACAGATCACAGATCTTATACAGTTCATTTAGAACTATCCCTAAAATATAGAAAAACATATGGAGCCATTTTTGAGACTTTTTTATTTTTGAAATTTTTGCACATATTTCACTCAATATTTGTCGAAAATTACTAAAGCTTTAAAAATATTGAACATGTTCTTAATGAAAGATTTAGTTATGAATAACTAATTTTACTTGAACGAGAAATCTCTATCTTCAATTTTAAGTTGTAGAAAAACGCCGAAAAAATCCAGTTAATAGTGAAAATTGATGTATGCCAGATTTGTAAGTGTATTTCACTTATATTTTACATTAAATTTAAAGAAAATATTTGAAGACATTTTTGAGAAACTTTTGAAAATGTCCCTGGGGAGGTCAAGTAGAGAAATCCCAAAAATTGGAGAATGATTTTCAAAATCGCAAAGCTTTGAGTGAGGTCAGATCGACCGGGGAGGATTCAGTTTGGGAAAACCCTACGCATAGTTTAGGAGCTAGTGTTGTTCACAGACAACAGACAGACGGACAAACAGATGAACGTTTTGAAAAAAACACTTTTTCGGTATCAGGGAACCCCAAAATCTGTATTTCCGTTGAAACCTCGAAATCGAGTTTCCGAAGCATTACGTAACTTTCTCTATACTACGTATATTATGTTTAGGTATTGGAAAATTTAAGAATTCATATCTTTGAATTACTGCGGTAAGCTTGAAATCAATTGGTACAACTTAAACCTAACTCTTTAGTGATATAATTTAGCCCTAAGCAAGCAATAAAAGTTGCAAATAGACGCAACCAGATAGTTTCAATGGTCCTTGGACGACACTTGGCGTGGGCTACCCGTGCAATACTAATTGGGGCGTTAAAGGCTTAAAATCTTATATATGATACAAACTCCAATGTTAAGGAACCCGGATTCGATATATATTGAGAATTCGTCCCACCTGCACCTAATTTTCTCGTAACTTCCGTGCGAGAGCTCGGCCCCCAGCAAAGCCTCCAAAAGATCCAATTAAAAAATACCGGGCGCCGTCGACCGGCAGGTCGCTGCGTCGGGCGGCGGAATGCGTGCAAACGGTTCAGAAAGGCACAATGCGACGGCGACAGCGACGGTGACAACGACGAAGACGACGACGGCGACGACGACGCCAATGACAACGAGCGTGGGCCAACGGCGCATGCGGGACGCGCACAGCCTCCTGCGTCAGCGCTCGCGTGCCGCTGCCAGATTGATTAAAGGGGACCACTTCGAGTCCGGAGCGCCCGCCCCGGAGTTGGCGACACCGGGCGGAGGCGTCTTGAAGCGGTGGAGCGGCTGAGTTGGCTCAAGGTGACGACTGCTCTCGCAGGAACGACTCTCACAGGAGCTCCCAGGATTCGACTCCCGATCGTCACGGATTTTTGACATTAGTTACTTGGCTAGGTCTGCCAATCTCTGGAGGAGAATTCTATCCATCGGCTCCTCTGCTATGATCGATAGTTTTCTGGACAATATCCTAACAAACGGGCCGCGGACCTCACGTTATCTATACCTCTTCATCCATGCTCCATTCTCTTACACAGAAGCTATACGCATTACTTTACCACACATATCGGGAAAACAGAAAATTATCGGCTTGGACGGGGTCCCACTGGCGGAGCGGGATCTGGAGGGGGAAGCCGTTTCACGTGCTAGTCGCGGAGGAACACCGCCATCTCTCGCGCTGTAATATACACTACATGTACGGAACGAATGACCATAGCAGTTGAATTGCCTGCAAAAATACAAATTGTTTCCGCAGGATTGCGGTCCTAATAATTTCTGTAATATTTTTTATATTAGTTTATAAATATTTTTAAAATGTTAATGTAAAGTTATAATTTATTTCTATATTAATTTTGAAAAAAATGTTTGATAATTCTACATTATTAGGGGCGCCCTTTAGTTTGGTCGTTCTTAGTCCCTCTTATGGCATTAATCTGGCTCTGCGTCTCCGACAATGGTCATTGCCACTTAAAGCTGAACAGCGAAATAACAAGATCGCTTCATCAACAGCGCTGGGTTCTTTGACCTCCATCCCGTTTCTACTTCTCCCTAACACCTTGACCAGCCACTCAATGGTACACTTTAGGTAAATCGGTCAATCTTTCTCCACGAATCAAATCAAAATATTCAATACATCCGCCTTAAAAAGTAGCCTTAGCTGTAAAAGAGGTTCAAATATCCATTAATTTAAAATGTATTGTGTACTCCAAATATTTTATGTATTTTTCTGAACGACCCTTCCTGGGTATTATTAGTTGTTAGTTTCTACTATAATTGCTTCAAACATTATACACATATCATGAAATGTTAGTTCAAAAATCCTATTACGTATATGTAACGCAAAACTCTTGAAAGACATAATATTTTCGTAAAAGGATAATATTTTTTATAATAATATATCCACCACTTTTTCTGGTGTTTTGTTTTAAATAGCTTCTATTCCACAGAAACATTTAAAGGCTTTATTCACACCGCACTGAACTATAAGAACTGAAGAATTTTGCCATAAATGCAATGTCGACCATATACGATTCTTGTTTGCTCCCATACCACAGCTACACAAAAAAAACTGTGTTCAGGTCAGGGGATCAGACCATGTTTTCTAAGTGTTTTGGGGGTCGCTAAATCCGAATACGATGTCCATTTTACTCCATCACATCAGGTTTTTTACATAACCTCAAAAATATATAAAATGAAAGACATTTCTAACCGAGGGGTCAAGCCATGTTACCTATATGTTTTTGGCGGCGATGAAACCCCTATGAAGTCCATTTAACGTGATCACATCACATTTTTTAAAATTCAGATCAATTATTATTGTCGCAGGAGGTGACATTGGCCCCTACCGGGACAATACCCATCACGTTGTTGTATGGCAGTTTGCCTATATCGTTGGTGCCAGACCACTAGCCTTGTCTCCTAGCAGTTTAAAAAAAATGTTTTGAGATTATAGAAAAATCTTTTGTAATGAAGTTAAATAGACTTCAGATTCGGTTTCAGGGACCCCAAAAACATATAGGTAACATGGTGTGACCCCTCAGTTAGAAATATCTTTCATTTTGTATATTCTTTTAGATTAGGCCCAAAACCAATGGGATGGAGTAAAATTGACACCGGATACGTATTTAGTGACCCCTAAAACGTATAGAAAACATTGTCTGTCGAAATCTGTCTTAAGAAGTAACTCATATCGCGGCTTGTATTTTTCTAGCACGTGATTCACATGGATAAGGTCTCGCTAAAGTTCCTTTTGTCGAAGTTAAAACTCAGCATATTGCTTTCCGAGAAACCCACACAGTGACGGCAAGCGCTGTGCCGATTCTAAGAAAGACGAGTGGCCGCGTCGCGTCGCGTCGCCCGGCGCAGCGCTGCCCGCGGCGGGGACAGGTTGTCCGCGGGTCGTCGCCGTCTCATTTGGTCGCGGCGGCCGCGGCAACGACGCCACGCCATGCGGCGGCGGTGGTGGAACGGTGCTGAGCTGATCCGCGCCCGACCATCGAGGTCACCGGCTTCTTCCCTCGTCGCTCCCCATTCGGCTTCTCCTCAGTCCCATGTTAACACCCGGGCTTCAAAGGCCCGGGCCTAGGTCCCCCGATGGTCATGGGTCCCCCATAGTTCTCAAAAAATATTTCATACTTCTAAATTTTTTTCAAAAAATGAAATAAATAACCGTATAGAAAGTGATGTATGAGAAAACTATACGCAAAGAATTGGCATGTGTGATGTAGCGGAAGGATGTGTTGCACATCATTGGATCATATTTTTGATATGGAATGTTGCTGGTTGACGCGAGAATGTCACTCACTGATGTTAAGTTTATTATACCAAACGTGTCTTTTAATTGGTAGGAAGGAGATTGGTAGAAATACGAGTAGGGGGCTCTCAAACTATTGTTGACCAAAGGTCCCCAAAGCTGTTAAAAGGGTCCTGCTTCTATGAAAGGTCGATTGGTTTCAGTCTGTGGGTGGTGGTGATGATAAAAGTGATGATGGTGATGATGTGCCGAACGCGTTACTGAGCTTAAGACCGGCTTCTATATTTCAGTGGCAGCGTCGTCGCCACTGCAGTGTTGTTGTGTGGGAGGTCCTAGGGTAACGGTCCCGACGGAGGCGGATTTTCGAACCTAGCTAAACAGCTACTTTTTCGTGGCTTCGCTGATGCTGCCCTGGCGAATGCTGAGGCAGTACACAACCAGACAGCGCGCGATCTTTCTTTCCTCACCTCTGTCACCTCCTCACTCCTGACTACACACACACTTTCACTTACAAGTGCGTGTGCGAACATGTCGGGAGCATACACCTCATTGAAGGGAATCTGACTGGGACAAACCTGAAGAAGCCAAAATCCCACAAGTCGACGTGCAGGTCGGCGTCGGATATGACGTTCCAGCGGGCGACGAACCTCCAAGGATATAACACGCTCTTCACTTATAGGACTAATGACCTTAATGCCCGGAATCAATGCCGTATCACTGAGCGTAAATGAATTAACAAGCTTACGCAATGGTGCTCTCCCTTTTGCAGGAACGACACTGCAGTGATTGTTGGGTAGGGGTGATGATGAGAAGCGAATAAGTGCGTGAAATGATGGGTCAAATACCACGTGGAAAAATGTCCATTATTGGCAACGCTCGTATCCCCAGAACTGCCCCTGCGTCATTCTGCTGTGTGCGCACGTACCCCTGCGTCTACGACCCCTTATATTTGAATCACGTTCTCCAATCAACTTCGCCGATTCAAATATCGTCCTCTTTATGTGGAATTTTCGACGAACAATGAGGCTTCTCGTCAAGTGTTGTTGTTTTCCTTCCACTTATCCCACCATGTAGAGCTAGGCATTTTACGTGCCCCGTTTTTACTATATACGGAGTAATGTACGTAGTATAGGGAAAGTTGTATAATACTGCGGATAATCTTTTTCGAGATTTCAACGAAAATACAGGTTTTAGGGTCCGCAGATACCGAATAAGTGTTTTTTTCAAAATGTCCGTCTGTCTGCCCGTCCGTCCGTCCGTCCGTCTGGTGTCTGTGGACACTACTGGCGACTAAACCATAAATAGGATTTTTTTCCAAATTGAAGAAACCCCTGCCCCCTGTCTACCCACAGAATATTGCATTTTAATCTGTCATTCTATTTCCACTTATTCGGCAAGTGGTACTGATATTTGGGACTTTTATGGATTCTTAAAGGAAGAGAACAAAACTTTTTTAAGATTGTACTCCTCAAGAAGTGTACTGAAAATGTTGACAATAATAAGTACGAATCCGATAGCTCACAAAATAAACTGTGAGGTAAAAATGTAAGTAACACATCACATTATGATTATATTAGCAGTTTATAAAAATCGCAAATTAAAATGTAAACATATTTATAATTCAACCATTTCAATAATAGATATAAAGTGTCCTCCAGAAAAAGGGTCTATAATGCATTGTTTTCTTCATACCACATTTTTAAATTCAGAAGAATTTAATAACGTTCTAAATGAAATTAAGTTTAGAAATGATTTTAATATATTCAAATAATATGTAATTTGCAATTACAAGGACCAGTGTGTAGATCAAAAACTTGCAATGCGTATTTCCCAAAACACTGTTTTCGAGTATAGGCCCTTATTCTTGCTACACCCTCAATTACAATATTGAAGATAGTTTTTCTTTCTCAACAATCAGTTCTTAAATTAATGGTACATTTTTGAAAATATAAGTAGTGTTCCCGTAATTTTCCGTGAAATATGAGCAATAATAAAAGCAAAATTTTTTCAAAAACGGCTCCATTTTTCCCCTAAAAATTTTTTAGGGATAGTACTAAATGCATTGGAAAATAAGGCATAAACGTCATTTTGCTGTATTCTTTTGTTGTTGTTTTAAATCTACGTGTATAGTATATCTTGTGACATCTTATGATATCTTTATCAGGTCGTCAATATTTACTTACTTGCAATTTCTATACTATATTGCATTTGAGAGTGCATGTGCTTCAACTAATGTCTTATAAACGTTATCGGAAACTCAAATTTTTTCAGTGAAAATGAGCCAAAACTCCACATTTTCCACAAAATCCCATAATTAGGTGTCACTAAATGGCAGCTAAGAAGAGGATGGGGCAAATCCGACTAGATAGCGAGACTGAAGAGATAAGGAGACTAACTGGTACGAGAAAGTGTGTGCCATTTTGTATCAACTTTAGTTTACTTTCCCGCTTGAATTGGGTTTCAGTATATCTCTGAATATCGGCGTTTCTTTAGCGATCATTTTTCGTAGATTTATTAAAACGTGCTTGTATGAGAAGCAGGAGTCTTCAAAAACAGACATACTGAGAGCCTACTAACTGCTGCTATAGCTTGGGGCAAAGGAGCACGATGCTCGTCTCGTTTATCCAGAAATTTTTTTCTAGAACTGAGGCGAGCCAGAGATAAGTCCGTAAACTGCCCTATAACACAGGATGCCAACAAATGCCCACATACGAAATTAATCCACCGGTAATATAAGTGATTTTCTATTCCGTAATTTTTAAATGTCCCCCGTGCTCCAGTGGAATAAAATTATTGTTCTGTATCAAAGGAAATACTGTGGATAATATCCCAGAATATATTAATAAAGAACAATTAAAGCGATTGATTAAAAACACAGATTATAATTACAAATTTCCAGAGAACGCAAACATGACGAACCATTTCCTGGTTTATTGCCATGAAATGCAGAGATCCTTGTTGACGCGACGTGAACTTAGGCGTGCGCGTGTGAGGGGCAGGCCGTGTTGCCCAGTCGGCCAGGAAGAGCCGCTGAGTTCGCACTGGAAACAGGAGGCGCGGGAGCGCATCCCTTGCGTCTGAGCGCTGCTTCAGGGCAACGGGACTCGCTGACTGCTCAAGCTCTCGGCTCAGCACAGACTCCTGTGCTTGGACCAGTGGCTTCTCGAGCCAGATTCTGAGGAGCCGTCACTAGAGGCATTGTAATAAAAAATAGTGAATAGCAGAGCCAAATAAATGCCCTAAGAAAATAATTAACTTTCTTTGAAAATTTCAAATATTACATTACTTTTAAAGCACATATTTGTTTTCCTACATATATCAAGAAATAAGAATACTCTGCCACAGTTCCACAGAACATGGATATTATGTCAAGTGTTTTGAAAAGAAAAAAGATGGAAACGCTGGCTCAAAGGCGCCGCGAATCACGCACTTGTAGATGTACAGAAGATGAAGTTGCCTCAACGGACATTATCAAATTTAATGGACTCTTCCGTTGATTCGTTAAGGGTATGCTAGCCATTTTCAATTATGTGACAATTTCTATGGATTTCTAAACATTTATTCATAAGAAGATATTGAATTATTTCTTCCAGAGCCCAGCATATCACAATGTCCGTTTTCCTACAAATGCTTATGCGTGGACCTACGTCTGTGTGGTCCTTTCGTTCGTTTCTAACGGTTAGATCTCTTTTAGCTCAAAATTCGGATCAAACGAATCTATTTGACGCGTCTTAATCTACTGCTGGGGAACTCTTTTTTTTTCAGATCCTTTCTGAACATTCTACGAGCATTTTAAAAGATGTTGCGCACATGAAACGTGTTTTGGGGGATTAAGACAGTGGCCATCAATAGCTTATTTCATTCTTCTCTACGAGACCAATCCATTCGAACTATTTTTATTCACTTCCAGAATATCTGGAAGAATTTTAGAAAATACGTTTTTGTTGGGGGAGGTGGAGGGACCTACAGAAAGGACGTGAATTACTCCTCCTTGAATTGTAACGACTTTATTCATCAGATTGGCGATAAATATACCTATACTTGTAATGGAAATCAAACATTTAAAAATAATTTTTTTTCTCTTGATACTTTTTTATTTCCCGTATACATACGTATATACGGAGTTTTAAACGTAGTATAGGGAATGCTGCGGAAAATCGATTTCGAGATTTCAATGGAAATACGCGTTTTTGGGTTCCCTGATACCGAAAAAGTGTTTTTTTCAAAACATTCGTCTCTCTGTCCATCTGTCTGTCTGTCTGCCCATCTGTCTGTCTGTCCATCCATCTGTCTGTCCGTCCGTCTGCCCATCCCTCTGTCTGTCCGTCCGTATGTCTGTCCGTCCGTCTGTGTGCTCGACTGTGTTTCCGTCCGTCTGTGTGTCCGTCTGTATGTGAACACCACTAGCGCCTAAATCATACACAAGGTACGATTTTTTCCAAATTGAAGAAACCCCTGTCCATCTGGATCGAGGCGAAGCTTTGAGATTTTGAAAAAAATCCTTTAAAATTTGAGTGTTCTTTACATAAACCCCCAGATATTTTCAAGTTTTGTCAAAAACGGCCACAATTTTTACTTTAAATTTCTCGGGAGAATAGAGTAAAATACACTTAGAAATATATCCAATGTAGACTCTAAACTCTGAATTTTCGAAAATTTTGAAATTTTGAAATTTTGAAATTTGTCGGGAATCTTCCTAAAACTACAAAATTGAAAATAGAGATTTTCCTTCAAATACAATTTGTTCTCCATACTGAGTTTTTTCATTAAGGTCATATACATTTTTTTGAAAACTTTAGTAGTTTTCGTGCAATATTGCGAGCAATGTGTTCAATTTTAATAACTTATAAAAACAAGATTTTTCTAGAAAACGGTTCCAACGTTTTCTTTAAACTTTTGGTAGGGGTAGAGCTACTCTGTAACATGACGTATCCTTCAAAATGCTCTATTCTTTTGTTTTTTCAAAAATTGCAAATAAAGTAATATTTTGACATGGCTCTCACGGCGTTAATATTTATATTAGCTGCGATTTGTTCACATTATTGTATTTACGAGTGCATATGCTTTAAAAAAAAGTAAGACGTTTCTCCAAAACTCGACCGTTTTCTGTGAAAACTCACTCAAAATTCCGCATTTTTAAAAACGCTCAAACGCAATTTTCTCAAAAACAGCTCAAACTTTTTTCTTCAAACTTTTCGAACGGATCGTGCTAATTACATTCTTTCTTATAATGAAAAGTTCATTTCGGATTATTTCAAATTTTTTTTCAAAATTTACACAAATGTTTTGTTTGAAAAATCTCTCAAATTGTTAATATGCACATTTCCAGCAATTTGTTAACCCTATAGTATTTGTAATTTTAAGTGTTTCAAGTGACTTCTAATGCCGTTTTTTTGGAAATTCAAATATTTTCTGTGAAATAGAGCTTCATATTTCGAATTTACAATAGCTGTTATGTGCCATTTCCTTAAAAAGGCTACAAATTTTTTAATGAAAATTGCAATTTAGGAAGAAATTTTACTGTTCTTCAGTATTCATAAAATACTATTTCCGTTCTATTATTAGTAAACCTAAAAATTAAGAATATTTTTAAAAAATGTACTTTGGGCGGCGATAGAGGGTAACTGGCAAGAGTATGTCGCAAGTTCGTTTAGCTAGCAGAGAACAAAGGAAATAGAAAACTAATGAGGGAAAGTCTGTGCCATTCTGTTGCACCACTAGTTCATGAATCATTTTATTCCCGAGGATGAACAAGCCAAGCAACGATATGGTCAAATTTCTTTTATTATGAATTTATCTATCGGAGATAATATTATTTTAACTTTAAAATATCCGCCGGAGTTGCAATGATGGTTAGTTTATAAATATTTCTGTTCGCCATCCTTCAGACACGTCAGTAAATTAACATCATTACATTAATTTTAATGTTAATTATGGCAACGTAATAAAAGAGTCATTGTGTACATATTACATGGACAAATATAATTGTTTTCACTCTGTGCCCAAACGATATCGAGGACGAGAACTGGCAGTCCAGAGTTTTGCTAACAAAATCAGTGTTCCATTACCAGAACCATCAGAACCCGCATTATTCGACTATGAAATAAAATCATTACCTCGACCTGCAGGACCTTGGTCAATGATAATGTATATATTTGCGGGCGGGCGCACCGCCAGCATCGGCAATGACCTTCAGCAAGCCACACATTCCAGCAGGTAGCCAAAATGTACGATACATCACGTTTGGCTCGCGCAGATGCATAACATCGAGTGAAAGGTCGCAAAGTAAGACCGTTGATTCACAGCAGTTTGCTCAAAAGATTCAAATTTTTTTCAAGAGAAAGGAAGAGGTAATATTATCATAACATACATTTGAATCCCATGACCGATTTTCAAACTAATGAGAGTGGGCAGCATATCGAAACTTTCCCTCCTCTTAGTGTCATTATTACTCATATACTCACTCTTTAAAGGAAAAGTTCATGACATCATTTAAAGTCTTAAAATCGAAGAATAAATTTCTTTGAAAACGAAATATTTAGCTTTAATATTAGAGGTTCAAGTCAATTTCAAAAACTAATTTTAACTTTGCAAATTTCAAAATTTAATAGGTTTTAATGAAAGTGTCGATATGAATATATAGTATTTGAGAAACTGCGAGTGACCGTGCGTTCATGCGTATGTTAGTTCTTGCGTCCATCACACACGGTTCCTGTCCATCACACACTTCCCGTGCACCAAGTGTCTCGGTCTCCTCGTAGGGAACTGCTATTTTTTTCGGATCCGGTCTGAAAAGTCTAAGAAATTTCCAAACACGTGTTTTTGCGTATTTTAAAGCTCCGATCTTAGTGGGTAAAGGGAGAATTAAACAAAAAACTAGTCCTAAATAGATTCGTATGTTTAAGGACATAATTTATATTTCAAATAAGTAAACTAGAGAAGCAGAATTTCTTAATCCAGTACGTTGTTTCGATACTACAAAATCCTCTACTCATTAGACGACAGGTAGAGATAATACCGCAAAGAATAACACGTGTTCCTGAATGTCAACCACTACGAACACTACACTCTTCAGACGACCTTATGTTTAAAGATTCCTGCAAAGATAACTCGATCAACAGTTTTTTATGATAAGACAAGAATATTTAGAATTCCTCATTTAATCTTTTATTTTCTTTCACTTTATCAACCCAAACAAGAGTTCAAACTAGCAAGTTAAGATTATTGATAAAGAACAAAGAAAACTCGACGCGAATATGTTAATTAACACTTATCAAAATAGTAATATGAACGAAAATAAAATTACCGGGAGAGGTGATTCAGGGCATCAACTGATATGACGGCAGTGCCACTGATCGCGAGATTCTAGGTTCGAGTCCCGACGGTGGCAGGATTTTCGACACCAGGTAGATTGCTGGGTTGAGTTCAATCGCTGAAGAAGATCTCTAGCGGCTGGCGGCTCCCATTGGTATCTTGCTGTGGTTTCACGGATCAAACCAGGCGAATATTAATTTATTTTATTTATCGAATGGGTTTTTATTGCGAGGAGACTGCCTTGCAGTTGTTCCGCACTCTAATTTCGACCCAGGCCAGACTGGAAGCCTACCCAGGTCAGGGGAGCTTTATCTGAGCAGCGGACACCACGTGGGCGATCCCCTAAATGCGCCTGGGATTTGACTTTCACTTGCTCCACGAGATGTCAGTCTCAGTGTTAGTATCCGAACGCTCTGGCTGGGAGAAAGTGAGATCTCATTAGGGCGAGATATAGACGGAGGGATTTAATTTTGCCGCCTGGGCTCTTTTACATATCACAAAAGTGTCATGGCTACTGTTGATTTTCCACCCTTCAGGGAGATCCTTTGAAAATATGCGCACCTCGTCCGGGATCGAAAACGCGCACTGGGGATTCAGAGGCCAGTAAGCTAACCCCTCATTCGTCGAGGCCCACACCAGGCGAAAGCCGTAGCAGTACCATTACAAACGGGTCATGAACCGCGAGCAATCTTACCTTCCTCTTGTCCTAACCTCACCCATTACTTACATACATTTATACTTACAAGCACTACCGTACTAGCCATGACGGGAGACCGGTCGGGATCTTAGAGTTTGTCCCGACTGGGACGGTGTCCCGCTGTGGGCGATACCTGGTTGGGGAAAATCACACTAGCCTGCAAGTAGGTCAGAGCAGGATCCGATCATCTAGCAGGGGAAGATCACCACTACCTCTTGAGGAAAAGCAATCACTACACTTACGGAACTAATGACCGTAGCCATTGATGATCCCGGAATCACTAATCAATCTATCAATCAACGAAAATAAATTATTTTACGAATGTGAGAGTAAATAAAAAAAACATTTGTTGAATGAGTGAAGTCGCACACTTGACCACGGTTCGAACGAAACTGGCTCATGCTTCCACGGTTACTGCAAACTATAAAGATATGACCCTCTTTTGTAACATCACATGCAATTGGTTAGCTCTGCGACCTCAGGCCGAAGCCATGAAGTCAATCTCTCATCTTGAAGTTTATCTGCTCTGTTGAAGCAATGTACTTGTGGATATAAAAGACGCAAAATGCAACTGGGTTACTACTGCAATTCCTGGGGTACTAAAATGACCTTTCATTTTTGGTTCGTAGAATTTGTAGATATTGTATTTTATTGTATATTTGAAAAACGTTTAACCTAATTACTCCTCTGTTTACTTGATATACTTCAGAGATTTCACGTATATTTTGCGTCCTGACAAATTTTCTTTCAACATATACTTCACGGAAACTGATAATTAAATTGAGCTTTAATAACGCCAATTATATCGCAGACGAAGTTTTATAATTTGAATCCAACCATGCAATTGAAGCGTTTTATTGATAAAAATAAGTAAATTATTTGCTCATTTGTGGACTTACGGTCGATGGGACACCATCTGTTACCTCGTATCGCTGCAACGTCGTTAGGTGGAAAATGGGAGTCGCAGGTGGTGTGTGTGTGTGTGTGTGTGTATGTGGGGAGGGGGGTGAGAGAGCTGGTTGCATCCCCAATATTTTTAAGTACATCCATTAGTTTAATTCTAAAATCTTTTACTAAATGCAGTTTCATTATATCCTATTTCAACGATGATAACAATTTGTTCAATAACATTACACTTTCAAACGATAACATGGTGTACACAAAGTCATTAAGAAAACATGCAAGGGAAATGAATATTAAAAGAAACTCCTAAACTAACGAATGGGTATAGGGATAACTCATGAATCTGCATTTTCATATCTAACGAAGATGATCAATAAGCACAATGTTTGTCACCATCTTCAGTCGTCACCATCGTCCCCGTACCTGCGTATTCTTTTCAAAGTTTATTGCCGGAGTATGTTACTGAATTCATAAAAATTATGACCCAATGCAACATTTTTATTCTGCCATGTTAACTTCAATGAATTAATAAAAATATTGCTTTAACTAAAATTCCGGCGACGTTCAACCTTCCTTTGATATCCACCAAAATTTTAATTGCAAGATGAGGGACCAAAACTGTCTGCTCCGGTCCGGTGCAGGGCAAATAGAGATGCACTCTTCTTAATAATTATTTTCACTTACAAACAAATTATTACAATCTATTTATTTTGCAGTGCACGCTACCTTTAGCATCCTAATTGCGATAAACATACTGTAATGATAATATATCACGGTGTATAAAACTTCTAAAGCGGTGCTATACTGTGTAAATCTATAACTTGTATTTCGTGCATTTTTTTTTATTTCTATGAAGTAGCTTGAAATTGAATTTTTTAATATGAATTTCATTACAGCATTCACATTTCTTCCTAATTTTCTTCTTAATATAATTATTTTACTTTTTGATATTTTTAACATTATTTTGTTAGAATAAATAAAATATCACTTAAACTAAAATGTCTCATATAGGTGTGAACGGAATTATTTTCTGTGCTCCCTTTCTTAGCTCTCCTTTCTCTGCTCCTTTTCCTTACTGTCTTCGAGTTCTCACATCAACTGTCCCGAGTTTCCTTTCGCGGAAACCTCAGGCCCGAAAAGCAATAGGACAGAAATAACCAAGAGCAAGGGAAAAAATAAGCAAACAACCGGGTAAAGTTTCGCCGCAAACGACTCTTTTTCAAACGACTCTTTTTCGTTTACCGAATCATGTTGAGCAATCTGTGCTCATCGAACGATTGTTTCAGGTAGACTAAAGATTGAGACAAAAATTTATTTTCGACCAGAGACCTTGTCAAGACGTGTGTATATGTGTTATAGACCTGTGTATATGTGTCTAATGTCCATATTCATAATTAATGGATTCGTAATGTTGAAAATCTATTTTTCACCCATTCTTTCAATTTTAGGGTCATTTTGCCATGTGTGAGTGAGTTGTTCTGTGATCTAGTTTTTTCATGGCCTTAATTTCTTCAATTTCTTTTAACTACAAACCGAAAACAAACTATGAGAACCCTTGAGACCAAAGACTTCTCAAGAAGCTCACTGCTCTGGAAGATATTTTCTTTCTTTCCTGTTGTGACATGGAGAGTAGTTATGAATGAATATGCATGGAGTTTTTGTTGTTTTGTGAGACTTCTAGGTATTGATGGTACCTCATTGTACCATTAAACTCTGCCTACATTTTCAGTACCATGAACAGACATTACACTTCAAACCATCACTTTCGTCAGGAGCATTTCTCATTCACATTAATTTAATTAAATTAAGTCAGACAAAAATATTTAGTGTAATAATTTAGTCATCTCTACTTTTCAACATAGTCACTAGTCATTCAAACATTTGCCCTAACCGTGGATCGAGTTTTGTGTCTCTCCCGTCAGGTCGTGGAAGAAAGTACTGATAGAGTTTTTTGAGGTCTTCGCCACTGTGGAATATTTTTCCTCCCAAAACGTCTTTCAATAGTTCATAAAAATGTGATCATGGAGTGAAACCAAATCTGGGTTGTAATGTGGGTGATCAAAACCGTCAAATATAGATCTGATCATTTCCTGCCTCGAGGGGTTACTGTTATTGCTGGTGCATATTGTAAAACTTTGAAGAGATTGCGACAGTCAATTCAGAATCCACGGGCAAGACTGTTGTCTGATATTCTCCTCCTTCACGACAATGCCTGTTCTAATAATGCAGCAAAAGCACGACATCGTCCTGAAACATTTGCTGAGATGTTTTCGAATAGGTTGATGAAGACAGGAGAACCTTTTCATAATTTTCTTAAAGGTGGATCTAAATTTTTCTTCACTTTTTAGTGAAATACAGTATGATGTACTTATAAATACAAGTCAGATTTTCATTAAAACCTACGAATTTTCGGAAATTGCAAAAGTCAACTTTTTTTGAACATTCACTACATCTTCAGTTAAGAGCTAGATATTTTATTATTTATGCAATCATTCTACAATAATGGGGCTTAAAATGCTCAGGTATAGATTTTAAAAGTATTTTATATAATAATTTTGAAACAATTCTTAACAATTAAAACCACATAAAGAAGATTTTCTCTAAATTTGCCTCAAATTTTTGTTCTTAATTTTTTGTACGAATAGAGCACATAATACATTAACTCACATAAATTCCGTGGTGATAGCAGATATCTTGTGGTAATGCATAAAATAGTAAAGGAAATAATCGTCCACAAAAGGTTTAATAACTTTTATTAATTATTACCCAAAATTAACTTTCGGGAAACACTTTTGCCATCCTCAGTGGGTTTTGCCCAAGCAACGTGGATCACTCACAAATGTTTACAACACGCTCAAAAAATATGAAAACTGCATATTTGTTGACCATGTTGTGAACATTTGTGAGTGATCCACGTTGCTGGATCAATGGAGACCAAATTTGCAAATTTTTCAATAAACATATTTTATTGAACGTAAAAACAATGACTAATATTTTTGATGTGAGAATGTCTTTTAATTAACCATTAACATCACTTTATCGCAAACCATTCATTTCCTCATTTCGTGTCTCGCAAAGGGATGTACTTCCCTTGCTAGCCCTTGCGCGAGTCTTGTGGCCACGTCGGAGCAGCGAGCGCCGGCCGGGCAGCGGTGGGCGCGAACGCATGCGGGCGGCAGATGCGGCGCCCGACCGCTCCTATGTTTAGACCGCGCGACATCGCGCCGCAACTTGGGATTAAGAGCCCTTGGGCACGTCATAGCAGGGTCCAGGTCCAAGCCTAGGACATCTTCAGCCCCCCTGTCTTTCTTCCTGACCCGGGCATTGAAGGCCTCCGTCTCGAAATAGCCTTCCATCCTTCAGAACTTTATTATATTTCTGATTTATTCTTTCGTAGACTGCCGATGTACAGAAAGCACTGTCGTATAGGTTCAGAAAACACGCGTAACTACAGACGATTCCGGTTATAGTAAACTGAGATAGAGCGAAATTTCGGTTAAGTCGAGCTAAACTCACTGGTCCCGATTCAGAGACTTAACAAATAAACACTAGATGATTCGATTATAATGAACTCTACACATTGGATACAGTGAACACAGGAAATAGTACAAGTAACAGTTTCCAACTTCGCAAATTCCACTAATCTATGGATTGACAAGCCGAGGATATCTTGAGTGGAAGTTGTTTCAGCTTATCTCTGTCAATTCTGTTGATTCTGAATGCAAGAATAAAACAAACGAATTCCCAAGTAGTCATCGAAAACGCTATAAAAGAGTCTTTTAAAACAGAAGAATTTGAGTGTGATGACAAAGATGCCAATGAGTGTTTCAACAGGGCAGGAATCATTCAAGGGTATGAAGACTGCACTACGATATTTCATGAGTGTGAAAAACGTAAAATGTGAAGGTTGCACTATATCTGGAGAATTATCTGCAATAATTATGGATAAAAATCTATACACAGCAAACAGCAATATAAATACTAGTGTACACCTAAATGAAGAATTTTGAATTCGCGGTTGGATATATTTCTCCAAATTATAAGCCCCTGAAATAACAAAATAAAGCAAAAAATAAATGCAAAATTACTGAATAAAATAAATAAATTAACATATTGAACGATCTTGGCGACAACAACAAAAAGAGTGCGATGCATTAGAAGGTTGAATTTTCAAAGAATAGTTAACGGAATTGTTCCAGAAGAAAAAAGATGCAAACTCCAAGAATTAAGGAACAATAAAGAAATTTTCTGACGTGTGGTAAAATAACATATAAAGGAAACAGACATGTTTTCGTTACAAAAATTGCGGAAGTGAAGGATGTGCCTGAAGAGAAACAGACAGCACATTCAGAGTATTCAGAGTGTATTCAGAGGATTGGGCAAGAACGAGCAATGTAATGAAATATTAATGATAGAGGAAAGAACGTGGGAAATTAATTTGCCGTAGCCTATAGTTCGCTGAAAAAAAGACAACAACAACAACAACAATAATAATAATAATAATAATAATAATAATAATAATAATAATAACAATAGCCGTGATCGCTGAGGCAATAGTCCCGTTTGCGATCTCGGACCGAACGATCGCTGGTTAGAGTCCTGCCTCGGGCATGGGTGTGTTTCTGCATGTTTGTGTGTGTGTGTGTGTGTGTGTGTGTGTTTCCATTCATCCTTCACATCATTGCATCTTCCATCCCCCCAGGACTAGTAACTCTGGGGGATAAAAATTGGAAACAGCGTAATGCTCAGCCTCCCAAAAAGGAGTCACATTCACTTGCCACGGGATAAATGTTACTGAGCCTCACTAAGTGCAGGTATATGTCCGTGTGGTCCTAGGTGGCCGATTCGCGACAAATAAATCTTGATACTTGACTGTTATTACTAACAAACTCTGAAAAGCACGCCCATTCTCATGCGTGTTAGTCAGCATGAACTACTTTTAGTACGAGTGTGAACTGTTTTTGGAAAACATTGGATCTTTTGGCAACCTAGAAGATATTTGACCTCAAGTTTCATGTAATGGATCTCATTTTCAGATTTTTATGAAAAATAAAACTACAGGGGTTGAACAAAATAATATGAACTTCTCACATGTACCATTGCGTGACATATTTCCATGAATTAAGCACATACCATTTGCTTTTAGAACAGTTGCAATTTGTCACGGAATAGATTGGTGGTGTGTCTAAATAGTTTCCAACGAAATACCCGTTCTTGTACCAAAACATCCGCCAATTGCTTCAACGATGTTGGAGCTGGAAATCTGCTCCTCACTCACTGCTCTAAAAGAACTGATAACGGTTCGATTATGTTGAGAACTGGCGATTGTGTTGGTCAAGGAAGATGTTTGATGATATTCTGATGCTCCGCTGACCACATCTGAACCTTTTTTGTTGGGTGTATGGGCGCATTTTCATCTTGGAATATGGCAGTTTTGGGCAGCAATATGCTTGTCATTGTAAGCACTTTAATGTTGTGATGTTGCGATTCATTGTTGTTGAGATATTCATCCGCAGCAATTCGGACAGTGAGGGTAACGATAGGGTCAGCTGAATACCACAATCTAGCCGCTCAAATCGTAACGGGACTTTCGCCATGCTTGACTATAGGAAGGAGGCAGGCCGGTTCTAGGCTTGTTTTGGGGTTCTCCATACATAAACCTGTTTTTTGTGGGAAACTATGTAAACGATGATTCATTGGAACCATAACACATTTTCCCAGTCATTGTGTATCTAAGTTTTATGATCGTGGCACCACTTCTTTTGCAACTTGGCGTTGGCTTTCGTTCTAAAGGGTTTCGCATTTGAAGCCCTTCCATGAGTATTAGCTTTGTGTGCTGCTTCCCGCCGTACTGTTTTTGTGGAAACATTATTTAAGTATTGAGTTCTTCAATCACTTTTGCCCTCGTACGTTGTCTAGCTACAATCCTTTTTTATGGTTTGTCGGTCTCTGTCAGCAAACCTCTTCTCTCGCCCACTATTCCTCTTCACCAATGATGTTTTACCATGCTTTGTATACGCTGTCATTGCCGTGGACTCTGTCGCTCGTGAAACGTTAAAAAGTTCAACTGATTTCGTCACATATGATCCCGCTAAGCGCGCACCAACAATTTCCCCTCTTTCGAAATCTTAGAGATAACACATTTCACCAATCGCTTGGGTTCGCCGTCGCAAACAAAAGCCTGTAATACACTGCAATGTCACTTGCAAAACGTGACACGTCACTGTGCATTGTAGCCGCATCGCCGAGTTACACGTCCGCAATTGCGCCAACACGCAAAAAGATGGACGCGCTGTGGTGTTCATATTATTAAGATCCTGAATAAAGTCTCACAACGAATGATGATATCAGATTCAACTACAGAAGTCACATCAGTTTTTTCGTTTAATGATTATTTGGCATATTCTTTCATTTTAAAGATGATTTTTTTTACGACTGAGAATTGATAGAAATTATTTTTGCTCCTTTAAGAGCACAGAACACTGTACACTTGCAGACCTAAAATATATAAACGAAAATGATTTTTGAAAAAAAATGTTATTTGTCACGTATTATGTTTTAAACGCAGTGGACGATTAATTACTTACAGTCCTGAAGACGCAGTACAATACTGTTTAATGAATTGTAAAATTCAGTGTGAGTGAAATTCATGATAGTAAAATACCATGAAAATATAAAGTCAATAAAGTAAAAGATATACTCTGTACTCGTTTGAGTTCTTAACAAGTACTCTTGACAAAAGGCGTTAAGGAGATATATGGATATTGCATTATATTGAAAGGTAATAACATGTAGGAGTATAAGTTTAAACAATACAAGTGTTTCGGCATACTTGTTTTTATTACTTTCCCGTATACGGACGTATATACGGAGAAATATACGTAGAATATGGAAAGTTATGTAATGCTGCGGAAAAACAATTTCGAGATTTCAAATTAAATACCGTTTTGGGGTCCCCTGATTCCGGAAAAGTGGTACTTTTCAAAACGTCTGTCTGCCTGTCCGTCTGCCTGTCCGTCTGCCTGTCCGTCTGCCTGTCCGTCTGCCTGTCCGTCTGCCTGTCCGTCTGTCTCTCCGTCTGCCTGTCCGTCTATGAACACCACTAGCGCCAGAACCATGCATAGGATTTGTTCAATATTGAAGAAACACCTGCCCATCTGGTTCGTGTCGAAGCTTT
This sequence comes from Gryllus longicercus, assembly GCA_038098605.1. Lineage (NCBI taxonomy): Eukaryota > Metazoa > Arthropoda > Insecta > Orthoptera > Gryllidae > Gryllus > Gryllus longicercus. The sequence goes on along the minus strand of JAZDUA010000002.1, from coordinate 3,525,970 downwards.
GAGATTTTGAGAAACATTCTTCAAAATTTGGGAGTACTTGAAGCTACCGGGACATTTTCAAAATTTTATCAAAAACGGCTCCAATTTGTTTCTTTAATTTTCTTATAAAAATGGAGAAACATTCAAAAATATGATTTTTTCGCTGTCTTCCTACAATTTCAGAATAAAAGATAGTGATTTTTCCTTCAAATGAAAATTTCTGTCCATAATTAGTTCTTTTATTAAGGTCACGTACATTTTTTGAAAATCTTAGTTGTTTTTGCTCAATATTGCGTCCAATATTTGCAATTTAAAAAATTGCAAAAAGAAGATTTCATGTTTTTGTTTCTTCAAAAATTACAGAAATGTAAGTAATGTAACTTCTTTCACATTGTTGATATTTTCATTAAATGTTATTTGTTTGCATTATTATATTAATGAGTACATGTGCTTTAAATAATGGCATATAAAGTTTCTGGAAGACTCAACCGTATTCGGTGAAAACTAGCTGTAAATTCCGCATTTTCAGAAACGTTCAAACGCCATTTTCTCAAGAACGGCTTCAAATTTTTTCTTTAAACTTTTCGAACGGATAGTGCTAATTGAACGCTTTAATGTGACAAAAAGTTAAATTCGGGGTTCCTTTTTGATTTTGTTTTTTGAAAATTACAGAAATGAAAATTTTTGAAAGATCTTTCACGCCGTTATTATGCCCATTTATAACAAATTGTAAACACTATTGTATTTTTGAGTTAATGTGCTTCAAATTACTTCTAAGGAAGTTCCTCTCCAAAAAATATTCGTGAAAAAGAGCTCAAAATATCGATTTTACAGTAGCGCTTAATCGGCATTTTCTTAAAACGGATCCAAATTTATCAAAGGAAATTATCATTTAGTACGAGGTTGTACTCTTCCTTAATATTCTTAAAATAATACGTCCTTTCTACTATTAGGAAACCGAAAAATTAAGAATTTTTTAAAAAGTATTTTGTGCAGCTATAAATGGCAGCTGGCAAGGATATGTGGCAAGTTCGTATAGCTAGCCGAGACCAAAGGAAATAGAAAACTAATACGGGAAAGTCTGTGCACTTCTGTTGCACCACTAGTTTCAGAATACGACAGCAAATGGGACAGATGTTATATGCAGTAAACGCCAGATTTTCAGATGTGACGCAAACTGGGTATATCCAATCAAGATTCTGAAACGGAAGACTCCTTATCTAAAAATGTAGTTAGCCAGATAATCAGTGAAATTAATTAAGACTGTGAGATGTAATTGTAGTATTAACCTAAACTTGAAATAACTTTAATTGAGGTGTTTTTTTGCATTAAAACCCATTTAACGTTCCGAAATATTGCAATTCGTTGAAACAAATTTTGAATATAAATAGTCCAATAAAATAAGAGAGAAATCCGGTATTTAGGAAAAGGGAGGCACACTCGTATTGTTGCTGTTTACGGTTATGTGATGTCAGATGTTGAATTTGTGGATCTCATGACTCTCACATTTTCAAATCTGGCACTTAATTGTGTTATTTCATTCATTGCTCACACTTAAAAAACGATGCGAAAATTTGTGAAGTAACGCTCAAAAGAGCTCTTAAAGGAAATAACGAAAAAAGCTCTTAAGTGAACTACCGGAAGTCTATTATCAGCATGCGTTGAAGTCTATTATCAGCATGCAGAGACTGGAGCCATACATAACAAGCTGATCGCGGCCGTTCCAACAACCGAGAAAATCTCTTCCCACAATTTTAAATTAATTATCTGCATTTAAGTACGAGCAATGTATTTTTATAAATTTAAACGCAATGTTTAAATCATGATAGTAGTTTATGCAATTATTTTATTATGTTAAGCTTTATTGCATGAGTACACGTTTTGAAAACGAGGGACATTAGAAGCAGGTTTTCAAATTTGTACGTATGCAATAATGCAACATTACAAACGAGGGGCGCAGACTATTTTTTGTGTAACAGTATTATAAATTTATAAGAGAATCCAACATAATTTTGCGAAATAACTTTCTTGTGAAGTCTCGGATATTTGACATCTGCGAGAAAACGGTGGTCGGCTGTCCGTTTGCCGCTACCTTCCCACGATTCTCTCGCTGCGATTGCATCAACGATTGATGACGTTCGTGCAGTAAAATCTAATACGTCATTATTTGTGCCGTAAAATGCTCTTTTATGAACTATTTCTTGCAGCAGAAAAAGTTGTCTATAATGCTGGTATACAAAAAAAGTGTACTAATGATATTTCCGGTTATATTTTTTAATCTTAGAAAAATGCTAATGGAAGAATCTGAAGAAAGTGGAAAGAATAAAAGATACCACGAACTAATCCTCCAACGCACTCTAAAAATGGACGTTATGTCGCATGTAGTATACATATCATAATTTTAGTTAGAATCGTTGATTTCATTCATCATGTAGCCAGTCCAAGCAAAACATGTCTTGCTTTTCACACATATGTAGAAAGCTAAATGCGTCTGGACAGTAATGGCTTTCACACATGCATTCTAAAAATACAAAGTATTGCGAATGAGTAACTATCATAAGTAATATGTACAAGTTGAAGGTTTTCTATTAAAAGCTAGCCAGTGCATTTGTGGACTTCACTAGTAAACTTGCCTTTTTTTCCTTTAAAAAAGGGACGTCACTTTCAAAAAGTGTTTCGATTCTCTGTCTCTTGCAAAATTCTTCTCATTTAACGACATTTTTTCGAAAGAAAACTAATTTAAAAATTACTACTGAAAATCTTTGCATTATATCATTTTAAATGCATCAAAACCACCAGCATGTCATTGACACCATTATCTATAATCAACATCCCCTTGCATGATTAAGAGAGATTTTTGTTAAATGGTGAAAAATTTTCTCGATAACGAGTAATATCTTTCCGTACGCATTTTAATTTTTCCTTAAAAATTAATAGAACCTTTAAATAATGTTACAATAAAATAACATAAATGTTAGAGAATGAGCTAGAAAATCTTTAGAACCACTTAAGGAATTGCTCCTAAATTTGACAAGTATACTTTTGAGTGGTCAAGCATAAAAAATAGTGTAGTTTCGATACAAATTACCCCAAAATGTCCAGGTTTAATAATATTTACCTAAACGTAATAGCTTGCCCGAATTGTTGCTGGGTGACGCGGGTAGCGGAACCGGATGGAACGGGCGATATTAGGAGGGGCGGTGGTAGTAGGTAAAGTGGAAGGAGAGGGTGGAGCGGAAACTCGTGACTGAACGAAAAAGTGGACGAAGGGGAAAGAAGGAAGGCAGCAAGCAAGCGGAGCGTGATGAGCGGGAGGGACAGATAGAGCGGAAGAAGCTGCGTGGGAGGAGCGGGAAGTGTGGATGCTTGAACAGCCGTGACCCGCCATAGCAGACAGCGCGTGCGGGGAGGACGGGAAAAGCGCGCGGGCCGGGCGACGCTGCGAAGAACATGACTGTGATAAATAAATTCTCGGCAAACGCCGGGTCAGCAGCTAGCTTCATACATTCAGTGGATGGCCGTAACAAACTGCATCAAATGCGCAATTATTGATCATATGCTTTCATAAAAGAATTCAAAGAGCATGTTGTAAACTACTGCACACATTTGTACAATATTATTAAACCGCCTGGTCAGAGATGTATAATTTTTATTGTGGCGTGGAAAAGAACTGTCGTACGGTTTGCGAAGTGTCATCCTTTTGTTGCTATGGACACTGCAAGAGGCATTTGCTGGCAAATACTGTTTGCTTTTGTAAGACTTTCTTATCATGAAGGCAGATTGTTAACACGATAGCGCTGACCGATTTGAACCTTCCTTTTGTTAATGTTGCTTTTGTTTTTCGTGAAATTTGAATACAGTCCACTCCGGGGGCAAAGCATTATCAGACCTTCGCCTCGCCTACACAACCCATTCAACAAGGAGAATTTCAGAACAAAAATATATTAAGGGGTTTTAAGATACGACCAATATAAATAATGTTTATTTGAGAGTGGCTGTCGATGCTGAGTCAGGCATATGTGTCAAGTGTCGATCATCAAACTCTCACATCGCACACTTTCTTTTGTTCTATCTGAATAGCAGTGTCTGTATAAGACAAAAGAAGCACGTCACGATCTGCATTGTCCATGCAGACGATTCCATTTGTTAACTTTTATTCTTGAAATAGTTCAACAACTTATCACTTAGCTTCGTCTTAGCATATATTCCACTGTTTATTATTTTTATATTCTCTTCTGCAAATTTACTATCTGTTCTTATTTGAACATTAAGCAAATGGTATACAGTATAAAAAGAAAAAGAAATAAGTCACTGCTTTGACACTTTTGATTCGCGTGCTCGTACAATCCCCTCTGATGTATTTGACTGTTCTTGGTGACGAGCTTATGTCCAATGTTTATTTAATACAAATATCTATATTTATTCTGTAATAATACAAGACGTGGAATGGATTGCAGTAAGGTAACGTAGGGTCCTCGACCATGGGGTTATGAAATTGAAGAACCAAGTTTAAAATTCACGTCAAAACTCACATGATCGAATTTACATAAGGAAAACTGTGTTATAATAATGGCGCACCCCATGTGTGGTCCTTATTCTAATTTTGTAATCAGCACACATCCAGAAAACTTGAAGGTAAATCAACCACACCGTGAACAGAGGTCAGGAGTTAAAAGCGCTGGAATGGGTTGATTGGAAAGAGGTGTTCAAACTACTAAACTACTATACGTGCGTTTACAAGTGGGGGACTAAAAATAGTGTTGCTTTGTTTGCATTTGGAATTTATTAATAATTAAGGGTATACTGTTTAAAAACCCTGAAGCACTATAAATGAATTTGAATTTGTGTTATGGCATGCTAAGTAAAAGCATATAAAATTGTTTGGTACGGAATAGAACACGTTACGTTAATCTTCAAGGGTGTTTGTTGTTAGAGGTAAGAATTGTCCCAAGTTGCGAGGTATAGGCATTAGAAAAAGATCTATATAATGTGTACTCATTTCTTTAATGGATCCTTTCGAAGGAAGGTCCCATTCCTCACAGGCTTACGAGGTACCTGTTTCCTTGAATTTAGTGTATGTACTGTTGGGTAATACTCTCCTAATATTAATTGTATATTGTTATAATTTCAATTAAAACAAATTCAGATACTATTGGGTTCTGAATTAAGTTTCTAACTACAGCTAATTCATGAACGTATTACCTGCTAACGTCTATGTTATCATCACAGCTTAATCTATTTTTCGTGTAGAAGCATATTAAAACATAAAACTTCGCCACCAGTACCTATCCCGCCCCCCCCCCCCCACACACACACATAAACATTTTCCTGCAACACCCGAGTAGAAAAATAGAAACACCCCGCCGCCGCCGCCGCCGCCGCCGCCGCCGAGGTTCGGACCCCGATTGCAGCGGCGCGGGGTGGCTATCTGCGCGGGCGCGGACGCGGGCGCCGGCGCGCGCGGCTGGTGGCGGCGCCGAGCGATAGGAGCGCGCGGGTGGCGGCGCTAAGCGCGGCAGTGGAGGGGAGCGCAGTGCGCGGCACGGCGGCGGCGCGAAGCAACGTCGCGATAAAAGAGCGCGCGCCGCCGCCGCCGCCGCCTGCCCGTCCGCCCGCCTTCGAAGTTTAAGAAGACGCGCGCCGCCCCCGGCCGCCGGTAGTCGACGCGCGCGCGCGGTACGCGATGGACGCCGACGCGGTGGTGGCGGCGGCGGAGGAGGAGGAGGAGGAAGCGGCCGTGCACGCGAGGCCCAGCGCCGCGGCCGTCGGCCCGCGCCGCCCCGGATGGGCAGAGGTACGCAGAGCTCACCGCGCCGCAGGACACCCGCCCAGCCCCGCCTCGCCGCGCCGCGCCGACCGGTTCAGTGGAGTGTCTTCTCGTTGCTCTTTCGTTACGCGCTTGTGTGTGTTCACTCGTGTTTCCGGTCATTCTCCGCTCCTCTACTGATATTACATCTGATTCCTCCCTTATATCTTGCAAGGCTTTTTCTTTTCGGCGTCGTTTTCTTGTACTGATTTAGTCTCCCTCCTGCCTTCGCCTGCTCTTTTTCTTCTTTCGCCTCTTCTTATACCTATATTTATTCCATTTCTTCTTCGTTCAGATCCATTCTTTTGGATGATCCTCTTCATTCTAGACCATCTGCGTCCCTATTATTCTTCAGTCTCCCTCTCCTTCTTCACCCCCTCCCCCTCTTATTATTTTGCCATCCCCTTTCTACTCCTGTTTTTTTCTTTTCTCTCACGTCCTGCCTTCCACTATCTTCTGCTACTCCCTATCTCCCTCATCTGCTTCTTCTACCTCCTCTCTTTCATCTTCATCTCCCTCTCAATTCTTCTCTTTTTCTTCCACATCTTCCTCTTCTCTCTCGTCTTCTTATTTTGTCTATTCTTGTCCCCCCCGCTACTTTCCCGTGTTCTTCCGTCTCTTCTATTGTTTCGTCTTCTTCTTTCTACTCTTTTTTGCCACCTCCTCTTCATTCTACCTTCGCCTCCTCTCCTTCTTCCACCCTCTCTACGGTGTCGCCCGCTGCCGATTCTTCTTTTTCTTCTTACACCTCTTCTTGTTCTTCTTCTACCCCCTCGTCCTCTCCTTTTAACTACTATTGCCCAGCCTTCTCTTCGTCTGCCGTCATAATTTTCTCATTTCTAGCCTTCCTCACTCGATATTTCTTCTTCTGCCTTCTCCTCCTCTTCTTGTTCTTTTTCCGATGCCTCCTCTTTTCTTCTTTGTCCGCTTCTTTTTTCAGATTCATCTTCTTTTTCCACCACTACATACTTTTCTGCATCTGCTGCGTCTTCATTTCCCTCTTCTTTTTCTGCCTCTTTTTGTCCTCTTGCGCTTCTCTTCTGAATATTTTGTGCGCTTTTCTGAATTTGCTTTCGTCTATCTATTCATTACCACTGCTTTTCTTCCTTGTTATAATATGTGTTTTATTTTCGTTTCCTCTTCTTGAGTACTCACGTTTCCTCTCCAAGTACTCCTTTCTCATTCCCTTCTTCAGCTGTCTTCGTTTACGCATCTTCAACCATTTTTGGTTTATCTTTACGTTTGGTTTTGTGTAGATATTTGCTTCAAATAGTGTCTGCAGTCATTCACACCCACCATCAACCGCCTGTGGAACTGCTGTTTCTTTACTTTTCTTAACTAGTAACTTCTCTTTCGACATTCTACTCCCTCCTTCCTCCGCTCTTTCTCGTCTTCTACAGAGTCTTCGTTGTCTTCGGTTCAATCCTAATTACCTCTCCTTTCCTTTCGAGCGAAGGTTTACTTTCAATCACATGTTTTCATTAGGGTAGAAACAGATAACCTTGTGATCTTAACCTCAAGTACGTAATCTGTTAATATCGTATCCAATGAAGAATGCAGTGGAACAATTCTGCAAGAAGGCTTATGCCAAGAAAATAGTATACATTGCATACTATAAAACTTCAAATATTTATCGCCGCTCAATTTGTTTTTGGGCATAGAGAATGTTTTCTAAATGTCACTGAAATTTTAATTTGTTTTCACACAATGGAAAACCAGAAATGAATGTTTTCACTGACGGAGGAAACATTCTTCTGTTTCAACCTGGGATATTTTTGTAAGGAAAAATGACCCCTATCTGTCTCAAAAGTGTAGATGGATGCAACAAGGAACAATGAGCTGTTAAGGGAGTGAAATTTTTTAAGAGAACTCGAAAAGTTTCGAAAATACTTCATTATTTCTCAGTAAATATTTTTATGACAAAAATGTACGCTGTGGGCATTTGTGTGGTGTGTGTGTGTGTGTGTGTGTGTGTGTGTAAGCTAGCGGTGGACATGTGGGGAGCATATTCCTGTCACCATATCCAGCTTACTTGGCGTGCCTGAGCCTTTTCTTTCGTCACACAGCTAATAGAAACTGAGACAATTGCATTAGAAAGCCACAGCTTCATTTTTGCCCCGACCGGTAATCTAACCTGGAATCACCTCTCAGAAAGGTAGCACCTGTCCATGAACCGCCCGAGGGGCTTATACTATGTTATCGCAAAATTTCTGAAGACTTTATTTGTTAAAATTCGTAATTTATTGTTTTGAATTTTACCAGAGAGTAGTTTATTTGTGGTTCTTGAGCAATAGGCGTACTGCTAAAGCCATTTTGTGTTTTTGCTCAGATAAATTATTGCTGCAGGTTATTAGTTGTTACTAAAGCTTACTTATAACCAAGCTATATATGTTGCAGTAACAACAAGTGGCATGTCTTCTACGCTTATGACACATAAATCTGAATATTTATTTCTAAGAGAATGTCAAAGATTTCCATTAATTACTAGACCGATTCATAAGTACAATATTTGTAACAATACACAAATGTATGTTAGCACGCAAGATGGCAATTATCATTACCCTTCAGGTTGCAGAGTTCTTGACGCTAATATGTAAATACAATCCAAAATTGACGGCATTTCTTGATTTAGAAGGCTTTACATTTCGTTGTGAAAACAATCCAATCAAAATGTAATTAAAGTAGACATAGGTTTCATCATACAGTTATTACTGTAGCTATTGTTATGACATTAAGTGTTTTCATCTTCAAAACTATGTATTTGAATTGCTTAGCTTTGGAATCCTTAACATATGGAAAATTGATACATTACGAATGCGAATATTTTAACCAACTTCAAAAAAGGTAATATAAATTCGTTGTGTATATTTTTAAAAAGTTTTATCACCCATAATTTATAGTAATGATCATCAATGTACATTATTATTCCGTTGTCAGAAACTCACCAGGGAAATCCATGAGGCAGGGAGAACCTTGCTTTCCTCCTTGAGAAAAAGTATTTTCAAGCGCCTGCTTTGTTTCAGAGCAATTTGAATTTAAAACCTACAGACACTTCACATTAAATGTGCAAACATTACAGAGTGTGAACAGTGAAAACATTAAAGCAGCAATTCATGTGCTCGATCCTCTTTCAATATCATTATTGTAAATAGTGAACCCCATTTACAGTATTTAAAAAAATCTGATTTATCAGTAATTGCATTTTAATGTGTTTATTAATTACACAGATTGAGGCAACTTCTGACATTTTCACTGTCGTTCTTCGTGAGAAGGAAATGAGTATCAAGGCACATATTGTATAACTCTTGCACAGTATTAATTAAACTGCTTTGTCTAGAGTACACGCAGCAAGTTTGACAGGGTGGGTCGGGTCAAGACAGAGTTATAAATACAATCACTTCTAGTGTACACTTTTGAAGGAATTGTTCCTTATGCGGTCTAACAATTCCACGTCAGAGCGGTAGTCCTGCGCACTTATAGAGACTGCAAGGCCTCTGCCCTGCGCCGCACACGCCAGATATGACGTTTGGGACGACGTTTGGAGGGACATCTGGGAGAAAATTTGGAAGATGATTTGGGAGGACATTTGGAAGGAGATTACGGAGGACATTTGGAAGGAGATTACGGAGGACATTTGGAAGGAGATTACGGAGGACATTTGGAAGGAGATTACGGAGGACATTTGGAAGGAGAATATGGAGGACATTTGGAAGGAGAATATGGAGGACATTTGGAAGGAGAATACGGAAGACATGTGGAGGGGTATTTTTTATGGATCATTTCGGGGACATTTGGAAAGACATCTGGGAACATTTTGGGAAAATATAGTAACCTATTATGAACACTTGAGGAAACATTGAGGGGAACATACACTAGACTTCCACGGTGCAGAACTTGGTGACGTTTGTGCAGCCAAATGCTAACTAGAAAATAGTTATGATGATCACCTACATATCAATCAATACGAAAATTAATAATATCATTGAATTCATCCATAAAGCCTTGTTGGCATACTGAAAGTGTATCATTGTTGAAAAACATTTGGAAAAATTGTCAATGATGATAAGTGATGCTATCAACACCAATTTCAACTTAGGCGAAGATCAACTATTATTAATAAATATTTCTTGATGAAAAGATTGTAACTGAACACTTACAAATGTTACTCTACAAGAAGATCGAACACTCCATCGATGCAGCATTACCGTGTCATTTAGACAATTGACTCCAAGTTATTTGTATCAGCTATCATGAACCAAATATTTTTTTCTTCAAATGTAATGGATATGAAAATTGGTGAATATACAAATACAGAGAGTTCAACGAAAATGCGCCATTATTTTCGTCGTTCTATTTGTGGAAAAAATATTGAAGAAAAGAACTGAAGCGGGTTTTGAAAAATTCGTTTTATACATTGCATTTGTTTCAAGCACAAATTACGTAAAAACTACTCGTGCTTTCAAAAAATTAAACTTGAACTTTTTTAAAAGACCAGTAACAAATTTACAACAATTTTTACAACAAATGTTAACGCAAAAAATACGCACATCTTCAGTTTTGTTTTTGCAATTTTTATAAATACAGAAAGTGAACAGAAAATGAGTCTATGATCAGTTTTTAATGTCTTTTGATTGATTCGAGAGATAAATTTAAAGAAAAAATGGACCATTTTTTATAAAAAATTGTTTAAAAAAATAATGATTGTTAATTTTTCTCACAAAATTACGCGAAACCCACTCATATTTTCGAAAAATTGTACATGAAGTCATTTCAAGATATTTATTTCAACAACAGATTTCGTTCAATATTGTTGTAGTTGGTAGATCAAACAAATGTCAACTTTTGCAATTTTCGAAAAATCAGGAATTTCTACGAAAAGACTCCTGCACCATTCTCTTAAGCGCCTTTTGCACTCTCCGAGAACAAAGTTTAATCAATTGGCAATTTAATGCAATTTTTTATAAAAATTTTGAAAATGTAGAGGCTTTATTCGCACCCCCAAAATTTACAATTTCAAACTTAGAGGGCTTCGGATTCCTTTAAACTGATCGAGAAATATCAATTTTGGAGAAAATTGGCTGAACGGTTTTGGCGCCAACTTTGACCACGGACGGTAGGACGGAGAGGCCGAATGACGAAAGACGTTTCGCGGTCAATCGATCTTTTTGTATCAAGGACCCACAAAATATGGATTCTGACTACACAAAGTATTAAAGGAAGTTATTTACGATAGGGGAGACCGGGACACCATGAGCCATGGGGTAGGATAAGTCACTGAATGTTTGCTTATATCCGGGGTAGTTGGGTTGTGTAAACTGATTATGATTAACAGTTACAATGTCGCCATTCTTTCTTGTGGCAATGATCAGACTTTATTGTCTAAGGAAGCGCGCCTGATTTTCCCTTTCGAAATAAATGACTGACAACGTGCATTTGTTTTAATATTATTTTTCGTCATCTTAATATTGCTATTGAAGTTGAAGATTGCAGTTCTCTGAAGTTTTTATCATTTTCCGACATTATAGGAAAGTTACGGTATCTAATAGTGTAGGTCAAATCTGACCACTTTGAAAATGAACTACCCGGGCAAAACGGGTCAGGTGATGATAGGGCACCAGGGGTCGTATGCTACAATGCTTTTTCAAGTGTTTACCAGACATCGTTTGAACATACAAGAGAAAAACTACCAAAGGGAAAAATACATGGAAAAATACATAAATACATACCTACCATAAAATACCTAAATATATACCTACATGGAAAAATATATGAAGACCACTTTTATGCAATAGATTGTTTCAACCATCTCGTGCAAAACTCTTACTGCTACAATGTCAGCATACAACGTCTACGTCCGAATATCGATGAATAACGTAATATTCTTTCCTTCTCGCTAAATTGAACAAAAATTCGTTTATCACAGCTGCATTTATCAATGGCAGTTATTGGTACAAGTTGCACGTGATGTATTGATGAACTGCAAAATACAGTGGTTATCCTTCAAATAGACCCCCAAATCCGTATAGATTAATCCCCAACATAAATGTTTCAAACGAACAGAAATATGTTTTTTATGACAATAAAATTAGAGACACTTGAAACTAAATTTGTTGATCTGTTTGATTTGAGATTTGTTTGATTAGTTTTGTTAGTCAATTACATTCATACTCTATTACTACTACGTCGTTAACTCAATCATTAATTAATTCATCATGAAAAACCTTTTAACAACACTGCTAGAAGTAAGCTACAAAATCATTTTTGGAGGTGCACACAAATCGGGTCATCATGGGACGTCACCGACGCCAAGAGAAGGGCGCTCACGTAAAATTATTGAGAATTTCACTATGCAACATCTAGCTTTTTAGAAACCGGCTCAGACGTCATTAATTAAACATTATTTAGCAAAATCTGTCGCCAAGGTAACTGGTTCCAGATCTTTTCAACGCTAAATTTATTAATTTCTCCACCAACACACACACATACACACACACACACACACACACACATATCTTACTAATCACAAACTTGTCACCAAATTTGGTAGGAAACAAAGTTTAGAGAACATTTCAATTAATACGAATATTTACTCGTACTATTAGTTTTCTTTAATATTCATATTTTCCCTAATAGTTTCATTGATATAAGGCTTTCGGGATATATTTAAGAAGCAAAACTCTTTTTAAAGGAGATTTTCGAGAGAAAATGGAGCAATTTTTGAAAAGCATGAGTTTGAACGTTTTAGAAAATGCATCAATTTTGCCCCCTTCAGACTCGAACATTTTTTGGAAACTAGAAAAATTTAATGAAAGATCGTTTGAAGCATTTGTGTCTTCAAATTCATGAGGCCATGGAATTTATTTCTTTAACCTAGTCTACAAATTAAGGAAGTTATATAATTGGAAGTAATGTAAACTCTCCAACAAAATATTCTAAAGACATTAGAGTCAGCTTTGAGATAATTTGGTTGATGTATTTATGAAAAACAGTTCACGATTTGACTCAGATAACTACAAATATTTTGAAAAAGTGGACATGAAATTGTTTTTAGATGTAACATTAGATAATATATTGAATTAAAGAATAAGAATTAATAATTATTATTAATAATAATAAAAAATTACAATATTATTAATAAATTAATAATATTAAAGAAATTTCTAGCATAAATAATGATGGTAGGGGAGAGGTTCGAAAAATTTGTTATATCCTTTATACTACGTTTAGTATATATATATATATATATATATATATATATATATATATATTATTTCCGTAGTATACATACCTTTTGCAGCTCTCACACCAACCGATCTTTATAAATGAGGTCTCTAAAGAAAGATAATTTCACGGAGACATGACGAAATTCATTTTGATTTTAGAAATCTGAAGGCTTTGTTTTTTTAAAAAAAAGAGGATCTAAATAGTCATGGCAAATGTAACTCGCAGCACGCAGTCATCTATATTGTTAAATAACTCCTAAACCAATCGTTCTAGGACCTTAAAAACTAACATTTTGAAGCCAAAGAAAAATAAACGTTCATTACATCGTGGTCAACCGCATGAGATATTCTTAGACATTCTATTAAATTTTTGCTGGTTCGGCACTTATTGACACTAACAATACTACCTACATTTCAACCCTTGATGATGGTGGCCATCTTTGTGACGTCTTGCTTAGAAGGCTTAGATTCCTCTATCTTATACTATTTTCATTTTGTGTACACCGTGGTTTGCGCAGACTGACGAGGTTTATTTGCATAATTATTAATTCAAAATTTGCTCTCACAGCAACTTCTGAAAGTACTACTAATACGAGGTTGCTTGGAAATTTATTTCTTATGCGTAGTGAAATCGTTCATTTAAAGTTTTGCCGAGGTCTACAAGTGCTGTGTACTTAATTGGGGAGGGATGTGTGTGTACAGTGAAGAGTGAAATCGTATCTTGTTAGGTTTGGTTTGTGTATTACCTATACCCGTATTTTCGTTATCAGCAGTGATTCGGTGAAACTTTCAAGTCATAATGTTCAGGCGCGTAGCTTTCTCAAGAGAAAAATGCTTTTTAAATATTTTTGTGACTATCGCGAAAAGCGAAAAGCTAACTACTAAAGAATGTTGAATAATTACTTCAAATATATTTAAGGTAGTGTTGTGAATTGTTCCAAGAATCTCTCTATAATACTAAATAAATCTTTAGTGACATTTTCTATTCCACATCAATTGCATTATTTTTTAATTTTTATATTATATTGTGTTAGTTACCTATGTACATTTTTAAACAAGTTTCGTTCTTAGAAAGGAAATAGAAGAATACGAAATAGTGTGGGGTTTAACAGTCAGAGTTCTCGCGCGGGTATCCGGAGGTAGTAGGGGAAAACTTGTGCTAAGGCACAACACAAAGAACAAACTTTTTAAATTAGCTAAAGTAAAATAGCTTGAAATCAATGATCGACAAAAATCAAAACGCCCTAGCCTACGATACTATGTGAATTAATTTAGAAAAGCAACCAAATTTAAAATTATTGAAAGAATAGCGGAAGTCATTCCACAACTGCCAATGATCACAATCCAGACGCACGGTTTAAATGTTGGTGGTATCTGGAAGTCTGTACATCAATGCCCTGCTGTAAACTCATATATTTTAACAAATTAACACGTTTCATTAACAACTTTCCTTGTTAATGGAAAGGATAAAGAAAGTAAAGGGAAAGGGTGAAGATTAACATGCGAGAGTTCTCGCAAGGGTTCGCTAGTATATAATGTTGTTATATTCTTTATATTGTGTTATATATTAAATACTATGTATTTGTTTGTTATATTCGTTAAATTATATTCTGTTATTGTTATATTCTTGATTACTATATGATGATTACTGAATTTTCATTAATTAGTCATTCCACGTCAAATCGCAGACACAAAACATAACTATTTTTTAGCGACTTCAAACTACTTTATGAGGTCTATGGCTGAAATGAGGTGACACTATTTTTTTCTTTTTTTCCCCCTAACCTCATCCCTTTCAGCAATGTTACCAATTATTTTTTCCGAGAAATCATGCGCGCGTTAATGTTTAAACATTTTTGCCCAAATACCGTTTCCTTGAGAAAAATAAAATTACACTTAAATTTAACTTAAAAAGATGTACTTTGTAATGAATATAATGTAATGAAAAATAACTTTTGTAAACATATTATTTAAATATTTAAAATATCTTTTAATTTTTGAAATACACATTTTTACATAAGGTCGACACTTAATTTAATTGTAAATAATACTCTTGTATTTTACACTACTGTTGTAAAGATCTGCTAAATTTCAAAGTGGGACATACATAAATAACATTTTTTTAAATAGTTTGTCCACCAGAGCACGTAGGCAGCCCGCTGCCCGCCGGACTCGTACGAACTCGTACTACGTAGTAGTGCGTCAATGACATGACACTTCGTGACGCCCAACATAAAGCAACCGTGAGACTTATGTTATGAACCTCAGAAACACACACACACACGGTCTCACATGGAAATCTCCTGACGAAATGCGACTATTAAGTTGATTTATAAACAACTGACACTGCTAGGGTCTGCCTGAAACACAGCAGTCTTCTTTCTCGGATGTACTGTCAGTTTTGTAAACAGAGGAATCCGCGAAACATATGCGTTGTTCTGTGAAGTCAGTAATCACAGACAGGCTTACAATAATATCAATACTATTGTTATTTGTATTTTTTTAGTATGAAAATCTATAATTGCAGAAGAAGTGTACGTTTAGGTTGTTACAACCCACATCCTTGAGAAGTTAAAAATTGACTGGTTGCTGTCAGAATAGCTTATAAGTATTGGAAAAACTTGTTTTCAAAATTCCTTCTCGTGACGAGTAAAGCCAGTATTTTCAAGAAAGTGAGAATTGGCCATACTCGTTAATGCCGCACCGCAAATATGTTGGGCAGTGACAATGATGAATAAACGTGAACCGCTGGTCCTGGTCACCCTAAAGTATCTCAATTCTCTCTTTTCACTGTGAACTCATTACACTTCTCTTGTAAGATTAGGACAGTGTTAACAGACATGATTTTCCGATAGGGTCAGTAACTAGTATTACAAAACAATGCGAGTTCATGCTTCCACAAGATGCCTTTAAAGTGAGTGCTGAATGACATTTCTTTGCTTCCGTCTTATGGATAGGGACCATGCGACGAAGGGAGAAGGGGGGGGGGAACTATAATATTCTGGATAAAAGCTAGCCTTCAATCCTGACAGGAACCTATTAATTTACCCAGGAAGTTATTTAAGTTGGCTGATGATAATGTAAAGAACATTTCCTTTATATTTTTAGCAACGCTGAACAATACTGAGAAAGAGGACTGTTGGAACAATGATATTATAAAAACAGTAGAAGGCACAAAGAAAATACATAGCTTCATTTCTTTATGAAACGATGGATTAACAATATTTTCTGTAAAATGAAGTAAAAGAAATATCAACGTAATTTACTGTATCGCATACTCTTATTCGTATAAATATTCCGTCCGTTTAATACTAAATAGAATCCGTTTGATGCTTTTTAATTTGCATTTAATCATATATATATATATATATATATATATATATATATATATATACATATATAAATGGCACAAAGTAAGATGTGGAGGGATACTTCTAATTATTGCTCTGTGAAAATATATTGATGGTAACCATCTACTGCTGATTGGCACTTTGCTTGAGGGGTAATGCTGTTGCAGACCCTGCAGCAAAACAGCAAGTGGATATTTCTATTGTATTTAATTTCGCAGAATCATTTCAATGTCCCACTTTGTAACTTTCCAAACTTATGTAAAACTTTTTAGAGATTTCAATGGTATTTTTTTCTATTTTTTAAATTGTCGAATTTGGGGAGAAATTATAAAACATAAAAATAAAATAGGTCAAAAAATGAATTTAAAAGTATTTAATGAATATACATCAAATGAAAGAGCATCTTTTGTTCTTTAATGTCACAATATATTAAATTTCTGTCGCAATTACAACACAAGTTAAAACTGATTAACTTTAGCTAAGCGCGCATTTTTTTCGAAATTTTTGAAAATTAATATAATTTCGAAAAATAATAATTGGGAAAAAATTGAAGCCACGTGTTTCATATTTTTGCTTACACCCTTCGAAGAAAAAAGTTTTATAATCTGGATCATTAAGGTCAAATGTTTGTTAAATTTGTGCGATTTGACGTGGAATGTCCGTAACACGAAAGCAATCCTTCAGCATCGAGTACTGCGACCACATAGTCGATGATTTGCATTTTTGATTCATTTCTGTAAAATACGCTAGGAGCACAGTCTCCGTAACAATGCTTTCTACTCTCCGATTTCTCCAATTGCAAAACATATTATATTATTTTTCATATATTTCTATGGATTTTCTTGGCAATAAATTTGAAGTAGCTGCTGTGGCTTGTTCCAAATTATCTGGTGGAGTTCCAAATAAATTCTTAAATGCTACGTTTTCCTCCATTGCTAATACCGCGCGATACCTTTCTCAATTCACATTGAACTCTCAGTCCTCAATTAGAAAATAAAATACGTACCAACCCCCAACGGAAAAATACATGGTATATTCTCGTAATTGTCAATTCAGATTGTTTATTACACGGACAAACTGACATAAAATTCTAGTCTCGAATAAAATACTGTACACAAAACGGCAAGAGTGAATTTTCGTGACACGACGGGATTCCTAGAGTCCGGCCTATTGGCCTCGTCCGGGAACTCTCCCGTCCAGCCATGGAAACATCCATGTTCATGCCGTGTGGTGTAAATTACTATTGCTCTGAACTCCCCAATACAATTTTCCCTAAATTATTTATTGTATCTATAATTTGTAAAAAAAATTCTTACAAGTGTAAGTAGTAAATAAATTGCTTCTGTTCGCAGCTGAAAAGCGTGGGGCCGAAGTTGGTGCCGTTCTTCAAAACCGTGGCCATCTACTTCGTGCTCTTCATACCTGTTGAAAGACCTTCTGTTTTCGCCATGTTCATCAAATGTCTGCCCATCATCAGCCTGATCTTTTTCGTCTTACTACACGGAATGAGCTTAGGAGAAGAGTAAGTAAAACAAAAGCCTGTTTTCATTGCCGATAGTTTCTCTTAGTTACATAAATTATCTAATTATGACTATCTTTATAATTTTATTTTGGTTCTATATCAATATAATACTAAAAGTAGCTGAATGCATAAAATGAATTCTTTTTTTAAGTTTCTCACTATATTTCTCCATGTTTCAAAGTTTCCTAAACCATTTGTCTTACGTTCAAACTTATGCAGTAGACTCGCAGTTATCAAAGTCTCGGTTAATCGGGGGTTCGGGTTCACTGAGGCTACATTAGAAATAAAAATTAATATATTCAAAATTTAAACACAGAAATGAATAAATTAGTTGCTGCAGTGGCAGTAAACCGAGTCGCTGGAGATGCAGACACCCCTTCTAGAAACATTTTATTTTCCCGAGATTCGATATTCTCCGGATTCGTTCGTCAATGTTTGTCGTTTGCCATTGCCAACGTGAAGAACCCATTAACGCCCAGTGTCTACATTTGAGGACGCACATTTCTGGTCAACTTAAATGTTCTTCTTTTGCAATAAGTTGATATTTTTATTTCTTTAATAAACTTTGGCATCCTAAACGAAACACATAAGAAAGGTTTTGTTTTTTAATCTGATTGGCAGATGTCGATTAGCGGAGGTCCGAAAGCATTGTACACTCCTGACCAGGGTGTATTCATGACTTGCGTCGATTCAAATCTTCATCTACAACCGTGCTTTGCTGCTATATGTCTATGGTTAAGACAGAGGGAGAGGCTGGGGATAAGCAAACGATGGTTGGTCCGCGCCGGTTTCCACTATTGAAACAAAGGTCGACCTGGTTACTGAGACGGTGTTACAACATGATAAACGCCTAAATAATGCTGAAATAAAATACGAAAAATCTGAAATGAATCAATAGAATTTGTGGAATTATCGATAAAAAGGAATTGATAAATTCGAAGTCGAAAACGTACTTCGCCAGGAGAAAATTGAATTTAAGAGATATTAAACTTTGCACGAAACAATGGTTCCCTGGCTTCAAACATAAGTGTAATTAAATTTTCCTGCGTCGTTAAAATTTTATGGAGAGGAGCGCGAACAACGTTGTTTATTTATCGAAAATTTGGAAAATTACTTAAAAATAAATAGTATTCCCGACCATTCGAAAATGAACATAGTAAAATTAGCACTATCGTTCAAAGACCAAAATTGGTTCTAGTCATGTCCTCAACAACTTGAGTACGCTGAATGGAAAAATAAATTCTTAAATAGATACTGGAATGACCAACACAAGTTTGAAATGAAGTATCAAATTATGTCGCAACGCTATAATAAAACAGAAAACAATGGCGAATTAATGCTATGCTATGCGTCACAATTTTGCATGTATGCGATGATGCATTTAACCCACACGAGGTTATGAGAATAATTGTGAGACAATTACCATATAGTTTCCTGAATTTGATTACAAACAATAACGCCGGCAATATCAATGAGTTATTGGAAAGATTGAATAATTTCGATCAAAACGTCAGCTAGAATGACGAGCGGAAAACAAAGGACGCGAGTAATAATAAAAATAACTCAAATTGTAACGATAAGAAGAATGATACAACGGAAGGAGACAATCATTTTTAAAAGGAAAAGAAAAGTCATGGGAACAAATCAAGTGGTTTTCAAAAATCAGGGAATGATAGTGGAGGGAATAACTATGTTTCAAAAAGGAAGGAAGAACGAAGCGAAACGTTCGTCGTGAACGCTAACCTGGAAAACTAGATTTCATTTGGGATGGAAAGGTGGGACAAGCCAAACAAAGTAAGGGAAGGGGTACAGTTATTCACAATAAACAAATTTTGGTAGCGGAAATATTAGTTTTCAAGAGAAGGTACAAAAAGAAAATTAAATGAAGAGTACCAGTGTTTAGTATTATGAGATATTTTTTTTGATATGGAGGATGATGCGTTATTGAATACGGAGAGTAGGGTAGCGGTGTTTTCGGAATATTTTATGCGATCAGTGAAGAAGGAAAAATAATATTAACGGAGTACCGACGCGGGAGTTGAAAACGCAAGAGGAAAATAAGAGATTGGTGGAAGGGTAGAAGCTTGCAGGTGTGACTGGAGCTCATGGTGGGATGAATGGCGATTTGTGCAACGACTAGAGTCGTGGATAGATTCTTCCGAATAGTTTTCATCGAAGGTGGGCTGTTTGGGAGCGTGTAAACGGGCGCGGATGTGGGTAACAGGTGATTACGCTGCACGCCGGCGACCCATACAATCGTCGCTAGGAGTCGCATCTTGTGGAAGGTCGAAGATCAAATAAGCGTGGTGCTGGTGGCGACGCCCACTTTGAATACGAACCCTCCGCAATCGTCGAAGAACCACGAAGGTCAATGGTCCGCAGAAGTCGGAAGATAACAAGACATAGAAGAAGTAAATGAATTAGTAGAAGATGCCATTTCGGATGGAAAGTATTGAATCAAAGCCGCGAATGCCAAACTTATTCCGTGTCATCACTAACGTAAACGCATCAGGTGTAAAACGAATAGATGAAGTTAAAGAAAAAGATCAATGTTAAAAAGAACATAACACTGCAAGTGAAGATGTAAGAATCATATAGTAGAAGAAGAACAAAAGTTACGGATGACTAACACCAATAAATTGAGTATTGAGTTGCCTCAAGAGTATGTCCAGTACAAAGAAATACCATCAAAATGAAGACCAGCAATTGCGAGGGAAATTTGAAAAGGTAAACGGAAGGTTAGGAAGTGTAAGCGAACAATTTTGGTAAAAACTAGGCCGGATATGGTAACAGAGGGTCGATGGCCGTCAAGAGCTATAAGTAGAAATATTCCGTAATTAGTTCGTGGAGATAGAAAATGAGATCGTGGTACACGTGTAATAAGAGAATAGAGAATTAATTGAAATGCAATTTATAGAAAAGAAACAGTAATAGTCGTGGGATAGTTAAGTCGCAAATAAAAGTAAAAATTTTAAAAGTTAAATTCATTGTGGGCGTAAGAAGAGCTACAAATGTAAATATGGAATACTCGCTGAAGTCATTGAAAACTCCAAGATTGGTGTAGATCTTCGAAAGGGAAGTCTGGTGGCAGAAAGACAGTAACGAAAACATTATAGCAAGGCCAAGTTATGTTTAGAAATAAGTAGTATTAAGATAGAGAAATAATTGTTATGTTGGTTTGTTTATAGAGATTCGATGGCCTTCAAAGTCAACAATTAGAGAAACATGATCAAATGTTTTTGATCACTAAAAATAATTAGAAATTGAATAAATTAGTTATGGAAGCCGACATGTAATGTCGCTGGCAATTCATAAACTAAATTTGCAAGTTGTTTAATTTATCAGTAAGAGTAGTAACAAACATTTCCGAATGATAATTGAATTATTCACCGCCCAAGTACTCGTATGAGCAGTATTTTGAGACCCACGAAGACAATAACAGTACCCTGAGAAAACCTAAGTATGCTGACGCCGAGAAATTAAATAAAAACCAGAGCTATCCACTTCATTAAATTAAAAATATTGTAAATGTAAATTATATTGGGTAGAACTTTCAGTTGCTAAAGAAGCACGAGCAAAGCCGTGAAAAATAACGGCGGTAAAACTATTATAAATTTGATTGTTTTAAAGAGAGAAACTATGATCTACTTCAATGTCAGGCCCAACGCGGGCAGTAAAATATTGTAATATTTTAGTGGATATTGGGAGGAACATTTGATTTACTGTAATGGCATGCCCAATAATATATTATAAAATTATAATTATTTAAAGAAATATTTTTATTTACTTCACATAGATACCTTGTTTAATATTGAAGTGTGCTATCACTAGACGAAATGCTTGAAGATGCAATTTATTAATTAATCTTTCAATTAATATTTCTTTCGAACTTATTCATTTTGTGAATGTAAAAATGTATGTTCAATGCGGTTCAACGTGCGTACAATGTGCATACAACGTGCGTACAACGTGCGTACAACGTGCGTACAACGTGCGTACAACGTACGTACAACGTACGTGCAACGTACGTGCAACGTGCGTACAACGTACATCGATAGTACTCCATGTGTTCTGCACGCTGTGGAAGCCTAAGAAGCTACAACGTCCGTTAGAAATTTGTGACTGCGGTAAACGGTTCTTATTTATATTGTGTTGCCTAATTTGTTTCCGTTTGAACTGTGTGGCGTAGCTTAGCATGACAAATCCTAGTGATGCAACAAAATGGTGTAGACGTTCTCGCACTAGACAGTTGTCCTTTTTTTTGAATCGGCAATACATTGCAGATGGTCTTGACCTCTCGCTATAACTTCTGCTCCCTGGAGGCAATTTTCTGTGAAGCATTTCTTCGCGCTTATCGAGCAGCAAATATCTCAATTCTGTACAGTTGCATATTTGCCCTTCAGAAGCCCCATATGGGTGGATTTACATTGTTATGGGAGTAGATAGCTAGTTACACACAGATCTCGCATGTAGTTACCGGCCAGAGCTAGGGGTGATGTGATATGGGAGGGACTGGAAAATACCCCACGCCACAAACAACAAAATATTAATTGCTTACGCGAGATTCGAACCCACAGCTATGGTGACACCGACCCACCATCTATGCTGACTTTATCGTTCTATTTGTAAACGTGTCAGAATTAGATAAAATAAAAATAATAATAGTATAAATAAAATAGATCTTGATGCATATGAGGTCTCTAATGTGCTTTGCATCATTAAAATATGCAGGGGCGACCAGAAAGGGGAGAAAACTGTGGCAAGTTGACACAGGCCCCAACTTAATTGGGGCACCGAATTTCTCTTCACTCAAAAGAAGTAAAAAATGTATTCGTCTCTAATTCAAAATTAACTCTATACAGTGGCGTAACACTCATGCCCACAATGCGGGCGAGCCCAGGTAAAATAGGGTCTCTAGGATCAACTTTCCCGGGCCCCTGGTTTTCTCTGAGCGTCCCTGTAAATAAGTACGTACACGATAAAGTAAAAACCTATGGTCTCATTTGCCGTTCCTTTGAAAAATCCAAGACGTTTATATTATTATATTATCAATATCAAACCATTTTCGTGAAAAAAAATATTTACTTTATAAATGGATAAAATAGACCATTATGTGTGTGTTAGTTCTGTCTGTTACTATGTTCACGAGCTCATAAATTATTAAAAGTTTGTTTGTATCTTATTGTCAAACTAATGGTGCTACAGAATGGCACAGACTTTCCCATAAACGTTTTTTTTATTTCCTTTGGTCTCGGTTAGCTATTCGGTCTTGCCAGTTGCCATCTATCGACGCCTTCTGCTCCCTGATAGAATCGAATTATTACTTTAAATATATTAAAGAACAGTAAAACCTCGTCCCAAATGGCAATTTTCATTGAAAAATTTGGAGCTGTTTTAAAGAAAATGGAATTTAAGCGCTACTGTAAATTCGAAATTGGAACCTCTTTTCACCGAAAACGATTGAGTTTTCGAAAAACTTAATGTGACGTCATTTCAAGCACTTTCAGACACAAGTGCATTAGTTTTTACATATTACTGGAAATGTGCGTATTAAAGGCGTGCAATATCTTTCAAAAACCTTATATTTGTGAAATTTTTTAACAAACAAATATTTTTGTTCAAACAAATAAATCAAAATCTTCAAAAATTCAGAGTTAAACCTGAAAATCTGACCAATGTCACCTTTATATGTATATTTTACTCTATTATTGCAAGAAATTTAAAGAAAAATTTGGAGCCGTTTTTGAGAAAATTTTGAAAATGTCCGGAGGGCTTCATGTAAAGCACCCCCAATTTTAAAGATTTTTTTTTTTTTTTTTTTTCAAAATCTCAAAGATTCGACTCGTGCCAGATCGACATGAGTTTCTTCAATTTGAAAAAAAAAAATCCTACGCATGGTGTAGACGATAGTAATGTTTACGGACGGACGGACGGACCTTTGGAAACGTTTTGAAAAAAACACTTTTTCGGTTTCAGGGTACCCCATAATGTGTATTTCCGTTGAAATTTCGAAATCCATTTTCCGCAGCATTTTATACCATTCTCTGTACTACGTATATCACTCCTTTATACTGTATACGTACGTATACGGGAAAGTAAAAAGTACAGGAAACAATAGAAAATGGATACAGGTTCTCTGGCCTATTCTAAATACTTACTTTATTCATTCATGCTACAACTTCATTCATACTATACTTCATTACTACTTACTTATATATATAAAATGCAAAATTGTATTTTCGTTTCCTTGCAGGTATGCATTTTCCCGGAGGATTCTCACTGGTTTGCTGTTTTCATGTCTGGGAGATGCTTTGCTTGTGTGGCCTCATTACTTTTTACACGGCATGGTTGCATTTGGTGTTGCTCAACTAATGTACACAGCAGCATTTGGTTTCAAGCCACTTAATGCGTCTTTAGGAGCAGTACTCTATTTTGGCTGTGCTACAGGTTAGAATCTTATACTTTTGATTGAACTTACTTTAGTAAATTTAGAGATATATGAGCCATCTAACTTCTTATTACACTTTTCCCAACGTTTTTCTTTATTACTTACAAGATGTTTTATGACACTTTTAATGTTTTGACAGCTATGGTACTACTGTTGCCTGGTCTAAAAGGAGTTCTTGCTGTTGGTGTACCACTTTACGGTATTCTACTGATAACTATGGCATGGAGAGCCATTGCAAGAGTACAGTTCTTTGGGGTGAGTTTTGGTCTATTTTGAAATGCATTGGTTACAGAGATTGGACTTTTAACTACAACACATTGTAATATTTATCTGTGTTTTTTCTTAGGACCTCTGGACTTGGACAAAACTGTGTTCATGTGCTGGAGGAATAGGCTTTGCAATATCTGATATACTAATTGGATTCCACCATTTTCATCATCCCATTCCTTATTCTCAGGTAGGTGCTCAGTGATGTTTATTATAACAATAATAAGAAACAGATACATAGTTGTTAAGTTACACCATTAAGTAGTATATTACAAAAACTTTCTATCAAATGTAAAAGAAATTGGAAGAAAAATTTGAATGCAATAATCTTTGAAAGGTCCTAGTATGCTTGCTCTAAAGTGTGATACTTTTTCTAATGTTACAGTTCTAAAATATTAATCTTGTTTGTTTTTATTATGAAGGCTCTTATTATGGTAACATATTATGCAGCTCAGTTGGGAATTGCTTTGAGTGTAGTGGATTCTAAAGCAAGTTATAATAAAGCTTTAGCTGAAGCTGCACAAAGTGCCGCTAACAAACAACAAGGAGAAAGCAGTAAATTAAAATCATCAGAACTGAAAGTGAGACACACAATATCTCTCAAATCTCACTGATAAGGTCAGATTGAAATCCAAAGTGTCTTTGCCTTTTCATGATTGGTTTTATATGTGTTATATTTAATTTTGTAAATTATTTTTCTTTCAGGATCGCTGATCAATGCAAGATATTCACTCAATCTTGTAACTAACTCTACAGTGCTCCACTTAACGGAGTAGCTGTGTGCTCAGGGATCGTGGGTTGTGCAGCACAATATATGGCAGTTTTTTTTCTTGTATGAATAGTGCTGCTGTGTTCCCACAAAGAACGATTCCATACAAGCATATCGAGGAGGATGGTTCTTACTATGGTTTTAAACAGATCTAATACACAAGAACAAGTTAGGTAAAGATATTGTTTTGTATTGCAGATAAACAATGTTTATCTCCTTTCCCAGAAATATTTAAAAGTATTTTAAGTATGGGTGTTTATGTAGAAGTAGTGTTAACTCAAGAGTGAAAATGATTCAGATGTTTGGAATGATTCTTGTGAAATTTATAAAAGGAAAAATAGATTCCAACTTCATTTCATGTGTTCTCAAATTTTGTAGATGTCTTCCTAATGTGTTAACTCAAGAGTGAAAATGATTCAGATGTTTGGAATGATTCTTGTGAAATTTATAAAAGGAAAAATAGATTCCAACTTCATTTCATGTGTTCTCAAATTTTGTAGATGTCTTCTAATAATACACAAATAGTTTTAACTTTATTATTAGTGCTTCAGTCCTACTTATGTAGATTGACATAAGAACTTATAAATGAATACATACATGAGATTCACTCATTTTCTCAGAATTTTCTGGTCTTCATAGTCTTAGTCATAAAGTAGTATCAGTATATTCATGAGCCTCCTGTACAATTTGTAACAGTCATTTCTTCTTTGATTGCATGCAATGCTCAAGGACATTTTATCTTTGTCATGACTGTACAGATATAAATTGCCATTGAATTTCAAGATTATACTTCTGTATTTTGAATATGTCAAGAAAAAAATACTAATGTAATGAAAAAACTAGAGTATTGAGCATTATGATTTAATAAAGTACAAATTACTGTGTAAAATAGTATTTCTACAAAAATTATATTAATAAAATGACATTTTGTTATACAAAAATTCAGAATTAACTATTTTTAATAGGACACTAGCACAAATATCATACTAGTTGTTTTAGATTTATTAGTGTAATATTTGAAATTATTCTGAAATGAACACTTGAAATAATTATTATAAAACTACATATTGTAGTACAACCCAATGAGACAACTTTCAATGTACTTTACGTGCAGAAAAAAAAAAGAAAAGAAAAGAAAAAGTCTTTCAAATTTTATTGTCTCTACTGGATGTCTATACAATATTGCACACATCTTAAGGGTACCAATTATCTAAAAAATATACTTGCAGAAGTGTATTCATGTTTATCTAATAAAGTAGTATGATCAATGCATTTACTTTGTAAGATTAACTGTGGATATTTAATTGCAGTAGTCTTGAAAATCCATCTAAAGAATAGGTTAGAAATCAATTAGAAATGTAATAAACAGTTAAAATATCTATTGAATAACAGAGATAGAAATACAGAATATATTGAAATGACATTATTTTAGGACATCAAGATCCAGGAATGTAGGTATTACATTACAAGAGATTAAGATCTCTATAATTAGCAGTTACGTAAATCAAAAATAACTTAGATATAATAATTGAGATTTTTTGGTAATTTTCCCATTACAGCAATTTTGAATAAAAGGTAAAGATTTCTTTACTTTGACATCAATTGATTTATTTGACTAACTACATTTCTGAAGGTTATTGCAAATTTCAAAATGTATTGTTATGTAATTTATTCTATATCTAAAGCAATATTAAGAAATTATTTGCAATTTTAATAAAAACATTATTAAGTGAAGACAATTTTTTTTCCAAAGCCTTACTCTTTTAACTTCTCAAACCAATATTAACTTGAATTTCAGTTCCCAGTTATAAGACATGTGCATTATAGATAGTTTTTCTCTCATAGAAAAAGACCAACACATCAACTTTGGGTACATGTACATTTATTGTACAATTGGCATAATTGTTATCAAATAATTGCTGAATTTTCTTTAATGTACTTGGAATCACTTTCCTCATGATTGTGAGCGTTTTTATCAGAAATTGCCCAAGGCAAGAAATAATTTGTAAGAGACAAAACAATGCAAGAATTATCAGTCCATCTGACACTGGCACTGAAAAGGGGACTGTGATATCATTATTGTAAATTTACTAACTCCCATTCATTATGTGATATTGAAAGACCATTAATAAAAGTTCTTACAGAACACCAACTGTCTATTTCTCTTCTCCTGTTAGATGAAATCCTACACCAAAAGCATCATTTTTACCTGAAAGGAACCAACCACTTTTTTTGAAATTTGGACTGTCTATCGACAACAAAATATGTCAAATTTATAGGCAAAGAGCCAGAAACCTGTAGGTTCTAAAGAGTCATAGTTACAAATTTATAAAAATAGGAGAATTATTTAAGATATATAAAAGTAGGTTCAATTATTTATTTAACATCAATATAAATTTAAACTAGTGGTGCTACAGAAAGGCATAGACTTTCTTGCATTAGTAAATTATTTCACTGTTCACTCTTAAATTTTCGAAACTTGCAAGAGTTTAGAATTTTTCGGCATTTTTTCATAACTAGATATTTTTACTTTCTCGCTAAAACTGCACCAAAACCTTCCCTATTTTCAACCATTTGACCGCCAGAATATATTATATAATGGTGCAGGGAAAAACGATTTTTCAGTAGAAAAATGGAAATACTGACCGCAATAGTGGTCTAGTCCCCAAATAATGAAAAATGAGTTATTGACATCATTGACGTCTTTGTACTTTTTTGGTTTGACCGGTTCTCATTAAATTTAAGAATGAAGTCACTATTTCTTCTTTCTAAAAAAATTGTGTAAATGTATATCAAAAAATGATGACTGAAATGTGTTAAGTCAAAGAGATTGTTTTATATATAGTATTACATAACTATTACTAAAGGCGTAGCTGTAAAGGCGTAAAAGTACGTGCTGTAGCCCTAGTTATTTCGTATATTTCAAATGGGTTTTATATAATTTCTAAACAAAAATTGTGTAAATGTATATCAAAAGGTCGAATGTAAGAAACAAAGAAATATTAAATAATATACAAATTGTTACTTACGAAGCATCCAACTGCCTTGAATTGCTTCACCGAAGCGCAGTAAATTCGGAGCGGACGATTGTTTGTCGCCAAGTTACACACAAAATATTTTCAAACAATTCAACAGGACTTTATATGAAGATCTGGTTTTCATAAACACATTTCATTAAGGAAAATTAGTGGTGCTATAACAACACGTATTTTCTCGCCTTTAGAAATGGCTATGTAACTATACCACAATTTATCTCCGAATTAACGCATCTCAGTCATTTTTTGTAAAACTCATTTGAAATCGTAGAACATTCAGTGCTAAAATTAAATAGTATGAGCAATAGATTTTTATTGAAAACTTTAAACGAAAATATATTTCTGGCATTGAATTCATTGTATAAGGCATGCAGCTCGTTGCGTGTATTTTGTATATGTGTATTCCCGCCTGAGACATGGCTTTACATATATATATATATATATATATATATATATATATATATATATATATATATATATATATATATATGTATATATATATATATATATATGATGAGCTTCCCCAGAATATTAAGCCATGTCTCAGGCGGGAATACACATATACAAAATACACGCAACGAGCTGCATGCCTTATACAATGAATTCAATTCAATGTATATATGTATATATATATATATATATATATATATATATATATATATATATATATATATATATATATATATATATATATATTGTGGCGTTATGGGATTGTGCGACCCCATAACACCACCGTTTCGTCTGTATGAACACCCACAGGCAGCGAGGAGAGCAGGCGTAAATCAGAGTACCTAAACGCGCAGCCTGGTATCTGTTGCCCGCACTAATCAAAGGCCAACTAGCAAGCAGCGTTTTTCCTTGTGAAGGGTTGAGAGGAGAAGTACCCCCGCCACTGAGAATTTCCCCAGGCGTCGCACCATAAATAGGCAAACCCCCAAGCGGAAGCTCTCTTTTGATTGTCGCCGTTCGTCGGGTAAGCAGCATTTTCATCACCGCTCGTCAACGTCAGCTTAGATATTGTTTGCCGCCGCAACGATTGCTAGGTAGGAGTCTTCGGCGTCGAACAGACGTGCTAGTTAGTCGTCCGCGACATAGTGAAGAATTAGTAAAGTGTTTCTTCGATTAACATCACGGGAAGTAAAAAGTTACCCGTTGTAAGAAAAGCATTGAAAGTTCTTGTTTAACGGAGTAAAAGTAGCAACGAGCGAGGAACTTGCACTAGTATTCAGGGAAGTGCAAGGGACATTTTTTCACAACGTGGGCGTAGTCAGAGGCGCCGGTAGCAGCCGAGGGAGAAGAAGAGGCCGACTAGGAAGGACGGAAGAGGACGCGGGTAGACAGGAGAAGAAGAGGCCGACTAGGAAGAACGGAAGAGGACGCAAGAAGACAGCGCAGACGGCAGAGGCGAATCCCGTCTCGTACAACGCAGAAGCCAGCGCACGACATCAAGGCCAGGAAGCGGGCAGTTTTCGAGGTAACGCTAGAACTGCGGAAAGTAGGTCAAGTTCACGTCGGCAGGGAAAAGACTAGTACAGGAAAGTGTTAGGAAATTGAGGACACGGGTGGCAACAATTTGCAGCATTGTAGTGGGAGATTTTTGATGCACTATTGCCTGCCTTAAACATTCTATTTGGAACATTTATTATTCTGCTATTAGCAATCACAGTTAAGTTATAAATGAGAGTAGTGCACTTGCCCACATTTTGTTCTTTGCATGTAAAATTTTTTTGAAGCAAGAGATTGTAAATAGAAATTTGGTTTCATGTGCAAATGTAATTAGGATAGCATAAATTTAGATATAATTAATTTTCCAAGGGAATTCCCAGTGTAGATTAGGGTAATTATTTCAAAGAATCAGTTTTGGAGTAAATTATGTGTTCATTCATTTAATGTGCTGTAAAGGATTATATTGTGTTTTTGATTTTTCTTGGTAAAAGTGTGATTCTATTCTTGATTTTTTTGTCATTAACTTATGCCGCAAAGTTTCTGGGTAAATTATACGCTCGTTTATGTGCATTTTGTGTGATTTTATTGTGTCAAGGGTTTCAAACCTTTCTCGCACCCTGAAGATCCTGCTCCCTAGATTTAAAGCTCGCTTCACGAGCAAATATCTTGTCAACCCCCTCCACGGTTCATGCTGCTGTTGTGAAGGTACCAGTCGTGTGGAAGGTGGGTTTGTTAGAATATATATATATATATATATATATATATATATATATATATATATATATATATATATATAGATATATGGAGTTGCTCTACAGCTGTCGCCGTTTCTCCGCTCTCAGTCTCCATGCCTCTCTATTTGACCATAGATCATCTTCCATTTCTCTTGCCGTCATTGCCTCTTGCACTTCCTGCTGCCATGCAAGTCAGGGTCTTCCTCTCTTCTGTCTTTCTGTTGGTACCCATTGCAGGACTCGTTTTGGCCATCTTTAATCTGTTATTCGCATAACATGACCGTACCAGACGATTTGTTTTTTCTCTATTTCGTCAAGGATAGATTTATTTACATTCATTTTCTCTCTTATGTCGTCGTTCCTGATTCGATCACGTCTGCTATAACAGCAACTTCTACGCCAGAAGCCCATTTCAAGGGCCAGCAGCTTCCCTTTCGTTCTTTTGTCAATCTCCCAAGCTTCTGAACCGTATGTTGTAACACTCTTAACTAGTGAGGAGTAAAGTCGTCTTTTCGTAGTATTAGTGATGGTTTTGTTCCATAAGACAGAGTTTATACTTCGTGTCACGTTTTCCTCCAAGCTTATTCGTCTCTCAATTTCTTCTTGGCTATTTCCCTTATTGTTAAAAAGTACACCAAGGTATTTATATTTGTTAACTCCTTTAATTTTTCCTCCGTTTTCCAGCAGAAGATCTTTTATTTCATTATTACTAACTGCCAGATATTCAGAATTGTCCATGTTAATATTAAGTCCTGCTTTTAAAAAGTGTTCATTGAGTTTACGGATCATGAAACTCAAATCGTCCGCATCTTCTGCAATTACTACCTGGTCATCGGCAAAATATAATGTATACAAATTATCCTCTCCGATCGTCATTCCCATTACTCTGCATTGTTTCTCCCACTGCTGTAAAATTTGATGCAGATATATTTTAAACAGTGTTGGGGAAAGACAGCAACCCTGACGAAGACCTTTGCTGACTGGGAATGGATCCGAGAGCCTGCTGTAGATCTTAATCTGAGAGGTGTTGTTCTTATATAGATTCTGTGTGGCTCCAATTAAGTTTTCACTGATTTTAAGTTCATCCATTTCTTCCCAAACTCTAGCAACCGGTACATTGTCATACGCCTTCTGAAGATTAATTGAAACCCAAATGAACTTCCCTAACACTCTTTGTTCTATAAGTTGTTTTAATGTAAATATATTGTCTATGACCGATCTACCGATAGTAAAACTACATTGTTCCTCTCCTATTTTTCCTTTTATTTCTTCTTCTATTTTATTTCGTATTATTTTGCTATACAGTCTACCTATAGATCCAATAACAGCTATTCCTCTGTAGTTTGTTTCATTGTCTCTAGATCCGTTCTTATGGATCGGTGTTAGGTAAGACGTTCGCCACTCCTGAGGAGGATCCTCTCGATTCATACACCTTAAAACATGTGTTTGAGCATTTGGTGCAGTTTATAGGGTCCATATTTATATCCCTATATCCCACCGGTATATCTCCCGGACCAGGTGACTTATCGGATTTCATGGTCTTAAGGGCTTTTTCTAAATCTTTAATTGCCAGATCTACCCTTTGCTCAAATTCCACTTCCTTGTGTGACTGGAAGTTTCTGTTTTCTAGCAGCAGTCTTCTGAAATACTCTTTCCATTTTTTGATTCTAATGTTTGATAATGCGGTATTGTTTTTTTCATTCGATTTAATAGATTTAATTACTTTCCAGGCTTCTGAGCTCCGTGCTCCACCTATGATTTGTTCTATATAATCGCATTTATTCAGCCACAATTTACTCTTCCTTGATAACACTTCTTGTTTTACTTATCTACTTACTGCTTTTAACTGAAAATTAGTTTCAGTTTTTTGTCACTAAGCCATTTTAAATACAGCTCTCTTTTCCTCTTAATCTTTTCTTCTAGACTTGTGTCCCACCACTACTGTTTCGGTTTTAATTAACAAGTACCTAATTTACATTCACCTTCTCTGCGGCTTGGTGAATACATTATTTTATGTGTTCATATTATTTTTCTATTGGCGTGTGTTTAACCAATAGTTTAGTTTCAAGTCTTTTTCTGTAGAGATATGCTGTACTTTCATCGAAAAGACTGCCTAATTTGTATTTGGTAGGTTTCATGACAATTCCGTATTTATCTTCTTTATCCGTGCTATTCGACGTAAATGGTATGCATATTTTAGCAGTTACCAAACAATGATAGCTACACTGGGCTCCCCTTTTCACTCTAACATCTTGGACTTTGAGTGAAGTTTTTTGCTTAGTTACACAGAGGTCTATTATAGATTTGAGTTTATTTGTATGTTGGTACCAGGTCTACTTATATCTTTATGTTGGAAGAAAGTGTTATTAACTTTCATTTCATACTCTTCACAAATATTAATAAGTCTTTTTCCATTGTCATTGCCAGTTTCCTCATCATGCTGACCCACATTACTGTTATTCCTGTTTCTTTCAACTCTGCCGTTAAAATCTCCTGCAAATATTATTTCATGGGACTTTGGAATACCGTCAAGGGTTTCTTTGACTGTCATTTCAAAACCATCGTTCTTAGCCATTGGGGTATCATCATTCAAATTATATATTCCTATGACACTTGTGTATTTTCCTCTGATTTTTAACACTACTTTAATAAGATGTTCGTTTATATACTCCCAACGTTTTATACATTTACCGAATCTTTCACCAATAACAATAGAAATTCCAGCTTTGGCATCTTCATGTTTGTTTACGCCACTGAAAAAGTGCACAAAGTTATTCAGCGTTTCGCTTCCTTTGCCTTTCTTTTTTCGTTTCAGACCAGACGGCTATATCTATGTTTCTTCTCACCATTTCCTGGATTACTTCTTGTTGTTTGTTTGATATGCTTTGTATATTCCATATACCAATATTCAGAGTCCATTTTATTTGCCGATGTCGTTTCCCTTTTGAAATATTCGAGGCATTCATATGACTGAGATTTTTAGCGGTGTGCAGGGTGCTGGCCTACAGCATAACCCCCAAACCTGGAGGATCGGGGTTTCCATCCCTTAGGCTGATTGCTTCCACCGTAGCTTAAGGAGTGCATCCCACCCCTGATCCACTCTTAGGGGATGAATTAATTCCCAAGGTGAGTGAATCCCACCTTCCCCTCTTGGATGCACCATTCATACTTGGATGCTTCTGGGGTGCTACCCGCGTAAGGCCTGTCAGCTACACTCTAAAGAATTAGGAAGGAAGATGAAAGACTCCCTAGCCCTCGAAACCGAATAGCGTCGGGGTCAGAAAAAAACAAGAGTTCACCAAGGGAGGCCGATAGAATAGATGAAAGCATTGTGGCACAAGAAAGTTAAATATGTAACAATGGTAGATGAAGGAGCCATAACGATATGAACACATCTTATGGAGGAAGGACAAAAAGATAAGAAAGAATGCACCGTTAAGATTGGGATGGATAGGACGTGGTAGTACACGACTTTGACCGGCCCCTCAGTTTTGGCACGTCCGGCATGGGTAACCCTACCAGTAGTCATGAATAGAAAATTGTCATGCTACAGCCGGCTTAGCCCTCCACCTCACTGAAGCACACAAGCCTCCCCGCCCACACGGACAGTGCTACTTCAAGGCGGTGTCCCCAGGGGAGGAGAAATTTCTTCGAATAATGAAAAAATGCCATCCGCGTGATCCCTGCGAGCCTCTCTGCATTGAGCTTGGAATCTTACCTCTGCCTGCCTATTTATTTACGAATCTGTAATATTTATCAAAACTGACTTAACGGTGAGAACATTTTCATGCAATACTGATATTTATAATTACCACACACGTCGTAGTAATGACGTTCATCAAGTGCCAGCAGTCAGCACTATTACAGACTATACTGATCAACAAAAACAAAAATAATGTTTATTTTAGCAAAACAGTGATATATAATGAATTTATATTTGTATTGTATAACAAAAAAGGGACTTGTAACAAATAATGTACTTCAGCCTCTGGGTTAATGACCCCCATCTCGATCAGGTTTTTGTCCAGTTTCCCTGATCCATTGAGCAAATGCTGAGATGGGCTCTTGTTTTGCTTCTGGGCGTAAATGTAGCTTCACTATGAGCTCGTTTTGTTGAACTATCCTTTTGCTTGCAATGATAGGAGTAGAGGTAAGGGCGAGTAACTATTTTGTTAACAATACAGAAAAATCATATTTGCAATTCGTTTCGCAATTTGCAATTTGCAATTCGTGCAAATAAGTTTTCTATAACTCGGGAACGAAACTGTTTAGTTTTTTCAAATATTGCTAATCTCGCGCTTTTTTAAATTTTATTTTTGTTTATTTATCTTTAACTTTTAGTCATCTTTCAACTATTTATAGTTAAACAAAGAGAAGGGATTCTGGAAATCAAGAAAACTTGCGCATATAATCTTCTCCCCCATACGTCATATACAGTTTTTACAGTTTTTTTACTAAATGAATCTAAATCAGTGTATTCATAAACATATCTTATGTTTGTGAATACACTGATTTAGAGTTTTTTAGCCTTACGATATTCTTCGTAAGCAGTATGCAAGAAAGTAAAATTGTAAAAGTAAATAAATAATACAATACTGATAGCGTTAGCAACCATGCAAATAGATCGAGAAATATATAATAATAGTTATTATTAAACACTATGGTATTGTAATATTCTACAAACATATAAAAGTATTAGTTTACATTACCACGAACGAAAGGCAGCCGTCATTATCGCTTTCTGTTATCAGCGTGGTGTTACAACATTGAGTTACAAAACCAACAATGACCGCTCATCTATTCGTTTTCATATTTAATACAATTAAAAAACGCAATTTAATATTATATAACATAAATATAATATAAACATAATATGTTAAATAATAATAATAAAATTAAATGTTATAATATTCAAATTCGCGCAAAACTTACGTTCGTAGTGTTAAATAATTACTATCATATTTTTCGATATATTTGCATGTATTTGCCAAAGCTATTAGTATCGTATTATTTGTTTACTTTTAATTACAATTTTACTTTCTCGCGTAGTGCTTACAAAGAATATTGTAAAGCTAAAAAAACTCATATGATATGTTCGTGAATACACTGATTAAGATTTATTTAATAAAAAAAGCTAAAATCTGCGAGAAAATAAGTAGAAGCTTATATTTCGCACCAAATGTTCTACAATTTCGAATGAGTTCTACAAACAATGATGACTGAGATGTGTTAATTGGCAGAGAAATTCTGGTATAAATAGTATTTACTTAACTATTACTAATGGCGAGAAAGTACTATTTTTTTTTCTAAACTAAGCAATTGGATTTATCCACTTTTTCATTGCCAAGGCCCTGTAAAGAGTTTTTCTGCCAAAAATTCGCAATTTGTTTGCGCAGCATTACATAACTTTCTCTCTTTCAGCTGTATTTTCAATCAGAAATACTCACCGTGAGAGACAGAAAGGGACTTCTAAAATGGCCAACTTTACACAAAGAAGTCATCAAATGAAAAATTTGAATCAACAACCTAACATGAAATGAAAACAAATTCTCCAAACATCATAAATAATGCATTCAAAACTGTCAATAATTGAACTTGTCTACTTCCAATAACAAGCAAAATTAAGTTTCAGCTAGTGTAAGACGAAGACAGAAAATGGGGATTCCCATCGGTCCGAGACAAGACCGAACGTTGCGCAACCGAAGGCCCCTTTGAGCCCTGTGTTGAAGCATAGAGTAAATGCAGGAATACGAGTCAAGAGCGCGAGATGGTGCAAGGCCTGGGAGAGCACCATGTCACGCTCGAGAGACCCGGAGAGGGCGCTCTTTGATTCAAAATGGTTTCATATACATCGATTTTGGTGCAACATCTTGGATATTAAATGTCATTAAAACGAAAATATATATCCCTAACATATTATAAAATATTTTTCGTTTTCCTGAGGGTTGTGCAACCTAAGCAGGAGCCGCCTTTACTACTGTAACATGTTAAGCCCGCTATACACGGTCATTTTTGCATTATTTCTCGTCGGTACAGACAAGTTACGGACCAGACTGGATGCAATTTGTACGGAAAAATGAAGCATGCTTCATTTTTCCATATACAAATTGCATCCAGTTTGACTATGGCGCTCCTGGTGTTACTCTATGGAACTTTCTTCGATTCCGTGCCCTGGAGAGTTGCTCGAACATTAGAGCGTTTTGTGCTGTTTTGGTTGTGATTTCGTGAGGTTGAGTGTTCAGCGACGCCATTTGTGCGAATTTGTGAGTTCCAGCGGATTTTTACTTCCTCTTAATTTCGACGAAGTTTCAGTCTCTTTTCTGCACCCAGGATTTCACCCAAGTACAGCGTTTCTTTTTTTTTACGTTCTGCTTTTACTATAGCTGAAGCCACAATAATGTGAGCTGCCGCCGTAGCGATCATTGCTTTCCTTTCCATTTCAAAATCAAAAACCACAATACTTCACACGACTATCTACCACCTTCACTGCGAATACGTAACCATCTGATCATTCTTCCCGCGTATTGCAATTGTTTACGTATGTGCGATGTTCAACTGTTTAACTTCCAGCGCTTTTTGCGGCGTGTGGAGGAAGTATTTTCATCACGATTACATACAGAGCAGAAATGATCGTGTAAAACATCGGAATCACGTTCATCCAGTTTCGGTACCGAAACAAACGCACATCCTTTTTCCATCCACTTTCTGTACAGAAAAATGATGAAAAAATTATGCAAACATGACCGTGTATAGCGGGCTTTACAGTACCGTAACATTCTACACGTTTTCACTGACTCTCAACCTACCTCAATTTTTGAATACTCAATATTTTCAGTCCCAAAACTGTACACATACTCGTATAACATTCACGTACAACGGACAACACAAGCACATTGACTTTTGTTTCAGCTTTGTTTGTTTCAAACTTTCCACAAACGTTCAGAGACGATTAAACTAGCAAAGTTTACAAACGGTCATTCGAAGCCCAATACATAAACAATCCAAAAAAGTAATTATTTTTTAAAGATATTAAGGTTTATTGTTGAAAACCTACGCCTATAGTACTCCTGACCTTCAAAAGAAGCTAGCACAAACGTTTGATCAACATTCAGGATCAACTCAGGACATTTAGAGATGATCGTGCTGCAACTCAAGGCTATATATATATATATATATATATATATATATATATATATATATATATATATATATATATATATATATATATATATATAATTGCTTACCAAAACTAAGCGCTTCACCACACGCCACTGGTATTTGTTGAGCTTGTAGTCTCTCTTGACATGATTTCGTGTTCTATTGTACTGGCGAGTTTACCTTTATTGATGCTTTGGATATTACATTTCCAAAACCAAATTGCATTCCCATGTCGGGGAG
The DNA here is from genome assembly GCA_038098605.1 of Gryllus longicercus. Taxonomy (NCBI): domain Eukaryota; kingdom Metazoa; phylum Arthropoda; class Insecta; order Orthoptera; family Gryllidae; genus Gryllus; species Gryllus longicercus. The sequence goes on along the minus strand of JAZDUA010000002.1, from coordinate 3,487,993 downwards.
AATCTTTCGGTGACATCTGAGGCGGCTGGTAGTCATGCGATTAGGGCGTGCAATGCCTTTTTCTATCTCCTTTCCACCCTCTCTCTTCTCTCACACATGATCATACAAACAGGCGTACATTACAAGTATGCACATTCATATTATAAATAATAACAAACACAAGGAATCTTATGAAGTTTGATAGTGTGCTGAACAGTTCCTTTTATCAGCAGTGAGGTTTGACTGCATTTCTTTTCACAACACTCACTTCGACTTCGCTCGGCAAGCTTCGCTCGACTTCGCTCGGCACCCCTCCCAAATATTTACGACCTGAGTCGGGTTACCGCATGACTCGGCACGTTCCAAAACGGTTTTTCAAAGGGGGTCAAGAGTTCAATTTAACAAATTGATTCGAAACTCTTTTACTCGCATCTTTTGCTAAAGAGTATATTCCATAAACTCGCTGTACAAATTTAAGATTAAAAGTACAAGTTTCTATATCCAATACTAAATAATCTGGAGAGTTTGCCGTATACACTGTATGACGAAACACTAAGTCTATGACTTTTTCATTGATGTCATTTTAATATTTTCGATGCTATTCATTGTTAGTTGCACTAACACACTTGACAGAACTTCGGTTTTTCAAAACGCAATACTACATACGTATCCGACTACATACGTTTACAAAATACATGAGGGTTTTTAAATTCTTCGGAATGAATTTGTAAATGCAACTCGCTTTGAACATACGAAAATGTACATATGACATCCGATTAACACAATACTTATGAACGCAACACTGCACGGCAATGCGTTCGCTTTTCGCGCGCTAGGGAATAATGCTTTGGAAAGCACGAGAGCTCATTTATGCGGAGACATATCTCACACTTTCTTCGTTCAGTGTCACGCTTACTTCTCTTAAAAAGTTGTGCTATCTTTGAGACATGTCAAGACACTCGCAGAGATCGCTACTGCGGCTGCGCAGTAAAATTCGCATGGTACGCAGAGTGCTTCTACCATCCATAAGCCTCTATGCCCTGGAGCCCCGCGGCAGACCTCGACCCCGTTTTCGCGCGTTTTGAAATACGTTTCGGAAACGCTCTGAGAAGGCATGTATTCCCCTCTTGGTAAGAGATTTTTAAGAGACATTGCACCGAATTAATTTGGGTGTGCACATGTGAATACCCACGAGCCGCCACTGGGTGACACATGGGCTGCACAGGTCCCTGTAAGTTTCTGAGTACAGTATATATCGTCTATGTACGCTAGATGACTTACATTATATTTCCTTAGGCCTTTCAGTTCATGGTGGTGGTTCAGTTCAGTGGCGGCTGGTGTCCGAACAAACTCCAGCTCCATCGAATGACGGAAATGTAATTTCCAAAATTCAGAACACTAATGTATAATACAATGTTAGCAATTCATGTACATTAATTAAAATTAGTTTGATAAAATCTGTATTGAAATATTACTTGCATGTTTTTACGCGTACTGGCCGTGTCAGGTATTTTCACCACCCGGGCAAGTATTTATGGCTTTGATTTCTAGTGTTGTGCAAGTACTTTTGTTTGGTTACGTTTTATACAAATAAAATTATTTTATTTCGAAAACTTCACTACTCTGCTGTATATTGCAATAATTAAAGATCTACGCTGACACGCATTCACAAGAACGCTCGCAAACTACAGGTCGGCCAGCAGCAGGCAGGCTGGCTTGCTTCCCGCGGGACACAAAGAACTCATCAAATGTACGTTTTGAATTCAACAAACCTAATATCAAATGAAAACAAATTCTCGAAATAATATAAACAGTGCATTGAATACTATCAATAATTGACTGAACTTGTATACTTTCAATAACTTGCGAAATTCATAAAATTAAGTTGCAGCTAGTCAGACGAAAACAGAATATTGGTATTCCCTTCAGACTACCTCGGAAGCCGCGCAGGGCTCGGAGACAAGATTTCGCAGCCAAATGCATACTATTCACCCGCATTAAAGCGAAGGGCCGAAGAGTAAATGCAGTAAAGCCAGGAACAGAGCCAAGAGCATAGTGCAATACCTGGGAGTCACCAAACGCCGGAGAGAGAGATAATTAGACGCTTTGTTTTCAAACTGATTTCGTATTCCCCAATATTGCTATAATATCTTGAATATTAAGTGTCATTAAAAGGAAAATGTATATTCCTAAGATATTATAAGATCATTTTCAGTTATCGAAGAGTTATGCAAACCAAGCACGAGCAGCCACTGCAGTTCATACCCTACTCCCACGTTTTCAACAAAAGGGAGAGGGGATTCGTACCAAGACAAAACCAATAAGGACTGAGAATATCGCCCTGAAATATCCTTTATGTCTTAGAATCTTAATGTCTTGGAGACGATTCTTTCATCATTTGCTAGTTATAGCGCACATCAGAAATTTTAAGATATCATGGTTTCACACCATACATGTTTAAAACACCAGCAACCTGTCACGTAATACCATGTCAAATGCCTTCTTGCAATCAATTAAAAGGGTATGGAGATCGCCCTTTTTGTTAGTCGCCCTAGATATGATACTGTCGATCACAAACAGCTCCTCGCATCCCAACGAATCCGTGGAACAGCCTTTCTGGTTCTTCAAGAGAAAATTGTTTTGTTCGCAGTGTTGTTCTATGACTAACTTAAAACTGGTTATGATTTTATATAATGCATTGAGCCATGTGACAGATCGTAATTGCCCGGCGTCTGTGGCATCACTTACTTTTGGATTTGCGAATGTGATTCCCTGGCACCGAGCCGTTTGTATTTCTTCAGAGTATTAGAGATTATGATTCATGAGAACCAGAATGTTCTCATGTAGATAGGTCATACTTTAATCCATAAATTATGAAGCTGATCTGGACCAGAGCATTCCCAATTCTGTACTAATTATTAATTTTTAACTTTTTTTTTGGGGGGGGGGCGAGGGGAAAATGCCTTATGCACAATCGAGGATAAAGATAGGCCATCCCTGGTAAAGAGCGGGACCCTCCCCATTAAAAACCCCCTTGTGCCCATGCAGGTTGGTGTGAGACAACTTCATTGAGTCGGGCAATTTCTCTGCAATTCTAAATTTCTTATTGTTTCATTTCTCCCTAACTTAGATTTCAGATTCCAAGACAAATCCAAAACAATTTTCATCACACAATTATTTCTAGGTTGGTTTAGTTGTCATTCTCCTCTCAAACGAAGTGTTAGCTTGTGTTGGCTGGGCTATCCGGGACGAGCCGCGTCAAAGTCATGGTGGCTGACGTTTCGGCCAGCGTGTTGTGGCCGGCTCTTGACGCGGCTCGTCCCGGATAGCCCAGCCAACATAAACTCCGGCCGCGGAAGCCTACGCAACCGAAGTGTTAGCTTGTCAGAACTGCTGTGAAAAATTGTATTTATTATGCAAGCAAGTTTTTAAAGCATGTATTACAGAAGTCTTGGTTCTGTTGAGATTCTTTGGCTTTTGCAAGATATTTCGTGATGTTTCGAAAGGAAACAAAAACTAGTGGTGCTACAGAATGGTACAGACTTTCCCATATTAGTTTTCTATTCCTATTTCCAAAATAAATGCAACTTCACTCGCTGCACTCAAGATGTATGCGATTGTACTCCCTCTATATAGTGTATATTTCACTCGTTATATACGATTGTAATTGTATATGTGACTCAATAAATATTATGATTGGTCTTGGATAGCTATACGAACTTGCCACATATTCTTGCCAGCTTCCATCTATCGCCGCTCAAAGTACAGTTTTGAAATGTTCTTAATTTTTCAGTTAGGAAATAGTAGAAAGGAAATATTATTTTAAGAATATTAAAGGACAATAAAACCTTGTCTTACACAGCAATTTTCTTTGAAAAATTTACAGCTGTTGAAAGAAAAGAAAATGGCACTTAAGTGCTACTCTAAATTCAAAATTTAAAGCTCTTTTCCACACAAAATTTTTGAGTTTTCGAAAACTTTCATTTAAAGTACTTTAACTTACAAATACAATAGTGTTTACAAATTACTGGAGAGAGATTTTTCAAAAAAATTATACGTGTAATTTATGAAAAACAAAAAAATACACTGAAATGAACCTTATGTCATATTAAAGAGTGCAATTAGCACTAACTGTTCAACAATTTAAAAAGAGAGCAATATGGTGTTTATGTCATCTTATAGAGTGCAATTAGCACTATCCTTACCAAAAGTTTAAAGAAAAACACTCGAGACGTTTTTGGGAGAATCTTGTTTTTATAATTTTTTTAAATTGAACTTATTGCTCACAATATTACACGTAATATAGCTACTGAAATTTGCAAAAAACACACACACACACACACAGGGAACTTTATAAGTATTTTATCTATTTCTACAAGAAATTTGAAGAAAAATATTGGATCCGGTTTAGAGATAAGTTTGAAAATCTCCCGGGGGGGCCTCTTACCCCTGTATTTTGAAGAGAGTATATCGAACTCGCAGAGCTTCGAGTCAGGTCCACAGGGGAATATCTATTTTCGAAAAAATCCTATGTATAGTTTACACGCTAGTGGTGTTCACAGACGGATGGACGTTTTGAAGAAAAAAAAACAACACTTTTTCGGTATCCGGATACCCTGAAATGTGCATTTCCATTTGAAATCTCAAAATCGATTTTCCGCGGCACTACATAACTTTCCCTATACTGCATATATCTCTCCTAATACAGGAAAGTAACAAGGTCAGGTAATTTTCTGAAAGAAAGGAAAAGAAAAAGTGCCAGGTGCAAAAGAAGTACCAAACAATAGCGAAGTTTACTTTACCGACTTGAGTACTATATAGAGAGAATATTTCAGTTTGTAACATACATACAGAACTTTTCAACAAACTGGTGAGGTAATTTCTTTAATGATAATTGTACATAACATGTATATTCTTTTACTTTGCATATTGCAATCCTTAAACATCAAAAATTTTATTTGGAATATGAATTTTATAAAGATTAGAAATTATCAAGGAGTTTAGGAATGTAATAGAAATCAGTAAAATCTTCAGTTCTTATAACTGCAACTAGCTGAAAATACCATGGTGTCGAAACAACAGTTTAATGGAGAATGTAGGTAAGGAATACCGGGCATTTTAGTGTTAAGACTGTTAGATTGCAACATTTTTGAAACAATTCTTTTCTCTTGATACAAAGAAAACACGTTATTTAAACTTGTGCTACATTGACACAAAAATTAAGTGTCAAGTGATGCATTATTTAAAGCAATCACAAGTTTTGTTACTTATTTGGACTGAACAAAGTTCAATTTTCTTCTCGCCCTTAATAGCACAGAATTACATTTCCAATTACTCTTAATTGTATACTTCCTCTTTATTCTTTATTTGGTGTATTATTAGCAATACAAACAACAGTGAAGATTAAAATCTAACAGAATAATTTTCTTCCTTGCATGTAAATAAAAAACTTCAAAAATTTTGGCACTTAAAATAGAAGAAGCAAAATTTGCAGCTTCTGAAAGAATTACCACTCTATTAAATCATAAGAAGTAAAAAATGGTTTAATTATATTAAAATTTAATAGGACAGAAATTTTATCCAATAATTATTTATTAAAAAACATGCATGTTAGGTTCTACATGCTTCAGCCACAATAATCTGATTTTATATTCAGCACTTGAGATTCTTAATTTTTAAAACAAAATTAATGTATTAAAAGTGGAGATACAACATTCTCAAATAACATATATCATATACATCATCAGTAAGAAAATATTGGAAGCCATGTGTTTGAGTATTCATACTGAACAAATAAAAAGTTAAAGAATTTTATATTAATTATTTCATTATTCAACATTTATTCATCTAGGAAATGGAAGGATAAAATGACAATATACTTTTAATGTTACACACACATTCATCCGAGTTTTCTCATTTGGAAGCTAAATATAAACACACAATGTAACATACAAAATATATTGCCAAGACAGCAAAAAAATGGCAGTATTCAAGTTGCACAATTCAACTCCCGGCTAACAGAAACGACTTCTATAGTACAAACAAGACATGGCTCTAATACAATGCTAATAATTAAAAATGCATCATGATTTACATCTACAATCTCATATTTACATCTACATCAGATAAAATGATCTTGGATATGTAACATTTCTCATATGGCTGCCATTACGGAGACATACAATTCAATGTTTCAAAAACGTGTATTACACTGTAATGACATAACTTGCTGTTACAGCAGTACAATTATATTAAGTAGTTCAGCACAGATGTATAAAAATATCACATATTTTACTAACTAAAGCTGCTATTCAAGATTTCTAAAAATTGAGACTCATTTACAAGCAAAACATTAACACTAAGAAATTATACTTTAGCAACCATACAACATATATACTCACATCTCAGGGCATACAGAAGGATAGAAAACCAGAAATACTGCTCTATCAACTTGTGTACAATTACTGCAGTAATCATTTAAGGCAAGTATCACAATCAAAATTCATCATGTCTTGTTAAAGCTTCTCCAAAGTCTGTAGCCTGAGATCCAACAAATACATCGTATTTGGCAAGAATTTCCTCTTTGGTGAGTTTCTGATCTGCATCAGAATCAGCTTCATAAATAAGATGTCGTGCTTCAGCTTCTGCATGGTCAAAATCAGGTGGAATAATCCAGTTTTTCACCTAAAATAAAATCAATAAATTGCTCATATCCATGCTGTAAATTGGAACATGAATTACCATTACAACTGTCTCAATGTCCTCTTATGATAGAGGAGGAGTAATTTAGATATAGTAGGAAGCAGCTGCTGTAACCACACTACTACTTCAGCCGAACAGCTGCTTTAAAGAATGCTTTAAAAAGAAAGTTGAACATTTCGCAGTTTTCAGAGATTTTAATGAAAATCAGATAAAAGTTTTCATTATTTCACTCAAAATTTCGAAAAGTAGTACAATGTTCTCAAAAAATATTACATGTCATTATTTAAAGATTTAACTTTGACAAACAGATTTCATTACAAAACTACTGGTACTACAACAGCACATACTTTCTCACATTATTTCTAACTTTTATTTGTTTTTCAAAATTCAGAGTTAAACTAAAATGAGACCTGAAACATTCTTGTAAGAGTTCCCTGTTCTAACAATGGGAAAAAATTTGAAGAAAAATTTTGAAGTGTTTTTTGAGAACTTTTGTACTTGTGCACTACCTTTTCTTTAATCTGATTTTTCTTAACAGATTCCATTTATAACAGCTATCTTTATCTTCAATATTGTTCACTATGCAATATCAACTTTAACAATTTAAAATATATATATATATATATATATATATATATATATATATATATATATATATATATATATATATATATGTATATATATATATATATATATATATCCCTCCTTTAGAGATATTTTGCCATCGTGATCTTTGTCAATATCTTCCATTGTCTCAAGGACAACAATGTCCCTCATGTGGCCAGACTCTTCGGGATGAAGAAACCCAGCTATTTCTTCACGAGTCAATGAATCATCACCATCAATATGTAGATATTAATTATATCTAACAAAGCTCTGAGCTCACATTTGCAATGCACCTTACAGTACCCCAAATTCCCCCATTATCCAAATCAAGATCAAAATTGGTATCTTTCTACATAACAAATAAATGCACAACAAAAAGAAAATACACAATGCATTTAAATAAACAAAAAATGTTGCTAAGCATACTTACCTCCTCTTTATCCATAAATCCATCCCCATCTTTATCACGGTATTGAGCAAACTGATCTCTCTCATTTTGAACCCAATCTGGTTCTTCATCACCTTCAGAACCATGATACATATCACCAATATACTCCTTTAGAGATATTTTGCCATCATGATCTTTGTCAATATCTTCCATTGTTTCAAGGACAACAATGTCCCTCATGTGGCCAGACTCTTCAGGATGAAGAAACCCAGCTATTTCTTCACGAGTCAATGAATCATCACCATCAATATCAGCTACACTCCAACGTCGCCTATCCCTCTTCAACATATTTTGATACGAAAATCCTTCTTCATTCTTTTCTAACTCATTTGTATCCATATCTAAAAAAAAAAAAAAATTATCGTTTTACTTCCAAGCTCATAAGAGACTTCTCAATGTGTTCTGTATCAGCATTACATCTGCTATAATGTACATGGAACCTAAACAAATTCTGATGTTAATTCTAAAAGGAAAGTTAAATGAAAATATAAAAGTAGAATATCAATTACAAAAATGACTCTCTTTTAGTGACTTTTGTGACTGGGTGATCTGGATTGTCTGGGTGTCGCCGTGTCGAAGGCTGGGTTGCCGACGTTTCGACCATCCTGTCGTGGTCTTCCTCAGGGCTGGTATGCCACAACAGGATGGTCGAAACGTTGGCAACCCAGCCTTCAACGCGGCGTCACCCGGACAGCCCAGATCACCCACATGACTCTGGCCGTGGAAGCCTACGACTTTGACTTTTGTGACTGTTCGCTTAAAGTGAATCACTTTCTTTTTTTTAATAATATACCATTTTAATTCAATTTTCACAAATTATCTTAAAAAAAACTTACAACACAATAGATCAGTAAGTTGAACAAAATCACTGTCACACATTTAGTTTTTATATAAACAATCGATTTTCAATATAACCAAATAATGAAGAGCCAATTAATCACAAGTCTGTATGTTATAAATATGTGCAACAATGCATTTGAAGTGTGCATGCCATCATAAACAATTAAATGGATGGAACTAATAGATATATTACAGGTGCAGGTTTTTATTTTTAATGAACACCATTTTCAATCAGTTTTAGTTCACATTTTCATTAGTAAAACAAATATCTGAATTAAAATTTCAATATTTAGATCAGTAACAATTATTGATGTTCCCACACTCTTTATTCTTTCATTCTATTGTCAAATATAAGGATCTCCCTACTTTTCAAGAGAAGGGCCATACTACCAATGCTAGAGAACTGCAGCAAGCCTGAACGATAAAGAGTAATCCACTCGCACACATAAAGTGAATTTAATGAAAGTAGTGCTACATTAGTACATACTTCCTTATGATACTGATAATTTATTTATTTTATTTGTTAATGGGCAATCTGTCCAATTGTTTACACAAAAAAAGTATACAGTTTTACATATTATTAAGCACTTAATATCATAGTATAGAAAATCATACATGAAGAAACATTAGAAATTAAAAAAAACTATAAAATTACAAAAATTCATTAAAAAATATATAACACGTTGATTATTCAAATTTCAGTATTTTGCTCTACAATTCGCATTCAAAGTTAACGTCACTCTCAATATAAAGATCAACATAAAATTTATCAATAACATGACAAATTCTACTGACTGTTTTTTTGCTGAATTTGCTGTGTAAAAATGCTTATAAACTCTCAACAATAAATTATTTTGTGGTTTCCTATTGCGTACAGTGGGTACCTTAAAATTAACCACATTCAGTAGAAGTTAGCAATGTATACGACCTTTCAATGATTTCCACAATAACACGACATCCCTATATGATGAATGTACGTGAAAGCAAGTTCTGGCATAAGAAGATATCTACATATTCACGAGTTATAAAAGGGTCTTCAACCCCCATTTGATAAGCTGCAATTCTAAAGTACTTATGCTAAAGGTTTTGATCCTAGAAATAGCATTAGCAAAACATGGTGACCAAACAGTTGAAGAATACATGAAAATCAGTCTTATCAAAAACAATTACAAAAGTCGCAGTATCTGCATAGAGTGCAGTTCCTAGCAAGTACCCTAAACAAATCCCAACAACTGATTCACCTTATTGACCATAAACTGGTCTGACCACAATTGGTCTTTAAAAGACATTCTGGAGTCCAGGATCACATCAAGATCCCTAATCAAAAACACACTATCAATAACAATACACTTAACAGCGTACTCTCCATTAATCAATCTACTCCTGGAAAATGTAATTGACTTACAGACTTACTTACTCAGAATTGAAATTGAGATAATTATCCTCACACACCCTTTAACAGACACGATTCAAGATAACATTCCCAATCATGTCATTTTGCACACGCCCAGTTAGATATTTTTGAATCGTTCATTAAAAGGTCCACAAATACCAAAGTGTTGAAGTTTATGAAGTAGAATAGATAGGTGCACCGAATCAAAAGCCCTGCTGAATTCATTGTAAACACTGTCAACTAAGAATATAGAAATAATAATTCGTAAGGTTTGACTATATTTCTCCCAAGCATAAAACCAAATTGTCTATCTGAAAGATAGGGGTAAATAATAACTTTCAGTTTATCAAGAATCTAACACTCAGAAAGCTTTGGAATAACATTCATAGGTCTGTAATTAGAAATACATTCCCTGCTACCAGATTTAAATATTAGCACTATAAACTAGAACTTCCAAGCTGTTGGAAACTGTCTTTCAAGTAAAGATCTATCAAATAAGATTTTAAGTAATTGGGAGAAAACGTATTTACAGTATTTTAACAAGATATTAGGGATTCCATCAAGGCCCTTTTTCTCATCCAGATCTAGCTTTTCAATCTTCTGTAATGCCAATATCAACACATAATTCACACAATTGTATTAGTCCTCGAGAAGTATATCACCAGCTTAATTTGGATACTGTTTATAAAAAGAAGAGAAATAACGCAAATCTATCCACTATTGAGTTTAGGCCTGTATAAGTACATGAGCCCATGTTCATTGTGTCGGGCATGTGCCTACCAACCTTTCTCAAGTTAATGTATTTCCAGAATTTTTTCTTGTCAGAACTAATGTCCTGAGCAAGATTCCCATAATATTGTACCTTAACACTTCAGTCTTCATTTTGAAAACCTCCAAAACAAATGGTAAAGGAGCTAAAATACACAAATCTTAATTTTTTAATCTTAAAAGTTTAATGAATTGAAAGTATTATGCTCCATTCTCACAAAACTTTTTTAAAAAAACACATTTGTCAGGATGGAATTCGAACTTTGGCACTACTGATGCCCATGTGCCAACAGGCTCTTACAAGATATTTGTTACACATCACGCACTCATAATGTGTTTATTGCAATATAATATACTGTATATACCCGAATATAAGACAAATTTTTCCAAAATATCTCGTTCAAAAACTGGGAGGTCTTGATATTCATAGATTAAGCCTACACAGTCAGGAGTGAGAAAACCCATTTTTTCAGTGTCAAGGAACACGTTTTTGTCAAAATCCTGCACTATTACAATATACTCTCAATTCCACATAATAATAAAAATTATTATGCTAATAAAGGTCATATATCAGAATTTGAGGGCTTTTTTGATAAAACTCCTTCTCATTAAAAATTGGAAGCATTTATGACAGCATGATGTGGAGACCCCTAGTGTAATATAACAATATAGATGAGTAAAATTCTACACTGATAATATTGTTAGGAATTTAACCTGATGTTGAGTGGTAAATGTGTGAAATTGTGCTTTAGTGACTCAGTGGCTTGCCTTTCACCACTGAGGTTTGATTCCCGTAAAACCTCATGTGAAATTTGTTATGACAAAATGAGTTTGCATGCTTCACAGGGGCTAGTCCAACCCCTGTGAAGTGTCCTAAACCCTACCTCTATCCTAATTCCTTCTAATTCTGGCCGCTGGGTAGTGATGCAGGAGCGTGTAGCAGGAGGCATGTACATGGAGATGCAACCTGGCGGTCCTCTCAATGACTGACTGCGACGAGACGTGTCATTACATAACTGATAATGTTAATAGAGGATTACTACTATAAATATAGCGCAATTATTGATGGAGGATTACTCCCAAGTGCGAAGTGCTCAACGCCCCTGGGGCTTAGAGACGTGTTGCATCAATTCAGACGCAATGAATGTGAATAAATTTGAATGATCAATTTGTGGGGTAATCACACATCGTAGGAACCCAATTTCAGTGAGAACAACTTCTTTGAACATTGTGTTCATTGCACTTGTACCACATGCAATAGAATATCTTTCTTTTGGAACAATATTTATATTAAAGCATAACAATCATTACCATCCATAAAACTGTACACTGTTTTCTTGTAGTCGTCCCAGGTTATTTTTTCCTTATTTTCAGGGTTATGAGCTTTCCACTGTCGATCAATATCATCAACAATATAGCGCCTCTGAGTATATTGAATCCAATCTTTCAATTCCTCTTGTGAAACAAATCCATCAGAGTTTTTATCAATTTTATCAACAATTAGCCTGTAAAAATACATAGTACAAAAAATGACTGCATTATGACTGAACCAGATGGAATCCTAAGCACAAAATCAAAATTACCCCAATCTTCTCCGACTCTCTTCTGGAGTAAGTTGATCAAAGGTTTTGGCATCATCACCAAGGAATGCTTCATGATCGTACTGGACATTGTGTTCTGAATTTTGATAATGTTCTTTGTCACTCAGCTCCTACAAAATTGTAAATTAATATTCACTTTCTGCATCAAATGGCAATTTTCATGAACTGACCATGATTAATTTTAAAATGTAATCTAAATGTGTAATGTAATTGAATGAAAACAATTTCCTCGACTTTTTAAATTAACTTTTTTCAGGTTAACTAAAAACTGCAACAGTCTGAGGAAAGAAAAAATATGAACAAGGTGATTTCCATTACAAAAATTTCAAAATTGATTATTAATTATATTCTGCTTTAAATGTCCATGCAAGGGGGGGCATATTACATCAGAAATACCTATATAATTTTTTCTTTAGATTTTATGTAAAATAGACATCTCGCTGGCTCAGTGTTACAAGGTTGAATGTATGACAGTGATGCTTTCAAGAAATAGGTCATTTAAGTTTTGAGCATTCTCATATCATTTTCTGTATCAAGTCTTCATACATTTTGGTTTGTTGTTCATGCACAGTCGACACACATTTTGAAAGAAAATATAATTTTTCAAAAGCAGGGATCCTCAAAACATTTTTTTCTGACAAAATCTTGTGGGTTCTATGTTTACTTACAACTTTTTAATTCAAGAGAAGATGAACTCTGTAACATTAACAACTCAATTTATGCAATTTTCCTGACATACAACCTGTAACATTACACCAGTAAACTGTCAAAGTCAAAAATAAATTAATTTTTAAATGCTTTAAATACTTAAATATCATTACCCAGTCTATGAAAAGCACTATGGCAGTTACAAATCTTTAAATGCTTTTAATGAAAATTGCCTTTTTTGAATTGCAGTAGTCTTTCAAACAAGATACCAAGTAAATCTATTCCATTAAAATGCAAATACAGATATACTAGTTTTTACATAAAATTTTGTTATAGTGGCATGAGCAAATATAAAATCTTATAACAATTCACCAACAATTATTCCTTTTTTTGGTTTAAACACAAAAGAAATAAAATGAAATCTATGAAAACATACTCATTTTGCAAATACTCTACATCCTAGTGTATATCTAAACAACATTAATACAAGCCACCAGGATATGAGATTGCCTCAAGCTTTAAATTAAGTAATCAGCAACAAATACTCACATTAACCAACACTCTATCTTTTTTCTCCTTCTCTTCGGGTTTTGGTATAGCTACAGCAATGGATATAAGTAGCAGCAGCAAAACTGAGTAAAATGTGCGGGCGTGTCGCACTTCCCTTGGGAAAATATAATTCATTTCTGAAAACAAAAATTTTATAATTTACTGCAGAAAATGACAGAAGTATTATTCTGCCGGTTTCAACACACCGAATAATTAAAAATAAAACATCACTCCAACTGACTTGATACGTTGTAATACGATTTTGGGCGTACAGTATTTTATGTCTATTAATGAATGTACATCCAAAACGATAGTTCACTGCTCTGGTCTAAGTCAAAATACACACCCTCCTCCGTCAATTGTTTCTTCCAACTCATCTCTGCAACGTCACACAATACACCATGCGCATTCTGAAAGTTAACGTCGAGGGATGTCACAGAATAACCAATTTAAAAACTCAAATTCTATGAAAATATGCATTCCCGAATTCTAGACTACATCTTTTCCCAATTTTACTTCCCCGTATACATATGTATATTCGGAGTAATATACGAGGTATAGAGAAAGTTATGTAATGCGAAAGAAAACAGCGGATTTTCGGCAGGAAATAATTCATTACCGGGACCTGATAACGAAAAAGAAGATAAATCCAGTTGCTAAATTAAGGGGGGGGGGGGAATCCTCTAACACGTGGTGTAGCCAGAATCCCTGGTCTGTGCTATGGAGTGTGGGTCCTTGATACCGAAAAACCAATTAACGGCAAAACGTCCGTCCGTCTGTTTTTAAAAACGACTCCAAATTTTTCAAAAAAAATTGCCATTTAGGAAGAGGTTTTGATATTCTTTAATATTCTTAAAATAATATTTTCTTTCTACTATCAGGAAATCGAAAAATTAAAAATGTACTTTAGGCGGCGATAGATGGCACCTGGCAAGAATACGTGGAAAGTCCGAATAGTTTGCTGAAACCAAAGAAAATAGACAACTATTACGAGGAAGTTTGTGCCATTCTATAACACCACTAGTTTTAAAAATACTCCTCTAGTAAATTGTTCAAAATTAATACATTGGAATCTTATTCACATTATATACAATTACACTATTATATACAATTTTGGTGCCTTGAAAAGCATGCTAACAACTTTAGAAGAAAAGCTCGTTAATAAAAAAATACTCAATTCTTAATTTTTACATTCAGAACACTATAAAATAAAAAAGAAACTAACATAAATGTAAATGACAAATACAAGATAAACTCATTTAGGGAAAGTGACGTAGGCTGCCGCGGGGCTGCAGGTTGTTGCGTAGCGTAGTGGGCGCGGCAGGGGGCCCGTCCCGGGCGGAACTTTTAGAGGGCGTTAAAATTTCACAATAATTAATAATAATATCTTGTAAAATTTTGAACCGCTTCATTTCATATTTTTATCGCATCTACGATTCGTACCAATCGAAATGAGCCCGAAATCTTTCAGTACTTATTCTGTCACGGCTTCTTTAAATGAATGTATAATAACGACATCTTGCTCATTGCAGAGACTGACAACATCGTTAATACTGACTTGTAGGGATTCCCACACTCCCCATTTTATTTCGTGCTTGGATTGTTTATAACTAATATTCAGCGAGAATAACTTCTATCACACAAAAAATAGTGTTGAATATCGCATAATAACACCTGCAAATTAGACGTTGCACGATCGCGTGATCGCGTGGGCTCGAGACGACCGCCCACCGCCACCCGTGGAGAATGAACGGCCTCGTCTCTATTCGTCTCGACCCGCCAAAGGGGCCGCCTGCTGAAGAGCGCACCTGCAGTCAGAACTACACAGTTTTCTCGCTCGGCACAAACCCGAAATTGCGACGTACAAGCCCATAAGCCTACTAAACACGCTCGGAAAACTCTGTGAAAAACTAATTCAAAACAATTCTCAAATATGTTTCAGATAATTCACTCTTAAATAAGGAGCAGTTTGGCTTTCGCGCGGGACATAGCTCAACCCATCAGCTTGTGCGAATCACTGACCGCATAAGACGCAACTTCGAGGGCCGATTTACAGGTAGTGTTCCTCGACGTTGCCAGCGACTTTGACAAGGTCTGGCACGTCGGCCTCCTGTACAAACTCCATTCCATGAACTTTCCTGTATACCTTGTGCATCTCATCCACTCTTACCTAGCAAACAGAACGTCCCAAGTGACGCTTCTGAATGCTAAATCTACCCGCCGCGCCATACGCGCTGGAGTGCTGCAAGGGAGCGTGATTGCTCCTACGCTCTTCAGCCTCTATGTGCGTGATGTTCCCACCCACCCTCAAACGGAGCTCGCCTTGTACGCCGACGATACGGCTGTAATAGCTACGTCGAAAAGATCGAGCTTCTCCAGAAGTACTTGGATCAGCATTTACTACTGATCCAGTAGTGGTTGAAGTTGTGGCGGGTCAAAGTCAAGGTGAGTAACTGTGCAGCTGTACTCTTCACACGGAGACTGCGATTCACGCAGTCAAGGCCGCTCCCGCTATGCGGAGACGTGATTAATTGGGCAAAACATGTCAAATATTTAGGTGTTACATTAGACAGCCCACTTACATTTATCTACACATCGAAAATGAGCGAAAGAAAACGCGGCAGACCCGAGGCAGATTGTGAAGCTTGTTTCACAAGCAGAGCAAACTGTCAACGGCAAACTGCCTCACGCTTTATAAAGCAATAATGATGCCGCAAATGGACTACGCATGCCCCAGTTGGGCAATTGCAGCAACTACTCATCTGAATAAACTGCAAGTAGTTCAAAACGAATGTCTCAGATCTGCCCTCTGCGTCCCTAGAAACATTCCCATCGAAAATATACATCGCGATTTATCAATGCCACTGCTGATAGATCGTATCAAAAACATCGTTTATTTATTTTTATTTATTTATTTATTTATTTATTTTGAAAAAGCAGCTGACTCGGGAAACCCTCCCATTTCCGAGATCACCTCATACCAACCCGATCAACCGGCCACGTATAGGCGTCCGAAACACTTCCTGGAGAAAGAGTAATCTGAAACAGAGAAATGAGACTTGAAACATAAACTTAGTAATTAATTTCTTTCATCTTAGTAAAGTCATTTTTGACCTTTTTTTCTTAATGTTGCAGGATTGGCCATAGATGTCCGTAAGGGTAGGAATGGTCTCACCGCAGTAGCGTGAACGTTCGTTGCACTTTCCGTGCGTTCACAAAACTGCACAAAGGTGTCTTGGGACTCGCGGATAACGCTTCTTAGTTTCCTCACAGTAATACTACAAAAACTTGCCCGCTCAGCTGTCACGGACTGCTGAGTGCACGAGGTACTCCGATGAGTTGGGGCACGGCTGAGAGGTTCTCTACCACTGTAGGGCAATGGTGTATCTACTAGGGCACGTCAGATGCCAAGTTGCGAGTCGGCCTAGTTGACTTCGCTGGCACCGCCGCACCGCCGCAAGGCGCGTGTAGAGAGATGGGCTGAAGGCAGTTAACCCTGATAAATGCCTCAGAGCGATGACCTGTATGTATTGTAAATACTGATGCAAAATAAACTGTATATAGCCAACTCGTGTCTGTGTTTTTGTGTACTCACGACGTCACAATATGAAGGGAAATATGTCATTTCTTGTAACATCAGCTAGATGTTAAATAAATAAATAAATAAATAAATAAATAAATAAATAAATAAATAAATAAATAAATAAATAAATAAATAAATAAATAAATAAATAAATAAATAAATAAATAAATAAATAAATAAATAAATAAATAAATAAATAAATAAATAAATAAATAAATAAATAAATAAATAAATAAATAAATAAATAAATAAATAAATAAATAAATAAATAAATAAATAAATAAATAAATAAATAAATAAATAAATAAATAAATAAATAAATAAATAAATAAATAAATAAATAAATAAATAAATAAATAAATAAATAAATAAATAAATAAATAAATAAATAAATAAATAAATAAATAAATAAATGAACGAATGAACGAATGGACGAATGAACGAATGAATGATGAATGAATGAAAGAAAGAAAGAAAGAAAGAAAGAAAGAAAGAAAGAAAAGAAAGAAAGAAAGAAAGAACAAGAAAATAAAAAGAGAAAGAATAACGAAAAAGTTATCGAAATGAAAATAAGATAATTAATGAGCAAAGTAAAAAAAGATGAGTGGGGAAAATTGAGGAAAAATCAGAGAAATAAAATAGGAAAGGACAGCAAAAACGTTACAAAACAAGAAAGAATAAGAATCCAAGATGAATATAAATATGGAAACGCGCGAGAAGAAATGAGTGTACAGAGAACAAATTTTAATGGAATAAAAGAAACTCTTAGAAAAGAAGACGAACCTACTGTAATGGTCGAAAATTAACCACCCACTTCATCAACACACACATCCACCTTAAATGAAGAACCATGCTCAGTAGTTCATCTATTGTGCGGTTGCCAAGTCGCATACAAAAACAAAAATTAGCTTGTGAATTATGCGAAGAAAGCATTCATTCATAGTGATTAACGAAGAAAGCGATTGTGATTGGTATGCTTGTGGAATGTTTTTGAATTATTATATATTAGATGTTATCTCGTATCTAAGAGTAGCTAGATTTTTGTTTCTTATCCCCATCTTCGAAACAGCCAAACTGTTTTTGTTGGAACAAATTTCACATGAGATTGTCCGGGATTCGAACACGGCCTCCTAGGTGAAAGGCGAGCAACTTCGCTTTGAGCCACCAGATGACATATTTGTTATTCCGTACCTAAAACTAGCCTCATTTATGTGATTTGTAAAATGAACTAACTTTAAAAATGTAATCATGAATAGTTGTGAGTTTTCATTCTTCATTTTTGGAATAAATAATAGATGTTTTGAGAGTGCAAAAGAATGTTTTCTCGAGGCAGCATGCAAGCGCCTATGCACCCGCTTTCGAGAGTATGAAAAGCGTGCCCACCGGATATCACATGTCGGAACTCCTTAGAGAATTTTATTGTTTATTTGATGATCACAAAATTTTAATTTTTCCTTTTCTTGCTTTTCTGTCAGTCTTTCATCTCGATTTTTCAATCATTTAATTCTGTGCCTTTCTAATATTTATCATAACTTCTTTGAAAAGATGTGTGGGAGTAATATTAACATTTTTCCGTTCAAATTAAACCTGGAGGTTCTGGCTTATCACAATTTTGATGATCTGAAGATAGAAATAAATTCTACCTCCTGAAACGTCAACCAATATAATAAAAGACAATGCTAATTAACGATTGTTTGGTAATAATATTTAAATGCTTGTCTAAAGAAGCAAAGGAAGTTACACTTTATGTAAGTCCTGATTGATATTGTTTGAAACTTGTGCCCCAAGTATTATGAACATTATTATTATTATTATTATTATTATTATTATTATTATTATTATTATTATTATTATTATTATTATTATTATTATTATTATTATTATTATTATTATTATTATTGTCATTATTATTATTATTAGTAGTAGTAGTAGTAGTAGTAGTAGTAGTAGTAGTAGTAGTATTGTTGTCGTTATTGTTATTGTTGTTGTTCGGCAGGTCGTGGGGTGGGTCCGACTTGTCTTGCTTAAAATACTGTTTCTGACACGCCCACTAACTTGTATCATTTGTATACAATTTCTAAATTTCTTAAATTTCCTAATCGATTGTGAAATTGGGAGAACGAATTGCCCTAAAGCTCTCTGCTATTGCAAAGATTAAAAAAATCGTTGTATATTCAAAAATCGCGCTAACGACTGCGATACTTGGCCGTACTGGACAGAAAGAAATGTTTGAAACTCAATTCATGAACACATAGTGGCGCTAGTGTGGAAGTTTAGGTTCAAAGAGTATAGGTCTGGTTTGGGTTTTGTGTAAACCTGTGCTCACTCCGTACGGGTTGCCATCTTTAATTTCCTTCTTATTCTCTGAGCTTAAGGTTGGCGAAGCGGCCAAAGACTGAAGGGTTAGTAGTACGATATTGTTTGAAGTTTTCTATTGAATCAAAACATTTAAACATTGTTTAAGATCTTAATTTTGGGTATTATTTGCGTTTTCTTGAGTATGGAATATTAAATGTTATAAATTGTGATAAGTATTGTTTTGGGGCCACGTGTTTGAAGGTGATTGAAAACGTGTGTAATTCATTAACTTTCAGACCTTCATCATGACGAACTCAAAGGGTTATCGCCGTGGAACGAGAGATTTATTCTCTCGGAAATTCCGTCGGAGTGGGACCATTCCACTTGCGACGTATATGCACGTCTACAAAGTTGGAGATTATGTAGACATTAAAGTATGTTTCTGCCGTTGTGCATTTTAAGTATGCCCCCTAGAAATCTTTATGACCAATTTTTGTTTTGCTTTTTAGGGCAATGGTGCTGTGCAGAAAGGAATGCCTTTTAAATTTTATCATGGGAAAACTGGTCGAGTATTCAATGTGACTCCTCATGCTGTTGGTGTCATTGTCAACAAGCGAGTGAGAGGCAGGATCATTGCCAAGAGGTAATACTTTCCACTTTTACTTTACTTGTTCTTTTTGTACAGGCAGACTTTAGTAAGCTTTAAAAGCAAATTTCATATACACGTTCAAGAAGTCTAAAATCCAATGAACATCTTAAAAATTTTAGAATTAAGATTTTATTCAGTAATATAGAAAAGTTCATTATTATTGCAAATTGTTAAAACTCTGTGAAGGTTGCTTGGAAATCTGCTGAGTGAATTAGACCATTTCTTTTAATATTATTATGTTATAGTAGTAGAAGTTAATTTCTTCAATTTCTCATGTTTAATGCATAATCGAGTATGTGGTTGATGCTTAGTTTAGGGTGGCATGGTGCTTCTCGGTCCTTTTGATTCATTGCTTGTGATTCCTTAGTTCATTGGTCTGGTTCCCTTGAAGTTCCCTTTGGTGTTAGTAATTTGGCTGGCATTGATTAATTTCCTTAGTGCACAGTACAGATGCACAAAATGACTACTGCTCAAAGCCACATACAGCTCTACATTTTTATTTTCGAGAAATTGAATTTTATTATTGGGGATCACAATATCTTGGTATTTGTGGTGTGGAATTACCTGTATTTTCTTGCATTTTTAGTTCCTTTAATAGGTTTATATTGCTTACTGTGATGGGCGTTTTGAATGCTGAATCTTTTTTTAACTTGCGCTGACGGGGAAATTTGAATGTGATTAAATGGTGTCAAAATGTTCATGTGCTAGCTACTTGATGTGAAAGAGTTTTTTGAAATTCTGAAAAGCTTATGATTGTCTTAAGGTTTTTTGCATTTGTGGGTTAATCATTCTATTACATTGAAGGACTGTCAAAGTGATATCCATACAAATTCTACTATATATATATAATGCAATTTTTTATGAAAGGATCATTTTGACAGCTAGTGCTGGCTACATAACTGAAGGTTTTGTGGTCGATATATCCTTCAGCCCATTTGATTATCCTTCATTTGTTCGTTGGCTAACTTGTGAATGGCTTTGACACTTCCTTTTGTGATGTCCTTGACCGATAACTGATATTATATAGATATAGATATATTTGAATTTACTTTTTGTGTGACAAGTATGTTAATTTGAAAACTGGGTCTTGAATGTGAGATGCATATTGCTTCAAGTTTCCTGCTCGCAGTAAGATGGTGAGCTGTGATCGAGAACGTTGTTTTGCGTTTTATCTATTTACTTTTTATATAAGGAGGTTTGGAGGGGAGAGCCTTGCGATTTTTTTATGAGGTGTGAAATATGAGTAGCCAAGATGTTGGAAGAGGAGCCATGTACATACGTACATTTTATGAAGAGGTGTGGCTGAACAGCTGTAGTGGCAGAGGAATACTTCTCTGAATTACACGTGATGTTCGCTTGTTTAGTGAACTGTCATTTTGGCTCATTCGTAGGTGGATTCTATACACATGTCATTGAAAGTGCAGAAAGGATAACCAAAAATTCAGACATTTTCTAGAAATGAATAAAAAAATATAATTTCAATGAATGAGTAGATTTTTTACTTTTCCCATAAAAACACTGCAGTCTTTCATATATTAAGTAGTATTTTTTGAAAAGTAGTTGTTTTTTAGTATTAATATGGAGGGGATGAGGGGTGATAGCACGCAATAATTAAAGTTTAAGTAGCATGTGTATGTGAAATAGAATTTATTTCAGATAATTATATTTATTGCATTATCTTCAAGAATTTGCGGCTGAAGTCTAGGATACGGTACAACTTAAGGAAGTTGTTTCAACCGGCACTTCACACAGTTCTGGCAGTAACTGTGCAGTTTGAATTCTGGAGGCTTTCTTGAAAAGTGCTTTCTTATAAAAGTGAATTGGTAATTATACGTTGGATAGACTTGGATGTTTATAGTGAACGCGAGGGGCGAATGTCCGAGCCTTGTGATTGGGATCCGGGCGAGCAAAGCGAGAAATCTTGCCATTGAAAATAAATTGGCATTACAATGCAACGGGAACCAAGCGTATGAACAGTGATAAATGAAAATAGCCTATCCGCAAGTTTTATTATTTTCTATCAGAGAATGTAGCTTAATTTGAGGGAGGGGTAAAAGTCTCTCTCACACGCACACACACCGCCAAGCTTCTGAGTGTGTACAATGTACCCTATTGTAACTGAACTTAACTAGTAATTTTTTTTATTTCTTAATAATTCATTAAGCTTCAAATAATTAAATATAAAAAGTATACATTTTTTCAGAAATAAGTAGATTTGAGCCACTTTGATGAATCATTGAAGTTTTTTCATGTTATAAGGATATTCTATATAATTATTGCAGACACACTACACTAATTGTAAGTATTATTATAGTAATGGTAATGCTATTAAAATTTTACAATTTCAACGAATGCGAGTTGATTTTTTTTTTTTTTTTTTTTTTTTTTTTTTCTTTTTTTTTTTTTTTCTGTTAAAATACTGTTATCTATAACACATTAAATGTATTTGTTTAAAAAATAGAAGAGTTGGTTTTTATTATTAAAATGAGTTTGGTCCGCAGTATCTTTCCAACAAGAATAGTTTAAGTAGCATGCATTTGTGAAATATAATTTATTTTAAATATTTATTGTGTTAACATTACAAAACAGCTATCTTGACTAGATTTTTAGTGTTAAAGTGGTGGGGATGTTGGGGTTGATAGCCCCTATCCTCCTAATAAAATTTTAAGTAGCATATGTTTATGAATTTAAAAAAAAAATTTATGTGAAAGTGACATCGAATAATATTAAGAACTTTACGAGATGCAACTAGTAAGTACAAAGATGGATGCAGTTCATGGAATCACTTCCTCTAATGGAGTGAATCAGCGATTCAAGGGAGCCTTGCCACCCTTAACTGAGGATTTACAGAGTATGTTTATATTGACACTCATTGCAAAGCTGGAGATTTGAGACAGCATCCTTACTATAGTTACTATAGAGTAAATTGGAAAGATTTTGGCTGAACATTTTATTTATTTTTCCAAAACTGATTCTGATTGTGCTTCAACATTCTTTTTAATTTGTCTAGTGTAATGTTTGTGCAACAGATAGGTTACTATAAAGGTAAACATTAATCATGTTTATGACTAGTAATATATTTCTTCTTTGCCTATTTGAACTGCTAACATGAAATTTGAATTTTTTTTTGTTACAATTTAATTGTTAAAAGTAGTGTTTGGTTGATGTTGGTTAATCATCATAGTTTTTCAGGTTTAGGTAATTTGTTTAGTTATGTTATCGTAATATGAAACCTTTTGCTTTCCATTTGACTTAGACTTGTCTATGAATTTAACATCTCTTTTTCAGTAGGTAAGAGACGTTATCACTTTAGCAGGTAGGGATGTTTGTTAGTTGACTAGATGATGTTACATAGATTCATGGTTGTGTTCAAACTGGCTATTAGAAAAAGTGATGTGCCACATGGACAAATGGAAATCTCTTAGTGGAATCCATGTTCTTGACTGGGAAATGAATAGAGAAGTGTCAATTTGACCACAAAAGTAATGTGGCATAAAAATAGTGATAATTCATGTTCAAAGTGAAAGAAATATGCACTGTTATGTAGATTTTTCACTTGTGAGACTCAAAGGGTCTATGTGACTCAAGTGCTGAATAAGTAAGTTCTTATAATTTTTCAGTGAGCACAAGTGGAGACACTGCTCTATCCATCTTTCCTCTTTTTACTTTCTTGCTACAGAGTAGAGAGAAAGTTATGTAATGCTCCATGAAAAATAGCTAATTTTCAACAGAAAATCTCTCATTGCCTGGTAACGAAAAATGGATAAATCGTGATGGTAAATTTAAAGAAGAACATCCTCCAACACGTGGTGTATCCAGAATCCGTTTTGTGTGTCCTTGATACCAAAATACCAAATGTCTGCCTCTGTCCGTCCATCTGTAAACAACATTACCAGCTAAACCATTCAGCTGATTTTCTCCATAACTGATATTCCCCAATCGATCTGGCTGATGTCTTGAACCCTTGAATTTGAAACTGATAATTTAATTTTGGTGGGTACTTTACATGAAGCTCCTGAAACATTTTCAAATTTTTCAAAAAAAGGCTCCAAATTTTTTTATTAAATTTCATTGTTGGATAGTGTGGAGGAAGTTTCAGAAAACGGTGCATATCTGATTGTTCAAAAATGAAAAAAACATTGAATTTTTTCAGTCTTCCTACAACTACCATTGATGTTTTCCTTTAATGAAATCTGTTCCTTAAAGGCAGAATTTGAAATAAGGTTGTGTTAAATTTTTCAAAAATGTGTGTTCTTTTCGTGTAATTTGGCATTGAAGTACAGGCAAGAAAGTACGTACTGTTGTAGCCTCTAGTTTTTGTTTTTTCTCTCTTTTCCCCTTAATCACTATTGGCACTCTAATGGTGCACTGAATACTCTACTTTAACTTTATTCTCAGTTTCAAGGGGAGAACAAAGTTTGCAATAAGAAAAAATCACTTTAGTCTCACTGACCGTTAAAAGAACGTGTGGAGAAAAAAACATTCAAACTGCTACCAATGCATCATGCATCACACTTGATTAATTGATGACACTTATGATAAATTGCGATTTAGCTCTCTTCTCTTCTTCCACTTTCTTTCTTTTTTCTTTTTCTTTTCTTTTCTTCTTCCCATCAACTGGGCATAATAATTTCTTCAGAAATTAAATATTTTGTCAGGTAATATTCTCACAGATTTTAAGTTATAACTGGTGCTTACTTTCAAAAAGGTTAAAAAAATCCAGAGCTGTGTATGATTTCTTCCATTTCACGTGTAGCTAAACTTGCACTTGATACTCTTGAATCCAAATTTTCATATCACTTCATATCATTTCATATGGTCAGAGGATGAGCAATAAGATTAATTTATTTCACAAATGTTGGCTAACTTCTAATTGGGTATGGTTCTACCTATTATTGTTTTATTTCACCATCTGGAGAACATGTATTTCTGTAGATAAAATGCAAGATAAGGGCAGTTTGTAGTTCGTAATTAAAGGAATGATTTGTCACGGAACACAGATTTGTCTTTGTCAGTATGTTGCAAGT
The DNA here is from genome assembly GCA_038098605.1 of Gryllus longicercus. Lineage (NCBI taxonomy): Eukaryota > Metazoa > Arthropoda > Insecta > Orthoptera > Gryllidae > Gryllus > Gryllus longicercus. The sequence continues at coordinate 3,462,902 of JAZDUA010000002.1, read as the reverse complement.
TTCTGGTGGAAGTGTACAGCACTGAAATTTATATTTGGCAAATGGGGGCAGCTTATCTTCGATAATGCCTTGTCCCGCTTTTAAATTTCTTTAACAAAGAATTAATGTTAATATTCTCACATGCTTTTCAACGTAATTTGTGTTAATTCTCACAAGATTATATTTAGTGACCATCAAAACAAATTCAATTTGTCATAAGAACTTTTGCCAACATTAAACTGCGTTCATTAACTGGTATTAACGATGTCTCGGGTGTTAACACTAACTGAACAAAGTTGTTTCAGAGCTTGTTACTATTGTCTTATGTAAATGTTTTGTGATATTTTTTTTGTTATAGAATTCATGTTCGTATTGAGCACATTTCCCACTCTCAGTGCCGAACTGATTTTCTGAAAAGAGTAAAGGAGAATGAAGCAAAACGTAAAGAAGCCAAGGAAAAGGGTGTTTTCTTTAACCTGAAGAGACAGGTAAGCATTTTCACAATTAATTTTAACACTTAAGTTTTATTGCAATAAAAACTAATAGCATTTAATTTGAAATATTTAATTAAACTTCTTCTTCCAGCCTGCCCAGCCTAGATCTGCGCATGTTGTGCTTGGGAAACAAGAACCCATTTTACTGGCACCTATTGCTTATGAGTTTGTGGCATAAATGTAAATGTATCTTTAAATAAAAATGATTTTGAAATTTAAATGTTTCAATGAATTTAGTCTTTGTAAAAATTAGTTCCCAAGTACTATTTGGTCCTTCACATGTGATAATAAACTTAATGAATTGATATTCAAACAGTAAGATTTCTGCCTCGAGATTTGTTAATTATTAAAGGTTAGAGCATTGAGTCAAAAAAAATATACTGTTAAGTAAGCTAAGGATAAGAGCTTTTAAAAATCTAGTCAATTTTATGTGGACTTTGCAAAGTATTGAAGTTGTGAAAGTATATACATTGAAGATAAAAATAGGAATTGTTGGAGTAGGGTATTTTTGCTTCAGTTACCAAAGGGTGTAGGTGATAAATAATATTTTACCACATAAGTTAATACATTATTAAGTCATAAATGTGTGGAATCCAATGTTACAGATATCTAGCCATCAATTAAAACTTAATAATTCCTTGACGGGAAGTAGTGAAATACGATGTTCAGAAGCGTGGGGATGAAAGAAAATGAGATTCTGTTTTATAAATGCAAGGTGAATTGAAAGCGATCAACTGGAATGTGATTATCCCGTCAGGCGCTTCATTACAACATAAATTTTTGGTATTGAAGATCCTGATTGAAAAACTGCATTCCAGCTGATCAAAAGTAAATTCTCCCTACATTTAAATTGGAGTATAGTTATTTTTTTCCTGAGATAGTTGAATTTAAAATTTAACCTGTAATAAAAAATTATCATAAAGATTGGGCACAACCTATGTTTAGGTTATGGTCTTTGTGATCTTTTTATGTAATTGCGATCGTGCGATTACTTTCTGGCTAAAAAATATTTTTTAAAGATTAATCCATGCAGTGTAAAAGGAAGTGTAAGTGACAAACTGATATCTTGCACAGTGTTTAATTCAATTTTGATAAAATGAATGCACAAAATTGAAGGTGAGTACATCTGGGTATAGAAAATGGACTATGCTTTTATGAAACAGGTAATTAATTGATGAGATGTATTATCTACTATTTCTGTTGCTCAATGTGATAATTTCTCAAGCAGAAAAAAAAATTGTTATAGTAATGAACTTATTATAGTGTAACTGATATACATTGATTACTTAATCAGTGTTTTCATTTGTACATCCCTTGCACACTCATCTTCATAAACACTAAATAAAATAGGTTCATCTTTATTCATTCATTTTTACTGCTTTCAGTATCCAATTCATTTGTCAGCTGTTCCTTTTAGGACTGAGACTTTTTGAGCAGGAGCATGAGGACGTTCCTATACTTTTTAAAAAAAAATTCTCTTCACTTACTAATGTAAAACGGGAGGGTCTTTCACTTCATATATTCTAAAGTATTTGGCTCAGAGTAGTGGTTTAGGTAAAAGTGTGCTGACTAGCCTTTCCTCGAAAGTAAAGTGAATCCTATTCAATGAATACTTATAAAACGTGATTAAATCTTTTTTTGATTACTTATGCCATCCTGTTTACTTCCCACTACTGCTTATGCAGTAGAAAGAGTTATGTAATTCTGTGCCAAAAAACTGAATTTTTGACAAAAACTCTTATTACCCTTTTGACGAAAAAGTGGGTAAATCCACTTGCTAAATTTAGAAAAAGTCCTTTAACATGTGGTGTAGCCAGTCCATGTTTTGTGGGTCCTTGATACCAAAAATCAATTGACGGCAGAACGTCTGACCATATGTGAACAATGCTAGCGGCTAAACTGTTCAGCCAATGTTCTCCAAAACTGATATTTCCAATCACTGTGGATGGTGTTGTAACCTGTTGAATTTGAAAAGATTTTAATTTTGGGGGGTTCATTTTTGAAAATTGCAATAGTACAAAAATGTTTCTGCTTCTTCCTTCGACAGTTATGAAGATAGAGATTTTTTCCCTTAATGAAATATGTTCCTTAAAGATGGATTTTGAAATAAGGTCATGAAGGATATTTTAAAAATGTGAGTTTTACAAATAATTACGGAAATGTGTTAATTTGGTGAGATATTGATGTGTAAATAGTATTACATAAGCATTACTAAATGCTAGCAACTATGTACTGTCATAGCTCCTAGTATATTACAGTATTACATGGAGAATTTATTCAATACTATGTTCTACACTTAATGCAACTGTCAAGTAAATAAGAATTTTCTTTTATTCTGCGAGAATGATTGTGCGTTTGATAAGTCCCCAGTTTTCTTGTTTACACTTATTGTTGGTCAACCTGACACAATTGTCCTCCAACAGAAACAAATCTTGAAAGCAGTTGAACTTCCTATTCCAGAAGTCAGCTCATGTAATGGGTGGTGCTTTCCTTTAACAGTACTTAGGCCTGTGTCACATGAGCATTGCATTGACACACAATAAGTAACATGTCATAGATTAACATTGTTTTTTATGTGAAACAGCACACTCTTGTGCTGTTTGGTATAAGTTTTTGTGTTATTCTACAATGCGCATCAACAAAACATTCATATGCAGGGAGCCGTTAGAACCTAGGTTTCAAATATGAACTTACTCATTCTTATTCTCAAACATGTTAATATTCTTCAGTATCTATGTTCATCTGAGCCTTACAAATATGAGAATGAGCTGAGAGATAAATGATTCAAATATTTTCTATGATAAGATTGCTAGTTTTCATCTCAAAGATAATGAAAGTAATACTCCTTTTTTTCTAGTCTTTTCTTTGTAATGGTGAGAAGGTAAACAAAGATTTAATAGGCTCTTAAAGTCCTTAACATCCATCCTTGTGCAAATTAGTGAATGGACACAACTGTACAAACTGAAGGAGCAGATTGATAATCTACTTGTAGCACAATAATAGAAGCCATAGAAACCAGAAGTTAAGTAGAGGAGAATAGGCCAGGAAAAAAGGGTGTAAACCATGTGGACGGTTTATTGTAATGATACGTTGAAGTAAATTTCGAAAGTTTATCAATTCATTTTTTAGCATGGACAGTGAATAACTGGTGACAATTATCGGAATTACCCGCGCCTATTTCCGAGAATTTAAGTGACGGAGGAAGCTTCGGGGGAAGTTACCGGGGGCGGCTTCGCCGCTGGCGCCGTGATAGGTGGAAGGATTACAGGTGGCGCGACAACCAATAAAAAATAGACGATGCGGGGGAGGAATCACGTACGCGAGCCTTCCCGAGGGACCGCGGATGAGAGGATCGATCACTTGTATCGGAGGTAGCGAGGAGATCACTTCTTTCGGAGGCGGCAGGGGAAGCACTTGCGTTGTGAGCCGCGAGGACACTTGCGTTTGAGGCAGTAGCGAGGCCACTTAATTCGTGTCTGGTCGCCCCGAATGCCACGCCACATCGCAGCCCGACTCGTGTGACGACAGCCGGCCGATGGGACGGGACACTACTAGTGAGTGCCTGACCGAAAGGGCCATGTGAGTACGAGACGGGGACGTGAAAAACTTTAACGCGAAACGACCCGTCATCACCCGGACGCGTTCCCGCCGCCGCCCGCACCTAGCGCCGCTGAGAAGCCGCTGGTCGACGCACGCCGCTGGCCTAATCCTGGGCCGCCGTGCAAGCAACGCCGGTCGACGCCCGCCGCCAGACCTGCCGGGCGCTGGGATGCCCAAACGCCGCACCTGTGAGCTGGATCACGACCGCCCGGGAGGGCAGACACCGGAGCTAAGATGAACTCTGGCCATACCGGCCGTTACTAAGTTAACATTAGTTTTAAGTTAGTTGTAAGTTTATTCATGTTACTGGGCTTCACCCACACCCAATACTAAAGTGATTAAAGTAGTTTTATGAAAATGCCTACGTCTTTCTCTCACGTAGTTAGGCAATCATGCATTCCTCCCTCTAGGGAGTCTGCCGACGAAGCAGCCGGGCAAAGCTGAATCGCCGAAGGAATCAGGTAATCGGGTGAGTCGGTGGTTACAATATCCTAGTGTGCAAGTGTTCGTACCTGGATTCAATGCTGAGAAAAATTATCCAAGTGATCAATTTCAAACGTTACATCATACACAGAATCACCTTTAATTACATGTGCATTGCAAGTAATAAGACTAGTAAAAAAAAATTAGTTATTAATTTCAATGTAGTTGTTTACTAATTCAACTTTATGACATTACAAGGAAGTGTTACTAGCCACTTCAATTTCAAGAACGTTCTGGGACCCTGCCTATTTTTCTGTACACCTTTGCATAGGTTAAGTTCTCTGTAAATGAATGATTCGTGGATGATGATATTGAGTCACAAACAATCAAATTTCGGAATGATTTGGTTAGATCATCTGACTTTGATAGTCAAACCAGATAAATAATTTGTTCTCCATATATGAGGAACCAAACACACTTGTGATATTCTTTATATATCAACCATGCTCCTATGGTTGAAATAAACTGGGGGTCGATTATCTCCAAGAACCTCGCATGGAAAACCCAAGCTGCATCAACAGTAAGGACAGTGATTTACCTTGTTTATAGCGCCTTGTGTACAATCCTTCAAGCACCTGACTGTTGAGCCAATCTGAAAAATACTCCCTGCATTAGACACATCCTTCAATGCCTCCATACTTTTAGAAAACAGACAAAATGAAGCAACATAACATTAGTGATCTGCCTTACTTACACGTCTTCAAATGTGCAGGGAGTGGAGAGGACCTTTCAGAGACCTTCAAAAGTTTGAAAGGATTATGCCCTGAACTATCTACCTACTTTCATCAAAACACATCATGCATTTAGGGCTAAACCCATTAAAAAAAAATTGTAATACTACAAAAATACTTTTCGACATCCCCTATTAACTAGTTGGTCAATGAGACAACCAGAAGATAATTTAGTAAATACCACTGCAGCCATTCAATTAAAAAAAACAAAATGATTCTCATCTTTGATACATGAGAATACTTTGTATAAAGCTATTTGAATTACATTGTTGATATTTTATTGGAGTGAAAATGCAAACAATACTGGTATATTAGATGTAAATAATATTTGGTTTGTGGAAATTGTATTGTGTCAACACTGTAGGGGAGAAATAGTGTGAACGAAGTAAAAAGAAATTATTTTTGCTAATATTTGTAGCAAACCTTGTAATATTCTGAATTCTATTATTACATAATAATACTAATTGTAACAGCTATTTATTTCTTTTTTCTTATTACAATCTCGTCAAAAGGATAGTAAATGCAATGGTACATCCATTTTCATGTACTGATCCAGTGATATTTTGTTTTGTAGTGTTTCTCTCTCATTTGATGAACATCGCTCTCTCAAATTTTGAAGAAGTTAGTAATCAACTTGCTGATGATAAGTGTATTAATGAAAATGCGTACGAGTATTATTATGTAGTAAGATATGGTAGTTTGGGATTTTTGCTTAATTTGCCTCAAGGAATGATTAGAATGACTTACATGATATACTTTTCACTTGCTTCTGTAGGTGGGAATATCTCACAAGGAAGCAAAGAAGTATACATCACTAAGTTGGATCAATACCAATTATTGCAAATGCAAACTGAATTTGAAAAAATTTCTAACCAATGTCTGGTATACAAAATAAAGTACCATATTTACACATAAGCAAGTTGGCTCTGATTAAAAGACAACCCCCTCATTTTGGAGAGTCCTCTTACCTCTTTTTTTAAAAATTTTAAACTAATTCTTAGTATTTAGTGGCCAAAAATCTTCAAAATTGACTAGAAAATTGTTAGCCTGAACTATCAGTTTTCTTGTTCCTTAAAATCATCTTGGTCATGATTTTTGTCACTACCGTTTTCATCTTTACATTGTTTCTTTTTGGCCCTCCCATACCGTGTTTTCCTCCCGACTTTGTAGGCTCCCACTAGGTTTTGGGTGTTGAATTTGATTTAATCTGCTGCCTGTTGCACTCTTGTGCATGGCCTCAAACTTTTTAGTTCTTTTACATGCTAACAAAATACACTTTTTCCTTTACTGGTCTATTCAAAACTTCTGGTCTAAATTGCCCGACAAATTCACTATGGATACCAACAATACATTCATGAATTATAAGTAGGTATTGTAGATACACATTATGGCTCATAATTTTGTCACCCTAGTTTCTTTTTGGCATGGAAGACAGAGTAAAAATATAAATCCAAAAGATGAGAATATAAGACAACCTTGTATTTTTCAAATGAGATATTTAGAAAAAAGCCTTGTCATATTTTCGTAATTAATTTTTCATAAACTGAGTGAGATGGCAAATTTGATTTCTTTGGCTAACTGATGATTTAGTGCATCTAAATAAAGTTCAATTAATCTGATCTCAATGAATGGAGAATGATCAATGGCAGAACCATGATTTCTGTGTGTGGGAGGATAGATGTACAATTAACTTGTACTGTTCAGGGTGGCCATTTTTGGAGAGGCCAAGGAAAACTTAGGGAATTTGTGGAAGCATCGTTAGACGGAAAAATTTAGAGATGATTATAAAACTTTGATATTATTCCTAAAAATTGGTATAGCTTTATTTTTTGTCCAATTTCTATTTGTTGAGTTTATTTCAATTTTTACTTCATCGCGGTGAAATCAGAGAGCTAACAAAAGTGTGAAATATTCTACAAATCTGATCAATGAAAAATTTGAAAAATGCTCTGGAAAACTGGGAAAAGTCAGAGAAAATTACTTCAAGAAATGGGGTGGCCACCCTACTGTACAGTCCAGCTGCCTTGAATTTTTCATTAATTCTGAATTTAATTTGACATAAGATTAATTTTAATATATGCAATTGAAATATTGAATGACATTTGTTATGAAAAATAAGAAAATTGTATTTTCAAATGTGTCTTTGGACTCCCCATGTGGGGTATACCACTGAGAATGGCAATTTAGTCAAATAAGTGTTTACAGAAGGTTATTTTGAACATACAGTATAATAGGCAGTGTGAGCAACAGTACAATCTGCCAGAAAAGCAACTGGCCTAGCTGCAATACTAGACAGCAGTTGGGCCATTGTTGCACTCATGGTCTCACTATATCTATTAAAGACAAGAGGCAACAAGGATGCAAAAGGTTGCTAGTGATGCATTGTAATTAAAATCTAACAATACTCTTGGTTACCCTAGGTTCAAAAAATTTTATTTTTTACTGATCTTCTGTGAGACTGAACATGGTTTCATGTGTATTTCATCGTACCAACAAAAGCATTGCATATACAGAGTAATTGTATATAAACCTATACAATATAAAATCATTATAAAAGCTCAGTAAAAAATAAATCTTCCCCATAAAATATTATATTACTGCTGTTTGAAATACCTCTCACAATAACTTTTCAAGAAATAGTTTAATTTTAAATTGTAGAAGAAATGGTAAAACATAGGCTCACATTTGTTTCACATATTTGTTTTTTTCATAGGAAGTAAACTTGATTATAATGAGTCACTAAATAACAATTACTTATGTCAAATACAATACTCCAAGCAAATATTTCAACTCTGAATTTTGTTCTAAACCAATGATTTACATAATAATGGTAATCCAGGTTAAAACAAATAATTTACTTAAGCTATGTAAAAATATCAATGAATTTTCCTTTTCCCCTTACAATGGCAACTAATTGTGCTCAGTATCACTAACACAAATACAGAAATTAAAACAGATCACAGCCAAGAAACTATATTTAAACTTAATTTTGGCAGAAATACAGTTTAACAAAATTTTTCTACATCTGCAATTTGGTTTCACCATTAAGTTACGGTTTTAATAGGTAAATATAATAGATGTTTGAAAAACTCTTTGTAAACATGACTGATCAAATGGCACATTAGGTTGGGAATAAACCATAACCAATACCTCCATTTTCTCTTAATAAAATGTTATTAAATATTAGCACACAACAAGAAATGCTTTAAAATGGTGTCACAAAGTGTATGAAGCCAAAAAAGCACAATGAACTTAAATATCCAGGAAAACCAAGTCTTTCATATAACAATGGTAATACAATAAATTAAATAAAGTAGTAAAAGAAGTTCACAAGGGATTTACAATATATTATTTATATTATAAAACTGGGCATGTTACTATACACATTCAATCTTTGTACAGATAATACAATGACCAGAGATCTTAAACAGTCAGATTCATTGCACTTTTAATTCTTATTATCAACAACATTAATTATATAGTATTCACAGATTTAAAAATTTCAAATTAAAATACATGATGGAACAAATTTTAAAGAATGTATTATCACAATCCAACATGTTGAATTTTAACGACTGTTCAGAATATTTACAAAAGATCATACTGAATCCTAAAGTTGATAGAAATATAGTATTTACTGTTCTAGGAAATCCATTCAACTCAACAAAGTTGTTACCTTAGTATTTATTCCTAAATAACAATTGCATACAAATGCAAGAAATATTCTGACAAGATACTATGATTTTGAAGACCAAACTTCATACTCTGTTTATTTTATACAAGTAACTGTCCAACAGTCTTTATTACGATGGCCCTCATCTAAGAATTAACTAGGACTATTCTGTTAACAACTTCATTTTCAGTTCAAGACTAGCTGAAAAGGGAAGATCAAAACTATATTCTGTGTATTGATGGTATTGAAAAGTATGATAGTTAAATTGAAGTCCATCATATCTTTACTTTCCAAATACATTTCAATGTAATACAGAGATTATGATAGATTTGAACTGATAATATGAAAATTCTTCATATGATAATGGCAATTATGCTATTTACAAAGTTTAAAGATTCTTATTTCATCCTTATGTACAAATTCTACAAACCACAATACAGTATCTATAAAGATATTATTTACAAGAAACCAATGAACATGACTCTCCAAATCACATGTTTCCAGTAAAACACAATCCAATTATTCTAGTATTTACATTATTATATGTGTGTCTAAAGTAAGACCAATAATAGTAATACAGAAAAGAAGAAAACAAGAATTAATTGTTACAAACTTCACCAGTATTTAATTAATACTGCAACTAGACAAAATGCTCATTCTAAAGAACTGGCAATCCTTCTGAATTGAGCATGCCTGTAAAATGTCATACAATTTCACTGGCATTGAAGATATTTAATTACAAATTCCTTTCAATAATTCAATATCTACAAATATACATGGCAAGTTACATTTCAATGAAAATGAAATAATGTAAATACTTATTGCATTCCTTTCAGAAAGAATCAATTGGAAGTTACCACATAGTGTATATACATATTACCCCTTCTACCACAGTGATATTGCCCTTTATACCATGTTTCACAATACGTAAAACACATTCTACCTACCATTTTAGTCATTTTGGCATTCTCTTGACATACATTTACAGTTGACACAGCTTTACACAACATTCAACAGTTACATACATTTTTGTTGGTAAACTCCAATCAATAAGATTCTTATTCAAATCCATTCATAATATGCACCAGGAACAGAACTTTTTGTGCCAATGAACTGTTACTCATTGTACACAATCTCTCGACTGGTAAAAGAGAATATAACCAGTTTCTGATGATTTCTGGATATCTGAAGTCAAGCCATAGAAGTCTTCTATTGTAGAGGCATCAATTTTCTAAAAAGGAAAAATCAAATTTTAAAATAAGGATACATAACTAAAACTTTCTTTTAGGTTAAAACAGCTCAGTTCCTGGACCAAAACGAAAAACCCTGAACATACTTGAGGCCTTGTGAGCTTGAAATGGCTGTTTTCATTTTTGCGAGTATTTTACATGAAGCTTCAACAAGATTTTGAAAATTTTCTCAAAAATTGCTTCAAATTTTCTGATTAAACTTCATCCTTAGATAGTGTGACGAACACTTCAAAAAATGGCACAAATCTCATTTTTATTAAAATCCCTAATTTTTTAAAATTGTTACTTCAAAATTCAAAAGTTAAAAATTTTTTTTGGCATCTTCCATCTCCTACAATGAAGATGTTCTTTTCTTTATGGAATCTGTTCATCAAAAACAGATCTTCAAATAAAGTCATAATCAAATTTTTGACAATATAATAGTTTTTGCATAATTTTGTAACTTTCAAATTTTCCATCCACCATTTGCTAGACTTCAGGAATTCTCAGATTGGAATGCAACACTGGCATTCTGTGCTGCCAGACAGCAGTTGGGAAAAGAACGCCTCAAATCTTGACTGTAAATTTTTACCTTATATGTTGCAAATACATTAGGGCAGGTCTCTTCGATTAGTAAAGTAAATAATCAATTACGAGTAATTAATATACGATTTACAGAAATTTTTCAAATTTGTTAGCCAGCCATCGCAAATTGGGTTATTAAAAAAATTATAACAAAAAACGCACACACTTGGAAGTTGATTTAAAAAAATATGCTAATCAAATAAAAAAAACTTTGTTTTTCATCATTGTGATTATAATGTCCAGACTACATATATTATGTCATAGAAAATATAATTAACAGTATAGTTTAAAAACAAAAAAAAAACATTCATATTGCTTCATTTTTCTGACCACCATCTCTCCACCCAATTCAAAATCTCCAGGTCACAGGCTTCCAGAACGTGGCAATCCTAATTGCAAATTACAATTTTTATGATAGGAGTTGTTTTTTTTTATATGAAATCTGTTCTAAAGAAATCAGTTCATTAAAAAGGTCATGTACATATTTTTATGAGTAGTTAAGCATAATTTAGCAATTTTAAAATTCGGATTTCCTGCAGTCCAGTTGCTACACCTCAGGAAATATATTAGAATGTGACAATGGCATTCTGCACCGTCAGATGGCAATTGGATATTCTGAGAATTCCTTCTCCTTTTTGGGATGTGTCATAGTTGTATGCACAATGTGTAATAGCTGTTTTAATTGTATAATTTGTATTGATATATTTTCTTTAAAAGAAATAGTTTTCATACCTAATGTTCTATGATTTGTAATGAGTAGACAGACTACCATACAAGGGCACGTTTTTATTTGAGCTTCTTAAACTGTAAATATGTCTTTCTAAGTACACTCATTTTAAAAATGCATACTTTTGCCATGCATGTTAGCATGTTTTGGAAGATTTTGTTTGAGAAATTCATGCATGATATATGTTTGGACATTTTTTGAATGAACAGTTAAACCTTGGTATGAGGTACTATTACAGAAGTATGTTCTTTAGTTTTCTTAAATTCTGGGATCGCTACCCTATCCCATATACAAGTTGAATTCTAAATAGACGGAATGAGCATTTTTGGCAAGAATTTATAAGAAAATATTCACCATGCTTTTATGCCAAACGATTCATTCATTGTTGCTTTAACAACGCCACGCTAGTAACAACAGATTGTAGCATCAGCCACCACAGCTGAGTCGTATAATTAACTTCTAATTTTTTCAGGGTAAAATATGCATTTCATTACTGAAATGTTTGTTGATATATTAGCTTGAAAAGAATTAATTTTCGCACCTGAGATGTGTCAAAATGGTCAGGAATTATGTAAGTAATCGCTACTAAGTGTGAGACTGGTGGCAATGCAGTTGGGCAGTTTTTAAAATTTATAGTCATTGTTAGTGGGCATATTTTGATGATCTAAAACATTGTCAAAAATGAACAATAAAATGCTCTTTAAATGTTTTAAAAATGCCCTAAAAATCAAAAAATATGATAAGAAAAAGTTTTTCCACCACAAATGAACAACTCAAGCTGTTCGATATGTTAATGATGTAATTGAGGCTTCTTCCTTTTGTTCAAGTAAACTCAGATTATATCTGTCGGTTTGGACTGTATTTTTATGAGAAAATCTCTGCCTTTATTAATCGCAAAATCAGCCGAACTGACAATGGCTCCAATAGGCATCACAGGAACCTTAGTAGTACTCACAACAGCCGACGTTACAACATATGAGCGAAGAAATCGAATTGGCAACTCAGGAATTCTGTGATCATTTGTTGCATCTCATCAATATTGTTTGAAGCAACTACTACTTAAAATCAATGAAATCAGTGAAAAATGCACTAAAAACGATGTAAAAAGGTAAAAAAAAAAAAAAAAATTATTAGTCAATATCACAAAAAACACAAGTAAATGTCTTATAATAAGAGTCATTTCATTTTCTCACAACTCATAAAATGAATTTCTATTCTAAATGGCATTACACTAAAGTGAAAGGGAAAAAAAATTACATTTCATTAAAATCCGCTCCCTAGTCATTATATAGTATGTTGAACAATTTTAAAGACTTGAATTTGGGCTCTTAAAGTGGTTTTAAGATGGTTTTAATAGTTTTAATAAATGTCTTTTTATTAAATTACAATGCATAAGCTCTGTCCATTCAGTAATATTCTTCAGTAATATTCTAAGCGAATTGGTCAACAACCCATGGTGCCCACCACATGTACAAAACCAATCTCAAGTTCACTTGCTAATTCTTTTACATGATTGCCCTACTTTGAAGTTATATAAAATATGAATCACATTTTTAAGCCTAGTTTGCTTGTGATTTTGACTCAGAATGGAAAATGAATTTCTTGAGGTAAAGAGCGTAAGTAACAAATCAGGGTGTGTCATCAACCTAAAGGACGCAAGTGATCCTAGATTTTTTGTGTACCATTTTTTAGTTTAAGATAATGAAAAAAATGTCACAGAAAACTTTTCTTTCATAGCAATTAGCATCAGAATTAGGCTTCCTATATTTTACAACTTTGACTTTTACAGGAATCAGTGACTACTTAAAGTTTCTCTTTTGTTCAATGGGTTTCATTTAAGCTTTATTCACAGAGGTTGGGTCCTGAGCATGGTAGGATTTAATTCTCCTGAGTGTATAAAACTGTTAAACCCCAACATTTATGCAAACCAATTTTAAATCATCTTTCTTAATTTTTTTTGTTTCAAAACATACATACAAACTTTGGTCACACTGGCTAGTGGCTCACTACATATACTGCCTCATACAAGCTCATTTAGGAGACAGTAATAACAACAATGATGTCAACAGAAAGTGGGAACGAACAATGAATGAAAGTCTGTCCATTCTCACTTGCAATCAGCTGTTCTGGCTTTAGTTTGAGAACATACAAGAATTGAGACCCACTTTAATTTCTCTGTACCTACTCTGTAACCTCCTCTACCACTTTAAACCCTCTGGAATTTAAGTGTGACTTTAATTCCAAAAACAACATACTTTGTCAAAGAAAACAGTATGATTATTGTCCCATTTTAATCGTGTTAAAAAAAATTACACTACCAAACCAAGCAAATAATTAACAAGTTACTCACATCAACCATATCATCATCAAATAACAGCCAAAAACCATGGCTTTTAACAATACTTATGTAGTGTCCTCTATTAGGACCACTGCCACAGTGTATCACAACTGCCACCAAATCATAGAGTCTATCAGGATTAACTGCATCATCTGACTGGAAAAAAAACAAACAAACCAAAATTTAATATCTATATTCATTCAATTCAATTGGGTGACCTTCATTCCATTATGTTCTAATCTATAATCAAATTCTCAACCTAAACACAAACATGCTTTTCTCTTTTGTTCTCTTCACAGTAGTTGTGAAAACAGAAAATATCTCTCCAACTTTAATTAGGTTTTGTAGAGAATATCATTTCTCAGAAGAATTAGAGCAATGAATGATTTATGCCACATTACAACCAACTTTTTCAAATGGTTTACGTGACTGCTTCAACAGGCAAAACTGTTCAAATATCATTTGCAATTCCAATGGTGCCTAGTACCTATGTCTAAGTCTGCTACTTTTGTTGCAAAGATATTGTAGGTTTCTTATTAAAAAGATTCTGGAAATGCAATTAGTTAGGACATAACAGACTTGCAACAAATATGAAGATATGAAATAGGAAAATAATTTCTTTGATGGTGAGTGCACTGTATGATGAATACACTCCTGAGGAAACTTAATCATAATTGAAAAGCTCTTTAATCAGCAGTAGATAAACAAACTTGCAAGAAGCTGTCCATTGACAAGAAAAATAAGAAATTCTCACATTAAGACTGAAAGAAAAAACAATCTTGTATCTGAAGATGTCCTGATGTGTTAATATCCCAGAAGACTGAAATGAAAATCTATTTTACAGCAAACTGACTAGTTATCTGCAATGACATTCACACTCTTCAGTCAACTGAACAAAAAAATAACACATCAACATGGTAGCTCTTTATAGACTCTTCCCAGCAATGTTTAATGCCAGTTACAATATAAAATCCTCCACTCCTATTTCACAAACTATGTACTTAAAAGTGAACTAGAAAATATGAAAATTATTAATACAATGAACCCTAGAAGAATTTTTGTAAGGACCTACATGTGAGGCATGATGAGCATACAAGGAAGATTTTCTGAACTCTACTTGCTTTTGCTTAGGGGACCCTTACTCCATTTCAGAACTTTACATTAAGTAAGACAGGAACAAAAGATTTTCTTACAAGTCTATAAAATAGTGTCTCAATGATCTTCTCTATTTCATCTGAGCATGATATTTCTTCCTCTTCTTCACATATAGTTTTGATTAGTTAAGTGTTTGGTGAAGGTGATGGCTAAAACATACTCTGGAACACTGCAGTACCTCTAAGGAAAACTTTCGTATATAAGGAGAGAAAAAAATGAAGGAAGGAATCTTTGTGGGATCACAAATTCAAGACACCTTAAAAAATGTCACAATTACAGAAACAATTACTGCAGTAGAACAAGAGGCCTGGTCAAATTTTCAGAGAATGTAAGCAAATCTTCAAGGGGAAAAAAATCTTTAGATTTTGTCTAATAAAAAAATTATAAAACGCAATTAACAAGATCTAAAGATGAAACATAGAATGCCAAGTTGTAGAAACTCACTTGTGGTACATTTTATACTCTATTTACATTTCTTCCCCAATTTCCTTGGTGATGAAACAGATGCAAAATATAAGGCTTTATACCAAAATATCAAAATAATGAAGCAGTACTGTCAATAACTCTAGAATTATTGTATCATAAAATATTGCTATTATATTGGATGTTATACAGAGATTCCTCAAATAATACAATAACAAACATGGAGGTTTATCACACATAGGTTTGACAAATTCAGTCGATGAGAAAATTATTGAAAGTGTCTCATTTCTGTTGTACAGAGAGCATTGAGCCATGTGACCGTTTTTTTTGACAGCCACTGATGCCATACCACATTGATCATGCCTGGAGGCATGGCCTGGTGATTAACATGCAGAAATGATTCGATTTCATTTCACGAACATTGGCTAACGTGTCGTGGTGCTGTGACACAACCTAATGTATTGTCATTCCGACAAAGGAGAAAGTTCAATGAAAAATATTGCCCAGTTAACAGGGCTTCTCTTTTGTTGGCGGGCTACCGGCGGGCCTTCTGCCTGACTTTCAAGAACAGTTTTGCGTGTTTATGACTGTTTTGTGTGTTTTTGCCTGGCACACCCAGAGAGGGGCGCTGGCCAAGCCCTTCTCCTCAGCGTGCAGAACCTTTGTGAGATCGTCAACCCAGGGAAGAGTAGACGTGAACGATTTCACTCCACATATTTCGGAGAATTTCCATTATTTATTTAATATTTATATTATATTTAATTAATTGAAAAATTAGATGTAACATTAATATACTAATAAGTTAAATTAACAATTTAATAGCATTAATAATAGCTATTTATGAAATATTTAATTTGTAACTACTTGCATTTTAATTACTTTATTTCTTATAGTAGATATTTATTTTTGTAATAATATTTAATGTAGTTTATGATAAATATTACTAGTTCTTAAGCAACTTTAGCAATGAGTCCACTGCAGAAGGGAGAAGTGACACAGCATCAGCGCCAAGAAGACATCTTTTTTATTGCAAGATTTGTGGAAGAGCTGATGATGCGAGGCATTATAGAAACTTCTTCACTTATTGACAAAACTGCCTATGCAATGATGCTGAAATCTCACATTGTTCAAAAGTAAGTAAAATTATAATAAGTGTCAGGTGAAATTGTTTTCGATAATGTTGAATTTAATTTTACAGATATTGGAAGCAAGATTGTGATACTGCTCAGACTCCAAAAAGGAAGTGTCCAGGAATAGAAGGGAACAAAACATGTGTAGTGGATGATTTTGGACAGGGCTTGATTAGCCACATTATTTATTCAATGTAAGAGAATGGTAAGTAATTTATTTGTATTTGCATGTAAGAGAGTTCCTATGTTGTTTTCTATAATACACAATTTTCTCAGGACAAAGTGTTACTCTGTTACTCTGACAATTTTAACTGCAGTTAAACATGATATTGATATAGTGTTTATGGGGGGAAACTTCTTTGTCTTATCTGCTTCATGCCATGGGGCTTTGAATGGAAAAAGAAGGATAATCGCAGGTCTCTAATGGAAAGAAATGATAATTCTATTGTAAGATCTGATTTTTTGAAGGAATATATGAAACTGAACACAAAGTTATTAATTTGTGTTTTTGGATGAGACTTGGTTTTACTCAAAAGGCAAGCAAAAAATCTACTAAATTTTGTAGTGTTGAAAATTATGAAATTCTAGATATCAGTGAATGGAGAAGGCATGAATTGCATGTAATGAAATGCATCTTTTGAGAAATAGCATTGTGTGTAATGACTTATGTGTACGATGAATATTGTGTGTCTAGTTTGAAGCACCTACATAGTGGTTCAATATGATTTCATTTCAGTAGATCATCTTCACTAATTGTTTTTAACAATCTATCCTTTAGGTTATACGTTATCGGTCATGGCAAGATAAAAATGAGAGTTGTTCAAGCAAAAATTTAGATGAAGGTAAAAGGTATATAGTCTTACATCCAGGAGGTGCAAATGGTTTCATTGAAGGTGCAGAACTATTGTTTCTGTCAAAAACAATAGAAGTAGATGAATATCATAGAACTATGACAGCAGAGATGTTCAGAGAAGTGGATGAAAGAAGAATTATGACCTCAGTTAGCAGAACCATCAGGTATTGTAATGGACAATGCACCTATTCAATCTGTGCTGGTGAGTGACATTTCATCAATTGTTCTTTTAGAAATGTGAAAAATATTCATTCAAATAATACATTTATTTCTTTATAAAAATAACTGATTAAATAATGAGTATTAAAACTACACAGTGGTGAAAGTGGATGTTTCAACTTTTATTTCCATCACTAAAAATGGTGGAATAGAAAATTTATTACATTCAATGGTGTTCACAGTGATTTTAGTTATGTCAGTAATACAATTTTTCTTAGAGAACATCAACTTTGCCAGTAAAATGTTTTATATGTATTTATAGAGAGAATGAAAAGAAATGCATGTTATCTTTGAATATAACTGAAATACTTAAACATCATTTTGTCGCTTCCAATTTTTTAGAAAGTCAAAAGGCCTTCATCAAAATGGAGGAAGGTGACCTGCAGCATTTTCTAACTCAGCACAACATACCCTTTAGACTTGAGCATACCTTTAAGTCTTTTGAAAACTTCTGAAGTAGTTGTTCAGAAAAGGTACTCTTAAGTTTTATTGAATTAATCATAGAATAAGGCAGTTTTATTTTTTGCATGATTTTGATACAATGTGGTTGCCTATGATTTCATTATTAGAAAAATCATATTAGTTGATGTGGGTGTAGATATGTTGTAGATGAAATGATTGAAGAAGCTGGACATAAGAGATTTGCGCCTACCCCCTACCATTGTCACTACAATCCTATCAAGTTGGTACGGAGTCAGTGCAAAAGATATTATCAGAGACATCGCAGAACCACTTTTGTCCACGAAGCAGTGGCAAGAAAATGGAAGCAAGCATTAAACCAGGTTTCAGTGGAGAAGAAAGTTAATATTAAAACGAAAAACAAAATATTGCTTTAGTTGGAAGAATTATGTTACACACTTCATTACACAATTCTTTTTAGTAATTATTGTACAATTTTATTTTTTTTATTAAAAGGAAGTTTTTCAGTTATATGAAGTTAATTTTTATGGATATGAATCAGGTATGTAAAATGATGAGTGAATGAAAGTATATGAAGTAAAGGTTTGATTGTGAATGAATGGGTTGAAAATATATTCTAATAACATTCATTCATACTCATCAAAAATGAACTTCAAGTAATAGAAAAATTAGTCCTTTTAACAAAAAAGGATTAGAAATGCAGATTTAATGAAGTTTTATCTTTTGAGCAGTATGTTAGTTTCTTGTATTGTACATCTTAATGTAATACATTATTAAAATTATCAAAATCGGTTGTTAGGTCTGCTTTGATAACCAATAAAGTGTTGTCATATAAGAAGATACTATACGTACATCATTCATTATTTTATACTCTTTGTAAAAATTCAAATGTATAATTTTTATTTCAAAATTTTTACTCATCACCCTGGCAAATGTCGGCTGAGGCTGGAGATGTTAATATGTTAGGTGGTGAAAAGGACTTAGGACACTCATTTTGATTTTGTTTAGTTTGACTTAAATTATCTAAGTGGATAAAGTTTATTGAACTTTAAATGGATTCGGTGGAAATGTTGTATCTTTCAATAAAATAACCATGCAAATAAAGGGAATAATTTTTTCACTTATATGTTTGCTTTTTTGTTTCCTTTCACCTAATTTCTAATTGACTTTTATAATTAGATAATAAAGTTATTGAACGTATGAAACGTTTCAATTTTCATTTCTACGGCAAAAAATTGCACATTGATCATGAAAAAATATTAATCTTTCATTAATTTGAAAATATTATTTAGTATCCTTTTAATGAGAGGTGAGTACAATAATTCATAGCACTTTTTAATCCATTTTTTCTTCTTACTTTTAAGAACCAACTTGAGTTCTATATTTAAGAAATTTACCTGAAGTTACTGATCAATTGAATTGACTGAGAATTCGGCCAAACCGTACTCCAGAATATGTACTAACTTGTATCCTTTTTCCCACAGAAATCTTTGAATGTAGTGTGAAAATTTTCCAAGATTGTACTATCAGGAGAACCCAGAATTATGAAAAGAAAATAGCAAATTAATGTTAGTTTTATATTAATTTTACATGTCTAACATGTCAATTATGCCTTGTTTTATCTGTCAATCACTGAACAAATTACAGTAATTAAGTATTATTACAACAAATTCACAATTAACTAACCATATCTGTAAGTCACTCATCAATAATTGATACACTGGCTGTCAGTCATAAGATGAACAACATGAATATGAAATCGCAATTATAAACACCTGATATCATAACAGCAAAACATTATACAGCACACATTAATTTGAATCTTCTGAACACGCAAGAACGAAAAGTACCGGCAGAATTCCGATAGTTTTTACAAGGCCTACGCAGGAGCTTTGCAGTATATTCCGTATCATTCTCGTATCTGCTGGTTTAATTCAATAAATCACATATGTTCTCAACAGTATTTCAAAATGTTTTCAATCACTTAGTATAATTATTCATCATTAATGATATGGAATTAAATTAATCTCTCGGGATAACTGTTTCTAACCTCTAGGCAATGAAAATTACATTTAACAACAAAATTCAGTCAATCGCAGCCAGCTGTTAATGCTACTCAGCTGACTGGCAGAAGACTATTTAGCAGAGAGCGATGCGGTCTTAGGCAACGCTCATCTCTTATAGAAGCTGTCATTATAATCGTTTACTGCTCTGAACGCTCTGTAATTAGTGAGACCATGAGGTAGAAGAGAACCAGACAGGCCAAGGAAAAGATAGGAGGATCAGGAACACTCTTCAGCAGTATCTAAGGGAATACTGGACTCAAAGAATTAGGCCACTACACCTAATCCTTTGAGGTTCACAATGATCATGATGATGATAATAAATGAGTTAGCATATTAACAATTTTGGTGGGTGATAGCACACACCTGAATTCAATTTTAATTTTGAGTTGAAAAACAGCTCAGAAAATTATTTTCAGATTTCTAATGATACCAACAAGATTTACTTTGTAGACATATGTAATTATTCAAAAGGTATTAGTTAGGTTTGGTTTGATGGTGACCCGGAGAAGAACGTTTGTTGCAGGAATTTCCTTGCAACTTTGAAAGAAAAATGAAGTCCACTAGCTCTTTCTGGTCAATTTACCTGCTTCTTAGACAACTGAGAAAGATGAATTCACAGCTTTCGCAAGCTTGCAATTACTTCAGATTATTTGCAAAACTCAAGAATTTGTTTTTACTGTTACATAATCATACAAAATACATCAACTATTGACCCAATTCTCAACATTTCTGAGGGAAATTCAACAAAAGTGTTCTTTAATATTTAACATAAGCAAATAAAATTCAAGGAGATATTTCTAAAAGTAATTTGTTAGAAGACTTACTGTGTTAAATAATCTCAGCTCTAAAGGAAATACAACCCTATGAGACACTTTAATATGCCTATTGTATTGTTCCATGTATTTAAATCTTTTTAAATGCAACGCCAAAATCATAGGCAATTTCTTGACCCTCATTCGTTTCTGAAAAAAAAAAACAAAAAACAATATGTATAAATTAATATTTCTCTAAAAAATAAAAAAAACAATTTCCGCTATAACAAAATTAGTAATAAAAATATACATTTCAAAAGTAACTGCACATTGATCTAAAACATAATATTTTGGAGTATTTCCTCTTTCTACTTTCTCGCACTTACATCGTAAGACGAGAAAGTTATGTAATCGTACGCCAGAAAACAGTGAATTTTCAGCAGAAAAACTCTTATTGCTGGGCCCTGGTAATGAAAAAAAAGGATAAATCCTGTTGCTACATACAGTAAATTACTTCATCGTGGAAATAGGTGTAGTCAGAATCCATGTTTCGAGGGTCCTTGATACTGAAAAATCGACTGACAGCAACATGTATGTCCATCCGTGCCATCTTGCTAAAAAGAAATTAATGCTACAACAGCACATATGTTCTCACGTTATTTGTAAGAAATCAGCTATATTATACTGCTCGCACATGTGTCCCTCTGTCTGTATCCGTCTGTATTCATCCCTAGAACCTAACTGTTTACCTTGTCCCATTGATTTTCCCCGATTGATATGAATAAACTCGAGGCTCCAGGAGTTTCAACCACAAAAATTTAATTTTTGAGGCTATTTACATGAACAGTTAAAAACATTTTCAAAATTTTTTTAAAAATAACATCAAATCTTTAGATTACTGAATATAATATTGAAGATAAAGATTTTTTCCTTAATGAAATGTATTCTTAAGGACAGATCTTGTCTTAATAAGGTCTTGTCCAATTTTTCTAAAATATAAGTAGTTTTTGCTTAATTATGGATGAAATGTAGGCATTTTTAAACAATTTTTTTCTTTAAATGGTAAAAATACTGTGCTAGTCTCATTTTCCCTATCTCAGTTTTTTTGAAAATTGCAAAAAGTTAGCATTTCAAAATTACAAACTTGAAGTTAGTTTTGCCTTAGATAAAGACTGATGCAAAAAAATCATCTCTTTAAAAATGGTCATGTACAATTTTTTAAAAAAATGAGTAGACTTCGCATAATATGTGTCTGAAATTTATGCAATTTCAAAAAAGACTTATTTTCTCAAAAACCGCTTCAAATATTTTCATTAAATTTTCTTCTCATATGTAACAAAGGGTAGTAAAAAATATGGTGCTAGTCCTATTTTCGAAAATTGCAAAATTTGGAAATATTGGATTGAGACAATCTTAGTTAACCTGTGTTCGAACCTTACTGTTCTTAGAGTAGAGGATAGGCTGATGGCAAGTTACCTGAGGACCTGAGTTCGAATCTCGGTGAGAAAAATATTTTTTTCTGGCTGAAAACGCTTTTGCATGTTTATGTAGCAGTATAATATAGCGGAGCACTTACAAATAATGCGAGAATGTATGTGCTGTTGCATCATTAGTTTCTTTTTTGCAGGTAGAATACACAAAACATTTATAATGTTATTACTCCAGAATTCAAATATAAATAAAAAACATTGAAAATTCTATAGAATGTTTTTATGTAATTACTCTGTTATCCAAGCAATGCAATCAGAACCAAAATACATTAAGGATAAAAATCTGAAGCAAATGGAACTTTGAACTGACATTGAATCATAAATAATTGAAAAAATTAGCAACAGAAACAATATCCATAAAATATTGTCATAGTTTGTCATGCAACTTGTCATCGTTTTTTAGTGGCATCGTCACTGCAATGAGTTTGTCAATCTTGATTGACTACCCTATGATCTATTCCGTCAAATCTCAAGTCTTTGTGCTCGATTTTGGTGGGCTTCTTTAATTATGATCATTCTCGCATTTGTTTCTAAAACTGACAAACAAGTTCATCGAAGAAATTCAAAATGATCCAATTTTCCATTTCAACTTGTACCTTGGCCTCCAGAATATATTTCCTTCATCCTTCCGTCTTCAGCTGCTCTTCTCCATATCCGTACTCCAAATAATTCTCTTGCATTCCTCTCCACAGCATCATCTCACCTATCTTTCAGTTTTCCCATTAGTCTATTGCCATACACTTTACTATTTAACGCTTTCTTAGGCATCTTCCTTCCTCATCACGTATCTTGCCCCCTGTAATCTCTGCAATCTTACATAGGTTTGCCACAGGTAACTCCTTATACAGTAGATGTATTTCTTTGTTATATCTTGTCCTCCATGCCGTTTTTTTGTATGGGGCCTAAAATTTGTTTAAAGTCTTTCTTTTCAAAGATGTTAATTTTATTCTTCGTATTTTCAATGAGCACCCATGTTTCACATGTATAACACATTACAGGCTGAATAACAGGTTTATATATTCTTAACTTTACTTCTCAGTGTATAGTTCTTGACCATAAAATATGTGGCAGGCTAAAATATGCTTCATTGGCCAGGGATATCCTTCTCAGAATCTCCTCCTCTTCATTCCCATGGTTTTGCATCAGCACTCCTCAATACTTGAATATCACTGCATCTATGATGCCCTTTGAAGGTATATTTTTCCTTGTTTGTACCATAGATTTTGCTTTCTGATGGCTTATTTGTAGCCTCATCCAACTGGCCTTGTCTTTTATTAGTGAATATGAGTAATATTCTGTGCACCCCTTAATGTATGACTCATGATATTTATATCATCTGTGTATGCTGATAGATGTATGGTTTTATTTATCAGGGTATTTGACTTACCTACTTCCATCTGTCTTACTAAATAATCCAGATGCATAACAGAATATTCCAAGAAGATTTGATGTAATGAATTTGAAACAGTTGTGCGAGAGGAATCCTACTACAAGATCTTTTACAGAGTCTGATCTCATTTCCCAAGCCTTGGTTCTCTTATATACCCACTCAGCAAAAGAAAAAAAATAAATGATTTCATCTCAGTAATTGAGTTCATCTAACAGAATGTTTTGCAGCATATTGGTTTGTGTATGTAACAATTATATCCAAAATGTCATCATCTAAAGGGCTTCTATTTTTGCTGACAATTAAGGATTTCAGCAAAGCATTTTTGTCCACCATGAGACCACACTAGTTCCAGAGGCATGTCTTCTTCCTCTTTCTATTTTTTTGTGTCACCACATCTGTTCTTCATGACAGACATTGCCTCTTCCCTTTCATGTTCCCCCTCTATTTCCAGTCTGCTGGCAGTTTTCTTGCAATTCTCACTGCCAATAAACAATTCTATTTCTGTTTCCACTCTCGGTTGCCTTCCAGGTTAATTTTCTAACTGAACAACATTTTTATCCCCAGAATCTTCATTGGTAATATCACCGCAAGCATTCGAGGAAAGGATGCAAGAGTAATCCCATTAATAGTATTGACACCATCATCTTTCTCAAGCATTGCCAAAGTCTCATTGATACTAAAATCCCTGTGTAAAAAAACAGCAATAAATTATAGTGATATGCACAGACCCCCTTCATTACTAATGTACTACATGAAGTAACACCCATTTTATTAACTGAATAAATTTAATAATTATAAATAATGTGTTCACTAAGGGTGATAGAAAGTTTTAAACAACTCCCACCAAAGTTGTTGGTATGATACATTGGCAATTTCACAAAAATTCTCACACTTCCTGAATTAAACCTACCTTTCAAATACAATGCAGTGTTCTTCCATTATCTTACACACACAAAATATGACTAAGTTTTTCTCACACAAATGTGCAGATGACAATGCCAGAACTTGGTCTAAAAATTGAAGTGTGTAAATAGTCTTTTCGAAGAACCAACTTCTCATTGTAAAATTATTTGAAACAACATAACTTAGAAAGTAAGATGTGCAGTGACCTACATCAGTCCTATCTGGGTTAATCATTAAAACTATGAACTTTTTAAATAAAATGATCCAAGTCAAATGGTTAGGGGGGTGGGGTGGAGGAAAGCAATGCACTTTCCATGTAAGATATCTTGTAATCTGCTTATGAACAGTTATTCTAGACATATATGCAGTTCAACACCTAGAAAAATGACATGAGTGTACTGTACATATTTCAATACGACAATTAACATGAAAAGATATCTCACCTGAGCCTCTTGATAACTACTGCAATGATCACATTTAAACTTATTATCACTGCATAATGTTTCAGTATTACTGAAACACTTCAAGCAATGAGTAATACTAGTATTCTGATCAACATCTACTTGCAAGTCAAAGAAATCTTCATCTTTGCTACTAACCTGTAATTAAAAAGGAATTAGAAATACTACTGTCTATTCAGTGAAAAATTAATAGGTTAATATACATTATTAAAATTGGCACTTACAGTTTCACAATTCAGACATCGTGTCTCACTTGTAAGAATACCTTGAAATATTTCATGGACCCATGTGGGTTCTTGTTGAGTTTGTGGATCACCATTACCAGTTTTAGGTTTTGCATTATTCTGATGCCGTTCCGCTACATTAAAATAGAAAAAATTATCACATAGAATTATCCTAGATAGTTTCTAGCAACAAGCTTTGAAACTAATTTTTTATTGTTTAGAATGCCTTTTACACAACAAATGAATATGATTTGTAGAGCTGTTCAAGGTTGAAATTTAACAAAATTTCAACTATTTCAAAATTTCTAGGAAGAACAGAAAGGCAAATTTTTAACATGTGTCTCAACTCTTTAAGCTGCAAGTATCTAGGTTGTCACAGCTCATACGGTTGGGTCACACTAGGTATTGGGTTTTTGCCTCACGAAAATAGGTTTACAAATAATTGAAGTCATTATGATAAATTATAGAATTCTTATAACTTTTTAATCTTACTCTCAATAATGTTAAAATAAGATGCAGTTTTTATTTAGAAATAAACTTAGTACTTTATTTCCAGATTTACTCATAGAATTATTAATGTAGACAAATGTGTGTGATAAATAGGGAACACATTTTCAGGTAAACATATTTTAAATTGTGTATTACGGATGCATAACTGTTAGGGGAAAGTTACTTCGCATTATCATGAATCCATAAACACAGAATTTTATTAAATTTACAATACATATTTTTATAGGAAGGATATTTAAATAAATATTAGTGGGTTTTACAAAAAAAGATACATATTTTCAAAGATTCCTTTGTTTGATTTTCTCTGAGAGCATTGTACTAAGATTACTTCTAGATTCCACACAAGTTACCCTAATGTTCCTTTGTGGAAGTATATTTCAGACCACTGTTTATGATGTTTATGTACCCACAAGGGCTCGACAGGAATAAAACATGATATGTGTAGTGGCAGTGTGAGGGCATATTCTTATAATTTGGCATTAAGACCTAAGTGCTCTACAAACAAAATGAGAAAACCTACACAGGTACACAACATTAAAGACCTAGTGTTTATAAATATCAACCCACAATCAAAGAACACTTGACATATGTAGTTGTAAGTAAACATTTAACAGAAGGCACTATTGTGACTTTGCAACCTTGTGAAGAAAAATAACTTGTCCTTTTTCATGCAATAATATGTCCTGAAGATATCAATCATTGCATATTGACAAAATGTTCACATATTATTAAATAACCGAAGATAAAGCCATGTTTTGGTTATTTACTAAACATTTGGGATCCACAAGGTCATTAAGTATTTCAATTATAATTACTGGGGACTGTCAGCACATCGATTTATGTAATATAATTAAGGGCATTGGCCTCATTAGTCTGTGAAAATATGTATTTACTTGTGATAAAGAAAAAAGTAACAACTAAATAATGAGAAGTTCAAATTTAAAATAACAAAAAATTCAACAAATACCTGATATTTGATGTGTGGTAAACAGGATATGTGATATTTATTTATATTGTAATTAAATGTATTTAGGAGTTTATTGTACCAGTAAGTATTTTAAAATAATTCAATGTAAATAGATAAAATCCTTGTGTCTTTTCTCTCCACGTATTACAAACCATCACCTCTTCACCTCAACAATGACAATTTTGTTCTAGATTTACATTTTATTCAAATCAGGGAAATATATAATCATTTAAGAAACATTGCAATTAAATAATTCCTTTTAAACAACTACATTCAATATTTAAAAAAATCATTATCTATTTACAAAGAATTCCAAATACTCAACAATTTACATGAAAGATTTGAAGTCCAAGTGCACTTACCTAATATTATTTCATTGATATGATTGATTAGAAAATTAAGAAATTCATGAGCATCTTGTTGCATATAATTATCAAATTCCTCTGCAAAAATAGGAATGAAGAATATTGTTCACAAACAAATGATTAATACTACAGATCTTTTTAACTAGAGTTCATTATTAAAAATGTAATGAATGCAAAAACAATAAAGCAGCAATAAAGAAGTTAATCACCTTTTTCTTTCCTCAAGCGAGCTATAAATTTCTTGGGTGCTATTGAGCCAACTTTCTTCTTTTGGGTAGCAATACTATAAAACAAATCTGCCAGACATGTTAATAAGGTTTCCTTTGTCCTTTTATTTCTAGCTTTGTATTCTAAAACTTTTTCCCTGAATGGTTTGCAAAAATACAATGCTTGCAAAACAGAATTACTGTAACATGTATTTCCAAACTGCAAACAAAATTGTGCATCTCATTAGAACATACCAGTATGCCTTCAGCTCAATGTTCGGATAAATATTGCATTATTTCATAGAACACAATCGTAGTATTTGTTTGGACAATCAAAAGTATTATCATATTCAAATTTTAAATTAAATACTCTGTTTCCAGCTGCTTGCAAAGTTCACAATACAAAAATAAATTTACACATTTCTAAGTTTCAAATAATTTATTTAATGTATTTCCAGTTTTCAGCTTTATTATACACCAAGGCCCATCCCGAATAAGTCTGAGAAAATTCGCTGAGAATTTATTAACATGTTACATCATATCAAGACCAATTTACTACAAAGAAGTGTACCACAGAACTGGACTACAGAGGAAAAATACAATAGGACACTCAAAACAATCATGGTATGGTGTCACATTATTATTTTTGTTATTATTAGGTATCAGCTCACGGGCCTGATGTCATCACATTTGTAAGAGGCTCAACAACATTCAGGAATTACTAGAAATAAGCAGAATAGGACTGGGAGCTGCTGTCATCTATCAAGTAGCCCTTCCATAAGTCTGAGCTTTATTTTCCTCCTAACCACCTATAAAGGTTCAAATTTGCTGATTTACTAGGAAACAATATATCCTGTTTAAAAATAGTTTTGGAGAGTGTAAATGCTTATGAATCATAAAAAAAAGTAAAGAATTTAAAATTAATAACAGCACATCAAAAATTAATTGTGTTGATGTAGTGATATTTCTTGACAATATTCAGGAGAAAAATAACCAATAACTTGCTTTAATTTACATTTTGCAACATCTGATATAAACTTTTAGACACAAATTATGACATAAATTGCTTATGTAGAGAAGTCACGAGGATCAGTGTCCTACATTTGCAATATGAAATTAATCAGGAAATGGCACACATCATTCTACGTTAACACAGGGTAAATCTTCCCAACAATAACATAAAAATACTCACGTTAACAAGTCCAAAATAATGTTCATTGGGAGGAAATTGATCTGAACCAATATCTCTTTCCAACTGAGAGATGTTTGCACCCTGTCAACAGATCACCATAAATGTCAGAAATATTTATTTTAATAGAATTTGATAACAACATTTTTGGGGCAATTAAATATTTCAAACAAGCAAATAAGCCGGTCAATCAAAAAACATTTTCAGATGAAATATGATAAGTGACATCATGTAAAACATTGTAATTGGTTATCTTCGATTTTCAATTTGATGGCATTTCGTAAAGAGAAATAATCTGGTGTATGCATTACCATTCTACATCAACAAAAGCAGTATTAAACAATTAATAAGTGGGCATGATGTGCACACCATCCCATCTTCAACATCATCACAAGTTCCACACTACCCTACTTCCATGGGTTAATATAGTTCGTCGCCAATTGAAGGCTGCCATCTAACGTCTGGCGAGAGAAACATGAACATCATGTCGGTATGAGAAATTCGAAACAATTCGAAAATGTTTTAAGAGTGATTAATTATTCACATTCGTTGAATTATTAAGATACATTCTGACTAATCGCACAAATATACAACATACACAATAATTATACTCATATTTGGTATTTTTTATTCTCAGGAATAAATATTTTGTTGAAACTGTTGAGTTCGAAAATTCTCATACTCGTTGGCACGGCAACCACTACCCTCCTTGGATATGGAGGATGTGAAAACATTGAAACCTCCGCAGCCAAAACGCAAGATAAAGAATCAAGCGGAATGGAAAAGGGAAAAGCGGAAACGTTCTATTATTGCTGGGGAGTCTCACTACAGTGTGAAAGGGGAATTTGTGTCTCGGAAGGAAATAGGATCCGATTGTAAATGTAAGTTGAAATGCTATGAAAAGGTTGATTGTAGATTGAGGCAAATGTTGTTTGAAGGATTTTATTCCTTAAAAAGTTACGATGAACAGAATGCTTATTTATTTGGTCTGATTCGAAAGCATGATGTTAAAAGGAAGAAAAATATTAACTCTGACCGAAGGACTTGCACGTACAAATATTACGTTAGAAATCAAGGAAAAGAAATACAAGTTTGTAAGATGGCATTTGCTCATATCCATGCGATTTCATTTAGAAAAATAAGGACACTAAGTGAGAAATTGGATCAAAACATTCTCTACCCAAGAGATGGCCGAGGAAAACATGATAATCGTCCAACAAGGACTTCTCCAAAGGCATTAGAAATAATAAGAAAGCACATTTTATATATTTTTAAGTCAGGAGATTTTAAGAAGTTTATTAAAGAAGACAAAACTCACATTCTTGCTACTGAAGTGAATGTTGCTAAACTTTATTTACATTTTCTACAGATGTATGAGCAAGGAGCTGTTGATAATTTGACAGGTATGGTTCAACAATGTTCTGTCACTCTACTATGCGTATTCTATTACTTACAAGTTTCCTTGTTATAGGACAATTGAATCCAGGCTATACACCTAAAGTGAAAAGTTGGTTGTATCGCAAAGTCTTTCATGAAGAAGTCAAGAACAATAGTTTATTTTTGAAAGGAAGAGCAATTTCATCTATTGAAATGGAAATAAGAGGCAAGAAGTTGGCTTATACAAAATCAAACTGTTTGAAAAATCAACCTCAAAAGGGTAGAAAGTTTTGTCGAAAAGTCACTATCCCTGAAGTGACATATTCATCAACTTGCCAGTCAAATCCAGCTTCAAACGTTTCTACTGATCGTATTGATTCAATAAAAATAAATAGTGCAGAATTAAGTAATATGCATTTTACGACTCTAAAGTCTTCAAGTGATATGTTTTGTAATGATACTGTTAAAACTTCTCTCAGAATTTCTCCTAGTGTTAATAACCCATTAGTTTATGATAAGTTAGAAGATTCCTTGAAACAGAAATGTAATAAAATATGTCGTATATGTTCAGTGAAGCATATAGAGGAATGTAATAATTGTCCTAGTAAGATATCGACTGTTTATAATGTGTCTTCCGCCTCTGTTATTTCTTCATCAGGTTGTATGACAACTATATCAAACTTCCATGAAAGATTTACTGAACCACTTGAAACATCAGTTAATCTTTTTAATTCATCAAATGAAAAACTTCAAACTGAAATAATTTCAGATGATTTACATACATTTTGTTCATAAAAGCACTGTCCGTTTCAAATTATACCAAAATTATGTCATATAAATTTAATTGGGTTAATTAACATGTTGTTTAGTCAAAATCTGTGACCTTGATGAAAAAAAATTGATTTACGGCAACATGTGTCTGTCTGTTTGTGAACAACTGAAGTGGCAAACCTACAGGCAAGATTTTCACCAAAATTGATATTCCTCGGTTAATCTTGGAGATGTTGCAGGCTCTTGAATTTGAAAAGGCTATTTGGTTTTTGGTGGTAGTATTTTACATAAAGCCTGAAGACCTTATCAAAATTTTCTCAGAAATTATTTTTTGTTTCATTTTTTCTTAGAGCAAAGAATGCTTAAATATACGTACATATAGGAGAAAGTTTACATGGTGTAGGTCTGATTTTCATTGAACACATTTTTAAAAATTGCAAAAGTTTAAAATTTGCCTGGCATTTTCCTACAGCTACAATATTGAATACTATTTTCTTAATGATATCTGTATCTTTTCAAAATATCAGTAGTTTTCATGTAATGTTGGAAGATAAAAGGAAATTTTTTCCTTTCTTTTTGTTTTTTAAAAGGTTTCCTTTAACCTTTATACTTGGGTGGTGCAAAGTACACTTCTAAAAATGGCTCTCTGATTTTTAGAAAATGCGAAAGTTACAAGTAATGTGAGAAAGAATGTTGCTCTAGCAATTTTTAGTTGTTTTCATTTTTGTATATAAACATAATCTTTACAATATAACATAATCTTTTACTACATTCTCAACCTTTTTGGCAATGATATCTGAATTGTGTTCTAAGGCATTTCCTTTTTTCTATTATTATTACAAAAGCTTGAAACTATTATTATCTTTCATTATCCTTGGACTAATGATACTGTATCCTTCAGGTGAACACTTATTTGAACAATCACAATTTTAATTAACCTACAAATACATATCCTTGAAATGTTTTTTTAAAATACTTAAATAATAAATGAGAATGACTCATGTCACAACTGTTCTTTTTCTGTTGGCTTTTTCAATTTTACAAAGTGCTTTTTTCTTTCGATAGGCATTCTCTCTTGATTACAATATTTATAATCTAATGTCAATATTTTTTGCCATATATATTATAAATATGGCCTGGAAGTTTGCATAAATGCCTTTTTATAATAAAACGATAGTTACAATTTTATGGCTTTTAACAATAGGAATCTCTTAACTGTACTCTTGGAGTTGTTTCAGAAGATTTTCATTTTGCCTGTTTTAGCTTCTCTTATCTATTTTTCATTTTTGTCTTATTTTTTCCTTCTTCTGGAACCAACCTCCATCAAGCTGGAAACATGTCTGTCAGCCTAGAGAACATGAAGAAACTGTTGCATTTTGCATTTTTCTGCAAGCAGAGGCTCCGTATGATGTTAAAATTGTAAATGTGAAAGGATGTTGATTTCTGTCAACATTTTTGATTTCTTTCGTTGATACTGACAGGCTAGTTTACTCACATTGAATTCTATCACAGTTTCACTATGGCCTCTGATCTCTTTTGGGGGGCAGAGCTCTCTCTAAATGATACATGATGTACCTTCTCAATCCTGGTGAGTACACAAGTGCAATTGAAGAACAAAAACTATAATCACATTTTCACTGATGCTATTCCAAGATACAAACGGGAGTCTACTAGTATTTCATAAAGACAGTGTTGCAAGAGAAAAAAAAATATAGTCATCATACCAGGTGGTCATGTGTAATAAAGATAACAAGAAATATAATTTGATGTAGTTTGTTTTGTAGTGAATTTTCATTGTTTACATGCCTGTTTGTACCTCCCCTATTCTAGCCTGAATACATACCTTTACATATTTCTATTTCAGTGAAAATAAATGCCTTTTTGCTAAAGTATTTTAGATAAAATAAATGACTGAAAAAAAGACTTTTTTATTGCAATGGTTTTATGGCAATCTTTTTCATCGATTATTAGTACTTTCATCTCTGCCTTTAAAAAGTTTGCTCATTTATTTCCTTAATTTGTGGTGAATACAATGCATTTCAAAAGCAAAGGTGTAAAAAATAAAAATTAATTTGTAGATCCACAAATACCTATTTCTCTAATGTCAAGTTCTATTGCTTTCAAATTGTGTTGAAGTTTAAAGGTGAAGGAAATGAAGACAGAAGGAATGTTTCTTTTTTTACAATTTGTTTTGATTGAGTGATTAGCATTAATTATAAAAGTGCTGGGACAATTTTGAATGGCCTTTCCTCAAATCATATCACCATGACATTACTTATCATCTACTCATTACATGGGATCTATGAAATGTCATATCTTATGCCCTTTCTTCTATTTCTTGTCTTACGTAAACATTCTTTTGAAAAAACTTTTGAACTTTCCACACAGTGCTCCTGGATATGTGTGTAAGATGTTACACTGATCATTAAGCATTTTTTAAATGTTTCAATGATTCTTCTGTATCACTACTATTTTGTAGTTAACCATTCATTGCCTTTCTGTATCTAATAAAATACTTTCCCATTTGATTATTTTATTAATGTTCAATAAACACAGTATCCATGATATTGAACCAGACATTGAGTTCTGGTATTTATTGAAATAATAACTTAAATTAATATAATTTTCAAGTAACTTGAAATAATAACAATAGGACATCAGATATAATGCTTTATTTATGTTTTCTTGTTAATGAAACAAATTACATTTTTGTTTAGAGTGTTAGTAATTTACCAAAGATGTACAGTGATATAGAACAATTTAGGAGTGATGAAATATATTACAATTACTTTTTATTAAATGTTTTGAAATTTTATTCTTGCCTTTTCCCCCTACCTTCCAATAACTTAATTTTATTCAGAGATTCTTCAATCTCCTTCTGTCCATGCCAAAGGAAGTTCTTCAAGCGATGGATTGGATGGTTCTGAGAATACAGCTTCCAATGGAGGAGAAACTTGCCATGGTCGATTATTTAGGTAAACATCATCACCTATTTAATGTGGAATGACTTTACATAATTTTGATAATAAGCTATGGATTTATAATATTTGTCTTGGCAATTCAATAGATTTGTACCTATTTTAATATCAGAAGTTCTTACAGTAATGGTCTCAAACAATTTCGAACTTCAGAATTTAAATATATTTTTCCTCAAGTTACGTAATTTATTTTAAATGTAATTTCATTAATATCATATCTTGTAGTCGTATATTTTTTATAACATCCTTAAATTCATAATTGATATATCAAAACTTTTTGATAGAAAGTAAATTTACCAAGCCATCTGGTTGCGAGAACCCTCCGATGATTAGACATTGATGTATTCCCTGCTGCTCCATGCACAGTCAACATGTGAAATACAACACAATCACCTGGCTGAGAGAGAATATTTTACTCATAAAACTAAACTATAAAATATAGTTATAAATTTTATTTTTACTATTCTATATTAACAAACTATCAAATAATCTTTTACCTCAACTGCCCATTGTAGAACTGGGTATTTACTCATTTCATCAACATTCAATGATTCATAATTCTGTGATTCTCCAGTTACATCATAGTCCTCAAGAGTAGCAAACATACGAGGTTTAAACCAACGATTCCATTTATGTGATCCACTAATAAGTTGAAGTGAAGACTCAAAAGGAATTGAGTCAACAGGCATCCATATGGAACAAACCTTGGTATAGACAATTAACTTAGTTATACAAATTTATTTTATCTTTACTTAGAATTTTAGGCAGGTGTTCCAATAATCCTTTGAAGTTTCAAATACAGGTTTAGATTGAAAAAATTGGAATTCTTTGTATTAATTTTCCATACACCCTTGTATGGATTAAACAAATATTAAATGTAGGGGATCTTTAAGGAGATATGTATGTCAATTCCAAACAAATTAGTCACTAAAAGTCACTCTTACAGAACATACTGTTTGTGTTAATTGATTTGGGAGGGAATTAGGGATACCTCTTGAGCTAAAAATTAATAAAATTGACAACAAAACAATTGACATTTTAACACCTAAAATATTACACTACTTAGTTTTAACAAATTAAAGAAAAAACAGAAAATAAATATGTTATCAAAATAACGTATTTTGGTGCTGACTAAAGGAGGTGATCTCCATTAATGTTCCCATTTGCCGGGCAATGGCCAATAAAATGTAGAAAGAAACACTATGTATGTGGGGAAGATAAATATAAACAAAACTAGTGGTGCTACAGAATGGCAGAGACTTTCCCATTATTTCTATTTCCTTTAGTCTCTGCTTGCCACACATTCTTTCTAGCTGCCATCTATTGCCACCCAAAGTACATTTTTTTGGCATTTTCTTAATTTTTCAAGTTTCCCAATTGTAGAGTGAAAATATTATTTTAAGGTTATTAAAGAACAGTAAAATCTCTTCCTAAATGGCAATTTTCTTTAAAAAATATGTAGCCATTTTTAAAAAACTGGTGTTAAAGTGCTACTTTATATTCAAAATTTAAAGCTCATTTTCATAGAAAATTTTTGGGTTTTCGAAAAACTTCATTTGAAGTACTTTAACTCACAAAGACAATAATGTTTACAAATTTCTGAAAATGTACATATCAATGATATAAGAGATCTTCCAAAATAGTTACATTTGTGTAATTTTTGAAGAAAAAGAAAAAAACAAAAACAAAAACAAAAAAAAAAAAAAAACAACCAAACACTGAAATGAACTTTATGTCATACTAAAGACTGCAATTAACACTATCCTTTCCAAATGTTTGAAGAAAAACTTCGGAGCCATTTTTGAGAAAATGGCTTTTGAGCGTTTCTGAAAATGCAGTGTTTTGAGCTAGTTTTCACAGAAAACGGTTTTTGAGAAACTTTATATGACATTATTTACAGCACATGGACTCGTAAATACAATAATGTGAACAAATTGCTGCTAATATAAATATTAACAACATGAGAGACAAGTCAAAAAAATTACATTTTTGAAAAACAAAAGAATAGAGCAACATGGTATTTTAGTCATCTTATAGAGTAGATTAAGCACTATCTGTGTCAAAAGTTTAAAGAAAATAAAATTGGAGCCGTTTTTGAGAAGATCTTGTTTTTGTAATATTTCAAAATTGCACAAATTGCATACAATATTATGCAAAGACTACTAAAATTTTCAAAAAAGTTTGAATGACCTTAATGAAAGAACTCACTATGAAAAACAAATTTTATTTGGGGGTAAAAATCTCTATCTTTAATTTTGTAGTTGTGGGAAAACACCAAAAAAATTAAATACTTTTGAAATTTTTGAAAATTCACAGTTAATCGGATGTATGCCATATTTGTAAGTGTATGTTACTCTATTCTTACAAGAAATTTAAAGAAAAAATTTGGCGCAGTGTTTGAGAAAATTTTGAAAATGTCTGGAGGGCTTCATATAAAGTACACCCAAATTTTGAATAATGTTTTACAAAATCTCAAAGTTTTAACTCAAGTCAGACGGACAGGTGTTTCTTTAATTTGGAAAAACTACTACGCTTGGTTTAGGCCAGTAGAGTTCACAGGCACCAAACAGACTGCCGTTTTGAAGAAAAAAACCACACTTTTGGTATGAGGGGACCCTAAAATACGGATATTTCCATCGAAATCGATTTTCCTCAGCATTACATAACTTTCCCTATACTATGTGTATAACTCCATACATACGTACATATACAGGAAAGTTAAAATGTGAGAGTTGGAGGATGAATGTATAAAATGTGAAGCATTATGACATAACAAAATATTTTTTTTTTTTAATCTTTAAGTTAATGATCAAGTAAATATAATTTAGAAATTTGAAATGTTCCTGTTAGATAACAAGTTTTGCATTAATAAATGTTAGAAAATACCATATTTAAAGACCTCAAAGAAAATGGAAATCATACATGTGATTTCAATGTTAAATTCTTACTTGACTGCCATTTATTGGATAATAAGGTTGATCTTGATGCCATGGTGTTTGTTTTTCCGTTCCTGGTGATTTTTCCAAGACATGTTCATGGAAAAACCTCACTTCCTAGAATGAAGAGAATGTGTTGGAGGTGTTACCCTTTTTTACTTATTGTTGCCCAATAAAATGGAAATTAGTACTTTGAATAATGTCATTTCATTCTGAATTAATGCAATAATTAAACATACTGTTCCTTACCTTATCTATTATTAGTGTGAATAAATCTTCAAATATTGTATCAAATTTGAGGGTTAAATTGTTAATTTGTGGTAACAAATCAAGTTATATTGTTATACTAACTGTAAAACATACTGAAGTGTTAAAGTATACCTTTGACTGAGTTAATCTGGCAGCAATCTCTGCAGCAGGAGATTTTTCAATGTACTCTGTAAACTCTGATATTCTTTTCCAGTTGCAGTAGTCATTAAAGTACACTCCACTAGATTCTGATGTCTAGTAACCATATATTCATACAGGACACATAAATTAAATAATTGTAATTTATACATCAAAAAGAGATGTGAACAAATTCTTTTATCTGAATATATGAAAAAATAAATTGACTTTTGTATAATTCTCTGGAAAGTTACCTTTAGCCACTGAGCATATTTACTTGGATTTTGCAAATTCTTTTTAATTCCCTTCTGAACAGTCTGTATCCAGTATGGAGAAAAGATGCCTCTTAGTACTACTGCTCCTTCATTTTGAAATTTATGAATTGTTTCTTCTGTCAGAATAGAGGTAGTAGTAGAAGTAAACATTTCTACAAAATTGTGTTGCATATAATTGGAGAGTGAGAATGAATATATCAAGTGGAATAAGGGGTCATAAAAAACGACTCGAAGATAAGGAATGTGCTCTTTTATTTTCTATGAAGAAATGTGGCATACTCTTTAATTTCATGGTTACATAATGTCAGCACGATGGTTTCTTTTCATATACATATCTTTGATCCCGGTAAATAAGCTAATCAGTCATAAACATAATTTTTTCAGGAGAGCAAAGTTATTGATTAATTTTCAGAATTTTCAGTTCATTTTCTAAATAGGATCCCTCCTTCAGTTTTATATTCGAGAAAAATGTATCCACCATGCGCATGATTGAGGAAAAAATGTTTTGAGAGTGCCGCCGATGTACAAATGCTCAATAGAATTGTGATTTCGTTAATGTATTTATCGTTCTCGCCTCCGCGTAAAACTGAATGCACTTCAGGGAGCAAATCAGATAAAAGTGTGCAGTAGTTTTCCGATCTGTGGGGAGAGTAGTATTTACTCTGATCTACACAGTCAGATCATAGATGGACTTTGAGGAAAAGATAGTGGTCTACAAATACTAACTTCCTATTGTCTTGGAAGCATTGTCACGAGATGAGCGTTCCAGAACGTAAACAAAATGTTCCGGAGTCTGGGAAGTTGTGGATCAGTTGTGTTAAAGCAGTCAAGGCTAATAGGCAAAAAGTTATTTTAAATCGTATTGATTTCGAAACTCCAAAATGGATTCAGTTTTGGACCCCCGTAGTAATTCAGAACCTTATGAAAGAAAACAGGTATTATCATACTCGTGGATCATCTTCATGATATTTGTAAGCTTGAACTCTGCAAGCGGTTTCGAAACTGACAGAAATTACGTTCTTCACGCGAAACACAAGTATTCGCATCGAAGTAAAATGCTTCCTGTTGTTGTGAATACGTGGCCCTTCACGAACGCTACTGCGAAAGGTTTTAAATTATACTTATCGATGATTACATAAAAAGTAGTTAAATCAGTCACTTTCTAAGACGTTTGTTTCAGCTTGGGAAACTGTTTACGACAAGAAGGGGACAGCATTGGATGCCGTAGAAAAGGGGTGTACGGCTTGTGAAGAAGAACAATGTGATGGAACAGTGGGATATGGTGGTAGCCCAGATGAAAATGGTGAAACTACTTTGGATGCAATGATAATGGATGGGTAAGATACGTTTGGGGTTCATCAAAATGTATTTATAATATGTAAATAAGTGTGGTAATTATTGCTGGGAATTTTTAGAACAACAATGAATATGGGAGCTGTTGCTGCACTTAGAAGAATTAAAAAAGCCATTTCTGTTGCAAGGCATGTGTTACATTACACTGACCATTCAATGTTGGCTGGCAGTCAGGCTACAGAATTTGCTGTTCGCATGGGCTTTAAAGAAGAGTCATTGCAAACTGAGATATCTCGAGACATGTGGCGCAAATGGAAAGGCCAAAACTGTCAACCTAATTTTTGGATGGTATTATTGTAATTAACTAGTTAATTAGAGATGATTCAATTTAATACAATGTATTATGATAAATTAAAATTATTTTTGATGAAAATGTGATGAGAGTAGTTTTTGTTTTTAGAATGTTTCACCAGATCCTCGAAATAATTGTGGTCCGTACACTCCAAATCCAACAACTTCTGTAGCAAGTAAGGCAACCAACAATGTGTTTGATGATAAAAATCATGATACTATTGGCATGGTTGTAATTGACAGAGATGGCCATATAGCAGCAGGCACTTCTACAAATGGAGCCAAACACAAAATTCCTGGGTAATTATAGTCACTCATATAAGATGATTTTAAGTACAAAAACATTTGGAAATTGAATTTCTATACCAATGCAGGCGTGTGGGAGACTCTCCTATTGCTGGAGCAGGTGCATATGCTGATGGAAGTGTTGGTGGTGCTGCTGCAACTGGAGATGGAGATGTTATGATGAGATTTTTACCGAGGTAAGAAAAATTGTAGCTTGTGGTGTAAATTGTAATGAAACCTAGTTAATTGAATGGATGAAAACCAGAATGGTATAAGTGACATTTTAAACATTCTGAGAAAAATGTATATATTTTAAGCTGTATTTCAGTGACAGTGAATTTTCGAGGTTTTAATGATGAAACCATGACTTTACAGTGATATTGACTTAAATAAAGAGATCTCTCAGAATTTATAAAATGTCACTTACACTGTTCTGTTTTTCATTGACTCACTTGTTTTAATCAATATTGCAACATTTTAATCCTTTCAGAGATATTAATGGCATTCCTATTTTTACCAGTTTTGTTGCAGTTGAAGAAATGAGACGTGGATCAACACCACAAAAAGCTGCAGAAGCTGCTATACATCGAATTATCCCACATTACCCCAACTTTTCAGGTGCTGTAGTAACTATACATAAAGATGGCGAATATGCTGCAGCTTGCCATGGAATGGACAAATTCAGATATTCTGTTTGTAACCCAACTTTAGGAGAAGTCACTGTGCATTCTGTCCCGTGTTTGAAAACTAAATAAAACTTCATTAGTTTGCTTTTAATATAAATTGTGGAGGAATCTGAATTTTGAATACATTGAATACTCTAATGGATTGTTGAAAAATGGCAATTTAAAACTACTAAAATAGCATTTCTTGAAAAACAGACAGCTATTCAAGAGAATATTGCTAAGTACAATTTTAAAAACTTGGATCACTTACACAAAATGCTATATTAACTATCCAACAATCTTGAGCATTAATGAAATTTAAAAATACTCCTCTGTGCATTGGATTCATGCATAATAAGTCACTTGTAGGAAAAATTTGTAAATTTTTACTTCTGAATATAGTTGGAGTGGCTCCTTGCTCCTCAAAATTTGATATTTAATGATTTGAGCTACGTTTGCTTCTGTATGTTGTTGTCTTTGCTTCATTTCTTTGTGGAATAATCAGGCAAATATTTGCAGATTATGTCTATGAAAGCCTGAATAGATAAATTGCCATAAAATTATACTTCAGTAAATATTGTAAGAGAAAAAAGACAAAGTTCATTTATTTTGAGACCAAAATTTTTGAAGCATCCAAATTTCCAAACTACAAATTTTGTAAATGTAATTCTTACAGAATTAAATGTTGACAAAGGTAAAAGAAAGTATTTTATAATACTTGTGTGCTGAATGATTTACTATTTTTCTGACTGAAAAGTTCCTGATCTAATCTCAATCCTTCATCCTTTGCAACCAACTCCAACAAAATCCACAATAATGCAATTCTGAACAGGTCTTGCATTTAGAAAAACGTTACAACATAATTGGTGTACTGTTATTGCAACACAGTTTTACACTGGATTCATGTAATAATGTTTATTGTAATAACATGCGGAAAGAAACTTTTACAACTGGCTATTTCATAACTTTAATATTTTATAGATACGCTTAGTGGAAGAGAAAATGCAATTCAAGAAAAGAACTGTACTTCCTGGGAGTCATACTCTCCCCAACGAATGTCCATAATCATAAACACCTTGTATCCTATTAACTTGACTTTACGCAACATGACTTCCAAGGATTTAAAAAACTGTCTAGTTAGCTATGCCACCTCTTCCAAAAATTCACACCAAGCAATATCTTCTTCCATTCATTAAAACTTTTTCACTTGGCAAAACACATCTCCACAAACTCTTTCAAGGTAAATTGTCACTAAAACAGGCACA
Organism: Gryllus longicercus; assembly: GCA_038098605.1. NCBI lineage: Eukaryota > Metazoa > Arthropoda > Insecta > Orthoptera > Gryllidae > Gryllus > Gryllus longicercus. The sequence goes on along the minus strand of JAZDUA010000002.1, from coordinate 3,421,757 downwards.
AGTCTTGCTCCATTATGAAGTAACATTTTATGATACGAAGCCCCTAGGTTCACCTAGAGGAACTTAACGATCCACTATATTTAGAATGAACTTTTGAAGATCCTTCCCAATATAAGAAATTGTTTTGCTTTAAAGTAATATATTAACACTTGAATTTAGTAAAATGCTGCCATATTTAAATTCATATAACCACACGAATTCTGAGTAAAACTGACTGACCCTGCAGGTATAGTAACAACGCTAGAACACTGAATACCTTGTGTAGGTCCTGAGACATTTACTATCGGACTTAGAACATTGTTTTGAGTGGAAAAAGTATGTAAATTGAATTGCAGAGCATGTTGTGATTGATTAGCAGAATCAGGTCCAGGTGGTATTTGAGCAATGTCTTGGAGACTTACAGGTAAAATATACATGTCAGCACTTTGCCCAATGTTAATATTTTGTAAATCTGCAGCTGGAGTTTCAACAAGTGGTGGGACTGAATCGATGGGTAGATCTGGTTCAACAACTTTCATGCTAATACAAGTGTCTTTTTCTCTGCTGATCTTCTTGGGTGTTCTCTGCTTTCTTTCAGATTTACTTCCCTGACTATTTGACGGTGCTTTTGAGAGTTCTTTCATATGCGATTTCTTCTTGAAAGACATTAAATCATTAATTTTAAATTCTTCATGAAACACTTTACTATACAACCAATGTTTAACAATGGGAACATATTTTTTCCTTTTATTTAGTGTTTCAGATGAAGTTTCATTCTCAGTGCAAAATTCAGATTCTGCAGGTTGATCTGAAATAGTTATACAGTAATCAGAAATCTACATGATAAATATCCTATTTTGTTTTCCTTGCACAAGAGTTTAGAAGATCAAAACGATCATAAATTATTAACAATAATAAAAACTGCATAAACAAGAGAAGAGTGAATGATAAAAACTACAAGAAAATTACACAATCAAGCTCTGAGTGTCCTGCATTTGATACCAGTGAAAATAATTATCTCCATCTCTTTATCTTCCAAATTAGGATTTTTATTGCAAATTCTCTCTCTTAAACCATCATCAGAGGAATTTCATAGCATTAAAGTAGTTTCAGAGCAGGAAATTAAAAAAAAAAACAACAACACTCATCACATCCAATTAATGTGAGGACAGACCATGTCACGTTGTGCGGTCATGTCTCCCAATAACATCTTATCTCGCCCCATCCCATCAATAATATATTATTGTGAATGCGAAAAGCAAATGTGCAAACTAGATGTGTCATGAAAATCCCCACGAGAAGCTTCTTTGTCATGCCTAATTAAAAGGACACCATAAAGATAATCCATTCTCTTGTTTTTTCCTCATTCTTATTATTTATACAAATCCTTTACAGAATGAGGTAAGTTGAAGAAAAAAAATTAAGTGTTAATTCAACACACTAACGATTCTTAAATTATAGTTAACAAAAATACAACTACATATACCTAGAAGCCCCAAAGAATCAGCAACTGAAGCAATTGGATACTCAGACAAATCCATTGTGGTAGAATATGTATGATTATGGTGCTCATCAGTTAATTCAGCATCTGTGAAATCTGCCATAAGTTGACACTCTGTTTCTATATTCATTCCATTAGCATCTTTAGAAATATCAATTTCATCTTTCTCAGAAAACATATCCTTGTAGTTGGGGTCATGTTTTGCTAAGTAATCTTTCCACATTTTCGTTATGTTCAAATCAGGCCCACTGTGTTTTTCTTCACGCAAGAAGCCACAAACCTAAAAGTACAATGATTCTTAACACATATTTATACTTATATATTAGTTCATTATGTAAAAATTTTATTAACTCACTTGATCAGAACTTATGATAGAATATATATGATCCTTAATTTGACTCAAGGTGTCTTCTGGTATTTTACGGGGCCTGTTACTGTGTTTACCTCTGCCATCCCGGGGGAACATTACATTTTGATCTTGTTTCTGACACAAAATTCTTATCTTATGAGGAGATATACCATGAATATGAGCAAAAGCTAATCTGCATATCTGAACTTCTTTACCACGTATTCGTACATAATATTTGTAACTACATGTTCGCCTGTCACTTTCCTTGCACCTTTTACGAGCAATGTCATGCTTCCTTATAAGGCCGAATAGATATGCATTTTGTTCGTCATGACTATTCAACGAATAGTATCCATCAAATAACTTATTTCTCTGGTCTTCTGGTACAAGACTGTAACACTTCCTGCGGCATTTGCAATCTTCCCCAATTTTCCGTTCGTTAACGACGTCACCTCTGCTATTTACGTACTCTTTGCCAGCAATTCGAAGCCGCTTCCTTTTCTCACGTTTCCACTCTGTGAATGAATAAATATTTATTGAATGGAAAAGTTTTAAAGATCATACGCATCAAGTTAAAAAACTGAATTCTTACCCGACGGATTCCTCGCTCTTTTCTTGGATTGCTTCTTTTGATTTCCACTTTCTTTTTCATCCATTACCCTCAATTTAAGTCGGTAATTATTTCCTTATATTATAAACCACATGCAATACTCTACATCATATACCTCAATTTGTAACGCCAGTATTTGTCACTTGCCGTTTATCGCGTGCGCAATTCTTGCATCGAATTTCTTTTGAGTTGTGTGCCAATGTTACAGATCAACAGAACAGAGCTCTTGTTACAAACCGCTACCCAACAATTTTCGTAATTAAATATATTATATCAAAGCTTGAAGCTGTGAAGTTCAAGGCTATAATTGCGTGAAAAGGCATTTAAATACTCTATAGATTTAGGAGTTTATCCATGAGAGTATTGCCTAATATATAAGGCCTTCGTTCGACATTTGTCATATTGGCTATCCGTAACTGATCTCACGCAGTGTATCATGGAGTACGTACAGTGAACGAAAAATCAAAATAATTTTGTGTACAAAGAATTTGCACTTCCATGTGATTCATTCATTCCAACCATCTGACAGCGTTGTCCTCTCCTCAGGTGTCGTCACTGAGAAGGGGCGGTGAAATTGCGAGCTATAAGCACTATCACAGGAAAAATTAGGTACGGTCTCTTAATTGTTTTTCAATGTCTAAGATGATCCTGTGTGGTATTGCTGTGATTCAACCAAAAAGTTAGCCAACTTGTTTTAAAGGCACTTCGGGATGATCTTTAAAAGTACCTGTGGGTATTTTGACATATATATGATTTCATCGTTTTATGTCAATAGCAAATGGTCGTGACTTGTTGGGTAACAGTAGAACTAATAGTGGTTGTCTGGAGGTCTGAATTGAGTTTTTGTATCAATGTTTTTTTTTTATTATTCTTCTGAGTTGTTTTTTTCTTGAAAGAGTCTTACCTAGTGACAAATATTATCTTTACCACATAATGTGTGAATGATAAGGGCAGTATTGTAAGAGAATTTCTAGACTTATACTTTGATTTTTCTATAGTGGCTGATGACATTAGACCATTGTTACACATTGTAAAGATAGTATCTTTTTAATTAATTCATGAATGTCCTTCTCAATGGTGATCGTGGCCTCAAAAATGTACTTACCACTGTCAAAAGGGTTCATTTTTATAAGGCAGAAGATGTAACAATGACCTAATGTCATTGGCCAATATTGAAAAATTGAAGTATTGATACTGATCTTACATTCATGAGAAAACTAAAAATAATGCTCTTTTTACTGCCTTGAAAAAATGTTTTGAACTTCAAACAACACAGTGTTCTCTATGATGAAGGCCTTTATCTCCAAATCAAATGGAAAATGTGTTGTTAACTAATACTTGTAAAAGACTAACAATTTTCAGAGTAAATGCTGTTTTTGTATTGCTAATAAAAAAAAACTGCCTGCACTATAGACATACTTCCTGTCTCTCCTGTTTAAAAGAATCAGATTGGTTCTGTTATCAGTTGGAGAAGCTTCAGGTTCATTTGTGAGCATATCTAACTGTAAACTAAATTTACCCTGAGACATCAATGATGCCATGTCTTCCCACAAATATTAAATAATTAACCTGTATAATCTCATAGACTAGTATGTAGATGGAGGGTTAAAATGAGATTATATGCACTAAATTGTGTAATAAAAGTAACACAGATGCATATGTTTGTGTCTACATGCCTGTTTATTTTTTATTTCCCAAATCGACTAAACACCTACTTAAAAACTTTAGTGATGTAAGAATGCAATAAATATTAATATTAAATTGATATTTTTTATTTTATTGTACAGTGCAAAATGCCTTTAGAATGGCTCTTTGGAAAGCGCATGACTCCAGAGGAGATGTTGAGAAAAAACCAACGTGCCTTAAACAAGGCTATGAGAGATCTGGATCGTGAAAGAATGCGAATGGAACAACAAGAAAAGAAAATTATTGCAGATATAAAGAAACTTGCCAAAGAGGGACAAATGGTAGCATTTACTCAAATAAGCTGCTTCTAAATGAGCCAATTGTTGTCAAATAAATGTGATAATTTTTTTGATATGGCAATGTTGTAGGATGCTGTTAAAATTATGGCAAAAGATTTGGTGAGAACACGTCGTTATGTCAAAAAGTTCATGCTAATGAAAGCAAATATTCAAGCTGTGTCTTTGAAGATTCAAACATTGCGATCACAAAATGCAATGGCTGAAGCAATGAAGGGTGTCACAAGAGCAATGCAGAACATGAATAGGTTTGTTGTATAGTTTTTTTATTGTTATATATAAATATAAATAAATATATTTATTTATTTATTTATTTTGAAATAGCATATCATTGACAATAATTTTATTTGGCAGGCAATTAAATCTTCCTCAAATTCAGCGTATCCTTCAAGAATTTGAGAAACAATCTGAAATAATGGATATGAAAGAAGAAATGATGAATGATGCTATTGATGATGCAATGGAGGATGAAGGAGATGAAGAAGAAAGGTAAGTTGTTTCAAATAATAGTTCAAAAACCAGTAGATCAAGAACTTGAATGTCAGTTGCAGAGGTTCTGAGAAAACGTGCAAGTTGCACCTGCCAATCTGCTTGTCAAGGGTTGGTACCAATACATAGTGGAGTGTTTATTATTGTCTATTTTATTTATTTATTTATTTATTTGCATCTAAACAGGCAATTGCCCAATATTACAGGTTTATACAATATTTATAATTTGATACTAAAAATAACGAAAATATAAAAATACATTTTAATTGTAATCACAGAGGTATGATTCTGCCATATATGATATGATTTTGATGTAAATGTTCTGGACTCTTATCACATCTTGCAAATTTTAATTAGCAACTGGGTTTAGCAGTTTGGCATCGAATACATTAAAATTTATTTCAGCCAGTAAATTCATTAATATTATGAGGAGGTCCTTTTAGCTCGTTATGTATGAGTGTTAAGTATTGATGAGCATAGCTGTGTTTGAACGTGTGGTGATGTCGAGTATGACTGGAAAATCAATTATTTGAATACTGTGTAATTAATTTTCTAGAAATAATCAAAATGCATTTTACATAAATAAAAATTCTTTTTGAAATGCAGTTTGCAAATAAGTGTTCGAAAGAATTTGGCCTTAATACTTTATTTTCATTATGTCAAACAATTATTCCAATTAACTAATTGAATAAATGTGATAAGTACATTGATACCAATTTGAAGGGAATATTTACTTTGCATAGGGAGAAAAATAATTGGATTCGGTTCAGAAATTTGAGGTAGAGGTTTTGGTATTAAAAATATTAATAAATAATAATTAAATAATAAATACTAAAATTAATTTTGAAGTTCCCAGGGTAATTCTGCCATATATAGCCGAATTAAGTCTTTTTATGCTGGTAGAGTGTTCTTCAATTTTTGGGGTACTACTTAATATGAATACTCCATCCTACTCCATAGTACACTGCATACTCCATAGAATATTTTCAAAATTTTCTCAAACATGGTTGCAAACATTATGTATAATTTCTTTCCTCAAGTAGAGGACAGTGCATTTATAAGTGAATTAAACATTTTCATTAATATATCTTGAATTTTCAAAAACATAATAAATTTAACTTTATTCAAATTTATTCAAATTTGTCCCACACCATTATTGAAGCTAGATATTTTTTTCTTAAATCGATTTATTTGCCAATGTTAGATTTTTTCATACTTTTATGTACAGATTTTTCAAAATCTCAGTAGTTTTTGTATCATTTTGATTTGAGTCATGACAGTTTTACCAAAATTTCTAAACAAGATTTTCTCAAAAACTGCTTCGATTTTTTTTCCCAAAGTTTTGAACAAATAGAGCATAATGCATTTAATCATATAGATACACATCATTTTGCTTAAACCTTGTATTAAAAAAACTTAAGCAGATGTAGTTTTTCTTAACGTATCACATCACACTGTTTTAACATTTACATTACAGATGTATTTTATAATTTATTGACACAAATGGTCATTAATGAAGTTTCTCAAAGTTTTTCAAATGTACTGAAGCTCAAATTGGCACATTTTCAGAAATGCCAAAATGACATTTTCTCAAAAAAGGCTCCAAATTTTTTGTGATAATTTTCAAATGAAAAGAAACAATTCTTCTATAATGTTCTGAAAGAGTCTATTAAACTTGTAGGGGCTGCAAAATGGAGAAAACAGTAAAAACATGTTTCTAGTGTGTTTTATAATAAATATATAAAATATATATAAATATTACTGGAAAGAAAACTAAACCATTATGCTATTTGAGAGGATATATTAATATTCTACAACATTAGTGGTACAGTTTTTAATTTTCAGAAATTTGTTTATCTAACGGAATTGGAGAATTTAAAAAATATTTTGAGTGTTGTTGCTATAGCAACAAATACTGCCAAATGTCATTCAGAAAAAATACGTTGAATGTTACTAAGCAAATTGTTGCCCATGTATGTAACAAGAATGATCTAGAAAATAGACATAGGATCTAGGGATCAAGTCGCCATGGAGCTAAAGAGCAAGGTCGGATTCATCCCCTGTCTGGAGGAGATTTCTAGTAGGCGACTGCTCTGATCAGAAGTTTTCTATGGTTTCTCCTGTCCACACCAGATGAATGCCGGAGCAGTACTGTAACGAACAAGCCACTGCAATCTTTCCTTCCTCATCTTTGTCTCCATCTCTCTCTGTAAATACCTACACATGCACACATCCACACACCACAATATTTATACACATACATCACATACACATACATCACATACACATAAACTCACACACTACACTTCACATAAACACACACACACTACACTTCATATAAACTCACAATGAAAAAATGAAAAATAAACTCTAAAAATACTATAAAACGCCAAAAATCTTAATTTTTTAAGTAAGGAAGTGTGGGGGGTATTGTGGCAGGTTGGGATGTGAATATTTGTTTTTGGGTTTGCATGTCGGTTGAGTTTTAAGTTGGTTTTTAGTTTTACATCTTTAGTGTTCACATCATTCTTCAGTCATCATGGCTGAAGTTCTTCAATCTTGACTGATTCATGTCTGCATTTGGAACAGGTGGCAGGAGGAGGAATAATTAGGTTTTGGAATGTAGGGTTTGCAGTGAAGTTCTGTATGTGAGTTTTGGTGCAATCATGAATGTGTTTATGGATGTGCAGGACTTTCTGTAAGGTTCTCATGTTGTTTAATCTGAGGTAAAGCGAGGGTCAGATTATGAAGTCTTCAACTTTTGCAATATAAAGGAGGTATGTTTGGGAAGTTGTTAATCCCTTGGGATGAGAACAGCTTTGTATTGAGCTGATGTAGGTGAAACATTTTGTCTTGTGAAATTCTGTTACTTTCTATTAGTTTCTTATGTTAATAGTTTGAAATCAGTTGAGAGCCTTTGGGCAGGACCTGATTCTTGTCTTGGACTTATGCATAAATTTTACTTCAGTCTTCACTTCTGCTGAGGAACTAATTGTGCTTATTGTATCATATCAATTAGTGATAGGTTTGAATGAAGTTTCCGGTATTTTAGTGGCCTGGTGCAGCAAAATTGTTGCTGAACAAAACATCTCAAAATTGTTTTCAGAAAAGTATCATGCACACTGCTCAAGAACAACAAATAAAGCACTCTTGTACAGCACTTCAATAAATTAATTATTTTCATGAAAACAATCTTCACTAATACTGCAGTAACGTTGTATTGCATTACAACATTCTTTACATACCAAAAATATTTAAAAAGTTGCTAGTCCCTAACGCAACATGTGAATAGCAAACTTTAATTAGCTCATCCTTAGTAACTTGCTGTTGCTTGGTACCAAATATGTCATAAGTAGTGATGCACTAAGTATAAAAATTCAATTGGTATGTGCAGTTTGAGAATAGGTAGAATAACAATCAAATTTCGTTTTCGTTTGTCGGTCAAAATCAAAACTGTTTCATTGTTTTGAGTTTTTTCTCCAAGTTCTTCAGTATCTAACAAAACCCTCTTTCACAGGGTTGGAGGCTGCATAGTTTTCTTTCAATTTCTATGCACATTGGAATTTATTAATAATATTAATAATAATAATAATAATAATTATTATTATTATTATTATTATTATTATTATTATTATTATTATGCCGATCAGATGGCCGAGATCGCTAAGGCAGTAGTGCCGGAGTGGTCTCGGACCAGAAGATCGCGGGTTCGAGTCCCGCCTCGGGCATGGGTGTATTTGTGTGTGTCTGTATGAGTGTGTCGTCCTTTCACTCCTCATTATCATCATCATTTCATCTTTCATACCCCCAGGGCTAACAACCCTGGGGGATAAAAATCGGATTCAGTAAAAAATATTGATCCCCCCCAAGTGGAGATACATGCACCTGCTACCGCGATATATGATACTGAGCCACGGTAAATGCAGGATGTATGAACGCGTGGTCCTAGTTGGCCTATTCGCAAGAGAAAAAAAAGAAAAAAAATTATTATTATTATTATTATTATTATTTTCGTACTATCGTCATTGTTGTTATTATTATGTTAGTAATATTGATAATTGTGAAAAGCATTTCTGTTGCTCAGTGAAACTTCACTATTATCGAATATGGTTTTTGGAATGTTTCTTGTAACAGTAATCATTTTTTTGTTTCAGTGATGCTGTAGTGTCTCAAGTTTTGGATGAGCTTGGTCTTCAACTTACTGATCAACTGTCTGGCCTGCCCCAGGCATCAGGTTCTCTAGCAGCATCTACAGCTAAAACACCAGCAGCTGCGGCGGCTGCGGGTGGGGCTGGTAGTCCTGCTATAGATGCAGATGCAGATCTTCAGGCTCGGTTGGAGAACTTAAGAAGGAAGTAAACATGTCCTGAAAAGACTTATCTGGTATTATTGGCCTTTGTACAGTACTGTTCTGTGAAAATGGTTGTTGAGGTTTGTATTCTTTATCCGTCTGAGCTTAGCAAGTGTGATATGATGTGCTGTCAAAGTTTACACCTGTTAATTGGTCATTGGTCAAGAAAAGTAATTTAATTTGATGACTTGACTATTATTTGATTGTAAAGACTTCGTTTCCAGTGTTGATTGGATTACTCATTGAAGAAACTGGTTGAAAGTTCTCCAGTGATTTATAAAGCTTGTATGAAAATTACTGAAATGTATTTTATGTACTCCTAAATAGTTTTGGAACATGCCTCTGTATATACATTGATATACAATATATATAGCTGATTTTGTTTATATTTTATAACCTGTTATATTAGATTTATTTTGATAATATTTTAGTGAATTTGTATTGATTGTATATTGTAAATTTACACATAGACTTTAATTCCTCCTATTCCCCAACTGTTACTCAACCATAACAAAATTAAAATATTTACAAAACATTTATCTTTATTCTATATTGTGGTGACATTGAACAATATTCTCATATTGAATATTTTGTTAACTTCTGAACTGTTCTGTTAAAAAGTTTTCTTTGATTTTAAAATATATAGTTGGCCTTGAATGTACTGCAAATGTGAAAATGCAGATTTCTAATGGACAGTCATTTATTTTTAATTCCATAACAATTGTTTTCTCTATCTTTGGAAAAAGTTATTAAAGGTTAAATTGTTATCTTTGATACTTCTTTTTAGTTACTACACAAAGAAGGAATTTACAAAGGTATCATAAAAGTAGAATTTCTGAATACCAATTGTTTTTATTTTGCACCTACAATTGCAAAGTGTATTATAACTTTTCAATTCTTAATAAAATATACTTAACGTATAAGTGCTTCATATCTTCATAGTAATTAAATAATTAAGAAAGATTTTGGGAGAGACATGACTGGGGTTACAAAATTGCAAGTACACATCGTGACAACTGAAGCTATGCTGCTTTTTGGATTAGTAGTTTGGACTCTAAATAGCAGAGATCGTGGTTGGAAATAGCACAAATGAACAAACATAGGAAAAAGACTTAAAATAACTAGTGGTGTTACAAAATGGCACAGACTCTCCTGAATTAGTTTTCTATTTCCTTTGGTCTCGGCTAGCTATACGAAGTTGCCAAATACTTTTGCCAGCTGCCATCGATCGCCACCCAAAGTAAATTTCTTAATTACTTAAAAAAGAAATTTTCTTAATTTTTCAGTTTCATGACAGAAATATTATGAAACTGATTAAGTTAAGAATATTTAAGAACAGTGAACCCTCATCCTATATGGCAATTTTCTTTGAAAAATTTGGACCCTTTTAAGAAAATGGTGCTTAAGCGCTACTGTAAATTGAAATTTGAAGCTCTTCTTAACTGAAAATGTTTGAGTTTTTGAAATACTTCATTTGAAGTCATATGAAGTAATTTGGTCATAAATACAATAGTGTTTACAAATTGCTGGAAATATGCATATTAATGACACAAAATCATGAAAAAATATTACATTACAAAAAAAATACCCCGCAATGAAATTTACATCATATTAAAGAGTGCAATTAGGATTATTCTTTTTGAACAGTTTGAAGAAAAAAATTTGGAGCCATATATGAAAAAATGGCGTTTGAGCACTTCTGTAAATGCAGAAATTTTAGCTAGTTTTCAAAGAAGATGGTTGAGTTTTCAAGAAACTTTCTTTAACATTATTTAAAGAACATGTTCTCATAAATATAATGATGTGAACAAATTGCCGCTAATGTAAATAATAACGACATGAGAGACAAGTAAAAAATAACATTTTTGTACCTTTTGAAAAACAAAGGAATAGAGCAATATGGCGTTTATGTCTCCTTATAGAGTAGATTTAGAACTTCCAAAAGTTTAAAGAAAAATTTGGAGCCTTTTTGAGAAAATCGTATTATTGTAATTTTTTATTATTGCACGAACACTACTAAATTTTTTTTTTAAAACTGTGACCTTAATGAAAAAACTCAATATGGGCAACAAATTTTATATGAAGGAAAAACCTCTATCTTTGATGTCGTAGTTGTTGGAACACGGAAAAAATTCAAACTTTTGTAATTTTCAAAAACTCAGAGATAACCATGCAAATTGGACCTATGCAACCTTTGTAAAATGTATTTTACTCTATTCTTACATGAAATTGAAAGAAAAAAATGGAGCGGAAAATTTTGAAAATTTCCGGAGGGTTTTATATAATGTACCTCCAAATTTTGAAGAAAGTGTTTCAAAATCTCAGGACAGATCATCAGGAGTTTCTTCAATTTGAAAAAAAATCCTTTACATGGTTAAGGTGTAGTGTTGTTCTCATACACAAGACAGAGGTGGATGGACAGACAGACGAATGGGCATTTTGAAAAAAAAAAAAAAAAAATACTTTTTCGGTATCGGGACCCCAAAACTTGTATTTCCATTGAAATCTCAAAATCGATTCTCTGCTGTATTACATAACTTTTCCTATACTACTCTACTTCGTATATTTTACTCCATAGATACGTACACATATGAGAAAGTAAAAACATATATGGGAAATCATAATTAGAAATCTATAATGAAAAAATAAAACAAAATATTTATAGCATAAGAATATCTCTAAATAAACTTTTTTATGTAATTAATTGAATCGCTTGTTTATGAAAGGTCTAATGTCAGTTTGGGGAACTTGTTCTTTTGATGAAAATTGATTTCATGCAGTCTTGCAGCATTCTATTTTGAAAGAGCTCTTGCAATATTTGTACTTAGGGCGATATGCAACATAGAAGTTTTTGGGGTATTTATGAAAGACCTTATGCCATGAGCAAGAGCTCTTTCATAAATGAACGACTATTAGCTGAACACCATCAGTCAGCTCTTTATTATTAATTCATGGCATTGCTGTGCTTTTCCTTTGCCGAGTGTTAAGGTGAGAAATTGGTTTTGAGAAACAGTGTGTGTGTTGTGAATTGAACCATTTGTTCCATGTAGTACTTATATAAGAAGAAAGCCAGTCTTGGAAGGGGAAGCAATGAAATCTGTACATTTTTGCTGAAGTATATCAATGATAATGGGACCCCCACCACTAATAAATTTACCTCTACAGTGATAATTGTACCATGGGTCAAAATAAGATCCACACAATGACGCTTTTCATCATGGCTCTTAGCAAAGTCTGGTAAGCTTTAAAAAATTGGTGCTCAGGCTTCCAAGTAGGGATCACTCATTCTTACTGGGACAAGGATTTTGGTTTCATGAAAAGAAAACTCAAAGAAATGTTGGGTATTATATGGTGAAGGAAGTAACAAAAATGACTGTCAATGCAGAAGGAAATTCACTATTGATCTAGTATATAAAGCAGATATTACAGATTTTCTAAATTTGTGGCCCACCTTTATATAAAATTAAGTTTAAGAAAAAATTAAGAAATTGGGAAAAAAAGTATTGCAATGCATCTACATATTATGAATCCATTTTTGAACGGAAATCTAAAAGGGGGTCAGCCACAGCTTTGACTATCAATATTGGAATTGTGCAGACAACATTCAAAGTTCTTACTTTTCTAATTACAGTAATTCATTTACTGTCTCGAAAACCTTATGACTACAGAAAACCAATCAGTGAAGAAAAGAAATCACTGTTTTCAAAAAGGTTGTGTAGCATGTTCCCTGTGAGTACATTACAGAGGACTACCAGGAAGAAGAAAAATTCACTTAAAAACTATTCCAAAAAATGAATTAAAAGATGCTATATCATTATTAAACAATTGCTTTGTATTTAATATTGTCTAACCTGTCACCTTCAGTATGAGACAGATTATTTATTATAAATTGATACAGAAATTCCTTGCTTATTTTTGAAAGGAATCTTTTTAGCAATTTGTATGTTCTTATCAGATCAACCATTTACAAGGAAATAACAAAATTAAATCGGCATCGGTAACACAAACAAAGTATCCAGTTGTCATCCATACACACAACTTCCTCCTCCCAAACCGTTTTGCACCTCTAGCCACCACACATACCCAAAACCAGCTACCCCCAACCCAAACAATTCCTCCCAAAAACACATATTGCTCACACAACTCAACAATAGAAACTTAGCAATAGACAGAAAACAAACACACTCTCCGATAAACCAAGGGTGCTCCCAGCAACCATACTTGCTGAGAGCCACGATAGGTACATGTTCTCCCTGCTTAGAGAAAAACTTCCTTCTCATGGGGTCCTAGGGATTTTTAAACCCAATGCCAAATTGGCAGATGTGACAAGTGAGATTGACAGTCACATGTGTTGTTTCACAACTAAGGACACAGTATTTGTCATTGGTGGGTTCAGTGACATTGATCAAGGTGTCTCAATTAATGTACCAGAAAACTTTAAAAAAACTCAGTGAGGTCACCAAGAAAACAATGTAATCATGATGTCCCTGCCACTCTGACATGATACCACTAAACACAGCACTTGTATCCAACAAACAAACAAGGAAATCATGTTCTTTGCTAGAAACACATGAATGAAAATTGCAGACCTTGGATGCTAGGACAGAACAGATTTTACTCGCCATGGTCAGCATCTTTCCATAAAAGGAAAACTCAATCTTTCTGTGCTTCTCACATCCCTCATCTCTCCACCTCCTTCCATAACACAAACAAATCTGCCATCTTCATCACTCATCTAAACCTTATTCTTCCCTTGTAGCCACTCCTCATGCCCTTGTCAGTCTTCCCAATCCCTTGCTTCCATTTGAAGTTTTCACACCTCATCTACCTTCCCAAACCTTTGCTTCCATTGTGGCTTCCACACCATCACCACAACGACCACACATTACTTCTTCTTATAACTTCAGGCAAACATGTAAGAAGATTCCTCTCGATGTGTAGCAATAATTAATGTTTACCTGTGGTGAAATTGCAAAAAAGATAATGTCCTCAATGTACTTTACCAAAATATTCAATACATTCATAAGAAAGTTGAACAGCTTGAGATACTAGAAGAAACTTTTATACATATAGGAGTCATTACTCATGGTCTTAAGTATAATGAAATTAATATGATTAACTTCTCCAACTATAAACTTCAGGTTTCTGTGGAGAATTCAGTAAAAATGGTGGTGTTGGAATAATAGTGCAGAATAATTTAATTTGCAAATCAATATACTGGATCAGAGATATGAGCATCGAAATGACGTTTGAAGTAGCTGGTGTAGATATAAACACAACGCATGAGAATTTAAAAATCATAGACAATTATAGATCCCCAAAATCGAGTGTTAATGACTTTTTACTCGGGTTTGAAGAACTTTTAGCTAAACTCATAGGAAACCACGATTATAAGTTAACAATTTTGGGAGATCTGAATATTAATATTGAACATAATGAACTAGATGATTTATTAAAGAGCTTCAATCTTCATGATTTGGAGATAGGCCAACACGTGTTACAATCTATTTCAGCTCTACCATAGACCACATCATTACAAACATTGAAATGAATCAATAGTCTTCTCATAATATTGATTTTTATCTTTCTGATCACTCTGCACAAATCATTAAAATAATAAATTGCTCCATTAGCCTTGAATACACATTCACCTACAACACGAGTGATACTAACTACATTTACTAAATGAATGTCTCTTAAAAGAGGAATGGACTGAAGGACATAATAGTAGTGATATCAACGAGAAATGGAACTTGTTCTTGAGTACATGAAGTGGTCTACTATTATTACATGTCTCGTTATTAAGAGGAAAATTAATGTAATAAAGAAACCCAAAATTAAGCTTTCTAACGAAACTCTTGCTCTTAGAAATAAAATTAAAACCTTGTATGACCTGTTCAGAGGCACTAAGAATCCCTTTTATAATGAGAAATATAAACAGTATAAAAAACAATATAGGCTGATGAATGAGAAAGCTTATCAGTTAAATCATAAAGTTAACAACTCAACAAACTAATCTAAAATATTGTAGAATATAATTAACAATGGGAAAACTTACTCACAAAAACATATACCTACTACATGAAGACATGTTTCTTGATAATCCTTGTGATATGTGAGAGACCATTAACTGTCATTTCTTAAATTAAAGCAGAGCACTGTAACCAGTAATACTAGTAATTCTTTATCTTCTAGAACTTCAAAATCTAAGTTTCTCCATCACATAAATGCTACTGAAGTTAATCGACTGATAAATTCCTTCAAAAATAGTTGCTCGTTATGGAATGATGAAATATCTTTAACAACTCTTTTCAAATGTAAGCCTGCTCATCTTAATGTATTAGTTTACTTAATAAATTCATCTCTACCTATATTCAATTTCCCAGAATCCCTAAAAATTAGTATTGTAAGACCATTTGTTAAGAATAATAATACACAAAATTTTAGGAATTACCGATCTATAATCCTAACTTCAGTATTTGTCAAACTATATGAAAAAGTTACATTAGCAAGACTTAATTTTTTTCTTGAATCTAAAAATATCCCTAATAAATCACCACATGGCGTCAGGAAGGGCTTCTCCATCACCATTGCTGTTGTAGAATTCATACATGAAATCACTGGAAATTTGGAGTCAAATAGGAATACAACAGGAATATTCATTGATCTTTCAAAGGCTACATTTAGATAGAGAGATAGAGAATCTCATGAAAAACTGGTGACAAAACTATATTGTTATGGAATAAAGTGTGGAGTTAATGACCTCATTAGATCATACCTCACGGGACGAAAGCAATGTACAGAGATCTTCTGTCAAGCTGATAATTTCTGATCCAAAGTAAAATCATATTTTGATACAATTACCATAGGTGTTCTGCAAGTATCTGTGATTGGACCTTTGCTATTTCTAATGTATCTCCCTATCTATTTAGCGTTTTTTTACAGCATTGGCCGTTTTCCGCATCCCAATTTCCATGCCTCTTTATCCCATACATCGTCTTCCTCCATTTCTCTTTTTTCCATGGCTTCAGTTATTGCCATGTTCCATGTTCTTCTCGGTCTTCCCCTGTATCTTCTATTTGGTATCCGCTCCCAAACTTTTTGTGGAAGTCTATCCGATTTCAACCTTCTCATATGTCCATACCATTTTAGTTGTTTCATTTCGATCGTCTCGTTCAAGGTTGTTTGCACTTTCATTTTATTTCTTATTTCATCATTTCTTATTTTATCTAACAGAGAAAGTTTACAACATCTTCGCCAGAACATCATTTCTGTTGATTGAAATTTGTCTTTCAATTTTTTTGATAGTGTCCAGACTTCTGCCCCATAGAGTGTGATACTCTCTATGAAGGAGCTATATATGCGTTTCTTTGTCTTCATTGAAATAATTGAGTTCCATAGCACTGGATTCAACTGTCTTGTGGCTATTTTTCCTCTTATATTTTTATTTTTCACATCCTGTTCGTCTCTACCATCTGCTGTTAGTGTGACTCCCAAATACTTATATTGTCTTTTACCTTTAATTATTCCTATACTAGTCTCTAAATCATGGGGCATATCTCCACCGCCATATATTCAGTTTTTTGTAAATTTATTTCCATCCCCCATTTTCCATACTCTTCTACTAATTTTCTGAACATACAAGTTACATCATCTTCATCTTCAGCCATTATCACCTGGTCGTCTGCAAATAGTAGACTAGACAATGTTTCATCACCTATTTTCACACCCATGCTTCTGCACTTTCTTTTCCATTCTTTTAGGGCTTTATCAATGTATATCTTAAACAGGGTTGGAGATATACAGCAGCGTTGCCGTAATCCTTTATTTACTGGGAAGTTGTCTGATAGACATTTTCCCACTTCTACTTGACTTTTGTTATCTTTATAAAGTTGTTTGACTGCTTTTATGTATGTTGTTGATATTCCTTTTTCTTCCATTGCCCCCCATACTTCTTTTACTGGTACATTATCATAAGCCATTTTGAGGTCAATGAAAATTATGTGAAGTTCTCTTCCTCCCTCAATTGTTTTTTCCATCAGTTGTTTGAGACAGAAAATATTGTCAATACACGATCTTCCTGGTCTAAAACCACTTTGCTCTTCTGAGTCTGATGTTTGCATTTCAATTCTATTCTTTAGCACTCGTCCACACAGTCTAACCAAAGATGAAGCCACACTTATCCCTCTATAATTATTACAATCTTTTTTACAACCTTTTTTGTAAATTGAATTTATATACGCTAATTTCCATATTTCAGGTATTTTACCTCCTTTTAAAAAGCCATTGAATATTTCAGTAATTAATTCCAAACCTACAATAGGATAATGTTTAACCAGCTCTATGGATATATCGCCAGACCCAGGTGCTTTATTATTTTTCATGTTTCTTAACACTTTTTTTAACTCTTCCAAAGTCACATCTGGTGTGATCGAATTTACGTGCAGTGGTTCATAATTTATTCCCTGAAATTTAGCTCTATTTTCTGTCAAAAGATTTTCATAGTATTTTTGCCACTTTTCAATACCAATTGGGTCTACTAAATGCCATTCTTGGGTTGTATTCAGTTTCATGGAATGTAACATTTTCCATGCCTCTCTGGATTTGGTGTTACCAATGCACTTGTCTAATCTGTCACATTTTTGTTCCCAGAATACATTTTTTGCCTTCTTCACTTCTTTCTTGACCAAATATTTCATTCTGTTGTATTCACTTCTGTCTTCTAAATCCTTTGTGGAAAGCCATCTCAAATATAACTTTTTCTTTTCTTCGACCAGGTTCTTTATATCTTCTGCCCACCACAAGTCTTTTTGTTTATATTCACATTTTCCCTTCTCTCCCAAAGCTTCTTTAGCGGCTTCATGAGTGCATTTTTCTAAAAATTGGTATTTGTCTTCAGTATTTCCTATTGGGATGTACTTTATTTTTTCTGCCATGTTCAATTTGCACAAAAATGCAATGGAATCATCTTGAAGACTCTCAATATTGTATTTCGGCCACATCTGACTCTCTATTTTTCCACCTTTTCTACTTGCTTTTGTGTTTCCGTAACTTTTGAAATACGGTTTATACATAAGGTAAGCTTTTTCTTTTAGTAGGTAGTGATCTGATTCACAGGAAACATCTCTTTGAACCCGAACATCATTCCACTTTATTGATGACTGTTGTTTAGTAATTTTGTAGTCAATTATTGATTGCAATTTTTAGTGGGTTGGGTCCACGTGAATTTATGTATTTCTTTATCTTAAAATAGATAAAGATTATTAATCAGATTATAAATATATTAATATTTATAAATATATTAAAATTATAATGAATTAGTTTACATGTGTATTATATATTTTTTAAAAACTTAATATGTTTGTAACAAATAATGTACTCTAGCTTCCCCGGGTCAATGACCCCCATCTCGATCAGGTTTTTGTCCAGTTTCCCTGATCCATTGAGCAAATGCTAAGATGGCCCCTTGTTTTGCTTCTGGACGTAAATGTAGCTTCACTATGCGCACGTTTTGTTGAACTCTCCTTTTGCTTGTAATGGTAAGAGTAGAGGTAAGGGCGAGTTGCTATTTTGTTAGCAATGCAGAAAAATCATACTTGCAATTCGTGCAACGATGCAAATACATTTTTATATAACTCAGAAACAAAAATGACTACTTTTCAAATATTGCTAATCTTGCGATTTATAAAATTTATTTTTATTTATTTGTGTTAAACTTTTACTCATCTGTCAACTATTTGTAGTTAAAATGACGGGAAGAGATTCTGGAACTCAAGAAAACGTGCGCAGATATTTTCCCCTCTACGTCACATACAGTTTTTACTGTTTTTTTACTGAATACATCTAAAATCTAAGTCAACGCGATGATACAATCAATATACTTTTTAATCAAAATGTTTATTTTACTCTCTATTGGCAATTTCAATTCTGATTGATGTCCTATTTCATTGTAAGGGATAATTACTTTGATTTAGTGGAGAAACATTAATTAATGTAAATAAATTTAAGGCAATAACTGTCAATAGACTTCTCTAAAAGACAGTTATTGACATTGAATCCATGATATACAGCTAGTGATATATTTGTGATAATCCAGTGATTTATATCCTACGGCGATGGCCCGTTGGTGTAATGGTTAGCGTACCGATCTACTAAACCAAAGGGATCAAACTCGATCGACGTCGTGAATTTTTTAAGGGCGAAAAATCCTTTGTAAGCCTTCCTTCGGAGGGGAAGTAAATCCGGCTGTCCCATGTTAATAGATTTACTTGCATTTTAAGATCATGTGGATTTCTGATAGTGAGCTGTTGGTACTGACTATTGATGAACGTGATTTTTACGTGTGTGGTAATTATAAATATCAGTATTGCATGAAAATATGTTCCCACTTTTAAGTAACTCACGTTTGACAAATATTACAGATTCGTAAATATACAAGGAAGGCAGTGGTAAGATTCCAAGTTCAATGAAGAGAGGCTTGCAAGGGTAACGCGGATGGCATTTTTTCATTATTCGAATAATTTTCTTTTGCAATCTAAAGGTCTGAGTACTACATGATGAGTTTCCCCAGAATTTTTTATATATATATATATATATATATATATATATATATATATATATATATATATATATATATATATATATATATATATATATATATCAGGCGGGAATGGATTTATATTTATACATATCTCAGGCGGGAATGTACATTTGCAAAATACACGCAACGAGCTGCATGAAGGCTGACCGAATTTGAAAGAATTCTGAATGAGTAACATAATGAACGTAATTTTGTGTTTAATTTTGTTATATGTACATTCCATTTGAGGTTTGACTGAATTCACAGACCTACAAATTTCGTTACCTGAACATCACGTAATTGCATATTATTCATTTTCAATGGAGCATGCGATTGCTGATTCGAAAGGCAAAAATGCATTGAAACTGTTTTCCTTCATTAACTATTAATTTTTGATTACAAAACCATTTTGAAACTTCTAAAATCGTACTATTTATTGTTTCTTTTTTGCAAAGAACATTCGCGTCATTGGCAAACAGAACCGTTCTTCCGTTTTTAATAGTCGATGGCATATCGTTTACGTATAACAGAAAGAGGATAGGACCTAAGATCGAGCCTTGCGGAACCCCATATTCAATTGGTAAAGAATTGGAAAGATAAGTCAATAATGTCCTTTCGTGCCAGTACTGTATTTCTACTCTTGGAGATCACTGTTTAAGGTACGAAGTTATCCAATCATGAATTCCATAAGAAGGTAATTTTGATGGCAAGATGTTATGGTCAATAACGTCAAAAGCTTTTGAAAGATCTAAAAATATTTCATTTTGGTGCTTCATTTTGGTCAATTGATAAAGCAACGTCTTTAAAAAAAGAAAAAATGGCAGAGTCCGTAGATTTTTATTTTTTAAACCCGTGTTGTGAGGCTGAAAACGCTTCGTTTTTCCTGAGAAAAGTTTCCATTCGCGTATAGAAAAGTCTTTCTAATATTTTAGAGAAACCTGATAAAAGATAAATTGGCCGGTAATTTTGAATTTCATTTTTGCTCCCCTTTTTAAGAAGTGGCTTAATTTTTGCTCTTTTGAAAATATCTGGAAATATTCCTGTGCATAAAGAAGCATTGAAAATGTTAGTTAACGGGTGTAAAGGCAGGTACACAAGTTTTCAATAAACAAACCGGAAATTCATCTAAACCAATGATGTTGAATTTGACGGTTTTAGTCCCTTCGTGAGTTCAGTCGCAATTCTAGAAAAGTGTTGGTTGAAGAGCTTTGCCACTTTTTCAGGACTACTGGCTTCTCCTTCATTGTTACTTACGAGTGTAATAATCGCATTAACTTCCTACGCTCATGTTAGGATGTTTAACAAAACAGATTACATTACAAACAAACTTACAACCAAAAATTTGATTTGATAATTTTGGCTAATCTTTAGGCTGTATGGTGTGCTGAAAAAAATCCTATTTTGTAGCATATGCACATATTTACATTTGTAACCAACATTTTTTTCTTAAACGATTTCTACCATTTTAAACACATTATGTGCTAGTAATACTCTGCCTGAATAGGGGGTGCGGGTATGAAGGTTCTGTTCAGATAGGAACGTAATTGTTATCTTTTCTCCGTAGTCCCCTTTTGAATTTAATAAAGATAGAAATTATTATATCCGGAAATTGGAGCCCACTTTGTTGCTTATTCTTCCAGTCGAGTAGTATCAATCGGAGTGAATACATTCACTTAGGTCATCTAGTTGCGCTGAAGTGATCAAAAACGTTTTCTGAAGTTTGAAAGTACATTTTCAAAAAATGTCTCATCGTTGTTGTGTTACCAGTCCCTACTTCTACCAGGAACTACTTCTGTGTTATCTGTGATGAGTGCACAATTAAGAAGTACCAAAGAAATATAGCACATTTCGTCAAAAATTGTATTATGCATATTTTGGTTTGAGAATAGGAGATAAAAATAAAATGTGGGCTCCTCACAAAGTATGTCACGGCTGAGTAGAAAAACTTCGCTTATGGTACAAAGGAGAATTACAGTATTTTAGAGTTGTAATCCCAATGATGTTGAGGGAGCAAAAAAAAAAAAAAATGGGGATGACTGTTACTTTTGTACTTGTAATGTTCAAAGTTACAATTCCAAAAAAACATAAGTTGATTAATTATCCTAATCTTGAATCTGCTATTCGTTCGGTATCACACGGTCCTGGATTGCCAGTTCCTCAGCCCCCTCGTGACTTGGACAGTATTGAGCATGAGTGGGAGACAGAGAAGCTTGTGTGGTATAAAAATATGAAACAAACGGTGAGTTCGAACCAGACAGTTCAATGAACGATCCTGAGCTTTTTTCTCAATAGAAGTTGAATGACATGGTGAGAGATCTTAGACTTCCGAAAGATGCTGCTCAGTTACTTTGCTCCCGGCTTAAAAACAAAAAAATACTACCAGGTACTTCCTTTTCATGGTATCGATATCGCGAAGCAGTTTTTATTCCTTACTTTAGACAGGATGAGAATATTGTTTATTGTCAAGACATTCGTGGACTAATGGATCAACTTGGTGTACAATATGAACTGAATCATTGATGTCTTTTGATAGACTCATCAAAACGAAGTCTCAAAGCTGTTTTGTTACACAATGGCAATACTTATGCTTCAGTTCCAGTTGGCCATTGGGTACATGTAAAGGAAACATGCGACAATTTCGCATTAGTTCTCGAACAAATTCGTTATAATGAGCGTAAGTGGTTGATTTATGGAGACTTGAGTTTTTCAAATCTTCCATCCGTCTACCGGTGAACAACACTAGCACCTAAATTATTCTTAGGATTTTTTTCCAAAATAAAAATTGCCCGGTCGATCTGGTCCGATCCGAACGTCTGCGATTTTGAAAAACCATTCTTATATTTTGAGGGTTATGTACATGAAGCCTCTAAGACAATTTCAAATTTTTCTCAAAATTGGCTCCATTTTTTTCTTGAAATTTCTTGTTACTTTGTCTCTAAATGCTTATGTAATATAGAGGAAGTATTGTAATACTGCAGGGAAAATGGTGAGTTTGAAGATCACTGTCACCCATGTTTCGAGAAACTAAGTAAGAAACTATTTGAAGTAATTGTACTTACAAATGTAAAAATGTATAAGAAATATCCGTAATGTAGTTATTGACGTGAGAGATGTTAAAAAACATTTGTTTAATATTTCATAAATCAAACGAATACGCCAAACGGTGATTCTGCCATGTTATACAGTGTATTAAGCACTATCCAAACAAAAGTTGAATGAAAACATTTGGAGTCGTTTGCAAGAAAATCTTGATGTTAATATTTTTTTTTTTACATTTTGCGCCCATATTTCCCTTAAAATTGCTCGAAAACTACTAAAATACATTAGCTAAAATAGGAAAAAAAGCAAAATGAAAATCGACTAAAACAACTCCAGAAGTACAATTAAGTGATTTCTATTGTTAAAAGTCATAAAATTATAGCAATAATTGCCGAACTTCCGGGCTTTACGCAAGGATAACACATGCTATTTACACATAAATGAATCCGCGGATGTCTCAGTTGGACAATTCTACTTCGACTTCTTTTTTCCTACGCTAAGCTTCCTGATTCCCAAATGCCGATCAGTCTAATTATTTCTTGACAAAAAATAAATGAAATTACCACAGAAGTTTAAATATTTAACTTTTTATTATTCGGTCTCTCAGCAAACGAAATACTATTTTATCTATCCTTCGATTCCCAAACTTAGTTATGGTACTCCTAAGTGCGTCGCTTTTCGCGCCTGAATGATCTCTGACAAAATTACAGTTCTTAAAAAAATGTACTTCCGTTTTCACTTGTTTTTCAACTTTTTGTAATCAATTTTATAATTGGTCTTTCCCATTCGCAGTGACTTATTTCGACCGAATGCATACACTTGTATTTACACAAGTCATCATTGGTTGCATATTCCTTCTTGACTATTTCATCTGAACAATTTAATAAAAATTTATTTTCTAAAATCAGATATGTGTCAAATTATGCCTGGGTTCAATCACTAGCATTAGTATTTAACGCAAAATATTCATCGTCCTTTTCAGTCTCGAACACACATGAGTCCTGAAATTCGCGTCGTAATATTTACATTTTATTTTCGTCAACACAAACATGGCCACCACATGTCCTATTTGTAACTATGAAATACATCTCATTTACCTTCATATTCGGGATCTAATGATCTAAAATGAGTCACAGTCTCGCTAAATTTGCGTTAATTTTCGTTGGACTTCCTGGTGAATTTCCCCAAACGTGAATTTCCGTTAAAATTTCAAAATAAACAGATTTCAAGACAGATTTTAATAAAAAATTGAAGTAATTTTTCAGAAACTTTCGAAAATATTGTTGAAGCTTCATGTAAAGTACCCTCCAAAATCGAAATGTCCGTTTCAAACTCAGAGGGTTTCGAGTTGAATTGATCGAGGAATATCAATTTAAAGAAAAAATTGAAGCCTTTTTGAAAAAGAATTGAAAATGTCCCAGAGGTTTCATGTAAAAACTCAAAATTTAAAGAATGTTTTTCAAAATCACAGAACTTTGATTTCGGCCACATCGACTGGAGAATGTTCATTTTGAAAAAAAAAAAAAAAAAAAAAAAAAAAACGCTAGAATAGTTTAGGCGCTAGTGTAGTTCACAGATGGGCGGACACAGATGCCCTTCGTAAATTTCCCCAAACGTGAATTTCCGTTAAAATTTCAAAATAAACAGATTTCAAGACAGAGTTTAATAAAAAATTGAAGTAATTTTTCAGAAACTTTCGAAAATATTGTTGAAGCTTCATGTAAAGTACCCTCCAAAATCGAAATGTCCGTTTCAAACTCAGAGGGTTTAGAGTTGAATTGATCGAGGAATATCAATTTTGAAGAAAATCGTTCTTGTTTTAGCGCTAGCTTTGATCACAGACGGATGGACAGAGACGGATAGTCAGACGGACGGACTAATGGAGGAACAAACACTAATTTTGCGGAATATCGATTTTTTGGTATCAATGGCCCAAAAAACATGGATTTTAATTGCACTATCTGTTAGAGGTATTAATTTACAGTACATAGGAACAAGATTTATACACTTTTTTGTTATCAGCAATAAGGGGTTTTCAGTCGAAAATTCGTTATTTTCCGGCGCACGAATACAATACTATCACTTCTTACGAAGTACGAACGAGAAATTGAAAATGCTCTCATTTATGTTACACATATTTGAAAGTGAAATAATTACTGCTTTCGTGTTTAGGCGTAGCATAATGGATTGAAATTCTGTTCGCGACAGGGGGACGAAAACAGTTTACTATCGTTAGTCTATAATTCACATTTCGATAAACTCATCAATAGTGTTTATATCAGCGCTACCAACTTGAAAATATGCTGTAATTAAAGACGCATCTTTATGCAAACCTTTTAAAAACACGACAACCACTTTGGTAAATAATAAAGAGGTTTGTTTTAGTTGTATTTGCGAGTGAACAGTAAAAATGGTATGTGGTCTTATGAATCATTTTGTAACTTTCGAAGTTGATTCGTATGACGCCTTAACACTCTTGTCGGCAGAGTGGTAGACCTCACCAGAGGTCTGCTGACGTCGGGTCGACGCAAATGCTAACCCTGAATGTTGCCGGAACCCTGGATCAGCGCGGTAGTCCTGGCTGGGAAAGACGGCTCGGGCAGCTCGGGGTCACAGAGCGGGCGTCACTGGAGGACCTACACGTAAACACTGAGCGTTATTATCGATGTGGGTCTTTGGGTCACGTAATTTCATTGCGCAAAACCCTGAATGGAAGCGGTGCGTTGGAATGTCCGAGGGGGACCAGAAGGCGAAAAGTGTGAGGTCGAGCTGAGAAAAAGAAAACGTTGCATTCGCAAGATCTGTTATCTGTCTTTGTTAATATTCGATAATCGGAATCACTTCTTTTTCGATACTTCTAGCAGGATAACTACTAACACGAGTCATCACATCTCGTGAACTCCAATTCAATGGCCTCGGCTATTTTGGCAGGAGATAGCACCATGTTACAGGCTACTGTATTAGGTTAATCGCGGGCGTGTGCGCATATATTGTAGCCCATTTTATTTGATTCTGAAAGGAACACGAAATTGAGTTACACGCCAAGAACATGGGAATGGAGACCTCGGATAATCGCCATCTCATGGACAATGAGAGTTAAAAAATTGAAACTGGATGTGTTCACTTTTATGTAACATGGGATTTTAATTTACGTAGGTTTTTAAATATATCCTTTCAACTTGTGTGGAGTTTGACGACACCAGCCATTTGAAATGAAGGAATGGCATTTTGTGCAATAATTGTTTCATATGACTTCTTGGCTGTCCGGGTGACGTCCCGTCGTTGGCTGAGGCCAAAGACGTAGGCCTCTCAGCAAACGACGCGGCGTCACGCGGACAGCCAAGAAGGCATGAACTCGAGCCGCGGAAGCTTGCGTGTACAATTGTTTCATATGTTTGGTGAAAAGGGCATCATTGCTTCGCCACGCATTCCATATCATACATTCATAATGAACGCATATGCTTCACGTGTGTCTCAAATCTTACTCCACTACTAGCTGAATGTGCTTTAAACTTTACCCTGCGCAGACGCTTTAAACTTTTAAAAATATTTTCAAATGTTAAAAAGTTCTACTGTTCAAGTTTTAAATAAAAAGTTACTATTTTTAATCCTTGGGTGTGATACGTAAAAAAATAATCAATTGAGAATTAAAAATAATAAAATAAAACCAAAAATTAAAGGCGCAACTATTCTTCTCGGGCGTTCTTTCGGGATACGGCCACTACCTACTCCACAATACTGTGTTGAAGAACCTAATACCACAGTTTAGTATACTTAACTGTGCAAATACGAACGGTCCCTGAAGAATTGTTGTGATGAGTACTTTCTTTCCATGTATTATCACGCGTCTTATTAAAGAATATGTATGCATCAGCAACTCCAATTCTAGAACGCGCCGTTCAATTCTTTTAGATTTATATTAGAATATATATTTTTTCTACAAATTATCTTATAAAGGGGAGTATCCCATTAGCTCTATTACATATACTATACATAAAATTATCCTACAAAACGAGGTTATTTTTCGGGGTGGTAAAGCTGATGACGAATCTTTTTCTTCCGAGTGATCGAATCCCTAAACAGCATACTGTAATCAGTGGCGTCGAAGCGATAGACCCGACGAATCAAATCGAATCAAATACAGCGATAGCGACCTGTCACTTCATCGCCTCATTGGCGTAATATTTAGCTGTCTTCACAGCTGGTTGCGGTGTTTCCTGAGGCGTTAGAGCTGGGGTACAAAGTTCGCGCGGCCACCGCTAGATCGCAGGGTAAAAAATGCAAAACCATGTTTTTGGAATTTCTTAAAATCTCCTGGACGGATCCGTAAACAAATCATCAGTTTTCCACTAGGTGACCGAAACATGTCTCACCAGTCACTATTGGTGAACACAAAAGGGATCTAACCGTGTGTGACAGACGGACTGCGCGCATGGACCCGGCAGTATCTCGGAGCTTTTGTCAGAAATGGACGAAGGAGGAAACAAAGGAGGCGATATGGTGTTTTTTCTATACACCTTTTACTAAAACGGAAAGTGTGGAACCAGAAATTGTAGTTTTCAAAACAGGAGAGAGGGGAAGCTGTACTGGAGATATACCCCAGGTTCAAAGAAGTTGATCAACCAGCGGTGATACATACTCAGCAGTAGAAACTTCACAGCATAAAAACTTGCTGACATCTAAGTTTATTTAGGGGGTAATAATAATAATAATAATAATAATAATAATAATAATAATGATAATGATAATAATAATAATAATAATAATAATAATAATAATAATAATAATAATAATAATAATAATAATAATAATAATAATAATAATAATAATAATAATAATAATAATAAGCCCCATTAGTTACTTATGTGTCAAGTAATGAAGGAAGAAGAGATCTCAGACAATTTGAAGCCCTCTGGTACAATGCACTAGTAGGGATGGGAAAGTATGTAGTCAGTCATCAGGAATGAGGCAGGTCATTAAATCTGACTGAAGAATGGGAAATAGAGGCATTGTTAGTGTAGCAAGAAGCATTGCGAAGAAAACTATGCAAGACACGCAGAATAACACAGGCACTAGACTTCTGATGCTACTAAACATAAACTGTGAGACAAGACATGATAAAGTAATCGTGGACAGACAAACCTCTCCATGGACAGTATCTAAAAAGAATGGGCAAGGAGCAGAACAATAAAGATCAATCATTTAAATGGCTTAAAAGGGGGAGATGAAGCCAGAATCGGACGCAGTTTTACTCGTAATAGCTGCCCAAAATCAGGCGTTGAGAACTCTTTATGGTAGAGCATTGATCGTATCGTCTCATCTTGTCCAAATCCAGCAAAGACCGAATACTTGAAAAGACACGACAGGGTGTGTCGTTACCTCCACTGGCAGATCTGTACTGCCCTCGAAGTTCCAAACACATGCCCCAAGTGGTACGAATATTCAGCAAAACCGGTGACGTCTCTTGGACTCGATTCTATATTGTACGACCAAATTCAAACGGATCGCACGATAGCGGCAAACAAACCGGAGCTTGTCCGCCGGGATTTGGAGAAAAAATCGTCTACATGTAGACAAGTGCAAGAAATTGCTTTATTTGGAACAGTCCATATTTTGTACAAAGTTGTTTGTAGAGGCAACGACAGTTCCTCGATCTGGTCCTTCGGGAGCTGGTTGTAACGTGGAGTAGATTTTATATTCAGCCGACTCATAACATCGTTTGTCGTGATGGAGTGAGGAATAATAATAATATAATCATAAAATAATAATAATAATAATAATAATAATAATAATAATAAGGAAGAGCAACGTCTTAAATGCACGTCACACATCACTACAAGAATGTTTTATTTTGTTAGCATAAACATTGAACATACCTTTACTGCGTGTCTACTAGAAACTTGCCAAAGTCGGCGCCAGAAAATTTCAAGTAGCATCCTAGTTTATAACATAAATGAAAACACTTATTTTTAATATTATGAAGTTTCATATTTCCCAGTCATTTCCCAGTCATTTCGGATTTTCTACGGGGATGGCTTATCAGGCAATTAACACGTATTATCTCTGAATAACTGAGCACGGGTTGCACATTGGTGTCAGACATAACTTATATCAATAATTTACGTAATACTATTCGTTCATTTTTTTTAAATCTACCGAAAACTTACAGTATATTTTCCTTATCGAGAAGAGTACATCATATGCATTATAATTTATTTCATTTTTCTTCACCGTTACAAATAATATGAGACGTTATGAGCTATATTATTGCCCCATTAGTTGCTTACTGTTTAATATGATGCAGGAAAAACATAAAAGCTTCAGAATTGTTAACTTGATTTGTTTGGCTTTTTTGGAAACGTACTATTTTAAAGCATTTATTCAATCATAGATCGAAGTTCAATTTGAAAGGGCTTGCGAAGTGAATCTCTCTAAAATATTTCATAAAAAGTGCAATTGTTTTAGGCAGAAAACAGATGTTTGTTATATTTTATAAAACCTTAAAACCCTTTATTTTGGGACAAACTTCGACCAATGGTCAAAGTGTTATTGTCAATTCAGTCACATCCCAGCTGGCATTGCTCTTCTTTTTCAGATCTGAAGCGAAGTTGCTTTATCTTTGCTTATACTACTTGGATATGATAGTTATATGGACAGACAGGAACGTTTAATGCCTTTACTATAGGGAAGCGTGAGGAATTAACTGTCGCGAACAGAAGTATTGGACTGATTATGAAAAACGAAGTTCAATTTTTTTTTAAAATTTCATTAATAATACATAAGGTAATTTAATTTTATTTACCGTTTTAATGGGTTGAGCTCAAGTTCTTTTAGTAATTAGAAAACAGGTTTATCAGTTTGATTCGTTTCAAACACCATATCTGATGTTTCGTGTCTTAAAATAAAAGTGTATTCAGAACATGAATGTCAGCAAAACATGGTTTGTATTTTCCTTTGGGTAATTATTCTCAATCTTGTTCTTCACGAACAATAATAGAAAGCTGGAAAACAACCATATAACTGAGATTTTTCTCTGTAAATGCACCAAAATGTTAACTGAAATAAATATTTCCCAAATTAATCAAATAAAAGTCAAATTAGCCAAATGATAAGCTTTAAACGTGAAATTTAAATATGACTTTCAAAAATATTGTTTTAAAAGAAAATGTTTTTGCCAAAAATATGTATTTTCAAATACTGAAGAAGATCTCACATTTGAGATTGAAGCGTCAATGTTTAATTTTTTTTAAATTTATGCCTGGAATCATCGATTATTATTTGATTGATACTAATCCAGTGATCTCTGAAACATATTTACCAAATTTATCACCATTGCTAAAAATGTAGGTCATTTCTGATTCACGTCAGCTTGGCTTGCTGAAGCAACAACACACGTTGTGTCAGGTAGGGAACCACGTAAGGGTCGCGAAGGAGCTGATGAGTGTGACAAATTGCTGAGGTTAGCTCGAGTCGCCAAATTCAAACTCCACGCCGTTGATAACTGTATGGCTAACAAATTCGTGTTTACCTCCAACGTGTGCGTCCCAAGTTATAGCTGTCGGACTGATCGATAAATTGATATTAGCTAATAATCAATAATATTTGTGAATAGAGTGCAGGGTAAGGTTGCAACCCTTCCTCCAAATTAGTTCTCCAGGAGTTAAGCGAGGAAATAAAATAGGGTATCATTGAGCATTGACGTCTGTCCGTGCGTCTATCTGAGAACAACGCTCAATGACAGCCGACTTTCGTAAACACTCCATCGAGTAGACAATTCAACAATAGTAGTTTATGCAATTACTTTATAATGTTAAGCTTTATTGCATGAGTAAATGCTTTGAAACCGAACGATGTTTGCAGCGAGTTTTCACAATTGTACAAATGCAATAAAGCAACATTAAAAACGAGTTGTTTACACTATTTTTCATAAGAGCATTATAAGAGATATATAAGAAGGTCGAATTTTTTAAAAAGAGAAGACAAACAACTTGTGACGTTTCGGGTATTTGACATCTGTGCGAGAAAACGGTAGTTGGCTGTTCCTTCTCTTGCTGCGATTGGCTGAATGTGAGAAGATGCAATTATTCCTGCCATAAACTGCAAATTCATAATCTGTGCCGTTGTTCCTATATGTAATATATAACTACCTCTTGCACGTTGTGTAGTCAGAATCCACTGTTTACATGACTAGGGTTGTCTTTCCCTATTTCCCTTCCATAATTCCCTTCATAAGAGAGCATGTGGCACCATTCAACTGTTTTCTTATTTCCATGATTCCAGGATACTCTCGATCCAGGCAAGTTATGCAGTGTATATTGAACTCCGTATCGAAGGCAATAACTAGCAAGAACGTATCAGTAAAAAACAAAGAATATTTCTTTCTCACGCAGTGCCAGTCACGAGAATTCCCCGCGAACGTCGCGCGTGACTGTATCGGCAGGTGTCCCAGCGTGCGTTTGGCACTCGTGCCGGCAGTTAGTATTTCTGGTGCTTCAGAGATAAGAAGCCTTATGCGCCGCTGCACGGGATCGAACTCAACACGTGCAGCAACACGTGCGATGTGGGACTCCACGTGCGCATTATCGGAAATGTCATTTCTATAGACAGAAGTTGATTCGGGCAATTTGAAAGAATGGAAGCAACAGAGAAATACATGAAAAATAATGACATAGGTATGTATTCTCTGTTTGACTTGCATAAGCTAATACTAGATATTACCTTAGTGTTTAGAAAGTCTTCCTAATGAGAGGAGCCATCAACAAAGAGTTAAAAAATATTTCTGAGACGAATAAATAATGAATATATATATATATATATATATATATATATATATATATATATATATATATTCATTATTTATTCGTCTCAGAAATATTTTTTAACTCTTTGTTGATGACTCCTATATATATATATATATATATATATATATATATATATATATATATATATATATATAGAGAGAGAGAGAGAGAGAGAACATTCACCAACTGATTGTATTATAGTTAATTTAAATTCGACTTGGTCATTAACAAATTTTAGAATGCCTTTTTCTTTGCAAATTTTTACATTCCTTTCTGAAGCTCCGCATGCTTAAACGACAAAATGATCTCGCGAACACTTCTAGTATCTTCGTTTCACCATAAATTTTTGTTACACACGTGCAAGTTTTTAAAGTACCAATTTCCTTGCCAGGACCAATTTCTAAATAAAATGTCAAAATTTACATTCTCTTCATCCCTTTCACCTCAATTGTTGCTTCAACCAGAAAATTATTCAAGTCAAATACGTTTCAACAGAAAAACATTTTCCACGTCGTGTGTCCGTCTTCTATGTCAACTTCCTTCGATCTCTGTCTGCACGACCGACCTCTAAGAAGTCTCTGCGATCTCCCGTTGCTTCTCGCAATAATTTTTGGGCGATCGCCCCCTGTTCGTCTTTCCGGCGGAACTAGTTTCTTCTTCTTCTTCTTCTTCTTCTTCTTCTTCTTCTTCTTCTTCTTCTTCTTCTTCTTCTTCTTCTTCTTCTTCTTCTACTTCTTCTTCTTCATAACTTTCACGCATCATCGTTCCTTTGTCAACCAATCACGTTTTTGAATTCTCTGTAATCCTTTGATGCATTAATTTTATGCATTAATTTGTGGGAAACATTTAACTACCACTACACTTATTTATTTAAAATTGAAGTCATTGATATTACATGGTTGATTTCAATATTTAAAGCAATACTTATAGGAAATGTTAGCTCAGAACTATAAACAGACACGGATTTTGCCCAAAAGTTAAGAGAAAAAAATGTTTTCAACAATTATGTAAAAAATATTTTACATACCGCTACGCGTGCGTGAAGGTAATCTTAAGACATCAAAAACATGTCCAAAATATTTTATCGCATTAAGATAGCGAACAATGACGATTTGTTTCCACAAACCTGATGAGTAGAGATGAAACATATGATTCGTAATAGAATCATTTTTATTCGATCGTAGAAAATTTTATCCTGGAGAAAATGCTATGGAAAGATGACCATCCATACAAAAACCCATTATGTGTTGCTGTTAGATAGGTATTACACTTGGTTCAAAGGAATATGAGACGAAAAACGTAGAAGTTAGCAGATTATGGTATGTCTGGGTAATCACATGCAACCCGCAACACACATTACACCGCAACACACTTTACTATCGTGTTAAAAAGGAAACGTTGCGCCCTAGGGCTTTAAAATAAGGATTTCGTGTCCCTAAGAGGGACACAAGTTAAGATCTTAGCATAGCAAATTACTCGCACTCCAAGATTGTTCTTTGTTTTGAGCAAGAAGGGTGGCTGCCTCAACCGACCCAGGCACTAGCTTCGCCAGCGCTGGAGTGGCAGCGTGGGGAGGCCCGCAGCTCGCGCCCGCGGCCTCCTGACGCTGAGAAACGCCCCTCCTCCTCGGGCCGGCTATCGCATCCCGCCGCCGACGATAGCGCTCGATTATGGGTTTTGACGCGCGTCGGCAGTCAATCGAGCCTCCGCCCCTCTCGCTCCGTCCTTGAAAGGTCCACGCGCTCGGGCTTGCACGTAAGACGAAAGCAGGGGTTAACACGCACTCTCTTTTAAAGATCGCCAGAAATAGAAAGGAATAACAAAATCGGCCTCCTTAGGTGGCTCAGGGAATCAACGGATGTCACTGCAGTGCCTCTGACCGTGAGGCCCTACGGTTCGAATCCCGACGGTGGTAGGATTTTCGACAGTAGTTAGGTGGAATTCAGCCGCTGCCTGGAGAAGAATTCTATCGACCGGCTGCTCTGATCGGCAGTTTTTCGTGGATTCTCCGATAAACACCAGGCGAATGCCGAAGTACTCTAACAAACAGACCGTACGCGATCTTTCCTTCCTCTTCCTTGTCTTAACCTCACCCCTGACTTCCACACATTTCCACCTTTATACACGATACAACCCCACAGATGGGGTGCTTAGGACTTCTCACAGCTGGAGCGATGCCCGCTGGTGGGAGATACCTGGTAGGGGGAAATCCGCTAGTCGACATTTAGGTCGGCCCAAGATTTCACCGTTCATTGTAGGAAATGTCACTGCCACCTTTCAAGAAAAAAACATATGCACTGCACTTTCGGGACTAGCTGCCGCGGATGACGCGTCCTGAAACACGAAATAATCAATCTCAAAATTGTGGATCGGCTGGATGAACGGGACTTCTTTCTTGGTGTGTGCCGATTCGATGTTTCTAAGTTTTCGAGGATGCTAGGTAAGGCATGAGGTGATGATGGAGATGATGCCCTGTGAGTCTGTGATGCCTGATGAGCTGAAGATGGAGAAATGACAGGCGCGGTCCAAGAAGTGCATGGAGAAATTTGCCGTGGAGCAATTTCTCTTCTATTTATAAACTGAATGATCAAAATGTGAATCCAGGAATTAAAAAATGAAGTCAGTAAGTTAGTTTGAACCTATGTATGGTATTCCCTTCAATTACTTTTTTTTCATATTAGACATCCTGTTTTGATTCCTCAAAATAATGAACATTTAAGTATTTTCTAATTGATGTGCAGCTTTCCACATATCATACATTCAAGGCAAAATCATCAGTGGAAGTGTGTTTTGTATGGCCCACCATCAGTAATTTGTAAACCCTTGATGTAAACATTTGGGGGCGTTTTGGAAAGCGTGCTATCAACCGATAGAGGGAGTGGCTGAAGATAACAACAGAATTCGCGAAAACAATTTAATCGACCGACGAGATTGCACAATGCGATGCCTACGTCTGGGGATTGACACGTGTTCTCACGAACATATCGTCTTGTTTTTGTGCGCCTAAAACATCATACAGCGTTTTTTGCGTTCAAATACACTTATGATAATGAGTAATTTTAACTTGTTCCTTTTATTTTTGGAGATTCTATAATCAGGATTGTCCTTGTAAAAATATCATTTTGAAGACCTTTGCCATTAATTCATCCGTTTGACGTAGGGGATATACGAAAAGTAACAAATGAACTGTAAAATACACTAACAATGTAATCTATTTATCTTATGTGCAGTTAAAATTGTAGATCTTAAAAGTGCTTGATCATTTCTGGGCCAAGATTCTGTTGATCAACAATAGATTGTGAATGAAAAGCATCTTTACATACTTTTTAGGATAATAGTGGGCCAAGAGAAAACTTTGAGTTGACCCATTTTTCAAGATGCTAGCAGGGAGGTATGCCCATGACTCAATGCTAATGCTTCGAGACCAGAGACCCTTAGATATTGAGCACTGTTGTCAGGTTTAGTTTCGGGCACACTGTTTGGATTCCTACGACAATGCCCACTGATCACAACGGCTTGTCGAGGGAATCGAGGTCGAGGTCGAGGCAATCGAGGGAGCTCAGAAGTTGAGCAGACAGCACAAGCAATAACAGACGTTATAAGAGATCTCCTAAGAATAATTTCACAACGCAGGTGGACGCGTTTGTGGGAATGAGAAGTTTGGCGAAGATCGGGTCTATAATAAAAAACTTGTAAGGGTAATCCTGTTAGTGATCCCCGTATTGTTAACAATGATGTATTAGATGGAAGAATGAAATGACAGCATGGAGCACTGCAGATTGAATAACAGTGTCACTTCAACCATTCTGCATTTGTTTCAGAGAGGAGCTTCTATTCAAGTAAGCGACGATGTGGGTAATTTTAACAGCAAAATACTACAGATTTATACGCATTAAAGAGAGAAGAGCAAGACAAATAGGGGTGCGTTCGATTCCGCGAAGGAATGTTATTTGATGAGGAATCTGAAAATCGACATTTTACTTATCTGGAGGCAGTGTGGAACCGAAACAAACCTATTACCGTGCTGCGTAATTCTGTTTTCTGAAAGATCTCCATTCGGCTAAGAGTCTGAAAAACGAATTTTTCTCATCTGTAGGGAGCTTGGATCTCAAATCAAACCAAGAGCAACCTATGAAACATCCCAACATTGACATGACGAACAGGTGTTATGTACAGGAATCAGCGTTGTGTGCATAGCGTCTTCCATATCATTCGAGGGAGTCATCTCGAAATTGTCACATCATTCGATATCTCATGATTAGTTAGTGAATCTCATACTGTGAAGGGAGAGAATGCTGCAGATTATTCTTTCTCCATATTTAGACTCTATTAAACGTATTTTGATAACGTTTTAATTATTTGTGACCATTTAATTAATCCAATTTCCCCACAAAAAACTCGAGCATAATCTCAAAAAGTTCATATCACTCAGGACTATATGGAATATTCTCTTGAATGTAACATCCGAGCTAAATAAAGTCGTAAAGTTTTATGATCGGAGTTGCTTTATCTAATCCTCTAATTATTTTGCAGTATATGTGGGACAAGGAAAACAATGATTTTTATATTGGTTTCTAAGTCCTATCATCTCAGGACGCTCAGTTAAAAGTTAACTAAAGCTTATCTGTGGATTGCATGTTTTGTCAGAAAACATTAGTCACGCAAACAATAGAATCAAGTAGCGAGATTAAGCCACGTGGAAGCGTATTTGGGAATTACTTATCTGCAAAATAATAACTCCAAAAGAGATGTCTGCGTATAACGATGAGTTTAGATATGAAACATTTGTCACAACATGTTGGAAATATGTAGTAGTACACAATATTTTTAATGGGACATTACATCCCGTTTTCAATAGTCGGAAATATTGCATTGTATGGTACGTGAATGTTTACATATTCTCTTTTTGTATGAGAGATCATAATAATCAAAAATTATTTCGGATTATCGGATTCCAATACCTGCGCCTTTATGACTGACCTTCTTTAGGGAAGTGAATGAATTAATTAATAGAGATATGATGTGAAGGATGAAACACTGGAATTATGGTCTAAAACTATCAATAACTAATTGACCTACATTTGGACTGAGGAGAGGAAAGAGAAACATGGAAATAAAAGAGATAGAGAAGCAAAGAAAAGAAGAAAAGAAGAAAGAGGCACAAAGTTGAATAAGCGTAGTCCATAGTGGTTCATTCTCAGAAGAAAAAAACAAAAAAAAAAGTGCACATCGTTTGAGTGTAGGTCAGGGTTTCACAAATATTTTATTTGCTATCATCATATGTTGATTTAGGAATTATTTTAATATTGCAATACAATAATACGTAGGTTTAATATTTACTTTGAAAAAGCCAACACATTTTAATGCTATTTGAGAACAAATGAAATAGAAACACCAATCGGTCGCCAACTTTCGAAAATCATTGTGTTTTAACCGTAGCATATCTTTCGATGTTTTTTTATTAATGACAGGTCTGACAAAATATTATCTTGTTTTAGAATTGGTTAATTATCATCATACTTTGGATGGCCTGAAGAGTATAATGACTGGAATAACAAAATTTATAAATATATTTTGCTATCTTCTCCCCATAAACATGCTGTAATAAAAGACATTGAATTAAGATAATTGAAATATGAAGAAAGGATCTCTTCCAGTCAATGAGAGCTTTACACTACAAGTTTCTGTACGTTCTTTGTTTGTCACACCTACTTATGTTTCCTAATGTCACTTTAAAGCTAGTGGTGCTACAGAATGACGAACTTCTTGTAATATTTTTCTATTTTCTTTGGTCTGGGCTAGCTATTCTGACTTACCGGACTTATTCATGCCGGCTGCCATTTATCGTCTCCCAAAGAACATTTTTTTAAAATTTTCACAATTTTTTGGTTTCCGAATAGTAGAACTGGAATATTACTTTAAGAATATGAAAGAAGAGTAAAACTTCGTCCTAAATGACAATTTTCATTGAAAAATTTGAAGCCGTTTCTAAGAAAATGACGTTTAAGCGTTATTGTAAATGTGAAATTTGAAGCTCTTTTTCACAAAAATAGTTTGAGTTTTCGATAAACTTCATTTGAAGCACTTCCACATCCAAAAGCAATAATGTATTCAAACCGCTGGAAATGAACATATTAACGGCGTGAAATTAAAAAAATACAGTTTTGTAATTTTCGGAAAAAACAAAAGAATAGAGCAAAATATCGTTTATGTCATATCACAGCGTACATTTAGCACTATCCCTACCAACAATTTGGAGCCTCTTTTGGGGAAAATATTGTTTTTGTATTCTTTTTAAAAATTGCCAATACTGCAGGCAATATTGCGCGAAAACTACTAAAAGTTTCAAAAAAATATACATGACCTTAATGAAAGAACTACCTTATACTGACCTTAATGAAAGTACCCTCCAAAATCCACCAAGTTCATTCTTAAGCGCGAGAAAATAAAAATCTGCATCTGATGAACACATTTTGTTTAAAAATATATCTTCATAATTGTATTTGTAGGAAGAAGCCGAAAAAATATTTGAATTTTGTCAATTGTCGAAAAGTCAGGGTTTTTAACCTATATGACATCTGCACCATTTTCTTAAACGTCCTTTAGACTACCCACAAACAAAGTTACATAAAAAATTATGGAATTGTTTTTGAGAAAAAATTATACAAAAAATAATAATTGCCTATATTTCGCGCAAAACTACGCCAAAAATACTCAAATTTTCGAAAAATGCTACATGACCTTACTTCAAAATCTCTCTTTAAGGAGCAAATTTTGTTAAGGGAAATAATGTCCCTCTTTAATATTTAAGTTGTAGGAAGACGCCGGAAATATTTATTTTTTGCAATTTTCGAAAAATCAGCGTTTTTTACAAACATGAAGCCTGAGCCATTCTCTTAAAGGTCCTTCAGAATATCAAACAACAAAATTTATTCAGAATCGATGGTGCTATTATTTTTTAATTTGATAAAGTACCAGGAGCTTCATATAAAGTACCCCTCAAAATTAAAATATTGATTTCAAATTCAAGAACCCGTGACATCAGTCAGATCGTTCGGAAAATATCAGTTTTGGAGAAAATATGTTGAACAGTTAACCGCTAGCGTTGTTCACAGCTGGACAGACATACGTTTTGTCGCCAATGGATGTTTCGGTATCAAGGACCCAGAAAACAGGGATTCTAGCTACGCCACGTATTATAGAATTTTTTCTAAATTTAGCAACTTTTTCTTTACAAAGGTCCTCTGAAAAGATATTTTCTCCTGAAAATTCACCGTTTTTCTCGCAACAATACATAAATTTCTCTTCTTAAGATGTTCCTTCTTAAGCGCGAGTAAAGTAGTAAAGTAAAAAGGAAATCATAAATAACCTATTATAATAATCGTAAACTTAATACAACATGACTAAAGTTAGATTTTTTATTTGAAAGAATTAGCACAAAGCCTTGGAAACTTTTCTAGTATTTGCCAGAAGTTGACACTTTTATTCGAAAGTACAGAACGTGAAAAGACCCTCTAGAAAGTGAGTAATATGTAACTGCCGAATCTACAAATTTGTTGATAATAGAATTCGTGCATTTACTATTTCATACTATTTTAATTTATTTAAAAACAAATGTACGAAGTTGAAACAGTATTTCAAGGCGATTTGGCAGCAAAAATAAAAGGTTTTTGCGGGCTTCCTACTTCACTGCTTTCCGGAGCATCTATAACTGTTTAACTTCTGCACGCGTACATTAATTATGACGAGCTTAAGTATGGATTTATTTGATTGTAGGTATTCATTTCAATGATAAGAAAATAAATTCAATAAAATAAGTTAAATTAAATACATTCAAATAAATGATAGAAAATGAAAATTTTGAGATGAATACACATGGAGACACGGCGAAAAGTAATGTTATGGATCTGTAACAGAACCAAGAGTTACAAAAAGAACGCCTTATAAGAACTTTCATAGAAGTACAACAATGAAAACTGAGAAACCATGGCGTTTTTTGCAACGATTGAGAAGAAAATATGTTCCCATTGACTGAGATGTGTAGATATGGACAGGAATTGCGGTATAATAATATTACATAACTGTTACTAAGCCCCAGAAAGTATGTGCTGTTTTAACACTAACAGTTTCTTTCTTTCTACTCCCTTTCTCTCTCCACCTCGCTATCTTCTAGGATATAACATGCGCTATTACGGAAATAATATTCTCAATTGACGCGCACGAAAACACTAAATAATTAATCAATCGATGTAAATGGGTATTGACACACTCCGTGAAGTTTACAACACTATCTTTTCCTCACTAATGTCGTATTAAATGAGTATTTCATTCTCCTAAATTAATGCCCATAATCACATCATCAATTCATAAAATACCATTTGCATCTTTGGACACCAGAAAATGTAAAGCATCTAAACAGATTTTAGGGATATAATTTCCATTTCAAATCCATTTCCATTTCAAATTTTGTGATCTACTTTCGATAAATATCAGATATAGAAGAAAATAGATCTTCCACGACATTGTTTATGAAATTGAATTCGAAAACCTTAGCATGCCTTTCACTCTTAAGTTTTCCTATCAAACCTTTTGACTATAATGTATTTATTCGACCTTGTATTAATTAATGTGAAAAATGTTTATAATATAATAGTAATAGTCAATGATATTATTAAATAATTAATATATTACATAAAATGAATATAATTAATATATTTTAATTAATTAATAATATAATATATAATTAAATCACGGTGCCCGAAACAAGGTCAATTAGCTGTGAATAGAATGATAGAAAACACGCAGTGAAGGCTGACCGAGAGCTGACTTACATCATGTAACAGAGAGAAACTCGGAAATGGGAGGTTTACATCTTAAGTTTCTAGAATCTCGTAAGATCACGCATTCACTTTTGCTAACCACGGTTTCTCTTCTCCTCCAGAACAATGATGCTTTCACGTTAGTGAGTATAACTCGAAAGGATGTTTTCATATACAGTTTAAAAAAATGTTCATAAATGATCAAATAGAGGCACATATTGAAGCACTGACATTATTTTGAAGATAATATAATGACAGTTACTGCAATAAATTAAGACTTAGAGCTTTAGGTCTGTTAGAGAAATTAAAAAAATCGTTAACAATATGTATTTTATAAACTCTACTCTTGCCTCGTTGTGACGTACTTAATTATTCCATTACTACAGTGAAGAAGAGTTGTAGTACTTCATGAGCATTTGCAAATGTAAGACACAAACAGTAAACTCAGAACGTTAGGCTGAGTGCTTACGCTTCATGAATGTTATCAGTGTACAAGAATCAGACTGATCACAGTCTGCAGAACCTCTTAATCATTTACAAGTGTTGACGAATACAGTTTTTGTATATCAGTGTACTATAATTATCAGTGTATATTTTACTAGTGCTACCCACCAGCTGCGCTGGGGTCACCAAATTGTATCAAATTAACGACTTAATAGTGGTCGGTGTGAAATGCTGTTCGATGGTACCCTCACAACATACCCAGAAAATACGTGGGACTTTACTTAGATATCCGCCTCAACTGGAAACATCACATAAATAACAAAGTTATGCAAGCAAAACTTAAACTATTTACTGAACAGTAATTACGCTTCGCGAAATATTTTCCAACTGCAAACAGCAGTAAATTGAAAAGCGCGACCTTAATGACTGAAGGCAATGGCAATTGTCAAGCGTCGTCAACAAGTAGAAAGTCAATGAAAGCGGCAATGGCCACTTCATTCTTATGTTCGGTTGTTTGCTTGATTCTCTTATTGTCTTTAGTATTGAGGTAGGCTTTTTCGTGAGTAAGGTATTTTATTATTTTTTGAGAACGAAGAATACACCGTCATTAATTTTATCCATGGTCGTGAAAATAAAAGATCGCGGGGAGAAGAAATAAAAGATCAATGTACAATTAATTCATGAGGAAAATTTCCAAAAGGGAACGCCAACCGACCAAAACATTTTATATGGACAGACGCCTCTACACCTCCAAGCTTCTGCGATCAGGGTGACCACCCTTATTTTGTGTGAATGAATAAGTGGATATTCGTCAAACTGTGACTGAAAATAGAACTATATGAATAAGTACGAGGTCTGTCAGTGCAGAGAAAGGCATGTTCCTGAGCTCGATTGCATGAATATTACATAGAAACGTTTTATACACCTTTCTCATGTAGAAAGTGTAAACGTTATCGAGAGACTAACGTAAGCGACGGAAATATAATCTTGTAAATGGTTTCTACTTCACCAATATATACGCAAAAGGATTTTTTCATTGAGGAAACATACATTTGTCCAGTGATAGCGTAAAAGTAAAACACCACCGATATGCAGTTAACGTCTGATGAGGCATTATTGACTACCATTTTATAGGAGCTCTTGTGCTGCTAGGGAGGTTGAGGGAAGATGTTTTACTTAACATTTTTGTCGATGTTATACAGGAAATATAAGATGGCATCACGCGTCAACACGCACCATACAGCGCCAGCGCAAATCACTTTTATTGTAACAAATTACTTTTAGAACCTTTAGAGAAAATATATTGGACGTG
This sequence comes from Gryllus longicercus, assembly GCA_038098605.1. Taxonomy (NCBI): domain Eukaryota; kingdom Metazoa; phylum Arthropoda; class Insecta; order Orthoptera; family Gryllidae; genus Gryllus; species Gryllus longicercus. The sequence goes on along the minus strand of JAZDUA010000002.1, from coordinate 3,379,502 downwards.
ATGGTTCGGTTGGGTGACTTTCTAGATCACCAGTCCTCAATCCTCTTGATTTTTATATGGGTCATGTTAAATGTACTGTTTATGTGGAAGACCCACCAGATCTTACGGAGTAAAAGAGTATACCCCGGCGTCGGTGGCGGTGGTGTAACGGGTAGCGTATCGGGCTGTTATACCCAAGTTGGCGGGCTCAAACCCGATCGAAACCGTGGATTTATAAGGGCGAAATAATCCTTCGTACTCCTTCCTTCGAAGGATAAATAAAGCCGGCTGTCCCATGTAAGTAGATTTACTAGCATGTAAAAGATCATCAAGTCTAAATGACGCCTCTGAGCTAAATTCAAATCGTCTGTTTCTTCACTAGTGAGTGAAAGGAGCGTAGCGAAATTTGCGTTGTCAGACGGAAGAGCGGGCCTGATAGCCCCAGTCTCGCCACATAAAATAGGGCATCAATTCAAATTCAAGTGTGATTTCACTCGCATTAACACATATATGTTGGTTGTTTACAATGACTCGAATGAGTGAAAATTTACCTTCAATGACTCACTACAAAAGTTCCCAATTTTTTCTTTTTCATTTTATTTATTATGTCAATTCAAATCAAAATGCATACTACTTTTAGTACTTGTACTACTACTTCTACTACTAGGAATGCACATCACGCCACAAACAAAACAGATGGTCCTACAGAATGGCACGGACTTTCTCATACTAGTTAGTCTTGCCACATACTCTTGCCAACTGCCATATAATCACCGCCCAAACAACATTTCTCTTTCTTTTCTCTAAATATTAGGGTGTCCTAAAGGTAGAACCAATACATTACTTTAAGAATATTAAAGATGAATAAATCTTCCTCCTACATGGCAGTTCGTTAAAATACTTGAAGCTGTTTCTAATGAAATAGCGTTTATTACTGTAACTGCGAAATTCAAGACTCTTTTTCACAGAAAATTTTTGAGTTTTCGAAAAACTTCAATTGAAATCATTTGAAGCACTTCCACTAACAAATCCAATAATGTACACCAATCACGCGAAATATACATAGTAAAGGCGTACAAAAAATTAAAAAAATACATTTGTCTATTTTTTGAAAAACAAACAAACAAACGAATACTCCAAAATTAACTTTATTAAACAATGCAATTATCACTATCCGTTGGAGAAGTTTGCAAAAAATTGGAACAATTAATGAGAAAATTACGTTTGAGCGTTTCTGAAAGAGCGGAATTTTGAGCTCATATTCCCAGAAAAACTGTTCAGTTTTCGAGAAACTTTATATGATATTATTTAAAGTACATGTACTTACAAATACAATAATGCAAACAAATATCCGCTAATTCAAAAAATTACCCTTATGAGAGACAAGTAAAAAATACATTTTTGTAATTTTTGAAAAAACAAAGGCATAGAGAAATATGGTGTTTATATCATCTTATAAAGTAAATTTAGCACTATCCCTACCAAAATTTAAAGAAAAAATTTGAAACAGTTTCTGAGAAAATCAGAAGACGCATACTGAGATGGTTCAAAATGCCACGGTCACCTCCCACCACCTGACCTGCCACCTCCCACCATTATCCAAGTTCTTTCACTTCTCATCATCACTCTATCTAATCATTCAGCATTCCCTGCAAAAGACAGGATGCCCTTGTCCTTAATGAGATCTTAGGTGACTAATAATAACAATAACAACAACAATAATAATTATATAAATAATAATAATTCTATTTTACAAACAATTTAAAGACAAAAATCGGAGCCGTTTTTAAGAAAATTTTGAAATGTCCGGGAGACTTCGTGTAAAGTACCCCCAAATTTTGAAGAAAGTTTTCAAAATCGTAGCGCCTCGAGTCGAGGTAGATCGATTGGGGAATATCCATTTTGGAAAATATTCTACGTTTTAGGCGCTAGTGGTGATCACAGAGGGAAAGACAGACGGAGGAACGGACGGACGGCGAACGTTTTGAAAAAAACGAATCTTTTTTTTTTTAATCTTTTTCGGTATCAGGGGACCACAAGACGTATTTCCCTTGAAATCTCGAAATCGATTTTCATCAGCATTACTTCTATACTCAGGATATACGTACGTATACGAGAAAGTAAAACATTTTTTTGCATCAAAATATATCTCCATTGTGCCAAGTAATGAACAACTTTCTCAAAATTAACTAGCTAAAGGGTGAAAAATGTAGATCTGACGAATACGTAACATTTACAGTGCGTGTCAATTAAAACAATGGTTTACTTTACTCATGTAATAATGATCTGGAAGAAATTGTTTTATCATAAAAACACGTATTTGTTTTCTATTTTTCGGTCACATAATAGTAGAATGGAAATATGGTTTTAAGAATGTCATAAAAGAGTAAAAGCTACTGCCACATGAACATTTCTGTAAAAAGAGCGTCTTAAAAAAAGTAAAATTTTCAGTTCATTTTCACAAAAAACTTTAATTTACTATTAAATTAAACTTTTGAGAATGTTTAAGGGCGCTTCATGTTTAGTAGCCCCAAAATTTAAAAAATAATATATCAAATGAACTATCTGCATTTTAAGATAATGTTATTCTGCTACTATTCCGATCTCAAGTTGATTGGATGTGAGACCAGGAATTTTTTTAAAACTCTATTTTAGAATTTCCCTTATCTAGCTCTAGTGGGGGAGCATCGCCCCAGCCAGAGGAAATTCTTAAGCTCCCGACTGGTATCTCGATATGTGTGTTAGTGTAGTGCGTATGAATATAATAATGTGTGTGTGTGTGTGTAAGAGGTGAGGATAGGACAAGGAAGAAGAATGGAATATCGCGCGGAGTCCATTTCCCATTTGTTAGGAAACTGTAACGGCATTCACCTGGCATTGTTCGGAGAAACCACGGAAAACTACTGTGTCAGAGAAGCTAGTCTGAAGCAGGCAGCAATAATACCAGACAGCGACTGAATTAGACCTATGTAACTTTTTTGTATAAACTTAGGGCGGCGGTTCGACTACGGGCCATGACCTGCCAGCGGCGTCCTAGCTTCGCGATCATGGTTGAAGGAGATACGTGGGGTTGGCATGAAGACATACCCACGCCGAATTCTGGTCTTCTCAACCTGAAAAGGCAATTTTCTCATCGACCCACAGAAACATATACTTGAACATTGAAAGGAAAACGTACACTATACTCTTGCCTGACCGAGAATCGAAGACGGGGGGGGGGGGGGCGTGATGGAAAGCAAGCACGCTGACCAATGAGTTAAGCCGTGAGACGACTGTGTAGCTTGTATAGAAAATTCGTCACCGTCAGGACACGAACGCTAGCACCTCCCGGTCAGAGTCGTTGCAGATTCAGCGGCAGTGCTGGCTCTGAGCTACACTCTGCTGGCCCTAGTCACGTTAGATTATATCATGAATATTATACGTTTATTGGACATCTTACTTGGCGAAATTGGACTTGTTATACGAGTAGGAGGAATCGCAGGAGTCGCGTGAATACAATAATTTTCAGAGAAATAAAACTCAGAGCCTGAGAAGTCAAATAATTCAGCGGTGAAACCCGATAAGGTTGGTAATCGCTTCCCTAAAAGAAATCTTTGTTTTAGAGAGAAGTTGGTCATTGAACTTTTGCTTAGAACTTAGTGGTACAATATCTGTTGAGAGATTATCTTTCTTATGTAATCTATTACTATGAAATTGTAAGGTACAAATGTACTCTGAAGACGACGCTGTCGTAACAGATTTCCGAAAACAAATTCTTTTTTGATTGTTCATCGTCTGCTTTATACCCGTGTGACAAAAATTACCAGAGGCATTTGGGGTCAGCGCTTAAAATAGCTGTTCGTAAATTAAACTGAAGCTTGTAAAAATATAAACATAGATAATATCTCTCTACTTTCTCGCGGGAACTATCAACACACGCTTGTTGACTTGACTCTGTTTTTGAAACAATCGCGGGTCAGCGAGTGAGCCCGTGCTGTCCGGGAGCTGTCTTTTGTTAGCCAAGTGAGTGGCAGCTGGCGCTACTAATTCCCACGGGATGTCGTCTACGTCAGTCTACCCGACCATTTTTACTCCAAACCACCAGTTCAGGCATGAAATACACTCATATTATTTATTTCCCAGGTCATTGGTAATTATTTCCAGAAAGTTTAGATGCATGTTTTTGTTTCCCTAAATAATTATTTGCATTTTGGCGTCAAACTCGTGAGTAATGTCCCAATTTTTTTATTGCTTGGTTTTATCAAAATAATATTTCCTTATCTCTGTTTTATTTCCTGGAGATAAAAATTTACAGTGTTACTTTTAATAAAGTAATGGGTTAGATTTCATGTTTCGATATCAATTAGGGTATGTGCAACTTATGGATAAACTAATTATGCTGGATTTGAAGGTTCAGGAGTGTTCTAGGAAGCAATGTTACGACATGCACTGCATACGAGCGAAGTTCTTCTGGAGAGAGTTTAACTCACCAGGCGGGAAAACAAGGCATATTCTGATGGAGTGCGTCTCTTTCGTTTTACTTACATAATTATCTTCAAAACTATGTTTGAGTAAAGGATACATAAATGCCCAACCGGAGAATTAAAATAATACCTGGTCTGGCCAGATCACTTGGCTATTTAAGTAGAGTTAAGGTATTTTTAGGTAAGAATATAAATTAAGCGACTGCATTTAGTATGTGTTTTACAAATGGCTATTTTAGTAATATTCGGGTTATTATCTCTGGGAAATTTTATTATTACTAGCTGACACGGTGAACTTCGTACTGCCTCAACGATAAATAAAAGACCTAAACTTTTGTATAAAATGATTTTAAAACAAACAAATCGAATCCCTATTTAATAAAAAAGCATTTTTTGAATAAAGCATGAAGTTTTATTATTATTTTCGACACATCATGTTGCTTACTTGCAAAACAGGGTTTTTCTGAAATACTGGCTATTTATAAGGTATAAATTTTATATTTACAGACACCCACTGTTATGATACAGTCTGTTAATCAATTTAAAGCTTTCTCATAAACTATATTTTTTGTTTTGTTTTGTGGTGCGTAAATAAACAAAGAAGACGGTTTTCCGACGTGCGAACACGCGACGTATAATTGTCCATGCGCGAAACAGGGAAACTCTAAGTTGATTCCACAAACTTCTAACGACTGTCCTTGCGATTTATTTATGGTCATCGTAAAAGCCAGACGTACTGGAATTTGTAAGCGTTTAAAATCGAATGGTAAGTCCGTTGGAATCATCGGTATCCGCGGGATCAAGACATCCTCTCCTTTGTATTTTCCTTTTATGATTGTTGCCTCAATGACGTTATTCATCAGCTTTTTCACAGCCAGTCTTGTTCCATTGCATAGTGGAGGTTGATTAATGTTACGCAACATGATGACAACTGATCCTACTTTTAACTGCAAATTGTGAGGTGGTAATCCAGGCAATTTCAGTGAATTTAAAAACTCCGTAGGATAGTTGACTACGTCATCCTGGTTCATAACGGTGTCGACTGATTTGAAGGAAACCAACTGTCCTGGAAGAAAATTCTGTATGGTCGCATTGAGATCCTCCACATCTTCATTTTTCGCTGCCAATATTGTCCGTTCACCCAGCCAATTATGGTTATTGAACGTTTGCGCTTTATCTGGGAAAACACGCTGAATAAGCTCCTCTTTTGAGTCTGTGATGTGACAAAAATCTGTGGGTAATGTGATGAATCCGGTCGAGGTGTCCACTGCAACTTTATTATCTCCAATGTCTAACAACTGCTTTGCAAACACATTTGCAGTTTCATCTTGTTGCAAAAATACTAGCATGTTATTTGTTAAGGGGAGTGTCTTTACGTACTGCCACAAATTCGATGATTTTAGGCATGCATTTAGTTCATCAGCAACAGTTGATCGGGGAATAACTGGAAGAGTCTGACGAAAATCACCTGACAACAGAATCATGGCCCCACCAAAAATATTTTGGTTGTCACGAAGATCTTTCAACGTTCTGTCCAGTGCCTCCAGTGACCTCTTATAGGCCATTGTGCATTCATCCCAAACAATCAATTTGCATACCTGTAGGATCTTGGCCATTGCGCTATTTTTGGCGATGTTGCAAATTTGTATTTCGGTGATTTGCATGTTTAATGGTAATTTCAAGGCAGAATGTGCAGTTCGCCCGCCTTCTAGCAGAGTCGCTGCTATTCCAGATGAAGCCAACGCTAGAGCAACATCATTTCGCGATCTGATCCTCGCCAAAAGCAATGATATTAAAAATGTTTTTCCGGTTCCTCCGGGAGCATCAAGGAAATAAATTCCACCAGATCCACTGTTCACAGCTTCTATCAAAGTGCCGTACGCAATTCTTTGTTGTTGATTTAATTGTGGAACATTTGTACGAACAGTTTGGCCAATGCTTCAATGTCGTACTGTTGTTCTCTGTGCAACTCGTGGTTTAATGCATCGTGCATATGACGATTGGGTGCTGTCATTCCCAAACACGACAATACTTTATTTGCCATCAATAAACACAAATCTTCTATGATGATCAATGTCTCATTGTAAATTTCTTCAGTCATTTGTAGTGTAGGATTCAAAGTTTGACGGCGCACATGATGCAAAACATCCTCAGACATGTCATCTCTATACTTAATCCACAAATCTTTTGGATTCGAAGGGAAACATGTCGATATGATAATCGAAAACAATGTACGAATTTGATTTGGCGATGAAGATATTACGGAATCCTTGAGCGTATCATCCCAGAGCGAATCGTTCTCAAGTAATGTAATAGTTGACATGCCTCACGGAAAGTCGCACACAGCTGTCCATTAACTCTTCTCAGTTGTTTAAACGATGTCGGAACACGAACATTCACCAACAACAACCACAAATAGTAACATTCATCGTTATTTGGATGAACTGTGTAGATGCGACCCAGAGCGTCAGAAGCAAATACATTTGGATGTCCTTTAACTTGTGTTACTTGTTTTCGACGCTGAAACGATTTCGATGATGCGTTCCATGTGTAATAGCGTGGCATGTCAGCATACAGAAAAGTGCGAGCAAAATCATCAGTTTGACAGACTGTGAAGAAACTTGTTAATGTTGTCGACGGTAGATGTGCCGCCCTGTCTGCCGTGTTAAATTCATTAAAATAAACTCGTTGACCATTTTCTAAATGGACTGCCAAATGGACTACTGTAGGGTGTCTTTCATGGATCGCAAATGAAAAGATACGCCAAATTGCTTCGTTGCTACTTACATAGCGACCCATCTGGTACTGAGATATTTCATCATTTGCATTGGTTACACCGAAGACAGCCATATCACTACCTTTGTTTACATATTTACATATGTACTTTATCGACTTCACAGAGTTACAATATTCCACATTGATGTGAGTCTCAAAAGCTTTGGACAATATTGGCGAGTATGGCACAATCCAACGATTGTCTACATCAACATTTTGTCCTCTTACCTTCACAACTACTGATCGCCCATTGTCCGCAACTGATCGCCGACGATACAATGGGTATCCATCATTTCCCGTTATGGTTTCAGCAAGCAGGTCTCTTGGGTATCGCTTGGAACACTTGCCGTCGACCATACAGGGTGAATTATAGTTGAAAAGTCCGCAAGGTCCATGTATCATGTGTTTGGTAACTACTGCATGCAATTTTGGGTCAACTATTTCATCTGGAATTTCAGCTGAAATTATGGAATCAATCTAATCTGGCCTTATTTTGTCCACTAACCAGACTAAATTGTGCGCATGTGGCAATCCACGCTTTTGCCATTCTACAGAGTACATCCAACAGCGTACTCGGCCATACACACAATGCTTTATTAAGAAATTCATGAGAGATTTTAATGTTTGTTTAAAAATTCTGGCAGTTATGTCATGTCTACCAACTGGTGTTTGGCTATGTAGTAATTCCCTCTCGATTTCGGACCATTTTGGGTTACATGTGAATGTAACAAATAAGTCTGGGCGGCCATAATGCCTAAGATATGACATAGCATCCTGAGCATATTCATGCGTGTGGCGTGGGCTTCCTATATAAGTGACTGGCAAAATTGACATTCTTCCTACATTATTCACATTGCCATCGGCATTTATAGCATCGCGGAGATGAATGTATTCCTCTGATCGTTGCCGTCGGTTCAAACGGACGTATGTCAATCGTTCAGTCTCAATTTTGACACACATGTCAACTGCAAACTGATGAAAAAGTCGTTGACACATCAAAATATGATTTACTTTACCTTGACGGATCATGAGTCTGTATGAATAGAAATTCATAGCACTAACTTTTTGTTGGTTTCAGCAACTGCAATCAAAAATGAGAAATGTTTAAATTGTTACTTTGATGAATTGAATTTAAAATATTATTTAATCTTGTTCAATTTATTTACCTGTTACTTGATTTACCATTTTGATATTAAAATGATTTCCATCTTCCCTCTGCCAGAAGATCAAAGGATATTGTAGTGCATCATAACTCCTGTGTGTTTCAGATACACGTTTTAAATTACTATTCCGACGATGAAGCACAATATCTCTAGATTGTAAATTTTCTCCCACAATGACAACAGCCACTTTATCAATGGTAGGTGAATTAAACCTTTTTGTGTGTTCACCGCTAGATGTTTTGTCAGCTCGAATGATAATATTATGTCTATCAGATGGCATCCGATCCAATGCTATTTTGAACATGTTTACTAAATTGTTATTCTGATGAAGGAACATTTGTAATTCTTGAACAATGGTTCTCTTCACTGTTGGATTGTGAGCACAACGATTATCAATTTCCGCATCTGAATTGCCCATAAAATAAATTTGTAAAAATTGATGATCTGCATCAGGTAGTGGTAACAGTGTTCCCAGTAAGTGATAAATTTGTCCTTGTATCTGTAATTTTTAAAAATTTGTCCATTAATTATTTCCGATATATATATATATATATATATATATATATATATATATATATATATATATATATAATTACAAACTTGAATATTATAAAAAAATATTCTGGTGTAATACCTTGAAAGTGGGCATGAAATTGTCCTGTATAATATGTGTAGCGCCAAATGATGTCATCTGGAAACAGCTGTTATATTTCTGAATGTTGGCCAAGAAGTGCTTAGAATCATTTCCAATCCCAGAAACTAAAGAGCGTAAAGGATCTGGTGGTGGGACCAATTGTGGCAATTTTACTTTGCCTCCAGCACAACATAATCCAGCAGATTCACCAGTGTATTTTAACGCCTTACAATATTTACAAATTATTTTCATTTCCCCAATTGTTACCGATTTGTCGGCACAATAATCAATTGCCGGATCATAGTGGAATGCAGCTCGTTCAAGAATCACAGGACCACTGCGTCTGCGGATTCGCTCAATTTCGTTATGTCTAGATTGCTGTTGTTGTGTTTGAGGTGCACGAACTCGTTGCATTCTAAGCCTATCTACTACATTGTCACTCACTAAAGAACGCAATTCTGACTTAGCAATACGACTATTTTCTTGATCTGTCTCTCTCTGGTCATCCGTGCGGTTAGCACGTGAGGTAGCTCTTCGCACAATTGATTGACTGCGGCGACCTAAGTCAGGTCGTCTTCTCCTCGGCATCGTAAATTGAGAAATATTCTCGCTCATTTAGCAGTGAAGTGTCACTATCACAAAATATCTCACACACACACACACATTAGATCCTCCAATGCGCACGCGAATTTGAACTTTATGCATTTCAAAACGAACATTTCAAAATCAAGATAAGATAAATCCGTTCAGCCGTTGTCGAGTATCGATAGTCGAGTTCTCGATAATCTGACAGATTAACCTTTTAAATACGGATGAGAAAGAGGTTTCCCAGAGCATTGCAACCCAGCCGTACGAACGGGATACTTTTGGCTTGACCTCCAGAGGCGGGCGTCGGCTCTTATCTATCGCTTGCTGACGGATGGCAATCCGCGGTGCTCCGATTCTCACGCATCGGAGCTCCGGCCTACGCTATCAGGCAGGGATGTGTTGATGGAGTACGGTCTTGCGGCAGGAAGAGCGAGCGTGGGCTCCTTTGGTATTTCTTGCTTTTACAGTGCGCCGCATCTCGTGAGAAAAGGGCTGTTTTGAGGGTTTTCCCGGCAATTATTCGAATTTTTCTAAACTTTTAAACCTTCCCTAGACCTCCACGAACATTTCAAAACCAAGATAAGATAAATCCGTTCAGCCGTTCTCGAGTTTTAGCGAGACTAACGAACAGCAATTCATTTTCACATATATAGATTTTATGCAGAACACGGAAAAGTCACAAAAAGAACACAAGGACTTATTAAATAAAATTAATTCTGAAACCTTAATTATACAAGGGAATGTTTGCAACAAAAGAAACAATTAAACAGCGTTGTCCCGAAAGTATGTCAATTACGTGAGGCTTCGCGTCAACAAAATTATAGATTAAAAGATGTAGAACCTAAATATAATACTACCGATGATTTAATTGAAAGAAAGGTCCAGGAGGAAATTCACTCAGTAAAATAATCTGCATATAACTATTTGGAAAGGCAGCCAGGGGAATTAAAAAGAAAGGTAGTAGACTTGGTGAAAGTGGCCACATTAGCCCGCGCTAATGGTAACGCAAATATGTCCTTGGTAATGGTAATGGTAACGCAAATACTAACTTCTTGGTAAGTATGAAATTTTATGGTGATTGAAACGAACAACCTTCTTCATTTCTGTCCAAAATTGAAAGCTATTTTTTGTCAATAACATTCTCGAGAGGCTAAAGCTATGTACAGAGAGAGCAAGGAATGGCATCAAGAGCGCGCCTTTGGTGTAATTCTTTGATTCTTAGTCCCACGACGTTTGATGAATGTGAATCAAAATGCTTGAAAAGTTATTCGAACGAGGACTATAAATTCGAATTGAAATATAAGTTAATGGGAGACGAATTCCGAAAAGTGGAGAGGAATCTATGTGTGAATTTGCAACACGGAAAATCGCTGCATTCAAAGCATGCGACGATAATTAGACATGAAGGAAATATGCACAATAGTAATCGACAACTCCCAGCCAAATTCAAAATTTGCTGTGGAATTATATGCCAGAAACATCTAAAGATTTGGTAGAGCAGTCAATTTGACCAAACATTTAATATAGAAAAAAGGAAAAATGGTTCCAGTAGAATGGGAGAATAAACAGAATCGTAGTTAATATGAAAATGAAGGGAAAAATAATGTAAGGCAAGACTCAGAAGCGCGGATAGACAGAAACGTGAATAATCAACGAGAGAATGTTAAAGGAGGAGGGAATTTCACAAAAAAAGTTAAAGAAGGCAAACGGGACGAACATGCAGAAATAAACGCTATTGCTCAGGAGTTCGAAATATGGGGGTGTGATATTTGAACCGAGTACATGAGTTTGAGGAGATAGTTATCATTTTAGCGTTCGAAAGTGTTAACGTATAGGACGATTTATTAAGGAAAGATACGAGACGTCATATGAAGCGGAGTTCATATTTAGTTTTGAAGGGAATGTGCAATAATATTGAAGCAGAAGCATTGATAGATACCAGAGCAAACAATTGTGTCATTTAGGAAGAATTGTATGTTCGGGTGAAACAGGAAAATATTGAAATTAAGGAACTGCCAACAAGGAAATATGATATTTGCGTAGCCAATGGCAAACGAGTAGAAATAAAAAGCCGACAAATTTGGGTGGAATTCGAAATGCAAGGGTTTATGATGAAGTTTCCAGCTGTTGTAATAAGAGTATTGATCCGTCCGATCATTATTGGTATAGACGGTTTAAAGATGTCATGTGACTGTCAATTCCGGTTTAAAGGAGCCATCGTCGACGTGAGTGACGAGAGTATAGCATTATGGGAAGACATCGGGTATCCACATTGTTAAAAGGTCGAAAGCCAGGCGGACGAGTTGATACAGATTTGTGACATGGCGGGACAAAATCACAAACTTAGAAATGTATTCCACTCAGCGGCTAAAGATTCGATAGATGAAGATAGGTACAGTTGCGAACAGACAGTAGAAGCATTACTGGAAAATTATAAGGAAGTTTTCGATGATTCCAAGAACCCAGTCAAAGGATATCAATTTCAATTAGAGTTGACAGAAGATAAGCCGTTCCAGTTAGCAATATCCGGTTCCACATATGCATAAGCCTGAAGTCGGGAAGCAAACAGAGAAAATACTTCAAGATGGGTTTAAAAGAAAATCAATGTCTCCGTATGTAAGCCCTATAGTCGAAATACGAAAAAAAAAGAATAACACGAAAAGATTTGGCCTTGACGCTCGGAAGTTAAACCACGTAAACTATTCCTCGATATAAAGCACCACCAAAACTAGATGACGGAGAGTAATGGCGCAGGAATAAATATTGTATTAAATGATGTGTTAAAAGACGTCATATATAAGAATTCGCTAGAAGCGGCCGAAAAGAGAAAGAAGAGGTAAAAATATTTTTTCAAAAAGGTCTACGTAACCGGTGATGATGTGCTAATCAGAATCCCGCAAACGCCGTCACCAGATGATAAATTGTTCTGCAAATTCTTCCCTCTTTACCAAGGCCCGTGTAAAGTTAAAAAGGTATTGAGCAAAAATGTTATTTTAATAAATGACGAACGTCAAGAAATAGGGACATTTAATTATAGGAACATCAAACCGTATATACGGACATAAGAAGTCCATTAAAGAATATGGAAAATAATTCTAAATAGTAGTATGATAGTAACAATGTGAGGGAATATTTTTGATAAAAAAATCATAAAACGTTACATATGATTAACCAGCTTAGGGAATGATAAAATAAGTTGAGTTAAAGATAGTTGATAAATTAGAAATGTTCATTTTGATTACAAATTGGCATACCCAACGCGGGGCAGGTTCATTGTTCGTTACAATATGTGCTGGTGAGAGATAGAGTGGTTATTGAATTATTTAATTATTTATTTCATATTTGAATAGTTCTGGGTGCTGTACGTCCTCAGGCAAAATGCCGAGTCCATCTTTCGTAGTAGCCGCTCAGCAGCAGCACTGCGGGGACAGACGAAACAGAATCGCTGAGCGCGCTGCGCGACACAGCGGTGCAAGTCAGTTCCCTGGCGAGAGCCCCTGGTCAGTTCCCTGGCTTGTCGTTGATCACTGTATGTGTTTATTTAATTGCTGATTATTGAGGAGAGTGACTTGTGAACCAAGAATATTGCGTGCAGAGGGTATATAGATAAAACGTACGTCGATAATACTCTTTGAAGTGATTGTCGGCAGATTGATGTTGCAGAACAAGTTGTAGTACCCGATTCTATCGATAAATAAAAAGGAGAGGTAAGAACAGTTATACGTTTTCATTTAATCTCCAAAATGTCTAGAAAATTGTAATTAACACTCGTGTGTATTTTGACTATGACCATTTTTCGGTGTTTGATATCAATATGTAATTTAGGACTTGTTTAATAAAAACTACTGGTGCTACGGAATGGCACAGACTTTCCCGAATTAGTTTTTTTTTTCCTTTGGCCTGGGCTAGCTATTCTGTCTTGCTGCATACTCTTTGCCTGCTGCCATCTATCAACGTTCAAAGTATTTTTTTTTTAATTTTCTCAATTTTCGGTTTCCTAATAGTGGGACCGAAATATTATTTTAAAAATATCAAAAAACAGTAAAACTCTATCCTCAATGGCAACTTTTATTGAAAAATTTGGGAGCAGTTTTTGAGAAAATGGCTCTTAAGCAGTACTACAAATGCGAAATTTGAAGCTCTTTTTAACAAAAAACTATTGCGTTTTTGAAAAACTTCATTAAAAGTAATTTGAAGAAGTTTAACTCATACATGCAATAGTGTTCAGAAATCGCTGGAAATGTGCTTATCAATGGCGTAAACAAAATGAACTTAACGACTTATTAATGAGTGAAATTGGCACTATCCTTTCGAAAAGTTTGAAGGAAAAATTTGGACCCGTTTTTAGAAAATGGCGTTTGAGCGTTTATGAAAATGCGGAATTTTGAGATAGTTTTCACAGAAAACGGTAGATATTTCAAGAAACTTTATATGACATTCACAGCACGTGTACTGATAAATACAAAATATGTGAACAAATTGCCGCTAATATAAATATTAACGACTTGAGAGGAAAGTAAAAAAAAATACATTTTTCTAATATTTGGAAAAAAAAGAATAGATAAATATGGCGTTTATTACATCTTATATAGTAGATTTAACGCTATTCCTGCCAAAAGTTTAAAGAAAAAATTTGGATTTTTGAGAAAATATTGTTTTTGTATTTTTTTAAATTGCACATATTGCACGCAATATGGCGCGAAGACTACTAAACTTTTCAAAGAAATGTACATAACTTTAATGAAAGAACTCACTATGAAGAAAAAAATTTACCGGGAAGACCTGTGCTAAGTTTATAAGTGTATGTTGCTATATTCTTACAAGAAATTTAAGGGGGAAAATTGGAACAATTTTTGAAAAAAATTGAAAATCTCCTGAGGGCTACATGTGAAGTATCCCCAAATTTTGAAGAATGTTTTTCAAAATCTCAAATTTTCGACTCGAGTCAGATGATCAGGTGTTTCTTCAATTTGGAGAAAATCCTACGTATGGTTTAGGCGCTAGTAGTGTTCACAGACACCAGACGGACGGACGAAGAGACAGACGGACGTTTTGAAGAAAACCACTTTTTCGGTACCAGTGGACCTCAAAATGTGTATATCCGTCGAAATCTCGGAATCGATTTTCCGCACCATTACATAACCTTCCTTATACTACGAATACGGGCAAGTAAAAATGAAGATGTCTAGAATATATAACCACCCTTATTTTTGTTGTTTACAAACAACTTGATTTTTGATAAGATGAAATGCAAAATACGCTCTCCTTTGAAATTAAGGGTAAGTGACTTATAACACTACCTCTCAACAGCTCATAATATTACTGTTTTTTCAATCATATATTGCGTAAAATGGCCGACTTGGTTTGCTATTTTATTGCGCCGTTATTAGTGATCGTCGACATGTGAAAATGTCTTCTAAAATATCTCCTTAGGGGTAATCAAAATTATGGAATCCTTCCTCTTTTAATCATGCCATTAAGGATATCAAAGTGTTCTTTTGGGCTCTCATTCGAAAAGTTCTCCGCAAAATTGATGACATTTTCTGACACAAAACAGTCGTATTATAAACATTAAATGTAAGAATTTTTTCTCTGTATTCTTCGGGGCTTGAACTACATATACGTTGAGCGTATGTGATTGTTTTCATGCAACCCATAAAGCGGCAAGCGCCGTTGGAATTCAGTGGAAGTGAATGCCACCAAAATTAAAAGGCGAACAAAATCACTCCCATTCCTTATTTCATGAAGAGCATATTCTACTTTTTATGGTTCAATTGCACTTATAATTCTTTGATGGGTAATAATAATAATAATAATAATAATAATAATAATAATAATAATAATAATAATAATAATAATAATAATAATAATAATAAAATGAACATATCTCTTAAAAATGGGATATGTTAATTTTTGTTATGAGCGCGATATCTATGTCTGGTAAAAAGTGTACAAGTCAAATCCTGCAATAAAACACTGTATTTTTCTGTACAGAAAGTATTTTTTAGTATTCGAAGTACGTCCGGACACACTTGTTTCGTTCTTCAGTAAAATATTTTTTCTTGACTTGTACTCCTATCAAAGATCTTGATAACCCGTCAAATAATTTAGCCTTAATCTATCTCCTATTAATTGATTGATTCGAGTGGCATTCGAGTGGAAGTCATAAGGGAAATCATGAAAACTACTTATCAGAGCAGTCGATCACCGAGCAGGCGACCAGGCGTGCGATTTTCCAGCAGGCGTCACAAGCTCACTGACGCTAAACGCATCGCACAAATTTCCGACGGGGAACTCACAACCTCCCAAACATCAGTACGCTGTCCATAATCAGTAACCAGTCTGTAAACAAAGAGCACAGCTGAAAGTGGGTAATAGACAAGTGTGGCGTTTTTGATATGAGAAAAGGATTTAATTCGACACTGTTGATGGTTGTTTTTTAATGTAATGCCAACCATAAAGGAAGACCTTTCATGTGGTCGGTTTTCATTGATTGATTGATTGGTAAATACGGGCGCGTGAACTGATGAGGTTATTAGTCACGTAAGGTTAGAGCATATATTTATTGCGAGAGGTGGAGGTGATCTTCCCCCGCTGGATAGCAAGGTCCGACGCCAATCTACCGTGGGTTTGCTGTTTTCTCCTCAAATATATATCTCCCAACAGCAGGGCACCGCCCCAGCAGGGATAAGCTCTGAGCTCCCGACTGGTCTTCCGGCATGTGGGATAGGATAGTGCACGTACGTGCAAGTGTGTGTACGTAAGGGGTGAGGTTAGGATCAGGAAGAGGGGGGCAAGATATTGTGTGGGCCGTGGCCCATTTATTAAGGTACTCCTCCGACATTGGCCCGGTGTTTATCGGAGAAACCACGGAAAACTACCGATCAGAGCAGCCGCTAGAATTATCCTCCAGATAGCGGCTGAAGGCGACCTAACTATGTAGTCGAAAATCCTGCCACCACCATAGGGACTCGAACCCTAGGACCTTCCAGTCAGAAACATCAATTGATGACCTCAGCCACCTAAGCTTGTCAGTATGATTGGCAACTAACGCACGGAGCCCATACCGTTTCTACTACAGGAGTGGATTCACTTCGTGGGACACGCTCTACAAGGAGTGCGTCAACCCCTTTGGTTTTTACAAACACCCTCTTATGCTGAGTAAACGCGAGATGTAATGGATGATATTTGTTCGAGAAATTTAGACCAGCAGTACCAACAGGTAGAAAGTAAAATTCCGTTATCATTCATGGCATTCGTCTCAAATGAGACTTGCATTGTAGAAGAGGATACACAAAAAGCTGACTTGGATCTTGAATGATTTTATGAACGTTCTCATGAACTGAACAGTCCTAGTAAATGTGCAAGTAAAATTTCATATCCGTGACAAATATGATTTCATTTTTATTTGCAGAAAAAGGACATTTAACTTTTGTGAAATGTATATACTTTCCGAATAAATTGTTGATAAAATATCGTCGGTGGATAAGAAAAGCAACATATCTTGAAATCGTTATTTTTTAATGTTGACGGCTTGCGGGGATTCCCCCTCCAGCTACCTCCCTCAGGCGGCACAGACGCAACCGGTAGCACTTTAAGCTCCCAACTGGTCACCCGTCCCGCGCGGTAATCTAGAGCATGTGAGTGTATGCGTGAGTGGGTAAAGAGAGAGGCGTGTGCAAAGATGAGGAAGGGAAGATCGCGCGAGGTTCGTGGTTCGTTTGTTAGGGCACTGCTCCGGCATTCGTCTGGTGTTGAAAGGAGAAACCACAAAAAGCTACCGACCAGAGCAGTCAGCCACTACAATTCTCCTCCAGAGAGCGCGTGAATTCGACCTAGCTCTGAAGATAGTTTCGTAAAATCCGCCAACGTCGGGATCCCACGGTCAGTGTCTCTGCAGCCAGTCCCTGTCAGTAGTCAATCCCATTCTCCGAGTTTCAAATGCCATTACACACAAACGTTCTTACACGATCTGCAAGGATCTCCCCTTCCTCAGCATCTGTCGGTGTAGTGGTCGCCACACGACGAAGTCGAACGTCGGCTTCTCGAAGTCTCTTGGCCCGTTTGTTAGGGTACTGCTTCGGCATTCGTCTGGTGTTGAAAGGAGAAACCACCAAAAACTACCGACCAGAGCAGTCAGCCACTAGAATACTTCGTTTCCGCTGAGCGCGCCCAGCGCGAGGGAAGGGAAGGAGGTCGCGGCGGCGGGCAGAGGCCGCGCAAGGCGTCGCGCAGCTGCTGGGTGCGAATTGCGGAAGAGAGCGGCGCGTCTGCGAGGCAATGGCGCGTGGCTCGTTAGGGCGAGCGGCCGCGCGGCGCGGGCTTCTCGGAGGCGGCGGAGCGCGAACCGCCGCCGCCCAGCTGCGAGTGCATCGGCTGCGGCGGAGGTGGAAATGGGGACGGCGGCGATAGACGCGGGGAGACGTTCAAGCGACCAGTTGCTGATAGTGCGGCTGCAGTTGCGATGGTCAGCGGTGGCGAATTTCTAGGTGGTGGAAGGAGGAGCGGCTTTTTTAATTGGAGGTCCCAGGCATTAGTCTCCTAAGTGTAGTAAATGTTTTTATCGCGGGAGTTGGCGGTGATCTTCCTCCGCTGGATGGTGAGATCCGGCACCGACCTGCGTCGGCTTCCGGGGATTTCCCCGACAAGGTGTCTCCCACCAGCGTGGCACCGTCCCGCAGTGGTTGATTTCCTTCAACTAGCTGTATTAAAGTATTATCAACAGAACGGTAAAGCAGACGGGGTTGAAAATGATCAGAATCATTCCTTGTGGCTTTTCCATCATATTGCACAAGAACAGAATTGTCCAGGATTTAGTTATAGACAATCAGTTTCATTTTTATTATAACATTTATTGACCAAAGTGTAGAAACCTCTTCCGGTCCCTTTCTCAAGTTATACTGAAATATTATATACTAAATTAAAATACATAAAATTTGTATATAATGATAAAATTGTATACAAGTTAAGTGATGCAAAATGATACAACACATTGTTAAATTTAGTTATGAAATGCATAAGTACAGGCGATGGCGTACGTTATGTAAATTAAACACAATTTATTAATTCCAAATAATTGGTTCACAAATATGTAGACCATATCAAAAGGTCTCCGCCGTGGTTGGCACGTCGGGACGGCAGTGGAGAAGGTGAGAGTCAGATCGTGAGCTACAACTTCCCTGTTTCTGTTTTTTTTCCCCATTCAATTCTCGTGAAGGACATGTATGCGGCTAACAGGCCAAATCCTTTCGCGCTGAGCGAGGCAGAAAGTGGTGTGGTGGGCACACCTGGCCTGAGTTAGGCTGGGATATGAGCCTGCCAACAAAACATCTGTTTCTGTGATTCTGTCCACTAGAAAGCCCTCTAATACAAAATTATGATATTCAAGATGCAGTGTCTCGATTTATTACCCACAAAGTCACAATAATTATTATTTAATGAAAGTCGGCCCAGAGAAAAATTAGAAGGATATCTAGTGAAACATCGTCCAGATATTCGTTATTTATAATAATAATAACATTAATAATAATATACTAAAAACTAATGGTGTACAGAATGGCACAGACGCTCTCGTACTAGTTAGTTTTATAATTTATTTGATCATTTATCGCCTCCTAGTCATTTTTTGTCGATTTTTCGGTCCCCTAAAGGTAGAACTGAAATATGGCTTAACGAATAATATAGCAGAGTAAAACCTCACTATATGTGGAAATCTGTGATGAAAAATGTGGAGCCGTTTTTAAGAAAATGTCGTTGGAGCGTTTCTGAAAATAAGCTTTTAAATAGCAAAACGGAGAAAATTGAGAGCTGTCTCTCATGTCGAGATTGATATAAAAATGAAATAAAGGCAATTCCGAGAAAGGTAATGTTTCGCAGCACATATATTTGTGACCATTTTCCCTCATTATGAAGATGAATAAGAGATACAAAACTAGCTAACTTCTTTTACAATATTTTAGGTGCAATCATGACATTATTATGTGTCTAGTTAAATAGAACGCAAAGGGCTTATTTTTTATACGTTTAAGAATAATTAGTGTTCATGGAAAACTAGAGGAGAAAGTATTTATAATTTTTTAAGAATAAGATTTTTTTAGCTTTGATAGAAATAATCTTAATCAATTAAAAATAGGCAATAAAAACTTTATTACTGACATCATCACATAAAAAAGATTCAATATTACAATTTTGTATTTAGCATCACGCTAAATTTGCGATTACATCGTAGCGCTCAAAGCAAATTACATGATCATCCCTATAAGCAATTATAATATTGGTGTCCAAATCAAATATTTATGGCTAATTCGTTTTAGGCTCACATTATCACATATCGACAACAAACTATTTTAAAATATTATTGTTATATTATATTTCAAAATAAAAACTTGGTAATGTAATGTAAGTAAGGTAATGAAACTTGAAATCTTGAAAACTTGAGTTCGTCAATCTCACAATTGCTCTTTCAATTTACGCGCTACGGTTCGAATTGCGCATGCTCATTGGCCGTCCCCACTCCTAGACCTATCCACGCTGCCCGGGTTTGCACTCAAGTTGCTCGCGCGCGGCTCTCGAGATCAAAGTGCCAAAGGCTGTGCAGACCTGCTCTAGAATGTCTAGACTGCTAGACTGCCCGCCGAGCACAGCTGCGAGTCGGAACACGTTGGCTGCCACAATAGTCAAGAGAATGACGGATCTTCTGGCCGAGCTAACGTTAATTCATGCTGATTGGGAATCAAATTTTGATACTCGAAGTCATACTGATCAATTCAGTTAGCACCACGTTATGCTTCTCGTGGCAGCTAACGAGAAGACGTAGCGCCAGCAGGTAAGGGCTCAGGACGGTGCGGAGGTGCGGGCGTAGGCCCGCCGTTAAACGCACGTTCCCTGCCTACCGAGAAAAGTGTCTTTCTCGCGAAGCGTAGAACAAGAAATATGGTATCATAATAGTCTCTGCCGACTTGGCTATGTTTCATTACTTAACAGATCTTTCAAAAATCGTAGGTAATTTCGGAGGGTTTGTTAGTAAAATACCTACGAGATTAATCAGTAGTACAATATGCTGGTGACGAGTGTTCCCAGGGGGTAAAAACGGATCGCTCTACAAAAGAAGTATAGCATTATATTTATTGCCTTCAGAGAGACTTAGATTTCTTTTAAACTTAAAGTCATTTTTACTAAATATTTTCTATTTTTGTGGTTCATCGTTTTTGTAAATTATATTTTTATGTAGTCAAGCCTGGATGACAACTGTAGGTCTAGTGGTAAATCTATTTGCAATAATAAACATTAGTAATAATGATTACTTGTTATATAAGGGTAATCAACATTTTCATGCTTAAATACAGAGACTCAATTAAATAGACGTGTGACCAAGACGTATTTGTATTGTTTTCAATGGTGATTTCGAATTGAGTTTTCTCACAACTTCACATTATTCATGCAAATCGTTAATAACCCAGTAGAAACAATGCCAACTCCTGAAAACTACTTGGGGTCACTCCTCGACCGTTGAGGAACTGCGCTTGAAATCAGAATCAAAAAACGTTCGGAAAATCACGATTACATTTTTGATATATCGATTATAGAGTATACAATCAACGGTGGCAGTGAAAGGAATGAAGAATAGGAGTCACGAAAAGCAAAGCGAAAACGACTGAAAGATAAATGGAAGAGATAAATGGTAGATTAAGTTGCAATTGTGGTTCGCATCGGCAAATGGAAAACTTTATTTAATACTTTCCTCTTAATTAATAATGATTCGCCTATTGCAAAATTATTCGCAAATTGTTTATTTGATAGGAATACTGAAGTTTAAGTTGGTCATCATAAATAATGTTTTCATTTGTTTAAACCAATAAGTATATTCATCATTATGATATAACCGAGAATGATTAACATATCCAGATGTCTCACTCATGCACAATCATTCTTTCATTAGTCTGACCACGATTCATTAAAATAAATTACGCACATAGTATAACATTTGTTATTTATCATTTTATTCATTATGACAATAAAAAATTTAAAGATGGCATTAGATACGTTCATTAAATTTTGGAGTTCCTAAAAATATACCAGATAGAAAGGAAGTGCCTGCGGAACACCAAGTGCACCTGCGAGACAAGTTAAATGGATAAGAATTAAAAAGCTTCTTGCATGAACGTAAGTTCGTTTGAGAGAGCGAATGATTGCTATTTCCGGGCACGTCAACAAGTTTGATCATTAGTCCTATATGTGTAGTGAATTTGTTTTTGGGTGGTCGCGTTTTGGTGGGAGAGAATCTGCGCCGACCTACTCGTCGGCTTTTGGGGAATTTCTCCCTCCAGATACCTCCCCCAAAAGTACACCGCCCCAGCCGAGACAAGCTCGAAACTGGCCTCTCGTCGTGTATGGTAGTGTATAGTATGTACGTTAATGTGTAAAGAAGGGGCGAGGATAGGAAAAGTAAGAGGAGGGGAAAATCGTGCATAGTCCTTGACCCGTTTGATAGGGCTCTGTCGGGCATCCGTCTGATATTAATCGGAGAAAATAGAATTCTCCTCGAGATATCGTCTGAATTCGACCTAGCTGTATAGCTAGAGTCGAAAATCCGCCACCGTCAGCACTGGAACCGTAGGTCCTCCTGGACGGCACTATAGAAACAGCGGCAGAGCGAGAGAAAGAAAGAGAGAGAGAGAAAATGGGAAATTTGCTGTTCAATGTAGCTTTCTTTTGTTATTGGTCGGCAATTAGCTGCACTAATGGATCCCCGATAGAAGTAATCATCATATTACGGTTGTTTTTGTTAACAGAAGTAGTTGTGACTCTTTTTTCTTTACACGATGACCGCCCACTCGTGTATTTGAAAGTCACAGAGTGAAAGTTTAGATAGTTTCTTTCTTGCAAGTATTTGGTCGACTGAATCCATTCAATTGAATGGGATAATCCTGCAAGGTCGAAAATTGTTAGTTTCTCTCACAATTGTTAAGAGAAATGTTCTCAAACTTCGTCGGCTCTTGGAACAGTTTAGAAACCAGGGAACCTGAAAGTTATCTGTGAATATAGAATTGTTCTACACGATAAAATATAATAAGTGATTATTCAATAATGAGTTTGAACTTTTGTATTTTATTAATATATTTATAAATTCTTCGAGAACGAACGCAAAACTTCATTCGCGTAACGGGATTGTATTGAGGATTAGTACAATTGTCTCATGATGTGAACTTTTTTTTCAGTTAACCATTCGAAACCTTACAAATAAAGCAGAAGTCTTTGAACTAATATATTCATTCCACAAATTAATGTAACGAAATGTGAAATGTCTATCGCCGAAAGGGAAATCTAGTTTTGTTTTCATGAAACGTTTGTTTTCAGAAGAACGTCCGGCAGAATTTCTCGTTTTTCCCTCTCCTTTTCGTAAAGTCGCTTTATTGTGAATGTTTCCTCGATTAGTCACACCTCACAAGTCACTTACAGATCTCCGTATTTCACAGACGTTTCTCACGGCGTGGAATGAGTCCTTAAGGGATTAGAAATATCGTAACGTATCACTTCAACTGTTTCTCGGAAGAGTGGTCATGTATTGTACACACTAACTTTTTTGGACAAAGAACATGAAAGTTGGCTAGTGCGTTTTTGATATCGTTCGTTATTGTACTCAGCCAATGGATTACCCATTTCCTAATGTACCACCTGGTTGTTCGCATGATGTATTATGTATGGAACTCAAAATATTCTGCGAAATCATTGTCATTTCTTTCCATAGTGGAAGTAAGCGCCGCGTAAGAACATTTTCTAAACCAGTATCAAGGGGCAGGCTGAATAAGTACTAGTTTTCAGGAGCTGTCGACCTCCTTTGTTGAGTCATTTGAGAATAAGTGGTTGTTGAGAATAATAATCAGTCTCTGAAGAAATACTAATTATAAGTCTCCATTCAAGGCAGGATTGCCATCTTAAAAGACACTAAACAAAACAAATCATGGGAGGCCACTTAATAATTTTAACAAATTTAATACAAATAATTCAAACTAATATGAAAGCAAAACTACTAATATTTCAATTTTAAAAAATAGAATAAATAAATAATGTTCATGGATAGAGAGTAATTTTAAATACGTTTCGTCATTATGTAAAAAATGCTATCTTAAAAATCTAAATAAATTGTATTTAATGTTTCGAATTGTTAATAGAATAACTAGTGGCCTGCAGCAGCAAAAATTGTGCAGTTGTGTCTGTGGAAAAAGAGGTTCCGGAGCAGCAAAAAACTTTTGTTTTGATACTACACAAATAGAAACAGAAAATATTCTTTCATCCTCGTCGCATGACATCATCTTTGTGGTATGCAGTGACACACTGAGTATAAGTACAAGAATATTAACATAATAAAATAGTTGCATTTTTAAGTCAAAATCGAAACTGTTTCATTGTTTTTGTATTTTTCTAGTCTTGCTGGTCATCTGAAGAAACCAAATTGCACATTTCACACGGCAAAAGGCTGTTTAGTTTACCGTCAATTGATGCATCTATAGAGTCCCACCAAATATGGGCCACGCCAATAACTTATATACGGTTCCCGATATCGAAATAATTTTCGCTGAATAATGCGGAATCATGAGGCAAATGATATGGTGTAGAGATATTGTTTGTAATATTTTTAGTTTTCGAGAAATTTAATCATCTTTGATTTTTTAAATAGAACCATACATTTTTCTCACTAGCAATACAGAGACAAATGCAATTATGTAACATATGTTAATATTTTGATAGTATTTTGTGTTCAAAATTATACTTTCCGACGTGAGATTTGAAATTAAACGTGCGTTTTTTCCTGTTGCAACCGACGAATCTATCGCTTTTGGGAAAGCTGTCCTTCGTAGCCTCTCCCCTCTCCCCGCAAAAGTACTGGAGCTTCGAAGGCAACTTGCCCCAAAGGCGACTGTTGCAAGAGTTGCTACAGGAAATCTTGTACATTTAATTAAAAATTACGTGTCAGAAAGTGCAATTTAATACTCAAAATACTATCAAAACATTAACATATGTTACATCATGGCATTGGTCAATTTATGAACTTTTATTGCTAACGAGAAATTGGTTCCATTTAAAAATAAAAGATTTTTAAATTTATCGAAAACTGAAAATATTTCGAACAATGACTCTACGGCACATTTCTTGCCTCATGATTCCGTATTGTTAAGCGAAAACTGCATTTCGATATCGGCAACCGTTTAGAACTTAAGGGGGTGCCTCTAGTTAGTGGGACTCCCTCTATACGAAGGTAGGGATATAGATAGACATTATAAATTAGTAACACAGATTATTTTATTGTGTTCTAAACAATATAAAATGTTTCTCGAAAATGATTGGGGCCCCTATCCACCAGGGTCTCTAAGCAGAAGCTGTGGGCCCTGTGTTCACTATGAATTCGGGCGTGAGGCTCCTCTATGGGGGAAATGTGGCGGAAGCACTATCGTGTTTGTGCATTGCGTTCATTAGCGCGGGCACAGGGCGTGGCAAGCGCCGTCGCTTCGTGAGCTCCTCGGAGCACAGACGCTGTTATCTGCGGAGGGGCGGGCGGTAATTTCCAGGTTCCCGTCGCCGGGCGGCCGGGCCGGCCGGCGAGAGGGAGCGTTTGTTTTAGCGGCGATAAGCGCTGCCCGACGCGGAGGGCCCCGACGGGGGAGCGGCCCCGTGCAGGCCTCGGCGCAAGGAGTGAGCATCGCAGGCGGCGGTGCCCTCGCTCACAGGGTTGCGCCCCGGCTGCCCACATGCGCGCTTAGGCTCGAGACGTTTGGGGAGGTTTAGACCGCACAACTGGAGTGTCCCGCCCCAAAAAGTAATCATTTTACTTTCTCGCTAATGCGTACGCAATGTAAAGTTACGTTGTGCTGCTGATAAAAACGGCAAATTTCCGCCAGAAAAACTCCAATGGCTGAGCCCTGGTAAAGAAAAATTAGATAAATCCCTTTGCTAAGTACAGAAAAAATTCCTCTAACACGTGGTATACCGAGAATCCATGTTTTGTGGACCATTGATAGCGCCAAATCGACCGACGGCATAACGTTTGCCCGTCTATTCGTCCGTCTGCCACTCTGCCCGTCTGTGAACAACGAACCATTCAGCCGATTTTCTTCAAAATTAATATTCCTATATTCCTCCTCCCCCTAAATTGAGCATCTGGATTTAACCACTTTTTCGTTACCAGGGCCAAGCAGATTTTTGCTGTAGAGAATTCGCTTTTTCCAATTACGTTTCGATTACGTTACGATTACAGATTCGAACCATTATGACCTTTCTTCGTACTTGCCAAATTTATAAAGCCTACAATTTTTATTCAAGTTTTCATATTTCACAGCATTAAGTGACATAAATTAAAAAAGATATTAGCAAAAGAAAATTGGAGACTTTGTTATTAGCAATAATTTTTAAAAAGCCAATTTAAATCCAGGAATATACAATGCCATTAAAATCCGAATTAGAGAAAAAAATTAAGTATCACTTCTAAAATTAACTTATTACAAGTATTTTTTCACAATATAAATATTTGGAACAATTTTCAAGCTAAAATATGACCACCAAAAAATCATAAACATGAAAAGAAAATAGAACTTTGCAAGGCGAGAAAGTAAAAGTGATTATTAATCGCAAAAATACCATGAGTATCTCTGTTGTTGAAATTTTCTCTTCATGTTTATTTGTTGTTGTTTTGTTTTGGTAAGAGACAAATGTCAGTTGTTGCAGCATTTCTCAGTCGACTTTCTCACCAGTATGATGATAGTTCAATAGGTTTATTGAAAATTCTGAAAGAAACTAAATATTTCATTAAGAAATCTAAGTTCTAGAACCATCATTCTATGAACTACAAAGTTATTAGACAAAAAATTAATATCAAGTTACGTTATCTCGTAATTAATAAACCACTTTGAACAACATCCACTTACTCACTTTTTATCTCGGAAAGGAGTGTCGGATTAGGTGGCTCAGGGCATCAACTGATGTCAACGCAGTACCTCTGACAGGGACGTTCTTGGGTTCGAGTGCCGGAGGTATCAGGATATTTTATTCTAGCTACGAGGCTAGGTCGAATTCACCCTCTACGGCTGGCTGCTCTAATCGGACCGTGCGCGATCTTTCCTTCGTCTTCCTTTCTCCTGTTCTCACCCCTTACCTACACTTCATGCACTACATTGCCACGCATGCCGGGAAACCAGTCGGGAGCTAAGAGCTTCGCCCGCAGGGGCGGTACCCCGCTGTGCGAGAGATGCCTATTTGGAGAAAACCCCGCAAGCCGACGGGTAGGTCTGCGCCGGATACCGCCATCCTGCGAGGGATGATCACCGCCACCTCACGCGTTCAAAACACGCACTAAATTTACGGGAACAGTGATCTTAGCCCTTGTCGCGCACGGAATCACTAATCAATCAATCAATCAATCAATCGAAAAGTCGTTCATTTTGAGGTAACAAGGGGACTTATAAGGAAGGGTGGTGAGGTTTTACATATTTTTTAAAATTTTTTGGTCATTTTATTTGTTTTTGTATTCAAAAATGTTGTCCCATTTCATTCCATCATGCAGTGTGCGTCTCGATTCCTTGAACCGACGGCGATTCCAGCGTTGAGTAAGACGCATTGAAGATATTAAAAGGAGTTACACAACGATGAGTAACAAAGGCGATAGAGAGGCGTCCCAAAAGATGGAGGCGGAAAATAACAAAGTCGTCATCAAATGATTTCATGTGCCCTACATTTCCTCCGTAAACATTTGTGTTTGAACCCATTACTGCCAACGTAATATTTTCTGGGTATGATGGATCTCCATAATATCCAGATAATGAGATAAAAATCATAGAATGTATGATTGTAAATTCGGGTGCATACCTGACGAAGTCTTTATTGAGCATGTAATGTTGTGGACTGAAACTTTTTTACTACATAATTATCGAGTAAAGAAACCATCTCTGGAGAAAGTAAGCTATTAATTTTATAAATATTTTTGAAAAGTTTAAAATTTTTTCGTTAAAATGATAAGACTATTCGTGAAATCATGTTTTATCAACTCAGTTAAAACGTTCTTTCAGCGGCCCTCTAGACTAGACCTTGTTTTATTGGTATTCATATCCTTATTCAGTACTCTCTCCAATCCATAGGGGAGAGCGATTGCCCAACTTCATATATGTGTCATCGCCACATCTAGAAAATATCCGAATCGAAGACGCAGCTAAATGTAATAAAAACTCCAAACACGTCATTCTGTGATGGATTCTGAGTAACTAGAAATAATCTAATGGTGCTACAACAGTACATAATTTCTCGCATTGTTTTCACGTTTTGCAATTTTCGATAATTCAACATTCAAAGAAAATGAGACCTGGATCATTTTGAAGGCTCATTTACTCTGACCAACGAAAAAATTTAAAGATGCTTTAAAGCTGCATTAATGCTTCTTAGAATGCATTAATGAGTGAGCCTTATTCAGCGGCGCGCGTGGCAAGCAGGCGGGCGTGATGATATGCACACTGTTGCACTCATCAAAACAAGGAGGAAAAAATAGCTCCTAGGTTTCCAAATACCATATAGTGTTTTTTAAAGTCTAATAACATCAAAACCCGCCTGATGTCTCAACAAATATGTTTAATGAAGCCTAACAGTGAATAAAGAAATCAAATTCCACAGTGCAGCACAAATGTGTGTCGTTAATAGTTATGGCACGTATCGCAATTTTAGCCGATTGCAGTGAAATAGTTAAATTATACGAAGCAAAGTTATTAAGTAGAGGTTTCAAGCTTTAGTTTTATCTAAATTAAAAATATTTTGGATCAACACTTACGGAGCTATGGCCATTTGAAAAGTGACTTCTATGAACTGAACGCAAGTTTTGCCATATTGGGGCAAATTTGGCACACTATTTCTATTTCTGTACACTCACGTTTTATGATCATAAAATTGTTGCGGGATAACGTGGGTACCACCTCCACTAAAAACCCTTTGACAAAAATAACATTAAAGAATATTTTTTCCTTATTTTCTAAAAAGTAGCGAAAATGCCGAAAATGGTGTGTTTATGGGGTTAGTGGGATACCTAAACCCATTTTAAAAAAATTGGTGCAAATGTTGGCGAATTTGGTTTTAATGATGCCGATTTTCTTGCATCGAACTAAGCCATTGAATTCTTTTAGATACAGCCTTATATATATATATATATATATATATATATATATATATATATATATATTGTGGCGTTACCGAATGCATTATAATAAAGAGATATTAATTTCAATAATTTTCCAATAGTAGACGGCCATAAAGCCCTTCGACGCGCACGCCCCCCACGCCCTTCGACAACTTCCGATTCGCTACGCGCAGCTGAGACCCTTCCTTTGGTGTAGGGGAATCCTAGCCACTGCTCTATTTACTTAGCTTTTGCGAAACACCCTGTTAGAAACGACGTAGCCACCCCCTTCGAGGGATTCCGAGAGGGGAAACTGGGGCTTTCGTGGACGCTTGTGCGAGCGGCCACAGACATTATTAGACAGACGAGCAGAGAGAGAGAAAGAGAGAGAGAGGGGGGGTGTTTCCTCTGATCACTGACTGCGATCGAACCTTTGTGTGCAATCAGTTGAATTTATTTTGATTTCTGATTTAGAAATTTTGTTAACCCGCAGTGTTCCCAGTCCAAATAAACTTATGTGTCGCTATGCTTTAATTTAGTAAAATAGCAATATTTTACTAAATATGTTACAGTTATAAGTCCGACGGATTTATGAATTACAATCACCGCGTACAACGAAATCTGCTACCAGTACTTGAGTTCATCACGCGGAAGGGAGGCCGCCTACTGTATTCAATATCACATTGGCATTGTCTGGGGGGGCGTTGACCCGGCAGGCTAAGCAAAACTTCGCGCCCTGGCTACCTGAGTCAGTGAAGAATCTTCAGCCGCCGCCCGAGCTGCAGCGAGGGAAACCATTCAGCCTTGAATCATCAATGAACTCAGCAGCTTCCACAGTAACGTGTTTTAAGAGCTTGACTGTAAGCTCTCAACTGCCCCTCAGGCATCAAAATAAACGGACTTTAGAATTCAAGCATATCTAATTTTTTGTTGTTTTCTTAAAGAAAGAAACGATTCTCTGCCGCGCTTTGGCTCCTAAGAAAGAATCTGCTAAAAATCTTGTAATCTTAAAGATAAGAATTTAATTAATTTTTTGGTTCTTTTTGTGGGGAAAATCCAACGAGGTCATAGTAGGTCTATTATTATTATTATTATTATTATTATTATTATTATTATTATTATTATTATTATTATTATTATTATTATTATTATTATTATTATTATTATTGTCATTTGCAATTTTTTATTAATTCATTAAACTTCATGTTAACCTCATTTCTAAAACTTTCATTTCAATCGAAACGTCCGCCCGCCATTCCTTGTTTTCAGGCCACCTTTCTACCGTCTGAACTAGCTGAAAGGTAAGGCGACCCACCTTTTACGAAGAAGCGATGGAGGCGAATTCGTAGCTTCTGTGTGTGTATGTGTATATAGAATATATATTGGACTTCTGGCATTCAATTGTGCCTCCTTTAATGAATGCTTTAATGAATTTCTTTATTCGGTCTGGCATGGAGTCTAAAGATTTAAGGCACTCCTCCTTCGTTATCACATGGTCGCAAATTGAAGCAAATATTCTGCACTCTTTCTTGGTCTTCTCGTTGAAATTTCAGTGTACCATAGTGTACCATAGATAGTCGTGTTCAGGTCCGGGCTTCTGGCTGGCTAGTCCATCACCTCGACATCATGTTTGGCAAACCAATGAGTGTTAAACTGTGGTTTGTAGCAAGCAATATTTTCTTGTTGGAATATGAAAGTAGATCCCTACATTTTTTCACAGAAAGCAGAATAACCTCTTCCATGATGGTGCAATATTTGTCACTACTAATAGTTCCAATCAAAACCTTATTCTCCTCAGGGTCATTGGATGTTTTAGCACCCTACATCATTACAACAGTTCCTCCCCGGATAGCTGGAACAATGCACGCAGAGGGGAATTTCTCAGTCTTGGTCATGCGAACTCGCACTTTGCGACATGGGAAATGTTCATATCTTGACTCACCGGTAAAAACTGGACGTCTTCAAGCTTCCTTCAGTCAACCTTTTCTTTCTCTATAGCAAACGAGCCTTTTTTTCTTATCGCGTTCATCAAGGAGAGGCTTTTGCAATGCAAAGTGTGATTCCATTCCTGCTTCACGTAAACAGGTGAAAAAGTGCGAACATTAATATTAACATCCAAGTTACTTTTAAGTTCACTTAAAATATCAGGAATTCTACCAGATCTGTTCCTTTCCTTACTTTCTCACTTCGGAGTGGAGAGAAAGTTATGTAACGCTGCGTGAAAAAGCTGCGAATTTTTGGCAGAAAAACTCTTATTACAGGACCCTGGTAACGAAAAAGTGGATAAATTCAGTTGCTAAATTAAAAAAAATCCCCTAACAGGTGGTGTAGCCAAAATCTATATTTTGTGAGTCCTTCATGCAGAAAAATGAAATGATGGCGAAACGTTGGTCCGTCTGTCCGTCTGTGAACAACGCTAGCGTCTAAACAGATCAGCGCGTAAGAGATCTTATGGTAAGGGAACTTGCAACTTAGTGAGGGCAGCAACTGTAATATTACCAACAAAATCTAAACAGGAACCTATCTATTAACCAAGGAAGTTGTTCAAGTGGACTGA
Source organism: Gryllus longicercus (assembly GCA_038098605.1). Classification (NCBI taxonomy): domain Eukaryota; kingdom Metazoa; phylum Arthropoda; class Insecta; order Orthoptera; family Gryllidae; genus Gryllus; species Gryllus longicercus. Next base: position 3,348,196 of record JAZDUA010000002.1, on the reverse strand, counting down.
TGATAATATGAATTCTGATGCTGATGACTGATGGACTGTGGGCTGATGATAATGAACATTACCTTTATATTTTAGCAACGCTGAATAATACTTAGAATGAGTACTATTGCAACAATGATATAATAAAAAAAAATATCAGAAGGCGCAAAGAAAATACATAGTTTCATTTATTTATGAAGAGGTCAATAAACGATATTTTCTGTAAAGTGAAGTAAAAGAAATATCAATTTAATTAACTTTATTATGTGATCTTATTCGTATAAATATTCCGTCCGTTTAATACTAAATTGAATACGTTTTGCGCTCTTTAATTTGAATTTGAATTAATCGGATATGAAGGTCATATGGCAGTAAGATGTGATGCGATATTTCTATTAATTGCTTTGTGGAAGTATATTGACGGTAATCATCTACTGCTGCTTGGCACGTGCTTGAGGGGTGACGCTCTAGCAGACGCTGCAGCAAAACAAGCAAGTAAACATTTCTATTGTATTTAATTTCTCAGAATCATCTCGGTGTCCCACTTTGTAACAAGTTGTACTATGTTATTGGAAATATGAATTTGTTTTAAAATACCCGTTGAGTTTTGGGAGAATTAAAAAAAGTCCAAAAAGTATTTTTTTAAATATAATGAATTCAATACATACATCAAATGAAAGAGCATATTTTATTCTTAAATATCGCAAAACATTAAATTTTTGTTTCAATAACAACACGCGATAAAATGATTAACTTAAGCGAGCATTTTTTCTAAAATTTTGAAAATTAATATAAAATTAATATAAAAATAAGTTTTGAAAAAATGAAAAATTCGTGTTTCATATTTTTGCTTATACACACCAAAGAAAAGGTTTGCCAATTCAAACCATGTGTGGTCGTGGCCCTCACCAAGACCCACACATTTCAGTTACGACTCAATATATATATATATATATATATATATATATATATATATATATATATATATTGTGGCGTCACCGATTAATTAAATATAATTTTATTATGGCATCGCCAATAACAAATGAATTTCTGCAGCTGGAAATATCTCGCGTCGAGAAAGAAGTGGGTCAAAGGGACGCGGCCTCCACCGCGACGGTTCCCTCCGCTAGACAGGGAGGCCCACCCCCCGACCGCGGACGGGTCTTCTTCCCAGAGGCAAATGGTTTATTACCCCCTCATAAAAATACTTGCTGCCCCCTCGCCGGCCCTCTCCTGGGACAAAGCGCCACCCCCGCGTCCTTTCTCCAGCCGCGCGACCGAGTGGTGCCAAACCCCGAGCGAGCGAGTTGGGCCGGGTGTCAATTAGGCGAGGAAGACACATTTACGACACGTCGTGAGTGAAACCTTTCTCGGCCTCTTCCGAACAATGCTAACTCCCCACATTCGTTCTGGCACGCGTTCTGGCACGCGTCCGGGCGCCAGAAGCCTCGCGGGAGCTGTTTCTCTCTAAACACAGTAGGGTGTCGATTAGCCCCTGCCGGCCGTCGGGAACCCGTGAAATGCGCCTTTACGCGCGCACGTGTCCAGGACAGCTGCGATCAGCTTCTGGAACAACTGACAAAGGGAAGCGAGCGAGATAGCGAAACCAGCGACAGACAGAGAACATTTACGGAAAATTACAGAAAAATCGACACGAGATTGGTTAATCAGAGTTCTGCGACGCAGCCACCCTCGGCCAATGGGAAGCTTCGCCATGAGGGAAGGGAGAAATTTGGTGTCAGGAACATTTTGGGAAGGGGAAACGTTGCTCTATTATAAACGCGATGCACAGTGGGAAGAGACACTTGTTAAAAATTTCTTTGGACTTACTTGTTAAAATTTCTTCGGACACTTGTTAAAATTTCTTCAGGCTAGACTTGTCAAATTTATTCGAGACACTAACTTTGTAAAATTTCTTCGGAGACTTCACCTTGTAAGATTTCTTCGAGAGAGACTTATAAATTTTTGTTACTACGGGAGAGTTCCAAGATACTTCTTGGTAGCTAAATGTGCCTAATTATTCAGTCATTCACGATCGGGACGCGAGTTTGGGAAAAGACTTTCCCAGAGCCGAATCAGTCAGGACGCGACTCGTAAATTGTTGCGGAGAAAACTCGGGCGAGACTACCGGACCCCGCGCCGATCCCGCATCAGCCTGCCAGCCTTGCCGTCTACCGTCCCGGGCCCAGTGACAGGCCTCTCCGTTACGTCAGCGCCCGTGGACACTCGCCCCTCTGAGCCTGTTCGATTCGGCGACCTGCAGAGAAGGAGACGCACCGCTGGAGTTCAGCGACCTGGGACAGCCGCCGCCGCCTCTGTTTGAGGCTGCCGCCTCGGCCTGCCCACGAAGACCAGCAGCCATTGGTGAAAACTATGAGACGTTGCCGTCTCACTGAACTATTGTAACGGCGAAAAACTGCAAGTGGCCGCGCTCAGGCCCAGCAGAATTAATCACTTGTAATTAAGTCACAGAGTTGTTTTAGTAAAGAAACTTGCGTCGCCCATTGCGACATTGTAATTTACCTGGTAGCTTTTGGTGCCAGGAATAAACAGTTGTTTGTCACAAATGACTCAATTGCTCATTCTTGACCTCCCAACTCTTCCATTCAGTTACATTTCAGGAGCTGAACCTGGCGCCCTCCCCCGAGCAGTCTTATGAATATTACAATATATATATATATATATATATATATATATATATATATATATATATATATATATATATATATATATATATATAATTGCGCGCAAATCAGCGGGCGCAATACGGGCGAGAAAGTACACGGTGTTTTAGCGTCACTTGATTCTTTTACATTTTTGTGGGCCTAAAAATTTCAAACACACTTGAGATAATCAGAGATAAACATCATTAAATCACACGGTCTACAGTTATTCCTCACTGATGATACTCTTTTGTGAGATAATTTATTCTTACCACTACTGGTTCCTACGCTTCCTCGGCCTCCTGGGTATAAAAAATGTGAAATTAATCAGCAACGCAGCCAATGTGAATTGATGATAAATGAGAATATTTGCTCTCACATGATGGAAACTCGTATTTCGTACGGACGGGAATCCAAGTAATGCTGCCAAAATTGAAGTGGGTTCTTCAGGAAATCTATTACTGGTCCAAGACTGGAACTCATTGTGGCAGAAGTACAAATGTTACGAAACATGTGACAGAAAAACGAACGGTAATATTGTGCGAAACGCGCCGAAAGAGTGATTTCTAAACAGCGATACTGCTTTACTATTATTATTTCTTTCGTACTTTTAATCGTTCTTTCTTCCTTTCTTATTCAAAACAGGAACACACTTAAATGTGAATTCATCCAAAGTTCCCCAAATTCTTAATGGCTATATGAATTATTTGTGGGTGTTCAAATAGTATTACTGTACACAAATCAAGATCAGAAATTTCTCACGATGTTGAAACACTGTTACGAGCACTCTTGATAGGTATTTTTCTACCTCAAGAACTTTGTACCTGTTGAGGTTTCCTGTTGATATTTACATGATGGAAGCTATTTGAAAAGCATGACTTTACAATGAACATTCGCATTACTATTGAAAATGTAATACGAACATGCAATCGAATATTATCACGTATTCTAAGATAATAATAATAATAACAATAATTTACTCTTATTGTTAATATTAATAATCGTTATATCGTCGCTCCGTAGTTATGAGAATCAGAATGTGCATTGGAACTTGAGAACATTTCTAGGTATCTGAAAAATAAGATTAAGATAATATTAAATACAGATAATTATTTAGTATATTTTCAATATTTTGTTAATTGTTCCAAAAGAAAAGAAGTGGTAAATTTACAGAAGTGAAATCATAATATCAGAATCAAAAAGGCCATTCCTTCTTTTCCTTTCATTTCGTCTCTTTTTCTTCTTATTTTTCTAAATCTATTTCTTTTCTTCATCGTCTGTTTTCTTGCCTTTTCCCTTTTATCATTCTTTCTTTCTTGTTCCCTGTTCATTCCTTCTTTATTTCTCCCATTTTTGTGTTTTGTTTTTGACCAGTTCTCGCGATGTCGCCCACCCAATCTGACATTCGCGGTTGCTGCCGACTTCCGATCCGCGGCGCGCGCGGCGGCGCGGGGCGGTGCTGGAAGAGTTGCGGACTCTCAACCGTGCGGCCCCTGGTCAAGGGGGCACTCGCGCATGACGTCAGATCGGCGGAGGCGGCGCAGCTGTGTGAGCGGGGGCGGCGGCGGCGGCAGCAGCGGCGGCGGCGGCAACGGCGTGGGTGGGTGGGTGGGGGCGATAAGCGGCGATTTTTTATTATAGAAACAAGAGATTACTCACAAACACAATGCGGCGTATAGAAATCAAGTGCAGACATTTTTCACGATGTTGAAACGCTGTTTTGAGCACTCTTCGTGGGTAGCATTTTACTATGTTAACCACTTTGCATCTGTTGAGCTTGCCTGTTAGTTTTTGAAATCGCGAGTCTAAGGTCGTCGCAAAACGTCGTTCCCAAAATAATATATGTATTACTTTATTAAAAATGTAATATAAACATGTAAAAGTATATTAATTGACACGTCTACCGAGAAATAATTATAACCATAATATCGTCGCTTCGTAATTATGTGAATCAGAATCTGCGAACACTTCTCAGAATCTGAAAAATAAAATCGAAGCAATATTATGTACAGATACAAAAATGTATTTATATTGTACTGACAAGTTTTAGCTTTCTGCTTTTATACGGAGTTCGATATACTCTGCATAACTTACCTGGATCGAGAGGCCGATGTTTACGAGGGAAATATGAAAGTAGGTGAATGATGCTACATGTTCCCTTACGGAGGAAATTATCAGAGGGAATTATGAAAGGGAATTTTGGGAGGAAAATATGAAAAGACAAAACGTGTCAAGTTAACATATAATTAATTAGTAAAAATGTACATCTGAATCTACAAAATTAGGTATAAAAACAATATTATGTATGGTTCTAATGACTTCGGGTGACAAAACGCCCTCGATCATTAAAACCCTTATGACGCCCTTGGTACATAAATAACTATTATTTTAGAAGAAGGAAATAAAAGTGTATTTTCATTAAGAAACTAGCCGACAGATAAACAAATATTGTAAAAATAGTTGAATGGGTTTGTATACATAATGTTTTGTTTGTTTAGGTGTCAATAACTGATTTAAAACTAGTGGTGCTAGTGGTACATGGTAGACATTCTCGTATTAGTTAGTTCCCCATTTTCTTGAGACTCGCCTTCTTCCTAGCAGCTACTTATCGGCGTCTAAAAGACCTACCAGAGCTCCTCTGCGGACATTCCCAATGAAGAGAACTCAGCCTCTATCTTGACCGGGTACTAGTTCATATGTTCATATATTCCCATGGTATCCTTTAGTTTGATCTCGGGATCCTCTGGATCACTTAAATAGGTTCGATCATTAAATGCAAGATGAAAGGTCATACCCCAAAATTTTCATATGTCTTGTGATTTTATTATAATGTATATTTGTTCACTACAGAAAGAGAAACCATGAAGGACTGTAAATGCCCAGTTCCTTCATATACCGTTATAAAACTTTGCCAAAAGATTTGCCTATTGTTCGGATGTAACAGGTTGCAGATACAAATATACATATATAAAAAATAATATTTTCAATTATTGTTCATCAACAAAATAGAATACAGGCAGTGATGGCGGTTGCTAAAGAAGCAGTGACATCTAATGAATTTTATCATAAGGGAATCAAAATAATTTTTCCATTCACTCGTTAATAACGCTAGTCAAAAAAGGTTTCGGTGCAGACAAACTGCATGGTGAAGTATTTAATCAGTAGGTAACATAAACTGTGAAAACACAATATATCTATCTCGTTAAAATTACAAGTTATGCACCAAAAATGTTTTAACAGTGCAAATGAATACCCATTTAAGACATATTTTGATGTGTGTAATGTAATATTTGTAATGTACGTAATATTTTGAACTTATCATGTTTAATATAAACTCATTCTTGCGGAATGCATAAATTACTTATGTGTTGGAATCAACTTTTCTTCTGCATTATTTTTAACGTGTATTGTTATTTTTGTTCTTGCATAATTGTGACAAGTGTTGAATTCATTTTCACCCAAATCAGAGTTTGCCAAATTCAAGACATAGGTTACCATGAAGAAACCCACACGAGGGTGTATTATTCATCGTAACATTTTGTTATATCTGTGGTGAATTCACGACAATAAAACGACGATCGATTTCTAAAGTACTCAAAATGGGCTGGGTTGTATTTCAAATGTCAACTGAGAGATCAGGATAAGAAGTGTGCGCCGCCCGTAACGTGCACTTAATGTGATTCTAAACTGACTTAGTTGAAAAGTAAGAAAGAGGACTTATCTTTTGCAATACCCATGGTTTGGCGTGAGACTAAGATTCACACAGATATTTTGCTACTTCTGTTTGACGAATGTTGCGGGCTTTTCGTCCAAGGTTAAGAAACATATAGTTTACCCCAATGTACCTTCACCAATTCGACCCATACCCCATGGACAATACTCATCAGTGCACACAGCTCCATCCGCATGAGAAGAAATACCTGAATATGACTGTATGTCGACAAACTCTGAAGGTGCAGAATGTCTGTCAAGTGAGGATGAACAGTAAACGTAAGACCCATATTTAATAAAAACAGGCGGAATTAAATGACTTGTTACGCGATTTATCCCTATCCAGAACATTCAGAACGTTTAGTGTCACGTCTTAAAGAATGGGATGTTCTTCATGAGGAAACAAAGGTTACCTATTTCGGAGGACGCGATAAAGAATTGAAGACCTATTACAGTTCGGTGGGGAACATTTGTGCTTGTGTAGATATATCAGGTTTAATAAAGACACTAAACATACCCTATCATTACGAGGAGTGGCGCTTGTTTATCGATGCCTCAAAAAGAAACCTTAAAGTGGTGCGGTAACAACTTGCCATCAGTACCTGTAGGTTATTCTGTGACGGTGAAAGAATCTTACGAAAATTTGTCCGAGGTGCTGCAAGGAATTAGGTATAAGGAACACAACTGTAAAATGTGTGGCGTCTTGAAAGGCATTGGTTTATTGCTTGGTCTTCAGAGTCACATCACACAATATTCTTGCTTCCTTTGTCTTCGGGACAATCGAGCAACAGACAGTACTTATATAGTTGAACACTGGCCACAAAGAGAAGAATTTGCTTCTGAGTGAGATAATGTGAAACATATTCCACTGGTGACCCTCGAAATGTTTTTCCTTCCCCCGTTGCGTATTAAGCTATGACCAACGATGAACTTGGTTAAGGGAATGGCCAAAAGTGGTGATGGGTTCAAGAATTTACATTATGTGTTTCCATAAAGTAGTGATGCAAAATTGAAGGAAGGCATTTTCATAGAACCACAGATCATATAGTTAATTAATACAGAGACTTCGAAGCAAAGTTAAATCTGTTATAACCTGCGGCCTGGCGTGCCATTAAGGATGTGGTCCATGGTTTCCTAGGGAATACAGGGCAGAGAACCGTGGCTTATTGATTGGAAATCTTTTAGAGAACTATAAAAACCTTGGATGTAGAATGACTTTAAAAATCCTCCTCGACACTCTCTCAACAGCCATTTGGATTTTTTCGCTCCCAATATGGGGGCAATAAGTGATGAACATGAAGACAGGTTCCGGCAGGACATATTGCAGATAGAAATTCGCTATAAAGGAAGATGAAATCACTCAATGTTATGTGACTAGTGTGGGTTTTTGAAACGGGAAACATGATCATTTCATAAAAGGACGTTTTCATCAAAGAAATCTAAGCCTTTTACATCAACAACTCAATGAACAAATTTGCTTGATTATATAAATGCGAACTGGAGAAATAGTGTACTTATATATTGAACATAAGGTAGAAACATGTATACATTTGTAATTACTGATTTCAAATTTATTTTTAGTCATTTATTTCTATTTTTCATTTCATTCAATTTTTAAATGTAATTAATTAAAGTGTTGTAACGTATAAGTAAAGTCTAAATTGAGATTTTCCTACGAATGCAGGTTTCCGCCTTAACCAGGTTCAGCCTTAGACAGGTTTTACTGCATAAAATATTTCTGGAAGTTCTCGCAGATCTTTTTTAAATGTATATTTTCGAAATAAATAACTTTACTTAAAGTCTTCTCATAAAAATTACATGAGAGCATCACGGATTTGCATTGACACTCAACGATTAAGTATTAGCGGTAAAATTGCGGCATTGACACCTCTCAGCTGTCAATTCCGGACAGCTATTATTTCCAGACGCCAATTCCTGAACTGAATGTTTGGGCTAATACAGTATTATGGTAGCCCTAAATAACGTATAAACAGGAGATATTTTCTTTGCATGGCTGCGCTAAAAATAAATTTGAGTAATTTTGTTTTTTCACTGTTTTCTTCGCCTCCTACCTCAATTACGCAGCTGACGCTTCCAATACACCAGACGCTATCGGAGATCTCGCCGCCGCCAGTTCGCCCTCGCCAACCTCTTCGCCCCCGCTTCCCGCGTCATCGCTGCCACAGAGAGTGTGTTCTAATGGCAAAGCGTCCTTGTCATGTCAGTCAGGCTCTCCCACACAGTTGATATCGACTATTAGCGAGCTTGGGGTTATCGTCTACGCTTAATTAAGGCGACCGGGTCTCGCCTTTCCTCGGAGGAATGCTTGCAGTCGACTTGCAGCAACTGGTGGCTGTTATTTTTTCGCTACTCTACCACGTGTTTGGAAACAGTGCTACAGAGGCATGGCAAATGCTAAGCGCGTTTTGTTCATTACAGCACTTATTACCAAATATATTTTTCAATAAGTACAAGTATTTTGTTTAAAGTTGAAAAAATATTGTCTATTTGTTTATATTATTAGATTTTAGGTTAATTTATGGAATTAGTGGTAAGTGGATGGTAGATTTGTTGAGATTCTTGTTCTTAGATATTCAGGGAATCAAGTTATAATAATTATTTGCTCAAAGAAGTCATGTTTTGAAGTTATTTTTAATATAATATTTTAATCCGAAAAAGGAAGTAAACTAACTTTTAATGTGCTTGTAAAAATTTTGTAATGACAAAAAATTTACTGTTTTACATTATAGTTTTCTGAATATCAGACCAAAAGTTCCTCGAAACGTGGCACAAATGAAAAAAGGGAAAATAAATTATTTTATTTGAACATCTTCACTTGTTTGTCTCAAATATACAGCAACCTAAAACCAATAAATATAAGGGAATTATTTGTATTCAATATGTGCTAACATGGTATAAAAATGCTTGTGTACTCCATGCGTGTGCTGGTCCAGCTCATGAAAGTGTAGGAGTTTGCGAAGCCTGGAAGACGTAGTAGTATAATTGCGGTAAATACAGCACATGTTCTGTATCGGAACCTTTACGTCATATTAAAGAGTGAAATTAGCACTATCCGTTCAAAATGAATGAAAACATTTTTTTTTGAGAAAATGGCGTTTGAGCATTTCTGAAAATGCGGAATTTTGAAGTAGTTTTCACAGAAAACGGTGAGAAACACAGAGAATGGAGTTTTCGAAAAACTGTATATATTATTTAAAGTACATGTTCTGATAAATAGAACAATGTGAAGAAATGGCCGCTAATATAAATATTAACGACATGAGATACAATTAAAAAAATACATTTTTATAATTTTGAAAAAACAAAATAATATAGTAATATGGCGTTAATGTCATTTCATAGAGTGCATTCTGCCCAATCCCTACCAAAAGTTTAATGAAAAAAATTGAAGCTGGTTTTGAGAAAATCATGTTTTGGTCATTAAAAAATTGAAGAAATACACGCAATATTGCGCGAAAACTACTAAAATTTTCGAAAATTTCAAAATTCAGAGTTAACCGTAAAAATCAGACCCTTATATTTACACAATTATAAATGTATGGTACCTTATTCTTACAAGAAATTTAAAGAAACATTTTTGAGCCGCTTTTGAGAAAATTTTGAAAATGCGCAGACGTCTTCATGTAAAGTTCCTCCAAATTTTAAAGAAAGTTTTTCAAAATCTCAAAGTTTTGACTCGAGCCAGATGGTCAAAGGTTTCTTAGTAGTATAGCGAGTTATATTACACCCTAGGGTGTCTCTCGCATCCCAGCATCCACATCTCTCTATCAGTGAAGTCTTCATTACTTAATCTTCACCATTACCTCATCCCCTCCCTCTCCCCATGTAAGTCTAGGTCTTCCTCTTCGTCGATGGGTAGCTGGTTGCCATTTCCACAATATTTTCGGCTACCGCTCTTCGTTCATTCTTTGCATGTACCCATACCATTTTAGTCTTTTTGCGTCTATGGTGTCAATTATATTAAAACTCATTTCCGCTTTACGTTTAATTTCTTCATTCTTAACTTTACCCATTAATGTCAGCCCGCAACGTCGGCGCCAGAAATCTATTTCCATTGCCTTCAATTTCTTTTCGCTCTTTTTTTGTTACTTCCCATACCTTAGAGCCATAAAGGGCAATATCCTCTACAACAGTCTTATATAATTTTCTTTTTTACTCTTACCTTTTAATTTCCAAATTGTCAGAAACGGGAATAGATCATCGAATAATCCTGTGGATAAAAGAATTTCTTACGGGGCGCACTCAAACAGTCAGAATAGGAGACAAATATTCATCGAAAGCCGATGTAACCTCGGGGGTCCCCCAGGGGAGTGTGTTAGGGCCTTTGCTATTCTTAGCGTTCATTAATGACATTGCAACTGGATTAAAATCAAAAGTTAGACTTTTCGCCGACGATTGCATAATATATAGGAGTATTGGCTCGTCTGAGGACGAAAATGTTTTACAGAGCGATGTTAACTGTTTATGGAACTGGGCGTGCAGAAATAAGATGGAATTAAATCCGGAAAAGAGTAAATTCATTTGCTTTACCAAGTCTCGCTCAAACGTACGCTCCAGTTATGAATTAGGAACTAACGTTATACCACGTGTAAAAAACTGTAAGTATTTGGGTTTGGTCCTGCGAAGCGACTTAGGTTGGTCGGATCATATTAACAATACGGTTAAAAAATCCTGGAGAGCGCTGCACTTTGTAATGCGTATTCTAAAAAATAGCAGTCCAAATGCCCGATCCCTAACATATACTACACTTGTTCGTCCAATTTTAGAATACGGAGCGGCATGCTGGGACCCGTACAGAAAAGGGCAAATTTAAGAGTTAGATAAAATTCAAAAACGGGCCTCAAAGTTTGTAAATCACGGGTGCGTTGGTGACGAACGAGAAGAATGGGAGTCCTTATCTAAGAGAAGGGAACGGGCGCGTTTATGCGTAATGTATAAGACATACAGAGGGGACACAGCATGGGCAGATATCGGTAAAAGATTACAGAAATCAGATTATAAAAGCAGAGGAGACCATCCTTGGAAAATACGATTTAGAAAGCAAAGAACTGATGTAGGCAAGTTCTCCTTTGTGAATCGCACTTTAGTAGATTGGAATAAACTACCTGCAGAAGCACTAGAGGCTCTTCCTTCTAATGTAGCCAAATTTAAAAATATGCTTCATTCCATCTAGATCATCTCGAATAATACTGACTGAGACATTTATTTTTATTATTATTATTATTATTATTACTATTATTATTAGTAATATTATTATTACTTTTATTATTATTATTGTCATAATTATTATCGTCATGGCCCTTATACAGTGAAGTGATGTGAAGTGTAGTGTAGTGTAGTGAAGTGTTATGTAAACCAGAAGTGAATTTAGAGTTAGCTAGAAATAAATTGGAACTATTATATCGACCCCTAATTCTAAAAGGAAACCCAATTGTAAATGTTGAAAATGTTTAGTAATTCTAATTTTAATTGTTATCATGTTTGCCACCGATCATTAGCTCAAAGCGAACTTTAATAAATCTATCTATCTATACTTAAAAAATATACCTAATTTATCTTTCCATATCAGTGGATGTAATTGTCTTATAGCCACTCTACCTTTTGCAATTCTGTTTATAATATCTTGCGTACTGCCTCCTTTTGCGTTTATTTCTAACCCGAGGTATACGAATTTTTGACAGGGTTTTACTTCCAAACCATCATCCAGTTTCAGACCTTTAGCACTTCCTCCTACAACCATATACTCAATCTTGTCAAGGTTTATTTCTAAACCCCATTCTGAGTACTCTTCATATAATTTTCGCATCATGTGTAGAGCATCGTCTTCATCTTCAACGAACACTATCTGATCATCTGCGAAATGTAGAGAGAATAACATAGAGTCACCAATTTTAATACCCATATTACAACATTTCTTCCTCCATCTTCTCAGGGCTTCATTCAAATATATTTTAAACAAAGTCGGGGCTACACAGCACCCCTGTCGTAAACCTTTATTTTCTGGAAATGGTGCTGAAATGTTTCTCCCTACTTTTATTTGGCTCGTGTTATCACTCTACAAATCTTTAACGGCTCTAATCAATTGCGTATTTACATTTTGTTTCTCCATCGCCATAGCCTAGATAATGGATCAGTGTCGTAGGTCTTATGCAGATCGATAAACACAAGGTGCGTCTCCAAGTTATGGGCGAGACGTTTGTAGGTTACCTGTCTAATACTGAACACGTTATCAATGCTTGAGCGCCCCGCTCGAAAGCCGCTCTGTTCCTTGACATCAATGAGGTCTCTTTCCAGTCTGGTTTGTAACTCATATACTATACTCATATACCGTTTTCGTTTGCCAAGTCGTTTCCTGGACAATCCTGCTTCATGACTGGAATATTTAGCGTTTGGGTTTTTTACAGATGTAGGGGGACTTACCCTATTCCCTAACCCCCAACCTGGAGGGCCAGAGATTTATTTTCGAGGTTATTTCCCCTAGATAAGACGGCTTCCCTCTCCCTTCAGAACCTTGTCTGCCCTTCCCCGTTAGAACAATGAAGAAAGCAAAGTGTGAGAGAAGATGAAAAAGAAACAAGAATTGAACACATGAGAAAAGGGGAAGAAAGGAAAGTGAAGGACACCCTAGTCCTCGCAAACTAATAGCGTCGGGGTGGAAATAACACAAGGGTCCAAGAGATGCCTTATTGTAAAGACAAAAGTAGTGTGGTACACGTAAGTGGAAATAATACCGCATTAGACAGGGATACCCATCCTTACGACAATGCCGCAGGTGGGGGAAGGGTAGAAAAAGGATACAATGGAGCCTGGAAATTAGAATAGGTGAGGTTGTGAGACAACCCTTTGAATGACTCCTCTGCCGAGACCTATGCAGCATGGGTGACCCTACCGGCAGTAGTACTGACAAGTTTACCGACCTGCCAGCACCCTTACCCCGTAATGCTCTCGACTTCATTGGAGTACGCAAGCCTCCTCGCCCGCACGGATAGTGCTACTATAAGGCGGTGTCTCTTGGAGGAGGAAGGTTTCTTCAATTTGGAAAAATTCCTACGTTTGAAGATTTACAAAAATAACTTTTTCGGTATCTGGGGACCCAAAACGTGTATTTCCGTTGAAATCTCGAATTCAATTTTCCGCAGCATTACATAAATTTCCTTCTACTCCGTATAGACGTACTACCTACACGGGAAAGTAATAATGACACTAAATAACGATTTTTTTTAATTTCAAAAAACTATTTTTACCAAAAATTAACGCAAAATATGACTGCTTCTAGTTAAACATCAGACGGCCAATTAGCCATATTAGTGATGTCTTTCTGCTTGCTACAATATTCTAAGAGAGTAGAATAAACTCATTTATTTTGTTGAGAGAGATTATCACACAGTTCGCACCGAGCAGCCGTGCCGTGAACATCGTACGCCACAGCTCTCTCACTGCGTAGTGTGTTTAGATTGAGTGTCAAACTATTTTCGCTTGCACAGCAATCTACGTGTCTATTTTAAATATTATACATTGTTACATCAAAAACAGTTTAATTTTGCAACTAGTATTATAAATATTTACCACAAGTGAGTGAAAACCAACCCGTGACCGCGAGTGGCGAAATGAACGTACAAGGTAGCCCCGAGTCGGGGCTACACAGCACATCAGAAGTGTTTGTGAACGCTATGGATACCTTATATGCAAGCAACAGCGATCAGTGCATTCTCCCAACAGCACAATTTCAACTTTTACAACAACAGCAGCAACATCTGCAACTCCTTCATCAGCAACAACAGCAGCAACTACTGCTGCTTCCACAGAATCAACCCACAGCGCAGCAAGGGCAACCGTTAATGCAGCAGCAACCGCCCCAAACTACCCTGCCTCAAGAACACCTAAGCGAGGAGATGCACGCAACAACTTCCAACGAAACGCTTTCAAACGTAAGTAAACGAAAGAGAAATGATGATGAAAACTCTATGCCATTATACAATGTTCAAACTTCATCGCGTTTCGAAGTGCTTCAAAATCTTAAAGACAGTGATCTAAGTACTCCAGAACAAACATTAAAAATTCCGCCCATAATTATGCACAACGTACTTGACTACAACCAAATGATTTCCGACATTAAATCAGTCGTCAAATGTGATTTCACAACCAAGACAGCCGGTGATCAACTAAAAATCATGCTTACTACAATAGAAGATTACCGTAATTTTAGACATCACTGTGTTGAGAAGAACAAACAATTCTATTCTTTCCGCGACCCTTCTATTAAAACCTTTCATGCTGTGTTGAAGGGCATCCCCACATGTTACTCGGAAGCTGACATTTTAAAAGAACTTGAATTCAAATACCCTGTTACCAAAGTGACTAGATTATTTGACAAAAAGAAAAATCCAATCGAAATTTGTGCTCTAGAAATAAAAGACAATAAAGAGGGGAAGTCAATATTCACCTTAAACCGCCTGATGCATTGCGTCATACAAGTTCAACCTAGAACAAATCGAAACTACCCAATACAATGTAAACGTTGTCAAAGGTATGGACACTCGCAAGCAAACTGCCGACTCACTCCGAGGTGCGTTAGATGTAAAGAGTCACACCACTATTCTCAATGCACAAAACCAAAAAGTGACAAACCGAATTACGTAAACTGTGGCGAGGAGCACACGGCCAATTACAAAGGCTGTCGCATTTTCAAAGAAACTCAGCAAGCACGTTCAAACCTTCTAAATGAACGCAGGTCAGGGTCAGAGCAACAACCGCCGCCGCGCAACAATCCCTCTCATAACCCTCCAACATTTAGCCCTCGCGGATTTCCTCCCCTTCCCAAAAGCAATACCCCGTGGTCACCGGTTCAATCTTTGCAAACCCAAATGCCAACTGATCTATCCCAACTAATAACCACAATAGTATCACAAGTAATCTCAGCTATAATCCCGCAAATTCAAAATATTATACAGTCAGTGCTAATAAATTTCCATAATGGCAAATAAAATCACTTTAATGAATTGGAATGCAAACGGAATTAAAAGACAACAATCACAAATAGAAATTTTTCTTCACGAACACAAAATCGATATTGCATGCATAACCGAAACCCACTTGGTTCTAAATGAAAAATTCAAAATTTCTGGTTATAAAATATAAAGAAGTGATAGAATTTCAAATGTTGCAGCGGGGGGTGTTTTGATTGCTCTTTCAACCCGAGTCAAACATCAACGGTCACATAGCCCCAACACTTCTAACCTGGAAACTGTGACAGTCACCGTAACCATAGATAATAAAGATTACACAATAATAACAGCTTATAAATCTCCGAATAAACAATTTCCAGTAAAAGAATACAAGGAAATAGTTAATAACAACACCAACGTTATTCTACTAGGAGACCTAAACAGTAAAAACCAAGCCTGGGAATGCAATTGCACAACCCAGCAAGGCACTAAATTGCAATCTTTTGCAGTAAACAATAACTTAAATGTAATAGCACCTTGGCAGCCAACACACTACCCGTACAATAGTAATACTATCCCCGATATTTTAGACATAATGGTGTCTAAAAACTTCCACTTACCTACATCTCAAACCGTACTTCCTGAATTAGATTCAGAACATTGCCCAGTCATCATTGAACTAAAATCTTCAAACCTCTTGCAGTCTAATAATCCCTTCACAGTTTTGGGCACGAAAGGGCACGTCAACTGGAATAAATTTAGAAACCTATTAGAAGTAAACCTTCACTACCCGGAACAGATACAAACAACATATGAAATAGACAACCAGGTAACTAATATCACACAGAAAATCTACGTTGCATTGCTACAATCAACAACTCCTTTCTCAAGACCTTTCACTAACAATAGAAATCCTATTCCAAGGAATATTCTAAACCTAATTAAAAGTAAACGTAACCTTCGACGGCTCTGGCAAATCAACCGCAGACATGACCTTAAAGCAAAAATCAACAAATTAGGGAGAACAATCAAAAACAAATTAAATCAAATTCGAATAAGCAATTTTCAAAGAACCATAGCTCAAATACACCCTAAAAGTAGACCACTCTAGTCAACCATAAAAAGACTATGTAAAGAAACTACTGACATTCCTATCCTGAAACACAACTCAAATGTAGCTTATACGGATCATATGAAAGCCAATATGTTAGGTAAATATCTGCAAAATAGTTTTACTCCAAACCCAAATACAAATTCTTCCTTTACTAATTATATTACAAGAAACGTCCTGTTACCAGACTATAATGTCCCAGATAAAAAAAAAATATATCCCCATCCGAAACATCTAAAATTATTAAGCAATTGAAAACCCTAAAATCAGCAGGTCACGACCATATTAACAACAGAGCTCTTAAAGAATGACCCAAAAGAGCTATAACTATTTTAACCGCCTTATTTAATTCCTGTCTAAGACTGGGCCACTTTCCAAAAGATTGGAAATTCTCTATAATCTTACCCTTCTGTAAACCAGGCAAAGATCCTCGCTTTCCTACAAGCTACAGACCAATAAGCCTCCTACCCTCAATCGCAAAGGTATTTGAAATGTTAATTCACAGCAGATTAACTACTTACCTAACAGAAATTAGCGCTATCCCAGACTTTCAGTTCGGATTCAGATCTCAACATAGCACCACCCACCAATTGCTCCGTTTAACTGAATATATTGCAAATTCATTTCACAGCAAAAAAATACACAATTGCAGTTTTCCTCGACATTGAGAAAGCCTTTGATAAACTCTGGCATGAAGATCTTTTATACAAACTGCGCCAACTAGGAACTCCCAAGTATCTACTCCATCTAATCAGAAGTTTTCTAAAAGATAGATATTTTTCCGTCCGTATTAACTCAAGTCTCTCAAACAGATTTGAAATTAATGCAGGAGTCCCTCAAGGTTCTTGCCTCTCTCCACTTCTCTTTACTGTTTACATGTCGGATTTACCACAGTCAGACTATACAGAAATTGCCCTTTACGCAGATGACACAGCACTTTTTACATTCAGACATTAGCTGCGCCTTCGACAACATACAGATTGACCTAAATAACTACATTAAATGGGCTTCAAACTGGAAAATAAAGATTAACGCATCTAAAACTCAAGCAAAAATATTCACACTCCGCAAACCTCCTCAACCAGCCCTCCTCAGCTTCCAAAACCCAAATATAGAATGGATGAGTGGAAATACACCAGCAAAATACTTAGGAGTACTACTTGACACCAAACTACACTGGAAACAACATATCAAATCTATAGCAGATAAAACTTATGCAAAAATATCCAAACTATATCTAATAATAAATAGAAATTCCGGACTTAGCACTGACTGCGGCTTAATCATCTATAAAACAATAATAAGACCAACCCTCACATATGCCTGCCCGATCTGGAATAACGCCGCAAAAACAAACCTAAATAAAATAGAAATAATACAAAATAAATTTCTCAGAAATATCATTAAAGCTCCTTGGTTCATAAGCAACATACAAATCCAAAATGAACTAAATATATCATCCATTAACGAATATATAAATCTTATGACTCATAAATTCTTCTCATCCCTTCCCCAATCGCGCAGTACAACAATATTCAAGCTAGGAAAAACGTATAGTACATCAAAAAGAATAAGATCACGATTCCCTAAAGACTCCCTTCGTCCACCTTAAATCACCTACCCATCTTCCACTTACCAAAAATTCCACCCACTGACACTCTCTCCTCAAAATTATCACATATAACTCCAAAAACTGTTATCCACAGTTTCTTCTCAAAGAACAACGTTTTATCAGACCCCTGAGAGAGGAGGTAACGCATGCGGATGTCCATCCCTAAAAGTTATTGTGTAGAATATTGTATAATGAACACCCCTGAAAGGCAGAAATGCCGAGCAGGTAGAAATAAATTAAATAAAGAGATTATCAATTTTCTCTCGAAAACCTCACGGTATTACTGACTCACATCTATCCTTCGCAGTACATCCGTGTTTTCAACTCCAGGTCAAAGGAGATAAGGAGCTCTGCAGCGTTGCCACTTGGTAAGAAAAGAAAAATAGCGGTTAAACAAATTGAACTACTCCGTATTCATTATTCGACATGGCTCACCATAGCCAAGGCCCACGAGAGCGAGTTATCGCATTAGAATGGGTCACCTCTCTGACTCAGAGGTCGGTATGGAGTTGGGGTAAGAACCTACGTAGGTACTGGCGTAAACGTTATCGAGAGACGGCAGAATCCGGAAGGAAACTAGGTACTTTGGCGTATTTCGGATGCTGCCCAAGATGAAGTTTTGATACAAGCAGTGGTGGAAAACCCTTTTCAAACTTCTTCACAAGGGCGAAGAACTACCAGATTTCCTGGAAGTTTCAGAACCATACGCAACAAACTTTCGGAGGCATGTCTGCGATCCAGAAATACAGCACGAAAATCGAAGCTGACAGAAGAACACCAGCTCTATCGGTTGGTATTTACGGAGGAAAATTTACATCGAGACTGGACTGATGCCATTTTCTCTGATCACAGTATATTCTTCTCCGCAAATGATGAACCCGTTCGCGTTTTAAGGCCCCGAGGAAGCCTCTACGATTCTCGGTGAAAGACCCAGTTTTGCTAGACGTTTTCGAACTATTCGGTTCTCTTCTGCAAGGCGAAGAAGCCTTGGAATGGATTGAATGAAGTCTGTGCTTCGAAATATGTTTCAGCCAAAAGCCAAAAGGCGTGAGCCAAAAGGCAAAGGCGTTTGCTACGTGGAGTACAAAGTTTGATCCTTTAGTTTCCAGAATCACCCCACTACTGTCCTTGGGTATGCGGTCAGCCATGTCGCCTTGCTGGGTCGCAAAACTGGGTCTTTCAGTTATCCCATTTTGCAGTGACAGCCGATTTGGGATCAAAATGTATCCCAAGACCTTGGCAACCCTACCAAAATTTCTGAGTGGTATTTGGGTTGGGGTTTGGACAAGGTGTTTTAAATAAGATACCCTTTGGCAAACACTAGCAAACATATTCTTTGGCTTACGCCTACGTCCTTGCTATACTGTTTCCACTTCAAGTCGTCTCATCAGCTTGGGAAGTGTTGAGATCAGCAACATGGCTGACCGCATACCCAAGGACAGTAGTGAGAAGATTCTGGAAACTTTAGGATCAAAGTTTGTACTCTTCGAAGCAAACGCCTTTATCTTTTGGCTCACGCCTTTTGTCTTTTGGCTGCAATATTCAGATTGTTACCTTTCGCAACATTGATAAGAATGGCAAACGTATGCAGGCAATGCCAGAGCGTTATCTTCGAATGATGCAAAATTGAATGAAAATGAATTAATGCAAAATTATTGTTCTAACTTTGCGACAATCGGCTAATTGAGGGATCTAGTTTTAAAACGCGACTTTTTCACCTCTAGGGAAAAATAAAATATTTGTTTCATTAGAGGTCCTATGCACTACTGGTCCTATGCTTGTATAAAATGATTTGTAACAAAACGCGTTTTTTGTTCACTCCACAGGGCTTCATAATAATATGTTAATATCAAAACGCGGTCTTTCCAAAATCTTCATTTCGTTGCCAGGTACGATCTTTCTAATCCAGCAATCATAGATCCTTATGTCACAATGTTTTGACGCCGTATTATATCAAAATGAAAATTTTACATTCTATAACCCTTTAACTGGCCTAAGAATTTACCAAGCTGATACTGAGAATAATGCGTATTATGAAAGTCAGCAATTAGGGGTTGCTGATCTTCATATTTGAGGAAAAATGTCACACGAAATATTGAAATCAAAAGGAAATAATTAATACTATTGTAAAAACATTTACTGAAAACAAGTTTTTCACTTTCAAATACATTTTCGCCAAAAATTGAAAAAAAATTAATTCAATTTCAAAATGAGACTTTTTCAAATTTTAGCTCAATTTTCTTTCTAGTGACTAGATATTCTCGAATTATCGTATAAAATTGTTTTTACTTTTACTAGCCAAGGGCAGTAATCAAAAACATTTAGCAGCAGAATGTTTGAAAATAAAGACAGAGTCTTGCTCGGAGGACGGACAGAGAGACAAAAAAAAAAATCGAACTCATTCAACAGTCAACAATACTCACATGATTCAAAAGACGCCAAATAACTTCTTTTTACTTACGGAAGCAAAATATTTCTGCAGTATCGTTATAGAAACAAATTTTAAAGGACAAACTAAGCACTCTAGTTATGCTTTTAAAGAAGAGAAGGTCGGAGAAAAAGAAAAGTTTACAAAATTCTGGGATGTGAGAAGGTAGTCGAGATAATTACGTAATAGAAAGAGGATTTTCACGCCGCAAAGAAACACACCAATGTTTACAGTCTCTATCGCGGATAACGTGGTTTTCAAGATTGAGCATCTCAAAAATTAAAGATAGTATTTTAAAACTTTCTTTTGACAAAGCGAAATGAGATTAGTTATATACAAAAAAATAAAAAGTAAACTCATTTTCATTAAACAAGAATATATCGTAAATTCATATTTTCATGAAGTTCAAATTGTCACTTGCACGTATTCACTGTTAAATTGTGTATCATCATCATCATCATCATCATCATCATCATCATCAGAGACAGCATGGATTAGGCCTTTAGAACTGTTCTGTCTCCTAGTATTCAATTTGGTCGTTCCACCGATCGTGCACGATTCTTCTGCCTTGAGGTTTATATTTAAAACTCAGTATAGGTAAGCGTGATCTGTCAATTCTCAGTAGATGGTCATACAATTGTGAAACCCTGTTTGGCATTCACTCTAAACTTTCAGTTCTGATCTAACTTCTTCGTCCCTCTTATGGTCTCGCAAAACGTATCCTGCGAGTGCCCTCGGCACCCTTTATTACCGCTCCTTCACTCTTCTTTCTCTGTTGAGCAGTCATTGTCCATGTCTCTGCCACGAATAAGCGAATGGAAACCGCCATAGTCTTGTAGAATTATGAACGGCCTCTTTTCATACTTTCTTCAATAGAATTTGCTTCATTGAAGACAGTATCTGCAGAAACTTCTGGAGTTTTTGCTTCTCGTCCTTACAACGATCACATGCAATGCTGTATTCCAGGTAATTAAAATATGAAACCTGTTTATGTTGTTATTAACTTCATTCTTTGTTCGAAGAGAAAAGGCTCCTTTGAAAGCTTGGACATTATTTTAGAGGTGGATATTTTAAATTATATTCTCTGACAACGTTAAAAAGATTAAAAATTGCCCTTTGCATAGTTTCTTCTGAGTCTGCTAGAACAACCTGGTCAACTGCAAAAATACTCAAGATGTCTCAAGTAATCCGTTCATTGTTATTCATTCAGCTTTATTGAGACCGTCTAGCTAATGAGTGAATTGACTGATTAATCCTTAAGAAAATCATATAAAACTTTTTTTATTACAATGAACTAATTTCCTTCGCGACCTCCTTAGAATTGGAACAGTGATGGCTGACCTCTACGTCCATTTGCCCTCAACTGAAAGCAATGAATTGGCACCCAATGTATACTTATTCAATAACGCAAATTCATTCCTTTTATATCTCAAGCATTTAAAAAAACATCTCAGGTCCGAGGCTCAAGTATGGACTTTTTCTAGCTAACTAAATTTTAAGAATCTCAAACGATGGATCTACCAACAGCTATCAGTTATATGCAGCGTTAATGTGTAAATAATCAAGAGTCAACATTTCAGGACTTAGAAGCGATAAGTGTGTAAATATGTATGTTTTTGAAGCGTCCTTGTGTCATGCGTATGTTCATAAACATGTCTTTCATAACGCGGTACATTTTCTTACAGTATGCAAAAATTTTATTACATTAATCTAGGGGTTCCCAACGAGGTGGGTATCTTTACGGGTCTGATAGATCTTTATGCAAAGGCATGTACAATTTTTCAAATACATGATGAAAGAGTTTGGCATGATTGTGTGTGAAATAAGGGCAATTTTTGTACAACAATTTTCTCAACATCTCCAATTTTTTTGGATTGAGTATTTCATATGCACAGGTCCCATTTTCGGCAACCACTCTATATTTTCAAAACTTGAAAAAAAATAACATTACAAAAGTAAAATTTTGTTCCAAGAAGTTTTTTCATTAATGAATGTATTTACTAGGCTGTCCGGGTGACGCCGCGTCCATGGCGAAGGTGCCGACGTTTCGGTCGCCATTCTGCGACCTTCCTCAGGGCGCAATGCCCTGAGGAAGGTCGCAGAATGGCGACCGAAACGCCACCTCAGGGCGTAACGCCAATAATTGAGAGTCATGTACGTGATTCAGCCTCAGTTTAATCACATTACAAATAAATTGTAAAATATTGTTCTTCATTTTTAATGCAACAGTTTTTGAGATGGAAAAAATTCTTAATTTTAAAAAATGCCAAAGCCAAACCCAACTCTCTGAATTGAGAAATTTTTACTAATGCATATGAAACTGTGAATGATGTACTACCAATTATGACTTTTTAGCGAATTCTATACCAGAAAGAGCAATCAATGCTTAGGGGCCATTGTGGTGTTAAATGTTGAGGGCCATTAATTTTGGTACCTTTCGTAAAAATCTGCGTAGCCCTTGAGCATAACAGGTCCACCTTTTAGCAGGGACACTTTTTCACGGAGGGGAATGGAGTCTTTTGTCTCCTAAAAAATGGAAATTTCTTATAATGCTTTCCTACTGCCGGTTCGATGGCCGAGATTGTTCAGGCAGTAGTGCCGTCTCGGACCGAAAGAACACGGGTTTGAGTCCCGCCTTGGGTTTGTGTTCGTCCTTTCACACCCTATCATCTCCACATCATGTCATCTTCACAGTTACCATACCGTTAAATGCAATAGTGGTCGCTAATTACCTAGATCTTGATGAGACCTTAATAAACAAAAAAAACTTTCCTACTGTCGTGAACTCATTATTTCCGCCATGTTAATCTTATTTGAAGAAGTGGTTTCGAGCGGAGGATGCAATAAACGTGTGTATCGTCTCCTCCTTGCAGGGAGATTGCGATGACTAACACTGCTTGTTGACCGCTCTTGCCCAGACCTCTGAGAGCGGAGCATCTACTCGTTTGTAATGTTGACCACATTCCTTGCTGTTTAAACGCAACTGATGTCGCCATCCGCAGCCCTGCATGGAAAGGCATCGCGCAGTCTGTCCCCGGAGCACCGCACGTGAAACAGCTGAGGAAAGGCAGCAATTCTTCCTTAGTGATATATTACACGCGGCATTAGTAACAATTACAAAGAATATAAAACGATTTTCTTAAGATTGGGATAAAGTGACAGTTCGCGAAACAATTGAACATCACGTGTACTTCAGAGAAGTAAACGCCTGCACCGTCACGAGTACGCATCTCACATTCAAGACTCGATTTTAAAACAAACATAATACTTATCACATAAAAACTAAAATCAATGTAATTTTTATAAAAAGAAAGAATTTTTACAGAAGAGCACAAAGCTCTGCACTTCCTAATTTCAATTATTTCTCGTGGCGCACTATATTTTCGTCGGACGAGGACATCACAGCCAGGGAGCGTCGTAACTATTTACAAGTTAGCCAACTGCAAACGAACGAATGGAGGAAGGAGAGTCTAATAAGTTCAAGGACACAACGCCCACAGAATCGTCAGTTGTGTTGCCAGCACTAGCTGTCAAATCATCCCATTCTAAAGAAAATCGGACAATAATAGTAAGTATTGAAGTGATAAGTATTATTTTTTTGAAAGTGCCAGTCTGCGAGAAGAAAATAGTATGAACACGTTCATTCAATGTAGTGTGTTTTGAACAATATATTTTTCTATGGTAATCGGAAAACGTAATTTGAGAGATAAAAAAGAACAAATGTACACAGTTTGTTAGTGAAGGTCTTTTTAACCAGTAAATTATGATATTAGAAAAACTTTAAGATCTGAATGATCTACTCCAAAACTATAATTGAAGATAGAAATAAAAGGTAAATAGTTGCAGTGTTTATGGCATGAAATACAGTCCCAACGGGTTGTGTAAATTAATTTGATGGAAATATTACGTTTCTGGCTCCACGAAGCCGCAATACGAAGCCATGAGCTGCCAATGTGTCTCCTCGCCGCGGCGCCCGCGCGCGCGTGTTTGTGCCTGCGCTTCCGCCTCTGCTGCCCGGCATGTCAACAAACACGAGGCCACCGCACGCGCCAGGCAGCGCGGCGCGGCGGCCGCTGGAGGACACGCGGCGCAACGCACCGCACCGCGGACGCGACTTCCGTGGCCTTGTTTCCAAATGCCGATCTTCTTTGTATAAAAACTCACATGTGCTTAACAATTTATTGAAGACAATGTTTGTTGACATCGATGTTTTGTGATCGATGTTTGTACGTGGTTGATGTTTTATTTGCGAATGAAAAACGTATTATAATAATAAACAATAACAATATTTTTCTTATATCCATAAATTGAACACTCTTTAGAATGTCAGAAAGTGAAAAAGATGAAAAATAAGTGAATTTTCGTTGACTCTTCCACTCGTGAAATTAAAATCAATATTGTTTAACTATACATATACAATGCCCCAATCAGGGCAGTGTATCTCTAAAATTTATCGTCTCTTCCACCGCTCCTCCCTACTGGCAAATATGTCCAACTGTCCGACACATCTCTCTTAGGAGGCGGTATTTATCGATTGCTGTGTTGGCATGCACGTACATACTACACCACAATGATTTTTTTATTTTAACATGATTCCAATTACTTTTAATATTTAGCCCATTTTGGAACTCTGTTGGACGTAATTTCACTCGTAGAATAGTCCTATTAAATACCACTCGTGCTTTGGAAATTCTCAGATAAATTCCCTCTCTGCTTCACGAGTCGGGTATTTAACTACAATTTCCAATTTGTGGTAGTGCATACAATAAATGAAGTCCATTTTTTTATTATCCAACCAGGTACGTTTAACAAATATGTTTTGAGAGTGTGGAGTTGTCGGAATATATTATATATATCGATGTTTTCAAACTTGGATGTTTTGTTGGCGATGGCGCATCCCTACACTGCACAGTCTGGCGCTGGCTTGACGTTGTGTGAGTCAGCTCTGCTTCTGCGCGGAGCGACAGAGCCGTGTTTTTACCCAACCACTCCCATGGGGAGTGTAACCTCACCCTCAGTTTTTAAGTACCACACCCAGAACGGTTTACGACACCACACCCCCTGGAGCGAGGTCAATGGTAAAAAATGCGAAGACTTAGAAACGAGAATGCAAATGTATGGAGTAGTATATTTATAATTCTTCTGTATATTTTATGTACAAATACAAATGGATGCATAATAGGTTTCAAAATCATTTTTACATCTATTTCATAAACATATTATTTATTAACATGTAGATACTCCTTAGATATTTTATCTGGTTACATTTACTTCATTAATGTAACACATTTAATAAAAAAGGCTCAAATTTTAATATATTTTTGTGAAACGCAATAAGACCTACACTGTTACCATACCTTTACCTTTTTTCTCCGCGCCTCAGTTAAAACTTCCTGCATAAAACACTGGGCGGAAGACGCGGCGCCGCTGCCCTTGGCGCCTTCCGGGCAGCGCGGTTGTTGAAGTTAGGGAAGGTAGCGACCGCCGTGATTCCTTTCGCCATAAACGGAATGGCGTCTCGAGTGATATGCACCGCACGATCTACAATTCGTACAGTTCTTCCTATGCATGCACTGTGGCCTTAGGTTAGACAATCGCCTTCTCGCAATACACTACTAGCCTTTCCGAATCACGGGGAATGGATCTTATGGCGAGGAAGGGCGTTCCATCATTCGAGAACAGAGTGGGTAATAAAGAATCGCTAGAGGTTCGTGGCATTTTTTTAGGGTTTTACTGACGCAATCGTTTCAAATTGATCGAAGAAGATCTTGGAAACGTTGGGTCTTATCAGCAAGACCTCTAGAACAGACCTGGCAAAACACGTGCTCCCGCGGACATTTTGCACTTACGAGCCAACCGTCTGCCTGCGAGAGCTGCCAAAGTGCAAGTAGTGGAGAGCAGGCAGCTTTGGGGACAGGGGAGAAGCCGGAGCGGGGTCGACGCGGAGCGTAGATTGAATGCCTGGGTGTCGTATGCAATGATTCAAGCTTTGATATGATTTGTCCACTTATTAAAATGAGATATCTACCGTATTTCTAGCCACAAGGTCTTCATTTCACTGTTTATGTTCTTCTGTGTACTGATATGTGTGGAAATATTTTTATTATTTTTAATTTATGCTCATTGTAACGCGTAAACAATATTTTAAAGCAGTGACCTCTTTTAAAAATGTATTATGTACTTTTAACTAACAAAACTTTACAATTTAAGAATTTAAGAATTTACAATTGTCGAAAATTAGAGCAGAAAGTAATCATGATTTCTTAAGAATAAGATTTTTTAGCTGTGTTAGAACCTCCGTAGTCAATTAAACATAGTTCAAAAATATCATTTATTACTGTCATCAAACAAAAAGATTCAATATTACAATTTTGTATGTAACATTCGCTAAATTTGCGATTACATCGTTGCAGAGGAAATTACATTATCAGTCCTACAATTTTAATTCTGGTAATCGTACATATGTCTAATTCGTTTTAGGTTCATATTTCACATTGTCATATATCAACAACAAACATTACCAAAATAAAAGGTAAAGATACTTAAATTGTACTAGTATGTAATAGTCCGTTATATTCTCGCAATTGCTCTTTCAATTTACGCGCTACGGTTCGAATTGCGCATTGTCATTGCCTGTCCCCATATATAGAATGAGTCTTATCCCCACACATCCAAGTGGCCTGCGTTTGCACTAAAGTTTCTCGCGCGCGTATCCCGAGGTCAGTGAAAGTGAAAAATACTGTGCAGGCCTGCTCTAGAAGTTTCATTCAGGCAATAGAATCGACTCACCTAACTATTTATCCCGTTTCAAAAATTCTCCTCGGCTGAGACCTCGCGGTGTTTGAAGCTTCCGTTGCGGACCCGAAACAAACACGCATCCGATGTGTAGGTGAGAGATTTGCGTAAGGGCGTTGCTTCGTCGGTTTCGCGATGAAGCGTTCCCAGTGATGCCCAGAAGTAAATTATTTCGTGCGTAGCATTACCCGCGTTTACACTTGGTTTCGACGGATCCATTACCAATCCTTAGTTTTTTATTTAATCCAATCCCACAGGCTGGCGGAAGCTCTTGTGAACTGACAATCGGAACCGATAGATCTTTCTCTATTATCCCATCGTAAATCGACGCAGGTGCTAACCCAGTTTGCTATACGTTTCATTTGAAGTTTTTTTTTTCTGCAATTGACTTCGTCTTTCCTCCTCTTAAAGCGCTCGAGTCGCCACCACGTCCCGACGTAGTCGGAGCGGGTCGGCGAAATTTGGCTTCCCTCGGTCTCGCTGTCCGAGACTCTTCACGCCCTTTCTGGACCCCAAGAGTCGAAGTCAGGAACGGCAAAGCCGAGAACCGAGAAACTGTCATTTTTTGGCACCACGCATTAGTAAGCATTTTAATGCCTTATGAACACCAGTTTCACTTCAATCAATTGTGCCATCTATTACAGAGTGAGAACTCTCATAGACGACCACTCCCACTCAGGCATACATACTACCAAGCTACGACTTTGCGAAACCACTGATAGACTAAATTTAACACGACAACGGCGCCAAATCCGCACGCGGTACATGACCTAATAATGATCTCTTTTCCATGCACAACGATTCAAAAGAAAGGCGCACAGATAGTACGGTTGCAAAGATAATTATAAGGGATATTAGTCTTTCATGTTTTCGTCACATGCCGTTTTAGCAAAAGACTCCCAAATCCCAGAAATGAAAGACATTTCATGTTAAAATACATTACAATATACTTCTATGAATTATATTATTGATTGAATTAATTAATAATATCTATATGTATGGGTACAATTATTAAAAAGTAGTAGTGCTATAGAATGGAACATACTTTTTCTCACTAGTAAGTTTTCTAATCTCTTTAGCCTGTGCTAGCTTTTTGGTATTGGCCCACCATCTTTCGAGCTGTTGCCTCTAGATGCCAAAACTACATTTTTTTCACTTTTTCTCAGTTTGTCGATCCCCTAATACTAGAAATGAAAAATGTCTTAAATAATATTATGTAAAAGTAAAACTTAGTGCTATATGCATATTCTTATTAAGAAATTTGGAGCTGTCGTTTGGAGCTGAGAAAATGTGGTTTGAGCGTTTCTGAAAATGCGGAATTTTGAGCTCATTTTCACTGAAAACTGTTTGAGTTTTCGAGAAAATTCGTGTAAAATTTGTGTAATTCTTTTAAGAAAATCAAAAGAACATAGCAAAATAGATTTTAACATCAAGTTATTCAGTCATGTACTATTCGTACCGAAAGTTCAAAGATTGAATTTGGGGCTGGTTTTGAAAAAAAAAATTGTTTTTAAAATTGCCTTTATTTTACTAAAAAATTATTCATGTCTTGAAAAATATGTATATTCTCACTGAAAAATCTAATTTAGAAAGAAGAGATTTTATT
The DNA here is from genome assembly GCA_038098605.1 of Gryllus longicercus. NCBI lineage: Eukaryota > Metazoa > Arthropoda > Insecta > Orthoptera > Gryllidae > Gryllus > Gryllus longicercus. Next base: position 3,319,325 of record JAZDUA010000002.1, on the reverse strand, counting down.
CCAAGAAAAAAGTTTAGTTTTTAATGAAGAAGATCTCGAAAAATTTTTCAACTCTTGCAGTTTTGCAAAATTCAGATATTTTAACAAAACACTAGAACCTGCCCTATTTTAAGCTTCTTTTGAGCTGTGCGAGGAGAGAGGTTAATAAAAAATTTAGCATCATTTTTGAAAAAAAAAAAGAAAAATATCCTTTATAGGTCAAAAATTAAAATGACTTCAAATTCAAGTTGTGGCGGTATCAGTCAGATCGATCAGGAAATATCAATTTTGGTGGAATTCCTTATCTGCTAGCGTTGTTCACGGGCTGATAGACCCAGAGTTGGACAAACGTAAAGACGTTTTTCCGTAAACCAATTTAGCGGTGTCAAGGAATCACAAACCGTGAATTCTGAATACACACGTGATAAAGGATGTAATTTACTATACATAGGAACAGAATTATCTACTCTTTCGGTATCAGGGACATACAATACATATTCTTTGCCGAAAAATCGCCGTTGGTCACTGCAACATTACGTAACTTTTACTACACTATGTATGTATGCGAGAAAGTGATACAAATAAAAGCCATAAAAACTAGCCTTGATTAATATTACAATAGATTTTATATCTTATTAAGGAATTTTATGTCATTTTGTTTAAATAATCGAGGCTTATAAAAGTTATTACGCTTATAGTAAATATAAGCTTAAAGTAATTATGCTTATAACAGGATTTCTGATGACGGATGTTTGGCTTTAATATTAATTAAAAATGCATATAATGAAAAGATTTTTCAGCGGATCTACATTTCCTCAGGGAACACTAGTCGCTCACGGATCCAAGGCTGGTGATTGTGTGTGTAAAGTACATTACAATGTGAAAATCATACGCTAGCAAAACATTGGAAAATACGTTGTGTGGCAGATGACGAAGATAAGTTTGCAGGGGCAAAGGTAAGGCCAAGGACAGGTGCTCGCCTCAGCTGAAAACAAGATAAGCTCTGACTTCCGTGCGACAGCATCTCCTATCGAAGAGAAGATAGCACGTTGAAACGCATTCACTTACTGACATTTGTAATTAAATGATTAGCTACCGAGTCTCACTGGCGGGTATCTGTGAGCGTCTAGGTATGGAAACATCTACATATTTCATTCCAGAATGTTTTTTGTTGTTTTTATGCCATTCAAATGATGAATCTTTTTTCATCGCCGTTATTAACAGTATTAGAAAGAATCTATAATATTTTCAAAGAAAGAATTGAACAGCCAAATACTGTATATTTACTTTAGTATCTGTATAATATTCTGCATATTTATTACTTTTGCGTATACGTACGTATATACAGACTAATATACATTTTTTAAAGTTATATTTCAATTTTACTACAAAAGCACCGAAATATTGAGAAAAGATTGAAAAAGCCTTCTCTGATTCGTAACTGTTGGGAAGAGAATGGTGTAAAGCCGATAATCCATCCCAATTGATTAGGAAAGTAGTGCAAGAAAGTTCGTGTCATTCTGTAACACCACTAGTTATTAATGTGTTAATAATATGATATAGTTTATTTCGTATAACGAGTTTGACATTGAACACAACTACAACTTGAAGTATGTTTTTCTGAATTTCCATGGTTTCGAAAAATTTCATATTTTTGAACGTTTTCCTTCAACCTTCATGGAATTGCAAAGAATTTTAAAATCACAGATTCTAAATACTTATAATAAATTGGATATGATACCGTACCAAAACTAATGGTACTAACCGCACACACTTTCTCGCATTACTTTCAAATTTTGCAATTTTCGACATTTCGTAGAGTTCAACGAAAAAGAGACTTGATCCATTATTTAGTTAGGTACTTGTATATATAAACTTTATATTATTTAGTTATATATAAATATAGTTTTCCGAAAATCGGACAAGCGCCACTTTTTAAACTGTTGTTTGATACATTCGAGGAGAAAATTTTAAGAAAGCAATTGGAGCCGTTTTTAAGAAAACGATTTCTTTAAAAATTGCCTATATTACACACAAAATTACGTAAAAACTGCTCATATTTTCTAAAAAGTGTACATGATCTTATTTCAATATCATTAAAAAATTTCTATCGTCTCTAAGGTCCCCCAGAACAGTTTAAATATCAGAGATGCCCATGGCTTTGACGTGAGACCAGAACTTGGGTCAACGCTCTCTGATCATTGCACTGAAACGTTTCTCCCTCGGACTCCCAAGTTCAATTATCCTGACTTCGGTATCCTGTCTTCAACCGGATAAGAGTAGAACTGCAGTATTCGCTTATATTTAAATGGCGTAGAATATATCATTTCTTTCCCATTGTCTGGTTCTCTTTCGAATATTGTATATAATTATCATATTGATCCATAAAGAAAAAAAGAGAGCAAAAAACATCTTGACGAAAAGAGGGTCGTAGCAAGAAAATAATAATAAAGTGAAACTTACAAATAAAGCGGAAAAATAAAAAAAATCGTTTCTTTATATAGTATTTTCATTCACTAGCATACGAGACCGAGAGAGAGGGAAGGGGCGAGAGAGAGAAAGAGAGAGAGGGAGGGAGGGTGAGACAGAGAGGGGGAGAGAGAGGTCACTTTTTATACGTCGGCGAGGAGCATTTCCTCTTAAGTTACAAAGCATTTGAATATACTAGTGTTAGCTTTGAATAGTTACACTTGAAATAAAGGCGAAAGCATCTCAAATTTATTGAATGCAACATTAATATAAAGGATTTCCCTGAGAGCATAGAATGTGTAAGAATCGAAAGATTAAAAAAGGGTTTCAAATGTATTAATATATTAAGTGGAAATAATATTTCGAGAGAAGTAATGAGATTAATAAACATATAGTTACATATAGCATATATTTTCTCTAATATCATTAACGTTGTAATCTACTGTAATTAAAACTGCTTCTGCTTTCTGTTAAACTAATCTTAAGTTTCAGTGAACTAATCTTTAATTTCTATAATAGTGTGAAACGTCAGTATTTTAATTACATTGGCCAAATTAATGCACAGTGTTACAATATCAATAAAATTGCTCTCTCTCTCTCTCTCTCTCTCTCTCTCTCTCTCTCTCTCTCTCTCTCTCTCTCTCTCTCTCTCTCTCGCTCTCGCTCTCTCTCTCTATGCCTATCCTATTATGAATCCACATTAGTAAAACAAGGACTGGAAATTCTATTTCATGTTGGACTATTCATATTAACCAAATTTTGAGTCATGTTATTGTCGAAGCAAATGCGCGGTATCTACGACATGATTAATGTTTTTCTCCATTATGTTGCCTAACGGGAGATAAAATGGAAAGAGAAATATTGGCGCGGAGGAAATACAAGGGTGGAGGCGGCAGAGGAGAGGCCGGAAGCAGGGAACGAATGCGCGGGGCTTGAATGCCGACTTGCTGGCCCGTCTTCGTGGGTCTATTGTGAGTCAGCTTGGAGAAAGGAAAACGAGAAAAGAGGAAAGGAAATAGAGGAGCGATATCACACTGAGCAAACAACGGGGATAAGGGCCCGGGGCTCCTTAACGGCATGGGATAGTGAATATAGGTGTTGTGGTGTGTTATCGTTGGCATCTTTCATGAAATAATTGTAAAGGTTGTCATTGCCAACAAAAGTATTTAATGTAATAGCAGCTTTCGATGGCTTAGCCATCATCATCAGTTGTCTGATACAAGTAGAAAAAACAAAACATTAGAACGTGAATACAGCAAGATTATGATAAAGGTTACAAATAATTTACAAATTTTTTTTGGAAAAATAAATTTAACATTCAAGAAACAGGAAGAGAAAAATGGGGGGGGGGGGTTAAGTCATTAATACTAAAGAAAAGCGAATGAAATAGAAATAGGAAACGTAAAATTTTTTAAACAGAGAAACATAGAAATGTAAGTTGAGCCACTTCTTACCTGCTGGATGGAAGCCACGAAACGACTACGCGGTTTCGGGCGAGCAAAGGGGCTTAAGTACCCGGCCGTGGGGTGGAGGGCAATGGCCTGGGTGCGGTGCGCTGTGCCGCCTGGGCGGGGTGCGGTGTGGGAGTGGCGTCTAATAGTAATTTTAGTAAAGGGGAGGGACTATGGTTGATGTTTTCATTCAATAAGTTATTATTTAAATGAATGTGTAGGTTTTCTAAAGTTAATCTGGTGTGGTAGTGGTTTTCTATTTCTAGTATACGAATGTCTGTGTGTGGATTGAATGTATGGCCTGTCTGGAGTAAATGATTGGCAAAGTGAGATTTACCGGTGTTGTGTTTCCAAGCATGTATGTGTTCCTTGATTCTGGTGTTGAAAGTTCTGCCTGTTTGACCAATATATTTGGCTACGCAGTCGTGGCAATTTAGAGAATAGACGCCGCTTTTTTCTAAAAGATCTGTGTGTTTTTTGGGGGACAGCATTTTTTTGAGGGAATTCTGTGATTTGAATGAAACTTTGATACCTGCTTTATGAATATTGTGTGCGACTTTTTCTGAAAGGGGTCCAAAATAAGGTAGGCAAGTGTACTTGTCCGGTGTTTTTGTTATAGGAGAAAGTGTAGTGTACATTTTTTGTTTTTGTTTGACTATTTTGCGGCGTAGTATGTTGTTGATGAGTTCTGTGCTGTAACCGTTAGACATAGCAATGTGTTGTATGGTGTGTAGTTCTTCCAGAAAATGAGATTTTGTCAGGGGGAGGCTTAGTAACCTGTGTATCATGTAGTGGAAGGCAGAATGTTTATGTTGAATAGGATGTTGTGAAGAGTTGTGGATGACAGTGTCTGTGTATGTCGATTTTCTGAAAATGTTGAAAGTATGTTTGTTTTCCGATATGTTTATATTCAGGTCTAGGAAATTGATAGATTTGTCTTCTTTCTGTAGTTCTGTGGTGAATTGAATGTTAGGATGTGTGTTGTTGAGAAAGTCAGTAAACAGGTCAATTTGTCTAGTCGTACCGGTCCAGAGAACAAGGATGTCGTCTACGTAACGGTGCCAATAAGTAATGTTTTTGAGAAGGGGATGATTTGAAAGGAAGATGGTCTGTTCGAAAGCGTCCATAAATATATCAGCAAGGAGGGGAGAGAGAGGTGAGCCCATAGGAATTCCTGAAGTTTGTCTATAAAATTTGTTGTCAAAAGTGAAGTAATTTTGGTCCATGCATAAGTTGAAGAGATTTTGGAGTTCCTCTCGAACGGGTACGGGGCATGACGATTTGTCTAGTAAATTACGTAAAAGTAATTTACAATCAGCAGTTGGAGTACTAGGGAATAGATTTTTTACATCAAATGAAACTAGTTTTGCATGTGGTGGGACAGGAATGTGTTCAATTTTTTCTATTAGATCAAGGCTGTTTTTTACAGTATATGTAGGTTTGAACTGAACGTGTTTATGGAAGAGGTTATTTAATTTATGAGCAAGTTTGTGTGTTAATGTGTTGGTGTAAGAGACTACAGGTCTGATGGGAGTATTTTCTTTATGTAATTTTGGAAGGCCATAGAGTCTCGGGGGAGAAGGGTTAGTTGGTATGTATTGTTTGGGATACGGAAAAAGGGCTTGAGAATTGTTAAGTTCTTGCTTAAGATGGCAAAGATACTTTTTGGTGGGATCGTTGGAAAGTTCTTCAGTCTGGTTGTTATCAAGAAAGTCATAGATTTTTTGGTTATATTCGTGTTTATTAAGAATTACTACTGTGTTGCCTTTGTCTGCTTTTGATATGATTAATTCTTCTTCTGTGAGTTTTTTGGCAAGTTGTTGGGCGTGGTGAAAGTCAGAACTTTCCTTGTTCTTGTGTCTTGTGATGGGTTCTGTGTAGTTTTTAATAGTGTGGGCTATGTCATATTTGGTCTCGACTGAAATATTATGAAAATTGATGTTATTGTCAGCTTTGACACATAACTGTTTTATTTGAGTGTTATTAAGGGGGGTGGGAGGACAGTATTTGAGGCCCTTATTTAGAAGAAAAATGTCCTGGTCGGATAAAACAGTGGATGAAAGATTGCAAACACGAGGGTGGAACTGGTGTGACACGACCTGACTTTGAGTTCCATTGTCATTAGTCAAAGCTTTGTAGGTAGGTTGTGCATTTGAGTTTGAGTGGCAGATAAGGCGGCTCAACTTACCTTTCTGTACATCTTTCTTCGTGGAGATGATTGTGAAGATCCGTCCCCGCACAGTCTCTTCAACAGCCGCCCACTGTAGAGGGTGTAGTCTGGACGTAAGTTCCTGATGAAGCCAGTATTTTTGTAGTGCAGTTTCATCACGAGCGGCACACCAGCGCTTGATTTCGGATTTCAGCCACACAGTTTTGGCAGATTGGATGGCACGTTTTGAAGCCGTAGTTGTTGAATTGGTCCGTATATTGACAAATTTGGGTGTAACTTTGTTGCGTAAGCACTCGGATACGAACCAGATGTTTAGTTCGTACTTTGAAAATTTCAGTGATAACTTGTACCAAAGGTTCACCAATTGAGCTTGACTAGCTTTAGAATATAGGTGTTGTGGTGTGTTATCGTTGGCATCTTTCATGAAATAATTGTAAAGGTTGTCATTGCCAACAAAAGTATTTAATGTAATAGCAGCTTTCGATGGCTTAGCCATCATCATCAGTTGTCTGATACAAGTAGAAAAAACAAAACATTAGAACGTGAATACAGCAAGATTATGATAAAGGTTACAAATAATTTACAAATTTTTTTTGGAAAAATAAATTTAACATTCAAGAAACAGGAAGAGAAAAATGGGGGGGGGGTTAAGTCATTAATACTAAAGAAAAGCGAATGAAATAGAAATAGGAAACGTAAAATTTTTTAAACAGAGAAACATAGAAATGTAAGTTGAGCCACTTCTTACCTGCTGGATGGAAGCCACGAAACGACTACGCGGTTTCGGGCGAGCAAAGGGGCTTAAGTACCCGGCCGTGGGGTGGAGGGCAATGGCCTGGGTGCGGTGCGCTGTGCCGCCTGGGCGGGGTGCGGTGTGGGAGTGGCGTCTAATAGTAATTTTAGTAAAGGGGAGGGACTATGGTTGATGTTTTCATTCAATAAGTTATTATTTAAATGAATGTGTAGGTTTTCTAAAGTTAATCTGGTGTGGTAGTGGTTTTCTATTTCTAGTATACGAATGTCTGTGTGTGGATTGAATGTATGGCCTGTCTGGAGTAAATGATTGGCAAAGTGAGATTTACCGGTGTTGTGTTTCCAAGCATGTATGTGTTCCTTGATTCTGGTGTTGAAAGTTCTGCCTGTTTGACCAATATATTTGGCTACGCAGTCGTGGCAATTTAGAGAATAGACGCCGCTTTTTTCTAAAAGATCTGTGTGTTTTTTGGGGGACAGCATTTTTTTGAGGGAATTCTGTGATTTGAATGAAACTTTGATACCTGCTTTATGAATATTGTGTGCGACTTTTTCTGAAAGGGGTCCAAAATAAGGTAGGCAAGTGTACTTGTCCGGTGTTTTTGTTATAGGAGAAAGTGTAGTGTACATTTTTTGTTTTTGTTTGACTATTTTGCGGCGTAGTATGTTGTTGATGAGTTCTGTGCTGTAACCGTTAGACATAGCAATGTGTTGTATGGTGTGTAGTTCTTCCAGAAAATGAGATTTTGTCAGGGGGAGGCTTAGTAACCTGTGTATCATGTAGTGGAAGGCAGAATGTTTATGTTGAATAGGATGTTGTGAAGAGTTGTGGATGACAGTGTCTGTGTATGTCGATTTTCTGAAAATGTTGAAAGTATGTTTGTTTTCCGATATGTTTATATTCAGGTCTAGGAAATTGATAGATTTGTCTTCTTTCTGTAGTTCTGTGGTGAATTGAATGTTAGGATGTGTGTTGTTGAGAAAGTCAGTAAACAGGTCAATTTGTCTAGTCGTACCGGTCCAGAGAACAAGGATGTCGTCTACGTAACGGTGCCAATAAGTAATGTTTTTGAGAAGGGGATGATTTGAAAGGAAGATTCAAAACGTGCCATCCAATCTGCCAAAACTGTGTGGCTGAAATCCGAAATCAAGCGCTGGTGTGCCGCTCGTGATGAAACTGCACTACAAAAATACTGGCTTCATCAGGAACTTACGTCCAGACTACACCCTCTACAGTGGGCGGCTGTTGAAGAGACTGTGCGGGGACGGATCTTCACAATCATCTCCACGAAGAAAGATGTACAGAAAGGTAAGTTGAGCCGCCTTATCTGCCACTCAAACTCAAATGCACAACCTACCTACAAAGCTTTGACTAATGACAATGGAACTCAAAGTCAGGTCGTGTCACACCAGTTCCACCCTCGTGTTTGCAATCTTTCATCCACTGTTTTATCCGACCAGGACATTTTTCTTCTAAATAAGGGCCTCAAATACTGTCCTCCCACCCCCCTTAATAACACTCAAATAAAACAGTTATGTGTCAAAGCTGACAATAACATCAATTTTCATAATATTTCAGTCGAGACCAAATATGACATAGCCCACACTATTAAAAACTACACAGAACCCATCACAAGACACAAGAACAAGGAAAGTTCTGACTTTCACCACGCCCAACAACTTGCCAAAAAACTCACAGAAGAAGAATTAATCATATCAAAAGCAGACAAAGGCAACACAGTAGTAATTCTTAATAAACACGAATATAACCAAAAAATCTATGACTTTCTTGATAACAACCAGACTGAAGAACTTTCCAACGATCCCACCAAAAAGTATCTTTGCCATCTTAAGCAAGAACTTAACAATTCTCAAGCCCTTTTTCCGTATCCCAAACAATACATACCAACTAACCCTTCTCCCCCCAGACTCTATGGCCTTCCAAAATTACATAAAGAAAATACTCCCATCAGACCTGTAGTCTCTTACACCAACACATTAACACACAAACTTGCTCATAAATTAAATAACCTCTTCCATAAACACGTTCAGTTCAAACCTACATATACTGTAAAAAACAGCCTTGATCTAATAGAAAAAATTGAACACATTCCTGTCCCACCACATGCAAAACTAGTTTCATTTGATGTAAAAAATCTATTCCCTAGTACTCCAACTGCTGATTGTAAATTACTTTTACGTAATTTACTAGACAAATCGTCATGCCCCGTACCCGTTCGAGAGGAACTCCAAAATCTCTTCAACTTATGCATGGACCAAAATTACTTCACTTTTGACAACAAATTTTATAGACAAACTTCAGGAATTCCTATGGGCTCACCTCTCTCTCCCCTCCTTGCTGATATATTTATGGACGCTTTCGAACAGACCATCTTCCTTTCAAATCATCCCCTTCTCAAAAACATTACTTATTGGCACCGTTACGTAGACGACATCCTTGTTCTCTGGACCGGTACGACTAGACAAATTGACCTGTTTACTGACTTTCTCAACAACACACATCCTAACATTCAATTCACCACAGAACTACAGAAAGAAGACAAATCTATCAATTTCCTAGACCTGAATATAAACATATCGGAAAACAAACATACTTTCAACATTTTCAGAAAATCGACATACACAGACACTGTCATCCACAACTCTTCACAACATCCTATTCAACATAAACATTCTGCCTTCCACTACATGATACACAGGTTACTAAGCCTCCCCCTGACAAAATCTCATTTTCTGGAAGAACTACACACCATACAACACATTGCTATGTCTAACGGTTACAGCACAGAACTCATCAACAACATACTACGCCGCAAAATAGTCAAACAAAAACAAAAAATGTACACTACACTTTCTCCTATAACAAAAACACCGGACAAGTACACTTGCCTACCTTATTTTGGACCCCTTTCAGAAAAAGTCGCACACAATATTCATAAAGCAGGTATCAAAGTTTCATTCAAATCACAGAATTCCCTCAAAAAAATGCTGTCCCCCAAAAAACACACAGATCTTTTAGAAAAAAGCGGCGTCTATTCTCTAAATTGCCACGACTGCGTAGCCAAATATATTGGTCAAACAGGCAGAACTTTCAACACCAGAATCAAGGAACACATACATGCTTGGAAACACAACACCGGTAAATCTCACTTTGCCAATCATTTACTCCAGACAGGCCATACACTCAATCCACACACAGACATTCGTATACTAGAAATAGAAAACCACTACCACACCAGATTAACTTTAGAAAACCTACACATTCATTTAAATAATAACTTATTGAATGAAAACATCAACCATAGTCCCTCCCCTTTACTAAAATTACTATTAGACGCCACTCCCACACCGCACCCCGCCCAGGCGGCACAGCGCACCGCACCCAGGCCATTGCCCTCCACCCCACGGCCGGGTACTTAAGCCCCTTTGCTCGCCCGAAACCGCGTAGTCGTTTCGTGGCTTCCATCCAGCAGGTAAGAAGTGGCTCAACTTACATTTCTATGTTTCTCTGTTTAAAAAATTTTACGTTTCCTATTTCTATTTCATTCGCTTTTCTTTAGTATTAATGACTTAACCCCCCCCCCATTTTTCTCTTCCTGTTTCTTGAATGTTAAATTTATTTTTCCAAAAAAAATTTGTAAATTATTTGTAACCTTTATCATAATCTTGCTGTATTCACGTTCTAATGTTTTGTTTTTTCTACTTGTATCAGACAACTGATGATGATGGCTAAGCCATCGAAAGCTGCTATTACATTAAATACTTTTGTTGGCAATGACAACCTTTACAATTATTTCATGAAAGATGCCAACGATAACACACCACAACACCTATATTCTAAAGCTAGTCAAGCTCAATTGGTGAACCTTTGGTACAAGTTATCACTGAAATTTTCAAAGTACGAACTAAACATCTGGTTCGTATCCGAGTGCTTACGCAACAAAGTTACACCCAAATTTGTCAATATACGGACCAATTCAACAACTACGGCTTCAAAACGTGCCATCCAATCTGCCAAAACTGTGTGGCTGAAATCCGAAATCAAGCGCTGGTGTGCCGCTCGTGATGAAACTGCACTACAAAAATACTGGCTTCATCAGGAACTTACGTCCAGACTACACCCTCTACAGTGGGCGGCTGTTGAAGAGACTGTGCGGGGACGGATCTTCACAATCATCTCCACGAAGAAAGATGTACAGAAAGGTAAGTTGAGCCGCCTTATCTGCCACTCAAACTCAAATGCACAACCTACCTACAAAGCTTTGACTAATGACAATGGAACTCAAAGTCAGGTCGTGTCACACCAGTTCCACCCTCGTGTTTGCAATCTTTCATCCACTGTTTTATCCGACCAGGACATTTTTCTTCTAAATAAGGGCCTCAAATACTGTCCTCCCACCCCCCTTAATAACACTCAAATAAAACAGTTATGTGTCAAAGCTGACAATAACATCAATTTTCATAATATTTCAGTCGAGACCAAATATGACATAGCCCACACTATTAAAAACTACACAGAACCCATCACAAGACACAAGAACAAGGAAAGTTCTGACTTTCACCACGCCCAACAACTTGCCAAAAAACTCACAGAAGAAGAATTAATCATATCAAAAGCAGACAAAGGCAACACAGTAGTAATTCTTAATAAACACGAATATAACCAAAAAATCTATGACTTTCTTGATAACAACCAGACTGAAGAACTTTCCAACGATCCCACCAAAAAGTATCTTTGCCATCTTAAGCAAGAACTTAACAATTCTCAAGCCCTTTTTCCGTATCCCAAACAATACATACCAACTAACCCTTCTCCCCCCAGACTCTATGGCCTTCCAAAATTACATAAAGAAAATACTCCCATCAGACCTGTAGTCTCTTACACCAACACATTAACACACAAACTTGCTCATAAATTAAATAACCTCTTCCATAAACACGTTCAGTTCAAACCTACATATACTGTAAAAAACAGCCTTGATCTAATAGAAAAAATTGAACACATTCCTGTCCCACCACATGCAAAACTAGTTTCATTTGATGTAAAAAATCTATTCCCTAGTACTCCAACTGCTGATTGTAAATTACTTTTACGTAATTTACTAGACAAATCGTCATGCCCCGTACCCGTTCGAGAGGAACTCCAAAATCTCTTCAACTTATGCATGGACCAAAATTACTTCACTTTTGACAACAAATTTTATAGACAAACTTCAGGAATTCCTATGGGCTCACCTCTCTCTCCCCTCCTTGCTGATATATTTATGGACGCTTTCGAACAGACCATCTTCCTTTCAAATCATCCCCTTCTCAAAAACATTACTTATTGGCACCGTTACGTAGACGACATCCTTGTTCTCTGGACCGGTACGACTAGACAAATTGACCTGTTTACTGACTTTCTCAACAACACACATCCTAACATTCAATTCACCACAGAACTACAGAAAGAAGACAAATCTATCAATTTCCTAGACCTGAATATAAACATATCGGAAAACAAACATACTTTCAACATTTTCAGAAAATCGACATACACAGACACTGTCATCCACAACTCTTCACAACATCCTATTCAACATAAACATTCTGCCTTCCACTACATGATACACAGGTTACTAAGCCTCCCCCTGACAAAATCTCATTTTCTGGAAGAACTACACACCATACAACACATTGCTATGTCTAACGGTTACAGCACAGAACTCATCAACAACATACTACGCCGCAAAATAGTCAAACAAAAACAAAAAATGTACACTACACTTTCTCCTATAACAAAAACACCGGACAAGTACACTTGCCTACCTTATTTTGGACCCCTTTCAGAAAAAGTCGCACACAATATTCATAAAGCAGGTATCAAAGTTTCATTCAAATCACAGAATTCCCTCAAAAAAATGCTGTCCCCCAAAAAACACACAGATCTTTTAGAAAAAAGCGGCGTCTATTCTCTAAATTGCCACGACTGCGTAGCCAAATATATTGGTCAAACAGGCAGAACTTTCAACACCAGAATCAAGGAACACATACATGCTTGGAAACACAACACCGGTAAATCTCACTTTGCCAATCATTTACTCCAGACAGGCCATACATTCAATCCACACACAGACATTCGTATACTAGAAATAGAAAACCACTACCACACCAGATTAACTTTAGAAAACCTACACATTCATTTAAATAATAACTTATTGAATGAAAACATCAACCATAGTCCCTCCCCTTTACTAAAATTACTATTAGACGCCACTCCCACACCGCACCCCGCCCAGGCGGCACAGCGCACCGCACCCAGGCCATTGCCCTCCACCCCACGGCCGGGTACTTAAGCCCCTTTGCTCGCCCGAAACCGCGTAGTCGTTTCGTGGCTTCCATCCAGCAGGTAAGAAGTGGCTCAACTTACATTTCTATGTTTCTCTGTTTAAAAAATTTTACGTTTCCTATTTCTATTTCATTCGCTTTTCTTTAGTATTAATGACTTAACCCCCCCCCCATTTTTCTCTTCCTGTTTCTTGAATGTTAAATTTATTTTTCCAAAAAAAATTTGTAAATTATTTGTAACCTTTATCATAATCTTGCTGTATTCACGTTCTAATGTTTTGTTTTTTCTACTTGTATCAGACAACTGATGATGATGGCTAAGCCATCGAAAGCTGCTATTACATTAAATACTTTTGTTGGCAATGACAACCTTTACAATTATTTCATGAAAGATGCCAACGATAACACACCACAACACCTATATTCTAAAGCTAGTCAAGCTCAATTGGTGAACCTTTGGTACAAGTTATCTCTGAAATTTTCAAAGTACGAACTAAACATCTGGTTCGTATCCGAGTGCTTACGCAACAAAGTTACACCCAAATTTGTCAATATACGGACCAATTCAACAACTACGGCTTCAAAACGTGCCATCCAATCTGCCAAAACTGTGTGGCTGAAATCCGAAATCAAGCGCTGGTGTGCCGCTCGTGATGAAACTGCACTACAAAAATACTGGCTTCATCAGGAACTTACGTCCAGACTACACCCTCTACAGTGGGCGGCTGTTGAAGAGACTGTGCGGGGACGGATCTTCACAATCATCTCCACGAAGAAAGATGTACAGAAAGGTAAGTTGAGCCGCCTTATCTGCCACTCAAACTCAAATGCACAACCTACCTACAAAGCTTTGACTAATGACAATGGAACTCAAAGCCAGGTCGTGTCACACCAGTTCCACCCTCGTGTTTGCAATCTTTCATCCACTGTTTTATCCGACCAGGACATTTTTCTTCTAAATAAGGGCCTCAAATACTGTCCTCCCACCCCCCTTAATAACACTCAAATAAAACAGTTATGTGTCAAAGCTGACAATAACATCAATTTTCATAATATTTCAGTCGAGACCAAATATGACATAGCCCACACTATTAAAAACTACACAGAACCCATCACAAGACACAAGAACAAGGAAAGTTCTGACTTTCACCACGCCCAACAACTTGCCAAAAAACTCACAGAAGAAGAATTAATCATATCAAAAGCAGACAAAGGCAACACAGTAGTAATTCTTAATAAACACGAATATAACCAAAAAATCTATGACTTTCTTGATAACAACCAGACTGAAGAACTTTCCAACGATCCCACCAAAAAGTATCTTTGCCATCTTAAGCAAGAACTTAACAATTCTCAAGCCCTTTTTCCGTATCCCAAACAATACATACCAACTAACCCTTCTCCCCCCAGACTCTATGGCCTTCCAAAATTACATAAAGAAAATACTCCCATCAGACCTGTAGTCTCTTACACCAACACATTAACACACAAACTTGCTCATAAATTAAATAACCTCTTCCATAAACACGTTCAGTTCAAACCTACATATACTGTAAAAAACAGCCTTGATCTAATAGAAAAAATTGAACACATTCCTGTCCCACCACATGCAAAACTAGTTTCATTTGATGTAAAAAATCTATTCCCTAGTACTCCAACTGCTGATTGTAAATTACTTTTACGTAATTTACTAGACAAATCGTCATGCCCCGTACCCGTTCGAGAGGAACTCCAAAATCTCTTCAACTTATGCATGGACCAAAATTACTTCACTTTTGACAACAAATTTTATAGACAAACTTCAGGAATTCCTATGGGCTCACCTCTCTCTCCCCTCCTTGCTGATATATTTATGGACGCTTTCGAACAGACCATCTTCCTTTCAAATCATCCCCTTCTCAAAAACATTACTTATTGGCACCGTTACGTAGACGACATCCTTGTTCTCTGGACCGGTACGACTAGACAAATTGACCTGTTTACTGACTTTCTCAACAACACACATCCTAACATTCAATTCACCACAGAACTACAGAAAGAAGACAAATCTATCAATTTCCTAGACCTGAATATAAACATATCGGAAAACAAACATACTTTCAACATTTTCAGAAAATCGACATACACAGACACTGTCATCCACAACTCTTCACAACATCCTATTCAACATAAACATTCTGCCTTCCACTACATGATACACAGGTTACTAAGCCTCCCCCTGACAAAATCTCATTTTCTGGAAGAACTACACACCATACAACACATTGCTATGTCTAACGGTTACAGCACAGAACTCATCAACAACATACTACGCCGCAAAATAGTCAAACAAAAACAAAAAATGTACACTACACTTTCTCCTATAACAAAAACACCGGACAAGTACACTTGCCTACCTTATTTTGGACCCCTTTCAGAAAAAGTCGCACACAATATTCATAAAGCAGGTATCAAAGTTTCATTCAAATCACAGAATTCCCTCAAAAAAATGCTGTCCCCCAAAAAACACACAGATCTTTTAGAAAAAAGCGGCGTCTATTCTCTAAATTGCCACGACTGCGTAGCCAAATATATTGGTCAAACAGGCAGAACTTTCAACACCAGAATCAAGGAACACATACATGCTTGGAAACACAACACCGGTAAATCTCACTTTGCCAATCATTTACTCCAGACAGGCCATACATTCAATCCACACACAGACATTCGTATACTAGAAATAGAAAACCACTACCACACCAGATTAACTTTAGAAAACCTACACATTCATTTAAATAATAACTTATTGAATGAAAACATCAACCATAGTCCCTCCCCTTTACTAAAATTACTATTAGACGCCACTCCCACACCGCACCCCGCCCAGGCGGCACAGCGCACCGCACCCAGGCCATTGCCCTCCACCCCACGGCCGGGTACTTAAGCCCCTTTGCTCGCCCGAAACCGCGTAGTCGTTTCGTGGCTTCCATCCAGCAGGTAAGAAGTGGCTCAACTTACATTTCTATGTTTCTCTGTTTAAAAAATTTTACGTTTCCTATTTCTATTTCATTCGATTTTCTTTAGTATTAATGACTTAACCCCCCCCCATTTTTCTCTTCCTGTTTCTTGAATGTTAAATTTATTTTTCCAAAAAAAATTTGTAAATTATTTGTAACCTTTATCATAATCTTGCTGTATTCACGTTCTAATGTTTTGTTTTTTCTACTTGTATCAGACAACTGATGATGATGGCTAAGCCATCGAAAGCTGCTATTACATTAAATACTTTTGTTGGCAATGACAACCTTTACAATTATTTCATGAAAGATGCCAACGATAACACACCACAACACCTATATTCTAAAGCTAGTCAAGCTCAATTGGTGAACCTTTGGTACAAGTTATCACTGAAATTTTCAAAGTACGAACTAAACATCTGGTTCGTATCCGAGTGCTTACGCAACAAAGTTACACCCAAATTTGTCAATATACGGACCAATTCAACAACTACGGCTTCAAAACGTGCCATCCAATCTGCCAAAACTGTGTGGCTGAAATCCGAAATCAAGCGCTGGTGTGCCGCTCGTGATGAAACTGCACTACAAAAATACTGGCTTCATCAGGAACTTACGTCCAGACTACACCCTCTACAGTGGGCGGCTGTTGAAGAGACTGTGCGGGGACGGATCTTCACAATCATCTCCACGAAGAAAGATGTACAGAAAGGTAAGTTGAGCCGCCTTATCTGCCACTCAAACTCAAATGCACAACCTACCTACAAAGCTTTGACTAATGACAATGGAACTCAAAGCCAGGTCGTGTCACACCAGTTCCACCCTCGTGTTTGCAATCTTTCATCCACTGTTTTATCCGACCAGGACATTTTTCTTCTAAATAAGGGCCTCAAATACTGTCCTCCCACCCCCCTTAATAACACTCAAATAAAACAGTTATGTGTCAAAGCTGACAATAACATCAATTTTCATAATATTTCAGTCGAG
This sequence comes from Gryllus longicercus, assembly GCA_038098605.1. NCBI lineage: Eukaryota > Metazoa > Arthropoda > Insecta > Orthoptera > Gryllidae > Gryllus > Gryllus longicercus. The sequence continues at coordinate 3,302,175 of JAZDUA010000002.1, read as the reverse complement.
ACCAAATATGACATAGCCCACACTATTAAAAACTACACAGAACCCATCACAAGACACAAGAACAAGGAAAGTTCTGACTTTCACCACGCCCAACAACTTGCCAAAAAACTCACAGAAGAAGAATTAATCATATCAAAAGCAGACAAAGGCAACACAGTAGTAATTCTTAATAAACACGAATATAACCAAAAAATCTATGACTTTCTTGATAACAACCAGACTGAAGAACTTTCCAACGATCCCACCAAAAAGTATCTTTGCCATCTTAAGCAAGAACTTAACAATTCTCAAGCCCTTTTTCCGTATCCCAAACAATACATACCAACTAACCCTTCTCCCCCCAGACTCTATGGCCTTCCAAAATTACATAAAGAAAATACTCCCATCAGACCTGTAGTCTCTTACACCAACACATTAACACACAAACTTGCTCATAAATTAAATAACCTCTTCCATAAACACGTTCAGTTCAAACCTACATATACTGTAAAAAACAGCCTTGATCTAATAGAAAAAATTGAACACATTCCTGTCCCACCACATGCAAAACTAGTTTCATTTGATGTAAAAAATCTATTCCCTAGTACTCCAACTGCTGATTGTAAATTACTTTTACGTAATTTACTAGACAAATCGTCATGCCCCGTACCCGTTCGAGAGGAACTCCAAAATCTCTTCAACTTATGCATGGACCAAAATTACTTCACTTTTGACAACAAATTTTATAGACAAACTTCAGGAATTCCTATGGGCTCACCTCTCTCTCCCCTCCTTGCTGATATATTTATGGACGCTTTCGAACAGACCATCTTCCTTTCAAATCATCCCCTTCTCAAAAACATTACTTATTGGCACCGTTACGTAGACGACATCCTTGTTCTCTGGACCGGTACGACTAGACAAATTGACCTGTTTACTGACTTTCTCAACAACACACATCCTAACATTCAATTCACCACAGAACTACAGAAAGAAGACAAATCTATCAATTTCCTAGACCTGAATATAAACATATCGGAAAACAAACATACTTTCAACATTTTCAGAAAATCGACATACACAGACACTGTCATCCACAACTCTTCACAACATCCTATTCAACATAAACATTCTGCCTTCCACTACATGATACACAGGTTACTAAGCCTCCCCCTGACAAAATCTCATTTTCTGGAAGAACTACACACCATACAACACATTGCTATGTCTAACGGTTACAGCACAGAACTCATCAACAACATACTACGCCGCAAAATAGTCAAACAAAAACAAAAAATGTACACTACACTTTCTCCTATAACAAAAACACCGGACAAGTACACTTGCCTACCTTATTTTGGACCCCTTTCAGAAAAAGTCGCACACAATATTCATAAAGCAGGTATCAAAGTTTCATTCAAATCACAGAATTCCCTCAAAAAAATGCTGTCCCCCAAAAAACACACAGATCTTTTAGAAAAAAGCGGCGTCTATTCTCTAAATTGCCACGACTGCGTAGCCAAATATATTGGTCAAACAGGCAGAACTTTCAACACCAGAATCAAGGAACACATACATGCTTGGAAACACAACACCGGTAAATCTCACTTTGCCAATCATTTACTCCAGACAGGCCATACATTCAATCCACACACAGACATTCGTATACTAGAAATAGAAAACCACTACCACACCAGATTAACTTTAGAAAACCTACACATTCATTTAAATAATAACTTATTGAATGAAAACATCAACCATAGTCCCTCCCCTTTACTAAAATTACTATTAGACGCCACTCCCACACCGCACCCCGCCCAGGCGGCACAGCGCACCGCACCCAGGCCATTGCCCTCCACCCCACGGCCGGGTACTTAAGCCCCTTTGCTCGCCCGAAACCGCGTAGTCGTTTCGTGGCTTCCATCCAGCAGGTAAGAAGTGGCTCAACTTACATTTCTATGTTTCTCTGTTTAAAAAATTTTACGTTTCCTATTTCTATTTCATTCGATTTTCTTTAGTATTAATGACTTAACCCCCCCCCATTTTTCTCTTCCTGTTTCTTGAATGTTAAATTTATTTTTCCAAAAAAAATTTGTAAATTATTTGTAACCTTTATCATAATCTTGCTGTATTCACGTTCTAATGTTTTGTTTTTTCTACTTGTATCAGACAACTGATGATGATGGCTAAGCCATCGAAAGCTGCTATTACATTAAATACTTTTGTTGGCAATGACAACCTTTACAATTATTTCATGGGATAGTGAAATTGAAATTCTATTCACAACAGGCTGACGTGAAGAATTCCATCGAGGGATGCTACTACAGGATCGATAATGAGTATATAACGTCTCTTAAAAAACGTGAAAGGAAATATATAATTGAAGAACATCATTTAATACTATATTTTTTTTATTAAACACAAGGTCACTTTTACACGTTTTTCAAAAATGTAATAAAATAAAATCTTGCATAAAAATTTAAGATATGTTAATTCACAAATTCAAAATGCATACCCTACTAAGCCAATATCGTGAGGGCGAAGGTCAATGAAAACGGAGGGGGCCTCTCATTTGCAATCGCCTAGGGGCCCTTACGGTATCAATCCGCCATTGAGGCACGAGCTTACTCGATTGTAGGCGGAAACTGGTGTAAGTAAAGAGGTGGTTGTGCCCGGATACTGCCCGTACTCTTTCGGGAAATTGTAATACTTTTTTCTTAAATAGCACTTACATATTTATGAAATCCAATTCAATTACCGTTTGTGCCAGAAGCAGTGGCTTTACCTCATAGTTCCATTATAGGTTTGTAGGATGTATTATTTACTTGATATGAAATTAAAAGAACGTTTTCTTAAATTCCCTAAATTAAACCAGTATTAAACATGAGTGTAAGTCGTGATCTAAGTTAGACGGAAATACATAGAGAAAATCTCAACCGTTGTTAAATCAATGAAGAGATAAGCGGCTGCCTTATCCGTACGGAGATTGGAGTAAGCTATTTTCCTATCTTACATTTGGAACATTGACTAACATTTCCGATTCTCTGATAATTCATGTGATTTTGCAACAATCTCACATCAGTTGGAAACTCTTCACTCTCTTGGAAACAATGTTTATCGAGACCTTGAGAACATTAGAAACCGTTGGGTAAACAAACACAGAACAATGAAGGAATTCCCGTCTGTGAAATCGACTTGAAATCATGAGCGTTTGAACAAATATATGGTTATGTTATACATGAGAGTATGTTGTTCCATTTGTAAGATGATACTGAAATATTTAGAGGCTAATTACAATATTATATTTGCTACTAATGATTTGCATATAACTGGAGTTGTAAGGTTAGGACTATATTGAGCACAATGAGCGGTTTTCATATTCGCCTGTATTAACAAAAAAAGCAGAATATCACAATAAATTATTTTTCATAATAGAGAACCTCCTGAATAATTTGTAAAAGTTAGAATCATTGTTCTAAACGTTTTAGTTCTCACTGAGGTGCTTACTCGGCGAGTAGATGCATCAAGGCAGAAAAATAGAGAAATCGTGGGGGAAATACACGTAAAATTCAAGGAAACCAAATTTAGGTGACCAGAGGGCACCCTCGTCCCATGTGTAAAATTTAATCCAAAAATGTGGAGCCTTTTGAGAAAATATCGTTTAAACGTTACTGTAGATACAAAATTTAAAGCTCTTTTTCTCAAAACATCTTTGGGTTTTCGAGAAACTTTATTGAAAATAATTTGAATCACTGTTATTGACAAATGCAATAATGTACACAAATCGCTGGAAATGTACATATTAACACCGTGAGATATATTTTTAAAAAATGTGTCATTTTTAAAAAAGTAAAAGAATACTGCAAAATGACTTTTACGTCATCTTAAACAGAGGAATTAGCACTATCTTTATGAAATGTTTGAAGAAAACATATGGAGCCGTTTTTGAGAAAATGACCTTTAAACATTTCTGCAAACGCGGAATTATGAGGTCATTTTAACAAAACATTTTTGAGTTTTCAAGAAGCATTTTAAGCACATGTACTCATAAGTTCAATGGCTAATATTGCATAAATTATTCCTAGTGTACCAAAGGCATCTTTTTTCCTCTTTCTTGACTAATAATATGAGATATTATACCAAATCCTGGTAGAATTAGAATATAAACTTCTGGATGTCCAAAAAATCAAAATAAATGTTAATATAAGATTGGATCTCCTCCTCCTGCAGGACCAAAAAATGATGTATTTAAATTTCTATCTGTTAATAATATAGTAATAGCAGCAGCTAAAACTGGTAATAATAATAATAAAAGAGCTGTAATACCGACTGCTCAAACAAATAATGGTGTTTGGTCTAATGATATTCCTGGTGCTCGTATATTGGACTAATAATTAAAAACATTATACATAACACAAATATCAATGCCAAAATAATAAAACGAGATAGATTATAATCACCCATCATATATCTATCTCTATAATAAATTACCAAAGAAGAAATATATATTACAAATCTCATAAACAATAATGATTTATAATCTAAAAGAACTCTTACAATAATATTACAAGAATTTAAAGATATAATATTGCAACAATGTGAACAAATCAGGTAATGTAAGTATTAACGAAGTTAGAGACAAGTTCAAAAATTAATTTTGTAATTTTTGAGACAAAAACAAAAGAATAGAGCTAAATGGCGTTTTTATAAAGTACATTTTGCAATATCCCTACCAACATTTTAAAGAAAAAAATCGGGATCAGTTTTCGATACATTTCGTTGTTTTTCTTTTTTAATATTGCACTTTTTTTAAATTTGTTGCATCTGCAATGACGCAATGCGTCTCCTGGCCCCTTAAGGAACATTGAGCGCAATGTGGAGTAATCCTCCGTAATTCTTAATTATCATAATTTAATTTAAGTCAATTGTCCCGTTTCGTCGTTCAGTTCCCAAGAGGACCACCAGGTAGCATCTCTGCGTATGCGCCTCCCACTTCTGCGTCACTACCCAGCGGTCAGAATGGGAAGGAATTACGATAAGTGTAGGGTTTAGGACACTTCACAGGGGTTGGACTAGCCAAAGTGGTTTTGTTGGAACAAATTTCACATGAGATTGTCCGGGATTCGACGGGAAGGTCTGGGTGACAGTATTTTGCGACTGTGGACATAGCATGAGAATACCTTCAAACAAATGAACCCAGGGATTAATTTGTAATTAAGAGTACTAATGTTTGAGATCGTATTTGTAAAAATCAACTCCTTTTTTGTTATTTAAGGTCGCATGAACGTCTAGGTCATTAGCGACCACTATTGCTTGTAACGGTATGGTAGTGGTGAGGATGACACGATATGATGATGATAGGGGTTGAAAGGACGAACACAATACATCCATGCCCGAGGCAGGACTCGAACCCGCAATTCGCACTACTACCTTAGCGATCTCGGCCACCAGATCGGCTCTATTTATTTTGTTCACTGTCATTTTAAGAATAAAAAAATTGTCCATGTCCAAAAATTGTCTGCATTTTATGTGACGGACGGAACAGTCATTCCACAAGTTATTTCACTTCCCAGAGGATAGTTAAATGATTTTTCGTGTCTTCGCTGAGTAAAAGGTTATTGTCGGTCGTCTGAAGAGATGAAATGAAAGGTGTGTAGGAAGCCCCGGTAGGCGCTTCACGCAATGAACTTTAGCCTTCGACCAGGTCGCCAGGGACCTGAACAGTAGGGCGCAGTTTTTTTTGCTTGCTTAATGCCCGCAAACTTTCTTTGTGACTTTGAAGTAACTTCTGCGCGTCATTCCCAATTTTCTAAGATTAATGATCGTACCAAGATACTTAGAATAAGGATCGTACGCCCACGATGTTCACGTTGAGATAACACCAGGCTTCTCTGGGTGACTGTTTAATTGCTTTGTGAATTATAAAAACATGTTTGCTATCATCCCTTTTATTTTCTTGAGATCGTGAGGAATAAATCTTAAAAGACTGGCATGACAGTCTCAGATATATTACGTATAAAGCATACATTTTTCGATTTCGTCTCAATTTCATTCATTTTCCAGTCTTGGTATATATGCTTTCAGCACTGTTTTCCTTTGAACAACCTCAAATAATTTTCTGTTTCTACTCTATTCTTCAATTTGTATTCTCAATATAGTGATGTATTTTTCTACCAATCTGGAAACCTTAAATAAAATTAACTCAATTAGGTTTTGTCTCTTAAAAATATTATTTAAATGTAATGTGAAAGAAACATTGAGTACAATAATTTTGTACGAACTTTTATGAAATATACGATAATTTGATTTTACCACTGTACCATTGTTATTCCATGGTTGTACGATGATCGTAGACAGTACGGAACGATATTGGCTTTTCATGTGTTGGCTATTGAACCTCTCGAACAATACATCAAAACTCTAACCACAAACTTCTTTTCCGATCTTTCAGCGTCACCCTGCTCTAAAACATTCAAATTACATAAATAAAAACAAAATTACCGTATGCGTTCACGATACCCAAAATATATGTTCCGCCCACCATGAACGTTTAATGAAATCGCAAATTAAAATTACAATTAAAATTAATTGAATTATTAAAATCAAAATTTATTAGCTCATTTAATTCGATACATCTCATGGATGAAGACTACCAGCTACCATCCTGCATGATGACTGCGGGATCGTCCCAAAATGTTATGAATTTTTTTTAAACTCACTGTAAAAAAATGTTGAACAGGAAGAAGAAAGATTTGAATAAAAAACATCTATCTGAAAACACTAGTTATCAGATTGCAATTTAGCAGTAGGAACGTCGCGCCACGGCGTGTAATACGCAGAGTAACATCCCGTTGTAGGGCGGTGTTTCTAGATGAGTGTTTCTTGTGAAAGAATTTTCTAGGGGGTATCTTGCACGGGAACATGGTGGACGTAAATAGTAGATTTAAATTTTGTATTTTTAGTGTTAATATATTTTAGATAGTTTCGGTTTTTGGTTGTGTTAATTATTTAGTCGAGTGAAGTAATTAGAATTATACTGAATTTCTAGAATATTAAGTTACTTCTTTAAGTTAGTTGCAGTCAAAAAATTAGAAGATTTGATAAGATAATAGCCATGATAATAGTGCCAAAAGATAAGCTAAACGAATCGTCTCTTGATGCTTCGACAACGCCTCGCTGGCCACAACGGGTTGTAGCGACAGAAGCCATTGCCACCGCCATCACTGCCGCTGCTGGTTCGAGTTATTAATTTTTAAGGCTAAAATATGCATTTATTTGTCAAATTTGTGTTGATATATTATTTTTAAAAGAATTATTTTTCCCACGTCATATTCTACGATTTGCAATGGGTTTTACAAGTGATGACTGAGATGTGTTAATATGGGCAGCAATATTATAATATCACGTCACCGCATCTAAATGCAAGAAAGTAAGTGCTGCTGTAGCATCACTAGTTTACAACTCATAAGATACTATGAAAAGTAAACCTTGTAAGTGTGGTACTGGTGGATAGGCGACTACCCCCCAGTCCTGCTTCAAATAGATTTAAGATCAAAAATAAAAGATGTTTGCTGCTTTTACTTAGGAAACAGATAGCTGCAACATACATTACAATCTCACATAAATCGGTAACGATGCATCCTAGAGCCATAAAAACGGGTTTACGTGTCTCCGGAGGACAGGTAAGTTCTTGTGGAGTCACGAGGTTTGGGTGGCGAGGGAGGGACAACAGGGGAGCAGTCGGAACAGGTGACCGATACGTGTTTGTGGCGGCGATAGTTTTAACGGTTAGCGCGTTGGACTGTTACACCCAAGTCCGCAGGTTCAAATCCGATCGAAGCCGTGGATTTTTTTAGAGCGAAAAAATCATTCCTACGCCTTCCTTCGGTGGGAAGTAAAACTGGCTGTCCCATTTAATAGATTTTTACTGAATGTAAAAGATCCTCAAGCCTAAATGTAGCCACTGAGCTAAATTCAAACCGCCTATTTCGTCGCCCAAGTGATACCTCCTTTCTCCGCTAGTGGGTGAAAGGAGCGTAGCGTAATTTGCGTCGTCAGATGGAAGAGCGGTCCTGAAGGCCCGAGTCTCGCCACGTAAAATAAGGCATAAATTCATTTCAATATAGTGTTTTTCAGGGTTCAAAGGTGTGGCAATCGAAGGGGACTAAATACGGACTATATGGTGGATGAGGTAACACGCTTCTCTTGTTGCGACACTTATGTATAGACATGTGTCAGCGTGCAAGAGCAAGCTTTGTGCACAATTCTTCTGGGATTAACCTTGCGGGAAATGCCTATTTAGGGTATTCAGAGTGTTGATGTTAGATTTTAATTGATGGTTAGAATTTTAATTGATGGTTCTGCCTACGGGCTTAACATCACCATTAAAGATGCTATCAATATCCCAAAAGAAACTGATCAACATGAGGGCTCTTCACTGTGACAGGATGCCCGAAGCGCGGCAAATTATGGAATTCGCATTCTTCACTTTCCGAAGCTCTAACTCTACACAGCTCGCTGTTTGTAACGTACGTCGTCTGCAGCCGCCATTCTCAAAAGATCTTTAAGGCACAGCCATCTGTAAGAGAGACTTGAAACTTCGTACACGTAACGCTGAAAATACGAAACTTTCAAGGGTTAACAACTACAACTGACTACCATTATTATTGCATTAAGGGAAAAATTGGGGCAATACTTTCTGATCGACCATCATAGGTAGAAATGTGCATATTAACGGCGTGATAGATATATAAAAAAAATTACATTTGTGAAAAAAAAAACAAAAGAATATCTAAAAATTAATTTTATGCCATATTAAACAATTTAATCAGCCGGTCATATGGCCGAGATCGTTAGGGCAGTAGTGCCGTAGCTGTCCCGGATCAGAAGACTGTGGGTTTGATTCCTACCTCGGGCATGGGTGGATTTGTGTATGTCTACATATATGGTGTGTGTGTCTGTGTGTGTCATCATCATCATCATCTCATCGTCCATACCCCTTGGGCTAACAACCTTGGGGGATAAAAATCGGGATTCAGCTAAAATGCTGATTCCCTTCTCCCCACCCCAGAAAGGTACTTGCACCTGCTGAAGCGGGAAGCACGCGTGGCCCGAGTTGGTAAATTGACCTCCAAAAAATATGAACTGTAAAAATGTAAACAGACGTGTAGATCGTAATGGTGTTAGTGGAGGATCCAGGGAAATGTGATTTCGATGCATCCCACCTAGTTGGAGAACGCTGGTTTCATAGAAAACAAGGGGCCCCAGAAGGCGACACGGCAAGGTCACATTTGCTACGCGTCGGCCGTCGTTTCTGCGCCAGCGAGTTAAGTGCACAATCCAAAGTCCGACGACGAAGAAAAGGTACAAAGCGCACGAGAAAAAACACAGGCATTGGACTTTGCTTCCACCGGTACACTCCGTCTGACGTGTAACATTGGGCTGTGGTAGGTAGCAGAACAGGTACTAACGTCACATTTGATTGGTAATCTTGTATTTTCCTTCCAAAAATTAAAACGTTTCCTGAGGAAGGAACCACAATAAGTACTAACAGATAAATTATTATACCGGCAAAGGTGGCTCAGGGCATCAACTGATGTCACTGCGGTGTCTCTGTCCGGGAGGTCCTAGGGTTCGAGTCTCGACGGTGGCAGGATTTTCGATACTAACCTGTCAGCTAGGTCGAATTCAGCCCCTGACTGATGAATTCTAACGGCCGGCTGCTCTGATCCGTAGTTTTTTTAAGTTTCTTCTATGAACAGCAGGCGAATGTCTACTCTAACAAACGGGCCACAGACCGCGCGCGATTTTTACTTCCTCTTGTTTCCCCTGTTCTCACCTCTTGCTTACACTTACCAATACTTAAATGCACTACACTACCACACATGCTGGGAGGCCGGTCGGAGCTTAGAGCTTGTGCCGGCTGGAGCAGTGCCCCGCTCGTGGGAGATACCTGGACGCGGAAAATTCCCACATGGTGACAGGTGGGTTGGAGCCGGATCTCGCCAGCTAGCGCTGGAAGATCACCGCCATCTTCAGCGATGAAAACATACATTACACTCACGGCAATAATACCCTGCAGTTGACGCGCCCGGAATCACTAATCAGTCAATAAACAATTATTTTTGCTAAAAGCGCCTGGAGTTGAGTGAAATTTTCTAAAAGTTAAGCCATACATGCATATATATTTTGGAGTAAAATAAGTATTTCGAAGTTGTATTTAAACAAAAGCAAATGTTACATTACAAAAATAAAATAAAATGACGTTTGCTTCCATCAGAGAACTTCAAAAATAATTTTGTCATACAGACAGAAGAACAGTTTATTATAATGTGGACGGGAAATGCTTAATTGCAGATCAAAGTTACTAGTTTTAGTGCCGTTATCACGTAGCACAAGAAATGTTGAAGGTGACTTTCACCTGCCTGAATACAAGTATTTAAAAAAAGTATTTATTGAGGGTTTAGTAATTACACAGTTCAGTAACATAGTACTCTTTCATGTGTTGTAATATCTTACATTATTACTTATACTAAATTATACTAAACTTAACACTTAACTACATTACTCGTGATGTAGGAAACTACAAGGTTACCTACTTCGAACAATTAGGGGGAAAATGAATTCAGGTATCTGCTTGTCAATTGCATTAGAGTGTGCTAGGCACCATCAAAACGCCTGATAGTACGTAGTGTCTGACAGTCTGTCACAATGCGTGCATCTCAAGTTTGTTCAATATGCTCAGTAGAAGAAAACATCAGAATGTACTCTTACTTGAATGTTTTCGAGTGGAGTGATTATTAAATCTCAGAAACCTAATCATAGAAGACAAAACAAAGAAACTTGTTACCGTAGAGCCTACGTTTTAAGATGGCAGAAAATAATTTGCGTTTTCTGAAAGTTATTCAAGTCAACATTAATTTTATTCACAACGTGATTACTCTTGTAAAATTCTCAATCAGAATTTTTTTGTTCAGACTAACTATATTGTTCGCACGACCCACATTAATAAGAGTTTAAGTCTATAATAAATCATCTACAAGGTGTGTTAGAAAAGTAATGAGACTGATTTTATACTAACTAAATTTTTTATTTTTTTCAAACAACAATATGATCCCCTTCAAAGTAGTTCCCTTGGGCAGCTATACACCGGCGGAGTCGTTGTTCCCACTCTTGCGCTGGAAGTCTTCAACTGGAATGGCTTTTAACTGGTCGGTCACGGTCTTTTGAATGTTCTCCAGAGTTCCAAAATGACGCCCTTTTAGGACATGTTTCAATTTAGGGAAAAGGAAAAAGTCACAAGGACTCAAATCAGGTGAATATGGGGGTTGAGGAACAACAGTAATGAGTTTTGAGGTCAAAAATTCACTGATGGAAATGGCCGTGTGACACGGGGCATTGGGTCATATGAATAAAAATGAGCACTTGCTCATGAGTACCTGCTCCGGAGCAAAGTGAGTCTACTCCGTGGCACTGAGCAGAAGCTCCATTTCGTATGAATAAAAACTTCGTATGTCTCCGAAGAACTTACTCATGTCTCGCGAGCATTTGCTCGTTCTGAACAAGTGATAGTGCAGGCTAAGAGTTTTAAAAATTGGGTTCTTGAGCAACAAAGAGGTTACATACGTTACGCGCGTCGCGCACATTTGTGCGGAATAAAGAGCAATAGTTTGTTGTCTCATTCTTTAAATTCGAATATGAATAGCAGTAACGAAAAACAGGCGCTAGTGGCCCAGCTAATTTTTACCGAAATGCTAAGTGAATATAAAATTATTTTTGAAAAGAGCCAGCTTTCGGAAGTACGCTGTGGCCGAAACGAAACTACAAAGTTTCAAAAAACAGTACCCCGAAAAATTGAATATGCGCCTGAAAGCAAACGCCGATAAAAATCGTACCAACCATGCATTGTACTTTTCGATTCGGCAAAGATTCTAATAGTCTACATCACGAGAATTTCGCCTAATCTTGCATTTTTTTAGTCCGCTACATATGCATATCAACACACGGTAAAAAATCGGCCAATTTAACCTTATTTTTCAAACGTGAGTCTGCTACTAAGGTCCCTCCGAAATTTTGGAGCAAGTGCTCACTCTAGAGAGTAAACGCTTAACTTTATTCATACCAATTCTGAGCATTTGCTCGCCAGTTGAGAGTACGCTCAGAGTTGAAGCAAGTACTCAGAGACTGAGCAATTGCTTGCCCACTTTATTCATACGAAACTGAGTAAGATCTCGGAAACTCGGAACAAAGAGTACTTGCTTACTTTTATTCATACCACCCATTGTCATGATGAAGCATCCACTTGTCTGCAATGTGTGGTCTCACACGAATCAGTCTTTTCCTGAGCCTTTCAAGGACACTTTTATAAAACACTTGGTTGACAGTTTGTCCTGGTGGAACAAATTCTTTGTTCCCTTACTGTCAAAAAAACAAATCAGCATGGTCTTGGTCTTCGATTTGCTCATTCGACATTTCTTCGGCCGAGGAGATGACGGAGTGTGCCACTCTTCGCTTTGCCCCTTCGTTTCAGGATCGTACTCAAATATCCACGAATCATCACCTGTGATCAAACAATTGAAGAATTCTTGGTCATTGGCAATCCTCTCAAGAAGATCAGCGCACACGTTTTTTCGATTGTCCTTCTGTTCAGTTGTGAGGTTTTTCGGCACCATTTTGACACAAATCTTTCGCATGTTCAAATCGTCTGCCAAAATTTGATGTACCGTGAAAGTGTTTAAATTTAACTGTTCACTGATCATCCTTATTGTTAAACGGCGGTCTGATCTCACAAGAGCCCCCACACGTTCAACGTTTTCGTCACTTTTTGAGGTTGAAGGTCTCCCTGAGCGAGGGTCATCTTCAACGTGTTCTCGACCTTCCAAAAATGATTTGTGCCAGCGAAAAACTTGTGCCCTTGATAAGCAATGTTCCCCATAGGCCTGTTTCAACTTTTCAAAAGTCACACTCGCGAATTCACCAAGTTTAACACAAAACTTTATTGCACAACGTTGCTCTAAATTCCGATGCTCCATTTCTCTAACACACAACAAAAACACAACTTGACTGATGGCGCTGTCAAAAATAATGTGTTATTTGTACGGAGTTGTAACTCGGACTGAGGATGTGGAAGGGATAAACAAAACGGTCAAGCACAGGCCGTTAGACACAACGTTGCCAGATCGCCCGCAGTGTTACCAGTCTCATTACTTTTCTCACGCACCTTGTACATGTAATAGACCTTCTTTATTCTTCAGAATGTACAATTAAGTTTTGTTATACTCTGTTTAAAATACACGTATTCAATGAACAGTATACACCAGTAGCGTAACGAAATGAGTACGGGCACGCCCACAAAACTTTTATCCCGGCCCCTTTTATAAAAGTATTTAACAACATAAGTAGTATCTGTAAATAAACCTCAAGGAATAAAAAATACTCTTTTACAAATTCATATTCATCAGTCTATGATTACTATTTATCTGCGCACGTATTCTTGAGTCCTCATTTCGCTAGATGCGAGAGTGGGAGGTTGGATTATTTTTTCGACAAGACTATTATTTGAAATCTGCAACTCGTTTTTCGAAACAAAATAAGTTTCTACCACACAGGAGAGAATATTCCTAACAACAGATCTTGCCAACAACTCTCCTCTCTATAATTTATTCTGAATTAAACTAAAGGAGTGAGGGTAGGTATCCCGGGGCTCAACAAAACGTGCGGGTATAATACATAAGAAATCAATGTTACAAACAGATTATATTGATTTAGAAATAAGGTTATATAAGCTACTGAAGCGAGAAAAAATCGTTCTGTAAGATGTTATTTTTAATATTTTATGGTGTTAACTAAAGCAAAGTATTAGAGAAAGTATTAATTAATATTTCTTCCAATCGTAAAACCTGCAGCGTAAAAATAGGCCATCTTTTATCTGGGCCCGCCCGCATTGCGGGTCTTATTACAAACATTATTGAAATGTTTAAAATTCACATAAAATTATTGAACGTATCCGTCTTCCACTAACGAATGGATATCGAATCTAAGCAATAAACGGGAGAGTAGTGACTAATTACTCACTTGCAATTGCACAAACTGCAAATTGCTAATTTTTATCTGTTGTTATTTGCTATATTTTCCTGGGACCAAACAAGCCTAACTCGAAAGGTGAAATCAGTGAATAGGTCAGATTTCTAGATAAAAGTAGGTTCAGTGCACCTTCAATGAATCACATATATCCGATATATGATTTGAACGACTGAGTTTCGTTGCAAAAGTAGGTGACAGATGGGGAAAGTAAAATATCGAATATTAAAGATATTCCAATCTTTTGTTTAGAAGACGAACTGTACAGTCTGGTTCAGAGTTCATTGGGTGGTGTATCTTGCATCTTGATTGCTAGTCATTGATAACCTGCAAAATGATAGTATCCCGCCTTTACATAACCGCGTCGAGATGCACCATTCAAAGAAAGCAATTCATTTTGAAACGAATCCTTCTCACATTCAATAAGTATAATTAATTTATTAAAAAATACTTTTCTACGAATATTCACAATGTGGCACCAACGGGAAGAAGAGCTAAGGCGAGATAGGGCTTTGTAACATCAGCCCACTTCTCGAAATGTTACAAATTCACAATTATGAATTTTTATATACTAGTGGCCTGTAGCAGCAAAAATGCTGCTAAACAACCCACACACAAAATGGTTTTCCGAAAACTAATATGTACAGCCCCCTATTCCGTTTTCATTCTACAAGAAAGTGTTCTGCGCAAAATTCCAGCACAATCGGTCGATTTCTAGGGGATCCCCAAACTCCTTAAAGTTGAAACGTACACGCAACAAATAACTTCTTTAACAAGCGGTAAACTATTATCCAGCGAGACCATTTTCTTATTCCTCAATTTTTGTGACTCTTTCTCGCATTCCCAGCCATTGTTTAAAAACATTCTAAATCAAATTACTCAAAATTTCATTCAATAATTTCTTCAATAACATAAAAAATCAAAGAAATATTAGCTTTTTAATAGTGCATTTGTAAGAGAAACGCTCAGAGCATCTGCAGTATTTTTTGCAGAATCAAAACACTATTTCAACGAACGAAAATCGAACAATATTTTTTCCTAACCATTGTAGAATCACGACCACTTATGAATAATAAAATAAAACTGGTTTACGGGATTGATTATTGTGGGTAAAAACAAACAATTAGTTGTGCCAACGTTTCGAAATATTTTATTTCTACACCATGGCTTACTAATAATAAAGATAAAGTCTCATTTCAAGTCACCACACCTAACTCCACATGGAGCTGAAGTACTTGGGTCCATCGCGCGTCAAGTGTGAATCGGGCCAAGGCCCTAAACACAAATGTACGCCATTTGCATTTAGAGCCTTGGCCTGATAGAGAACAATTATAATATACGGGCGTGTCTGTTAAAGATAGATTACTGAACTCTGTTCCTTAATCACGCTTGTATATTTGCCAGGTAATAAAAATTTATCATTGAAAGAACAAGATGGAAATGAAGATAGCGAGTTAACGATTGTCAGTCTATCGTCATTCACTCGAATTTCGAAGTTAATTTAGTGTAGAGGAAAATATTTCAATAATGCACAAACCGCTCCCAACTAATAGAATTAACTTAATCCGAATAAAAAATAAAACAAGAAGACTTTGAAATTCCCTAAGATTTCTTTAAAAAAAGAACTAAATCTGTTAAATAATATTTGTAAAAAGGTTCTAAACAGATATAAACAAGAACAATACAATTCCTACATCAATAGCTTAAATACTAAAAACAACTCTATACGAAACTCTTAAAAAAAGAACAAGTATTCCCCATTAGCAACTAGTAATGGTAAAAAATACTCCCCAATGGAAAAAGCTGAAGTACTGGCCCCCCACTTTGTTGACACTTTCACCCCCAATAACTCCCCCAAAGATCCGAAACACGACGAAATTATGACAATGTTCAATGCTTCCCAATATGATGTTCCCCATCAAATACAATTCATATCCCCTAATGAAATAAGAAAAATAATAAAGGATATGCCAAATAAAAAACACCAACATTTTAAAAACCAACACAATCATTTTAAAAAATCTACCGGAGAAAGCCATTGCTTTTCTAAATAACATTTACAACTCTGTATTGAGAACAGGATATTTTCTTCAAACATAGAAACAGTCATTCACCCAATAGAAGAACCAAACAGGAATCACTCAAAAGCAGAGAATTACAGACTTACCAGCCTGCTACCTATAATGTCAAAAATCTTATTGAGAAATTAATACTCATCAGACTGAACAAACATATCAAGAAAACAAACAGTATACCACAGCACCAGTTTGGCTTCAAGTCACAATACTCTACCACCCACCAACTACTAAGACTTACGGAACACATTCACACTACATTTCAAAAGGGAAAACATACCATCGCTGCATTCGCAGACATTTCGCAAGCATTCGACAGAATATGGCATCCAGCTCTCTATATTAAATTAATTTCAATAGGTAAATCCAAATATCTAGTATTTGTTATCCTTAGCTAAATAACAAATAGAACATTTTCAGTATCGGTCGAAGGCCACTGCTCGAATTCAAGGAAAATGTCTGCTTGGGTTCCCCAAGGTTCACCACTTTCCCCCACGTTGTTCAATTTATACTCAGCAGATATTCCTACTTCAGCACATATAAACACCGCTCAATTTGCCGATGACACTGCACTCAGGGAACTCTTTAACAACACTTCAAACACAGCTTCAGAACCACTTAAATTTACTAGCACATTGGGCTAATGTCTAGAAAATAAAGTTGAACCCAACAAAATCTGTAGCAAAAATATTCACATTAAAACCATTCACACACCCTCATCCATTCTTCATAAATAACGACATCATCAATTGGACACCAACTAATAAAAAATAAAATACTAGGTCTTAAACTTCGATACCGAACTCAACTGGAAGCAACATATAGAGGTAAAAACTCAGCAAGCCAAAATTAAACTAATTCAACTACAACCCTTACTGAATCAACACAGTCAACTCTCCAAATCTAATGCTCTATTACTCTACAAAATAACAATCCGGTTGACATTACTCTATGCTTGCCCCATCTGGACCAATGCTGCTAATACCAACCTAAACAAAATACAAGTTATCCAAGATAATTCTTAAGCCTAATTACAAAAGCACCATAGTTCATCAGTAACAATCAATTACATAATGATTTAAATATAAACACATAAAAAAGCCAAATAGCACACACTTTTTACACTAACCTTCCCCTAATTCAAGCAACATCCTTCTATAAACTAGGCAAAGCCCCTAATTATCAAACGAGAATTAATAACAGATATCCCCTCCATTCATTTTATAAAATGTTCGCAAACTTGGAATAATACTAATCTGAGGTGCTTTATGCTTCTTCTCTCAGTATATTTTTTAATAATATTTTATATAATTGTAATGTATAATTTTAAGTTAGTGTAAGTTAGTATTTCATTTCAGTCTCCATTGTGAACTTGATGTTGTGGTGGATGCTGTTCAGGTACAGTACGAATTCCTCAAGTAGTTCCGGTCCGTGCGGCCAGATTACAAATGTGTCGTCCACATACCGAATCCAGAGGGAAGGTTTGTATTGTGCGTTCCGTAGAGCTTCAATCTCGAATGCTTCCATGAAAAAATTGGCAGCGATGGGTGATAGGGGCGAGTCCATCGCCGCTCCCTCCACTTGTGCGTAGAACCGGTCTTGATATTGAAAGAAAGTGGAGTTTAGGCAGAAAGCAGCGAGATCCGCCCATTCGGTCGGCTGGCTCCGTTCCTGTAGTTTTTGTCGAATCACTTCCACGGCCTCGTTCACTGGACGACACATTTGTAATCTGGCCACACGGACCGGAACTACTTGATGAATTCCTACTGTACCTGAACAGCATTCACCACAACATCAAGTTCACAATGGAGACTGAAATGAACAACTGCCTACCTTTCTTGGACGTCCTCGTCAGCAAACGGGAAGATGGCACCTTGGGTCACTCTGTCTACCGTAAACCAACCCACACGGACAGATACCTCCACGCTGATTCGCATCACCATCCGGCTAAAAAATAGGGGTGTTGACTAGAAATAGGGATAGACACTGTTCACAAGAGCTCTGAAGGTGTGCGACGAGCGCTCTCTTCCTGATGAATTCGAGAAGCTTGAACACACCTTTAGAGCTAACGGCTACTCCCGATCTGCTATCAAACATTTACTCTTACATGCCCTACCCTGCCACACACATGAGAGTTTAGAGCTTGTAGTGTGTGCTTATGTCCCTCTGGTGGAGATACCTGAAAGATGGGAATCCCCCGCAAGCTGACGTATAGGTCAGTCCGGATCGCACGTTCTAGCGGAAAAGGAAAACCGCTATATCCGGATATATGCACGCACTACAGTTAGTCAGACTAATAACCATAGCAATGACGCCCCTAGAAATAATCAATCAACAGTTATCCTCTTTTGACAGCTACCGACGCATCCCACATCTCCAAAGCTAAGACTTATATTCTTTCATCCTTTCCTCGTCTTTTGTGTCCTTTTATCTAGTGTAAGGTTAGTAGTACTCCGTCCATCCAAAGTATTCTAGGACTTCCTCTTCTTTTTCTTCCAGAAAGTTGACATTGTAAGGCTATTTTTGGCTATCTGCCATGTTCTATTCGCATGATACCCCTACAATTGAATCCGTCTCTTTGACTTGATTCTTCTTTTTAGTGTTTACGCTCCTTTATCACAACCACATGGCCATCGGTTTTTAAGATATACTGGAATGTCTTACTTAAAATCCGATAGCCATATCGTTCTGATAAACTATAAAAATACTTGACTGTTATAAAAGTGAAATTATTTAAAGTTTATATTTCTTCCCTCATTTCTTATGTTCTTGTCGGAGAGCACAAAAACTTGAATTGCCGGTCAAATGTCTTGGAAGAATGATATCTACAGAGTTAATTGTCCCTACATTTTTTCGAGATGGAAGTACGAATAAAAGAAAAGTACCAACATTAAGTTGCGAAGAAAATGTTTTCTCAAGCAGTATTCCTTTTAATTAGTTGTATATATTGAAGGATTTTGTTATATTTTTGATTAAGCGATAGTCGTCCCCAGTGGGAAACGTAAACATCGAGTCTCGAAATAGTCCCTCTCTTCGAGGACACCACCGAAGTCACTAACGCTCCCATCCGCGCTGCAGGCGCCATTGTCCAGCTCTTTGTCGAGGGCACAAACAGATAACGCGGTGTCCCAGAGGCCCTCCTAGATCGGTTTGAGTCAACAGCACGTGAATGCCCTCCCGCTGCCTGTCTCTGGATTGAGGAAGCAGGCTTAAACAATGAACAGTGTTACCTGTGCGCGAAAGTTGATGTTAGGGGACGGTCAGAATGGTTTTAGGGGACGGTCCGAGTTCTGCCGAAGAAAATTATATTAAGTTTTCGGCTGCACAATACATCTCTCTTCGAATTATTATGTTCAGACATGTAATGAAAGACTAGGTAAATGTGAAGGTAAAACTGCTAGCTGAAAGCTGATATGTGTGATTTGAGATAGGTATGATATAGAATGCGAGCGAGATGTTGCTGAAAGAGACTTTACATTCCAATTGCACTATTGAGGTTTGGTTACATGTGTGAAGTAAGTTATGTGAATATTATATTTTTTCTCAATTCATATTTTTGTATATAATTAAAAGTACTTTCAATAAAAAAAGTATACTTGCTCTCGATTAGTAAGTTCAGTTTACATTGTGTCGTAGATCACAGAAATATTATGCAACGTAGGTTGAATTAGGTGTGTGACGGATACGTATGTAAAATGCTTATATAAAAAATTATATCTAAGAATGTAATTAGTTCATTTATCGTGAATGATTATTTTCGATTAAATCTGCTATAAACTCTACTTTTAAAGAGATTCGAATAATATTGATTGGTTGGTTGTTAGTGATTCGGGGCGCGTCAACTAATGAGATCATTCGCCCGAACGCGCATTTTTTTCTTCTTCAGGAGGTGGGAGTGATCTTCCCCGCTGGATGGCGATATCCGAAACCGACATACCGTCGGTTAGTGCGGGTTCCCCAAGCAGGTATCTCCCACCAGCGGGGCTCAACCCCAGCCGGGACAAGTTGCCGACCGATCTCTCGGCATGTGTGGTAGTGTAGTGCATGTTAGTGTGTGTTTAAGTGGAAAAGGATAGGACAAGGAAGAGGAAGGAAAGATCACGCGTGGTCCGTGGCCCGTTTGTTATGGCTTCATTTTGCTCAGCAATTCGCCTAGTGTTGATCGGAAAAAACACAGAAAACTATCGATCAGAGCAAGTTCCCGACCGATCTCTCGGCATGTGTGGTAGTGTAGTGCATGTTAGTGTGTGTTTAAGTGGAAGAGGATAGGACAAAGAAGAGGAAGGAAAGATCACGCGTGGTCCGTGGCCCGTTTGTTATGGCTTCATTTTGCTCAGGCATTCGCCTAGTGTTGATCGGAGAAAACACGGAAAACTATCGATCAGAGCAGCCGCCATAGATTCTCCTCCAGTCAGCTACTGAATTCGATCTAGCTGACAAGCTAGTGCCGAAAGTCTTATTGTCAGGACTCGAATCTAAGACCTCCCGGTCAGAGTCACTGTAAAGACGTCAACTGACCCACCTCTCCCAGTGAAATAATTTCGAAATAGAAATCAAAATCAGCAAGGAATTGCATGTGATATTATCGTTTTTAGTGACAATCGCCGAAGCCATTTAGATTCACGTCGTTGCAAATGGCGTTCCCGGCAAACCTTGCATATATTATGTCACTGCGTAGAGGGCCTGCGCATTTCATTGACCTTCGGTGACAACGTATCTATGCTCTTCTTTGCCGCTGGATCAAACTGAAACAAGAGTTGGGGTTCAATACACGATGTGTGCTAATTGGGTTACACCTACAATACATTAATTTGGATTACTTGGGGATGCTTTAATTTTGTACTGAATCACATTACACATACTGATTACATGTCAGAATTCAAACTTAGAAGTTATTGAAACATTTTTTGTCGTTTAGGCAAAAAATTGCTACCAATTAGATTGCAGATTAGTTAACACAAATTTACAATTGTTTTGCTTTCGGATATCGACAACCACATGCAATAAATGACCCAATAAAGTAAATTATTTATTTTCTATTTAACAATTAGTACTCGTAAATTTTGCAAACAGAAATTTAAAATAATTGCCAAATACTGTAGAATAACTCTGGCCTATCAATCACTAACTTCAAAATGTGCTGGAATTGTAAAATACTATTTAATGTTTTTTCAATCAATTTAGTTGTTTTAAGCCTCAGGGTCGTGTTTAATTGAATAATTTGGATCTTACGATTTTAATTTGTTACATCTGATTGTGGCAAGAGAATGAGGTACTTTTCGTTTCATTTTAATCGACATTGCATTGCCAACGCTGCAGGGATCTGAAAATTTTGAATCACATGTTGAACAAATATAATATTCAATTATGGAAGAGTATTCCCACATATTTCATCAACTTCATATAAATGCCTCGGTGTTTTCTGTTTTATTCCTTCAGTGCTTTCTACTGTTCTTCCGTGTCAAGGCTATGTATTTCATTACACGAGTGTATTCCTTGCGGTTCATCTTATTCTTTAAAGGAGGTACTCAAAGTTTCTTTAGGTGCTATAATGTGTTTATGCGAGCTTGTTTCAGATGAATAAGATGTGTAAATATTGTTTAGTCCCGGTATTTTTCTATATTTTCTTCCTTCGGTGCTTTCAGCAGTTCTCCTTATCCAAGCTGATATATTCATTTACCGAGTAAATTTCTTCTTACTCTTTAAAGGAGATATACTCAAAGTGACCGTCAGTTGCTATTATTGTAATTGTCTATGTGTGCTTGTTGCAGACGTGCACTCGCCCTTACAAGGCTTGCATTTCCAATGTATAAAGGATCCATGTGATGACTAGCCATTAGCACGTGAGCAGCGCATGGACTGCGTCCAGGGTTCGCACTCCGCCTGAGCACGTGTGGAGACGAGCATGCACTTGCACGCGGCACCGCTCGGAGAGCAAAACATGGATCGAAGAGTATTGATTCAGCGAGATATCAACTTTAGCGGTGCTATGTTGGATGAAGCGCCTCTCGCTAATGAATCAATATTTTATTTATTGAAATGTTTTTTAATTCATTATAGGTTCTGAGAAAAGACGCTTTATTACCTGCAAAAACATTTTGAGCATAATCGACCACCTCCAGCATTCACCTAGTGTTGATCGGAGAAACTATGGAAACCTACCGATAAGAGCAGCCGGCCGCTAGAATTATCCTCCAAATAGCGACTCAATTCGACCTAGCTGGCGAAAATTCTACCACCGTCGGGACTCGAACATAGGACCTCCCTGTCAGAGGAGACTGCAGTGACGTCAGTTGATGTCCTGAGCCATCGAGCATCGGTACGGGTACACCGGACTTAACCTTTAAAATGCTAATGAAAACTCGAAAAGTTTAAAAACGGATGTAGAAGTTATCACTGCTGTTGCTGACAAGTAAAGAATATATAAATAAATTATTAATGTGTTTATATATTATTAATTAAAATGTTGAATGAACTTCATATTTGATACCCCTATCATGTTTTTTTAAGAAAGTTTTCATACAATAAAAAACTACCGGACCCTCCACCCATGGTACTACCCACCTGAAATTTATATGTTTCGTTGGCCCTGATTGGCAGTACTATGGAAGAAGCAAACGCACTTAATTTTACCTATATATACGTATTTACGTCTCCAAAGAATGACTCTATAGTTAACAATTTTCACAAAATCAAGACACGGGTAACCTTTTTAAAACAAACATTATCTGACTACAGAGGTGGATCGCGTTACCGGATAATGAGAAATGCATGGAGATTTTATTTATTTATTATTAATTAATTATTATTAATTTTATTAATTTTCAAAGAAATTCCTCTATTGAAATGAGAAGAAATGAATCCATACATACCTTAGGAATTTTCAAAGTTACTTCTAATAATAGTAATATCCTTAATGACTGGAGAAAAGCTTCAGTGGTTCCTATTTAGAAAGGTGGGTATTATACATTAATATCCAATTATAGACTAATTAGCTGCACATCGGTAGTATGTAAACTATTGAACATCAAATTTACGACTTCATTGCGACATGTATGGAACAAAATAACCTCCTGGTTGAAATCCAAAACTGTTTTAAATCAGACTATTTTCAGCTAGCTACTCTTTTTCAGGGCATTACAGAAAGAAAGGTGAAAGAATTGTTACAATCGTTATAGACGTGTCTGAAGCTTGGGATTTAGTTTCTTCTTAATAAAATTAACGAATCGTAAGTAGACCGGTGAGAAGTCATCTGTAATAGGGAATTTCTCCGCGTTCGGACCCAGCGAGCCCGAATTTATGACTTTCTAATCGACGAGCTGTATGTGTCATCCGGCGTCCCTCAGTGAAAGGAGCTAAGAAAGAGTATAACGGTATCGTTACCGAAATTCTATCGACAATCAGACTCGTTTCGAACAACTGAATCGTGACGCACAAATCCGGTATTGATCAGATGTAAAAATATATTGACGAATTGTTGAAATGGTGCTCAGAAAAGGGAAGGAAAATAAATCAGGATAAAATCAAAACAATTAGTTTTGTGAAGACTAGAACACAGGAAACACTCCAGAATACATTTGAATAGAAATAATATTCCTGAGGTACGTAGCAGAAAATATCGTGGCGTAATAATTGGAAGCTCAGTTGGATTGAATACGTTAGATATACTACACAGAAGGTTTGTAAAGCTCTTAATTTTGATAACGTATATTACGGGAAGATAACTGCTACATGTACATTAATTTAAACGCAGGTATTCATCACTTACATAGTGCTCGAATGTAAATATTAAATTTTGAGGACAAACATCGTAATAAGAATGATTGCGTAGGCTTCCGCGGCCGGAGTTTATGTTGGCTGGGCTATCCGGGACGAGCCGCGTCAATGTCATGGTGGCTGACGTTTCGGCCAGCGTATTGTGGCCTTCTTCGCAGCAGTACGCTCTGAAGAAGGCCACAATACGCTGGCCGAAACGTCAGCCACCATGACATTGACGCGGCTCGTCCCGGATAGCCCAGCCAACATCGTAATAAGAAGATATGCAGTGATGATGTTGGGCGTACAAAGAGCCGTGACGGCTTCAGTTTATTGTAGGCGAGGAGCAAAATGTACAAAAAGAAGTACCGACTAAAATAAGCATGTTTTCACTACATTGACGTGTATGTGTTCTCTGGAACTGCAGCATCGTCAGACAATGGACATGCCACAGCATCGCAGCCTTATGATCATGGACTCAGGAAACCTGTGGTGCTTACCACAGTTTTCTGGACCTGTGCGTCCTTGTGATTGCGACCTGCTTGAAACGCAATCTCTTGCGCTATTTAGTTGGCATTCTCCACCTTTGACAAGCTTTTACATTATCAATCAGCTACATGAATTGGGATGTAACTGTGAAAGGTGACACTTTCGTTTTTATTCATTCGGGAATAAAATCTAGGGGCGCGGTATGAAACGCTAGCTAGCCGTGAGCCAATGGTGGTCTTTTTTCGATATGTTTCTTTAAGTTATTCACTATGTTAATTTAATTCAAAGTTATAATTAAATAACTAATGGTTGATTTGAATATTTGTTCAGCAATAATATTGTATTATATATAACAAAAAATGACAATGTTTTTCTTCCTATAAAAAAATGAGAGGAATACTATACAGTTCTTTAGATCTATTAACTACCATGTGAAATATTTGTAGAAAAGAAGGAAAAATTCTTAGGACATAAAATTGCTTTCGGAAAATGAATTAAAAAACAAGAACAACGCGTTTAAAAAGAAATGAATACAAGAACCAGAGAGTGAAGGTGTTGGATAGAACTAGTGATTGTAAAATTTAACAAAACAACGATACGTCAACACTCAGATACACCATCAAAAGATTTTCGATGTCGATGAAAATCATAGACAAAAACATCGATGTTTTAAATACAATGAAATATTTCGAAGTAAAATGTCCTAGTTCTAGCTTGATACTAAAGCATGCTCCCTGAAATTTGAGTCTCATCTTAATTTTCTAATCAATATTCTGTGTAGTCAGGGTTCAAATTACAGTTGAACGATATTACCACGTACGAAATAATAAAAAAAGGTAGCAACACTGAGGAAATTATTGTGAATAGCAAAGGGTGTCATGCTGCCTGGGTATCGACAATAATGTCAGTGGTCAATGGCTGTTGATTGCAAGTATTCCACAAATAAAATACTAGAAATTTTATTTATATGATGATTTTTTTAAAACATTGACGTTTCTGCACAAATGTATTGATCTGAAGAAAACATCGAAAGCAAAAATTCGATGTTTCTGCTCGAAAATATCGATGTTTTGCGACATCCCTAGGTAGAACGTTTTTGGTGCCTTCAGAATCTTGACAACTTTCAAGCTGACTACCTCTGTCGCACCTCACAGTTCGATGACCGGCCAGTCCGGTGAAGGCACGCGCCTAGTCCACAAAGCCATGATAACAATCGACAACGCAGTTGAGCTTCCATTTTTTCTGTCTCCCTCGCCGCAGCTGCGAACTCTTTTATCAGCCCGTGATGTCAGGTCTCATTGAGTCACTTGCCTTCGAGCTCCGCCGTGGCCAAAGTACACACAGTTCATGTGCCCGAACCAGCACTTGCCTCCCACGAACCTTGGTTCTATACCTTCGTAACACCACTGAGTCCTGAGAGTCTTGATCGAAATTCTCGATTGCCGAAATGTATTCAAACTAGAATGATTACTTTTACATGTAATTATGGAAAGTGATTTTTTTTAATTTCCAAAACGTTCATCAGCATTTCAATCTTATACTTTTCGAGGTCGACGGAACACTGACACGCATAATTTCGAACTACAAGTACAAGGACAGGGGAAACATTGCTAAATTCTTAAAGAAACTAGTTTATAATGTTAACATTCATTAACTCAGTAACTTTAAGCATATTTGGCATCATTTCTCAACATTCTGTGACACTGAAATGTCAAATTAGTTATCAAGTCGATGAATGCAGAAGTGATTCACTATATTTTTAATATTATTTAGGCGCTCGTTCTTGTTCAATGCTTATTCGTACGCGAATACTCCCTTCTTTTAGACATTTTTTATCTAAAAATCTTGATTAGCAAAGCACTAACATGGTAAATAGAGAAGGAATAGAATTCAAACTTAAATGAGGAGGTAGAAGTTTGGATATAAAGTGAGCTACAAGAAATTTAATTTAATATTGAATGAAAGAATGACAAATAATCTTGTAAATTTTGTAAAAATAATTGTCTTATCTGTTGTATTAGTGCAAATCTTGAAGTGAGCATATTCGGTGATCTGTTTTAATAATGATGATCATCATTATAAGCTAATTTTTCGTTGTAAGATTTGTCTCCTTTCCGAATATCATCGAGAGACTCGAAAGGATAAAGAAAGAATTACCCTCGAAGCAAATTACCAAGAATCATTCAGTGTGAAGAATAGAATGTAATACATTTCTACAAAACTTATCCCTTTCTTAGAAGAAGAGTTCCCATTAGTAAATTTTTAAAAAGCAATTCTTTATTGGTCTTTCCTAGAGCCTTCCCTATTCTCTGGAGCATTCTTTTCGGAAACATTCGAATTATCGAATCTTAAAGTAGATTCGAAATTTGAAATTGGGATTTTGCACTTTCTTCGTCATTCAAATCCCAAAGAAACCTTCAATTCCTCTACTTTAAAAAATGTACTCCTCCTGATCGACATAGAAATTTCACATCTTTTACGATTTGACAATTTTGGTAAATTTCCTTGATATAGAGAAGTCAATAGTCTAAATTTATTACTAATTTTATGTATTATTTTAATAATTTGACTAATAGAGAAAGCGAAAAAATTCAAAAAGAAAGAAATTCGAAAAGCTCGAATTGAAAAAGAAAACATTCGTTTTGTTAATTTCTATTTATTTAGAATACAACTGCTTTAGCTTAAATTAGTTTTAATTTGTGGTCATATTAGAAGTGATCAAACATTTTCCAGCGTTCGGAATTTTCTATTTTGAAATACTACTTTTAATTCTATAAGATCCTCTCCCTTTTAGAACTAGATGTACAGAATGGCACAGACTTTTCCGTATTAGTTTTCTTTTTCCTTTGGAGTCGCCTAGCTATACGAACGTGCCACATACTTCCCAGCTGCCCAAATTACATTTTTTTATTTTCTTAATTTTTCCGTTTCATAATAGTAGAACCGATCTATTATTTTAAGGATATTAAAGAATAGCAAAACTTTGCCGTAAATGGCGATTTTCTTGGAAAAATTTAGAACCGTTTTTTAAGAAAATGGCGCTTATGCGCCACTAAAAATTCGATATTTGAAGCTCTTTTTCACAGAATTATTTTAAGTTTCAAAAAACTTCATTAGAAATCATTTGAAGCACATTAACTCACAAATACAATAGTCTTTTCAAATTCCTAAAAATGTGCATATTAACGGCGTGAGAGATATTTCAAAAAATTACATTTGTGTATGTTTTTTTAAATACATCCCGAAATGAACTTAACGGCATACTAAAGAGTGCAATTATCACTATCCATTCGAATGATCCAAAAAATTGGAACCGTTTTTGAGAAAATAACGTTTGAGCGATTCTGAAAATGCAGAATTTTGAGCACATTTTCACAGAACGCGGTTGAGTTTTTGAGAAACTTTATATGACATTATTTAAAGCACATGTACTCGTAGATATAATAATGTGAGTAAGTTGACGTTATTAATAATATGAACGTCGTGAGTCACAAGTCAAAATATTACATTTTTGTAATTTTTGAAAAAACAAGAAAATAGAGCAATATGATGTTTATGTCATCTTATGGAGTGCATTTAGTACTATCCGTTCCGGACATTTGCAGCCGTTTTTGAGAAACTCATCTTTATGTAATTTTTTAAAATTGTAAATATTGCTCCCAATATTCCGCGAATTTTTTTTTTTAGTACATGATCTTAATGAAAGAACTCACCATGGAGAACAAATTTTATTTCAAGAAAAAATCTCTATTTTG
Organism: Gryllus longicercus; assembly: GCA_038098605.1. Classification (NCBI taxonomy): domain Eukaryota; kingdom Metazoa; phylum Arthropoda; class Insecta; order Orthoptera; family Gryllidae; genus Gryllus; species Gryllus longicercus. The sequence continues at coordinate 3,274,043 of JAZDUA010000002.1, read as the reverse complement.
AATTTTGTAGTTGAAGGAAAGGGCCGAAAAATATTCAAACTTTGGCAATTTTCCATAATTCAGAGTTAACCGTGAAAATCGGACATATGCCACCTTTATAAGTGTTACAAGAAATTATCTATCTTACAAATTATAAATCGAGAAATTTAAAGAAAAATATTTTTTGTGACATTTTTTTAAATGCCCCAGGGACTTCATGTTCTCAAAATCAATGACTGTTTTTCAAAATCGCAGAGTTTCGTCTCAGGACAGATCGACAGGGGTTTCTTCAGTTTGAAAAAAAAGTCTTACACATGGTTTTGACACTAGTGTTGTTCACATACATCAAACGGACGGAGAGACAGCCGGACGCCCCCGTTTTCGGTATCAGGGGACCCAAAACGTGTATTTCCTTTGAAATCCCGAAATCGATTTTCCGCAGCTTTACATAACTTTCCTTATACTACGTACATTGCTCCGTAAATACGTACGAATACGGGAAAGTAAAAATCTGCTTTTGTTTATCAATATATGTTAAATAATGCCGACTTAATATCATTTTCCATTTTCCTTGAATTCATCGGTTTTTATTCAATAACATGCGTTTGAAAATCAGTAGTGGAATACAATTTTACACATTTTTTCCAAGGTTTATTTTTACATACAAGCTACCAGGAGTATTTAGGTACATGCTTATTTTTTTACTCATGATAATTAATTTGCATCAATACATTCTGGGTGATCAACTAGCTTCAGCTGTTTATTGAGAGCGTTAATTATTCTCTGGGTATTCCTGCGTATACAAGGATTTCATTGTCTTTCAAATTTTAGGACCAATGTACTTAATTGGGTGGGTGTCATAAAAGTTCTCGTTTCTAGTGAAAAGTAATGCAATAATTACTTTTGTATAATGTCACTATTGAGAGCATTGTTGTTGAAGAATTCCAAACTCATTCATCTTCTATTTCATCGTATCGCATCATGCATTCATTACCATACAAGAGAAATGGTAGATCAAGATAAGACAAATGGAATAAGATTGATTGTCTGAGAATATTGAAGACGAGAGTGCGGGTCATGAAAAAAATTGAAGTGACATTTTAACAATTTCTGTTTAAGGTTTGAATAATTCAGTTCTCACTTATACGCACATATACATAAAAAATATTACTATATACTTCTTTTCTCTCTACTAGGATACTTACAACCTGCCCCTCACTTAATTTAGTAAGGAGTGAGAACACAAATATCCTGAATGCAGCCCCTAGTGCGACAGATTAAGAAAATCACGTCTTCTTCTACTTCAGATATTGGAATTCTCTGTTCTAGATTATGATGATGGGAACTTTGAGGCAATAAAGGTTGTATTATAAAAAAATGCCCTAAAACCCAAAATAAATATGGTTTTAATCGCATTAATCTATTTGAGTTTTACGTTGATTAATGTGCATACGCTTTTAGAAAAGTGATATGAGTGATGGTAGAAATCCGAGATCCGTACCCCAGTCATATGATAGAATTACGAAAATTGGTTATTTAGAAGAAATTATGATGGCCAGGTACATTTTTTGTGATTTATAGAATCGCCTGATTTAAGAGAAAGAATAGGGGATGTCATTGTACGAGTATTATCTGGGGCGTTCCTTGCAGTACTCGGTATAATGGAGGGACTGATGAATAAAAATATTAATAATCGCGTATGTATTTTAATATTCCAGTGCCTGAACTTTCATAGCCTAACTTGGAATGGCGATTGATAAGGATGTAATGTCATAATGATATGAGAGATAAGGATTAATCAACTGGGTGGAATATAAAATCAGGAGGAAGAAAGATGGCGTTATGAATAAATGTAGATGAAAGAGCGATGCTCCCTTAAAAAACAGCCGCCAAAACGATTTTTTCAACTCATACTGTTGCAGTTCGCGTAACTGATAGAACTATGTGCCGACACATTTTTTTTGGGGGAGGGGGGAGACATAACGCGATTCTGTTGAAAAACTTGCTAACAGTAATTCTAATTGAACCTTGAAAAATCATTTCCTCAACTATTCAGGACTTAACATGCGATAACTAACTTATAACGCGATTCCTGAATCACACCGAGATTCTAGAGACTACTTTCATAAAAAACTACCCGATCTGTTCAGGTCACCTTTGCCGAAACCGCGACCGACTGAGCTTAGCTCTTAACAGCAGTGACTCTGACCGAGGTTCGAGTCCCGACGTTGGTGAATGTTCGATACTACCTAGACAGGTCGCATTCAGCCTCTGCCTGGAGAAATATTCCACCGGCCGCATGTTCTGATTGGTAGTTTTCTATGTCTTCTCTTGTAAATGCCAGGTGGATACCGAAGAAGTAACCTAACAAGAGAATAATGTACCGCGCGCTATATTTCCTTCCTCATCCTTGTCCGTTTCTTTCCCCCTTACACACACACACTTCCGAGCACTGCACTACCACACATGCCAGAGGCGCCAATCGGGAGCATTCAGCGTGCCCCGGATGGAACGATGTTCCTCTGAGACGTATACATGGCGTGAAATGTCCCCCGTAAGTCGAAATGTAGGTCAGCTTCGGATCTCACCATCCAGCGGTGGATGATCACCTCCACTTTTAGGCATAAACACACTCACTATACACGGGACTATTATCCCTGCGTTTACCATCACCTACTCTCATCAGCACCTGTGACAGAAGTTGCCTCCAACGTCCATTTAATTGCTTTTACAAGCTCAATGAATTCAGATAGCAAAACAGACTGACGTTTTCCGCATAATGTTAGCAATAAGTAATTTCTTTGCAGTATTGGCTCAGAAGCATAGATTCTTATATATTTCGTTTTAATTTTTCAATTGCATCCCACCTTAATGTCACCGGACCTTTGTGTCCATTTCTATGGCTCGAAGCACTGTTGAAAAATCAGGAATTTATTTCCATAATTTCCTAGCAGCAAAAGCACTTCAATTATGACGGCCGGTTGGCGAGGCTGGGAACAAACATACTTTTTTTTACCTATTGTATCCGTAAAAACTAGATAATTTCTTCGATAATACTTAGAAACTTCCTCTGCACTTGAACTCACTTCATGTAAAGCCTTCTGGACATTATAGAAGAAGAATCGTCAAGAAATCACAATGTAGAATAAAACGTTTCTCACAAAATGGCGTACATTTGTTTTGATATTTTTTTATGTAATGGTGATATAAGAGCTGTCCATTGAGAACTATACATAAGTACATGCGTTAATAAGAATTTAAAATGATAATTGTTCACCATTGGCCGAATTCATAACTTCGCAACCCAAAGTGTTCCCAGAAGTGAATGAATCTTATTCATAAATAGTCTTTGAGTGTCCAGTTATTCCTATAAAGGAGGCAGCCCGCTCCCTAACGTGCGTCCCCGCCACTTTGAGTTATGATCTTACGGGGTGCTCGTTGTTTCGTTCTTTAAAAATTTATTTTAGCCTTTTAAAAATAGTACTTATCTTTGTTAGTAGTATTATTATAGAATTTTGTATCGAGAAATACTATTATGGAAGATAACGATTTTGACGAACATTTTGAGTTTTATACTCATTGTGTATATTGTTTGTAAGACTCAGGGGCTGATGAGTTCTTTGAAAGTACAATGTTTACAACACGGTTGTGTTTCAATAATACAAATGAAGTAAATTTATTCTTGGCGATTTTAAGAACTCCCATGGACATAGGGAAGCTTACCAATTCCCCCGTTATTAAACTTTTTGTTCCGTTAAGATTTTATGCACCTTCTTCTTTTCAGGTATGTTTAATAAATTTCCATTCAACTTCATTCGTTGATTATTACATACACCCACACACCCCATATATATATATATATATATATATATATATATATATATATATATGGGGTGTGTGGGTGTATGTAATAACTGGTTCTCGGAGAGTGTCTATATATATATATATATATATATATATATATATATATATATATATATATAGACACTCTCCGAGAACCAGTTGTATTATATCCTGAAGATTTCAACGTGTGGAAATGTGTAAATAACAACCAATATGATGATAGATTAATATTAAATCAGAAGTTAACACTGAGAAATTGAAATTTTAATGACAAGCATTATACAAGTGTCTCAGAATGAATGTTACAAATATCCAAGGCATGTGGAGGTGACGAAAATGATAATTTATTTGTTAATAAACAAGTAATGGAAACTTTCATACAACGTATTTACACATGTTACTTTTTCCCTAAATACTAGGCAACTCCCTTAGTATAGGTATTCTGCAGGTCACGTTTTGACGCAAACATATTTCATGTTGCTGCCAAACGCGTGTGGATATTATGTTGCTTAATATTCAAGGGCAAATTGTCATGTGTAATTTCATTACGTAAAATTTCCCACTATATGTTTCTGGGCAAAAGTTATCATTTTCGACACTCCAATTCACTCTAGAAGATTGTAACATTTATTTTGAGACAGCCTATCATTAACTAATGCGATTTTCAGGGAGGATCTTTAGAATAAAAACATGAGGCTCTCGCTAAGATCGCACGAGTAAAATTGGACGATTTTTGTTATTAAATATTGGGTGTACTTCGTCGCTAAAGAACCAAGAAATAGCTGACGCAAATAACGCATTGGTACGTTGTCGGTCGCTTAAGGAAGTAATAATTCTGAGTTACTAGTCATCGTCTATGAAATATAAGCGTATATATGTAAGTGACTATTCATTTTGAGGAAGCACGTATTATTAAAGTATTTCCTCTATTCCTTAAGTGTTGACTATGCTATTGGTTCTAAATTTTATCAATATTTCCGCTTGAAAATTTTAGCCTCATTTACAAAACGTATTGCAGTTAATATATCTTGATGACTGACTTTGAGTTAAACGAAAAAAATCCTTAAGAAGGAAAAAAGAGATTCCTTTTGTGACATTATTTGCAACGTTACACTGACGTCAGGGTGACCTTGTACTTCGCTTCCAAAGTATTCATATCCGATTACGTTTATCAGCTTCTGATTAGTTATCCAAGATAACATCAGTGGATTCTCTGTCTTAATTGCACACATGTGAGCAATGATGTGTTTGATTCAGTGTCAGGGTTAGTGAAAGACCCTCGTGCATGTAGATCAACGTGGTCGGCGAAAAATGTAGTAATCGTGTAAAAATAAATCTCGAGATTTGGACGGATATGCAAATTTTATAGATACCTAGGAATGCATTTCAAAATTCGCCTTTTTTATCGTCTGGCGAACAACATTGTACGTGGATTTTTTTTTTCAAAATTAATGTACTGTTATTGATGTAGCTCAATCTAGACCCTGGAAATTCACAAGGAATCTTTTTGGGTTCCGTCCTTTTCCACATTTGTACTCGTATAAATGAAGGGTTCTCAATTTGAGGGCAGCCCCCATGGGAAGCCCGTGAAGCGATTTGTTGGGAGGCGTTATAAACAACAAATATGTACGTACAAGCAAATAAAAAAATTCAAACTAAACGAAACGTTTTATCCTTCCCATCTTACTGACCTTGACGGCACAACATTTTCCATTAAATCTGGAAAGTAAGTTGAAGGATTTGAGTCCAGAAAATACCTGATAACCGAAATATTTCCTCACATATTTAGTAATTTCAGTTGATCTTCCAGAGTTGATCAGATTCTCCCTTCAAAATCGAAATGAACAAGCTTGCTTATTCTTTACAGAAGTAGGCGATTGACATCAAATGTGATTCCAAAGCAAGGATCGATTGTTGAAACACAACTGTTGAAAAATGTTGGTTAAAGTATCTCCTGTATTCCTGTATTCTCGACCTCGTACGAAAGCTGCTGTGTTGTTAATTTAGTTTTCATTCTATGTGCATTTGGGTTTTCTATATTGTCTTCTATGAAATGAAAATATCAAAGACGGCTGAATATTGAAAAAGATCTGAATATCTCAGCTGGAACCAAATATTGTAACATATGGAAATGAAAAACCATGTAACAAGTCTCATTAATCGTGCGTAATAAAAATAAATAATTTTACCACAAATTTAAACTGAAATGAAGACAGAATACTTTTTAGGGGTCTATTAAGTACTTTCGATTAATTCCAATATTGTATTACTGTTTGCGATAATAAAACACCGTCAAACAATATTCTTGTAACATTTATTCATTGCAACAGCAAAGACGAGATTTTGCTCCTCAATACTTTAGCCCTAAGAAGTTACCTTATTGTCACCCCCTACGCATTTGGGGCAGGACATCTTTTTCGCCCAGAAACAGCAACCTCTAATGATGATTACTCCGATATCGAACAACACTTCAGTAATAAAAGCACATATACCCAGATGTCACGAAAATATACCAGTTCAGTTCTGAGACCCTATATTTTTTTTTAATTCTGATAGAATTTTTCAGTCCTACTGTCCCCGAGGGGATCGTCCAATTGAGTCTCGTTCTACCTGAACCCCATTCTACCCACACTCTCAGCTGTTCATTCAATACAACCCAGTTACTTGTCTCTTCACACTCGTTCCTGATGTGTTAATTCCCGACAACTCCTGTCTCATTAATTCAAAGTATTGACCTCCAACAACTTATTAACATACTAAGTCTATTATATAGCGCTCCTGCTTCATAAGTAAAACTAAACCTTTTGTTGCCTACGTGGTCAATAATCTGATTAGCAACACTGAATCTCTTTATCTTGACGACTTCAACATCATTCATTACCATAGTAACAAAGTTCCTTTAAGGGAAGTCAGCGAGTCCTATGTTGTCCATGTTAAATTGACCTCCATGTTCTTTTTTCTCGGGAAGTAATCAAAATACTGTCTTGAAATTTACTACTAACACTTTCTACACATGCTGTAGTAGAATTTAAAAATCTGTGTTATTAATAGTAAGTTTGTGAAAAAAGTAATAAATGTCAAAAATTTGGTTTTATCTTAGTATAACTTTGAGATCAGTAAAGTGAAATTGATAAATCTAGTACAGACCTTCAGTAAGTATTTTAACCTTCTGTAGAAATTTCATTGTCATTGCTTGAGGAGATTCTGAGAAAAGGGAACATTCGTCCCAACAAAGCATTTTTTCAGAAACAATCTTTAATGTTAACCCGAGAAAAACTACCCGAGTATAGTTTATTATCTACTTATACCCTCCAAATAACTACATATAATGTCTTCTAAATGATTAAAACTATTAAAACATTCCCTAACATATCACTAATCCTTTTTTCTGCTTTAAAACTCCAATTCAGTTTTCTTTTAGGTTCATCTTCCTTAGGTTTATCTACTTTGAGGTTTATCTTCCTGCTCTGGGTCCGACTTAAATTCTAACCTTTTCTAAGAATTTTTATTCCGTAAATCTTTATTACATTCTCTAGATTTCCTTGTGTGTTGATTTCCTTTGCGTTTTGCGAACAGTCTTCTTGTTTCTAGTCATTTTTTTCACACAAAATTGAGACACCGTACAAGAACGACAAAGAAATACGATTACCTACTCAACGCAACGCACGAAAACAAACACACATCACAACAATCAACTGACATGTATGCAACCTTACAAATTAAACTTTCCGATAAGTGTGAACCAAACCGCAGCCTTCTAGATGAATTGGTTCGGAAGTTGTGGCTATTTAAAACTTTGCACGCAAATCTCGGCAGCCATTTTGATCGGTGCAGACCTAGAAACAAAGCCATAAGAAACACGTTCAATAACAGACAACACCATAATTTATGCATCAGATTGTTCAGAAAAAACTAAATAATTAAATTAAACTAAATTCTGAAAATGTCAAATTTTTTTCAGAATTTTCATGTAGACTCCCCATCTTAAAAAATGTCATTCTTTGGACTTATCAGTGAACAATTTTCTTAAAAATATATAACCTAATAGAAAATGTAGTAGAATATATTTACAAATCTTCTCAATTAGCTATATGATTAAGATTCCTCTCATGTAACATTTTTATTGAAGATTTTTTTCTAAAAGCACTATAAGTTATATTTAGGTTTATTTAGTGAAAAAAAGTAAAAACACTTTTTACTTTTTACTTTCTAACGTAAGAAGAGATTGTAATGGCACGCCGGAAAACAGCGAATTTTTGACATAAAATCTCATATTGCCGGGCCCTGGTAAGAAAAAAGTGGATAAATCCAGAGTGTAAATTTAGAAAAAAAATCCTCTAACACGTAGTGTAGCCAGAATCCATGTTTTGTGCGTCCTTCATACGGAAAAATCAATTAACGGCAAAATGTCTGTCTGTCCGTCCGTCTGTTCACAACGCTAGCGCATGAACTGTTCGGCCGATTTTCTCCAAAATTGATATTCCCCACTCGTTATAGCTGATATAAGATATTAAGGGATATTAAGGGATACTTAAGACATGAAGACCTTGGAACATTTTTAAAATTTCCAAAAATATGGCTACAAATTTTTTCACTAAATTTTGTTGTTGAATAGTGCAAAGGACATTTAAGAGAAAAGTGCAGGTCTCATTTTCGCTGACATCTCGGATTTTTCGAAAATTGGAAAAATAATTTTTAAAATTTCAAAACTGGAGATAGAGATGTTTGTCTCAAACAAAGTATATTGTACAATTTTAGCTCTTTAAAAAAGGTCAGGTACTGTTTTTTGAAAAACGAGTAGTTTTCGCGTTATTTCCGATTGAAATGTACGATTTTTTTCTCAAAAACCGCTCCATTTTTTTTCTTTTTTAATTTTAAAACTAGAAAATTGAAGATAGAGATTTTTGCCTTATACAAAGTCAGTTGTACAAAATTATTTCTTCAAAAAAAGGTTATGTCCAATTTTTTTTGAAAAAACTAGAAGTTTCTGCGTATTTTGCGATTGAAGTTTACAAGAAAATCTCAAAAACTATTTTGATGTCAATTACATACTTGTATTCTCATTACTGTATTGATATTATTAGCCACGCGAATGCACAGCAATGCGTTGCTCTTTTCTGTATAATTTGCTGCGAATACTATATCAGTCAAATGTATTCCTGTTTGTTTCATTGGTCAAAGTAAGAAATGATTACTGCTCCTGACTATCGAAATAAATGCTGATATGCATCACAGGCGCTTTGTTTCAATTGAACGTTATCAATTCATTGTAGCTGAGGTTTTAGTAGCGCACAAATGCAATACTTACATATTACGTAGCTGTTTCCAATAACGGGAGAAAATATCTGCTGTTGTAGCATCACTAACATTACATTTTCTTAGTTTTTCGATGCCCTATTTGCTTTGGATTAATGGAAATGCTTCTAACAAAGAACGGAAAAGTCTCTTGTCATGAGGAAAATCGCGAGGGAAAATTAGGAGCCGTTTCTTAGAAAATATTTAAGCTTTTCTGAAAATGTATCATTTTGAGTTAATTTTTAATTACAAAATGATATTCCTAGAAACTTCATGAGTGATCAATGAAGAATAAGAGAATCAAAGAAGAGATCAGAAGCATGTGCCCCTCAAATGCATTACGTTGTGAAGTACTTAATGTAAATGTTAACAACGTCCAATATATTAAAACAATAATTGTGTAAGTTTTGCACAAACAAAGTGTTCATTCTTGTGTAATGTCAATAAAGAAATATGTGTACCCATCCCAATGATGTAATTACCCACAATATTAGAACATTTTGACCATTTATATGCTTGTATGAATTGTATGTAATTGTATAATGACATAACTGTAAAAAATGTGTATTCGTGTGTAAATTATAAATTGATTCTCGTGGTCGCTTATGACCCAGTTGTTGAAAAGCGACCTTAAATAAATAAATAAAAAAAGTGTTCATTAAATTCGTACAAAGAGGTTAAATAAAGTTGAGCTTTTTCTAGAAAACTTAATCATGATTTGACTCGAAATTACTGGAAAACCAAATATATTATTTAAAAAACTCGATACAGAATTGCTTGAAATATTGTATTGAAGCATGATTTCTATCAAAAGATAAATCTCTATTTTCAGTAATGAAGGGGCTATATTTTCCAAAGATAACAATTTTGCGTATTTTTACTTTCCCGTATACACACCTATACACGTAGTATAGGGGAAGTTATGTAATGCTGCGCGAAAAAAACGGCGGATTTTCGGCAGAAAAAAAATAATTGCCAGGCTCTTTGTCCATAATTGGCTCTATTATTAAGACCATGTAATTTTTTTTGCAACTTTTAGTAGTTTTCACGCAACATTGCCTTCAATATTTGTTATTTTAGAAAATTACAAAAAACAGATTTTCTCAAAAACGGCTCCAAATCTTTTTCTAACTTTTGTTTGGAAAAATGCTAAAAGTACTATATGAGATGACATAATCGCGATATTGCTCTATTCTTTTGTTTTTCAAAACTTTGAAAAAATGTAATTTTTTGACGTGGTTCTCACGTCATTAATATTTTTATTAGCGGCAATTTGTTCACATTACTATATTTATGAGTACATGTGCTTTAAATAATGTGAGACGCAGTTTCTCGAAAACTCACCCATTTTCTGTGAAAACTAGCTCATAATTACGCATTTTCAGAAACGTTTAAATGCCTTTTTCACAAAAATCGCCCCAAATGTTGTCTTCAAACTTTTCGAAGGTATAGTGCTAATCGCACTTTACATTAAGTTAATTTTTGGGTATTTTGTAGTTTTTCTCTCGAATTACACAAATGTATTTTTTTAGATCTCTCACGTCGTTAATTTGCCATTTCCACAAATTTGTAAACACTATTGTATTTGTGAGTTAAAGTGCATTAAATGGCGTCTAATAAAGGTTTTTGAAAACTCAAACATTTTCTGTGAAAAAGAGCTTCAAATTTCAAATTTACAGTAGCGCTTAAACGCCATTTTTATAAAAACGGCTCCACATTTTTTTAATGAAAATTGCCATATACGGCGAAGTTTTACTTTTCTTTAATTTTCTTGACATAAAATTTCGGTTCTACTAAGTGGAAATGCTTTTGAGCGTCAATGAGTTCAATTCCCTAGCCCCTCTATGGGCATTTTCTGGAAACCATTTCCAATTTTTTCTCCACGAATAGAAGTTTTGCTCTTGTATGATATTCTAAAGTCTCATTTCAATTAAACTGTTAGGGAACCGAAATATTGAGCGTAATATGTTGAATAATGGATATGTTTTTAAGAAAAGAAAATCCTGAACTTAAATATTAAAGGAAATAAAACTAAACTATTTTGACAATTGAGATGATCTGTAAATTTTATATTCTACAACATTTTCTGAAGAGTAAATAAGTTGTGAGAAAATTGTTCATTAATGAGAAAGAGGTTGAACGTAAAATAAATAAGGTTCAATGTAAGCTAAATAAACTATACTAACATTGTTGCTATGGAAACGAATGCCATTGATATAAATAAATTCAGTATTGCAAATACTGAATACATATTATAGACCTCATAATGTTTCAAACTTTAAGGGCATTTAGTGGGGTGGACTTTTTTGACAATGAATGGAAGGAGGAAATTACATACAACGACGATACACATGTGATATTTGGGCCTGAAAGATAAGCAGCCTCTGAAGCACTGGAGAACGGAAGGTTACCTTCTAATGCAAAGAGTATTCGTTTTTTCTCTGCCAAACAATCTTGATTGAGACATTTCCTAACAATCAGACGCAAATATTATAATTGTAACTACCGGTATTTTTCCTGCTTTATGGTAAATGGCAAAAAGTTGTCACTTTCAATCCTTGAACGTGCCCTTGAAGTTAGTAACATTTATTCTGAGTACGTCCTATGTACATTAAAAAGACAAATTTTACTTATAAATATTGAGATATATCAAACATACCAGGGGAAAATTTGATAAAAATTTAGTGGAATAATAAAATATTTTACAATCTAGACATGACAATATACGAGTGGTATAATATATTTACAAAGGAAACACATGCCAGCTATAAAATACAAATAGTATTACATCACGAATATCAAGACTCATGAGTTTCTAGGCTGTAATAAACAGTAAATATTCGACACTGGATATTTGGAATGTGGCTGATTTTAAAATAAACATTTTCATTAGATCGCATTATATGGAGCACTGAAGGAGGAATGAACAACCATTTTTACCACACTTTTATTACCGGTGTAGGCATCAGGACAGAATGAGTGACTGTCTGCAGATGGGTCAAGGCCAATTATAAAATTAGTTATGGAAAGTTAAAAGACAAGTGAAAACGGAGGTGACTTTGTTTCAAGAACCATGATTTTGTCATTACCGAATACAGATTCGGACGCGAACTCTTGGAGACGATATTTTAGAGACGACGGAGATATTCAGATACAGGAGATAGAATAATTATCGGGAGTACACATAGTTTATATTTGCAGAGTAAAATTCATGTTAATATTTTTATGAAAAAAATATTTCAAGACTATTTTTTTGGAAACAGGACGTTTAGCAAGTGTGTGGGAAAGCAGTCGAAATAGAAATGTCCATTCGAGAGATTCGTGAAAGTAGTCAATGTCCTACGTTAATATTATTACTAGGTTGAGGATAATTCTTTTGATTTCTTTAATAATTTTAATTTGTATTACATGTAATTGATAGTTGTTTTTTGGAAGCAACAGTTTTAATTTTGACATCAAGATACAAGAACAAAAGAGATCCGGTTGACTTCGTGGGAAAACTTCTCTTCAGCGACATCGCAGTCTATATCTCCACGAATAGTAAGCACCGCGGGAAACGTCGGGCAACAAAATTTAAAAATTCTTAGCAGAGAAAATATCATATAGATATTTAAATGAACTTAGTAATTTAAAGGAATTACTATTTCGATCAAAATGGCATACCAACAAAAAGTAATTGCATAAAATAAAAATTGTAAATATAATAACAAAGTTCAAATGGAAGAATGTTGAATTCAATAAGCGTTGTAAATATTTTTATTGAAAAAATGGCTATATTTTTTTACGCAGAATAAATTTTCAGAAAATATCTAGTCTGTTCGAAATGGGTCGTCTATCCACGATTAAGCCCTGCCGGCAGATTAAGCCCTGCTAAGAATAATACCAAAAATTAAAATGTGTATAGTGGAGATACCTTCAAACGTAAATAATAAACATTTCAAAATGACGTTTCCAACGTGGAATATCAATTTATAGAGTTTAAAAACGTTTCAATATATTTACTTTTATTAATTCACTAAATTATTATAATTTACTATTTTATGAATCATCCAGACTCTTGGCACAAATCCTTGAGATAGGTAGGCCCATTGCCACTGACACAAAGTCTATGGTTTCTAATCGCGTGTAAGGCATCGGCGTTTTCACACACCTAGCCCCCCCCCCCCCCCCCCGTTTATAACATATACACTTTAAATCCTTCCATGAACCTCTTGCCCTGGCTTGTAGTATTCAATTTTACTGCGTGTGTAATTAAATAACTAATTCCTTATATCCAGAAGAACCGAAAATAGTGGAGTCACAACAGCACATACTTTCGCGCATTCTTTTACATTTTAAATATTTGAAAATTAAGGGAGTTCAACGAAATGAGATTCGCGCCATTCTTTTAAGCGTCCCTTCTATCCGTGGAAAAATTTGAAGAAAAAATATGGAGCTGTTTTTTGAGAAAATATTTTTTTATAAATTGCATTTATTTCAAATACAAATTACACTAAAACTAATAGCTTTTTTAAAAAAACTGTACATAACCTTTTTTGAAGAGCAGATTATTTTAAACTGTCTTTGTCTAAGACAAAACTTTCTGTCTTCAATTTAGTAGTTTTAAAATATTAATTTTCTGCAATTTTCGAAAATACTGAGTTTGCAAAACTTGGGACTAGTATCATATCTTTCCCGTCACTTGATACATACGATGAGAAAATGTAAAAATTTTGGTGCCATTTTAGAGAAAAAATGTTTAAAAAATTAAAATTGCCTTCATTGCACGCAAAATTACGCGAAAAGTACTCATATTTTCGAAAAATCGAACATGATCTAATTTCAAGATGACTTTAAGAGAAGATTTCATAAAGGAAAAAAATCTCTGTCTTCAATATTTTAGTTGTAAGAAGACGCCCCCGTGCCCCGAAAACAAATCTGTACATTTTCAATTTTCGAAAAATCTGGGACTTCAATGTACAGAGCACCATTTTCTTAAGCGTCCTTTTATGCTATCCGAGGAAAGTGTAATCAAACAATTTGGTGCCTTTTTTGAGAAAATATTGAAAATGTTTTTGAGGTTTCATGTAAAGTAGCCCTAAAAATCAAAATATCCGCTTGGAACTCCCAAAGCCTCGAGTTCGTTTACATCGATCGGGGAATATCATCTTTGGAGAAAATCGGCGAAACGATCTAGACGGTAGCACTGGCGGGTAGACAGATGTTTTGGGGTCAATCGATTTTTCAGTACCAAGAGCCCACAAAACATGTATTCTTCATGTACTTCATGGCTTCCGCGGCTCGAGTCCATTACTTCTAGGCCTATCTGCCAACGACGCGGCGTCACCCGGACAGCCTAGAAGTAAACATATATTCTGCCTACACCACGTGTTAGAGGAAGTATTTTACTATATGTAGCAACTTTTTGTTACCAGGGCCTGGTAATAAGAGTTTCTCCGCCGAAACTTCTCCGTTTTACAGCGCATGACTACATAACTTTCTCTTCTTACGAAGTAAGTGCGAGAAAGTAAAAAAAAAAACATAGCATCAGGTGTGCCGCACACTAATATCTCACGAGTGGAGGGAGAGTGTGATGCACAGGGAGCCTACTGCATTGTCGTGACGAAGGCCGAAACACGGACCCATAGAACAGCCATTAAATAGAAATGCAATTAAAATGTTAATGTAGGTACTTGTTAAGAATGTATGTGTCCGCTTTTGAAAATATATCAGAAGTGACACGAAGTTTTATTTTATCAAAATTGTAGGTAATACAACAACGACACCAATATTGGTCACTGTCTCAGTATTAGCTACTTCAAGCATAAATAACTAAATAAATAAAATAGGAATTGAAAGCTTCCACTGTCTACATACTCAATGACGTAACTGGAAGGTTCTACTTTTTGGGCATTTTTGGGTTTTGGAGGATGTCAGGGGATAGAATATCGATTCGTGAAATGCAATTTTAACGATTTTTCAATTTTTAAGTGGCTACTACTGCATCAAAATCGACTGTTGGAAATACATTAATAACAAGGGGGAAAAATTGGTCAACTGTAGAAAAAGGATGTATAAGAAAGATGTACGACAATTACTCATTGTTTTTCACGTAACACCTTTAGTACTGTAAACTAACAATTTTAAGAAACATATGAATATGTTATCTTTCGCCAGTATTGGCTCCTTTACCTCAGGTGTGAATAAAAATATCGGAAACTAATGCTGTTTTATGATGAAGATAGGCAGTCAGAGGATGTGGGTGGATGTCACTGTGCCAACCAACCCAGTTGAAAAATCAAACAGGCCATATTTGATATCACGATTCCTCTATCATTGCACATATCATGCTTAGACTTTTGTGGGAAGTTCGTTATGTCTTGAAGTTCACGTGGCACAACCAGGGCTTAAGGAAGTACGTGGCGTAGAAAATTGAATGCCAACTAACCGCTTCTGCCAACCAGTCTCGGTCTCCCCGACTTTACATTAAACCCTACAAACATTTAAGAACTTTTTCAACAATGTCACCAAATGCTTTATTTACTTTTTCTTGAATACCTCATAATATGGCACAGACCAGATTTTTATTGTAATCTCTGGATTTTATAAAATGAAAAAGTTAACGATTTTTTGAACCTCCTACAACTACATTATTAAAGACTTTTTTATGAATGAAAGCAGTTCTTCAATATTAGATCATTAATTAATGTCATGTACAGTTTTTTTCAAGTTAAGACATCTTTCATATAATTGTGACAGAACTACTAACAATTTTATACTAGTTGTGCTAAAACAGCATGTACTTTCTCGCTCGTACTTCCAAGCAAACTTACGCGAAAAGTACTCAATTTTTCAAAAAATTGTACATCACCTCAATTAAAAATCTTTAAAGAACAAATTTCATTAAGGGAAAAAATTATGTCTTCATATTGTTGTTGTCAGAAGACGCCGAAAAAAAATTTAATTTTTACTATTAGAAAAATCAGAGTTTTTAACAAAAATGAGGACTGCACCATTTTCTTAAACGTCCTTCAAACTACCCAACAACAAACTAATTAAAAACGATGGAGCCAGACACTTCATGTAAAGTATCCCCCAAAATTAAAATATCGGTTTCAAATTCTAGGGTCACGACATCGGCCAAATCGGTTGGAGAATATCAATTTTGGAAAAAAATTGGCTCAACGGTTTAGTCACTAATGTTGCTCACAGACGGACGGTGGAACAGACATTTTGTCGTCATTAGATTTTTCAGTGTCAACGACAAAACATGGATTCTTGGTACACCACGTATTAAAGTAATTTACTATACGTACCAACAGGATTTATGCACTTTTTTTGTTCCTAGGGCCTTGTTATAAGAGTTTTTCTGTTGAAAATTCGCCGTATTTCCGCGCAGCATCACATACCGTTCAACTACGAAAGAGAAAGTAAAAATATTTTAACGACGTTTTCAAAAATGGCTTGAAATGTTTTTTTTTAATTTTTTCTTCAAAATATCGAAGTTAGCTTGTTTGCGACATAGTACCAACTTCCATTAAAATCTCCGGAACTTAGAAAATTGCAAAAGTTTAATATTTTTCGCATTTGTCTTCACCTTCAATTCCTAAGCTACACATTTTTATAGGGTAATTTAATTCGAGATATAAATCTTCTGTATTCTAAATATAAGATCTTAAAATTATTTCATGTAGCCTTTCTTAGAAATATTAGTAGTGTAATTTTAAGTTATATGGTAATTAAGTTCCAATTCTTTTTTCGAACCTTTCCGCTATTCTCTTGAAAATATACTTCTTTTTTAATGTAATCAAAATACAACACTTTATCTTTAAATATTTTTATTGAAACTTTTTGAAAATATTAATAGATTTGCGCGGAATATTTTGAGTAATACCGTTCGTATTTTTGAAGTAATATAGCTGAAGCATTAGTGTGCCGGAAGCTGCAGAATAATATTGTGACATTTACGTTAATGCGAAAATGTATGTGATGTTGTAGCTCCACTCGTTTTTACCGGCTAATTCTGGAAGGGTTTAATATTTTCATGACTTTTGACTAGTGGGTATGTGGGAAACACTGCAAAGAAACGGAACGGATTGCATGCATTATGCGAGGCACCACGGTCATTGTATTGTGAAGTTTCTCGACTATTCTTATCGTTGTGTACATAAAGAACAATAGCCTTCTGTTCCTGGAAATGGTTTGATAATACACGTATTGAATTTGGTCAACATATTATTTTAACTTCTGAGAATCAACCATTAAATTCCCATGATTTTTTCAAAAAATTCCTCGTCGCTTCTACCAGTTGTCATGGAATTATTGAGAAATACAAAACAAATAACTGTTAAAAACATTTCATTTTATTTCATAGCAACTAGGATCTATTGCAAAACAACGGACAAATAACTGATAAAGAAAATAAATAATTCACAGCAAACACGATAATAAGTCAATAAATATTATCTCTGATCCACCCATTTGACTTTTATTTTCAATCCTTTCTACGCCAATAATACAGCAAAGTAATAGTAAATTTATGCATTTTATTATAAGTGCTTATTTATATTTCTTTTAGTTATTGTTAGATCGCAATTGAATTGTATGTTTGGTTCAAAATTATTTTTTATCATCATTTTCTCCCTGTTCAATGCACTGATTTCACAGAGATTTGCATGCCATAATACCTATAATACCTAAGTGGGTTAGGGCTTAGGCAGGCGTGGACTTAATTTATTATCTTACTTTGTTAGGTTTGTCTTAATTTAGTGTTTGGCGTTTTTTATTTATTTTAAATTTGTAACATTATATTGTTCATTGTTCTGTTTGTGTGTTTAATGATCCTTTATATTCAACTCGCATACTTATTGAAGCGTCTGTATTGGGCGTAGTTTATCCTTGGGGTGTCTTGAAATAATTCTGGTGAACGTCCTAGATTTAAGTTCCACAATTCACCTTTGGTAAGTTTTCAAAAAATGTTACTGATACTCTTCTAATGTAAATATTCAAGTTTTCTATTTTTAGTTCGTTTCTAATTTGCTTATTTGAAACGTACTATGGTGATTTAATTTTGTGCCTTAAAAATGTACTTTGAACAACTTGAATTTTCTCTACGACTCTACATTACTTTGGGGGCTTCACACCGATACATAATACAATATGATATGATGATACATGATACAATATGATGCAAGAAACAAAGGTGCTGTCATACGGAGATTGGTTTGGACAGCTTGCGGTGCAGGACGCGCATGACTAATTTCCACATAAGATGTGAATAAATTTAACTCCATTGGGCAATGTTTTGTTGATTTCGCCATCTTTTGAAACGCAGACATATTCTAAATTTTTGAACAATAATTTAATATCACTTTTAATATTTCATAGGCAATAACAACGATGAAAGTAATTATAAAATAATGGCATTGATCAGACCTACAAAAGTAAAAGAAAAGAACTTACTACAAAAGCAAAAGAAATTACTTAGACTGGTCACTATATGACCTTGGTAGTTGAAAAAGTGACCTTAAGGAAGTACTTTTTTAAATAAAAATATCAAAAAAGCCTCGTGCAAAGGCAATGGATTCAAAGTGTTACCCTGCACGTTATTTTCAATCTTCTGTAAAAACTAAAAAGAATATTAGAAGACCGTCAGTGTCTCGCCTTCAGTGTGTGTGTCTGATTTAAATATAATGGTTTGTGTCAGATTATTAGCTGTGATGTGGTCCAATCGGGAACGTCAATACCAAAAACAAGTCGTAACGAAGCTCCTGATTGGATAAGCGCGTCCCGCTGATAACCTATCATAAGTCACTATTTTTAAAGCAGACAATAAAGGAATAATAACCGAATAACAATATAGGATTTAAACATATAATTAGTGGCCTGCAGCAGCAAATAGGCTGCTGAACAAAACCTCGGGCTTTCGATAAATAGTACGCACACTGCTCGAATATTTTAACAAAACGACTCCACAAACGTGGAACATGGTAGGGGAGATTGGGGCTCATTAGCAGCCGTTAGTAGTTTTCTTTTTACGAAATTCCGGTTTAGTTTTCACATCAACGACAAAACAAACAATAGTAACAAAGTTTACATTAACGTCAAAATGAATCACTTTTCAATGCTTTTTACACAAATAAATTAAAACAAGTCTCTCGTAGTTTGGACTTGCAGAACAACCCCTCGTTGGCATCTGCAGCAGTCTTGGTTGTTTCAAATTTAAATATTTCAAATTAGTCTTGATTTAATCAGTTTTTATCTACGACCATTTAATAATATTACGACCATTTAATAATTCCTGCTGTATTACTCGCGCAACTTTTCTTGAACGATGACTGATGCAATAAACAGTTAAAGGCAAAAGATCGCAGCGGGCACTGATGACAACCTTCCAAGCATTAAAACTTCGTTGGCGCGAAACAGAAGCTAGTCAAAACCAGTTGCTTTCATAGTGCAGAACCCCTGTTCAAGTTTATTGACAATATCGAAAAAAATGGCTGAATCAGGTCCAGGTCCTTCAAGGGAGTCACCTAAAACTCCCGAAAAAGTTAAGCACAAGATGCAGTTTTGACTTTCATTTCACAGACGTTTGCATTACTTAAAATACTCTAGTGGCCGACATTGTAACTAATACCCCCACTCCACCCGAAGTCGTCAATCCATCGTTCAAGAAAAGTTGCCCGAGTAATATAATTAATGGAGGAATGGCCTATCGGCAAATCACATTCCTAGAATTTTCGGAATCCACTGGCAGAATTGCATTGTTTGCAATTCGTCCTTCTTTTGAACCGCCATAGACAATGGAAAGATTTCGCATTTTAAAGTACGTAACCTTTACATTGTTTTACCCACATTTCTCATTCTATTTCGCACTGTCCATTCAACAACAAGAAAGTAGAATCTTGAATCCAACGACAGTGAAAACGAATTACTCTTAAAATTTGCCTCTTGAAATTTTGAAAGTAGCAAATTCGACAACTCAACAAGAAAAATCGAGGAAGTATAGTACATTTTTGGAGTGGAGGAGGATTAATATGGTAAATGCATTTAACGATAAGTTTTCTTGGATTATTTTACAAACATTTCCCAACAGCAAAAACCGTCTATTTTTTGGAAGACTTACTCATGTTAAGGAACACATTTTACATACATAAGAAAATAAAATTAGAAGCGTATTCTAAATTGCAAATATCGATAATAAGATATATCGTGGATATTTCAAGGTCGTAGAGAATGTACAGTATTCGCACATAATGGCTATTATTCCCTTGTAGAAATTGGGATACTCGCTCTTACATCACTCGTGTCATAAAAATCAACTTGTGAATAATAACAACCACTATACGTTCGTTGAAGAATCTATACTTTTTAATTAAAAAATGTTTCCTGTCTTTTCAGGAACATTGAGTAGGTAACTCATTAAAGAAAACTGAAAACTAGCGACAAATGTGCAAGGAAAACTTGCATATTTAAGTTGTAAAGAAAGAAAAAATAAAACTTGAAATAATCAATGAATGATAACTTTTTTACAAAACTAAACATCATTGGTTTGTCAAAAAATGTTAAAGCTCTTTCACGTCCGCTCAGTGCATATCATCCTTAAGGTACTCGTTTAGCTCAAAATGGCGTTTCTCCGTGTAAAATTTGGAATTTTTGTTTCTTAATTGATTATTGTGTATTTAGATATATACTTTTAAATGCATAAGACCGTTTTTTCTAAGGTTGTTCTAGCTGCTAGCATACTGGGATGAGTCGAAAATTAAGAAGAGTAGGACTATTTTCTAGAATATTTTTTCTACGATTCCTAGGAAGCTGTGCAGTGTAGATACTCATTAGATCCTCGACCAGATTGATTTTCAGTCCAAGTAAACATGAAAGTGTTGGCATTTTGTTTCGTCCGTTTTCCCAACCGCGTATCTCCCACCACCGGCCCCAGCCAAGCTTTAAGCTCCCGACATGTGTGAGAGAGTATAATTGTATGTATGTAAGGGGTGAGGGTAGAACAAGGATGAGGAAGGAATGATCGCGCGCAGTCTGTGACCATTTGTTGCGGTAGTGCATTCACCTGATAATCTGAGAAACCACGAAAAGGTACCGATCGGAGTAGCCGACCGCTAGAATTCTCCTCCAGACAGCGGCTGAATTCGACCTAGCTAACTAGTGTCTATAATCCTGCCACCGTTGGGACACGAAAATTGAAATGAGAATATAGCTCTTGTTACGATAATGAAATGTTTATTGTATATTTTCAGAAGAAAAATACTCGATACTAAAATTGAAGGTGAAATTTAATTTTTATTTTATCTGAAATGTATTAATGCACAGGCTACCTTGCCTTCCACAAGGAACCGCCACTGAGCACGAGTAAGTCGGACTATTTCTAATAATATCAAGGAATGTAAAGTTAAAGTCCGGAATGAAGCCCTACTAAATACAATTCCTCAACTGGAATGTTCTTGTTTAATCTGATCTTCTGTGATTCTTTAGAGAAGCTAACTATAGTAACACCTACATGTAACTACACGTGCAAGAGCAAATATATCGCAACATATTGGCGAGATTCCCTGTATGTGAGGGAAGGGGAATGCCTTTTGCCCAAGACTCAAAAATGTGGATTAGTTTTAGACGGTTCTGTCAATGAAGTGATTAATTCTAAGAATATGAAAAATTGACGCATGCCAATGTCGAATGAAGATAGGCATTATTACACAAAATCCCAATCACAAAATCGTGTTGAATGCTGCGAATAAATCCTCCATATTTACTCAAACTAGTGGGGTAACAGAATGGCACAGACTTTTTTGTACTCTTTTTCGTATTTTCTTGCGGCTGAGATGATTTTTTTCCCCTTCTACCCCTCAGGTGCTATCGGCGCCTAATTGACTTACCAGTACAATACACCAATCATACCATTACAAGTACCTTAATTACAAACACATCTCACATACTTGCCTGTCAAACCAGAAAGAATGGAAGGTGTAGGGCATAATGCAATGCAGCAGGGATTCGGAATGCCCCCCCTCGCTACGTACACACCTTCAAACGTTCACATTTAACGTGAAATTCAAACCGGCAGCTACGTGTTCCAAGTGTCTGTATCACCAGGTCGAATCATTTGACCGTCGAATTTGTAAATGTTTGACGGTTACGTAACAATAATTTGATAAAGTTTTTAATGTAACTAAAACAGCTTTTATGTACGCGGCCATTAATGTGCTTTGAAACATTTGATATATGTTTCTGAATAACATTCTATATACTAATATTTTTGTACACATATAATAAAAATTGAATATGACCTTATTCCAAGATCTGTTATAGATGGACACCTTTCATGAAGGTAAAAACGTATATTTTTAATATTGTAATGACCAAAAATTGAACTTTTGCACTTATCGAAAATTCAGAGTACAATAAAAGTGCGACCTACGCCGTGTCTTCAAATGCCTTTTGCATTATTCGAGGAAAAAAAAACAAAGAAAAATGTAGAGCAATTTTTGAAAAAAAGTGAAAATGTTGAGCCTTAATGAAAACTACCCCCAAAATCAAAATATCCGTTCAAATTCAAGGGACCGCGATATCAGACATTTCGATTGGAGAACAGCAATTTTGTGAAAATCCTGCTTACGATACAGACGGACGGACAAACGTTTTGTAATCAATCGATTTTTCAGTATCAAGGACCCACAAAACATGAATTTTGACAACATAATGTTTTAGAGGAAGTAATTTACTACATATAGATTAGTAGCGGCAGGCGAGAAAGTAAAACACTAAATTTAATACAATACATTTTTGTACTAATTCAATTAAAAATGAACAAATTGTTTATAGAACACTTCTAGTGTTGCTCCTGCCTTATTCCGCCCACTCCCGTTCTCGTAGTTCGCTTGTCTGGCATCTGTAAGTCTGTCCTGCCCCACTCCGCCTCACCCTGTTTCGGCCGACACCATACCAACCATGGCCCGCCCGCCGCTCGAAAACTCGGGTTCGAGTCCCAGCGATGGCAGGATTTTCGATACTAGCGTGTCAGCTAGATCGAATTCAGTCGCTGTCTGGAGGAGAATTTTAGCAGCCGGCAACTCTGATCGGTAGTTTTCCGTGGTTTCTCAGATCAACATCAGGTGAATGCCGGACCAATACCTAAACAAACGGGCCACGAATCACGCGCGATCTTTCCTTCCTCTTCTTTGTCCTATCCTCACCCCTTACCTACGTACACATGCACTACACTACAACATATGCCCGAAGACCGGTCGGGAGCTAAGAGCTTGTCCCGGCTGGGGGGGGGGGAGTGCCCCACTGGTGGGGATTCTTGGTTGAGGAAAACCTCGGTAGTGGACGGTAGATCGGCGCCGGATCTTGCCATCCAGCGGGAAAAGACCACTGCCACCTTTCGAGGAGGGAAAATACTACACTTACGGGACTAATAACCTTAGGCGTTGTTGCGCCATGACTCACTAGCAATAAATCAATCAATCCGATCCTTTGAACTGCTTATTGAGCTTCGGTGTTTTTGTCCCGTTGTGATACGAACACTGACATGGAAGGAGAACGGTTCTTCATTCATCGTTCAAACATCAGGAGTTTGGTCTTCCGCAGTCTTGCTTGTCATTGCCTTCGATACGGAGCTCAATATACCCTACGTAATTTACCTGGATCGAAAGGATTGTGATTACGAGAGAAATATGAAGTCAGTTGAGACCCTAAAGAGTCTCGTTTTACTGACAAGACGATTTGAAAGAAACTTCATGTGTTAAAGACACGTTCTGAAACGTGTTTGTCAATAAATAACTAGCATTTAAACAACCGAGTGACGAAAGCAATTCAATTACCTCTTGCGTACACTCCGCGCAAACGCGCGTTTGATATCGCGCGTGGTCCGAGGGCCTCAAACGCGACAAACAGCGTCTTAACCAATAGCGCTCTCCTGTTCCAAGGACGCGCGCGTTTTCTCACAATTCAGGCAAATTACGGGTCACTAACTGCATCTGAGACCTTGTTTAAAGATAAATGATATCCCGGCTTGAAAGCAGCAGGGGGGGGGGTGTCCCTAGAAGTAAGCATTGACGTGAACACTCTTCGCGAATTTACGCGTCGGTGATAAATCTTCCCGTCTCGTCCGTAAAAGGGTAAACTCACTGAATAAAATGAAATGAGAGTTAGACAAAAATGCTTAGTACTGTTTGTCGTCTATAGGGGAAACAGTAAACAAAAATCACCAAATTGTTGAAATTCAATAACTCCATTGCATTGATACTGATTACTTTATATACGGAATTGTACTAGTGCAAAATTGGTTTTATCTAAATACATAGTCTTTTTTGAAATTTTTAATTGTAATTTAATAATTAGTTAGTTTACATTGCCACCTGCAACTTCCATCAAAAAGGTTCTTGCACAATACTACGTTAAATCGAATATTTTCTACCGTATGAAGTTCAGAAAGATAATACGCAAGTAGAAGTCACAAAAAATAACTACGGGGCGGATTTTAATGAAATGTATTTTCTTCTTTTCATTTTAGAACAATGCCGTTTAGTATAGAAATTCATTTTATGTTATGACGAAACAAAATGACCTGTTTTTGTAAGGGTTTTTTTTTTGCATTTTTCGTAAATTTTGACTAATAAGTCATTTTTTACCTTTTAGGTCATTTCTACTGCATTTTCTCTGATTTCATCTATTTTAATATCATTTTAAAGGTATTTGCTTCAAACAATATTTACGAGGTTGAACAAATGTTCTCCACAGAATTCCTGAGAATCTTATACGATATCTTTGCGCATATATTGTAATGTCAGCCGTTGTGAATCTATGTAATCTAAGGTTCCTGTGACGTTCATGTCAGTTCATTATCAGTTTCGCCGAATTCATGATAAATAAATGCAGAGATTTTCTTTTAAAGAACACTCCAAATCCAAAGGTTGCAGGCTGAGTTTACGTGAACAAAAGGAAGAAGCCTCGATTACACCAGTAACATATTCAACAGCTTGAGTTGTTCATCTGAAGTGGATTGCTCAAATTTTTTACGTTATTTTTCCTTTGTTTTTAGGGCATTTTATTGATCATTTTTGGCAATGTTCTACTTCATCAAAATCCGCTCCTTGTGATAATCGTACAATGTGCTTAACCATTTACAAGAATATAATAGTTATTTGCACTGTACTTAGTCATATTTCTGTCCGTACGATTTTGTATAGTATGCAAGTCTATATTAAAATTTGTGAACGAGAGATCGTGTAGGCTACTATTACGAAATTTTGCAAGTGATTTTCCCACAATTTTCCTCATTGGAATAACTTCAATCGAATAGCCTCCGCCTGATGGACGGAAATAAGCCGTCCGAGAGAGAGAAGCCACGACTGAGTCAAATCGTTCTTTTCGGAGTCTGCTGTGCTGATTGAGTGCGGCCGATAGTGCAGAGCGCTGCGCAACCGACCGCCAGCACCCGCGGTAGCGCCCATTCAAACGTCCCTCCGCGACGCACGCGCGCCGCGCCCCTCCCGCCCCCGAGGGAGCGAGCCACCACACCACGGCGCGGCAGCCAATGAGGGCGGCCGGCCGGGTGACGTCACCCCACTCTGGCGCCGCGCCGCTCCGCACGGCCCTGCCCCCCTGCCGCTTATCGCGAGTTTGCGCAGCTGACAGCCGCTGGAGGCCGAGTCGCCGTTAAAAACTGGTGGTCGCAGCCGCGTCGCGCAGTCAGGCTCTGGCGAGACCCCGAGGAACTGCGGAACTAAGAGCGGCGCCCTCGCCGTGTAGCCCTGACTGCCGTTGAATTGGCCGAGCGACCTACTGTGACCGCTGGTTTTGCTGTGCATCCGTCCGCCCAGCGCTGGGCTTCCTCGCTTCTCTCTGCGTCGCTGCGATTGCCTTTTCTTTAATTTCGTGGACAGTGACAGTTTCTTGCCATGAATCTTTCGTTCGCTGGATGTGGATTTTTGGGGATTTATCATGTGGGGGTAGCCGTGTGCTTCAAGAAATACGCGCCTCATCTATTGTTGAACAAGATTTCCGGGGCTTCTGCCGGTGCGATTGCTGCCTGCGCGCTGCTGTGCGATCTACCCATCGGTAAGTAACGCAACGAGCGGACAGAATGACAGAACTTGACGTCTTCCGAAGTATTACATAAAACCTAATTACATGCAATCACGTAGTCATTTCTTTGGTATTAACTTGCGTCACTGGACACAGACGAGCTTTCGTTTCTTTGTGTTGTCTGTGGTGTTGCGTCAGCGATGGTTTGGTTGTGTGAAGTTTTGACACAGCAATGACATTTCTTTGACATAGTGTTTGATTATAGGCGCATGTACTGGGGGATGGCGCGTCTATGAAAAGGAGCTCGTAACCCGACTAATGAAACATTTTAATTAACTTAAATATTATTAATTCATGGTTTTCCTCTTTTTTTAAGCTGTTACTTTGGGGAATTAATGCTTTTGGAAAAGGGGCTTTTCAAATCTGACACGTAAGTGATTCATCATAAAATAAATTGTTTGTTAATTGTGTCATTAAATGTACAATTTTTGTTCTCGTAAATTATTTTATAGAACCATAATTGCCCCCACCTTATGTTTTGGACAGCGTACGCTTATGCGTTTGATATTTTTTAAAGGAAACTGCTGATACGTACTAAATGTAAACACTCGTTCTTTTGCTGCTAATTGACATTTTAAAGAATTTCTTAAGCAAAATATGCTATCTTTCGTGTTTTCTAACGATAAGGACATCGGCTAACTCTTCGAACTCATTACCGTGTATTGTTCAATGTGTTTCACTTCGGTTGTTTATTACGTTCATGAACCTAAAACAACAAAAGTTGTCAAAGCGTTGTTTGAAAAAAAAGTCCTATAAAATTAAAATAAGCGATGTAGTCTATTTTTTGTTTTCGTTAGTTGTCGCAAGTTGATTCAATATTCATTGTTCTCTCTTCATCGACAATTCGACAGTGTTCAAGAAAACTGACACTAGTATTCACAATTCCTCACTTTTAATGAATAAAATAATATTTTTTCAAATATTTTAGTAATAAGAATTACAAGAAGATGGTCCAGAAGACAGACGGGATTTACAGTAAAACGCGTAGTCTTTGTTCGCGAAATAACTGCTCCACCAGTTCTGTTACAAAAATACAATGTCACTTTGTGGAAACGGAAATTAGCTCGTTTTTAATGAGTTTTTTTTATACGACGACAAAAAGTTTTCTTGCACATATAAAAATGTTTCTGAAAGCTTGCACAAAAAGGAAAATTTTTCAGTAACTACTATTAATTTTAACTTGTTTGTACGAAAGTTTCGTGACCTCTTTTCGGATAATCATTAAAAAAGAATAAAATCGCAGCATGAGCCGAGTGTAACCTGCGACTTTTCACAAAATCATGACACCAACAATGACACATTCGATCAAAACATTTGATTTTCCCCTCCCAAAATTTGTCTCTGGATCCGCCCCTGCTCGTAGGTGTGGCCGAATGCGGGTCTCTTAAACAACAGTTTAATAGTTGGACAGCCTCGTGTGGCGGTCGCTCACTGCCCGTGAACTTGGGGAGGCGCGGCAGGGCACGCGGCACATGAGCGCGCGCACACACTGCGTCACGCGACCTCGCGCGACTCGCCCCGCCCCCGCCCCCGCCTTCGCCCCCGCCTTCGCCCCCGCCTTCGCCCCCGCCTTCGCCCCCGCCTTCGCCCCCGCCTTCGCCCCCGCCCCGCCCTCGCCTCGCCACGCCTCGCCGCGCCGCGCCGCGCAGCAACGCAGGAAGTGGGTCGGGCGAGGTCGCCGCCACCTGTCACGCCACTGTCGCGCCCGCGGAGTTGTCTCTACCCACCGCTGCCGGCACGTGTGGGCGGGGACCATCATAGATTTTTGATAAATAATAAACATTTGTTATTATATTGTATTTTTTTGTAGTGCAGAGATGATACTATGCAATATTATTTTTTAAATGTTTACATAATTCTAACATAAATAAATATATAAATCAATTTTGCCAAATGCAGAAGGGTAACCAACGAAAAGTCTAGGTTGGTGGATGGGCATGACCCTCGTGCCCCCCTCTGAATCCGCCACCATGTGTGGGAGAGTAAAGATAGCTCGGGTGGCTGTATGCGGTATTGTGCCTGTCCTCTTGAATCAAGTAGGCTTTCCGTGAAATCAATGGCATGACACTTTCGCTTCAATCTACTCGTACTATTCCCCTCTTGGTTTTGTTTACCATTGCCTATTGCATTTAGCTTGTAGATTGAAAAAAAGGTATAATAAATAGATAAACGGTTAGAATGATTGTCATTTGAATATTCTTCGGCAACTTTACGTGCTATAGTCATAGAGGAACAATATGCTATAGTTGTAGGTGGAATAATAACTTGTCTCTATCAATATAAAATTTGAAGAGTTTTCAAATAACGTGTACAAATCATCGCTTCCTTCTTGTGTATTACACCTGCGTCTTTGGAAACAAATAATGTTCTGATATTTTCTAAGTTGTGCACTTATTCCTTATCGTAATGAACGAGACACAATAGAGGCCCTCGACAGCGAGCTGAATGACGTCGCATTTAGAACCTCAAGCACTGAAATCCTCCTGGCGCTTCACAACGCGTGTCCAACGACACGGCGATACTCCGCCTTCGGTCCCACGACGCGATTACCATGCACCATTACGGAGGCTGTCCACCGCTTAATTTGCAACGCATTTTATGCCAAGTATATTTTTGCCAAACGCTCAAAACATGACATTTTGACTCTTAGCTGGGCGCTTGACTCATCGATGCTTCGCTAAGCTTAAGGAGAAATCCTAACAAAATAAGTGCGTACACTTGCCGTGCAATTGTCAAGAGAATAATAATATAATTGTTTCCTTCAACAAACTTAGCGATCTAATCGTAAATCTATGGAAGATTCCCCATTACTTACGAATCGGTTTCACTAGTTTACTCTCAAAGGAAGGAACGAAATGGCTCACTACCGAATACAAAGGTAGGAACGAAATGGCTCAAATTATAATGCTGAATATTCCAGTATCCTCTTATCGTATGGAAGATCTGAATAACATAGTCTTGCTATGCCTTGGTTTATCACCCATGAATTTCAAATGGCGTAATGCATTCATACCGTCAGTTTCACTTGATTCTCAAACTAAATATCATATAGAAAAATCTACCTAAATGTAATCGTAAATTGTTTAATAGGATATTTCTCACTTACCGCTAATTCGTCATCCACTTTCAAAGATAAACTAGTATTGTCAGTTATTTGTCACGGTTATCGTCAATGGAAAAAAACACAACCAGCCCTCCTTTCACTTTTTTGAATTGGCTACCCCGTAAAGGTCTTGTTTCACTGCCTGGCTTCGCTGTTCGAATGACAATTTGACGTATTAGCTTCTCTAGCCTTTCGGTTAAGGAAAATGGCAAACTAAAATTTACTTTGAAACGGGTTCTCAGTTAGTCGCGCAAGAGAATTAATTATTTTTATTTACGTCAAAAACAGTTAGAAACCGACTGTGACGTGATAATGTTTATTTTAAAATAATTCAAATTATTAACCATTTTTTCCAACATCGAAAACATAAATACAGGGTCGGGCACTATTGAGGTATATAATATAGCTCTAACGTGACTGTGTGTAGCTGCTATATATGTAGTACGTAGCTCTTATAGAAGGATTATTTCTACTCCTGGTAGAGTTGCTTGGACTAAGCATTACAAGCTTGGACATAATTAACTTGATACCATTTCTCTTGATGTGGCGTTAAATTACTGTATAATGGCAAGGAAACAAAAGAATATTATATTTACTAGTATTTTTAATTAGTTTCCCAGCGGGTAAACTGCTAAGGTCAGTAGTTCTGCAAGTATAGTACATTATTTGTCGGAGATCTTCAAACGCTGGATAAGATCCAGCCCCGACCATCACGTAGATTTGTTTGTGTGTTTTCCAACCAGGTATCACCTACCAACGGGGCACCGTCCCGGTCGAGACACGCTCTAAGCTCCCGACAAGTGTGGTAGCGTTGGGCTTGTAAGTGTAAAGATGTGTAAGGAAGGGGCGAGGACAGGACAAGGAAGAGAAACGAAAGATCGTGAGGGGTCCATTGCCCAAGTGCTGCTCCCGCATTCGCCTGTTGATCGGGGAAACCACGATCAGAGCAGTTGGCCACTAGAATTTTCCTCTAGATTTTAGCTGAATTCATCCTATCTATGTAATTAGTGTCGAAAATCTTTCCACCATCGGGACCTGAACCCTTGGAGGTCCCTGTCAGCGCCACTGCGGGGATATCAGTCGATGCATCGAGGCACCTAAGCCGAGGCCATTATTCTGAAGGGGAAATTATATTTCTGTCTACTTGAATTCGCTCCCTAACTTCCTACTGATTATAACAATTTTATCAGCCATTTGAACACTAGAATCGCAGATGTCCTTATCTTCTCGACTTTTGTTAAACATTGTTGGAACAGAATATAACTCCCTTTGACGTGAATATATAATAATATAGTCAGTATAATATTAATAATATTATCAGTCCTCGGTGGCTCGTTGGTTAGCGTTGCTCGCTTTCCACGGCGCAACCCGAATTCGATTCCGGGCCGGGGCAAAATAATAACTAGTGCTTTTCTTACAAATGCCCCAATATCTATTTCTGTAAAACTATGAGAAAACCCACTCTGACGTTAAGACCATTATACACCGTGGAGGGATGTCTTCGTGCAATCTACATGGACCCCTTATCCCATGGCCGAGGGGCTGGGTCACCGCTGGTCGGCTAAGGTGTGTAGCGGGCTGTCGAGCCATAGGAAAGGACAATACAATAGTGTGCTGTAATAAATAAGTGTGTAAAAAGCCGTAGCACGTACTTCGCACAACAAGCTTCGAAAAGCAGTGCATTTAGCTTCTCCCTAGAACACTACGGGAATGTTGAACGGCGCTGGAAACCAGTGTGTTGCGCTTCGTGCGCATTAGAAACCAGCCCGACTTATCCGTAACAGGATCTCCCGTTCTCCGTCGGAGCCCACACCGCGCGTTCGAGGCTGGCACGGAGCACGAGAGAAAAGCACGGGGGCCTTCAAACGCGGCTCGCTTTCCTCCGATGAGGCAAGCCAGCCGGAAGGCGAAGACGAAGGTGGTAGGGGCCAGCCACCTCTCTTGCGTCCGGGCGGCGCAGCTTTCACGCGAGCACCGCCTTCGTTTTCGAGGCCACAGAGGCATTCCAATTATCTTTTTTGGGCTTGTGAGGCAAGCGCCAAATGAAGTCTGTCCGTTAAGAAGTTCGGAAATGTTTAATAATTGTATTTTTTATAATAGATATCAAGGCCTGCTGGGTTTTTCCAAAATTCAGAACTTAATGTTTGCGTAGTATTATAAGTCTGAAAATCGCGGATAAAATTCCCATTAGGAACATGGATACTTCATTTAATTCCATTTTTTTTATTTGTCCACATCTTCTTTGTTAGCAGCTTCATTTAGAGGATTGAAATTATTTTAAATTTGCGAGAACTCTCGCCTGTTGAACCCCACCCTCTTCCCTTTCCTTCCATATTCATATTAAGAGGGAAGAGTTGCTTCGTTGGCGACAATTCGCTACGCAGAAAAGCAGCGGCAGATCGGTCGGCCGAGTGCCGGTTTTGCGAGTGGTAAACAGAGCTTCTCGGACGATAAGGGTTCTCCAGCGTGACCCCGCGGCGCCGCTTGCTGTGAGCTGGCATCGTTGGGGGCTGGTTGGGGGGACGGTCCGCCCTCTGCGCCGCGCCGGCGAGGACGGCGCGCTGTGGACGGGGGGTCGATAGCCCCCCGGCGGCGGCGGCGGACCGCGTCATTTGCCATCATTCGCGTAACATTCCCCTCGTACCACAGTTTTGCGCAGGAATTTTTAATTCGGGTATGATCATAACATCTATACTGTATTCTTTTAAAGTGGCCGATAACATTAGGTCATTGTTACACCTCCCGCCTTTTAAAATGAATAATTTTAACAGTAGTACGTATATTTCTGAGGCCACAAGCCCGTTCAAAATAACGTTCGCGAATTAATTTAAAAGATTCTTTTTATAAGGCAGGTGTTACAATGACCTAATGGCATTGGCCACTTTAAAAAAAGTTAGAGGGAGGAAAATGTTTTAGGTCTTCGTGTACCTCAACAAGAACTGAAATATATTGGGTTATGTTTTTTTTATCAAAGTTAACATGAAATCTAGGTACTTCAATTCCATTTAATAGTATATCCTGGTACTACACACGACTCTTTATCTGTAGCGTCAGTGCTCGCAACCTGTTCTGCTTGCTGTTCCCTTAATTTAATTTTCCCTTATAATTTAGATTAAAGAAGTGTACCAGAAATAAGATGGATATTGTTTTCAATACTGAGATATATATTTTAAATAATTGATTAAAGTATTTAGTGGTTTGTCTTCAAATGAAGAAAACTGAAGAAAAAAAAATAAAATAAAAAATAAAAAAACGATATAGGTTGATATATTATTTTCATTGCATTTTATAGATTTTTCGTATTTGACAACTTTCCTTCTTGCATACTTTACAAACTGTTAGTTAATGCTCCAAACAAATAAACTTTTTTCATACTTGGAACAAATATATAAACTGATATTATTTTATGATTATAATTGTCAAAATGATACAGAAATCTAGCATTTCTTACTACATCCTCGGGAGGGGCTTTGGAGCTCGGAGCGACACACGCTTGCACCATACTGCAATAATACGCTCTGGCCGGTACAGGCCCGTTTTCCCAGAGATTCTTTGCAGTTTTGGTGAAATAATTAAAATCTGAGATTCTTCTATTGCGTGTCTGAGTTTTGTCATATATGGTTGTATCTGTGAAATAGTAGTTAATTAAACGAGTCTGTCTAGGAAAGTTTTATAGATACTATTTTAATATAATGAGTACTTTGGTGAGTACATTTGGAGATTTGTTTCGCAGGAGGTGGGAGGGGCACAATCGTATGCTCCTGGCGCGGTACTTAAATCCAGTCCTGATGTGGAGGGATCGTTCTTCGATCTTGATAAACTCTTTGATGATGGACAGAATGTAATTGACGACCGACATGATTTCAAGGACTTGTACGGTTTTCATCTCAAAATATTGGTCACCATAATATTGAACGGCGCATCATAAAAATGGTTCTTCAGTTCGAGAGGGGCTGAGGACGGGCCTCAACCTGACAGGAAGTTGTGAAACCATTTCAGAAACAGAAGCAAAACAGGAAGTGTTGAAGAGCTCCCAAAAACTGTACACTCCATTCATTCTATATGTGCACCCGATCAGTATGAGCTATTATATCAAGATAATATCGTACTTGTCAAGTACAAAAGTGCCTCATATTAGTGGCGAAATAATAGTAAATAATACATGGCGGGTATGGTAATGAGTCGTACAAAGCCCAGATATTTTGACATATTAGTTTTTAACATTTTTTGGACTACAAAATAGTGCTTGGAAATGAACGCCATGCGACACCAAAGTAACTATATACTCAATGTATTGAATTTAATGGAATAGCATTGATGACTTTAGTCAGTGAACCGTGATATCATGAGGAGGGCTTATTAGGACGTGTGTGTTAACGCAACAGAACAAACGGCTGTCAACAGACGCTGTCTAGGAATAGTATATTCTCTGATCTTTTCGGATTAGTTTTCGCTTTTATCGCTAGATACCAGGTCATAGAGCAAATGTTGAATTTTAGTGTTTTAGGGGAGTATGCAAAACGTTTAAAGCACATACAAGGTGCGTGAGAAAAGTAATGAGACTGGTAACACTGCGGGCGATCTGGCAACGTTGTGTCTAACGGCCTGTGCAAGACCATTTTGTTTATCCCTTCCACATCCTCAGTCCGAGTTACAACTCCGTACAAATAACACATTATTTTTGACAGCGCCATCAGTGAAGTTGTGTTTTTGTTGTGTGTTAGAGAAATGGAGCATCGGAATTTAGAGCAACGTTGTGCAATAAAGTTTTGTGTTAAACTTGGTGAATCCGCGAGTGTGACTTTTGAAAAGTTGAAACAGGCGTATGGGGAACATTGCGTATCAAGGGCACGAGTTTTTCGCTGGCACAAATCATTTTTGGATGGTCGAGAACACGTTGAAGATGACCCTCGCTCAGGGAGACCTTCAACTTCAAAAACTGACGAAAACGTTGAACGTGTGAGGGCTCTTGTGGGATCAGACCGCCGTTTAATAATAAGGATGATCAGTGAACAGTTAAATTTAAACACTTTCACCGTACATCAAATTTTGGCAGACGATTTGAACATGCGAAAGATTTGTGCCAAAATGGTGCCGAAAAAGCTCACAACTGAACAGAAGGACAATCGAAAAAACGTGTGCGCTGATCTTCTTGAGAGGATTGCCAATGACCAAGAATTCTTCAATTGTGTGATCACAGGTGATGAATCGTGGATATTTGAGTACGATCTGAAACGAAGCGGCAAAGCGAAGAGTGGCACACTCCGTCATCTCCTCGGCCGAAGAAATGTCGAATGAGCAAATCGAAGATCAAGACCATGCTGATTTGTTTTTTTGACAGTAAGGGAATCGTGCACAAAGAATTTGTTCCACCAGGACAAACTGTCAACAAGTGTTTTATAAAAGTGTCCTTGAAAGGCTCAGGAAAAGAGTGATTCGTGTGAGACCACACATTGCAGACAAGTGGATGCTTCATCATGACAATGCCCCGTGTCACACGGCCATTTCCATCAGTGAATTTTTGACCTCAAAACTCATTACTGTTGTTCCTCAACCCTCATATTCACCTGATTTGAGTCCTTGTGACTTTTTCCTTTTCCCTAAATTGAAACATGTCCTAAAAGGACGTCATTTTGGAACTCTGGAGAACGTTCAAAAGACCGTGACCGACCAGTAAAAAGCCATTCCAGTTGAAGACTTCCAGCGCTGCTACAAAGAGTGGGAACAACGACTCCGCCGGTGTATAGCTGCCCAAGGGAACTACTTTGAAGGGGATCATATTGTTGTTTGAAAAAAATAAAAAATTTAGTTAGTATAAAATCAGTCTCATTACTTTTCTAACACACCTTGTATAATGAAAGAACTAAAACGCCTATGAATGATATATTTCATTCCTTCAAAAATGACTCCCTCAACAATCCATCTGGACAGTGTTTTCTTTCTTTCAAGGAGGGGCAGCCTCATCAGTCTCCCAGAGCATCCCGGACACTCAAAGCCTTCGCAAGCAGGCCGTCCATTCACAGGGGCTGATCTTGATGAAAGAAACAAATGTAATCCAGATGTAAAATGTTCGCTGTTTTGCAACTGACCGGAAAGTTTGGACCTGGATTGTTAACTTTGTCTCAATTTTTGATAAACTGTCCCATGAATTCGAGAAAACAACTTTTTTTCGCCCAGAATGTAGTAGCTGAAAACGCTTCAAAAATCGAACATTTTAAAGAAAGGTGATGAAACGTGAATGGATAAGAAAGAATTCTGAGAGAATAAGATAATTCCGTAACTGCACAAGTGAAAGAAGAGATCCGATCATTATTTGGACCTATTGGAAGAAATAAGACAAACTTGCTTAATTGTTTAATATTAATATCTGCTTTTCGAGGGGAAGAGGAAGTACTTAAGAGTAAATTCTATTAAATTATGTATTGGCATTCAATATTTTCTAGTTTCATTAAAAAGATGTCCAACATAAGGTTCAGGGATTGTCAAAACTCGCAGCATTTGTCTAAACAAACTTTAATTAATTGAAACATTACCACAAGAGTTTCTCCACGCTCAGCTTTGTTACGAAACCTGTAAAAGACAAAACGCATACTAAGATTATAAAAAATAAACATATTATCGTTGCAATGTTAAATATGTCCGATATGTACACAGCTCTTTGTGTAGTGTGCTTTCCCCACGACTGAAAACAGATGATTTCAGCAAACTTCCTCATTGGTTGCTGCAAGCCAAGCCCTCTCTCTTCCGCCTATCGCTTGGGTCTCGCTGTCACGCCGAAAGTACACAAAATTATCGTTAGAACAATAAGAGTGTGGCTATGAGTCATGGAACAATACAAGTTATAGACAAATCCGTTATCTTTTTATTTCAAGAAGGACTGCGGGTGCAGCAAACACTCATGACACCAGCTATACAAAGATAATTTACGGGCCACAAAAGAAAGGGGGTTGGTTATTTTTCAAAACAGTGTTTTCCAGATTCTGGCGTCTTAATTTCTTAAAATTTTATTTCAACCTGTAGTATTGCCGTATTCATTTGCTCGAGGTCTATCATTGTAGAAATGATCTCTTGAGCTTCAAATGATACTTCAGTCTTTATTTTTCCATATACTTACGTATATACGGAGTAATATACGTAGTATAGGGAAAGTTATGTAATGCGTCGGAAAATCATTTCGAGATTGAACGGAAATACATTTTCGGGTCCCTTGATATCCAGAAAGTGTTTTCAAAACGTCCCTCCGATGTATATGAATAGCTTTAACACCTAAACTAAGCATGAGATTTTTTCCATACTAAAGAAAACCCTCCAGATCTGGCCTGAGTCGAAGCTCTGAGATTTTTAAAAACATTCATTAATTTTGGGGTACATGAAGTACTGTCTGGTACTGTACATGAGGACCCCCGCACATTTTCAAAAGTTCTCAAAAACGGCTCCAAATGTTTTCAAGAAATTTATTGTAAGAATAGAGTAAATTACACTTTTAAAAGTGGCATAGATCTTATTTTCAGGGTTAACTCTGAATTTTCAAAAACTGAAATATTTCGGGCATCTTTCTAAAACTACAAAACTGAAGATAGATTTTTCCTTCAAATAAAATTTGGTCTCCATTGTGAGTTCTTTAATTAAGGTCGTGTATGTCATTTTGCGCAATATTGCGTGAAATTTATGCAATTTTAAACAAAAACAAGATTTTCTCAAAAACTGCTCCAATTTTTTTCTTTAAACCTTTGGTAACGATAGTGCTAAATGTACTCTGAGATGACCTAAACATCAATTTGCTCTATTTCAAAAATGTAATTTTATTGACTTGTCTCTCGCGTCGTTAATATTTACACTAGCGACGATATGTTCACATTATTATATTTATGAGTGCGTGTGCTTTAAATAAGGTTATATAAATTTTCTCAAACTCAACCGTCTTTTGTGAAAACTAGCTCGAAAATCCGCATTTTCAGAACAGCTCAAACGCCATTTTCTCAAAAACTGCTTCAAATTTTGTCTCCAAACTTTTGGAATGGATAGTGCTAATTGCACTCTTTAATATTAAAGTTCATTTTGAGTTTTTTTGTTTTTTCGAAAATTACACATGTAATTTTATTGCAAGATTTCACCCGCCATTAATCAGCACATTTCCAGCAATTTATAAACACTATTGTATTTGTGAGTTCAAGTGCTTCAAATGACGTCCAATAAGTTTTTTGAAAACTCAAAAAT
The DNA here is from genome assembly GCA_038098605.1 of Gryllus longicercus. NCBI lineage: Eukaryota > Metazoa > Arthropoda > Insecta > Orthoptera > Gryllidae > Gryllus > Gryllus longicercus. Next base: position 3,236,524 of record JAZDUA010000002.1, on the reverse strand, counting down.
TTTATTTATCTGAGAATTTCCGAATCAAAAGTGGTCCAACAGTTCAACAGAGTTCCAAAATGCGTCCAATATTGAAAATGACTGAAAGCTTATGTTGTAGCATATAGTTTTTTTACATAGACATTTTTTGATGTTTAACGCCTCTAAGATGCGTAGATGAGTCAGTTTGATTGGCCAGTAGGTAGAAGTGGTAATAAAAATCATATAGAAAAGCGATAAACTTTTTGAGATACACCGCCTTGATTGGGGCATTTTGCTTGTATAGTTAAATACTATTGGTTTTAATTTCACGGATGGAATAGTCTCTACAAAGCCAATATTTGGTTGCGACGTCTTTCTGTGTTAGTTTGCGCAATGTGCTTTCGCACTGTTTATCCCATTGACGTATCTTCTCGATGGTTTTCAGTATTTAAATTGCTGACATTATCACAATATTTCGAAACCTCAAGCGGACCTCTTGGAGAGATAATGTATATCACTCATATAGGAAGGATGTTTGAGAAACTGCCTCCTCCACAAAGAAGATTAGTCAGGGAGTTCGGAAGCTGAAAGAAAAAAAAAATAGTTTAAAGAACAGAGTTCTGTTGCACGTAACTTCAGAGAGCATTGCTCCTTTACAACTGTCAATACTATTTGAGTGTTCATATTAAATAATTAGACCTCAATAACTTATGCAGTGTCTTTATATTTATTTGCTGCGATCACTGACCTAGCATAGATACAGATGTGTAAAAAGCGTAGATAGCGTAGATACAGATGCGTTAAATGTTTCAATTTTGTGACCAAATTGAAATGCAAAATAGAACGTCATGAAATGCTTCGTTTCACATGTTAGCCTCTTATAGGGCTTATTAGTTTGTTAGGCAGTCGTCTAAAGAAAAGGAAGAATTGCGATTTGCGAAGACTGCGTAGTACATTAAAATTGAAGTGACAAGCTATACTTAATCAATTCTAAAAATATCACATTTGTTTGAAAATAGATGAGCTCGCGATATTTTAAATTTGATTGACTTACTACACAACAGAAAAGTAACATTTTTCATTGGAAAAATTATTTTCAGTGCAAGAATCACGCGTAACGCCACTAAATTGTATTTTGATAATATCGAATACTTTGTTACGCATTTTAACACATTAAATTAAATGCGTTTTGAAGATATCTGAAAGCCGGAGCGTGTGTAGCTAATTAAAAACTGCACAATATCATATCGAACTCAATTTTTTCCACCAGTTGACAATATGCCATTTGATTGGTTGCTCCTCAAAATGATTTTGAAAGTCATTGAAAATATCCCTATATCCTACGTCATTATCCATTTCGAATCTACCGCGCACAAGGTTGAAATGTGCGCGGTACTTGGTTAATATTGTAGGCTGACACTTACGTTTAACCTAAGTTATTAAGAGAATGCACACCAGTGTATATCAGAACTAAAAAATTGCATGGAGGATTGTTGGACAACTTGATTTGTATACTGCCCCCTCCCTCTTTTCTACGCCACTCCGAGCTAGAATGGGAAGATAGAGTATATCTGCTTCGAATGGGCCGCCCTGAGAGATGCAGTGGCAAAGAGGCAGGGGGAGACCTTAACTCCCCGCACGTGCGCTGGGGCCCGGCTGGGGCCCGGCTGGGGCCCGGCTGGGGCCCGGCTGGGGCCTCTCGCACGTGAGCGGTGAGTGAGCGCTCGAGTTCCCCTCCGCAGTCCGCACGTGACAACCCATGACGAGCTCTCGGCGGGAACCTTTTTGAAACTGTCATTCTCTTTCCGATGCTCTCATTGGTGTCTAGTTGGTCTGTTGGTGAGGCTAGTGGAAACTACACCCTAACGTGGGTAACATTGGGAAAAAATCTAATTTTTTTAACCAATAAACCAGGACTTGTGTGACCAAAGGGGGCTAGTTACTGGAAAGGAGTGTGGTCTTTATTAAATTCGTCCTTGCGCCTGGAACTTTCAAATCTTGTGTATTTTCTGATATGTGCAGGTCAGTATAGACATGTAATACTGATCTTGAGAATTTTACGTCCTATGTTAACGACAATAGGGGAAGAAAAAAAGAAAAAGAAAAAAAAGCATTTGGATTTTCTGAAAATTTGCGACGTGTTTTGTAAAACGTAATTTTACGTATAAAAGAGTGTACGTTCACACACCTCATGTCTTTGGCCTTAAACTTCGGTGTGAAAATAAAGATTCATTCACTGGGTTCTAAATTAATAAGTTCACGTATTTCCGGTTGAAAATGGTTAAATTTCTCTGTGACAGCTTAGAGGGTTCACTGTTCAATGATTCACTTATAAGGATATTTTATTACATCGTTTTGGCTTTTACTACTATTTTATTTTCTTCATTTTCAGGGGAGCAAGTGAGTGATGTATTAAAAGTAGTGCAGCAGGCCCGCTCAAAAACCCTGGGACCCTTCAGCCCTTCTTTCAATGTTCAAAACATTCTTCTGGAACAACTTGAGAAGGTAAATCATAATAATAATAATAATAATAATAATAATAATAATAATAATAATAATAATAATAATAATTATAATAATAATAATAATAATAATAATAATAATAATAATTATAATAATAATTATAATAATAATAATAATTATAATAATAATTATAATTATAATAATAATAATAATAATTATAATAATAATTATAATAATAATAATAATTATAATAATAATTATAATAATAATAATAATAATTATAATAATAATTATAATAATAATAATTATTATAATAATAATTATAATTATTATTATTATTATAAATTATTTGTAGTGATGCTTAAATCAAATATTAAAAAATAATAGAGCAATTGGTAGAGTTCATTTTAAAAATGTGTTATTTGATTTTTAGGTTTTGCCAGACAATGCACACCTTCTGGTAAATGGCAAGCTTCATATTTCTCTCACTCGTGTGTATGATGGAAAAAATGTCATTGTTTCACATTTTAACAGCAAAGAAGATCTCTTGCAGGTAAGCAGAAACTTCTCGTCACACATACAATGAGTTCTCTTTTTCTTCTTGGTTCCTTGTCATACTCATCCCATTGTCTTTGTTGACATGTCTGTCTTTACATAAACTTTTTTGTTTAAAAAAAATATTCCAAAAAGTATTGGATGAGGCTGAGAAGTAGAATCTGAGCATATTTTTAGACATATTTGCGTATTTTGTTCTGGCTAATCTTTCTGCTCTTAATTCCTTGCATTTTTTTCATAATTGTTTTAGATTAATTTTTAAACATTGATTGTTTGCTCTTGTTACAAAGGTGTGATTCACAAGGGTTTGAATTGCAGGCTCTGTTAGCAAGCTGTTTCGTCCCGGTTTTCTCAGGATTGCTACCACCTCGGTTTCATGGCATTCGTTATATGGATGGAGGTTTTAGTGACAATCTACCCACGTTAGACGAGAACACAATCACTGTTAGTCCTTTTTGTGGAGAAAGTGACATTTGTCCAAGGGATCCTTCTTCTCAACTGTTTCATGTGAGTTTTCTTACTCTGTAAATTAAAATGAGATATAAAATGTTTCACCAAACATTCTGCACCCAATACAGGATAAAATACAAACTAATATAAAAAATTATTTCTCCAGGTGAATGTTGCTAATACCAGTATTGAACTTTCCAAAGAGAACATGTATAGGTTTACAAGAATTCTGTTTCCACCAAAACCTGAGGTAATAAATACTAATGATAGCATAGTGTTGTTTATCATGCTAGCTTTGAAAATATCATGCAGCTCATTTGAAAATAATTTGAATAATTTTTTACTTGTCAAGGTCCTGGCCAGTATGTGTCAACAAGGATATGAAGATGCTCTAAGCTTTCTCCATAGAAACAAACTAATCAACTGCACCAGGTGTCTTGCTGTGCAATCAACGTTTATTCTCTCCAGCACCCCAGATGAAAATTTGGAATATGATCCCCAATGTCGAGAGTGTAAAAAACATAGACAAGTTAGTATAAACTCCTCCTGTGTTTTGTCAAATACAAATCTTTTTTCCATGGTTAATTTTTGCTCATTACAAAATTTACTCCTGTTTCAGGAAGCTATGATGGGAAATTTACCTGACACAATACTGACAGTATTTCAAGATGCCATAGAATCTGCCAATAAAGGCCTTATCAATTGGATTTTTAAACATCGCAGTATGAAACTTCTGTCAGTGCTAAGCCTTCCATGTACCTTGCCAGCAGATATAATATATGCAACTTTTACAAAGTAAGCCACTTACTATTAGCAAATACGCTACCTAATTATCTTGCTTATTAAATGATCATGAAATTTTTTAAAATGGGTCTCCTGTATTCAAAAAATAATTCCAGTACTTAAAAAGTCAATATATTTCAATGAAATAATTAAGAAAATATATAGTTCTTATTTCACAATCCTGATTTAAAACAAATTCCTTAATTATTTTTGTGTAAAGAATGTTAACGAATATGCTCCAAATTAAAACCTTTATTGTTGGTTGATTGAATTAATATGAAATATGTATAATATAGATTATCCAAAAGAAGTAGAACATACCCAAATTGACTAATTTATAGAAGTTGAGTTTTCAAAACAAACCCAAAGATTTTAGGGTATAAATATTGAAATGAAAACTGATTCAGATATTGAACATTTTGCATCATGAAAATATTTAGGTCTACTTTATTAAAATAGTTATTATTGCATGGAAACCTTTAGATTATTGAAATACTTGTGTATTGGCCAACTAATTCTGCCCTTAATGTCTATTAACTATTGAATTGACACCAACAACAATTCCAATTAACTATTCCATATGTGTACTAATCTATGCATAGATTACATTTATATCTTTGATTATTAGCTTTGTTGGTAACACTGTGCAGACCCGATCGCATGCTCTACGTGTAGTAGGCAATGCCAGGCTACAAGCCATAGAAAACTGTAGCTGTTCTGAAAACGATGTTTCTAATGAACTAACTCATTACAGGTAAGCAGTTTAAGACTGCTTGTGGTGTTGGGTTACTCTTGTTCAGTAGCTCGTGGCGTTCCAAAAGTTTTGTTTGTTTGAAATTTGCACAGGTCCACCTTTCATTTCACTTGCATATATGTTTTTCCTTGTGTGAAGTTTGAATTAAGTCCAATATGAATTTTTTTTCACCTACAAGTGTTTCACGCCTAATGAGTTGCTTTTGAGCACCTTTACCTTGGTCATTATTCAAACCATAACCCACAATTGGTAATATTAAGTCTTTGTAAAACTCTAGTAGTTTCTTCATTAAAATTTTGAAATTTCATTAATTATTATTCTAAAAAACAAGAACTAAAACAGATAAAGAACGTTCACACTCGTGTGCAAACTTCAGTGCCCTTAGTCCACATTCAGAATAAAAAGCCACTCAAGGTCTGTTATATTCAAACAAACTGATACGAGTTTCTCAAGATATTCTACAATTTTATAATTAAAAAGTGAATAAATGCAGTTACAATTAACAAAAAAACTCCTTATGTGTTCGCAATCCTTTTTGATCAGCTTGCTACCATTTTACAACTGTGAATGTTTGAATGTCTATGTATTGCTTGGTGATGGAATATCTAGGAGTCCTTTTTTTGAAAGAAACACTTCAATATTCTGTAATGCTATTTATGGTGACTGGCATATTATGCATCTACTACATTTCTCAAACAAAAACCTAACACTCGGTGAGAGTTGCATTCTAATTTAATGGTACAGGATTTTCTTTGCACTCTAGATTTATGAGAGCTGCTCCAGATCTTGGAAATAACTTGTTAGTTATGAGCAAGTTCTTGGTGAATCAACTAACCATGATGTTGAACAACCTCAGCCAAAGTCAGCAATTAAGTGCAGATGTTACATGTCAAATGTCACTGACAAACTATAGTGATGGTGAGTGTAATTTTTAATTTCCTTTATCATAATTATTGAAAGTTTAATTGCATTTCCAACAAAAATATTTTGCTTCTTTCACAGATATGGAGGCAGATGCAGTTGAGGATTCTGGACCTCCCAAAAACAATGTTAATTTTAATTTTACTTTAAATTATGACAACAGGTACAGCAATTATACATTGTTTTATAGTAATGTAAAATAACTATTCAGTTTTGAAGGTGTATATTTTATAAGAATGATTATTTCATAAAAATATCTTTTGTATAAAATAAAGTACAAATTTTGATCACAAAATTAATTTGTGTAGAGAGCTCCCGGGACAAATAACACCACAAAGAGGAATGTCCAGATGGCCAAGTATGACGGATAATAGACAAGGAACTGACATGCCTATGGATAATGATACGTTTGAACACATACTTCAAGTTACATCACATCATGATGCTGTAATGGCTTTCTATTATATGGACGAAGACAATAAGGTAGATTTGAAAGTTTCCAATAAGTCACAATATTAGTAATATAGTGCATAATCCTTCTGACTACTGTTTATATTTATTAGGTTAAAGTCACTGAAATATTTGATGTGACGGATGCAGACACTTCAGCTATGCTGTCTCCTGAAGAACGTGAAAATAACACAAGACTTGAATTTGATGGTGACTGGAATGAACCTCTTGTTAGTACATGGACATCTCAACAGACTCTTTTTGATGGTGAGTACTTTCTTAAATAAGCAGAAAAAGTGCAGACAATGTTAATGTTTTATTTTCTTCAAATTATAGATATTTAGTATATATATTTATATAGAAGATTCTTATATGTCCATTGCAAATAGGGTTGCCATATGTCCTGAAAAAGTGGAATATGTCCTGTCCCACCAAATGTTTCTTTGTTTCTGCCAAATTTCCTGAATTTGTATACTCTTGTTATAATGCCATACCGTCCTACAAAAAACTCCGTTCTTTGTACAAATTGTGAATTATATCGAAGACCTAGATGCTACAAAGAATACACAAGTGGCAAATTTCCCTACTAATCATCTGGCAACTGACTGGTTTGGGAGTTAACATTCTTTGACCAAAAAATAAAATCTTTAGAAGTAATACTTTAATTAATTCATGGTGACCACTTCCGGAAAACAGAGGAAAGTTGGAATTTCATTGATGTGGAAAAGTCAGGAAATTTTTTGAAGGATCATTGGAAGTCAAGGAAATTTCAGAGACAACATTTAAAAACTAAGAATTTTCCTTCAAACGCCTTGAATACATTTGATATTTTGGGCACATTTGTTAAGCAAATATTGTTATTGTCTTTTTACGGTGCAACCTGAGAGCTGGAAAAAAGATTAAAAACATTGTGAGCTTTGTATTGAAGTGCCTGTCTCTCTTACAATGTGTTAATGCAAGAGAATTTGCAATGCAAAGGAGAAAGGGTTCTGGCGATAAGTATTTTTATATTGCCAAGCCATGCCATTTAATATTTTATTTACATACCTTGAAATGCTTGTCATGGAAAACTAAAGAAAATTACCTGGATGACCTAGAGCAGTAACAGAATTGTCATAGAAAAAGTGGTCACCCTGTTATTTTTGAAATTGTGCAATGTATCTTGTTCTTTTATTTAGTTGTTTACTTGATACACTATTTCCTTGTTATATGATTTACTTGATAAACTACTTAGTTGTATACAAATAACAAATTTGCTCTGAAATATATTTCAGATGTCCCGAATTCCTCATGGCAACTCTAATTTCAAATTGATATAAAGACAAAAAACACTTCAAACAATAAATCCATCAGAAATCTGTTCAAAATATTTGTGGCAAACTAGCTTTGTGTTTATATTGAATTCTATGTTGTTTGTAGAATGATCTTTATTCCAAAACAAAAAATATTTTTTTTATTTCAATGGTAATTCTGCCTCCTCACAACTAAATCTACTACAAAGGCAACTTTTGTTTTTTATATAATTATTAAGGAACATATTCATTTACAGATGACCTTGGTGATGGTCAGTACAGCACTGGAGGATTTTCAGATGCATCCTACGAGGATGGTTTGGATTTAGATAGTGGAAATATATTTTCTGATCCTGAAAGCGAGTGGAATGCAAACACACAAGGAAATGATGAACACAGACCAGAGAAAGCGTCAAGTCCTCTGTCTCTCCCAGAATCTGATCAACCAAAAGTAGAAGAAACTCTGAGATCAAGAAAGAACTCCTTTGTAATAATGAAATGAAGTAGTGGAATTGGTGATGGTGATAAATTGGCAGAAAGAACTGCTTGACTTTTTTCTGTGAATATAAAATTGTGATATTTGTAAATAATGTACCTAAACAATGCACTGATTGGACCTTGTCCAATGTATATAAGATAAATGCCTGGGAGACATGCACATTCCTTATACACTAAGTTTTGTTAATAATTTAATGTAAATCTGTCACTCCTTGTTTTAAGGAGTGGAGGAATATATGCAATGTGCTGCATACATTTTTTGTAAGTTTTTCATGCATGTAAATCAGTGCATAAAAAAGGACTGAAGAATTTTAGGTTTGATTTACATCAAACCACATACAACTGTGATGAAATGTACATAATGTCATAAAACCTATAATATAGGCTTTACTTTTTTATAATAAAGACAAGTGATAAGAACATCTAGTTTTTCATTTCAGTAAGAATATTATCAACAATCATGGTAAATGTCTGATTCTATCTTCACTAAGTTCACTAAATCTAATATATATTTTGCATGAACTTCATTTTATTACTTTCTATTGTAGATCTATTTGAATTCAATGGTACTGTTTGGCTCTTTTTTAAAATTGGGTAGTATCACAACACCTGAACTTAAACACCCTTTGTAGTACAAATAACAGGATAACAAACTTGCCAAAGTGTTTGATGTGCTGAACAACATGTACAAGGTTTTGTTTCATTCATCTCTCCCAAGTCATTCTACACCATGGACCAACATCTACATTAAACACAGTAAAATGGAAGATTAAGAATTTGGGTAGCGTCAGGATGGATTGTGATAGTTTCATTTTAATGCTAAGAATCCAGGTTTGCCACCTTTCTGTAACAGTTTTTCAAGAAATTATGTTATAAATTAAATTGTAGTTTAAAAAAAGGTTCCACAAAAAACTGCCATTCTTGTGGAAATTTTGCCAAACTGCCAACTTTCGTTGCCATTCTTGAAGGAATGAACTACTCATGGACAAGGACATTAATTTGATCTCAAGGACGTAATGACAAATTTCACAGGTCGACAAGGTTTTCTTCACAAGAAATCTGATCAGTGAATGTGGTGGGTTTTTTTCATTCTGAATTCAGATATGTAATAGGAATTTTTCCATTGGGCACAGTTTTTTGTGACAGCTATTTTAAAAATCTGATTTTAACATTCTCCATGAACTGCCAAAGGAACCTTTACCTTGTATGTAGCGACTTTATTCAAGCTGATTTAAGGGAATGCTATGTAATATCAAGCTGAAACACCAACATGCAATACTGTGCAGGTTCATTCATGTTCTGATATGCTTAGATCAGACCAGTTAATCTGGCATTGTGGTGTGTCAGTACTGAGGTGTCTATGAGCTTGTTAGCACAAAATTCACTTGTGTTATATTTCCTTCCTTTGTGTTTAGAAGTGTAATGTGGAAGCTGTGTTTTGTATTTTTATCATGACAAGAATGTGTGTAAATTGTGCAGATAATTTCTTTGGTATTTGTGGTGAGTTAACTTGAAAGATTCAGAGACAAAATTTAACACCCCTTGCGAAGTGTTATCAATATTGCTTTAGCTAAAGAGTTGATTTTGAAAAGAGCTGGGCCCCGGATAGGTTTTGTGCATTAAGATTGTTGACTTGATAGAAAAAAAGGTACTTATCATATGCCATTTGCAATTCCTATGATTTGGAGGGAACCGAAAGATCCTCAAAGGGATTGTTATTTCTGTTTGACAGATATTAAAATCTCGTATCCCTGAGCAGAAAAATGTGTTACATGACTATTTAGTGAATCCTGAAAAATATATTTACCCCCACTGTATATTAAATTAGGAATGAAAAAGTTTGTTAAAGCTGTGGATAAACTTTTCAATGGATTCTTGTCCTTGAAATCCAAATTTCGGAAAGTAACTGATGCTAAATTGAAAGAGGCAATATTTTAGAACCACAAATGTAGTCATTAATGGCTGATGAGCATTTTAAAGAACAGTTAAATCCACTGGAGAAAGCAGCCTGGCAGTCTCAAACATTTATAATGCAATTTCCTTGGAAACCATAAAGCAGGACACTGTCAGGCTTAGTGGCTGGTCTTCAGCATTCTTATAGCAATGGGATGTAACGTGTCTGAAAATTCACTTCTAAGACTCTGACTTAGACTTCCACTTGGGAAATTTTGGGGCTGTCAGCAATGAGCATGATGAAATTTTTCATCAGTAAATTTCTACAATGGAAAATTGTACTAAGGCAAGTGCAGTTCTAATATGTTGGCTGACTACTGTTGGACCAAGAAGAGCGATGCTCCAGATACTGAATGACAGAAAATCTTCATTACCACCTTCTAGGTACAGAATGTATAGAGTAGTATACAATTTAGAGTTGGATAGCATGTTACTGATTTTATTAAAAATTATAAAAAGTTCTCATGAATATCACACAAAACTACTGCCTGATGGAGAAAAAATGAAATATTTTAATTTGGTATGAAAAATATTTCTAGAATCTTTTATTTTCATTCATGTGAAAAAAAGGGTTATTTTTGTAGATCAGTGTTATGTAACAAGCGAATTATCTGCAAGGGAACTTCTTGAATATAAATTTCTACAAAATTCAAACTTTCCACAAATTACACCACATTAAAAATTAAATTAATATTTCCATTTCAATTTTTAAAAGTTTTTTACAATACAAATGTTCCAGTTAATCATACAACTCACTACAAAAAGAAATCAAAACATAAGATCTCATTACTCGTTAGGCAAATGCATTACAAAAGAAAAATCTACAAAATAGCACAGTCTTTCCTGTATTAGTTTTCTATTTCCTTTGGTCTAGGCAAGGTATTCAGACTTAGCACATACTATTGCCAGCTGCCACCTATCGCTGCCCAAAATTTTTTTCTTCAAATTATCTAAATTTTTTGGTTTCCTAATAGAACTGATATATTATTTTAAGAATATTAAATAACAGTAAAACCTAAATAGCAATTTTCTTTCAAAAATTTGGAGTCGTTTTTAAGAAAATAGTGCTGAAACACTGTCAATTTGAAACTCTTTCTTACAGAATTTTTCAAAAAACTTAATATGAAGTCATTTCAAGCACTTTCATTCACAAATGCAACAGTGTTTACAAATTCCAGGAAATGTGCATATTAACGGTGTAAGAGATCTCACTACTACTCATACTAAAGAGTAATTAGCACTATCGATTCAAAAAGTTCAAATTTTTTGAAAATTCAGAGTTAACCATGAAAATTGGACTTATGCCACCATTATAAGTGTATTTTCACTCAATTCTTACAAAAAATGTAAAGAAAAAATTTGGAGTAGTGTTTGAGAAAATTTTGAAAATGCCTTGAATTTCATGTAACGTACCCCCAAAATTAAAGCCTGGTTTCAAAATCGCAGAGCTTCAACTCAGGACAGATCAACAGGGGTTTCTTAAATTTGAAAAATTCCTATATATGGTTTAGGTGCTAGTGTTGTTCAAATACAGTTGGATGTTGGATGGAACATTGGATGGAAAATAAAAAGGAGTTCTGTGACAGAGGCCATCATTCTGAATTACGTAGTAGGTTTTGGAGCAAGTTCTAGCTGGATATTTAAAATGTGTCTATGAATAGTATTATACATACAACACACATTTAATAATTTTAGTTAAGTTAATGGGAAACAAATAGCAAATTTTGATAACACATTTTCAATAGATCATCATTTTATTACAATTCAATTTTTCATTACTATCTTACATTTACTCATGTTTACATATAGATTAAAAAGTAGGATGTTTTATTTCATATTGTGTGTATAACTAATTGGCCTTAATATTTTAATCTTCCAATACAAATATTTATATATTTACCCCTTACCATATGAAGACAATTCCACAATTTTGTGTTTTGTTTTAAAAAATAAGACACACATGACCACAATTTTCCACTATATTTATTGCTTTCTTCATCCCATATAGCTTTGTACAAAAATATCACAGTTATACCTTGCACTTACCACAATAAAACCATAACCAACAGATAATACCCTAAGTAGCATAAAATTTACAAATATCTATAACACTTCTTATAAATGTTTATACAAAAATACAACATTTGTAAACCAGTGTTTACAGGAGCAGCTTCATGTTGACCATGTGTAAAAATATGTGTCCTGCCAAACAGGAATGTATTGAGCTAAAGGATTACATACAAGTCTAACCAAAGGAATCGTTTGACTAGAAGCCTCTAGGAATGCCTGAATACGATCTTTACTATATTTCTCATAAAATGGAGATCTTAAAATATACAGTAGCAAAGCCACAGATCTACGAGATAATTCAAGCTTTTTTTGATTGCTTAACCTTGTAGATGACAGCCTATATTTATAAAGATGCAAACTGAAACAGGAAGAAATTAAATAAACAAAAGCATTAATTACTAATTCATATTAGTAACTGTAAAAAATATAAACGATAACTTACCTAAGTAAATCAACGCCCAAAGCAACAAGCCAAGGTTTCCATGCTTGGATCCCCCAGCGACCCATTGCGCCAAGGTGCATCAATGGCTTTATAACGTAAAGAACCTGTGCATAAACCCACAACATTTAATTTCTAAACCTTACACAGGTTTAATTTTAACTCTTTCCATTTAAATTTTATAAAACAGTAATGTAACTATTTTTTCATTTCAATGAACAACAGGAATATATTGAGCTGAAGGATATAACAAAATAATGTTAAAACATTGCTACATTTTCACATTTAGCAGTTAAGAACTCTTACCTCAGCATACAAATGCTTTCGTACAGCTGGTACTCTATTTTCATCTTCATCTTCCTGATTCTCATGATTATCCACATTATGGATAGGAGGTTTCCAGCTGCGACACTGAGCAGGAGGTGCTAGAAATCATGTACATCAATATGCATTCTGAAGGAAAAATTAATTCCCATCATAAAGAACTGTATGTAAACAAGCTACCTGCACTAATTCGTCGAATCAACCTTCCAGATCGTTTTAACGTAAACGTCACAGAATTCAAACTGTACCCTGGATCTACACTAGTCTTCTCTTTTTCTGCCAACTTATTACGTTTTAAAGGAGGAACTGGAGGATTTTGAATTATATTTTCTTTGTGAAGAACCAACAAAATAAGTCGAGAAATACATCTGTTTCAACAAACGGGTATAAATAAACGCATTAAAATTTGCTATTACATTCTCAGAAGAATATAAATTTCAAAATACAAATAAATCTAAAAATTAATAATAATAAAAATATTTTAAAAAGACATGCAATTTCAATCATGTAGGACAAGTAAAATATGATGTAAGCAGGTGCACATTTTCCCGAGTTCCAGAATATCCTCCTCTCTTTTTCTACATACTATTATGAGTAAAGGTAGAAAACAGCATTTTAATATAAGAAATATTCACTTCTATGCAATAGAACTGCATGGGCAAGCACCCTTCTGATTTGAGTTTGAATATACACTGCTAACAAATAATTAACCTTCCACTTCTCCTGTGCCTAGCAAATGAGAGCTCAACAAAACTTGTAGAGTGAAGCTGTCAAGCAAAGCAAGAGACCAATCTCAGCATTTGCTCAAATGATCGAGGAAAACTGGACGAAAACACTGACCAAGTTTGTGTAATATAAATAAATACCTCTCCCGTAAAATTAGTTATAACATATTCTCATTTCTACTACATTAATCCTAATTATCATTCTGGTTCCTATATGGAAAAATTACATAGTAACTCATATAAGTAGTAAAATGTATGAGTATGAATATTATATCATTTTACTTTTTATAAGCTGATGCTGTATTATGGGGCATTTATTTTTTGTTTTGCTGTTAAAAGTAAATTGGCATTACAATGCGGCGGGAGCAAAGCGTATGAAGGGCGAGCCATGAAAATCACCTATCCATAAGTTTTATTCGTTTCTAGCAGATCGCATAGCGTAATTTGAGCGAGGGTCTTATGGAGACCCCTCCCCAGCACCGCCACGCTTCTCCGAGGGTGTAACGTGGACCATACTTTAACCTCCAATTCTAACCAAATGTAAAGAAATTTCACTTAGCTATGCCCTCAAGTACCGAATAAAAAAAAAGCAAAATCATAGAAATCTGTTGTCTAATAACGATAATAATAATAATAATAATTATTATTATTATTTAATAAAACTATGATTCCCTTTATTGTTTTTTCTTCATAATTTGAAATACAATTCATTAGTATCTGAAACCAAAGTAAATTGAATCGAATTTTAATTCCGGTATTGTATTTAAATATTACAAATACCTGTATTGTTCATTTTACGATTATGTACATATCCTGACTTGTCATAGATAGCTTATGCTGTATTTACATGACAAATACATTATTATTAATCTTTTTTTATTGACAATTCTCTGTTCTTTACATGGGAACTTATCAAGAACTCAAAGCTTACTTGGCAATTTGAAGAGCAATAATTACAATCCACTTTCCCTTCTCTCCCCAAAGTTTCCGGGCTGACACTTCAATGAATACTTCTGAATATTCAAGGACAGTCAACCAAACTTTTAATGTATCTCCAGTAGATGTTTTTATATTCTTCGCATGATGTATAATGCGATCATTGAATAACACCAATAAATTAGAGAGAGAAAATACAAGCTCGGAAAGAACATTCGAATTATTAACTCGACCTGAAATATAAAGATTGTTTCAATAGGAAATTGTGTCGACAGATCTCACGATCTCGTAAACGTAATTATACAGTACCGGCTATGAAGTACGAAATCCATTTCACAGTCGATTCGACATCGCTAGCTAGTTGTGGATTGTCGCTTACCCATACTTTATAAGATTGATATAGTTCTGGTAAAGTAAACAAAACCCCTGGCATCGTTGCTTACACAGACGAAAAGTAGCTAAAAGTTTCAGTATGAACTTTCACACTAAGCTTTTCACAAACCCCATCAAATAATTTTTTTGACTACTACTGAGCAAGGTCGTCAAAGCACTAGCTTCACGTTATATTCTACGGTTCAGAAAATGCTACATAAAATTCACATTCCTGTGGTAATACAGGTATATAAGCGCATTTAAAGCACCCAAGGAAGTGAAAGCAAATTCCTTAATACAGAGCATTCCTTAATACAGACATGTATTTGCTTAAAACATTTGTAGGAAGTAATTATTTCAATCAACACAGTTAATTATAACGAAAGGAACAGCTCAGAACCATTACTAAACTATAATCACTATAAAATATTCAATATACGGTGAAATACTTCGATTTTTATAACTTGGCACTAGACGTAAACCAGCTGTTGATAGTTTCAATTAATCACAAGCTTGAACGCCACCATAGTGACGTCACACTGATGACGTTAAAGCTCACGATTGGATTGCTCGCAAATAATTTACGTCAAGTGCCAGTTGATACAACTTTAGTGTAAAAAAAACCGCCCAGAACAGCCAACACAGCCAAGTCAAAGAGTATATGAGAGTATATCCATGGATGAATAGGTGTTAATATATGGTATATCTCTGAAATACAGCATGGAGGAATATACAATATACTGTATTCCTCCATGAATAGTTTAGTCATCTTGTATTCTCTCTCATAGTCATCAGTCATACCGCAAGTCATGTCGTGTCTCATCTCACATACATCATCTCTTACAGTCATCTTGTATTTTCTTTCTTTTTTGTCAAGGATCATGGGTTTTACATCTTCAGCTATACTCCGATTTTTTAAAATAGCAAATTTATTGTTTATCGGACTGCCGACTCTACACCGTGTACAGTCGCCATGAATTAACCAATCGAGAGTTTTAATATTAAAAAATAAAGTATAACAAAGCTGTCGATTGGTTAACGGCGTCCCAGGTGATAGTGTCAATTCGCTGTACGTTTTAAAAAGAAGTATTGTAAATAAAACGAAATAGGCCATATTCCGTGGTATCGTCATTACAACTACGAATACATCTGCATCAGAATATCTAGAATAATTGCGCTTGTTTCTGACCCATCTCTGCCCGCCCTATGTATTTATTTACACGCGCACGTTTTCTTAAGCCCGGAATACGTATCCCCACTCCTCTACAAACATTAATTGAATTCAGAACATATGAGAGTACAGTACTGAGGTTTGCTGATGAAATCTATAAACAAAATATTTGCTCCTATGTAATAGAAACTATTTTACATGTACAAATGAACTACAGATATGATATAATAAAACTTTTGACAAAATAATCACACACACACTCTCCTCTCTAATCTGGTAAAATGAGGTCACAAGAAAACTTGCGCAGTATTGACCGCACTGGATATAAAAAATAATAATAATACTCTCTGGCACGAACAGCCTGCTGCTAGTTTTCTCTGAGTTGCTGTATCTGTGAGCTCTCTGTGGTGTGCTAAAATATCTCTGGTATTCTACTGTATGCCGATCGCAGTGTGTGGTGGTACCGGAAGTGCTGGTGATAAAAGACAGTCCCTTCGAATTTGACGTTTCTTATCGTGGTGCAAGTGCGTGGCCTGGCACTACTTAGTTCGCTCCGTTTGGAATCTTCACTTGCTTCGGTAGTGAAATGTCTTGCGTTTAATATTCAAACGTTTCCATGAGGAAATTAATATCTGATTGTTTGCTATTAGATAATGGATGGATTTGGAGACAACTTCGATCAGCCCGAAGTAGACCCAGCCGCAGAATTTCTTGCACGAGAACAGGATCAACTAGCAGGACTAGAAGATGAATTGAATCCTATTGCCCCGGCAGCGGTTATCGCCGGTTCTGAAGGTATATGGGCTTGTATTAATTAACAGGAAAATTGATTATTTTGTCTCGCAGATTAATGTATAACATATTTTCAAGACGTTTGTTTGCACAAATTGCTGTATTTTGTAATGTTATTAGATTTGCACTTCTAAAAGGTCTAGAACATAATTTTCCATATTTATGTATAACGGTCTGAATTTGTCTATTTTGAAACGCAGGTTTCAATTAAAGTTAAGGTAATTTTTTTATGTTACCCATTCTAGTTGTGCGATTTGCAGAGGTGTGCAAAATTATTAGACCAAAGATAAATATATTTTTATTCTCCCCCAAAAATGTACAAAATAATGTAATAATTTCTGATATATTATAATCATTCTCCATTATTCATTTAGGTTTACTTTTTATGAATGCAAAAGCTATAAATTAGTTAATTTTTGGACTGTTAGCAACCTACTTATTTTTCAAATGTTTAGCAGCACTTTTCCCTTGAAGACCATGGTTTGAGATTAATTTATAATATCCTTTCTCTAACTTTCCATAGTTTCTAAAGGTATTACTGTATTTTAAATCATTTGAAAGTAATGATCTTATTCAGACAAATATTCTATCAGTCACTGCCATATATAATATGGATTTAAATGTTTTCCTCTTATTTTATGCAGCTAGTATTCATATAACTTAAATCATTGCTCAGTTTTCAACAGATATATAAGATTATCACAAATGTTTCTCAGTATAGTTTTCATTCTTATTGCTGAAATGATGCACAGTTCTAATAAACCATGTAACTGCTCTTGATATTATTAACTTTACTACTCGTCCAAACTATGACCTCTTACAGACATGTAAACAATTTAATGTTATTTGATTGTTTTATCAAATTCAAGATCTCTAAGTTTCTTGCTAAAAGAACATTGTCTTTAAAGAACTGCATGCCTAAATAAAGTATAAATCAGAAGTAATATTGCCATTGTTTATTGGCCAATAAAAGAGAACCATTACAAGTAGACACTAGAGAGACAAGTCTCTAAAGAGTAAACCTGAAAACCATTGTGTACGATTGTACAATGATCCCACAATGCCAACACACTGGTTGTCTGGATAAATGTTAATTAAATGTCCTTGATGTCAGTTCTTCTTGATAACTTTTCTTTTCCATTTTCTACCCTTTTCTTGAGGCAAAAGAAATTTTGAAAATTGCTCAATGGTAATGTGTATTGGTCTGATCAATTTGAATAATTTGTTCTCTTCAATTCGTATAATCCACTGCATATTTGAGTGTTCAGACCCATACAAACAAAATAAAATACTATAGTATTTACGTAAACATCTATGGACCGCTGGCAAAAAAGAATGAGTTATTTTGTTCGAACTTCTCTTGCAGTAAATTTAGACATCTATTTAACAGATATGCTATGAATACAATATAGGTTTTAGGAAATTGCGATTACTAAAATAATTCAACAAGGAAAAGTTAAGTCTAATAATTTGTTCACCAATATGCAATGGTAAATGTGCTTGTTTTATTTTGTTATCCATTTTTTAAAAAGAAGGCTGATGGACACTTTTTTTTTTTTTTTCCTCCCTATATTTAAAGCATTCTCAACCTAGAAAATAAGTATTGTAAGCTGTGATTTGATTGATTGTGGCTTGAAATTGTGTAGTAATACAACCTTGCTTGTGTGTGTATATCAGTTCACAATTTTCAGTGCATTTGTTACGCTTGGTTTTTTTAGCGAAAGTTATATTTGTGTTGTTAAGTTTAAAAAATGTCAATTTCTTGCATGTAATAGTAGGTAAATATAATTAGACATTTTCCCTTTTTATTTTTCAATATATTTGACTTATAACAATTAATTTGACCAAAAAAAGGCTATTCCAGTGATTTTTCGCCATAAGACAGACATAGTCTATCTGGGAAGCAAGTTAATGTGAGAATCATTACTATAAATTTCTAAAAATCATTGCAAATAAATTCATTTCAATTTACGTCAATTTCTGCTTTGTTGATGTTTTTTGCATTGCTGTTTTTTATTTGACTAGATGGTTCATTCGTGCCACAAGCAACAGCTCCTCCTCAAGTAGATGGCAGTTTTGAAATGATTGATAACTTTGGACAACAGGAGGGTTTTGAAACTGTAGGAATGGGCTCTGGTAAGTTGTTTAAAGAGGTATTGAAGTAGGTATATCAGTTTTTGTGAAGAAAAGTGCGTGCAAATTATTGATTATCTCTATTGATATTAGGTGCTATATTGGTGGAATGGTGTGAAGAGTTTCTATTATAGGTGTTATTTCTCTTGTTTTAAGAGTGGTAAACTTTTGCATGATGTAATGGTTGTCCTAGAAAAAGTCCTTAATTTTTTCCCTACGTTCCCATCTTGTGAGCAACTTACATTGATACTTTTCAATGTTCTTTTTCTTATCTACCAAACAAGTCATGCATGATGCATTTGGACATAGCTTTCTGTGGTATTGGTTGTTAGCTTATTGTTGCATTCTCTACACAGACGGAGGCACCCCTGAAGATAGGGGATCTGGTGAAGCTGATAATGGTAAGTCTTGTAGATGATTAAGTTAGGCATTTAACCATTTATCAGCTGCAATTTTCTTACATATTTTTTGGTTACTTGCATGCAGCAACAACAGAGAATTTAATGGAAAGTCAACCAAGTAAGCACCATTTATCTATATCTATAATTATGGTAGGGAAAATCAACCAGCATAAAGTTCTGATTTAACTGATATTATCAGAGCTAGAAATACAAATTTGTGTATAAACAGAGTGTACATCGCAAATACCAGTGTAGCGTGCACGTTTTTCTCATTTCAAGGCAATAAATTTTTTTAAAGACTTTTATAATCATTGCTGATCTTTTCAATACTTATGTTTTAGTTGTCCTTTTTTGTATAAATTTTCTCCCCCCTCTCTGGAAATCATTTCTGATGGTTTCAACCAAATTTTTTCCTTTCAGGTTCAGCTTGACAATGTCTCGGTTGTGTTTAATTATTAACCCTTTTGTTACTTTCTTATGGTGGATGGTTTGCATCATGAATGCCACTGCCAGTATATTTTTACAATTGATTGTGAGATTTCTCAATTGTTCTAAGATTGGTACTTTTCCTCAGTGCTGGTGTAATACCACAAGAGTAAAAAGCTAATATGATTGGAGAACTTTTATAACTGTATTTATGTAACACGAGATAGTTCAGTTTACATAAAGTTTCAGCATTTCCAAAAATCTTGGACCTCTAGGATGTTGTAGGAATTTATTTTGGCTGAAGTAGAGAACACTACAACTTAAGGAAGTCATGCCACTCAGGTGAGAGGAAAATCCATGTTGAAGGGGAGGAGGGGTTATTAGAGTTTTGGGGATCTTTTGGTGGGCAGGGAGTGTGCAATGTACTTGACATTATACATTCAGTCAGACCTGCGTATATCAAAAGTGATGGTTCCTTTGATAATATTGGATATATAGAAACTTCAATATACAGAAATAATTACTGACAGTAAATGTTGGCTGCCACAATAATTTTTTTTTCAAATTTCTTTTTTAATTAATTTTACTGTTCAACAATGTAACTTGCCAACATATTCCTCTAATGTCAGTTCGATGGCCTACAAATTTCTAGAAACAAAATGCACCAAACAATTCTCAATCTTAATGTTAACATAATATCTAAACATAACTTTGCCTTGCTATGTAATATTTTCATTATTCTTTCTGTCACTTATTGCATAAACCTCCCTTTCGAAGAATTTTTCAGCAATCTTGGCGTTGTCAATTACGTCAGCGACTGTTCCCTGTTTCCACCTGGAGTTCTCGTTACGTCCACACTGAATTTCAACTAATAAATTTCTACTCTTACTCACAACCTAATTATCTCATGAATATTAGTCTTTTCTCTGATAAATCACATTTAAATTACTTTCCTATTCTCCCATTACATGTGGACCATGTGTCCATTTTCTATCTCCTCGGACTAATTACAAAAGCATTTCAATGTATGCCCTGAAGGCCATCGATGCTTCCTCTACCAAATCCAGCATAGTTGTACTTATCATGAAATATTTCTACACAATGTCTTGACGATTATCGATTCTCACCCTACCAAATCTGACTCAAATTGTTTGCTTACACCTTCTATCTGGCCTAACCGGTTCACTTGTTTCTTTGTTAAATTTCCTCTATGAACTCTTGTCGCACTGTAACCAAGCATAAAGCATGATATGTCCCCTATCAACAATGTTCTATAGTATTTGTCTGCTTAATTTTCTTTTAAATCTTAAATTTCTCAAAATGTACTTAATCCAATTACTATTTGACACCTCATACTCTTAATGTCTCCTAATAATTCCTTTTATTTCTCCACCTATTTGACATTAAAGTTTTGGTTATAAATGCCAAAAAGCCCCAAGGTATTTTGCCTTGCCTTAATATTTACAAATTTAGCCACCATATAATGGAAATAATAAAAATTTGTATTCACCGTATCTGCAATAACTCCTTACCAATTGAACAAATACTGGGAAGAAAACTGCCATAACTTAAAACAATTATTTTTAAATTTAAAAAAAGTGTGTTTAATCAATGCAAGGTATTTGTAATTAATGGTATATTATTAAAGAGGTTTAAAAGGTTAATATACATTATTTTCACTTTCCTGAAATGTTTGTTATTTCTTCTATTAACTGAAAATCTTTACATGCTTCACCTGAAGAACTGCTCATTTTGTTATGTGGCATTCTTCCACTAGGGAATGCGATATGACATGTAAATATTAAAGATGTGAGAAAAGTCAAAAAAATTAAATTTTTGTAATTTTTGAAAAATTAAAAGAACAGCAATATGGCGTTTGTCTTCTTAATTGAGTGCATTTAGCACATTCCCTACTGACAGTTTAAAGAAAAATTTGGAGCCATTTTTGAGAAAATTTTAAATGTACCAGGGGCATCATGTAAACTACCCCCAAAATTTATAGAATGATTTTCAACTCAAGCCAGATGGACAGGGGTTTCTTCAATTTGGGAAAAATCCTATGCAGGGTTTAGACGCTAGTAGTGTTCAGACAGACGGATGTTTAACTGTCAATTGGTTTTTCAGGATCAAGGACCTACAAAACAGATTCTGGCTACACCACATGTTAGAGGAGGTTTTTTCTTAATTTAGCAAATGGATTTACTCACTATTTTGTTATCAGGACCTGTCAATGAATTTTTTTTGCCGAAAATTCGCCGTTTTTTTGCGCAGTATTACATAACGTTCCCTATACTATGTATATTTCTCTCTCTCTCTCTCCCTCTCCCTCTCTCTCCCTCTCTCTCTCCCTCTCTCTCTCTCCCTCTCTCTCCCTCCCTCTCTCTCCCTCCCTCTCTCTCCCTCTCTCTCTCTCTCCCTCTCTCTCTCTCCCTCCCTCTCTCTCTCCCTCTCTCTCTCTCCCTCCCTCTCTCTCTCTCCCTCTCTCTCTCCCTCTCTCTCTCTCCCTCCCTCTCTCTCTCCCTCTCTCTCTCCCTCTCTCTCTCTCTCTCTCCCTCTCTCTCTTACATATACATATACACGAGAAAATTAGTTTGATGCATAGAATTATCATCAGCAAGGAATGGTATGTGTTGCCAGGGTGTTCTCTACTTCAACCCGTATTTCTTATTAAAATACTTATGGAAGAAATATGAATTAATTAGTAACTAACATAAAATGTTTTATATCAAAACATGTTTATATACCATTTTGGCTGGAAAAATGTTGATATTGTTTCATCACATTATAATTGTTTTGAGAATGAATGTGAATGTCATTTTAAATAATTAAATGACTGATATTATGTAAGTCTTTTTATCTATCTTGTTAAATTAATTTCCAGAATACAGTTCACCCAGTCCTGCTCCAGTGAAGCCAGTCATCAGAGAAGAACCAGAGAAAATAAAAAAATGGCGGGAGGAGCAGAAAAAGCGCCTGGAAGAAAAAGGTAATGTTTACTTTCTCATGTCTGCTTCATAGAAAGTAATGCAATGCTGTAGGAAAAACTGCTGTTTTGTGGATCACTGATAATGGAAAAGTTAATCTTTCTTGCTTGGAAATGTGTTGTCAGAATTTATATTTTGTGGGTCCTCAATTAAAAAAGGTTTTCTTAAATATCTGCTTGTAAAGAACACTATCACCTATCTGTGCAATCAGTTTTCATCATAATTGATGTTTTGTAATCAATCTGATGAACTGAAATCAAAACTGATATTTTAATTTTAATACTTGAAGCCTAAATTACAATATTTTTCAAAATTGCTCCTGATTTATTTGCTCAAATCGAGGAAAGTGTGCTTATAAAAATGACACAGATCTGATTCTGTTAGAAAATTGCAAATGTTTAAAAAACATTTTACCTCCTCCTACATTCTTCAAATAATGACTAGTACAATTTTTTTAAAACATTGATAGTGTTCTTGTAATTCTGAGTAAATTTAGAGTTGCCCAAAACTTTTCATTAATTTTTCTTTTGGTTTCTGAAATATTGCAAAGTTTGCTTAACGAAATGCTGTGGATCCAATATTTGTTTGAAACCTCTAAACTTTTTAAGTTCAACTTTATTATTAATGCGTCAGGAGCATTGGTGTATCTAGTCAGCCAGCCAATATGATAGAAAAGTTAGATACTTGTGAAACCTATGTACATGGGATTGATTTCCAGTCCAGGTACATATGAAAATGGTAGGAAACCCACTTTTGTGGATTCAAGTTAGTTTCAAACCGTTACAAATAATAGAAGAAAGTATATGCTGTTTTGCAACACATTTCAACATTCGTAGTATATTAGACCACTTGCATTACAGTTTTCCATTTGCATGAATTAAGTGTTATTTGAGAAAACTTTGGTTTCTTTAGATGCAAATGAAGAAAAAAGGAAGGAAGAATTAAGGGAAGGAGCCAAGCGTGAATTAGAAGAGTGGTACAAACACCATGAGGAACAAATTGCCAAAACTAAAGCTGCAAACAGGTAAAATTGAACATATTTGTGAAACAAGTCGTATTATGGATATAATACATTTGCACACTTATCACTCTCACTTCAGTCCGCTTTATTCCACACGTTCTCTTACAATGCCTGCCTCCTATACACAAGTTCCTCTACTCTCCAATGCGTACTAACCTAACTTGTTTGTCTTTTCTTTATAAAATTTTTATTAAAATTTTTAATTTTTTTATACAAAATAAAATTAATGATCACTTAGATATCATTATAAATACATGTATATAATTACTAAAAGAAGGGATTCAGTGTTGTATTCAAAGGGCAAAAAGAAACAAAATGAAACTATTTGAAAAGAGCAAAATCATCAAATCCTGAAGGCATCTTTACCATTGTTCTTGCATCCAGTGTTGTTGTTTTTTTTTTTCTTTTTTCTCCTCCTGGGAATGGTTTCACATTCATGACATTGTATCTGTCATCATTTTTGTTTTTCCTTCCACCTCAATGATTATAATCCCTATCTTTAAGTCTATCTTGAACCACCCCTTGTGTCCATGTCAAGTCTTTATCGGGGTGTACTTGCACTGCTACTGCCTGACCAATTCCCAAATCATGTGATTTTTGTTGTTTTTTTGTCATATCTGCTATTTTTCCTGGTAGTTTCAATTTTCCTCTGCAAGTCTTCCACTACCTCAGGCTTGATGTTTTGTAGTCATGGGTAAACATGTTCAGGTTCTTCTTGCAAAAATCCTCTGTGAAGGGCTAGAGCCTATTTTATTTGGCATATTTCTCCAATGTAGCAATATAAGTCAAAGGTCTTCTCCCCTCTCTTCAGCCTTTTTTAATTAATCTCTTGGTGATCTTACCTGTAGCGTCTGCTTTACCTTTCCTGTCTGGTGAAATTGTGCTGATGTTACGAACTCAAAATCCCAAGCTTTGCTGAAACTTTGCATTAGTTTATTTTCAAATTAGTTTATTGTCCCACTGTCACTGCAAACTTGTTTTGGTATGCCATGGCCAGTAAAATTATTTTTACAAATTTTAACTAATGTTTCTGCTCATAGATTCTGTAGCTCAAAAAATCTGAATAGAATTCCACGGTAACCAAACATTTTCTTTCCCGTTTTTCTTTCTTTCCCTTTTCCTTTTCTCAAATGGATATTCTGGTACCTCGTGCAGTTGCAGTGGAGGATGTTGTTTGGACTTCATTCCTGACCAAAAAATTGTATCCCTTTCCAGTTTGAGTTGCTTGTATTCTAGAATGAGTGATATGTAATGCCTCAAAAATCTTTTTTCATAATGAAAGGGGGATTCATATCCTGCCATTCATGTCAGTATCTTTTTGCGTCATCAGTTTATCCTTGTATTTTTTAAATAGTTTACAAGAATCTTCTACTTCAGAATAATATCTCGGCCAATTTTGGGTATAATCAACGGGTTTCTACAGTGTTAAATCCTTTTTCGAGCATGATCTAATTTCCTCAGCTCCCTCAGATGATATCTGCAACATTTTCTCCATATCTATCTTCTCTGATGCTTGAAAGATAGTAAATTTCTTTTCAGCTCAAAAATATTTGTATACTTTGGTTTTTCATTTACATAATTATTAACAACAAATGCCCTTGACAAAGCATCCGCAACCACATTTTCTTTTCCTTTCACAAATCGTTCTTTGAACGAAGGAGCTCTGTCTTGCCATTTTGGGAAGGCATTTCTGTATTCGAATTTGTTTTATCTGGGTCAGTTGTACATCTTTAGTTGTCAAAATGTGGTCAAAAAATTTTACGGATGTTTGGCACAATTGGTTTTATCTTTGTTGATCTTGTATTTTGATGTTTCTAATAGTATTTAAAGATTCTCCAAATTACGGTTATGATTTCTATTCAGAGATCTTTATACATATTTCCACGCCTCTCAAATCCTGATTAATTTGTAGCATATTCTGTGAAAAAATTTCTAAAAACCATATTCCAAAACTGAGCCTTAGCCATTTTATTTCCCCAATAGGGGTCCAAAGGGTCGTGAGCTTACTGCTCTCCTCTCTTAGGTTTTATCTATCATAATCTCTTTTCTGTATCTAGGGTTAAAAACACTTTTTCAGCCTTGAAAGGCATTTCTGAGATCTTTTGTGTACTGCTTTATCTTAATTATAAATACTCATCAGACATAGCTCTAAAAGTTTGATGGCCTTACAAATCTGAACTCTCTCTTCACCACTCAATTTGTCAGAATACTAGTGAAAGAACTTTTTCTTTAAATTGGTATCTTTAATAACGAAAGCCAATCGATCTCTCAACATAGTCATACATGACATTTCCTTTATATCTACAAAGCTCGTGGGTTTTTCTTATAGATACAACCTCTAAGAAAATAAGATTGAACGATTCATCCTCTGACTAATTACAATAATGAAGTATGAAACGGTCATATAAACAATTTCTCTCTGATATCAAATGTTCACCAATTAGTTTCAAAACTTTATCAGTGGTGGTTTTTCTTCATCCTTCAAGTGAAAATACGAATACTATTGTCTTTTTTTCTTTTTCTTCTCTCTGGCTGTAGCTCCTAGCACGGATAGTAAAACAATATTTTTTGGGGTTCTCGGTCACGAGGCCACATGTCAATACATGTGTCAATACAAATAGGTGAACCAGGTTTCTTTAAAAAATTGAGTTTTCATATATGTCACGTTTTGACATCCAGTGGCCAAGGTACATTCTGAGTTCAACCAGTAATAAGTGTATTGCTGCCTCTTGCAATATTTGCTTGTTTTGTTTGGGTTGCCTGTTTCGCCTGTGAAGCAGACGTGTGTAGTCCTACTTGCTCCTGTAATCTCCTAAATGATTCCACAAACAGTTGTAAACAGGCATTATTCTTAGATGCATCCTCTGTATACTCCTTGTGCATCTTGTGTTAGCATAGTTTGCGATGCAATACAATTTTTATAATTGCTGACGATGTTCATCCTAACCTTGCTTTGTGTACTTCACTTTCTCTTGTTCAAATATAAATTTTATGTACAATCTGCCTTGAATCGTTTCCTCAAAGGAGTACGTAAAGCTTTAATCTTGACACAATATTTTAATAGTTCTTGAAATAATACTTTTGTACACTTTTCACAACTCAATCCGCTTTTTTTCCACATCTCTTACAATGCCTTCTCTCCCTGCCTCCTACTCACAAGTCCCTTTATTGTCCAGTGCATACCAGTATAACAAGGGTATTTCTTTGCTAGTTGCATTTTGCACATTTTTTCATGTGTATTTAATACTGTCCTTGAACCGTTTGAGTAGTCACTTTAATGGAAATAATTCCTGGCAAATCCTCATTGAGGTGTCTTGCACAGATCTATTCTGCATATGTTCAACCAAAATGTAAATTCTTAGGTGAATCAACCAGTATCTATTAAAGAGAGAAAGATTCCAATGGCATAGTTAGACAAAATTAGGGGTATTTCAAATGTACATTTTGTTCTTGAAAATTGATTTTTTTGTTTACAACCTTGAAAATTCACTACAAAGTGTTGTTCAAATCTGGATAGTGATCTTATGGGAGAACACTGCACAACCTAGTGAACACATCACCTATTTATGTATGCCATGCATTCAACCATACATGCATCCTGGAGGAAGAAAAAATCAGGCATCCCTTAGTTTCACACATCCCACTGTCAGCTTCAGGGTTATAAAGCCATGTGAATTAAGTGTACAAGCAAATCCAAATCATATCCCTTCAGTTGCTGAAGAAATCTGTTTAGTATTTAGTTCAGTAAAAGAGAACTACATATTAAAGTGGATTTGGGATGTTTAGTACCTTTAGACCCAGCCCAGTGAGAGTAATCTCTCTGTGGCCACATACCATGGTCGTTGTCCCCCCAAACTCTCACACCTATATGGCATACATATTGTCAACATGTATTTTCGAACTTCCAAAATAGTGCATCCCTGAGTCCCTGTATACGAGAGATTGCTAATAAACCGGTGGAGGGACTGTTGCCGACCTAGGTTGTACTGTCACTAGGTCTACCTTCATTCTGTCCTTTCGGACCATAAGGAACCTGGTTTGGCCAAGCCACATAGGCAGATCAGGAAAGATACAGAATATGTAAGACAATGAGAACGTCACAATGCCATAGCACATAAACAATGTGGCCGCCGTGTTAATGTTTTAGTGATCATAACTATCCAGGTCTCTTCTTACACATAGTAAATGATTGTTGTGGAATGATGAATTTTGATGACGCTCTAGATTTCATGTGTTATGAAAGAAACATTGCAGTTTATATGTTTATAATATGTCTTTTGTTTGCATTGCTTTCTCAGGGAAGCAGCTAAGTAAGTTGAGAAACTCTTAAATGGTGGAAATTTAATGGTTTTATATCCTCAATCATTCTGTTCTAACACCAACTTTTACTTTTTCAGAAATGCTGAGAAACAATTTGTTGCCGAGACTGATGAAATCGAACCTGGTACAGAGTGGGAACGAATTGCTAAGCTGTGCGATTTCAATCCGAAATCCAGTAAAACTAGCAAGGATGTGTCTCGAATGCGCTCTATAATTCTACAACTGAAACAGACTCCTCCTGCTGCTAAGAGAGCCTAAAAGGAACTTAATTTGAAAATAAAATTCAGAGTAATTTGCATTCCTGATGTAGTATAGGATGTTAATATTTGCATGAGTTGTTACTGATCAGAATTAATTATTTAAGAAAGTTACAAAATGTTTTATTTACAGTATCAATAATAAATACACATCTTGCTGGAAATGAGTTGTTTCAATATACTGTCCATGTTAATTGCTTCACTTTAGACTTAGAAAGCAATTCTTCCAGTGCAAATCTTGAAGCATCTGGAAAAGAAAAAGTTAAAATATTTATATTAACTCTAGCAATACAGGAATGTTTTGGAGGATTTTGATAAATTAACATAGCTGGTCATTTAAACAAGCCTTCAAACCTGTCTCTAAATGAAAAATTGACCTGCATATTTATTTATGATTATTAACAAAACCTGTTACATTTGTGTCAAAAGCCTAATGTATTAAACTTGCGACACTAAGGCTTAAAATACTGCATATTTTCAAAATGTATTCTGAGTGTTCAATTTTCCAGTGAATGACTGAAGACTCAAATTACAACATCATGGGGGGAAGGGTTAGATTTATCAAACTTTTTGATACCTATCAAGGTTTCAATTATTTAAATCAAAAATATAATTTATTGTAAATTTTACAAAGTATTAAAAAATTTAAGGGGCTGAAGAAAAGAATTACAAATTAACATTTATAGTATTTATTTATTAAGCAATTAACTATTTTCTAAGGTGACAGCCAATCACAAATTAGAGAAGTCCAAATTTAGAAAATATTCAATTTAGCTGAAAATGCTGATGCTAATAAATTGTTTTAAAATAATTTATTTTTCTGTGAAATTTGTTTTCATGGCATTTTTCCACAACTATGAGTTGTTTCATAACTATTTGATCTGTGTTTCGATAGAAAGGCCTTTTTTCAAATACATTAATATTTTATCTAATTTGAATATTTGAATTTAGATTGTATTTAAATAATTTTATTTAAATCATAAGTGGGGTTCAGAGGTTAATCTTCCACTAGTAACGCTAGGGTTAGTATGTGGAGAGGAACAGGTCTGTAAAAGCAATTTTAGGTTTCTAAATGTCACTTCTGCACTGGACCACTCTCAAATTGGGGGCAGTGCTATTATAAAATTCTCATTCAGTAAAACTATTCAGAATACATTTTAATAAACTTATAGCAGCCTGTGATTGTTAATGTGAAAATTTGCTTTCAATTCAATTCATTCCTTCTATTATACACTCCAAATAATTTCAAAATATTTATACTTATTATAATGGAAAAAAGGGGGTACATGAATCCTCAAAAGTTGATTACATGCTGACCACTCACTGGCTGAGAAACTAATAGTTGTTACTGCCTACCAGAGGACATTACTCTCCTCCAAGCCCTATTCAGGTGTCAAGGAGGAGGGGGGATGTCTTAACTATTTCCAATTAAAGCAGAGAGGAATTTGCATCATGGTATTCCCCCTTTTTTTTGTGCTCATTTTGTCCTTTCCAGACTGACCTGATATTAGGTTTAAAAATCTCTGGATCAATATCAGTCTCATAAGATTTGCATTCTTTCCATAATTTCTTTCTTTTACTTCAATGTTTGTTAGGGTGTTATATGCTGCATTTATTACTTTTCCAAAGATAGCTAAAGCTTATTTCCAATTTGCTGAGGCATTACTGCAGCTCACATTAAACATGTTATGATAATTTTATTATAAGCTTCAAGGACAAAATTTTGGAAAAAGCATGTATCGTACCCATATTATTTCAGAAGACAGTTAAATAATACAATATTGGCAACAAATATTCTTCGTGAGAAGAGAACTCTCAGGTTATGGCCAAAATGTATCTAGTGTGTACATAGCAGAATTGGTCCAATGTGGCTTCAAATGAGCTGAAAAGAAAGTCCTGTGACAATGTATCAATCATTAACAAAGTTGCCAAAAGAAGTTGCATTACTTGCCTGTGACAGGACAGCCATGGAATATCAATACTTTCATGTTCGAACAATACAAAACTATAGTTTCAATTGCAAAATCTGTAATCCTTTGACAGGAATCGAGCCTCAATTCAGTCAGTGTTTCTGCACAATTTCCTTCTACTAAAGCCAATATCCCATGATCACTCACCTAAGAGATAAATAAACAACATTAAAAATTGGGGGGAATTCGATTTCTTTTATTAATAACAAATACACAAGAAATGACCTAAATTCAATATATCGTATATTAGCTAATGTTGAAAACAGGGCTGATACTTCTACAAAATAAACAACTACAGCACTCAACCTATAATTTAAACAACATAACATGCAAAGTGTACAATTGTACTCTTTGTTTTCTATTCTTTCTTAAATAAAATCCACAAAAATTAATTTGTACCAGTAAATTATATGTACCCCTATTTGAAATGCATTCTTGAAAAAAATGTTGCAAGTATTTCATTAATATTAAAAATTGAGCAACTAAAATGTAAACATATACCTGTGATGATGAAACATTAAGGGAGATTAAATTTTCTAAATCTTTCAGTTTTCTCAAGGAATGATCAGTGATCATTACACATCCTCCAACATCTAGCTCTCGAAGCAGAGGACAGCATTCTACGAGAGCGCTTATAACATCATCCGAAACACCATCACACCGCCTCATATAAAGAATACTTAAATGAGGTACACTTGGAAATAAATTCTTTAGAGCTGTAATTAAGGAAGGTAATCGACAAAAACTGTAAAGTTATTTTTAACTTCATTAAATGACAGAATGACTTTGGACAAACCATCAGCACTGATGTTTCTACGTTGATTGCGACCAGGATTGATGTCTAATTTACGCAAACTGTGAGCTGCTGATACTATTTGCAATGTTTCGTCACAAACAGGACATTCACTTAAATCTAATTCCAAAATGTCTGCATGCACTAAACTTTTAAGAGCACTATTGCTTAAACATCCTCTTTTTATGGTAACTGACAAAATCCTGGACTTCAGATGTTTTGGTAAATTTTGTAGACTGTCCAAATGCAAACATAAACATGATGCAACTGCATGAACTGATCTAAAATTTTAAAGTTATTACAAAAATGTAAACAATTGTATATCAAATCCTGGGATAACTGTTATAGTACTCACAAAGTCAGTAGGCTCTCTGCTGTAAACCAACTTTTTGTTTTCCATTGTTGAGAGGCAAAAGACATATTAGGGTATATATTATTATGGGTTTAAACAGACGTGAAAACACAATAATAAACAATAGTTTGCCAGAACCTGAAATAAAATGACGACAAGCTCCAACTTTCACGCTTAATAATTGCCCATAGAATGCAGAGCAAACTACACTTTCAAATCTTGAAACACATGAACAATTATACTATAATATTTAATTGTTATATCGATTGTTTCGGAGCTACAGCCACCCGGTTCTACCTAACGTCAGTACGCAAGTACAAAAAATTAAAAATACATTGAACCGGAGTTATCTCAATTTCATCAGCTTATAGAACGTTAACACAGGGCAATCGTTCACTTACGTCTGTTCTGAAATAAAGACTAAAAATCAACCCACCCGTTTAAAAACTGCAACAAGGGAAACATACTTCCTACGCAAATGCGCGTTTAGATTTCGAGCTTCGCCTCGTCTTATTTATTTATCCAATGGTCACTTGTTTCGTATATCAACGTACGCAAATAAAAGGGTTTTATATGGGAGAAGATGGCCAACCCTTTTACGTTGAGTGTTCCGGCCATCCTGAAACATGATTACCCGGTGCAATCAAATCGTACATTTAATTTTAAATATATGTTTTCTGCTGCATCTAAATAACGAAGACGCGTTTTCAAAGCATGTAATTTTCAATTAATGTTAGAGTTCGCTAATTCGAATTCAATAGATGCCAACATTGCAGGAGATCAAAGAATAAAAGCTGAAATGTATTGCGATTGAAAAGGATTTGCGTACTATGCACTTGATGTAAATCAACTGTTCACGGTTACATGCAATCGGGTGTCACTAGATGGGGTCACTAGATAGGGCACATCCGGTCCTTATTCAAATTCCATACGGTAGCCAATCAGAGTTCAGAGCGACGCCATATACATCTGTACAACACCAACTCGCTCAAGCGGAGAATATGGGAACTACTTAATCATTTTGAAATTTTTGCGCAAACGAGCCGGTTGGTTACCGTTAGATTCCTTCCTCGTCGACCTATCGTTGTATATTCACGTGCTGTTCGTAGGGCTGTTAACGCCATATCGCAGTCAGTGAATTAGAGAAATGAAGTGATTTGCCGCTGTTTGAAGTCTGAAGCGTGCATTTTGGCTTCGAGAAGATGATGGGTGCGTAAGAAATAGTGGATTTTTTTAATGTTCATGCTCAGTTGCAGATCCCTTGTTTGGACCAAGCGAGGTAACACCCACTGCAGGGTGTAATTGGTAAGACATTTTTAATAGAATATTACTGGAATATAGTTTTAATAGAATATATTTTTATAGTTTTAATAGAATATATAGTTTGATGGGAGGCTATGATACCAGCAATTTTTAATTTTCAGATCCTTGTACTCAGGCAGCTTTTCAAACTGAAAATGGCAAGTCTCTTGTATGTTTGTAAAATGCAAAAAGAAGTATGCTATTGAAAGCATAATGTATTGGCAATAATTTGTTGTTGATTAATACAGGTTCTAGTGCTGTTGAACATGCTGCTACTGCAAGTGCAGCAGATGCTTAGTTTAGCCTTGTGAAAGGTAAATATTTGCTATAATCTTTAAGAATCTCAATTATTACTTTGTTGCATTTATTGAACATGGGATAGATTTCAAGTTTGTCTCCATTTTCAGATCTTTTTCACCCATGTGAGGTGTCACCTCAAGTTTTTATGGACGTTTCTCATGGTATGTTCCTTTCAATATACAGTTATTAGTGCCAATTGAGGGCAAATTATAGTAAATAAAAAACTCTTTTTGGTGATTACAGATCCTTGTACTACTGGAGAGGCCAAGCAAGACGCCATTCTGGGAGATGAATCTGCGCCATTCTGGGAGATGAATCTGCGGCTTCGGTGTGTGGTAAGTGCGAGATATTCCTGTGCTTTCTAATTTCGTAATTCTAGATGGTGAATTAAAAGAAACGTCTTTCTTTTTGATACAGATTTGTTTTCAGAACATTCATTTGATGATCTTTCTTAACGGCATTTTATGCTTTTCAGATCCTCTTCCAGAGATGGCTTCTGAAGCATGCATATTAGACCCTATGAGTTTGACCCTAAGTGGCTTTAAATTAATGTTCACTTTGAGGAGTCGGAACTCAGAGAGATAATTTTTAAGAATTATTGTTATATGAAGTGAATAACTTGCTTCATTGTGCACAAAGTTTCTGAACATATTTCTTTTACGCTGACAGTTCATAAAGGTATGAACAACGAGAGTTTTAAAATCAGTGTTTATTCTGTCATTGGGTAGAGATCCATTATATAAACTGTATTTCCCACATCTGATTTGGAAAGTTCTAATTAAATAAAATTTAAAGATAAAATTAATTCTGTAAAGCATGATCATTTTCTCAATTTTGGAATGCCTCTTGCTATGTTAAGATACTTTATTTGAATATTATGAATACAAAGGTTTTGAGTTTCTGTTTCAGAGGCTATTTTCATGCAATTTTAGAATTTCTGTAGTGTCTAGTCTGCAATTTGTTTCTTTCTTATTAGTATTAATTTTTATTATTAGTATTGATATAAGTTGCTTATGTATTGTTATACTGTTCGGACAATAATAGTTTCTCATGACAAACACAATCTTGATTCAATTTATATTCTAGTATGTGTGTATCATTGTGTTTTGTTCATCATGCCAATTGCATTCTGGATTTTAATGCTGATCCTTATTAGATTGTGAATTGTTGTGAGTCGTGAATGCAATGCTTGATTCTATATTCAGTTATTAGGACATCTGCCCAGTTATCAGAAGGTCCCGGGCTTGGCTCCTGGTGCAATCAAATATTTGCACTTTGACAATCCATTTTCAGAATTAAATTGTAGTGCATAAGCATTGATGGAATTCCACTATTTGTTAATCGTTGTTTTAAAGGTGAATGTACTTTCACAGTGGATCCCATTATAAAAAAGCCAGGCTCTGAACTGTGCATGTGTGAGATAAGCATGGGTAAATAAAATAATTTTGTCAAATATTTATTGACTAATGAAAAACATTTTTAGGTTGCAACTAGTAAAAGCGGTTCTTTCAAGGCATGCAGAGCATGCTAAAAGCTCAATTTTTTGCACTACTGCTAAAAGTGGGACAATGCTCAAATGTTCTGATAAAACTTTGAAAGCAACAAAGAAAACAAAATACGTTCATGTGACCTAATCAGATAATATTGATCTTAATGTAACAGCACATAATTATGTAATTCGTGTTCTTAATGGTTTAAGTAATTTGCAAAATAAAATGGCACTTTTACCCCTTGTATCATAACTATTTCTTTTACCTGGGCAAATGTGCGGTAGTATATTCATTTGTTTCTTTTCAATTCTGTTCTTATTGTTTATTCATAATGCTTGTAATAATGTAGTATTCCATAGTATTAATTTGGCATATATACAAGCAAATACTAAAGTTGCAATTATGCAGGTGTACTGTTTATTACTTTCTGTAATTCAAAATTGTTATTACTAATGAAATTACGAAATTGTATAATATAAATATGCTCAATAAATACTAGATTTTACTACCCTAATTTGACTTTTTTTCTTCCATAAAATCCTTATAATTATTATTAGTTTATAAACATAAACTAGGAGCCATGCTCATCTCGCACTTACTGGTAACCCCTGCCCCTGCTACCTCACATCCATCTCCCACCCATTCTTCTGCCTCTTCATCCACAACCCTCTTACACACTCCACATCTTTCACCACCATCCAGTCCTCTCTTACCTCCACCAGTTCCTTCTCCTACTCCCACACCTCTCCTGCCCACTTCACATCCCTCACCTGCCCATAGTCCTCTTTTACCTACGCCAGTTCCTATTCCTACACCGCTCCTGCCCACTCCACTTTTTCCAACTACCTCCTCACCTTTCTTCTCTTCAGCCCTTTCACCTACTTCCACACTTCCTACTCCCTGTCCCATCCGTACATATAATTTCCGCTGCAACCGAAAACCCACTCCTGTGTATAACCTGTAGCATCAAACATCGGCAGGAAAGCAAACAATACACAAAAATAAAAACTATTTGCACATTCTTCACCAAAATGTACAGTCTCTGAAAAATAAACTCACTGATATAGAAATATTACTTGAGGAGAAACTCAACCACATCTCAGTATTGTGCTTCACAGAACACTGGCTAACTAAAGAACAATTAGATAACACATATATACCAGGTTTCTCTCTAGCCAGTAGCTCATGTCGAAATATTAACAATGCACATCATGCATATGGTGGGACATGCATTTTTATTAAAAATACAATTAGTTTTGTACCCTACACAAATCACACTCATCTTGTAAAAGAGAAAGACTTTGAAATATCCATCACCGACTTAACAACAATAAAAACATGGGTATTATGCGCATATCGCAGCCCTGCTGGAAATTTGAAAACCTTTTTAAAAAATCTGGTAGTTATTCTAACAAAACTTCAAAAACGCAGACAGTATAAAACTATTCTTTGTGGTGACTTCAATATAAATTGCCTCACACAATCCAGTAATGAAAATCTATTCAAAGACCTACTAAAATCATACAATTTACAAACAACCATAAATACACCAACACGAATATCCAAAAATAGTAGCACTGCTATAGACCAAATAATAATAGATGCAAATAACCATTGTTTTTCTGTTGCTACATTTAATACAGGTTTCAGTGACCACATTGCCCAGATCCTAACACTTCCAACAGAAACAAAAACCGCGGAACAGACAACTTACAAAGAAATCCGTAACTATTCCCAAGGAAACATAATAAAATTTCAAAACTTGCTCAGATTTGAAAACTGGAATGAAGTATATAAAGCAACTGATACAAATGATAAGTTTAACTCATTCATAAATATATACTTAAGACATTTCAATGCCATTTTCCCTCAAAAACTGAAAAAGATCCAAAATAAGAAAACTAAATCATGGATTACCACAGGCATCAAAGTGTCATGTGAAAGAAAATGCAACATGTATAAAATACTAATAAATAACAAATGTAACTCAAACTTCATTTCATATTACAAAACATATAATTCGATCCTAAAAAAAGTAATCAAACAAGCAAAAATTATAACAAATGATAAGTACATTGCAATTGCACGTAATAAAACAAAAGCCATGTGGGACATTATTAAAAAGACAACAGCACCAACTAATAATAAAAAAACAACATAGAGCTCCACTACAAAAACGAAACTGTACAAGACCCACAAGAAATAGCTGATATATTCAATGAACACTTTTCACAAATTAGTAATAAGTTAATCTCTCAACACTCTCTAAACAATGGAACACACCAAACAAACACTAATATTACACAAATTGTAAATTCCATATTTTTATATGAAACAACCCCCTCTGAAATTTTTAAAATCATTGGACAAATGGAGAATAAATTCTCAGCAGGCATGGACAACATTCCAGATTTTCTTATTAAACACAGTGCAATTACTCTCTAAAATCAGGCATATTTCCAGATATATTCAAAACAGCAAAAATTAAACCATTGTTTAAAAAGGGCAATAGTTATGACCCAATGAACTACAGGCCTATTTCCCTGTTATCAGGATTTTCAAAAATTCTGGAAAGACTTTTCAATGATAGACTTAAACAGTTTCTCAATGCAAATAATGTCCTTACAAATGCACAACATGGCTTCAGGAGTAATAGATCCACAGACACAGCCATCTTCTCCTTTTTAAATGACATACTTGTTGCCCTAAATCAGAAGGAAATTCCCATTGGCCTTTTCTTAGATTTGTCAAAAGCCTTTGACATCATTGACCATCATATACTTTCAAGAAAACTAGAAATGCTAGGGATTCGAGGCGTTGCAGGCCAATGGATCAAATCATATTTATCAAACCGTAGACAAATAGTTGCCCTCCAACACACTAAAGAAAACAAAATCTCCTCATACTACTCCTGTCCTCAAATAATAAATTGTGGAGTCCCGCAAGGATCCATCCTTGGGCCAATACTATTCCTTATATACATAAATGACATGCCTTTGGCTTTAAGGAACAACAAAATAATTTTGTTTGCAGATGACACAAACATCATCATCAAAGCAAAAACACAACAATCATTAGAAAAAGAAACTCACAAAACTTTGCAAGCACTTGTAAAATGGTTTCAAGACAACAAACTCATCATAAACACCAGCAAGACAGTCTCTCTAAATTTCATGAATCCTCGATGTAAAGACAAACTCTCACAGCATTTGCTCATAAACAATAACCCTGTAACAATATCTCATGAAACTACCTTCCTCGGACTAACAATTCAAGAAAACCTAAAATGGAACACTCACATATCAAATCTTAACAAGAAGCTTAGCAAATCTTGCTATGCCCTATACACCCTCAGGTCAAGCTCCAACATTGAGACACTTCGAACAATGTATTTTGCAAATGTGCACTCACACCTAAAATATGGAATAATATTCTGGGGAAATGCCCCTGAAAGCACTCGCACATTTATTATCCAAAAAAGAATACTGCGAACAATGACCAGCACTCATAAGCTGGAGTCTTGCAAACCCTTGTTTAATAAACTAAGGATTCTTCCTCTACCATGCTTGTACATATTTGAAATAGTGGTCTTCACAAAGAAAATTCTCATGGAAAACAAAGACACTTTTACTTTAAATTCTGATGTACATAACTACAACACCCGTCAAAAGGATAACCTACATGTTCCCCACTCTGAAACTACACTTTATCAAAAAAGTACCCTAATAGAGGGCATTACACTTTACAACAAACTAGGCAATGATATCAAAGACATAAACACAATTCATACATTTAAAAGTAAATTGAAAGCTTTCCTGCTTAACAACATGTTCTACAGTGTAAAGGAATTTTCAAATTACATTTCCCTTAAAAAATATAAATAAATAAGAATTTCTTATTCCATTAGACTTTCTGTTTCATATGAACTGTTTCAAGCTGAAAATGATCCTGTGAAATAGAAGGAGAATAGAAGAAGAAGAAAACTGGTCAAAACTTGCCTCCTCACCATTTCAAGTTATAAATATAGAATGTACTACTATTGTAAAATTTGATGTAGTTGCAAACATAATTGATATGTATTATTAATGTAATTATTATTATTAATGTAATTATTATTGTTAATGTAATTATTATTATTAATGTTAATTATTAGCAGATAATTTATCTACTGTATAATATCTTAATCTAACTGTAACAAGTATTGTATTTCTAGGCCAATGACCCCATCTCGATCAGGTTTTGTTCAGTTTCCCTGGTCCTTTGAGCAAATGCTGAGATGGTCCCTTGTTTGCTCCTGAACAGTAATATAACTTCGCTCTCTCCACCCAAGGCATCATATTGACTCGTCATACACGATTGTAATTGTATATGTGACTCAATAAATATTATTATTATTATTATTATTATTATTATTGTGAATTTTTTAATAAATTAAGGCGTGGGAAGTATGGGAGTGAAATTTTAAAGTTTCCGCGTCGCTGGTTTATTTCAAATTTACCGGTTACTTCTTCGCTATTGGCTGTCAGTTTACCCAATAGAAATTATACAGAACAATGTGGCGGCACCGGAAGTTGAGCAAATAAGGCTTTTCCTTTTAACATTGAGTGCCGTCTCTGATATATACTCTTTGCAATCGGGAGCTCAAACGTCTCCATAGAAATGTGACTGTAGCGACATATAAGTTCCCAATTGGATAAAACCGCAATAGCTGATTTTTGTCAAAAGCACGTCTAAATAAATCGTTCTATATCGTATCTGGAGGATATGTGAGAAATATAGAAAGCGAAATTTTAGAAATGCACTGTGTTCTGAACCCTTGCCTTCGGTAGTGTTTGGCGGAGAGAAATACTAATATGCGTGCGTAATTTGATAGTTCCAGAAATTAATTTTATTGAATCTGAAGAGGAAAAAGTGACTTTTTCAATTGAGTTCTCTGAACTACAAAAAATACTAATCGTGGCAATAGTTTTATTATGAAAACTTTATTGATTCGACATATACCGTGCCAGATTACTTTTAAAGTTAAGAAATTATGGTGATTGGATGATTCTTCTTTTATGTGGTAGTGTGTGTGCAGTTTCAAAGTTTAACCCTACTTTGTGAACTGTGGATCAGCCAATTAGCACACATGTAAATTGTCAATCCCAAGAGACGCAAAAGTAGAAACCAGTAGGGTGAATAATATCGTAAATATACAATGACAGACTATTACACCGTACTGGGGTGTTCCCAAAATGCGACTTATGAAGATTTGAAGAAACGTTACCAAGAATTAGCAAGATTACACCATCCCGACAGGGACAAAACATCAGATGTTGAAGTTTTTCTGTTAATAGACGAAGCGTGGAAGACGTTACGCGATCCAACTACGAAAAAAGCTTATGACTTAAAATTGAAGCAACAGATGTATAATGCTCCCCCAATATACGCTGTAGTACCATTCGTAGATCTTCAAATTGACAAAGAAACTGGAGTGTTTACATATCCATGTAGGTGTGGTGGTACTTACAATTTTGCAGCAGACGTTTTAGAAGAATGCATCATAAATTGTGATGAATGTTCCTTTTCCCTCCATGTAAAGAAGTGATAATCGTACCTAGACTATGAAGTAGTCTCAACAAAACAATTAACTAAGTTCCTACTTTTATGAAGCATGTAGTTTACCTATTAATTCAATTTTATCTTGTTTAAGAAATTTAAACATAATGTAACAAAATTATAATGTAAATGGTGGCGCTGAGCGACAAAGCTGTAATATCAATACTACAATCAACAGAAAGGTCTTTTAAATAAAAAAACACCAGACTTGGAAAAAGAAACTCAACACTTTATTTTGTAATTACAATTATATTGTTCCAATAATTTTCAATCCACTTTCTTCTTGTTTCTATTTCTATTTTTGACATTTGCTGTTGCATAGAAATTGCTACCCACCCTCTTAGGCCTTTGGGCTCTCTCAATCCGCCGCCTCATTTTGCTGCTTAATTTTGGCATTGATTCATTCTTTGATGTATTGTTTTCTGTTCTCAGGTCAGATACATTGAATACACCACTTTTTGTATGCATTACAGAAACCACATCTTTAAGAGACTTTCCTAAATAATTGGCAATACTTTCTTCCATGTCTGAATCAGAACTTTCATCTATTTGTTCAGACAGTTTGTTCTGAGTTCTACTTTCTGTAACAACACCCTCCATTTCACTTTGAATTTTATTTT
Organism: Gryllus longicercus; assembly: GCA_038098605.1. Taxonomy (NCBI): domain Eukaryota; kingdom Metazoa; phylum Arthropoda; class Insecta; order Orthoptera; family Gryllidae; genus Gryllus; species Gryllus longicercus. The sequence continues at coordinate 3,195,648 of JAZDUA010000002.1, read as the reverse complement.
CTGTGTTTTTATTTTCAATGATATCTTCGTTACTAGATTTATTCATATCCATACTGTCATTTTCCTCCCCACTATCGGAAACATCAGAATCATCTGCAACATTGGCTTTAATTTTAACAAACATTTCTTCCTGTAGGCGCACATCTTCTGAATCAGTGAACTTAAGTCCAACCTTAATTTTTTCAAAGTCTTGCGATACAAACATCTGCAAAGAATCTTTTTCACAAACTTTTTGAGTTTCTTGATCTTCAGAATTTATAATTCCTTTTTCGTCTATCTCTTTTTCACTAGTTTTATTTTCTACATTACTTTCCAAATGATCTAATGGTAGATTTATTTCTAAAGAAGCATCTTCCATTTTGCTATCTTCATTTACAGAATTTGAATTGAAATTATCATTTGAATTTTCTTCAGATTTGGAAAGCGGTTCTTCAAAGCCAGCTGGCACAATGTAGAAAGGTAATCTCCCTCTTTGCCAATCATTTAAAACCATGCGAGAAACAGCTCCAACATCAGGTTCCCCTCCTTTCAGTAATTTTCCTGTTCTGAATGCAAGTTTTTCAAGAAAGTCTTCAGCATTTTCCCAATCATTAATTTTATAGGTTTTTTTCATGTACTCCTTTTTAACCCTTTCCAAAACAACAGGGATATAATCCTCAGGTGTTTGTACAAGTTCTACCCGAACAACACCTTTCAAAACCTTTTCAGCATCAGTTTCAGCACTTGGATAGACCACTCCAGGACAGTCAATCAAATATATTCTTCGCATTAATGTTATATATTGCCACACTTTTGTTTCTCCTGCTATAGGAGCCACATTACACACTTTCTTTGATCTTAATGTGTTAATAATAGAACTTTTACCAACATTTGGATAACCTATAAATCCCACGCTTATTTGTTTCTTGTCAATATGTAATTTTGCAAATTGTCGAAGAATATTAATAAGAGCACCCTTGCCAAATGGATGTGTGAGTGATGCATGGAACGCTACAGTAGGATATTCTGAACTCAGTATTGCAACCCATCTCTGAGTAACCCAAGTTGGGACAAGATCAACTTTATTTAATATAAAAATTAAGTGTTTGTGAGGCTTCTCCGTCCTTAAAAATTTTTCAATATGAGATGATCTTGTTCCTTGTGGATCACGGGCATCCAAAACTTGCAAAATTACATCAGATGAATCTATTACTTTATACAATTCATTCCATATTCGTTTACTAGAACCAGCACTCATGATCCATTCTCGAACACTTTCTTTTACACCTGTATCTTCTCTTACAAGATCATTATCCTTTTCTACAGAGTATTTTTCCAAGGAATGATCCGCATTTTTAGATAAAGCTTCCAAACTTGAAAATTTAACATTAGGTCTTTTTCTTGTTTTCTTTGGACCAAAAACACTTTCAAAACTTTCAGTCTCTAGCAAATGAACTCTTGAAAATTTTGCTTTCTCATTAAGAAGTGATATTGGTAACTTAGATGGTTTCATTACTACTTGATAAGGGTCTTTCAAAGCCACTCCAAGTTCTTCTTGAAATTTTTGCAAAGCGTCTTGAGATATGACCCGAGAATTCCCAAACCATCTTTGGTTAGGTTCTACGCGAGCCATAGTTCCTGATGGAAGTTTCCCTTGAAAGGGAGCTGGTGATATGATTTCTCCACGCCTATTTCTTTTTGCCTTAAAATTTCTATACATCTGTAGTCTTTTTATAGTAGATTTAGTTCGAGGGTTAGCAACACCTTTTAAATCTTCCTTTTTTCTTTCTGGATTCATACTGTGACTATGACGGTTAAATCCTTGTTTTCGAGGGGGTCCAGGAGCTGATTTTGTTTTCGCCATTTTGACCTAGGAAAAAAATTCGTGTTAGTTTTGCAAACGCTTAAAAATATTAAATAGGTTAAAACATAACCTAATCAAAATTAGAACAGATCACACACCTTACCTTTTATGTACAACTTCAAACAAAAAAAATATTACAGATGATTTAATGTAACGTATTCAAATAGTGCAATATTCGTAAATCAGTGTCTAGTTTTTCTCACGATGATTATTATTACACACTGGATCACGTGGCATTTAACAACTATTCGAGCGAGATCAGTCAGTAACTCGAACAGATGATAATAGAATACGCTGTGGGAAAGTCATTTGTTTCTGACCACGAAGTCATGTTCACCAACTTAAACAATCTTTCAATAAATATTCTCAGGTACTTCATTCGAATGTAGAAGTTAAGAGTTGCCAAATACATCAGCATCGCTACTACAACTTGTTTTGTAGCTCTTTAGTGGCATTTCTTAATTTTTATTTAGTAAAGTCGATGTAATTGTCAAGATTTGCTTCAGTGAAAGTGTTACACCTACTGCTTTGTAATAGATGTGAAGTTGTTTCTCAAAATGGCTGCTCATGGAGGTAAATCATAATTCACGGGGGTGCTTGTATCATGTATTTATTATTTATATGCCCCTTTTCCAAAATATTTTTGTATGAGACTCACTTCTTTGCCCAATTTTATTTGTTTCACTTTTCATTATAAGTTCTTGAAGAAAAGGAAAGTCTTGTATTACCCCGCAATGTATCGCAATGTGTGTATCTTTCAGATGATTTATGTTTTCAGATATACCAGACTTATGTCCAAATGAATGTGACATCGGTGAAGATGAGGATGATGACGAATCCTTAGATTGGAATGAAGTTGAAACCGCTGATGAGCAGATCTCTACATGTTTATTTTGTGAAAAAACATTTTTGAAAATCCAGGAAGCTATAGAACATTGCAAAAAAGAGCATGCTTTTGACTTAGTTATATTGAAGAATCGTTTTGATATGGACTGTTATAGCTTCATCAAACTTATTAATTATATCAGGAAACATCACCCAGAATCTTCGTTTATTATGAGTGCCAAAGAGTGTATTTGGGAGAAAGAAGAATATATGAAGCCAATTCAAGATGATGATCCTTGGTTAATGCATGGTGTGTATGTGAGCCAACGCTAATAAAATATTCAGTTATTTAATGATATAGAGTGTGTGAAGGCTAATCCCTAAAATAATCATGGTTGATAAAAAGGAATATGAAATTTTAAATGTTGCTGTGTATTTGTTGGTTAATTTTTTTGTTGCATACTTATATGTTAATGATGTACTTCGTGAGCCATAAGGGAAAGATAAGATTAGAATTTATGTATATTTCATTATTATTTTCATTTCTTGTATTTTTCAATTATATTATAAGCTTATTGTTACAAAAAACTAGAAATATAGGCTGAAATGTAGGATACGGTACAACCTAAGGAAGTCGTTTAAATCGGCAGTTTGCTCCGTACCGGCGTTAACTAGGCTGTTAGATTTCTGGAGGCTTTCTTGAAAAGTCCTTTCTTATAAAGGTGAATTGGTTATTATGTGTTGGATAGACTCAAGGATGTTTATAGTGAAAACGAGAGCTGAAGGCCGGAGCCTCGCCGTGACTTGGATCCGGGCGAGCGAAGTGAGAAAACTTGCCTTTTAAAGTAAATTGGCGTTGCAATGCGGCGGGCACGAAGCATATAAAGGGCGAACCATGAAAATCTCCTATTCGTAAGTTTTACTCATTTCTTTTAGAGCACGTACAGTAATTAGGGCTTAAGCCACGCTTCTCTAAGGGTGTACCGTATACTAAACTTTAACCGAAATATCCATGAATTTTGCAATTTTGATTTAATAATTTGGAAATTTGAAGTCAAAATAAAATGCATGTTAGGTTATGTCCTGACATGAATGCTGGAAACAAGAGAGGGATGAAATCAATTGAACGAGAAGTTATTTGTTTAGTGGAAGGAGAATAGGCTGAACAATATATTGCTTGTTTAGTTTAGGTGTGTTGAAAGAAAGAAAGGGTGATTGCTGAAAGATATGTAGAAGGGTTCTTGGGTTTTGAAAAGAAGTTATTATTAATCGTGAACTTTCTTCTATTCTGTTTAAATCATCTAAGCGGATTAGCAAAAGAACATGTGAATGTTGCATAGATGTCTTGTGCAACTTTTATTGAATCAGATTTTCTTAGCAAGTGTGTATTGTGATGGTTCTGCCAAGTGTGCCCACAATAGACTTTATTGAAAAGAAATTTAAAATATTTGAAAAAGGTAATGAGTGATTGGAAAATGTGTTTGTAGTGGTTTTTGAGAGGTGTTGAAAATCATTCTAAAGAAATTTGAATAGAAATTTTGAGTTATTGCATCATCGTTGAAGCATAAGGAGAATCCGTTTGTCTATTTGATAATCCTACTCAATAGTTCTCAAAGGCTTTATTTGATTGTTAAATGTTTGTTCTATGATCTTTATTTCAATTATGTGATTTATGTGAGTGAAAAAGTTTTTAATTTGTTGTGACGCAATCCTAATTATTCATTATTAATTGATATAACATATCTCTTAGCCCCTGGTCGAGCATTGAGTGCTTTTCAAGATTAATCCTTCATTAATATTCGTTACTTATCAGCACCTTTTGTATTCCAGAGAGCGCAGCATTTATGTATATGTCATGAGTCGGTCAGTAGTCAAGAGGACTGCTAGGTAGCATCTCTGTGTACACGCCTTTTACATCATGCACCCCATGCGTCACTACCCATTGGCCAGAATTGGGAAGGAATTAGGAAAGGGGTAGGGTTTAGGATACTTCACAGGGGTTTCAGGTCATGATCTCTCCAGACACCTGTCAGAGGTTTCCTAGTTCCGTGGGATAGACCAAACAGGGATAAGTGGTTAACTCATCACTAGGCTTAAGAATGGGAATGGGAACATAATAGGGAAAGGTATGTTGCACACAGATCATGGTCTATTTTGTATGGTACTGCTTTGATATTCAGTGCTGGAAATATTGGAAAGCTACTGATCAGGCCAGTTGGCCTATGACTCTGATTGTGACAGGTGCTACAAATACATCAGTGTTAAAAACGTCAGGCAAATCTTTGGTCCCTGTCAGGAATTGAACCTGCAACCTAATCAATGGCAGCTCTAGCCATAAGACATTGCATTCGCTCTTCCCGCCACTGGTATTGATTGTGCAATATTAATTGAATTATTTTAAAACCAGTCGAAATAGTGTAATAATTTGTTACTTTTTAAGTGTTTTTAACATTTTCTGTGACTATTTCAATGTTCAATACGCATTTTTCTAGCAGGAACTACCAATATGCTGTTGTATGTGTGTGTGTTTTCTTTTTTTTCTTCATGACACTTATGTGACATCTCGCTTCTTTTCCTGGATTGGAGAGTTGTAAACTGCTTTCCTCTAATGGATTTACATATTTATGGTCACCATTGTATTCTGAGTTCCAGTGCTTAATATTTTTCTTGCCTAAGTATTAAGTCATTTGTGAGATATCTGAATTCCTTTCTTTTTGCCTGTTCTTCCATCTGTTCGACATGTAAATTAAAGATGCCAAAGAAGCAATTGTTTAGTTTTGAGTGGCTCTATGAATGTTGTAAAATGACAGTATGCAGATCGTCTGAAGAAAGGAAAAAAATGTTCAATTTTTAAATGCCAGTCAAATTTTTCAGCTAGTACGTTGCTGTAAACCAATTTTCAGTTTTCTCTGGATTTATCTTTCAACCAGAGTTTCTGATAAATCCAAGTTCATCTCTGACTTTTTAAACCTTTCCTAAGTATGCAATTCAAAGTTAGAGTACAATTATGAAACTAGTGGTGCTACAGAATGGAACAGACTTTCTTGTACAAGTTTTCTAATTTCTTTGGTCTGGGCTAGATTTTTGGTTTGGTCTCACCATCTTCCCAGTTGCCATCTATCACCGTCCAAAGTGCATTTTTCTCGTTTTATCAATTTTTCAGTCCCCAACTGGTAGATCTGAAATATGAGATGAAGAATATTATACAAGAGTAAAACCTCATCCTATATAGGAATGTTGTTGAAAAATTTGGAGCTATTTTTGAGAAAATGTTTCAGTGTTTCTGTAAATGCGAAATTTGAAGTTCTTTTTCTTAGAAAACTTCTAAGATTTGGATAAACTTCATTGGAAATTATTTGAAGCACTTTGACTCACAAATGCAATAATGTATACAAATTGCTAGTAATATAAATATTAATGACATAAGAGATATAAAAAAAAAATACATTTGGGTAATTTTTTAGAACCAAAAGAATACATCAAAGTGGCATTGTTGTCATGTTGTTTAGTTCAATTAACTCTATCCATTCACAAAATTTGAAGAAAAATTTGGAGTTGTTATTAAGAAATTGGTGAGGGTGTATGAGTATTTCTGATAATGCAGAATTTTGACCTAATTTTCTTTAGAAAGCTTTTGAGTTTTTGAGAAACTTTATAAGACGTTATTTGAAGCACATGTACTCGTAAATGCATAATGCTGTAATATTCGTAAATGCAGTAATGTGTACAAATTTTCACTAGTCTAAATATTATGAGAGAGATGTCAAAAAAATTAGAATTGTGTAGTTTTTGAAAAGCAAACAAATAGAGCAAAATGGCATTTCTCTTCTTATACTGTACATTTTACACAATCCCTATGAAAAATTTAAAGAAAACATTTTTGGAGGAAAAGTTGCTATCTTTAATATTGTAGATGTAGGAAAACCCCAAAAAATTTCAAACCTGTGCAGTTTTTGAAATATCAGTGTTAACAGTGATTTTAACCTGAAATTACTCTATTCTGACAAGAAATGTAAAAAAAAATTGGAGCCATTTTGAAAAATCTTCAAAAATGTCCCAGGAGTTTCATTGAAAGTACCCCCAAAATTTAAAGAATGTTTTTCAAATTCACATGGCTTTGTGTCCAGCCAGATCAATTAGGGAATATCCATTTTAGAAAACATCCTATGAATAGTTTAGGTGCTAGTATTGTTCAGACAAACACACAGATTGACATCTTGAAAAGAAACATCACTTATTTGATATCACGGAATCCTAAAACGTGTATTTCCGTTGAAATCTTGAAATTGATTTTCTGCAGAATTACTTAACTTTCTCTATACTGCATGTTATGCTCCGTGTATAGTTACGAACAGTGCTTGACTAATAAAATTTTAGGTGTCAGAACAAGCCCCAAATGAATTAATTATTTAATAGAAATTGTGATATATTTATAAAAAATTTTATAATTATTCTTGAGGTTCCATGCCATTCTGTTGCGTTCCACCAGAAATTTAGCCCTCATACATATGAGGAAGTAAAAAACATGCAATCATATTTCTACATTTACTTATGATTAGAAAATTTTCTTGGAAGAAACCAAAAAAGGTAGTTCTTGCTATGAAAAATAGAAATTGTTGTGCTTATTTTGTTCACTCGTGTGGTCTTCTTGAGCTTTCATGTCCTTTTCAAAATGTTCCCCGGACAAAAAGACATCAAATAATCTTATTTTGATTTTCAAACATGGATAAGACATTCCTTATAGTTTCTGAAGAATGTTGTTAAGAAAAGGGACCCAAAAAAAGTCAAAGTTGAAATATAATATAAATATATTCCAAAATATATCCCAATAAATTCCTATGAATCAGCTCTAATTTACAGTATAGTGATGTAACATAGAGGTGAAATATATTAATACTTTCTTGCCTTTTAGATGCTTACAGATGTTATGTCTGTTATTCTTTTTGGATGTTTACAAACCTCTTGAAGATTGGTTTCTTTGATTTAGCATTCCATTTTCAACATTAATTAAATATCTAGTATTGAAAGATTTAAAATGAACTAGTGGGCTGAATGACCATGGAAGAAAGGCAGAAATAGATTTTGGAAGTAAATGCTGTTATGTGATCAGGCTAACTTTGGTTGCAAGACTGTAAAAGAATATTTTTGTAATGCATCCCTGCTTTGCGGGACCAGTCAATGAATTAGTAAAACAACTTGTGTCACATTTGTCGGTTTTGAGATAAATGTGTGATAATGATGTGGTGAGCAAGAGACATCGTTTGGTAGCTAAATGACTTTAATCTGATGGCTCTTTACTTGTTTGTGAATAGCAATATGTATGGTTAAGAGGAAAACTAATTAAGTCATTGACTGTGTGTCAAGGAATATTACAGAATGAATTTTATTACCACTATAGCTGTAATTGTCATCATAGTGGAAAGTGGACAATGTGAAATGAATGTTTCAAAAACTGGAGACATAGTTATAAAAAACATTACTTGTGTAGAAATGCCTACTATGGACATTCCCAGAGAACAAAATAACTTTTGTGGTATCATCCTTTATGGAATTAATACTTTCTGCGTATCAGTTCAATAGTATTGTAGTGGTAAATCAATATATCCAAGTTATTCTTCAACATACTCTCATCTATGAACCAACATATCCACATTTTCCAGATTTTCCTACTTGAAAAGCTTACCCAGTGGTTTATGCCTAATCAATGGAGCCTAACTTCAGGATATTTGCAAAATGCTCAACCATTTTCATGAAGATGATTTTACCAAGCATTGGAAACAAATGGACATAGAAAGTACAATCATCAAGCTGAAATTTATTGCTTGTAAGATGTTGCTATGCTCATTTTGCATATGTTGTTTAGAAAATTATTGTTCCATAAATTGTATCATGCTATCTTCATAATTTTAAAATAAATTAGAAAAATTTAATGTGTTTATGTATTAATTTTTTTATTTGATTCATGATGAAAGTTAAATTTCGAAACTACTTAATTCCTGTAATTTAAAGTTTTAGTATCAGAAACTGTGAATTAATGATAAACCTATGTCAATCACTTATATGTATAAAATAAAACTGTTTTATACCAAAATATAATTTGGGGAGGCCACAAAACATAGAGTGTGTGTGTGTGTGTGTGTGTTTTTCTTTTTTCTCCTCCCCTTCTAAAAACTACTTCTATTTAAGTTGTTTTCACGATTCAATAATCGATAAAAATAATAATAACAACAATAATAATAAATGACATTCATTTTTATTTATGTTAATGTAGATTGCTACTGTACTGAGCACACACCTATTTTTATCGCATCTTAACTCATCAAGACTTTGTTTCTTGCAGATTATGAAGATCTGGATGATTCATCTTTTGCTCAAAAGAGTGGTAATGGATTTCATGTCGCTAATGCAGAAAATGGTTGTGTAACTTTATCAGAGCAACATTTTGCAGAATTACAGAGAACCATTCAAAAACTTAGTTTGGAGGTATGTTTTTTTGCTTATTTTAGATTAACAAATTCAGTTTGAATGTTCTTTAAAGTTTTTACTCTTGTTGTAAGGTCCAAGAAAAAGATGCACTTATGCAAAATATGCTTGAAGACATGGAAAGGATGAGACAAGTAACTCAGAATCTTATGAAAATTGGAACTGGAGAAGAACTTAGTATTTCACAACCAAAATGTGTGGGGAATAGAAGTCTAGCTGAGGATGAAGGTTACTTCAGTACTTATGCTCACTTTAGTATACATCATGAAATGTTGTCAGTGAGTAACTTCAGTCATGAATTGATAATTGGTGTGATATGTATTAATTTTGTAATGTAAATATGTATTTTTTATGTATATATTGTAATTAATAAAGTAGTTTTAAATATGTAATTTAAAAGTATGTGTTTCTGTTTCACAGGATGTTGTTCGAACTACAAGCTATAAGAAAGCTCTTATGGATAATGCAGAAACGCTGAAGGGAAAAACAATTCTCGACTTGGGCTGTGGAACTGGAATTCTTTCAATGTTTGCTGCATCTACAGAAGCAGCAAGTGTAATAGGCATTGATCAGTCTGATATAATCTACCATGCAATGGAAATTGTGAGGTACTTTGCTGCTTTGCTTTATTTGTTGATTAACTACCGTATCTACCTGAATATAAGATGAGTCATGTTTTTACACCTTGAAATTCGGGGAAAAAATACACCCCAATATAAGACGACCCTTGTTTTTATAACTTGATATCAGTTTCCTACTAGGTTATGAAATTGTAAAAAAACACATCTATATTACTTACATGTTTGTTAACATTATGCATAAATTATTTTGTGCATATCAATATTTTATACAGCACATGAATTAAACTTCAATTTTACCACATCCACATTCATCATTTAATAATTTCTCAATCATCATCTTCACTTGTTTCATCGTCACTCAACTCATGTCCATCATTTTCACTCCATAACACATCATCTTCTGTGCCATCCAGACTGTTGCTTACACAGCACTTTTTGAAAGCATTACCAACTTTATTATACATTGAGTTGATATAGTATTCCATGCAATTAGAATCCACTGACCAAGCTGTCCAACTGAAGTTTTTTTGATGTCAGGAGTTAATGGGAAGTTCCCTTATAACAGCCACTCTTCATATTGGCATCTGAGTTGGTACTTGAAAGACTTGTTCACAGTCGCATCAAGGACTTGCAACTGTGAGGTCATGCCTCCTAGTATCACTACTAAATCTGTTTTTAAACTAGCAACTTTATTTTTCACTTCTTCTGTAAAGTGGCCCCTAAAGCCATCAAGGGTTAACAATCCTCTCTATTGTAATAGAGCTCCTGGTAACTTCTTGAAGCCAAGAAATCATCAAGCTCTCAGTCATCCACCCAGATTCATTGCATTTAAAAATTATTCCACTTGGTAGTTTTTCTTTGGGCAAATTTATCCTTTTAAAGATAACAAATGGTGATAGCTTCCTGCTGTTTGCCAACACTCCCAGCATGACCGTAATATGCGTTTTTTTCATTTCTAGATGTTTTATCGTAACTGAATTTACACCCTTTTGTAGCCACTGTATTGTTAGAAGGCATGTCGAAGTATATGGGGGTCACATCGGCATTCCCTATTTGACTCAACAAATGGTTATGTTGATGGCGCAATTGTATAATGTACTTTTGGTATGCCAGAAGTTTTTCTTCATAATCTGCAGGCAGCTTTTGCGATAGGGAAGTTCTTCAATGCAGACTGAACCCTTTCCTTCTCATAAACTGTATGCACTAGCCGGCACTCACATTGAATTCCTGTCTGGAAATGTTTCTCCTTCTTGCTACTTCTAATGCTTTTATGCGAATGCTCTTTATAGAAAATCCGAAACCCTTGTTACGATTTATTACGAATTCGACAACTTCATCGTCGATTTCAGGATGGTGCCCCACTTGTGGTCCACGAAAATATTTCCTTGTGGAATTACAAGATTTCAGGCATTCCTTCGTACCTGTCCAACGCTGTGGAGCTTTACTATTGTTCATTTGTTCAGCGAGATGAATTACTTGCAATTTAAAGTTTGCGTCTTAACTTTTACATCGTTCCACATTTCTGATAAGTTCTATACTTCCTCTTTTCTCCACGTGGTCGGCCATTGCCACACTAATGTATCAGCACACAGCTACACAACACAACCACCAAGCACGAACATGACTACCAAATAACTACTAAAGTCGCGGTACTCAACGACGCGGATGGAGAAGGAAGGCTCGTGGCCTACGAGTCTCATTGGCCAGAAGGAAGGCTTTGGCGACATCACAGCTGTTACAACACTGCTAACTGCCACTAAGAAAAACTTAAATACTATCTAATGCTTCTGTGTAACGGCTGGGGAAATTATTCTCCATCTTATTAATTCAGTTATAAATACATCCAATAATAATAAAAAAGAGGAATTTCTAATACAAACGATTTCTTTGTGAAGATAATTTGTATTATACCAGGAACAACATAATACCGTTGATATTGCGTTTTCTTCACACGTGAATATAAGACAACACCCGAATTTTAAAGGATTGAAACAGGATAAAGTCCTTGTCTTCTATTCGGGTAAATACAGTACTTCCTTTGAGAAGTATTAAAATTAACTCCTACAGAAAGAAAATAATTTTAGTGCGAATATATATGTCTCAGTGTAATGTAGAGCACACTAGAAGTTCTAACATTCCTCCTTAGGAAAGATTGATTTGCTCATAAACATTCCTAACTTTCCAATAATAAGGGTAATTTATTTACAATTGAAAAATGTAGTCATAGACACTGTCTGCTCTGCAAAGTTCAATATTCATGTAATTAAGTTGTCGTTTTTGTCATATTTTACATACTAATTCTTTATACACTGTCTTAATTTTTTTCCTTGATTGTATAATTTTACGTAAGCATATCTGTCATATAAAGTTTTGGATTTTTAAGTTTATTTCTGTTATATATCATTGCATTTGCGTTCTACGCTCTGTTGTTCATTGCTATGTCATTGTAAAACAACATGGAAATAAAGTGGCTCTATGACATAAATGGTAGAATGTATTTGTGAATAAACCACCAATACATTCTTTTCCTTTGCCCTTCAGCATTGAAGAGTTACAATACATTGTTTGTTTGATAGATATGGTAATTTCTCTAGGGTCTAATAGTTACAATTGAGTGAAAACATGTCAGTAAATTTTTGTTACGTAAATATGCACTTGGATATTATTATGCTAGTAATAACTTTTTGGACTTCATTGAAGACAAAACATTAAATTTTCAAGTATGACTGCTGTATACATTTTTTAACAACCTATAATGTAGTATGATAGCAAAACATATAATATATCATTAATTCAATTAAGCTATAATTTATATTTGTAACTGTTCAGGAGCGAATAAATAATTTTTGACAATCATATTAGTATGAAAGGTATAATATAAAAGTAAGGAATATTTAACATAAAATTGATCCAATTTCTTTATTTCAGGGAAAACAATCTCTCTGATAAAATAACCTTGGTGAAAGGTCGACTTGAAGACACTGTTTTACCATTAAATCAAGTTGACGTAGTTGTATCTGAATGGATGGGCTATTTTCTTCTATTTGAAGCTATGCTTGATAGTGTTATATATGCAAGAGATCATCATATGATCAAGGGTGGTCTACTTCTCCCCAATCGTTGCTCTATCAGTTTAGTTGGGCTTGCTGACACAGGTAATTTTTAATATCAAGCTTTTTTCAACTTGTTCATATATACCAACAATAAATTACTTACTTCAAAAGAATGTAATTTTTTAAATAAATATTTTAATGAATTAGATGAGATTTTTAATGACTATATAATCATTTAAATATTTGAAATTAGCCTAAATTAATGACTATGGCCAAAAGTCATATAAAATTTAAAAAATTGTCAATTCCTTATTACTGCTTTTTAGGTATATCCATTAGCATTTATAAAATATATTCATATTTACATTTTTTTAATGCAGTGAATAAATGTGTAAAATTGTACTGTACAAGTACAGATAAAAATGAAAAGTATTTTGATTTATTTTAATCATAAGCTGTGAAGCGGGGCAAAAGTAATGCTATCAAGGAAGGGAAGAATAAAAAAAAAATAAAATTTTGATAAATTCCAAATATTTATATATCTGTCGTTCTTACTATTGCTGATTTTTACTATTGAAGGAAAGAAAGTAGAATTTGGTGTGGCTTATTTATTTTGTAATCATGTTCTTAAATCCAAACTTCTACTTACTTTTCTTCTATTCTATTATTGAAGAGTTCTCTGATTTCCCAAAATATGATGCTAGATTATTATGTAAAACATCTTTTTCTTTGAGCAGTTCGCCATAAAGAATTGATTGGATTCTGGACAGATGTCTATGGCTATCGTATGAGCTGCCTTCAAAGGGAAGTTGTGCGAGAACCTACAGTGGAAGTTGTTCCTCAGCACATGCTTGTTACAACTGCAAGTGTTTTGACGCAGATAGATTTATATACATGTACTGTTGGAAATCTTGACTTCACATCAGAATTTAGCCTTCAAGTGATGCGAGATGAGTCACTCACTGCTCTTGTAGGATATTTTGATGTGTTTTTTGACCTACCTCAGACTGTACATTTTTCAACTGGTCCTCATGCTGCTCCTACACATTGGAAACAAACAGTGTTTTTTCTGGATGAGCCTATTTTTGTGAAACAAGGTTTGTGTTGTTTATTGTTGAAAAAATTGTGGTGTAATGTTTGTAATTTTTTTATTTATTAATTTTTTGTGTACATATTTCTTAGGTGACACTGTAACTGGAAAACTCATATGCCAACGCCACCAAACAGAAGTGCGATCATTGATTATTACTATTCTTTTAGCAGATAAAAAGTACAGGTATATTATGAGTTGATGCATTTCAGGTACTTAAAAAAAAATCAAAAACATTGCTATATAATTCGGCATGTATTTAACAAGCTGCATTAAATATATTGTATATTTTGAATATTGGTTGTTTAATTGTTTATTGATTGTGATTAATGCCTGGAAAATCATATATTGTATCCTTCAGAAGGTTTACATGAGAATATCCATCGTACAGTGTTTTGATAGTTGCAAAAGGGATGGACACAGATGGCACTCTGAAAGTTTCCCGAGTGGAAGGGAAGGAATTCTTTTTGTATATGCAGGGACAACAATGATTTTTCTAGTCTTATCAGGGTCTCCTAGTAATCTGGTTCAGATCGGTCAAAGGGTTTGTTATTTATATCTTCTTTATTGCAGACAGTTGTTCATTTGCCATGGAATGTGATAGATCTGTCTAGAGAGCACTTTGATTCGCGCAATGATTTTCTATGATTCTAAAGTTGGTGTAAGTGTTAAAAAATGTCTTGAACAGTTAAGTGCATTTGGTGATTCTTCCCCATCAAAATCAACTGTTTATGAATGGTATTTGGAATTTTTTCGGGGTAGAAAGTCACTAGTGGATGAGCCTTGCACACGCTGACCACTGACAGTGGCAACGGAAGAAAACATCTCCTTTATGCAGATGATATTGAAGGATGACCCATGCTCCACTTACCAGCAGACAGAGGAGTCCTTGGATGTAGGTTCCCCTTCAGTTTCACAAATTTTACATGAAAATGTTGGTGTTATGAAGGTCTGCAGTTGATGGATTCCATATTGTCTCCAAAACAAAAAGCAGGTCTGGTGAACTATTGTAAAAAAAAATGTTGCAAAGGTTTAAAAAAGGATACGCAAAGCAAATTTGACATTGTAATTGGGGATAAAACATGATTCTGCAGATTTTATCCCGAAACCAAACAGCAAGTGAAAATCTGGGTCTTGATCTGAAGAGAGTGCACCAACAAAGACCAAGAGATCATGAAACATTGGAAGAAAATGGTTTGTTCATTCTTTTCAGCCAGTGGTCCAGTAACAAAGATTTCTCTTGAGGACCAAAGGACACTGACAGCACACTGGTAAACAACTGTTTGCCTTTGAAAACTCAAGAGCATTCAGAAATGGCAACCAAAGATATGTACGTGGTCGGCTTCTCTATCATGACAGCTCGAAAAGACAAATACTTTGTATAAGGAAATCAGGCTAAACATCCTCCCTACAGTTCAGACTTGGCCTCCTGTGACTTCTTTTTGTTTCCAAAAGCTAAAGAAACAATCAGAGGATGCTGCTTTGAGACCCCAGAGCATGCATTTCTAACAGCTTCTGAAAGAACAATGGCATGCAGCATTTCAAAAACAGTGTCAGAGGATAGCCTGCTGTATAGATGCTGGGAGTGTTGGAGGGGAGACACCCAAAAACTGTAAAGGTAAGAACCAATTTTCTTTCTTTTAATCGTGCCTTTCCAGAAAGTTTCCGAGTACCCCTCGTATAGATTCATAATTTTTACAGTGGTGATGACAAAACAGATGGACATATTAACTCGTGTCTCGTTATTTTTTCACAATTAAAATTACTTTTATATTTCTTTAAGACATTTTAATGTTTTGCAAAAAAAATAGTACATATGCTAAAAATTGCAAAAAAATATTCACATTTTGAATGTATTTTATATTTATAATTATTTAAATTTTACCTTTGAAATGATGGTACCACTTGTATGTGGGCATTTGTAATTTGCAAGAACAGAGTCAACATGTTCCCAATTTAATAACAAAAATTCCTGTTAGAGAAAAATTGTTTAAAGTAAATAAAAATTACCTATGTGAGACAAAATTTCACATAATTCCTCATGTTTTTGAAAAATTGAACATGACATTATTTGTAGATCTATTTTTAATAATACACATTTCGTTAAGAAAAAAATGTTAATCGTAGGCAATACCACGAGCGCTTTGGAAATTGTCAATTAATTTCCCGGAAGGATGGGATTTATCTGAGAATTTCTAAAGCACGAGTGGTATTTAATAGGACTATTCCACGAGTGAAATTATGTCCAACAGATTTCCAAAATGCGCCAAATATTGAAAATAACTGAAATCTATGTTAAAATCAAAGATATTATATTATAGTACA
The DNA here is from genome assembly GCA_038098605.1 of Gryllus longicercus. Classification (NCBI taxonomy): domain Eukaryota; kingdom Metazoa; phylum Arthropoda; class Insecta; order Orthoptera; family Gryllidae; genus Gryllus; species Gryllus longicercus. The sequence continues at coordinate 3,179,448 of JAZDUA010000002.1, read as the reverse complement.
TACGCTATTTATTGGACATCGACGTAGTGATCGATGTATACCGCCTCCCAATCGTCTTCATAATTGTAGTTATAGGAACACCGATTGTTTTTTTTAAATGTCCCGGGGCTTCATGTAAAGTATCTCCCAAAATTAAAATATAATTCAAGGGGCCGCAACATCAGCCACATCGAAGTTTGGAGAAAATAGGCGGAACGGTTTATCCGCTAGCGTTGTTCACAGATGGCGAGACGTTTGGTCATTAATCCATTATTCGGTATCATGAACACAAAACATGGATTCTGGCCACGTGTTAGAGAGAAAGTTATGTAATGCTGCGCGAAAAATCAGCCCATGTTCGTCAGAAAACTTATTACAAGGGCCAAGGCCCTGGTATCGAAAAATTGAATAAATTCAGTTGCTACATGTAGAAATCCTCTAAGAAAAAGAAAAAATCCTCTAAGATGTGGTGTACCCAAAATCCATTGGGGGCCTTGATACCGAAAAATCGAATGACTGCAAAACGTGTCTGTCGCATAGAGGAGAGATACAACTAGAGTGCGCGTGAACCTACTGCGCAGGTTTCAACATGCGGTGGCCGCAAGTCACGTGACTTTGGGACACCGGTAGTTTGTCCTGCGTTGTATTGCGTGTACCTTTGCGTGCTGTTTGTTATTTCTGGTGCTACAGCGTAATTATTTGGGGGCCTACAAGTTTAGCTAGGATTATATGGAAATGTTTTTCAGCTGCATACGAAGCAAAGGCGGATTCAACAATAATCGTACTGCTAAGCAATTTGTTGGGGCTTACAAGCGATTACTGGTGCATCACCAGATTTCTTCTTCTGCCTTTGCAAATTGTGTTCCACAGGATGAAACAACTATATTAAATGTTGGTTCACGCCAGTATGCAAGTGTGTCACAAGTGAATGATCCTTAACTGTGCATTGAGGTGCCAATTGACTATATGTACTTGCCATCAGTAGACAATCTTCAAACTAGATTGTCTCCCTATGTTGTGGACATTGTAAAGTATATTAGAGGACTTGTAGTAAAAAAATGGAAATTTCACTTGCTTGTGTTGACTGTAAGATAGTTCTTTGCCGGACTGATAGTGACGAAGAATCATATTCCTTCATTCAGAGGAAGGATGATCATGGGCTGAAATACCCTTCTGCTGATGTTCTGCAAAATAACAGAAGTAGAAGTAAGAATACTTCAAGGGTGAGGTGACAGTTTTCAAAGGGCAACTGACACTACAATTGTAAATAGATGTTTGAGAGAATTTGTAAATAATTCCGTTTTTTGTAATTTAACTTATCATATTATTGGTTAAGAGGCCATGCTGAATCGTAGGATGTATTAGATTAAGGCAATATTATTTAAATGTATTGAAATTAGATTAAAACATATAGGAAGAGAAAAGACTGAAATTTACCAGAAAAATAGAATTAAATCAGTTAATTATTTTATTTAGAGGGCCCTAATGTGTATGTATTTATAGGTGTTAGTAATTATAGTGTGAATTAGTATTTATAGGTGTCACATACAGTATTTGATGTTTTTGACTAAATAAATCAAAATATATATCAAAATAAAAGTTTGTTTCCCCCCTCTACAAATCCTTGAAATATTTTGATAACTTGCTGGTATATGTCTGAGGTGGATTATCAATAGCAGAATGTCTAGCATTGATTAGTGACAGAATCTTGGATTAATGCCTCCCATGGAGTTAATTTATTTTACAATTTTTTTAAAATTTATTTTCCTGTGTAATAGAACTTGTATAATATACAACAGGTGTAGTGGGGTACGCGGTTGAGAGTGACTAGTTGGACAAAAATCGGAATTTTCATGCACTTAATTAAATAGAGCAGAATAACTTAAAGTAACTTTTCTGCTACAAGCAACAATTTTAGGTCTGTGTAATAAATGTGAAAATAACGCTAGAGTGAAGCATGTTAGATACTTATTGAAGTTAGTCCGAGACGGGTGTATAACAGATGCCTCCCAGCTATCCCAAAGTCGCGTGACTCAGGCGCGAGAGATGTTGATACCCGGCCGGGCCTTCTGCGCACTCTAGTATATCTCTACTCTATGGTCTGTCGGTCCGTTTGTGAACAACGCTAGCGGCTAAACCGTTCAGCTGTTTTTCTCCAAAATTGTTATTCCCCAATAGATCAGGCTGGCGTGACCCCTTGAATTTTAATCCGATATTTAATTTTGGGGGTTCTTTGCATGCAGCCCCTGGGATATTTTCATAATTGTCAAAAAATGGCTCCATAGATTTTGATTACATTTTGTTGTCAAAAACTTTGTGTGAAGAACTTTCAAGAGAATGGTGCAAATCTCATTTTCTTTAAAATCTCTGATTTTTCGAATATTGCAAAAAATTTTAATTTTTTGCTGCGTCTTCCTTCAACTACAATTATGAAGGTATTTTTTTTCTTTTTGAATTATTTTCGTAAGTTTGCGTGAAATACGGGCGAGATAGTATGTGCTGTTTTAGCACCACTGGTTAATTTTGTTAATCATTTTTTCCTCAGAAACGGCTCCATTGTTTTCGATAGTGTGATGGACGTTTAAGAGAATGTTATATGTCTCATGTTCGTTGAAAACTGTTTTTTTTTATTATTGAAAAAAAATCAAAATTTTTTCGGCGACTTCCTACAACTACAATTACGAAGATAAACACTTTTTTATATGAAATGTGTTCATGAAAAATATCTAAAAATAATGTCATGTTGAATTTTTCAAAAACATGAGTAGTTTGCTTTACATTTTGTCTAACAGAGGCAATTTTTATTTGCTTTAAACCATTTTCTTAAACAGTAGTTTTAAAAAAAATTAAATTGGGACCTTAAATAGCGTAAAGGATTTTTTATGAGAATGATGCATCTCATGTTCGTTAAAATGCGTAATTTTCCTTAAGTGTAAAGAAATTTCGTCGTCTTCCTACAACTACAATTGAGAAGATATATTTTTTTCTTAATGAAATGTGTTCATCAAAAAATCTTTAATTAAAGTCTCGTTGAATTTTTCGAAAATATAAAAATAAGTAATATGGCGTTAAACCGAGTCGCCCGCTCCGAATATTGAGCGCTTCGTGAACGTAATACAAAGTGATTACAGGCAGTTGTGTGATACGTAAGTTAGAATTTGTAAATTATTTCTATTTCTTTGTTCGTTTCTGATATTCAAGCTCTTGTTTTCAAATTACTCGTTTAGAAATTATTTAAATTTTTTTATGCTATGACTGTCTTTATTATTAATAATTATGCGTGTATGGTTCTTTATATAATTTTACAGCCAACTTTTTCCTATGATAATAACAAAAACTAACAACAAATTCAGTCGCGACTCCAAGTCCAAAAGAGATTGAAAGATGATGTCAAAGACATCAGGAAAATGATTAAAAATTGGGAAAAATTAAAAAAGATAGTTGAGCAGGCCAAGACTTTAATTTGAAGATCGTAGAGCCTTACAAGAAGAAGAAGATAAGGGATAATCAGTGTATACAGAGACGAATAAGAATTTTAAAAAAACATTAAAAATATAGAGTACTTGATGAAGGGAACAAGGCATGTTCCTAAAACGTCGTGTAATAAAATATTTAAAAAGTTATTTTAATTTCTTACGAAAAAATTGACTGTCTAAAAATGTATAACGTACCATACATGCAAAAAAAACCTATTTAAAATATATGAAAGAAAAATTGGTAGCCTTCAGAGAATGTCAAATGTGGAATGCAACAATGGCATTCCGCGTCGCGACTCGCGTATTAGGTCTCAATGTTGAGACATGATTTAGTTGTATGAAAAGCAGTTATAATTGTGAAATTTGTGTTGATGTTTGCTTCAAAGACTTTTGTTTTCGCAACAAATGTTCTACGGTTTGTAATGATTTTTACAAAAATGAATTTAATGAATGTGTTAATTCTGAGAGAATTTGTTGTATAAATAGTATTAAGGCCATTCACATTGCAAACAAACAAAACATATCGTTAACATAAAAGAACTACGTCCATAAGCGGACTCGTTCACACTGCATTCGCATTAGTATAACACGTAACTTAAAAGTTTACAAGCTTCTGTGCATGTGGTTAAGAAAGACAGAATTAATAAACTAATTACAGTTCGTTAACTCGGGGGGGGGGGCTTGCGCTTCGCATTCGACTTCAGCCAATGAGCTTCAGATACCACTTTGCGTCTCAAAATTAGCGGGAATTGTAAATGCAGCCAGATACCAAAATTATCACCTCGTTACAAGATTTTGCAAGAGATTTATGAAGAATTTCTTTTAAATACTGCATCTTGTACCCCGTCATCGTGTCATTTTTGAAAAGTGGCCCTTCCACTTTCAAAATGTTTCTCAACACTACTCCATGCAACATGGCGGTCAGTGTCTGGTCGGGCTTTTCAAACGAAATGCCCATGCAGTGGTCAGGTGGTTCGTTATGCAAATTGGTGTTGCGCAGAATGAGCAAAAATTAGTGCGCCGGGGGAACTCGCTCATGTATTTCCACCATGCGTTAACTCAAAATCGAGTATTAAAATAGGATCGAAGTCGATAGATGAACTCGCAGTTTTATCCTCTTTCATTTCATATCAGGCTAATATTTACGAAAAATTGATAGTTTTGAGTTATATTGAGGTAAAGTGGGATACTTTCCGTTTTTCATGTGGTTCGCTTACATCACCAAATTTAGCAGTGCTCTTACGGCTAAACCGTCAATTGGAGAGAAAAGTCGTAATGACATTAAATGTAGGTAATGTTACATTTTTATTTTTCATAAAAAACTCTCTCGCTCGCTCTCTCTCGCTCGCTCTCTCTCTCTCTCCTCACTCGCTCTCTCCTCTCCTCTCTCTCTCGTTACCGAAAAAAAATTGAAGTTTTACAATTTACGAAAACTCAGGTGTTTTATTGAAAATGAAACCTACATCATTATTTTAAGCATTTTTTAAACCTATCAGAGTTCAAAATTTCATTTAAAGAATTGGTACCGTTTTTGTGAAAAAATATATTAAAAAATAATAACATTGCCTACATTTCATGCAAAATTGTGCAAAAACTACCCTACTTTTGTACATAACCATTTTTCAAAATCTGTCTTTAGAGAACAGAATTCATTAAGGAAAAAATATATCTCTAATATTTGAGTTCTAGAAGGGATTCAATAAAAAATTAAGTTTTGCAATTTTCGAAGAATCAGGGATTTCAACGAAAAGGGCCTCTCTTAAGCAATTTTTTTGATACTCGATAACAAAATTTAATAAAAAGATGTGGATTTTTGTGTTGGAAAATGTTTCAGAGGATTTGCCTGGCCCAAAAAATTGAAAAATGCATTTTTTTTGTAGATTCGTTTGTGTATCGTTTGACCACCCTTTAGAAAAAAATTACCAGCTATGTTTCAAAAATTAACAAACTTTTTCTCGCCATTTCTCAAAATTACCAAATTAGCATCAAATAAATACAAATTTCAAAACTTGTAATTTTTCGTTTGTTTCTTCTCCTCCTAATGACCCCTTACACGCCTTCAGACCAGGTTTATCACTAACTGATCAACGATAATGTTTCAAAGAAGTGTGTCGCTGGCCTGAAAAAATTGGAAAATGCTTTTTTTTTGTAAATTCGTTTGACCACTTTTGTCCACCCTTTAAAACATTTTACCATCTACGGTTAAAAAATTGTTAACTAAAAAAGGGTTTTGTCCGCCGTTTCCCAAAATCGACAAAGTAGCAACAAATAAATAGAAATATCAAAACCTTCATTTTGCATTAGTTGGTCCATCGTGTGAGGTCGTTTGACCACCATTTAAAAAATGTTTACCAACTACCCTCAAAAAATTATTGGTAAACATCTTTATCCCATCTTTTAATTTTTGCGAACGTACCAAAGAAACACATAGGAATTTCAAAACATAATTTCGAAAATTGCAATAAAACGTTTATGGTGCAATTTTTTTTACACAAAAATACCAAGAAACACTTTGAAATTACGAATATTCTCATTACCCTTCGCATGTCCATCGTTTAGAGAATTTAACAGTTACGGTATGAAACTATTGGGGAAAACCGTTTAATGCATATTTTAGATTTTGCCAAAATATCAAAAATACATTGGAAATTTTAAAAAAAATGTATTCGTTTGCCCATTAGTTGGGGATGTTTGTCTACTCTTTAGAAAATGTTTACCAGCAACTGTTATAAAATAATTGGCAAAAACATTTATCCCGCCATTTTTTAAATTTTGATAAAATACCGAAAAACGCAGCAGTGCCTTATTGGCTGGAATGAGAATAGTTTTCTTCACTATGACGATAGAATATTTGTGTCAGCCCCTTCTTCCTTGAAAAATTTAGTTTCTTCCGACAAAATTGTCACCGTATTCCCAATTTCATTCTACCATGTGTAACTTAAGATATCACTCCCCGACATCTCGTAGTGACTTAAAAAAAAATTCAAAATCGTATTCATTTCATTTCCTTTAAGGTGGTTAGAGCGAGATTAGTGTTATGTTTAACATGCCTTTTTTATTGTATTAATCGAAAGATGAGAGGTTCTTCTATGTTCTGGTAGAGTTTGAATTGATTTCACCGTCCAGTTTTATCGTAACGAGACCGTAAAGTTTGCTGTTTTAACATGGGCTCTTATGGGGACCTGAGAGATCTGACATGAAATTTTAAAATTGTGAGAAAATTAACTGTTGAACATGCTTTTAAAAACTTTTCTTTTGGTACCTAGCATCTCGAAGAATCAACATGCGCAATTTGAAAGAAATCTACCGTTTCAGATGGGAGAATTTTGCAAAATTATGAGCCTAAATCAGTCCAAAGGGAGAGGTTCGCGCGCTTTCTAGAGGGTCGGGACATTGACGCGCATCTCGGCAACACCGCGCACTCAACGCGCTTCATTCAAATCGAGTGACAAGACCTTGCAAGAGTTCGTACATTCCTCTGGATCTTCTGTGATCAATTATAATATCATCACTCCTGGAGAACATTGCGTTTGATGGTAACCAGATATTCAGAAAACTGGAATTTTATGGATATAACGATTAGTGCGATCTGAATGAAATTTTAATTCAATTAATATTCCCAATGACTCACTTTGATACTACTCTCTGAGAAAATGGGTGATCTTGAGAGTTTATAGAATTTTTTAAACATTCAGTACAGTACGAGTTCGTATTATTATTTTGTTTTGTGCCGTACGTTAGTTTCTTGCTCCTGATCAATAATTATTTATTCAGTTATTCGAAAATTATTCATATTCTGTTTTTTTATGGTGGAGTTACACAGTGGATTGTCATTGTCTTGTGCGCCACAGATGCTTACACAGAACTCAAAGCAACAATCTTTATCATAGATCAGCACCTCAAACGGTATTGCTACTGAGTGGGCATTCAATTCAGAAGAAATAGACTTTGCAGTGGCTTCAAATGTGTTGCACTGATAAAATACTGTTTTTCTGGTGTTAATAAAATTCTAGGGTTTTGCTGGGGTTAAATAAAAACATTTTATGAAATGTTATGGTAACCATTCAATGTATAGGTGAATGCAGAGCTGGATTTCCTCCTAGCAAAATTAGGCTTGGACTCCCATCCTCGTGCCCGTTTTTTAAAAATCAATATTAAAAACTTCATAAAATGTTTTTATTTGAAGGAGCATTAATCAAATAGTTTACTGAACAACGTTTGATTTTAAAAATAAATTGAATGGATGCATGTATTTGTAAATGATAAATTTAAAAGCAATTTCTACTTTGAAAGCAATTTGTTAATCTGTATTGGAACAATGATTTATTCTATCATAATTAGTGTTTTTTTAGATTTATTCATAATTAGTTTTAAAGATTTTTCTGAATAAGTGCCCAGTATAGGATTGTGCTTGAGGGCCTATAATATTTAAATCCGCTTGGGCAAATTTAATAATTACATTTATAATTAATAATTACATTTTATTGAAATTGTAAGAGGAATGATATATCCAGCCTTTGGTAGTTTTAGTATTTTAATAGAAACTCCTTTTCTCTTCAGCACTATATTTTATGTAATTGTTTGCATTTCCTGGACAATAATAATGCATTTTGAATGGTTCTCATCTTATTTTCAAAACATTTAAACCTTTTTTTCATTTTGAGTGCAACATCAAGACAAACAATTACAAAAGACTATGCCACTTAGAAATTTCTTTTGAAGGTTTTTCTCCAACAATGGTATAATTTTATTATTGAAGGTCTCAATAATACAGATCTCAGAATTATCTGATGCAGTATTTTCATATTATCAACTTTAACTTGGTGTGTACTTTACACAATAATCTGCATCTAAATCAATATCATAGCATGATATAAAATTATGCTGAAAACCAGCAAATAGTTTCTATGAATTATATAACCGCACTGCTGTAAATAATACGGCTTATTGCAATTCCTAAAATAGTTCTAAAATTTCAATCAAAACTATTAAAACATTAAAAATTGATCATGAAGTTTAATTAACTAAGCAAAAATAAAATAGGGCAATAACAGAAATAGGGGGGAAAACAAAATATATTGTGATAAGAGGGATAATAAGGAGCAGCAGAAGTCAATGATTACGATGTCTGTCAAGTTAAATATAAAGCTGTATACAATGTTGGAGAGATCCACACTGTTGATCTTGTTGTCAAGCAATCGAATAATCTAAGGTTTGACCTACCATTGGTTCAGGTAATTCAAGAAATAAAAATTAGAGAGAAACAAACTTTGAAAACATTTTATTACGTAATTTTTCTCGTAATAATGGGGGAATTATTTTGTTTTATCTCAAATTCCGCCTTGGAAATGAATTTTCCGCCAATTCGCTTAGATTGTGATATTTACCGCGTGTCGACCAGGCAACGAACAGTATTCATAGTGATTCAAAACAACGAAACTTTGTAGAAGCATGAGCTCTGAGCAGTCATGCCACTCTCAAAAACATTACGGTGTTGCCGAATTTATTATAGTCTTTTTGCCCCACTCACACATGGAAAAGTTTGTCATTATTAGCGATCACTGTACCAAAATATATAGATATGTGTCTATAATGTTACTTTTTATGATTTTACACGTACTTATTGTGTAATAGTTATTTTTTATGTTCAACCTTATGCTTCAATTTTTCAGTCCGTGGCCACGCGATATGTTGGTACTAGTGAAGAAATTAGTCAACGGTAGCTCTTTATGTGGTATTAAAATATTTTTATTTTACATCTATTAAACTAAATTTATTTGAATAATTAAATGAAACTCAGCAGAAAAGTCCCTATTTGGTTTATGTAGGTCCCACAATACCCACTTATCTCGCAAATGATTATTTTTGAACATAATATGGACTCTCTGTCTACTAGGAAATATCTCGCTCTAACCACCTTAAAACAAAAATGAACTGGTGCCACGCACTGTTGCCAGATGTGTTTAGAGGGATTCCACCATGTTTGTTTCAGTTTCCGCCGAAAATCCGTTGACCTGGTTTTAAATTTTCGTCAAAGTTTTCCTCTTTCGTCTGAGTTTTCCTCAAAGGAATACTTAACCATGAAGTTAAAATAAATGTAGGTGGGGTTAACGTTTAAATTCTTTAAATGTATAGAAAAGTTATGTGTTTGTTGTTAAAGTTTCACGCGCATGTGTTTTCTGTCGAGCCTAAGTGTCCTAAGTTTGGTACATAAAGGGCTACAAAATCTTAGTCGCATGTGTCCTCTTACCATTTCGGAGAAAGTCGCTGTAAAATTCGATACTTTGTATTTGTATTTTTGATAATATATTTAATCATTTTTAATTAACATTATCGCTACATCACCCCCTGTCTGAATTTTATAAATATCTTTTTACTGCTATTCTAATGATATTAGACTGAATCTTCATTTTCAATTCAATTAATTAATCCATCGGATGGCGTTTTCAGAAAGATTATTTGAAAACGCAAAAAATAAAGAATTTTAAATTAATTTCATTTGATATAGAAATACTGTAAAAATAATTTTAAATTGAATTTATAATGCTTTTCAACTAAATTAATCTAAAAATTAAAAGCAAAATCATATAAAAAAGAAACGTAATGTCCCTCCTGTTGTTAAAACTTCTTGTATGCTTTTAATCTTAAAAAATGTAACGAAATTAATGCCGTATTCGGTAAGAATTCAGAAAAAATATTAATAAAGGATGCACTTATGTTAACTGAATTGTCTGTCCTTTATTAATATTGTAATGAATTTTACATCACCTGCCGGAATTCGCTGCGCGCGGATTGCGTCATCTGCCGGCGGCCCCCCTTCCTCCCGAACTGGACGGTTCCGGACTATTCGCGAGTCAGGTGGTCGCGTGGAAAGGTGGAGCAAGTGTTGGTTGGGTCGAGACGAGCGCCGGCCAGGTATAAATGTGTCGCTGCCGGCGGCCGCGAGTCAGTGTAAATATGTCAGTGTAAGTAGTAGTCGGAAGTAAGCAGCCGCGAGTCAGTTAGTGTATGTAATCAGTCAAGTAGTAAACAGTCAGTCCGTTAGTGTGCCTGAAGTGGAAGCTGTGCTGTAAAGTGTGCATTGCGGTGAACAGCAGTCTGCAGTGGAAGCTGAACTGTGAAGTGTGCATCGCGGTAAACAGCAATGCAGTAGACCCTGGTCTGCGCAGTGAATTGTGGTCTGTGCTGAGAATTGTGGTCTGCGCCGTAAATTGTGGTCAGCGCAGTGGACCATGGACAGTGCTTCGGACTGCAATAGTATAGAAGAAGTAAACAGTGTAAATAAATAATTAGAAGAAGTGGACTGTGTAAATAAATTATCAGAAGAAGTGAACGGTGTAAATAAATAATCAAGAGAAAGGAGTCGTGTGTAAGGAAAATAATCTAGTGGAGAACGCAAAGGCTGTGTAAAATAAATTTTCTCCTCGTATTCATTGTGTACTTGTACCTGTGAATTCTGTCTCATTGTTGGGACATGATATAGCTCTACGAAATGCAGTCGAACTGTCGAATTTCTGTTGATATTTTTTGAAAATATTTGATTTTTGCGCCTAATGTTCTAGAATTTATAATGAATTTTACAAAAAATGTTAATTAGGATGTTAATTAGGATAGAAATTACCGTAGAATTGAATGACGTAACAGTAACTAAAGGCGAGACAGTATGTGCTGTTTAAGAAACAGAAGTTATTTCTCGTAACACAGTTGTGTGTTCCAAGAACCGACTCAATTATGTAAGGAAATGGTACGAGTGGCATTTTCCCTCTGAAAACGATATAGTAAGGTCCTCTCCCAATTAAGATGTAGCAAAATGGATGTTCCTTTATTTGTTTACGGAGAGTTCTAGGCAAGGTGCCAAATATAGTGGTAAAATTATTTTTTCAATAATTTTAGAACCGTAGCTGGTAAACATTTTTAACGGCTCGGCAAACATTGTGAAATGTGAGATTGTGAGAAAATCGAATGCAAATAAAAAATTTCAATTGCTAACCGAAATTTCAATAAGTTTTTTTTGGTATTTTGGCGATTGTAAAAAGAAAAGGTAGGATAAAAGTTTCTTGACAGTAATTTGAGAACCATGTCTGGTAAATATTTTCTAAAGGGTAGACAAACATATCCAAATGAAAGTTTTGGAAATTCCAATATTCTCAGGTATTTTGGTGAATTTAAAAAAATGCAGAATAAAAGTTTTTTCCAATAATTTTTAATTGTAGCTAATCAATTGATAAATGATGGGCAAACGCCCCCAAACAATGGAGAAAACAATGCAAATTTTCGTAATTTCAATGTGTTTCCCTGTATTTTGACGTTTTAAACAAAATAGCGAGATACATGTATTTGACCAATAATGTTTGAACTGTAGTTGGTAAATATTTTCTAAATGGTGGACAAACGAATTAAATTACAATTTATTTGAAATTCCTTGTTTTGGTATTTTCTAAAATTAAAAATATGGCGGGATAAACGTTTTCTGACAATAAATTTTGGTCCGTAGGTAGTAAATATGTTCTAAATGTTCGGCAAACGTCCTCACACGACGAAACAACGAATACAAATTAAAAGTTTTGACATTTCTATTTGTTTGTTGCTAATTTGACGATTTGGAATATAGCAGAAAAAATGTTTCTCAATTTTTGAACCGTAACTGGTAAACATTTTCTAAAAGGTGAGCAAAAGAGGCAAACGATGGACAAACGAATCCACAAAATAAATTGCATTTTCCGTTTTTTCGGGCCAGGTTCACTCTTTTTTAAAACATTATTACGGTTGTTCCGTTAGTGTGGTGTCATTAGGTAAGGTAAGGTGTCATTAGGAGAAGTAGAAACGAACGAAAAATTAAAAGTTTTGAACTTTTTATTTATTTGTGGCTAATTTGGCGGTTTTGAGAAATGATAGGAAAAAAGTTTTTTGTCAATAATTTTTTAATCATAGCTGGTAAAAAGTTTCCAAAGGACAGGGTCAAACGATGGACGATCTCAAAACATTTACATTTTTCGGGCCAGGTTTATGCTTTCTGGGTGTAGTGGAATACGTTTTTCGGCAATATCTGCTATGGCGCGTCCGAGTTAAAGAATGAAGTACGATTTCTTACGGCAACAGTGATGCCAAACTGTTGTATCCTTGATTGTTATTGAATTGCTAAAGGTATAGAAAAACACTGCAACATCCGATTCATTTCATGGTTTTATTTGAACTAAAATTAAACTGTACTAGTTGCGTCAGGTAGAAAAACAAACTAGCATCACCGTTATAATAGTCAATGCTCAGCTCCGAGAGATGGCACCACTGTGCCCCAATAAATTTGAAGAGTGATGCTATTGCGTGTCCACATGTTTTTGTTATGACAGTTCTCCCATGCGTATTTGAAAATGTAACAAATTTTAAGCATGAAGTCGTTGAGTGGTCTTGTAGATCAACGTAGTCTGGTCCGGGCGTTGGCCTCGTTCAATCAGTGGTTCTCCTTCTTCAATTATTCTTGGTGTGTCTATGTCAACTGGGATTTGTGGTGATCTACGAGCAGTTCTTCATTACTCTGGTTCAATGGAATCTCCCAAATCTCCGAAGTCAACTTGATGTTTTTGATTATCAAGATTCGGCGCAAACCTTACTTTTTTCTTTGGCATTTCTGCTAAATTCGATTCTAGAGTTTCGGTTAATCGTAGTTGGTCTATATACCGTTTGAAGATGTAACCGTCATCTAATTTCATTAGATAATGCAATTGTCCAATTTTTTGATAATTACTCCGAACTTCCGTTGGTTTTTATTGGCAGTGTAGTAGTGCTCTCGTACGCGTTCTCCCACACTTAATTGACGTGTCATCTTTATTGATGTTTCAGTGTTCGGAAATTTGATGGGTTTCAGTGCATCTAGTTCAATGCGAATGTTGCGGTTTAGATACTGTTCACCAGGGGTTCTCTGGTTGTTTAAAGGAGTCGCTCTGTACCTGAAAAAAATTTCCCTAACTTTCTTTCGCATTGAAAGTGGTTCTTTGATCATTGTTGCTAATAGTTTTTTCAATGTTTGCACATTCCTTTCTGCTAATCCATTCGTTGCAGGGTGTCCTGGCGCGATGAACTTGCAAAAAATGCCTGATGTTTTGCACAAGTGTTGAAAATTTTCGCTGGAGAATATTGTAGCATTATCTGCAACTATTACTTCTGAAAATCCGTGTCTTGATAACATTTCTTGGAATAATTCGATGGTTGATGCTGCAGATGGCGCTGACAAGCATTGTTCAATTTCTGCCCATTTCGATTTTGCATCAATGGCAACTAAAAAATGATGTGCATAATCGATGTGAATATGCTGCCAATTTTCTTCTGGTTCGTGCCATGGGTGTAGAGGAGCTTTTGCTGGACTGTTTTTCAGTTTTGCACATTCAGAACATGCTCGAACGATATGTTCGATATCTTTGTCTATGAGATCGATGAAGTTCCTCCAAGACAGCAGCTTGTAGGTTTGATGGTACCACGACGCGTTGACCTCTTAAAAGTATGCCGTTGTCTATGGAAATTCTACATCAGTTGTTTCGTCTTCTTGTTCTCGGAGGATGCCAGAAAGTTGATGATCAGCTTCGGTCTCTTTTTGAATTGATTCGAATGTGATTTGCTGATTGTAAATTATGTTGATGGTTTCTTCATGTAGAAAATGGACTTCTTCGTTGAAAGCTGTTTCTGTGTGTGGTTTAAGTTCTTCATTCAGTGGTATCCGCGATAAACAGTCAGCATTGGTATTCTCAGATCCTCTTCTGAATATAGCTTTATAATCGAATCCTGATAGAAAAGCTGCGTAACGTTGTAGACGGGCTGAAGTCATCCGTGGCAATTTTGCATGTTGATGGAAAATCCTAGATAGAGGTTGATTGTTTGTGACAAGTTGAAATTGACGTTCGAATAAATATGAAAAAGTGTGTCAGTTCCAAAAGCAAATGCTAGAGCTTCTCTCTCCAGTTCAGAGTAATTTTGTTCTGCTGGGGTTAGTGAGCGAGATTCAAATGCTATTGTTTTTTCCTGATTATTGATAATGTGTGATAAGACTGCTCCTATACCTGTAAGACTTGCATCACAAGCGAGTCCTACAGGTACTTGCAATTCGGGATTGAATGGCATGACTACACAATCGCTTATGATTTCCCGTTTCAAGCGAATAAAAGCTGCCTCACATTACGTTGTCCATTTGAAAATCGTATTTTCCTTCAGCAAATTCCGCAGTGGTGCAGTAATTGTTGAAGCGTTTGGAATAAATCTGCTACAAAATGTATTTAATTCTAAAAAGGTTTTTGTTTCATCTTTTGATTTTGGTTTTGGCATTTGTGTGACGGCTTTGATTTTTTCTGATGACTTCGAAATTTTATTGTATTTGATGACGTGTCCTAGAAACTCGATGCGTTGTTGAAAATATGAGAATTTTCGGCGATTCTAATGTAGATCATATTTCCTCAGCTGTTCAAGGCACAAGATCATGTTAGTCTCACATTCTTCTTTTGTTGACCATGTACAATAATGTCGAAATATTTTTCAGTCTTCGGGATGTTTATCAAAATTTGGTTGATAATCCGATTAAATTCTGATGGCGCTGTTTTGATACCAAAGGAGAGGCGATTCATTCTGTAAGTCCCGCGATGTGTTTTATATTGTTTGAATTTTACTCGATTGTTCATCCACTGGAATATTGTAGATACGCTTTATACAGGTCCAATCGGCAAAAGTAGCGGGAATCATGGAGACTATTCAAAATGTCGATTTTTCGAATGGGGCAATGTGCGTCCATAAGTTGCTCGTTCACACCA
Source organism: Gryllus longicercus (assembly GCA_038098605.1). Lineage (NCBI taxonomy): Eukaryota > Metazoa > Arthropoda > Insecta > Orthoptera > Gryllidae > Gryllus > Gryllus longicercus. The sequence goes on along the minus strand of JAZDUA010000002.1, from coordinate 3,164,204 downwards.
ACTTTGTAATCGACACACTGTCAAACTCCTCCATCAGCTTTTGGAATGACAAGTGGAGTTCCCCAGTCGCTGATTTCAGTTTTTGTAATTATCCCTACTTCTTCGAGTGAATCCAGCTCCTTCTCGACTCGACTGAACAGTGAATACGGGATTTCTCTTTCACGGCGAAAACTTGGTTTGGCTTTCTCTCGAAATTTTAATGCCACATTGAAATTTGGTACGCGTCCAATCTTTTCTTCTAACATGTCTGAAAATTGTGTCGTAATTTCATTGGTTTCATCGATTTACTTACAGCATTTGTTTCGGTTGATACTTGGCTTTGTTGATCGAGTTCTTGTAAATTGATGTTTAATTTTCTGATCCAAACTCAGCCTAAAAGAGCGTCGTATTCTTCCGGAACAATGTAGATTTCATCTTGGATGTTTTCCCGTTGAATTCGACTTTGACATTAATTTTACCATCTGGAACAAAGACATCATGCGTGTACGATCGGAATCGCAGAGGTTGGCTCAAGTGCGACATTGAATTTGAAATCGGCAAACTTGTTTCAAGGCAACATCGTGTGACCGGCACTTGAATCAACTTCGAATTTGATTAATTGTCCTTCACCTTTAACCTGGGCGTAATAGCGTTCGAAATTATCGTTTGGGGGTTGATTTTGGTAATGTCAACAATTTGAAATCCCATTCTCTTTGGGTATCGTATCCAGTTGAGTTGAATTAGCCGGTTCTTCCTGTACAGAATGAGTTTGTTTCGATTTTCGATCTAATGGGTAGTCTGAATAAAAATGAGAAAGTACTCCAGAGTAATTGCTTACGAGTACAAGTAGAAACTACTACTTCTCATAAGCAATAGCTTATTTTCATATGAATAAAAAGTTTCGTGAAACTTGGAGTATTTACTTCTCTCTGTAAGTAATTGCTCAGCACTAGTCTGCTGCGATTGGTCGACTTTCGAAACTCTGGGGTTTTGACGAAGCTGACCGTGTTTCTATTATAGTACGTGTTAGTATGGCATTAGCAGGGCCGGATTTACCTACAAGCAAAACAAGCAGTTGCTTGGGGGCCCCCATTCATCAGGGGCCCCGCGTTTCGGAAAAATACGCATACCATATTTTTTTATCTGTGAAATAATTGTTAATCAAGTAGTCTACTGTGTAACAAAATGTACAATTTCAAAACATTTTTTAAAAATATTTATTACATGTTAAATTAGTCTAATATTAACTATACTTTATTTCCTTTACTTATAACTGAATATATAAATTTTTTATGTAAACCTCAAAATTTGCAGTGAAGAGTAGAAAAAAATTATGTAAAATGTATTTAATGTAAAAAAATGTAACACAAGTAAAAATTTCTATAAAAAAATATCAGTTTTCATTTGTATATGTACAGAAAGTACTTGTACTATAATACATTTTTTATTTAATAAAGATGGAGCTATTTTTTCGGAGGGGGGGGGGCAACACAATTTTGTGCTTGGGGCCCCGCACTACTTAAATCCGGCCCTGGGCATTAGTTGTGATAGTTGAGCTGAGTTGAGCTTCGAATTTTTAAATATGAGTGATTGAGAGCGATCGGTTGAGGAGGGCCCCCAATCAGCAAGCCTTCGTTAGCATTTTGAAGGATCACAGGGTTTTATTTGAAAAATCCCGATTGCCTTCATCAAGGCGGAAGGCCGAGGCACTTACTGAAGCAGCGGAGAAATACCGAGCGAGGTTTGGAAAATAAATAATCACTTGACAACTATCAAAGAAAATTTTTAATGTAAAGACTAGAGTTAAGAAAAAACAGACGTGTTGCAGACCGGCAACAGAAAAATTAAGCTGAAGGAGTGGGAAAAAGATTACCTTAAACTGATCAATGGAGATACTAATCTAACTGTAACCCGAATCGAAGGTAAGAATAATATACTTCTATTTATTCATTCTTTTATTATTTATAGAATACAATTAATTATTGCAATTGCATTTCAATTAGTAAACTACGAGTGAATTAAAAATACGTAATTTATACTTTTTCAGGAGCAATAGAAGCTGATGTTGCTTCAGTTAGTGATGATGGTGGTGAAGATTTTACAAGTACATTACAAGAAAATGGTGCATCAATAAGTGCTAGTTTGATTTTCGAAAATGGAACTAGTATGTACGAAGATGTTGCGCTTGTGAAAAGAAAAAGAAATGTGAACTAACTCTCGAATGCCGAATTGCAAAAATTGTTATATACTCAGCAGTTGGAAGTTTTTCTATTTAAAAAAAGGAAATTGCAGTGGAAATTGGATCAGATTAATTAAGTGTGTAAATAATTTATGAATAAATGTGAATGATCTGAATAATGTTAATTTTTTCTCTTGACTTTTAAATCTAATTCTTGCCATTTCAACCTACCTCTGCTGTCCCTTTTGTCTCTAGTGTTATTCATGTCCATCTCGGATTTGCTCTTACTCGGCCTCTTTATAGATTTAGAACCAATATTCATTTTGTAGTTTTTTTTTCTAAATTGGTTTGAAGGTCCTTTTAATTCTTAGGCAAACATTCATACAATTTTTAGACCTTACGCTGTCTTAAAATTATTCAATGAGAATAAAATTTTCTTTCAAAACAATATTTGACATAACTTGTTATTTATTTATAACACAATTACATTTTATTGCTACTGGTAAGTAATTACATTTTCATTCGTTAGATTATAATAATTGACTATTTTAGGAATCATTTCTGTTGGGATGCCTAAAGCCAGTTTTCTGAGCATCTAATATTGTCACAATGTCATTGGTGCAGGATTATATGAAGAAGCAATTATACCTGTAAAAATAAATACACAAGATATTTATCGGCTCAAAATTGCAAAGATTGTACTATTTTAGCAAGTAAATATTGTAAAGTAAGAAAAATTGAGTGGAAAAATTCCCATATTAATTCATAGATGATTTGTGATTAATACATTCTGGTCTTGGAACATAAAAATGACACATGTTCGAAATTACTTACTCTTCTCATTCCATGAATAATTTTTGCTATTTCATTTCTTCTCTGCTGTCTTCTTTGTCTTACATTTGGTTTATTTACACCATCATCATGGATTAGTTCTTCTTCGTCCTCTTGTTCTCCAGGTTTAGGAAAATCTTCATCTTGCAAGTATTTTGCTATGTTATGCAAAATGCAACAACATAAAATCACTGAAAGAACAGGCTGTTTGTTCTGGTGTGCTGTGATTTTGATATGGGGTCATGAGCCATGGAGCAATTGGATATCCCGAATCACCGATGAGGAGAGCATTTGCCTGGTTTGACATTACTCTGCACACATTGCAGTTTCTCCCTATTCTGGAATCGTGTACAGATCCAGGCCAAGACATCTATTTTTGTGAATTCCTCCTTTGCATTGCACATAGCTTGAACATTCAAACTGTGGTGACCTTTCCTGTTCACATACTAATCTTCGTGCATATGAGGCCTTCTAATTAATACGTGGGTGCAATCCACAGCCTCGATAGGAGCTGGAAAAGAATAACGTTCTGGCCATTCCATCTTGGCAGAATCTAGAAACATAGCTGTAGTAGGAAATTTAACCAATTCGTTCCTTTTCTCCACAATTCTGTTCTGGACATAGGAAAGGGTTTTTGAAATGGTGCTCTGGTCTACACCTATATCCTCAGCCAGTCCAATTTGGAAATTATGATCCGCCAAGTATCGCAAAAATATTTTCATTTTCGTTTCATTGTTAACTGCCCCACCTCTGGTTTCATTATATTCGCCGAGAAAATAATTCACCAACCACTGAACATTTTCCGCGTGAAAATGGTACAAAGTTTTATAATTCCTCCCTTCAGTAATTCTTCTCTCTCTGTATACCTTTTGATGGCGACATCGTACAAATGTTTCCATTTTTAACTCACTCGCATTCACTAACTCTCACAACAGACGTATATAACCATACAATACGATTTGAGTCACCTACAGAGGTTGCTTCAACAAATCGAAGTACATGCTTCGGACTAGAAGTAATTTCTCGTTTTTATTCATACGAAAAGCAAGCAATTACTACGCGGTCGAGCGGTTACTCACCAGTGGAGAAATTGCTCAAGAAAAGAGCAATTACTCACGTCCTTTATTCATACTGTTTGAAGTAATTGCTTTCAAAACTCAAGAAAGAAGTAAAAGCTCATTTTTATTCATATCACCCCATAAGGATCGGATACATACCTTAGAAATATGACAGGTTTTCTTGCACTCAGAACATTTGAGAGTTGATTTATTAGTGCGACAGTCGTGTACAAGGTGATTATTTCTTCCGCACCTCACACATAGTCCATCGATGTGTCGCGAGTTCAGGGGGAGAGGGAGGACCCCACCAACTCGTGCAGGAAGATAAGAGAGTATATTTTATAATAAGTTTATTGACTTACCCGCGTAGTGGACCCTACGTCCTGGGAGCGGGTGGCGTGACGACGGCTGGCTTCGGCAGGTTGACGCGTAATAAAAGGGGCGAGGTGCGAAGTCCTCGCCATTTTATAGCCTCGGAACGCTGGCGTCGGTAAATGACAACTGGTCACTTGCCGACGGCAGCGTGTCGCGAGGGCCGGAATGCCATATCGCGACAGATGCCCAACTTAGCGTAATGAATTCTTGATTCCCATTTCCTCGAACTTGATCGATTGCGCGATGGACTGCGTTGATGTTGGTCATGTTCATGTTTTGTGTGGTTATTTTTCTTCGAAATTTTGACTTTGTTGATATTAGCTGTTAATGTCGATGCAGAGGTCCTTTGAGCGAGTTCCTTTCAGTTGATTTTTGAAGCTTCAAGGGTTATTGCGTTAGTCACAATATCTTCAAAACTTTTCGTTTCCGATTGTAGCAATTGTTCCCTGATGCAGTTGTCCTTTATTCCTCGAATAAACTGCGCTCGAAGAAAAATGTCTGCAACGGAAGTTTCGCATGAACATTCTGAAATAAAATGACAATCTCCGATGTCCGCTCTCAAGTTAGCGACGAATTCTGCAATAGATTGATTATCATATTTTGATAAAAATTTATGCTGAGCCACAAGAACGTTCTTTTCGGGTGCTAAATGTTTTTCTAAAAGTTTAATTAATTCATCGTCTGTTTTTTTCTTTTGGCATTTTTGGTGCTGACAATGCTGATATCTTGTTGAAATATTTTACACCGAAATAATTTAAAAGTAATTTTGCACAGTAATATTTATATATTACATTCTTTCTTTCTAAATAATTTTCGTAACGAGATCTATAATTTCGAAACGATTCTCTTGTTGGATCGAAATATTCAAAATTGCAAAAGAGCAGTGATTGGTTTTCACTGGTTGATTAGTGTTTTTCCCTAATATTTTCTCAAGCATTTGCTGTTGAAATTTCACACGCAGAAATTGTGTCGCATCCATTGTGCTGTCTGTTGTTGAATTAAGTTGATTGTATCACCTTCAAGCAGTGATGCGAGCTACTCGATCCATCCACGATCACCACTTGTTGGCAATGTAACATATACTTCCTCTATTAACAATTGCTCGAAATAAAAAAAATATTGAAATTTGTCAGCTCTCGAAATATTGTATGTGATTGTTACCCGAGATCCTGTGCACACTTATGGAGTTCTTGTCGCCTCCTTTAGTGTAGATATTTTCTTCGATTATCCTAGTCGAATTGAATTTATGTTTCAATTTTCATTTTTTTCTTCACCAATTTGTTGTTCGAATCCTTGATTGTTATTGAATTGCTAAAGGTATAGAAAAGCACTGCACCATCCGATTCGTTTCATGGTTTTATTTGAACTAAAATTAAACTGTACAAGTTGCGTCAGGTAGGAGAACAAACCAGCATCGCCGTTATAATAAAGTGGAGAGTCAAGGCTCATCTCCGAGATGGCACCCCTGTGCACCAATGAATATGAAGAGATGATGCCAATGCGTGCCCACATGTTTTTGTTATGACACAAACGTAGCCCTTTTCTGCTGTATGAATCGAAATTTATGCCCTCAATGGTGACCAGGAATCCCGCAATGGTGAAGCGCGCTAGTTTAGCGCTAAAATAGTTTGTCTCGTACCTGTCCAATTTTATTAAATCTTTTTTCTTCCCTTTCCTCAAGTCTAAAATTATCCCCGAGTCTCTGATAAAAAGGAAACGTTTCTTTTAAGCTTCTGATGTCCTGTGTGCTTCGAAATATAAGAAATCAGGAAGAAATGTTAATTTTAAAGAGCAACACTATTTCAACACAATATCCAAAATACAAGCCAAGTACATGCAGTTGCAAAGAGGCCAAAACACTCGATTCCTTTTTAACAGTAGATAAATAAAAAGTTTTGATTACCGACAAAATATTTAAAATTCCTTTGACAATAAAATAAGTCGGGCACACTGGAACAAACTGATTTGATTTACGGAAAACCTACCTGCCTCGCACCGAGAGAGTAAAGGCCCATTCACAATGCAAACATAAACATAAGCATGGTGTTAACATAAAAGTTAGGACTACGTCCATAAGCGGACCCATTCAAACGCGTTCGTATAAGCATAATATGTTAACTGAAAAGCTTGCAAACTTCAAGCTTCTGTGCTTATGCTAAGTAAGACAAAAATGAACCAATCACAGAACGGTAACTCAAAATCGAGAAACGAAATTAGAGTTAAGTCGATAGAACTAACGCCATAGGCGCCGTGGACACAGTCGATACTTCGAAATCAATTTTTACATCCAACCAATAGTAAATTAGAGTGTCCCACAGCAAATAGAAACACTTATTTTGCGTACGTTAATGTCAGACATTGTGAATACTTCAGTCTATCTCTTACGTTAATGTTTACGTCTATGCGTTATCCTTATGTTTAAGTTTGCATTGTGGATGGGCCTTAATTTGGTAGAAGTGTGGAGTTGGCCCGAAGAATTTGATTTTGCTCTAACTTGTGAACGGAAGCTGGTAAAAATTTTCTAAATGTGAACAAACGAATGCAAATGATCTTCTTCTTCTTGCGAGTGTTTTACAGCTCTTGTGGCAGTTTCTCGCATCCCAATCTCCTTTGCGCGCGGCGATGGTGTAACGGTTAGCGTACCGGGCTGTTGTACCCAAGTAGACGGGTTCAAACACGATGGAAGCCGTGGATTATTAAGGGCGAAAAATTCCTTCGTACGCCTTCCTTCGAAGGGGAAGTAAAGCCGGCTGTCCCATGTTAGTAGATTTACTTGCATGTAAAAGATCCTCAAGCCTAAATGACGCCTCTGAGCTAAATTGAAATCGCCTGTTTCACGCCCAAGAAATACCTCCTTTCTCTGCTAGTTGGTGAAAGGAGCGTAGCGAAATTTGCGTGGTCAGACGGAAGAGCAGGCCTCATGGCCTGAGTCTCGCCATGTAAAATAAGGCATTAATTGAATTCAATCTCCATACCACTCTATCGTTCCAGTCATTCTCTTCTAGTCCTCTTCTTTACAAATGATAATTTTCATAATTTTAACGTAAATTATGCGAATGTAAAATAATTTTCATAATTTGAACGTATTTTTATGTATTTTGGCAAAGTTACAAAAATGACGGGAAAACTATTTTTTTTCCTTCGATCTAAACGCAGTGTTCGTTTTCTAAATGGTGGATCATTGTTTTCCAAAGATTGTCAAAAGAAGAGGATCGTAAAATATCGGAATTTGTTTCTTGTTGTTTTTTTGAATTGATAAAATGGCGGAAAAAACTTTTTTGTTAATAATTTTTGAACTAGCTGGTAAAAATTTTCTAAAGAGTGGTCAAACGAATCCACAAAAAAATGCGTTTTCCAAATTTTTTGGGGGGTGCCACCTTTGCACTTTTTGAAACATTATGGCTCCGATAATGGTAAAAATGGTCTGAAGATGTATAAAGTCTGTTTTACACGGTCATTTTGGCATCATTTTTCTGTACAGTAAATGGATGGAAAAAGGACGTTCGTTTCTACGCAGTATGTTTCGGTGCCGAAACTGGATGAGTGTTTTACACGGTCATTTCTGTCTTTGCACGTAATCATGAAGAAAATACTTCTTCCGGACACCGCACACAGCGCTGAAGTTTAAACATTTGAACATCGCATCTGTGAGTCGCATCTCAATAAGTTAGATTAGGTCAGGACTGAGCTCGGATGCGACAATATTAGAATACAGTGCATAATTTATTTCTCTTTACATAACCACTTCACATTATAATTCAACACATCAGAACGTTCTCAGGCAACTACAAAATGATCATATCGCTCCACACGCATAACAAACTAGAGAAACTTCCGTAAACTGCCGCCAGGAGCGCGGTAGTCAAACTGGATGAAATCTGTACCGAAAAATTAAGCATGCGTCATTTTTTCGTACAAATTACATCCAGTCTGGTTTGTATCTTTTCTATACCGGCGAAAAATGATGAAAAAATGAACGTGTAAAACAGGCTTAACGGGTCAATAGGAGGAGTAGAGACGAGTGAAAAATTAAAAGTGTTGAAATTTCTATTTATTTGTTGCTTACTTGGCAATGTTGAGAAATGGCGGGTAAACGTTTTTTCTCAATAATTTTTAAACCGTAGCTGGTAAAAGTTTCTAAAAGGGTGAACAAAAGTGGTCAAACAAATCCACACCAAAATTTTGCATTTTTCAATTTTTTTCGGGCCAGTTTCACGCGCTCTGGATGGAGTGGAATACGTTTTTCGGCAATTATCTGCTAGAGGAAACGTGGTAAAAATAATGTAGTTAGTGATTAAAGGTGGGCAATTGTTGGACAAATGAAAGCGCACTTTTAATTTTCGTATTTTTAATATTTGAGTCAAAACCTTGTAGTTGCGAAAAGTGTGAAGTTGGCCCCAAAAAATTGTTTTTGCTCTAATTTGTGAACGGAGGCTGGTAAATATTTTCTAAGGGGTGGACAAACGTAAGCACACGAAAATTCGAAATTTTGAACTTTATTGGCCCAAGTTCACGGGGGTCTTCGGCCGTCGGTAAACAGGACCTTAAGCTTAACTCTCAACCCGTCTGGAAACACCACCTCTTGTTTTGGCAATTTGGCAACGCATGAAATACCTTTGGTATCCCTTTCACTTTTAGAGACCTACGGTCGCGAGCCCTCAGATTTCGGAGTGAGGGCACTGGCTGGGAGGGAAGACTGTGGCTAATATTTGTTGGAAGAAGATTCTGTCCTTATTAGGCTTCAACGTACTGCAGCCTCTACACTGAAAAGAGTAAACACTTGTCTCTTGGCAAATGTCACTTTGAGCGTTTACTGGACTGTCAGTTTTGTGTCATTTTAAGAAAATTATATTTTGTTATTTTTTATTAATTATTTTCAATAATTATTAATTTGCTACTGAGTTATGTTTTATTGGTATTTTTAATAATTTTATTAAGGATTTATTATATATTTAATAATCATATTCAATAATAAGAATAAGAATAGTACATTTTTATAAATAATGAAGAGCTTGGCGGTAATGTTTCACGAGGTCTCAGAACGCTATCTCTCTGAGCGGACTTTTATTAATAATTATAGTTACGTCGGTGTTAATAAATTGATGAATAGTCATAACTTCCCTCCACATCTTCACTATTACAGTTTTGTTTCTTAAGCATACTACTGGACAGAATCACCTAAAGAAATGTTTAGTTTCTTGCATGTCTCTGCTCCCCCCATGGGGGGGGGCATCCACTCTGTGCAGCGCGAGGCACGACTATCTTAAAAGGTGGGAAAAACACGCGGTTGGCAAATTGCCAAAACAAGAACAAGTGCTCTCGGACATGAGTTGCGAGTTACGCTGAAGACTTGAATAATGGGCGGCCTGACTCTCGAAATGGTACAAGAAAGGGGACTGAATTGCTAGCGATAGTGGTTGTGATTGTGACTTACGCCGACTGTGCTAAGTAATGTGTTGTTTGTTCGGTATTTTGTGAGTTGGCTACGAACTGGTGCATCTTCCGGCGGTACGAAACCCGGCTATGGACTAGGTATATTCTTTCCGGCGACTTCAGAAGTATATTTTGTATTCTGAGGAAGAGAATTGATTATATGAAGGCCAAACCAAAAAAATGTTTGAAAACTGCTTCCATCTTATTTCGTGTATTTCACTTCTTGTGACAGACTTAGTTGCAAGTGGGAGGGTGGCGCTGTTACCCTGGAGCCTTGGCAGTTCTTCAGTTTTATGGGTGCCAGCCCCATTTTGGCTTGCCACGCAGCTGTGCGTAACTAATCGGGACAAGGGAGGAGCGTTAGATATGGACTGTGAGATGTCAAGATATCTCAGTACATACATACGTACGTATACAAAAAAAAAAGTCAAAAGGCATTTTGGCCAACTTCTCGGCTCTACTAATTATATTCGCGGACGTATTCTCGGCATGCATCGCGAATCTACCGGACGATTCAGACCTTTTGAATGGGTCGAGAAAGAGAATCTCAGCGAATGTCATTGTATGAAGCGAAAATGAATAAAAGTCGTCGGTGAGTTTTTGTTGCACAATGCGCTCGCTCATTGGCAAGACCGCGCGGACTGTCTACTCGACGTCCACAGAGTGTAAATCTGCGTTTTGCAAGAGATCGAAATGAAAAACTTAACGTTCAAAGAAATTAGCATTCTACATTCAACCACAGAAAAGGATGGAATTTTTGTTTTAACAAAAACTTCCCAAACCTGGAAAATTGATACTATCTCCCACCTTACCCCCGAAACTGACAATGAGACTTACGAGTTCGCAGTTCACATCTCGATCACATGAACATTAGACGATATGAATTTCAAGAATATTTTATAATGATTGTGAAAGAATTGTAATAGAAAAACTACGAACAAGGGCGGGACAGGAAGAAAATATGGTGACAGAAGGAAATGTACGTAGGTGGCGTCAGAAGACTCGGCAGAGAATCCAAATTCAGGCAGGCTTAAAACGACTGTGAATTTTGTAATTTCCACGATAACATGTTTAACCCATGCCTCAACTCTCTGTGGTGAAAAAATGATCATCCTACTTTTGAGGCTTTAAAATGATGTTCTCAGGATATTTTACACAATATTTACTTCTCAAGAAAATGTTTTCCATTTTTGTGACATCGGCATTCACTGCCTATTTATGCTTTTTAATGCCTCCACTGCTTATTAATATTATAAATGAGAAACTGTACCTGAAAGTAATGTTATTGAAAAATGTATCAAAATGGTTGTCAATGATATTTGTTTAAATTATTTACTTGAATATGTTCAAAATTAAATTGATGCTTGTACAAATATTTTTATCTTTTTGGAACTATCAATGCACTTGTCATGCAAAGGGCCACCTCATCACACTGACCCAACTTTTCATTTTTATTTCACAGTTAGTGCTACTTAATTTGTCAATTACTAATTGACATTACAAAATATTTTTTTGCATCAACGTTGACTATACCTTCCTTGGTAATGCTTCTCTGTGGCCCCAGTTCTCTGGGTGTTGAGTCTGCTTGGAAAGTAAGGGAGAACTTTTCTCCTCTGCACATCCCGTAAAATGTACATCTTCACTGGAGTTCAATTAAAAAGAATATGCTAAGTTTTCACAAGAGAAACATCTAAAAATTGTGTAAAGGCCTCTACCATTTTTTATCTATTCTCAGTCAGAAGGATTTGGACTGCTGAATAGGTACAATCACTTACCTATTGTATTCTACAATCAATTTTGGAAGTGGAATACACACCTTGTTTCTTTTTCCGTCTGAACCACTGGATATTGAGAAATAGTTCTACAATTATTGCTAATGTTACCATTTTTTTCACATTATGTCACAACAAGAATTTTGTTCTTGATAGCCGATATGTGACCTGCATGACCTTTCAAGAACTTCTTTTCCATCTCCTTTCATATTTGAAGATAGAACTTATTTGTACACAATTTGCACCATACACCAGTTTCCTTTATCTAATTTCAATAAAGCAATTCAGACTGCTCAATAATTGTCAAAATAGATTTTGTATCTGACAGATCCATAAGAAGGCCATTATTGGGAATATCCTCTTCATCTAACGACTGATTTCATTCAAAGAAATAACTGAAATAGTGACAATATCGTTATTTACCTCTCCATTTTTGTTCATTTTTATTTTCAGCAAAACAATTTTTCAACAGTTACTCGGTCTACACTCAGATTTAAACACAGCTTCACTTCAAGGTCATGAGCTGATGGAGAGTGTCTGATGTTAAGACAATGTCATCCAACTGGGTACTCCAATACCAAAAAATGTAAGTCAATTGAATGAATGTCTTCGTTCAGCTTATGACCTTGAAGTGAAGCTGTGTTTAAATTGGAGTACAATTAGTCTTTGATCATCTGAAAAATTCTGAATGACCATATCTCATTCAACATAGCCTCGAAGTTGCATTTTATCACCTAGAAATCACAAATTAAAAATCAAAACAACCAAACAAAAATGACATAACATTCTGTTGAAAACTTAAATTACACCATCATTTGAAAACTGCACATTTGAAATAGTAAACACTCAATAATCAAATATAACAATCAACATTAAATATAAAAGTATATGCCAATCACAAAAAATATTTGGCACACTACAAGGTGAAGATGAGTCCGTAAATAAAATTTGTAATCCACTTTTAATGTTATAGAAAAACCAAATTTTTAAAAATTATTTATAACTTTATAGTACAAATAATGTATTATATTCTACAAACACATGACATCACACAAATAGTTCTGATGATTGGTGCATGCCAAACAAGTAGTAACTTGCTCTGTTATTTTCTCTTCAGCTTGAAAATGGCGGCCGAAGGAGCTTATAAGCAAATCCAAATTTAAGCAAATGATCATTTACAACTGTTCTGGAAATTTGGATCATCTGTTTGCCAACCTGTAGCCCTTTCACCAAATGCATATATTAATTTGCCTTGCACAGACTGGAAGATGTTTTTTCCATAATGATACCTGTAAGAAAAGATTTATAACTAGGGAGAGGATTTTTATGCCCTAAAAAATTGCTGATGCTTGCGTGATATATGCTTTCAAAAATATGCATTTATGACCTAAAAAAAAGACTCAAATATGCAATTGAAATTAATAATATTTTATTTTCTGCATTATTCTTTCTTGATAAAATTCAGGAGAAGTGTGCTCAGAATGAAAATATATATTTTTGTGCAAACAGAATATAATCTACCTTACTTCACAGGACCATTAATTCAAGTAAATATTCACTTCAGTGATGTACATCCTAAGTCGTGTTGCATTTCTTCTGTTGTGTTTAAAAAAATGTAATAACAAGAAATTTCCTACTTTTGCACATCATCTATAGAAAATAAAATGCAAACTGTGACAAGTTCTTTGTAATCGATAAACACTCACAAATAAATAGATCGTATGAAATGTTTTAGATATATGTCTCTATTTTAATGAAATATGCCCCTTTATAATTATACGAAAATCTACCAACAGGAAAAATCGGCCAAATATGTACTAACAAATTAATCTACATTGCATCCAATTGTATGTAACAAAATGTCAAAAAAATGTCACTTAGCATTGAAGCAATGGGCAAAAACATAAAATCATAGAAGTCCGCTCCCTACTCTTACCTGATGTCAATGAATATTACATTTGATTTGTTCATAACATATAAGGAATCAATTTGAAATTTAATAATAATTACAAATTAGTATAATTTTTATAAAATTAAGAATACTGACCTCATTGCTCTACTTAACTTTTCAAAGTTCATACTTGGGTTCCCTTTAATATCACCCCAAAGTTTGGCAACTTCATGATTCTGGACAAATCTGAAGGTACCTTTCTCATAATTTTCCCAACAGATAATACTTGGACAATACGTTGGATCCTTGAGGAGGCCTTGAATGAATTCCAAAACAGAGCAACATTTCTTTCCTGTAAAAGGAATTGTTCTAACATTGAGGAAACATGAACAATGAAAGCATGCAAAATACTGAGGAGAGGAGATACACTTTAATAACTCACTTCTATTTCTTTTAATTTGATGACCAGCTTCATTTATTGCCAGTGGTCTCCTTCCTATGAATAATACATCATTATTATTGATTTCTCAATTTCAAAATTTCTCAAAGACATGTTAATAACAATCAATTAAAACTTTGAAGTTACCTTTTCTTTGAAATTTTTTATTGTTTGAATGTTGCTTTACAATTTTGAAAATAAATTCTCCACTTCCTTTGTCCCTTTTTTGAAAATCATCTTTGGTCATGTTCAGTAATGTTTCTCCATTCACATCATGGAAACATCTTAAATCAATTTTTTCATAGTCAAAATTATGCTTTAGGGCTTCTTTGCATATCCATTCCCTTACTTCAGGTGGTGACCACTGTGGCATTGGCTTTGAACCTTCTCTTAGTTTCAGGAAATCTATAGAGAAATAAAGTTAATAAATATGACTTCGTATCAGCATCACAAAATTATTATTTCAATACATACCATTCATAAGTTTTGTAGTCTTTCCTTTAGCTGTTAGAGGTAGATCTTGAAGAGCCACATTTGACATGTGCCATGACAAACTGTGAGTTTTAGAATCAACGCCATTCATAATAAATGTCATCCCTATTCTATATTTATTAGCAATTTGAAAGTTTCCTTAAAAAGAGAAAAACGTAAAATAAATTACATGTTCTCCCCACAACAAGGATCAGAAATATTGGTTTCTTTTCATTATGGCAAGGGCAAAACTATTAGCGTATATTTTGGATCAATTGGAAATAGGCAGTTTCATAACAGAATTTTCATATCAGCCAGATTGGAGCAAATAAACAAACAAACTCAAAGCTGGAAATAGATATTTTAAGATATGACATGATTTACTACAAAGGAGTCGATGGGCCGACATATCCAAGATAATGTGGAAATGATATAGATGAACAATCATTCCATTTCTTTATATAAATAATGAAATGTATTTCTAATACAGTTCCATTCCCTGTTGGTACACATACATAATCAAATTTATTTCCACAATCCCTAAATTCATAGAAATCAGAATAAACATTAGTTTAATAGTACACATAACCTGTGATGTTTGTATTCTTAAGTGCCTAAAATAAAGTGCACATTGAAATTAATTTTGAAATCACTTTTGAGAAAGTAGCTAATTTCCTTTTTATTGTATGGAGTACTACTCACGTCAGCTCTTTTCCATTGTATTATGGGGTTATGTTCTGGCAATGTCAAATTATTAAACATTCATCCTACATCAGTGATTTATCCCAAATTTCAATTAACACCTTTGATCGCATCGAAGTGTAATCATAGTTAGCACTTTAACAGTTCTACAGGTACTTTTGGATCCCTACTTCGTCACCTATACCCGCAAGCAACGGAAATCAGGAGTACAGTAAGAAACCGACACCAGTAGAAACCGATTTCCCAACGCACCGCGTCGCACCTGGTCTGACGTCCTGAATGCTATCTTGAAGATGCCTCCAATCTACATTCGAATACGGCCTTCATGATTGCTGTCTATGCGTTTCAACAAAACATACTGAGAGAAATTAAATTTTTAGAATAATAATTTTGTGAATAGCTAAATAATGTTATTGGTTTTCCAGTATGGACCAGGCACAAGCTGCAGAAAGTTTATTTGGTTCCTTCTCAGGACAAGTATATGACTACCTTTCGTCTTCCTAAAATGTTAAACACATGGATGCAGCTATAAGCTGGTGCAACCTATGGTGGAAATAACCTCCATGGTTCAACCTTTGCGCGGAACCGGGTCCTTCGAAGGTGAAAACACCCGAATGACGACCTCCTGAAGACCTTCATTTCTGTTGACCTCCCCATGCAACCATCTCAAATTTTGTTGAAATATTGTACTATACCGAGTCCCAACTGACTGAGAGCAACTTTTTTTAAATTCCTCCTTTCTTAGGAGCAATGGCGGATTTAAAAGATCAGCCTTATCTCAGGATTCTCAAATATAGTCTAACAAGTCTCTAACATTGTTTATAAAAGAGGTGTCCAACAAGCAAGACCTCAAGGGTCACAACTAAAAAAAAATTAATATGGTCACGGGCCATTACTCGGTTGATCCACACGTGACCCTTGTTAATTACACAGTTTGTCCGGCTGCTCTGAAACAGGGGGCGTGGAACCATACATGATACCAGGCTCTACCATGCATAACTCTGTGAAACACATTGGGATGATTTTGAATTTCTGAATTAACTAGACAAAATCATTCAGCTTCGTCTCTCGAGTTTTTCATTATTCGCGCCAGTCTATTGTCATCAACAATATTGTGCGAGCTGCGCACAATCGCGTCTTTGTCTGGTCTGCACATCTCGAAATCTCTTTTCCTATTGGTTGAATTCGTCCATGCGTCTCATCTGTTTTTCCTTACTTCTTACGTAATTATTTTATTTATTAAATCTTCCTCTCACGGAAATTGCTCACGTGTCCATCATATTTAATTAATTCTGTCACAATATTCTTTACATTCCAAAGTACTGTTTACACGCGCGTTCACTCACATTTTATTAATAATGTTTATATCGTGCATCGCTTCCCGTCACCATTTTTGCTTTCGTGACGGCTTTCATTTACCAACAGATGTAATCAATTTTATTCCTCTCATGTAATGACCCATTATAATAGCAATTAACAATACCACGAGAAAGTACGTGCTTTTATAGCTCCACTAGTTGCTAGTGAATATGTGGTGGGAAATATCTTATAAGAATTTACATATGGGACATTTCCCCCTGATTGGTAGGCAACTTATGCTCATATTTTGTAGGTAAACGAAATACCCTTGACTGTGCCAGAACGCGATCTACCAAACACCAGTACTTGAGGAGTTGCGTACCAATCAGGGAAAAATACCACATATTACTTCATTTTATACAATTTCCCTGCCTTTTGCATTGGCAAAAGTTTATCATCTTCGACCTCTTTATTTGTCCTAGACGTTTGCAACAGTCTGATGTATATTGATGTTTGTTAAATATTCTAAAAATGAAACATTGGGAACTTGTCACCCAAGCAATTTGTGTGATAAAATTGAAACGCGACTCATAGTGCACACACGTATATATAAATTTACTTGTTTTTCGAATTTCTTCATTGATGATGTGTTGCGTCACAATTTCGAAAAGGAAATGACCAGTCTCTTTGTCTTTTTTTTCGAAATCATCAATGGTCATTTTCAGCAACATTTCCCCATTCACATCTCGGAAACATGATAAATCTACTTTTTCGTAGTTATAATTATGTTTAAGAGCTTCTTCGCAAAGCCATTCTCGCACTTCAGGTGGTGACCACTGTGCCATTGGTTTGTATACTCCGCTAGGTTTCATAAACTCTATAACAAAGTAAATAAAAATAAATAAATGTGACAGAATATCATTGATTTAGAACATTGTTTTTGTACATACCATTTATAAGATTTGTAGTCTTTCCCTTAGCTGTCAAAGGTGGGTTTTGAAGAGTCATGTTTGGCATGACCTGTGAATAGCTTTGGGTTGTACTATCAAAGCTGTACATTATTTTCAGCTTGTATGCGACTGTAAATTGAAAATTTCTTAATTATAATAAAGACTGATCAAATGGCCGAGATCACTTAGACAGTAGTGCCGTAGTGGTCTTGGACCAGAAGATCGCGGATTCGAGTCCACCTCGGGCATGGATGTGTTAGAGTACGTCTGTATGTGTGTGTTGTCCTTTCACCCCTTACTATAATAATTTCGTCTTCTATACCCTTAGGGCTAACATCCCTGAGAGATAAAAATCGGATCTAGCTAAATGCTGACACCATGATAAAAATGATATGTACCTGCCACTGAGAAAATGTTACTGAGCCCCGGTAAAAGCAGGGTGCATGCACGCGTGGTCTAAGTCTGCCTATTAGCGAACAAAATAATAATAATAAAACCCTTCAAATAATTGAAATTATATAATTTACAAGTATGTTGGTAGAAGTATCGATTTGGTACAAGCCAAACTTTTGAACTATGAGATACAAAGATTGGGAAATGAGTCTCTTTTCAATGTGACGTGGACGATACAACAAACAGTGGTTTTATTACAGTATGGTCGGCAGCAGATTTTTCTTTTGAATGGAGAATTTTTATTTCTTATCACAATAAAAATGTAAACTAGAGACAATTTCCAGAGCTTTAACAAAAGTGTAATTAGACTTAATAAAACAGTTTTAATAACTTTTTTGCTAGACTCTGGAAAAGTTTCGTCTTCACCTAGATGCAAGAGTAATATTCACTTTATGTTCTGATCCTGAAGAAGGGAATATTGGACATTGCGCGCGCTCTATCGATTTCGTGTGATGGAAGGAAAGGGTTTAACTCCATCGCTTCTCATGTTCAAGAATTCACTTTCTTTTCGAAAGTAGTGAGGTGTCCTTTGAGATAACCCCTGGGCACAGTGCAAGGGACCATTAATATATAACTGTCTCTCTCTTGGCAAATACGTCAGGCAGGGCCGGATTTAAGTAGTGCGGGACCCCAAGCACAAAATTGTGTTGCCCCCCCCCCCCCCCCCCGAAAAAATAGCTCCATCTTTATTAAATAAAAAATGTATTATAGTACAAGTACTTTCTGTACAGATACAAATGAAAACTGATAATTTTTTATAGAAATTTTTACTTGTGTTACATGTGTGTTTACTTGTGTAATTTCTCAGCTTATCATGCTCCATACTCATTTTTAAAAAATGTTTTGAAATTGTATATTTTTTTACACAGTAGACTACTTGATTAACAATTATTTCACAGACAAAAAAATATGGTATGCGTATTTTTCCGAAAGGCGGGGCCCCTGGTGATTGGGGCCCCCAAGCAACTGCTTGTTTTGCTTGTAGGTAAATCCGGCCCTGACGTCAGGCCACTTGTGAACGTTGGTGAATCACCTGAGATTGAGAGCACCATCTTCAATTTAATGAATTACGCTCATTCATTTAAATGTCTACTGGTTATTTCTCAATCACTAATAAGAATAAATACAATAATTGTATTTAATATAACATACAATAGTTTTATTTAATATTTCACGTTTGTATTGCGTGACCTGAAACCACACAAATATAAACAACATAAATTATTTCTGTGCAGTCTACTTAAATTATTTTTATATCAAACATGAGAAGAACTTCCCTACCCCCAGCAGATTTTAGAGGGTGGAGAGGGAATTTAAAATTGACATACTCCCCTAATTTTCAGAATTACGCATCTGCGCAGGTGGTCTGAGATTTTTACAGCCGGTACCAAACCTTAGACGATTAGCTCTTTACTAGCTGGGCCCGTGCGAAATGCCACAGTAAATCTATGTAATCCTTATAATCATATACTGTTTTATGAGTGGAAATAGCTTCATTCTGTATCCTAACGTCAAGGTGAAATGTGCGTTACACTCAGAGGCGGGATTTCGGATCTTTTATAAGCGTTTTAGTTAGCGGAACTTTTTACCATGTTATGCGGGTGGACCCTTTGCCCCAAAGGGTCCACCCGCATAACATGGTAAAAAGTTCCGCTAAGTAAAACGTTATTTGCGTAGCTACACCATAATTCGAACATAAACATAATATTTTTTTAAAGATTTCTTAGTCGCCGTCCCACCGCCCACACTCCTCTACAGCCAGAAACTTGTTATTTTATTTCATTTTTTGTCAACTTAACACCATTTTATCTGATAAAAAAAATGTATACTGTCAGAAAAAAAAAATTTTTAAACATTTTCTCGGCGCCAAATTCAAATGCAAAGTTGTTCGAAAAATACCAAAAAATAATTGTTACTGTTTTAAAACCTTGGAACAGGCTTGAAAAAATCTCAAACGTTTTTCTTCAAACACAAAACGTGAATTTTTCATTTTTTTTCGATTGTTGAGCTGTTGTTAAAAAAAGAAAATC
The DNA here is from genome assembly GCA_038098605.1 of Gryllus longicercus. Taxonomy (NCBI): domain Eukaryota; kingdom Metazoa; phylum Arthropoda; class Insecta; order Orthoptera; family Gryllidae; genus Gryllus; species Gryllus longicercus. The sequence continues at coordinate 3,144,342 of JAZDUA010000002.1, read as the reverse complement.
AATTTTTACCATTTTAAATCATGTACACTTTAAAAGGGCTTCAGCAGTTCTGTGCATTTATTTGAGTGTTTATTATACATTTGTAATGGAAATCGTTCCGTTGTCCAAATAAACAATGATACTTTTTCAATAATGGTACCGACATTATGATTGAAACAACAGATTCGCGATTATAATAACAGAAAAGTGAAATTACTCTAATAACATTGAATATAACTGAAAATATTCAGTGGAGATAACAGGTTCGCTTTTTTCCAGTGTACACTTGGCATCAAACAAATATCATGCCTTATTTACAATATACTACAAAGATCTGGAAATTAATTACTTTCTGAAAAATAATATTTCGCCTCAGTACTATAAATTCCAACTCAAGGCAGCTTGAAAAAGTATCGGCCAAAGGTCACAATCGAAGAAGTCTTCCCTGAGGTGAACGTAGCAGACCCGTAAGGGGGGATTATCGATGACACTCAGTTTCAAGCTTGATATCACGTGTTTTTTCCGCGGGTCAAAGCGCGTTGTATTCTACGTAGGCGTCAGGAAGCGCGCTATTGCCACATCCCCACAGCCTCCCGATATCCGCCGTGCCGCGCGGAAAAACGGTAAGGTTTAATAGCCGCTTGCGCCTTATCGTTGTAATGGCGCAGTTTTTGGTCTCTAACACACTGTATGTTCACTCTAGAACTGCGGGATCATATAAAAGTTAATCACTCTACTCGGTGACTTTCTTGTATCCGTACGTTTCACAGCGTTGACAAATTTATTCCGTTAAAGAAAATCGTTTGACATGGACAACGGCCTTAAGTTTTCCGTTTGCCGTCTACGCTTCCATAGATCACAAGTAATGCTGGAAAACATGATTTTTATCGCATCGCGGACCCACGAAACGTTGTTTGTGAAAAGCACCCATTTTTCGGCATTTGAAATATTAAAACGCTAGGAAATTTGTAATGGAAAGAATTTATTTAATCATAAAATATGTATGTTCCATGGAATCCTAAACTATGGTACTTAACAATACAATATGCTTTCAAACTATTCTTTCCAATTTAGGGTATGGTAGGTATGGATGGTGCGAATATTTAGAATTTAGTACTGCTTCCAATTTGTACGCTTTTTTGCTAATATAACCAAAAATGCACATAAAATATTCCTCGTAAGCAGTTTTCTTTAATAAGATTATTTTCAATTAGTTTCGAAAATTCTGTCCCAAAGTCTACAACTACAATTGATTCTTCCCCGAATTTGCTTTCCACTCTCATAATTTTGTCTTCTAATTTTGGAACAGATTAAAACTCCACAAACTCAGTCTAATTTTTTAACATGTACTTCTACAATTTCCATATTAATCCTGTTGTAGGTGAGTAACATATATTGTTACTCACATTCATTTGAAAATCAGTATTTGCACGCTTAAGAATGTAAATGTGAGTCGAACGTAAGAATGTCAATGTGCTTCTGTAGCATTACTCACAGTTTGTTTTTTCCGTATTTACCTGAAGTTCAAATTCAATAAGTTCCAAGGTACTACTGTTCGTAGGTTTTTTCAAATGTATTTTTAAAAATACGTTAATACGGATGCAAATTAAATGAAATCTACCGCGAGGCGATTCAGTTGTCGCATTCAACGTGACCTGCATAGATATATTTGGGTGACGTTGGTTTAATTCCCGGCATACTCACTAAGATAGCACGAAAACACTTTTTGGAAAATTATTAGAATCATCTGGCCGGATCAAAAAATAAAATATTAATTCCACACCAGGAGACTGCGACTCGCCGAATGATACCTCATACGTTTCGAATCGTGCGCGGGAAGAGGTGTAAACGTGAATGACGGATCCGTACATACCAGTAATCTCAACTATATAAACGATATATATTTACAGTTGCCCCCCTCCCCCACACCCGGAATGCCGCCACTGGTTACAACTTTGTAAGCTCGGTGCTGTGCGTGAATAAACATTCTAATATTGCGAAGCGTTTAAATAAAATAAAATCAAATAGTCACATTGATTTTATCGTGATATATTTTTGCCTCTATTCCTTCAATTTAATTTTACGTAATTTCGTAATCCTCCTCGTATCTGACTACACATACTACAGGATAGGGGGTCTCTCGAAAAATGTAATCTTAGAGTTTAACTAATTGTGCTACAGAATGGCACAGACTTTTCCGTATTAGTTTTCTATTTCCTTTGGTCTGGGCTAGCTATTCTGCCTTGCCAAGTACTCTTGCCAGTTAACGAATATCACCGCAAAAAGTACATTTTTTTAAAAAATTCTCAATTTTTAGCTTTCCTAATAATATAACGGAAATATTATTTTACGAATATGAAAGAAGAGTAAAACCACGTCTTAAATGGCAGTTTTCATTGAAACATTTGGAAAAGTTTTTAAGAAAACGGCATTTGAACGCTACTATAAATTCGAAATTTGAACCTCATTTCACAGAAAACTATTGAGTTTTCGAAGAACTTCATATGACGTAATTTCAATCACATCCAGTCACAAATGCAATAGTGTTTACAAATCGCTGGAAATGTCCATGTTGAAAGCGTGAGAGATCTTAAAAAAATACATTTGTGTAGTTTTTCAAAAAACAAATGAATACAACAAAATAAATTCCATGTCATCTGAAATAGTGCAATTAGCTCTGTATGTTGGGAAAAATTTAAGAAAAATTTGGAGCCGTTGTTGACAGGGCCAGATTGAACTTGGTGGCTGCCCATGTGCTGATTTTTGGTGGAGCCCCCCCCCCCCCCCCCATATATATTATATGCAGTTGGCGGCTGACAAAATAAAATCTATGTGTCAAATATGTTTAATTAAAAAAATTTTTTTGCAAATAATTTTTGTGTACAATATTTTATTTATAAACCGAATATTTACAACACATTACAACTTTTCTTGCTTTTCTGTAAGCAAACTCTTCAATTACATCGTCGAAAGATAATTCTTTTAGAATATCAAAATTGATGTTCAAAATAGAAAGATAATAAGGTCGTTCTTCTGTAATACTGTTCTCAATCTATTTTTTAGAAGTTTTAATTTTGAAAATGTTTGAAAATGAATTAAAGTGTTAATTGAAAGTGAATTAATGTTTGTTAATGAATTTTGAAAATGAAGTAAAGTTTCAATAAATTTATTGCGTTTATAAACTTTCAAATTCAAATATATCTAATCGAAATAAAAGTTACGTTATTCATAGTATAAAATCAGATCGGCTTAGCCAAAAGAGCAAGTCGAAACCGGTGATCATGTTTGAAACATATGTTTGTTTGATATTCGGTTAGATTATGTGCGTTTAATACTGAATAAATCATAAATAACTTTGAATACATACTAAATAAGTAGATATTCTTGAGACTAAAAATGCATCATGAAATCTAAATTTAAAAAAATACAAATTACTACATAGCAATGAAATTAAAAAGTTTTTGCAGAAAAATAGACCAAAATAAAAAAAAAATAATTTTTTATTTGGTGGAGGCCCCTTTTTGGTGGAGTGCCCCGTGCTGCAGCACTGTCAGCACATGCATAAATCCGGCCCTGGTTGTTGAGAAAAAAGGGTGTTTGAGCGTTTCTGAAACTGCGAAAGTTTGAGCTCATTTTCACGGAAAGCTGTTGAGTTTTTGGGAAACATTATCTGACATTATTTAAAACACATGTACTCATAAATACATTAATGTAAAGAAATTACCGGTACTGAAAATATTAACACGAGTAACAAGTAAAAAAAATACATTTTTGTTATTAAAAAAACAAAAGAATAGAGGAATATAGATTTTCTGCCATCTTATAGAGTGCATTTAGCACAACCCCTACCAAAAGTTTAAAGAAAAAATTTGGAGTCGTCTTTGAGAAAATTAATTTTTCTATCTTTTTAAATTGCTCGCAATATTGCGCGAAAACTACTAAAATTTTGAAAAAACAAAACAAAACAAAACAAAACAAACAATACCTGACCTTATTGAACGAACTCACTATGAAGAACAAATTTTATTTGAGAAAGATTTCTATCTTTAGTTTTGTAGTTGTAAGAAGACGCCCAAAAAAACTTGAAATTTACCAAAATTCAAAGTTAAACCTGAAAATATGCCACATTTATAAGGGTACTTTACTATATTCTTTCAAAAAAATTATAATTAAAAGAAATTTGCGGCGGCAATGATGTAACGGACTGCGGAACGGTGATAGCGTATCGGACTGTTATACCCAAGTTCGTGGGTTAAAACCCGATCGATGCCGTAGATTTTTAAGGGCGAAAAAACCTTCGTACGCCTACGTTTGGAGAGAAAGTAAAGCTGGTGTTCCATGTTAGTAGACTTACTGCATGTAGAAGATCCTCAAGCCTAAATGAAGCCTCTGAACTAAATTCATTTGGCTTGTTCCGTCGCCCGAGTGATACTTTCTTTCTCTGCTAGTTGGTGAAAGGAACGTAGCAAAATTTGCATGAGCGGGCCTGATGGCCCGAGTCTCCCACGTAATATGACATCAATTCAATGCAATTTTTAAATAAATAATTTGGAACCGTTTTTGACAAAATTTTGAAAATTTCCGGAGGGTTTCATGTAAAGAACCCCAAATTTTAAAGAATATTTTTTAAAATCTCGAAGATTCAACTCGAGCCAAATCGTTACGGATTTCTTCAATTTGCATAACTTCCTTCGTATGATTTAAGCGCTAGTAGTGTTCACAGACTGATATTGTTAAAAAAAACACCTTTTTCGATATATGCAGGACCTCAAAAGTGTATTTCCGGTGAAATCTCGAAATTGATTTTCCGCAGCGTTACATAACATTCCCAATATTACGGATATTACTCCGTATGTACTCGTACACGTATGTATACGGAAAAGTAAAAAACCGTCATCTCTCCTTAGTTCTTACAGAGAAGATATTTTACGATTTTGTAAAAGAAAAGTAGTTGAAATTATATTTATATATTACATAACAAATAAACATTTCATTTGAATTCGTTTTAACAAGTTGTGTTTGTATTTGTTCTTCCATATTGTGATAGATCTCTTTTGAATGTAAATATGAAAATGTATTAGATTGAGACAACAAATTGTATACAAAGGTGAATATTAAGACAGTAAATAGGAAATTATTTAGATAAAACGTTGTGAATGATGAACTTACCTGTATTTACGAAAAATTTCATGACAATTGAACACTGGTTGAGCGTTTCAGAAGGCCACCAGAACATTATAGAAGCTTGTCTAGCAACAGCGACTTTATGATGTAAGTGAAGCAAATCATAGTTTAACGTGCAATGATAGGAAGTATAGCTGGAATCTATGATGCAAGGTATTCAGTTACTTGGAGGTTGGTCAGTGACAGAAGTGCGGAGTAGGTGGATATCGTTTGAACGCGTGTTCTGTAGTTCCGTGTTGAAGCGTCAGAACTTTACTACTACTATTCTTAAATGTATATTATTGATGCTTGTTAAAATAGAGTGAAATCTTAGATAGTACGCATGCGAGGACATTCTTTCAAATTCAACACTTTATATTGTTTTTCAAAGGATCATATACCATTTCCAAATGTGTGTATCTAAATCATAGATCTATTAATAATAAATACCATAATCCAAACAATAAGTATTTATTTATATGAATTGTGGCTTTGCGAACTGGTGTAGACTAATCTCTTCCTCTTTTTCATGCAGTTATGTAAAGCCCTGAAGAAGTGAATGAATTTATATTGACGAAATGTAGGCAGATATAATTAATAACCCAAGATATAGACGAGTTTTAGTTTTTTACTAGCTAATAGGAATCCACAAGGTTATTAGTTCTTTAATCAAAGCTACTGGGTCAATGATTCTCATCGCGATCAGGATTTTATCTAGTTTTCCTGATCCAATGAGCAAATGCTGAGATGGCCCCTTGTTTTGCTTCTGGATATAAAAGTAGCTTCACTATGCGTACGTTTGTTGAACTCTCCTTTTGCTTGTAGTGGTAGGAGTAGAGCTGGAGGTGAGTTACTATTTTGTTAGCAATGCAGAAAACTCAGAATTCGTTTACCGATGCAAATAAGTTTTCTATAACTCGGGAACGAAAATGTCTTGATTCTATAATTGTTGCTAATCTCGCTCTTTTTAAAATACTACTACTACTACTACTACTACTACTACTACTACTACTACTACTACTACTACTATTATTATTATTATTATTATTATTATTATTATTATTATTATTATTATTATTATTATTATTATTATTATTATTAATGATTAATATTATTATTATTAGTATTATTTATATTTTTAACTTTCGTTCATTTCTTTCGACATTTATAGTTAAAATGTTGGGAAGGGATTCTGGAACTCAAGAAAACGTGTGTAGATGATCGTCTCCCCCATCCGTCAAACAGTTTTTTACTGTTTTTTGTCTAAATAAATCAAATCAAATCAAATAATGGAATTTGCACATATCTTCGGTATGCAAGAAAAGTGCATCTACCTCCGGTTTTAAACAAAGAGGTGTCGTTTATTTTGCGGTTCTGGACAAAGCATTTTATGTTGTATTTGAAGTACCCTGTGTTGTTCGCCAATTTATTAATAGCAATCATTTATTAGACAGGAAAAATAATGAATTGTATTCGTGGTGTATTCCCGATTTTTTGCTTGCCCCGTCCATTCCCCTCCTCGCCCGATCTCAGCCTGATCCATTCCACTCGCCCAGTTCCATCTCATTACCCCCCAACCCGCCACGCTTCTTCATCTGCCATGCCCGCTTCTTTCCCCGCCATTCATGTCTGCTGTGGGCGCACACACACATAAAATTGTCAGACTCAGCAAATAGATCGAAAAATATATAAGAGTAATTATTAAATACTAATGGTATTGTAATATTCTACAAATATATAAAAGTATTAGTTAACAATACGTTAATTGCAACAGAAATTTTCACATTCTAAGTGCGGCGTTACAACAATGTTACACGTGACACGTGACAATGACCGCTAATTCATATAGGATGTAGGGGACATTTTGCTAATTATTATTGTTGATTCCGCAACAAATGAAAATGGATAGAAAAATATAATAATTAAATATAATATTTTTATATTCATCAAAATAACTTGGTTTATTCAGGCATTACTCACCATTTCCACATCTAATTAAGCAAAGTAAAATCATCTATTCGTTTTCACATTTAACACAATTCAAGGACGCAACGAATTAACATAAATATAAATATAATAATAATAATAATAATAATAATAATAATAATAATAATAATAATAATAATAAAACGAAATATGAAATTATTTACGAATTCTCACTTATGTAGCGTAGCATCCCCATTTTACGTTTACGAAGCGCAATAAATTGAGAGCGTGCAACATATGTTTGTCGTCAAATTACACAAAAAATACTCACATTTTTAAGAAATTCAACATGACCTTATCTTCTAAAAAGCAAAGCTTTCAACCAACATGAGACCTGCACCATTTTCTTAAACGACCTTCAGACGAAAACAACAAAATTATGTCAAAAACGATTAAGCCATTTTTTTGAAAATATCTCAAATGTAAAGTACCATCGAAAATTAAAATATCGGTTTCAAATTTAATAGGGCGCGACATCAATCAGATGGATTGGGGAATATCAATTTTGGAGAAAATCGGCTGAACGGATAAGCCGAGAATGTTGTTCACAGACTGATGGACGGAAATATGTTTTCCCGAAATACAACTCCCGAAAACAAAAAATAAAATTTCATGTTTTTTTTCGTTGTTTTTTAAAAAAACACTGGAGGGTGGTAACGTAATTCTGGCTTCAGATTTGGATTCAGCGCGAAATGCATGAAAATAAAGTAAGGCCACACGTTACAAAGTACATAATATTTCAGGATCAGTGAAACCTAGCTTATACAAAAATTTAGTGTGTCTATTTTGGATCAACTGATGTCTCTCTGGCATAATCTATAAGGTACTGTTTGTAAATATCTGTAATTTGTTTATCTGTATATATTTGTATATTAATCCTGTTTCATAAAATATGTCATGTCATTGTCACTATTAAGGCATTGGCCTCTACCTTTGTTATGGTTTTTCTGGTTTCCAGCAACAGCTTAAGACAAATGTCGGTGTGGTCACTAGTTTGCATCCAGAATTTACAGTAGTTCGTTTCCTCCTCATAAGTGAAAGGCAATAAAATTAATTATTGAAGATAAATATATTTTTTTCTCTGTACAATCCTCCATGTGTTCGTGTGAGTGAAAGCAAGCAAGACTTCATTTAGGTGTCGAAATGTGCAGGCCAGGTCAAATTAAAATGTCTCAATCAGATGCTAAAAAATTGACTAGGTAAGAGGGCCACTCCACAAATTTATCATTAATCACAATTTATTTTAGTTTTGGTAAGTATAATTAGTGATTGAAAACATGAGCATTACCCATTTATTCTCGTGTTTGACAGATGTGTTTTGAGCACACAAATATGGTGGATTGGATTCACTTGCTGAACATGGAAGATGTTGAAAACGGCACATCCATGTATTCATAACTCCATTTCCTGTGAAATCGTTGCTACCACTAAATGTTTTTCATGGGCAAAGTACATTGTAGCATTCTCCCAACCAACTTCCAGTAAAAATTTTGTCTTTGATTTCTCGTAGCCTAATTAGAATGAATTTATTAGGGTACTTTATGGGATTTCGGAGACGTTTAATCATCGCTGGTACATGTACCCACAGTTTGCGAGAAAACTGAAAGAGTGCACTATTTTGCTTAAAATTTGCTTTAATTTGAGGAAGATTGAGGAGTTTTACTATATCTTATAAGAAGAGAAACTTTCCAATTTTTACTTTCTTACCCTTAAGAAGAGAAGCTAATGCTACGAAAAAAACGGCGAGTTTTCGGCAGAAAAACTCTTGTTGCCGGGCCCTGGTAACGAAAAAGTAGATAAATTAAGTTGCTAAATTTAGGAAAAAAAATCCTCTAACACAAGGTGTAGCCCGAATCCATTTTTGTGGATCCTTGGTACCGAAAAATTGATCACACTTGACAGGAGACCTGACGGGAGTTTAGAGCTGGGGCGGTGTCCGCTGAAGAAGACGTAGGTCGGCGCCAGATCTCGCCAGCCTTCGGGGGAAGATCACCGCCACCTTTCACCGGCGGCGAAAACATGTACTACACTTAAGGGAATAATCACCTTAGCAGTTGACCGTAATCATTCATCAATCAATCAATCAACTATATGAGATTATAAAAATGTCCTTACTATGACACCACAGAGGGACACACCAATTTTATTTCTATAGAAGATGCCGGATTTCTAGAAATTTATTTTTATTATATATACATATATATTGTTTTAAAGAGCATTGTTCGAAACTTAACGCATTTAGTTAAGTATATTTTATTCCGAATCGCGTAAGTATTTATTTTCTTTGCAGAAAGTGTGATAAAAAATCAAGTCGACTTAGTCACGGTCATCCTTACAATCGAAAATGAATCGGAAAATATATCAAAGCAATTACTAAAATGTTCAATAGAGTGTGTCATATAGCATCACTAATTGCAAAGCACTCTGTTTCATCTCTCATTTGTGAATTGACGAAAAATAAAACAACTATGTAAAATGAAAATACTAAATACAGTTCTTGAGATAAGGGAGATGGAAATTTAGAAAAAAATTTCTGATGAAAACTATTTCATATGATCTATTGAGTTCTCTTTCTCTATTGAGTTTGTAATAGAGGGAACGATTGTGATTTTTGTGTGTAAAAACTTTTAAATGAGTTAAAAATTTGATTTTAATAATGAATAACAGGATGAGAAAAAAGTAATATACATACATAATGGGGAACGGCGAAAGATGTTACAATTAACTGAAAAAATAAAGGTATGAGAAAGTAGTAAATTACCAAAAATCTTCCATTAGAAGGACTTTTTTTCTAAATTTTGGTTTTGCACAGTACTAGTAACGTGAATTGTATAAATTACAGCTTATGTCTGAAAGACCGTTAATTAAAATGCAGGGAAAATAAATGGTAATTTTAATAAGTGCGAGAAAGTAAAAATCTGTTTTGGGAGTCTTTATAATTGCATAATATTTAGAGCATATCGTTACAATGATACTTATTTTGCAATTTTCACAGTAAAAGTTCTAAAAAATGCAATGATCAATTAATTTATTGATATAGCTACAACTTCTTACTGGTAGTAACATTAATCATAATAGTAATAATAATAAATAAATTAATAACAATAGCTACTTTTCATTAGGAACTGATTATAATTTTTGCAAGATATTGAAATTTCGTCCTAGAAATTTTGTCCAGGATGAAATTCTTTCCAAACTGACTGATCAGCGAAACTTTGATGGCCTGGGAAACTGTTTCTCGAGCGCGCCACGGTGGGCGAACCGTAGGAGCGGACAGTGAGTGTAGTACTATTTGAATGTAACCGTAGCGTCTGCATTACAGTTCAATTTTGAGCATGGACGTGGAGTGCTCGGGTGATACTTTGCGGTCCCGATACGTATAAGACGAAATATCTTGATTCGTAGGTAGTATTGTGGTTACACAAAGACGCTCGCTTTTTCGCAAAAATGTCACTAGTGAAAATAACATTACTCAACTCAATTTGTACGTGCTTTAAAATGAAGATGTGATAACTATTGATGTGACCGTGTTATTTGTGTTATTTTATGTTGCGTGTGAAGAAAGTTTAAGTGCGGATACTCGTTTCCAAGTGACCCAAAATTTTGAAACAGTAAAACACGTAAAAATGTTTCACCAAAAAAGGTGGTAAAGAGTTGATACTAAAAGTAAATACTCCAAATAAAACCAGTTCAACTTCGAACCCCCAGTTGTATACGGACCTGTGTGAGGCTTTTACTTGTGTAGACATTCCACTGTATAAGTTAGAACATCCTAATTTACCTACGTTCTTAGAAACGTTCAAACGTAGAACGTCCTAAATTACGTGCGTTCTTAGAAACCATATACCAAACAATTTTAAGTGAATCGACTCTTCGAAAATATGTTCTCTTGATTTATGAAAAAAGTATACAAGAAATTCGTGATTCTATTTAAGATAATCTAATCCGGGTTAGTTTGGACGAAACACCTGATACACGTAAACGATCTGTATGTAATGTAATTGTCGGTACGCTCACTCAAAATGAAATTTCAAAACCTTATCTTCTAGCGATTGAAGAAATAGCAGCGACAAATCATAAAATAGCGAAAGTGTCCAATAATGCAATGTTGTTGTGGCCTGAAGGAATTAGATATGAATCATTAATTTTTTTCATATCGGATGCGATCCCGTATATTAAGGCAATATGGGGGCTAAAACTTAATAGAATAATACATTGACATGCTCCGCATAAGCAGTTCACCACCTGAGTGAAACTGTGCACTTCAATTTTCTTACTGTTCATTCTTTAACACCAAGCGTTAAAAATGTTTTCCTTGCATCTTCAAACAAAATCAGTTTGTTTAAACAATAGGCTCCGAAAGGTCCACCTCCTCCTGAACCGATCATTGCGACTTGGGAAACCTGGATAGAGGCCACCATATATTATAGTCAATATTTTGATATTATTGAAAATATAATGAAAGAACTTAATGAAAATGAAACAGAGAGCATTGTTGAAGCGAAGGTTGCTATATGTAGGGATGGAATAAAGGAGTACCTAATTTATATTAAGACACAATTCCACTGCATTTCCATAGCCATCACAGCGTTCGAATAAAATGATGTGCCACTTGTCACAACAATTGCAAAGGTTGTAATAGAAAAATTTAACTATGTACTGGAAAAAATACGGGTTGCCGTACATTACAACATATTGCCAGTCGACGGCGGACCGCGGTACTTCTTATGCTGCGTTCGCGTATGCTTTCGACAGTATTTCTAATACCTTATTTGGTGTACATAAAAACAAAACTGTGATATAGTTTCTTCTTCAAGTGTACTCTGTGTGTGGCTGCTACTCGAAAGAGTGGCAACTAGCGTCAATATGGATACACTCAACATAACCTCGAACGCCCAACAACAACAACAACATGGATCAAACTTGAAATCTTATGCTGTAGCTGCGTCCATGGACATTTTCCCGTCAAAGGACCAAGCAATTATTATAGAAGCCCACGAAGGACTTGCAATAAAGGATTATGTGAGTAAAATATCAACTTTTATCAATACAAGTGATATCATATTTGTGTCGCGCATAGCGAATAATAGGGTTTATGTGTTCTTAAGTACCAAGAAAATTGCTAACTACCTAACAGATAACCATCAAACTATCACTGTTAATGACATTGAAGTGAGTATTAGACCCCTATTAAGGAAACATGTAAGAGTAATAATATCCAATGTATGTCCTGTTATCCCACATGATGTGATAAAAAATGCTCTTCAACAATCGAATATACAAATTTCTTCTAACATTTATTAGAGCTGGTCTACCTGAACCAGGTATGTCTTATATTATGAGCTTCAGGCGACAAGATTTTTGCACCCAGATGAAGTACATAAATTGCCACAATCACTTCTAATTTTATATGATGATACAACATATAGACTATTTTTCACAACTGATAATATCACCTGTCTCAAATGCAAAAATGAAGGCCATATTGCCAGCAACTGCCCAATTAATAACATTAGCCTTTCACCAATTATAAGTAGAGCAACAGATAACAATGATAATATTTTAATAGGGATTCCCCCTACAGAACCACCAGGTGATAATCCATCTGTCTCGATTGCTATGGACTATACAAACTTCCCTCCTATCAACAAAAGACGCCTCCCATCTGAATCATCCTCTACACCTGCGAATATATCAACTAGTGATGTAAAATGTAAAGACAAAGGCTGTAAACCCTCAAAGAAAAATAGAGTAAAAAATGCAAATGAAGAACCTGCCTCTCAAGACAATTTAGTTAACAAGTCAATAGAAGATCTTCTGCACCCAACCTAAACCTATATTGACTCTAACCAAGACAAACTTCCTCGCTCATACACCCAATTCAAATCACTCCTTGAAAACTCTCTTGGAGCACCTGACCCCATACCTATAATGAAAGATTATTCAACTGATTATAGTGCAATAATTGGTACGCTGTAAAAAACATATAAACTATTGAATGAAAGATTTATAAAGGGCAGATTTACAAGAGTTATAAAAAAATATTCCCAGCAGAGAGACCCCAGAATCAGAATTCAGAGTAGACAGCACCTAAACAATATATGTACTTTTTCAGATCATTCCATAGAATTTAAATCATGCTGACACATCTGAAAGTAGAATATAATACAAAGAAGAAGTTATGATAATTCTGCAATGGAATCTAAATGGCTTTTACAGCAGGCTAGAAAACTTACAATATATATCGAAACTACATAGCCCCGATATAATCTGTATATAAGAAAAAAACTTTAAAGGAAAAACACATGAGAATATAACAGGCTATACTTGCACCTTTAAAAATAGAAGTAACCCTGAATATGCATGTGGTGGGGTGGCAATATATTCCAAAAAATCGATTCCCATTGAAATTCTAAAAATTCAAACTGACATGGAATTTGTGGCAAATTAAAATTAATTCAACTAACCCCATGTGTATTGGAAATGTTAATATCCCCAATAGGTACCCACTACAAGAAATCGAAATGCATGATATTATAAACCAGATAAAAGAGCCCTTCATAATTCTTGGAGACTTTAACTGCCATCACTCTTTATGGGGATCGTACAAAATTGATAAAAGAGGCAGACTATCGGAAAAAGGAATTAACGACCATGACAGCATCATCCTCAACTCTGGTGATCCCACACATATTAATATCAGTAACAGTAGACTAAGTGCGCTTGCTCTTTTAATAGCGTCTCCCACAATATCACAGAAATGTACCTGGAATGTTATTGATTTCCCCTATGATAGTGATCATTTTCCAATACTGATTGATATCCATGAACCAAGTGTGTCCATTAGTCATGAATGGCGCATCCCAATTCATAATTATAAGAACATTAATTGGCTGGACTATCAGAAAAAATCGATGAACACCTCAATGAAGAAGATATTTTCAAGGACGATAACAATATTGACCGGATAGTAAAATAATTCTGTAATATTATATCCAACTCCGCTAACTCAATAAAACAAACGCATCATGGCCCGTTTAAGTTCAAAAGCGTTCTCTGATGGAAATCTGAACGCAAAGTCGCTATTAGAAACGCTAAAAAAGCATTTAACAGGTACAAAAAAGAAGATATAATGATAGTCGAATTAACTATAAGAGAACTAGAGCTGTTGTCCGCAGAACTGTAAAAATAAACAAAGCTAGATCATGGACTGAATATATTTCCTCAATAAACTGTCAATCGAACTCAACTGAGAGTTGGAAAAAAATAAAATCCATACGTGGTATGAAGACGAACAGTACTATACATTTCTTGCATTGCAATGACCAGATAATTAGCGACCCCAAAATTATTGCTGAGGAATTTGCCGAAACCTGCATGAAAAATTCCAGCATTTCCAATTACCTTACGGAATTCATCATATAAAAAGAAAAAGCTGAAAGTGAATCAAATATGACACCTATTGGTGACATCAACTATGATAAAGACATGAATTCTCCAATTTGCATGCACGAACTGCAACAAGTTTCAAAAGATCAACAACTCAGTTCCTGGCCCAGACAATATTCCAAACTGCCTAATTAAAAATCTCCCAAACAGTGGTATTAACATTTTATTAGAAATATATTAACATATATGGATAAATAATGTTTTTCCTGAACTCTGGAAAACTGCCACAGTCATTCCGATTCCCAAACCTGGCAAAGACCAGTCAAATAGCTAAAATTACCGACCCATCTTACTGACTTGCAACCTATGCAAAATATTAGAAAAAATCGTTAACAAAAGAATAAGGTGGTTCCTCGAAACTCATCATTTAATAAAAGACAACCAATTTGGATTCAGAGCTGGTCACTCCATCACCTCGCATCTTATCAGCACGACAACGATAATCCAAGAAGCCTTTCTTCAAGGAAAGCACGTTATCTTAGTAAATCTAGACATCGAAAAAGCATACGATATGGTATGGACACACCGTATAGCTGCTAAATTTCTTAGTATTGAATTGAATTGAATTTGCCTTATTTTACGTGGCGAGACTCAGGCCATGAGGCCTGCTCTTCCGTCTGACCACGCAAATTTCGCTACGCTCCTTTCACCAACTAGAAGAGGAAGGAGGTATTTCTTGGGCGCGAAACAGGCGATTTTGAATTTAGCTCAGAGGCGTCATTTGGGCTTGAGGATCTTTTACATGCAAGTAAATCTACTAACATGGGACAGCCGGCTTTACTTCCCCTCCGAAGGAAGGCGTACGAAGGATTTTGTCGCCCTAAAAATCCACGGCTTCGATCGGGTTTGAACCCGCGAGCTTGGGTATAACAGTCCGGTACGCTAACCGTCACACCATCGCCGCCGCGTATTGGTATCAAGGGCAATATGTTTAAGTTCCTTACCAACTTTATTACCAACAGATGTACTTAAGTACGTATAAGTAATAATTTATCAACAATTAAGAAACTTAATAATAGGCTACCGCAAGGATCAGTGCTCAGTGTGACTATTTTTAATCTCCATAAATGACGCTGATGATATTGTAAGCCGAGTTGTCGTGCGGAAATACGCCGATGATATGGTGTTACTATGCAAAGGAAGGAACTTTGATTCAACCAATGAATTAATGCAAACTACTGTAAACTGTATTTACAAATGGTCAATGAAATTTGGTTTCAAATTCTCGACAGATAAATCAGAATGTATGATTTTTTTCTAAAAAATTAAGCCCCGTCTACCCGAAATTATTCCTGGGCAACAAAGCCGTTAAGACTGTCACACATACAAAAATCTTGGGCCTTTTATTTGACTATAGGCTCACATGGCAAGAACATATTTCTAAAACATACGCAGAATGCAAAAATCGACTTAACATCCTGAAGTGTCTTAATCACAACAACTGGGGATCAGACAAAAATACCTTACTACTTACATACAAAGCCTTAATAAGAAGTAAAATAGATTACGGATCTATTGTATGTAATTCAGCGTGCAATTCAACTCTCAAGAAACTGGACACCCTGCACAATTGCGGACTCAGAATAAGCACTGGTAGTTTTCACACGAGCCCAACTGGTAGTATTCTCATGGAAGCGGCTGAAACCAGCCTCGCATTTCGAAGACAAACCCTGTCACTCAATACGCAATTAAAGCCAAAACATCCCTAAACAAGATAATGAGTAATGATGTATCCTATTATAAAATTCCTTAAGATATCTTCAAAACATATGATGAAACACAATCCTAAACGACAGCTCTAAATAAAGAACTACTTTATATGATTAAGCTTCAAGGCATATCAGTAATATTTCTTCTTTTACCTAATCAGCTGTATCCAATTATTATGACCGAAATACATAATAATGAACCTAATACAAATATAGTAATTGATCTTCAAGGAAACAATGTTAGACCTAACCCTGGATATTCCAGGCAAGATGTCATAATATTCGTACATAGGAAGATGATCCAGCAATGGGAACCGATATGGCAATGTCATAAATCTAGTAATACCCACAAATCAATCGATTTATTCCTATTACTCATCTCGGACCCCAAGATGACTAGACGCGAACAAGTTTTAATTACACGAATTACAACTGGTTATTCTAAAATTACACACAGGTACTTGCTGAAAATACCTCACCACCACTATGTGATATGTGTCAAGTAAGACTATCAGTGGAACATATTATTACGTCCTGTCATAAATACGAACACATTAGAACTACGTATTTTAATCCAAATGAAATACAGAAAATCCTGTACTCTATCCCCTTTCAGAACCAGATTGTCAAATTTTGCAAAAACCCAAATGTCATGCTTGAAATACAATTTTATGATAAACCCGCTCGTATCTCTAGCGCTGATGTGTTATGATACTACCCCGATGATACTGTATGATTATGTTACGAGTATGTAAGATAAATAATAGTATCGTATAATCTATATGTTAGGATGATTATGTTAATGTAATGATGTGTATAACCCTCGAAAATATATGTTATGACCATGTCCTGATTATACTGTATGATAATGGTAAGATAAATAATATGAGATACTGTATTACGTTAAGACCTATACATTCTGAAACGTATGTTAATGTACTGACGGATGAATCCATAATTGTCTGTAAACACCTGTAATAAAAAATGTAATCGCTAATAACTTTAGCCGTTGATGCGACAAAAAATAAAGAGAGAAAAACAATATATTGCCGATATCATTTCTGGCAAAACGGAGGGCAAATTGTCAGACATTTAAGAAACATTGTCGCCGAAAGAAATAGTAAACTTTAAATATGCGCCAATAACGTCTGTGGTAGCTGAATATTGTTTTTCCCAGTACAAGTCAATTTTGAGAAGCAACAGAGAATCGTTTGTTTTCAAACCTTAAACTGATGACTCTTTTACACTGTAATAGAAAAAAACTAAGTGACTTTCAGCAGTAAGGTGCGTTTTGTCATAATTTGCATTGTTCTGGTATACTATATGTTACTTACATCTTCAGTGATAAATATAACTTATGAAAAGAACAAATTATGATTTTTTTATTGATTTTTAAAAGGTTTTGCATAGTACATATACTGCGTTGTTAATGCATATATACCTGTTTTAAATCTCCTAATTATATACATTTTCAATGCATAACTATCCGAGCCCTAGTCATTAAAGAGAAATTATAAAAAATCACAGTATCTCATGTATCTACATTCACGGGATTTGAAGTAAATATTTTCATGCACTAACCTCTTCCATTGAATAAAATGGGTACGAACCTGAATGCAAAATGAGATGTACAGTTTACAAATATTAATTAGATCGTTTTCTCTTGTTCAGTTTCTTGTCCAGCACGTCACACAAATTGTACTACGCGGGTTCTAATCACCACAATTTTCGGTCTTAAAACATGGAGTAAAGTCACACGGACTTTACTGCAGCAACATTACACTCTGTCAGCGTGGGTCCCGCACGTTTGACCCACTCATAACTCCCACTAGGAAAACGTGTGTGTGTGCAATAACAGACGAGACTACTCTGAGTCTAAAGAGAGCCCAGAAGTTTGCAACCGGATTTCTAATGTGTCAAGATAACTCTTTCTTTAATCGCGCGACCTTCAGACGCACGTTGAAAGACAACTTCTGATTGGCTGGATGGTGCCTGTGAAAATTTTCCTGTTTCGGCGCGCCAATGCCGGATGCTTGTTTCCGAAAATCCCTTGTGTCGATTCCCGGAATGATGGAGAAATGGATTTTAACATACTAATTCCCATTAAATATCTTTCCTTCAGGAACCTCATCAATTAATCTTGGGATCTTTCTAGACATTTACATGGTCAGCGGAGCAGGGAATTTTAATAGATTGAAAGGTCATTTTCTTGTTTTCTCGGTTATTACAAATCGATGAATTACTCCTTCGTTTTCTTGGATACTTGCAATATAATTATTTCCAAGAAAACATTCTTTTTGCTGTTTTAAAGAAATCAGATATAAACGCGCAGTGAATTTTCGTCGTTTCACATGTATTAAAGAACTTTCTGATAATATATTGACTAAAACCTTTCCTGGCAATAAACATGGACACTAAGATGAAATAAAAATTCTGATGCTACAATAAAATCACATACTTTATCTTAAATAGGGAACGGTTATGAAATACTATAAGGAGATAACTGCCCACTTACTTTGAGCTATCAGAAACTCCATCTATCAATTGAATAACTCATAGAGATGAAGCGCGAACATTTTTTTCCAATATTTTAAATGCAAGTAACTTTTCGACAATGAATTTCAGTGATGTCATGTATTCAATTTATTCACGTCCATAAACGCATCCATGAGATACGATGTGTATTTTACTCGTTAATAAATTAAATGTATTAATATTTAATAATAAACCAGTGGCGGCTGTGCGGCAGGGCTCGAGTTCGGCCCATTGTTGCCAGCGCGGCGGTGTCAGAGCAAAAATGGACGCTGGATTATTTTGACGTAATAATGTCGCAACACAGCAATACTGAGAGCGCAGACAACCAAATGCAAAAGGACTGAAAGCGTGATGAAGATAATAATAATAATAATAATAATAATAATAATAATAATAATAATAATAATAATAATAATAATAATAATAATAATAATGAAATATCCTCCAAAACTTCTCATTGTACTACGAATTACACATTATTCTCTTTGCATTAGTATGTTATGATAAATTATCACTTAATTATGAAGACGAGTGTTCAATTCTCTCAAATATCCAGATAACTACTCATATTTAGAAAAAATGTACATATGTAAAGATTTAATACTGAGAAATAAATCTCTCGCTTCAATATTAATTTTCGCGTTAGACACGTTCAAAGAACATTTACTATTTTTCATCATAGAAAATACGAGAAAACAACTCGTGTTTCAACAAAATTGTACATACCTTCTGGAAAAATCTTGTCTTTAAAACTGCTAAGATCACGCAAAAATTTCGCAAAACTACTTACATTAACAAAAAATTGTACAAGATCATATTTAAATATCTATTATTGAACTACAGATTTTATAGAGGAAATATTGTAGTGCAAACATTGAAAAGCAAAGTAGTCGACTGCCCGGCAACAAGTGAAAATGAAGACACTAACGCTTGACTGAACCTAGGGTTTCCAAAGAGCTATTTGAGTACGTTTCCAATAGACAACATCACTCTACACAGCTGCAAATCAAAGGGCTCACGTTAGGAACCCGGCCCGGGTGTGGATACTTTCGGCTACTTATATAATAAGTAATATACATCGCACAGAGAAATTTATGAAATCAATTTTGGGATTTGACCGGAAAAGTGTTGTTCACCCTGATTGTCCGTTTGTGTCCGAAAATGTGTTTGCTAGAGCGTCAACTAGTTCTAGGATTTTTTCCAGAATTAATATTTACCGGTCGATCTGCCCCAACCCAAAGATCTGAATGTTAGAATATAATTCTGTAAATTTTGGTAATACTTTACATAAAGCCTCTAGGATTTTTTTTCCTTTCTTAATTCGTTCCGTCTGTATAGGAACTCCTCTCCAAACTCCGCAAGGAGCGTTGAGGGCACTGGAGTAATTCTCCTCTATAAGCGCCTTCTAGGGTCCGCTGTATTGTCTAGTCCCGCTGTGTAGTCAAGTGAGGGAATCGCCGACAGGTACGAGTCTACGCGCTCGCGTCTCGCACGCGCCCTGCGTCATCTACCTATCGGCCAGAATTATGAAGGAATAAGGATAGAATAAGGGAATAAGGTGTAGGTCGCTTCACAGGGATTGGACTAGCCCTTGTGAAGCACGCAAACTCGTTTTGTCGTAACAAATTTCACATGAGATTCTACGGGGGCTCTATGAGAATCGAACCCGGAACCTTAGTAGTGAAAGGCAAGCGACTTCGCCACTGAGCCACGAGAGCGCTCATTGCTAATTTTGCTTGGCTTTATTTTTTTCTTGAATTATTTATGTAAGAATACAGTAAAATACATAAAGATGGCATAGGTCCGTTTGCGGTGTCAACTCTAAATTTTCGAAAATTTCAAAATTTGAAATTTTTTCGTTCGTCTTCCCACTATATTGAATACAGGCATTTTTATCTTCAAACTAGCTTAAGTTCCCCGCGTTGCTGGGGTATTTATCATAATTTATTAACCAGGAAAAGGACATAACCGCCCTTTCCGCCCTGCGGCGGAGCCTGCTTCTATCTAATGTATTGTATCGCGGCTCCGCCCCTCTCTGCTTTTCTCCCATCTGGATATACCCTGTGTTCCTGACTTTCTCAGAGATATTTATAGTTTTTCTTATTGGGGTTCCCGCCACCCTCAATTTCACTCACTTTATAACTAACCTTAATAAACAAATCTACACAAAAAATAAAATACATTTTTTAAAAAGTTTGTTGCGTCTATATACACGCAACGCTCTTAGCTCCTAGGAACGTTGAGCGCGCCGTGGAGTAATCCTCCGTTAATTCCTGTTGGAGTAATCCTCCTTTATTATGCACTCAGCAACCTCTAGGGGTCGCTGGATAATCAAGTCACGTCCGTCGCAGCCAAATTAGGGAACATTTATTCACGAATATTCATTTTATGAAATTTATGTATTATTCCAATACTTTCAATCAATTGCCAAATTAACTTTTTACTTTTTTACATTTTTTCTTCTAGCTGGACAAAACAATTGAGCGAGGAAGAGAACTTCACATAATTTTCGTTGATCTCAAAAAGGCTTATGATAATGTACCAGTACAATAAATATAGGAGGGCAATGGAAGAAAAAGGAATGCAGTCAAACAACTTTATAAAGATAACAAAAGTCAAGTAAAAGTGGGAAAATGTCTACCAGATTATATAAGTAGCAGAAAGTATCCACACCCGGGCCGGGTTCCTAACGTGAGCCCTTTGATTTGCAGCTGTGTAGAGTGATGTTGTCTATTGGAAACGTACTCAAATAGCTCTTTGGAAACCCTAGGTTCAGTCAAGCGTTAGTGTCTTCAGTTTCACTTGTTGATGAATATTCATTTGAATACTGAAGCTCCCTTTAGAAACTGCTCCAATTATTAAGCTAATAAGGAATATGGACAGGAACTGAATTTGAATGCCTTTTCTCTCATCAACTAAATCCTAAATTAGCTCGTGCTCTGGTATTTGAATTGTGTTTATGCTTCATTAATGCCATCTAGTATGCATAGGAAATAGTCTGGTAGGTGGCGTTGTCTGTATATTGCAGTTCAGCTACCGCGTACGCTTTCAATGTCAAAGTTTAACTTACACCAAACAACATTATGAAACTCGGAATGTGTACAAGTACGCTCGTATGAAGTTCACAAAATCGCTTGTATCATAATAGCACTTCAAACTCGTGTATTAATACCCATCATTACATCATTTCATAATACTTTATTACCAAACCACTTTGAAACATCTGATGTTGAACAAATTACTGTTTCACTATTACAAAGCATATTGGTACCATTAGCCAAGAGAACTGTTCTGACGTTTCGAAACAACGAGGCATATCTTTTACTATGTAACGTTCCAGTACCCAATATCTGAAGTAAGGAAATAATGAATTATTTTACATACTAAATGGACTACTTGGATAACATCACAAGAAGATTATACCAGGAAACGCTTACCTTATTCATTAGTGTTGTTCATTTTTGTAAAAGTCTTTGAAGCAATTCCAATGACTGCTTGTGGATAATGCTCACCGGTACTGATTTCTAATCGTTTCTTGTGTTTAAATGACAACTACTTTGAACAAAACATTCTTGGCTATCCGGGATGAGCCGCGTCTCGGTCAATTGTGCCGACGTTTCGGCCATTTTGCTGTGGCCTTCTTCAGAGCTATAGAGCTGATATAACTCAGAAGAAGGCCACAGCAAGATGGCGGAAACTTTAGCACAATTGACCGAGACGCGGCTCGTCCCGGATAGCCAAGAATGCACTGACTCCGGCCGCGGAAGCCTGCGAATACTTTGAACAAAAAATTCAACTACGATTTCAGGATGAGATGCATTTAAACAATCTGAAGTTGAGATAATCCGTTTTCTTGCTATTAAGAAGTTATTAGCGACATTAATAACAGATTGATGAGAGTTCTTTAATGAAGTTGGCACATGGCAACATATGTTGGACAGCGCAGTGGCGCGGACTAGGCCGGCCCGCCGGGGAATTCGCCCTGCGAGCCCAGGTGCGAGTGCTCGCGCTCCACCGCCAGGCGGCCCAGAGTATCGCAGGCCGCGGGGTCGGGCGGGATGGGCTCGGCGGGCCCGGCGCTCGCCACGCACGGCAGCGGCGGCGGCGGCTCCGGGCACGGCATCTGCGCATGCGCAACGGGCTGTGCTTTGGCCCCGCGGGTGGACAGCGAAGGGCACGCCGGCTGGTAGGGTCAGGAGGGCCGTTTGTGTACGTAGTGAGTGTTCCCGATGGATCATAACATACACGACGGCTTTCGGGGGATTTCCCCTCCGGCGGCACAGTGGGACACAGCCCCAGCTGGCACAAGCTCTAAGCTCCCGACTGCTCTTCCGACATATGCGGTAGTGTAGTGCATTTGTATGTATGTATATATGTATGTATGTATATATATACATATATATATATATATATATATATATATATATATATACACACACACACATATGTGTGTGTGTGTAAGGGGAGCGATAATGAAACACACGTGTGTCTCTAGGGAACTGTGGAAACTGTTTCATTGGCTGAGTAAATCTCTCAGCAGGAAAGAGAATCCTATTCAAAAAGCTGGTGTAATCCCAGCTCTGTTTTGTGATATTATTTATCCACATAGCATAAACATACGAATAAAGTTTATCTATTCATTTTGTTCTCTGCTTTGTTGCTAACATTACACAACTGCATACTACATCCCGCGCAGGGGTGGGAACAATACACGGAGAAAAATGTTTAGTCATACAATTAATTAGGTAGTAGATTTAACTGCCTGATACTACAAAGTGCTTAGTCACGTTCACGGAACTGCTGTTTAGTTAAACACACTATAATTCATATTAATAATACTAAGCTATACTGAACTATAATGCACGCATAGTTCACTATACGAGTCATGCCCCATAACGAATGGCATCTAGTGGAAATAACTAACCGAATCGTTGCGTTGACTAATACAGTGAGTAATATTTACTATACACATTGCAGTGAAAATAACTAAAGGACACATAAAAGGAAATACTTTCTATTCCTTCAGGCAGGTGCAACTGAGGTTCCAGAGCGGTCACCCATCCTACGGCCGCGTGGACTCGATTACCTGGCAGACCCTAGTCACTTACGGGCACGGGCTGCCGACATTTCTACCATTAGTTTAGAATAAAACATAATTATGTAAAACCAATAAAATACTAAACACGTCATTTATATAGCGTTTAATTCTTTATACAGCCTTGAAATATTACACTTCTCACGGGCTCTATAACAAATCGAATTGACAAGATGGCTGAAATTACTAAATAGTGTTTAGAAGGTGACAACATGAAACGTAGATCTCACCGAATGATTTTATCTACGAAACAAGTATAGTACCCCTACAATTCTCTTTATTCAGTCACGATTTTGAATTTTCTGATTTACTAAACGAAACTACAATATATAATGTTTAGTGAATCTTACTACACGAATAATTGTATTTACAAGTACATGATCGCTTACTAAATATGTTTAGTACATTCTACAATATTTCTCTCAGTGTTGCGGTCTGACGTGGTCTGACGAATGAATGTTAAGATATTTTACATTTTATCTGAACGAAATTGGATGATATAGCTGACATTATCTAAAATAAATTAAAAAGTAATTAAGATGCAGTTACTGCGTTGCCACTAGTCACCATCATGATGAAAAACACTTTTAATTGCTTGAAAAACGATTAAAAGATAATTATACGCGGATAATATATTTTTTTCCTTATTTGGCATATGTTTTTATCGGGTTAACGCACTTTATCTTGCAGTCATTTAACTACATTATACAATTACATTAATATCACAGAGAAGGCTGAAGAGTAGTTCTTGTATTAAGTATGAACGTTCTATCAACTTGAGAAACATAATTGAATTACGCATTACAATTGATATCAGACGAAATACAATATTTTTTCATTTATCAATAATTTTTAATAAAAATAAATTGTTCTAATAAATTTCTAATTCGCCCGAGTTTTTTAGTAAATAATCAATCGAATAAAACTTTTCGCATCATTTTGATGCCATATTTTTCTCAACAATTTTTTTTTCACTAGAAGAATTATATACAATGTGCATGTCCAACCGCGCCTGCACAAACCACCTGCCCGCCTGGAAAGCGTTCCTGCGGGCTTGGTCCACTTCCCCTGACTTGGCTCTCATTTCCCCTCAAAAAACCGGAAAGGGGACGCTCTACGCTATTACACACTTTGTAGCCGCCATGTCGACTTTGTTTTCGCCCTCTGTCACTCAATTAGAGTCGACTGCGAATTGCAGACACGATATCGTACCCGCAGCTGTGAGATCGCCAAATCTGGCGCGACTAGAAAATTAACTTTTCAAACCATAATTTTCAGTACACATAAATTAGAATATTGCGTACAAGATGAATGGCGTTTCTTCCTTCTCTTCTTGAGCCCAGGCCACCAGTATTTGTTAGACTGTTATTGTGATAAGTTCTTAAGTACACCAGTTGAGTGTGCATCCTCCGGGTACAACAGATTCTATGCCACGCTCAGAAGATGGACGAAAGATGTCTACAAAAACCAGGTGCAGATAAATCAGGAGGTCCCCTCTTCACTCGGGCTAGGGCCGGGAATGGTTCGTCATATAGATGGAAAAGGCTGAGAAGAGAAGAGGAAACTGAGAGGGACAGGGAAACAAGAGGAAAACGAAGTTGTGGATATTGAAGAGGGCCTAGAAAGTGTGACGAGATTGTTTCTTCATTGTCAAAATATGCAACTAAAATACTTATCATTGAAGACATAAAATAATGTTAGAGAGACAACTAAGGAGTTAATGAAAACATAGAGAACAGAATTGCTTCAATCGTTATTTCGAATCAATCGTAGGGGAGTGTGGCTTATACCTGTACCAACGAAAGTTGAAGATGCCTTAAAAACAAAAAGTTAAGAAGACGAGAAACCAGCGCAAAATGTAATATTTATAAAGACGAAAAAAGACCACCAACAGCTAGATCGTTTATGTTGCGATAAGATTGGCTTAGGTGTGGTGGATAATGTGTGTATGCTGAAACAAGGAAAAGGGTCAACGTTAGTCAGTGATTTGAAACCTCAGTTTACTGAAGTATTTAAAACTGGTCTTGGCAAGTGTAGAAAGTTGCAGGCAGGGGTTATATTAAAGGAGAACTACATGCCTCGGTTTTTTAAGGCACGAACTGTGCCGTGGGCAATTAGAGACAAAGTGGAAGAAGAGATTAGAAGATTAGAACAGGAAGAAATCATCACTAAAGTTACTACAAGCTGTGTGGGCTACGCCTTTAGTAGTAGTATCGGAAAGTAATGGCAGCATTCGCCGGTGTGGGGACTTTAAAAGCACAGAAAATGAGCAATTAAAGAACAATTATGTTCAACAGAAATGAGCAATTATTGAACAGTACCCGATTCCCAAGCCGGAAGACTTGATTCACAAGCTGGCCGGAGGTCAGCAATTCACCAAGATAGACATAAAATAAGCGTATCTGCAGATACCACTGGTGAAGAGGCACGGAAGAAATTAGTGGTGGACACGCCGTTGGGCTTACGCAGGTACAATATATTACCAATCGAGATCGCCTCGGCAGGAGCGATTTTTCAAAGAGTCTTAAGCAGATATCGCAATCAATGGGTGCATCGATTATTTCGTTGACATTATTATAACCGGAAAAACAGCGAGGAACATGTATCTAATTTGAAGGAATTGCTAAAATTATTAAGTGAGTGGGGGTTCAAAGTAAACTTGGACAATTGTGAGTTTTTCAAGCAGCAAGTTACCTTCCTTGGGCATGAACTGACGAAATCGAGTATCAAGCCTACGCAGAAACACATAGAGGCGATTAAGAATCTTTCAGCACCCAAAAAATCTTAAAGAATTACAAGCATTAGTGGGAAAAATTAATTATTATAATATATTCATAAAAAAATTCTCATATGTGAGGGGCACCATTAAATGCGCTGAAGAAAAAAGGCACTAGGTTTATATGGTCACCGGAGTGTAAAAAAGCTTTGCAAAAGTTGAAGAATGCAATAATAGAGGCGACACAGCTGAATCACCATGTACCGGGAAGGGTTACGTCGATTGCGATTGATGCGTCGGATTATGCGTGGGGCGGTTTTATTTCGGAAGGATGAGAAGGATGAGCGCCCCAAAGCCTTTGCTTCAAAATCCCTTAATAAACACCAGATGAACTATTCACATGTCGAGAAAAAGGTGTTAGCAGTCCTGTTTGGGGTGAATAAATTTAACGAGTACGTGTACTCAAACTTTCACATGAAACTGATCACAAACCGTTGGCACAGCTTTTCCACATGGGAAAAAAGCTACAGAGATGGGCCATTTTCTTGACAGACTATAATTACCAAATTCACTACAGATCTACAACGCAGCAAGCCAACGCAGATGCGCTGTCCAGATTACCGGTAGGACTAGACTTTGATTTCGACGAGTCAGAAAAGGCAAGTGGATCTGGAAGGCTGGCAGGTATTGCAAAAGTTCCCCATAACGGCGGGGCAACAATAGCTATAGCGACGGGCCAACACCAAGAGTTAAGGGTGATCGGGGACTTTGTGAGGAAGGGGTGGCCCAGGAGGCTACTAAGAAGTAATTTAGTAAGGGCAAGTTGGTATGAGAGGAAGGATAGCTGATCGATAGAGGCGGGAGTGTTGTTAATAGCTAGTGAGCAGGGAACAAAAATGGTAGTGCCAAAGGTTCCAAGGAAGCAGGCGTTAGAATTATTGCATGAAGAGCACTGGGGTACTGTAAATACCAAGCAATTGGCTAGGTCACACTATTGGAAAGAAATGAGTGAGGATATTCATGATATGTTTAGGAGATGTAACGCTTGCCAGATAAATCAGTGAGCACAGCGGTAGGACTGGCACTCGTGACCTACACTAGAAGCCTCGTGGAAGCGAGGCATATAGACTTTGCGGGACCCTTTTGGGGTAAAATGTGGTTAGCGGTAATATATATATATATATATATATATATATATATATATATATATATATATATATGTAATCAAATTTTCCCTGTGCAGTTGAAATGCGAGTCACGACAACTGGTGCCACCAAAGTGGCTTTAGAGAAGATATTTGTGACAGACGGACTTCCACAGAAATTAGTTTCTGATAATGGCCATCAGAGAAGTTTTTCCAGTTCAGCAGGTTCAATGGAATCAAGTATGTATGCCCGCCGCCTTTCCACCCCCAGTCAAACAGCGAAGTGGAAAGATGCGTGCGCACATTCAAGACGGCTATGAAGAAGGCGAAGGATGCAGGAACTTCGAGGAACCGCGTCTTATTGAGAGTAATGGCAACCTACACCGCTGCCGGGGCCGGAGGGAAAGATCCCAGCGGAGGTACTCCACGGCAGGCAACACAAACCTTTACTGTCACTACTGAAACCAGGTAACCATCGGAAGGATGAAGCTGTGGAGTACACGTTTTAGGCAAGAGAGAAAGTTTATTGCACCGGTTTTAAGAGGGATCCTGCTTGATGGGCGGGAGTAGTGATTTGATAGAAAGGCAACAAGATGTATTAGATTCAAGTATTGAGCAAAATAGTAGTGAGGCACCAAGAGCAAATGCGCTCGAGGTGTGCAATAGAGTCAGTAGAAAAGATGGAAGAAGGAACTCAGAAAGAGAGAAAAGAGAAAGCGTTGAGAGATCTCATAGAAATGGGTCGGTTCCAGGAGAAGCCAGCAGAGCAGCCGCTGGCGCCAATTCAACCGTCGGAAGCACCAATGAGAACTACGAGACGGCGCGTACGCTTCGCACCATACACGACGTTTTTGAGAAGGGCGGATGTTGCGGATGTATGCGGTTGTTTGAAAAAAGCGCCGATGCAACGACGTGAAAAAAGCTTCCCCGAAGTTCATCGGGGTGGCATACCCGAAAAGGTGTCGGCCAATGGGGAACGAGCGGCCAGCGAGCTAAGCGGCAACCGAGCATCGAAGCTGTGCGGTGTCTCAGAATAAAGCCGGGCACTACCACCGAAGCAGGAAACAGTGTTTGCGAAAAGGCCGGCGTCTATACGACAGTTTAGGTGTGTTGAAGTAAGTTAATACAGAGACCCAAGACAAGAAGGCAGAAATAAGAACGAGATAAAATGCAAAAAATGACATTTTAGTAGTAGAGACACCAACCAATGCTGCAGTAGAAGCTGTTAGAGAGGGATTGATTAAATCTTCTCTCGATGACGAAAAAGTATAAAATTCGTTTTCGCTAAAAATCATTGTCTATAGTAATCTACAAATATAGATTGGTCTGATGATGGATGATATACACAAGGAGAACTTTGAAGAAACCTATTTTAAAAATAATAATAATAATAATTATTATTATTATTATTATTATTATTGTTATTATTATTGATTCACATATACAATTACAATCGTGTATGACGAGTCAAATGTGATATATTTAAAGGGAGTACAATCGCATACATCTTCTTGGGAGCAGCGAGTGAAATTACATTTATTGCCCAGAAGGAACAAAAGGGCCATCTCTGCATTTGTTCAAAGGACCAGGGAAACTAGACAAAAAATCTGATCAAGATGGGGTCATTGGCCTAGAGATTATACTACAATACTTGTTACAGATATATTAAGATATTACATAGTAGATAATGAAGAGATTTTGAAGAGGATTTAGAAGAAGTATATTTTGAAGAAGAGGCCAAGAAAGATAAGTATTGTTTGAAATGGTAAACATACTTAGAGCATTCACTCGACGTTTGGATACATTGCTGCACAGTGTGGAGTCTAAACATACATGGTATCTTATCAACGCTATACAAATGCGGCGGCAATGTGGTGTCTTATCTGTCTAACGTTTGTGCACCGCAAAGTCATGGGTGCAGAGAAGCGCGCTTATGCCTATTGTGCTGGTGAGCAAGGAGAATGCGCAGCCGATAAAGTGCGTTTCTTGGGTGACAGATACAAGGAAATGAAACATTTAGTAATAAGTGACCAGAATTAAAATACGCTATTGAAATAGAAGTTGCAAATCCGCGTATGGCTTATAAAGCCATGCAAATGAATTCTCGTACAACCAATACTGCAATGGCCGACGTTGAAGTTATCTGCAAATTCCAAAGACGCTACGAATATTATCTTAGTTCAAGAACGTTGTAGACTGAATGGAAGGGCCACTTGCATGCGCCGTGCGATAACGACGCAGGCAATTACTTCATGTAAGTTGAGTACTTCAGGTTACTTCAGCAGAACATTCACTTAGTTGACTCCAGATTATAAGAAATTAACCTATCTACGTCACCGTGGCCTACGATGCTGCATTGGCCCAGATACGAGCATGGACGGTCAAAAGTGATCTCATTAATATATATCGTCATACTTTATAGATAAAAAATCATCAAGAAACTGCTATGTACTAACGAAGCATGTTAGTGTGTGAAGTGCTTCATCCTGTGTAAGAAACTAGTAAGGAGATTATGGGAAAATGAATTAGTAAAGAGAAGTTTATTATTGAACGGAACGTTATAATTGCAAAAAGATTGAAAGTCATAAAAACTATTATTTAATCAGCGTAATTTGTAAAGCCATATATGTGAATAGCTAAGCATACACATACAAAAATATTCATATATTTAGTTTATTTAGTTTCAGTTCAATAAATATTCGCGTAGTCATTTGACAACAAACCCGTGACATTAATCTTAGTTTCATTTTTACCAATAAGTTTTCAAAATGATTTCAACTCTGCCATAATTACTTCTACAAGCAACTATATAATGTCTTGTGCCAGAAAGAATACACTATCTTGGGTACTGACGATTTTGTTTCCGATTTTAGTGATGCTTTTTGCACACATTCGCCGTATACAATTGGCACTCTTCTATACTAAATTAAATAAAAGTACGCTTTTGATACTTTAGATTAGCCAGTAAATTAATTCATTACTGATTAACGACAACAGAGGTAATTTCCACTATTACGGAGAATTTATTCACAGATAAAATTTGGTTTCAGAGAAATGTTTTTTTGTACATCCACGTCTAAAATTTCATTTCATGAACTTTATTGCCCGATTTTCTCGTTCTGAGCCAATAAAAATAATTCATAGCCTAAGTTCAGAAAAGATGTAATAATTCTTTAGCTGAAGGAAAAACTAACTACCGTTTTCCGGCTTCATTTAGATAGTTAAAGGATTTGGTCAGGTAAGAAATGTAACAACATAAACAATCCGTTTATTGCCAAGTGAAGTTAAATTTATTTTATTACACTTAAGTTTTATTTCATGGTTGTTCATTTTATTTCATTGTTAATACACATTCCATAGTTCGAAAAATTGTCAGTTGTTTAGGTTTACAGAGAAAAGTCTCATTTAAACAATGAAAGAAATACTCTTTAGTATGTTTGAAAAATACATTTTGACATATCATTTAAATTTATTTCTTTTGTGTTCACAGCGGTAATGGATAAAATAACGTGCAAAATTAGCGTTAGTTTTCCGCCATTAACGCTCAATTTACAGATTTTAAAGCACATTTTGGCAATTTGAAGTTTGCAATTGCATAAATATAATTGCATTTTTACCACATCAAATCGAGTTTTCTTCTTACCATCATATTATGACACAGCGATTGGGGTTAATGAACCGACATATTGTTCCTTTTATATGTGAGTAGAGCGTATATAGTACAGGAATTTTGGCATATTGAAGAGATCAGTGTGCCACATGTATGGTCTGGCACCTTTCCTAACCTACCGAAGACGGGTAACTAATACCCCCGACATATAGGACTACACATCTGATCCCGTGATCAAAAGTCGACCTACTTCTGGCAAAACAAGGTGCTTGTTTTGTAGGTATAGTGACAAAATGACATTATAAGTCAACTAGACGAAAAGCAGTGAAATTTCATGCAACATCATTGGTGTGTCGGGACGAGCGGGGAGCTCGGTGTTTGGATCTCTCGTCGGAATTCGCCCCCAACGTCGTCCCTAGTGGCGTTGGCTCAGACCGCCCGATAGGGGACCCGGAGCACAGGAACAAACTTTTCACCAGTGATTTTAGTAGGAGTTAAATGTTCTTGACATGACCTCACCAAAAATGTACAAATGTCATAAGCACGTTTCTACAAAATGGTAATAATTCAGAAAGCCGTACTACACACCAGACATTTTCACGCTTATGTAGGTGGTAACACCTACATTCGTATACAACCTCAAACAGGTTAATGGTAATACATGAAGACCATTATTCCATCCGGGAAAAAGAAAGAATGCGTAAAAGTTGTTAATGATTATAAAACAAAGTTTTCGCAAAGGTGATTTGTATTGCATTCAACTGGACAAGATTGGAATGCCAATCACTAATCGAATACTTTGGACAGGATTAATTGGCATTCACAGACCTGTTACATAACAATTCGTGAGATGGATTTAGATTATGCAGCATTCGGATACGTTCTATAAGTTGTGGGTAAGTTTCCTTGAGGAAAGATTGTTGGTAACGGCGGAGTACGTTCATTTACGCCGACCGTAAACAAAGATAATGGATCGGAAATGATGACGCCAGTGCTATGACCATCGTACGAGTATGAAGACATAAAGTATGCACAATGATGTAACCATAACCATGACCAATTGCTTATAGAGTAATTTTCCCTTGCTTTGTGGCCAATTTAAACTTTTGACTTGACCACTAGATAGCAGAGATCCTTGTTTCTGTATTCCTTGTGATGGAATGGGCCAACTCAAACAGTAATTTGGTGATTCGATTAATTAGAAAATTTAATATTGCCGTACAGTAGCGTTGCTAGGCCTTTAAATGCAGTGAAATCACTGGCATGCCCGTCGTCCAATTTTCGCAGCGTAAAATTATTTTTTAGAATATTTGTGTAAAGGGCAGTTTTTCTGTTTATTCTACAGAGCGTTACTCGAGGGGTACCAACCCCTTGGTCCGTCTGTTATCTGCGCCAACGCTGATCTGCGCGTAACCGGCGTGGCCCGCTGCTTGTCGAGTCAGCCCGACGGCAGGGGGGGGGGAGGGCAAAGGAGTGTAGTCTAGTGGAAGAAGAGTGGCACGCGTGCAGTGTGGCCCGAAAGGTTGCATGTACGCTGTCGCGGTGGGTTCTCAGGGCAGCGCGGCCCGTTGCGCGGGTGGGAGCACGTCCTGAGAGGCCAGGTCGCGGACGTGGCGCGCCGGGCGCGAGCCCTCGCGGGGCCGGGCGCCAGGGCCCAGAGGCGCGAGGCCGGCGACGGCGAGCAGGCCGAGGGGCGCGGCGGGGGGCGCGGGCAGCGGGGCGGCGCGGGGGGCGGGGCGGACGGGGCTGACCTCCCACGTCTTGAGCTCCGGGGGCGGCGGCGGGGGCGGGTCGTGGGCCGCGTGGCGGGTGGCGCTGTCCCGCGCCGCCTCCTCCGCTGCCTTGGCCTCGCGCTCGGCCTCCAGCGCGCGCGCGCACACGTCGTCGGTGAGCAGCCCGCGGCCCGCCAGCCACCCGCGCACGTTCTCCACCACGGCCGGCGGGAACTTCTCCGGGTTGTCCTGCATGTAGCGGTACACGTGCAGGTCGCAGCCGTCGATGATGAAGTGGTTCTGGAACACGATGATTCGGGCGCCTGGGCCGCCCGCCGGCCACGGATTAATACACTTGCATTCTTTATTAATAGTAGTACAGAGTGAAACGTAACACTTAAGCGGTACAAGTTGCTTCTGGAGAAAAAACGACTGTTATGGTAGATGGTCGTTTGATGAAAGAATTAAGACTACGTGAAGCGAACACCTGGTCTAACTTTTGTTATTTGTAATGAACTCAAGTATGTCTCTTTTCTGCAGATGTGCCACAAAGGACGTCTTAAAAAACTCATAAACAAAATTATTCAGTTCCATGTTTTTCCTCGCTTTTATTTTTACTAATCTGCAGGCTGAATTCATTATAGTCGTTTCTTATAATGAATGTTCCTTAAGTAAGAGATTCCGGTTAATAAAGAGACCTTATTTGCAAATGAGTGACAAATGAGCAACCACTCATTCGTATAAGGTAGGTTGCCTGTAGCCTTAAGTATTCCTTATTCGTCAGAATGTTATGAGAAATGCTGATAATTCATTGGAAATATACAACGAAGAATAATTCAGAAGGTAGTTTCGTTTTCGTAAAATTACTGTTGTAAATAATCTTGATCCTCGCATCGACGAAAGAAGAAATGAAACAAAAAGAGCCTTTCCAATCCCTCCTCTTACGAAGATTCTAATGCTAGCATTAATATTTTATTAATAATAATAGCATTAAGATTTTACGCAACTTCATCCTTTCAAGTTCTCTCTATAAGATATATATCTTGTGCAATCTTATGAAAGAAATGATATTTCTTTATATCTTCCAGATAAGTTTATTGTAGATATGATAAATGTATATAAATTAAATTTCATTTTTTTTAAATGCACAGATCTCTATAAAAATAGCTACACTGTGCCGAACAATTTCTGAAATTTCAGAAACATTAGTACGTAACATCAAGAATCATGTACAATTTCCATCAGATCGAGAAATTTCGCATTTTGAACTGATAAAAAGCCAAAATGCTGAATTATACACCCTTTGTAAAACTGCGTTTATTATCAAACTGACTACAAAACACCCAAGTAACAACGAAAACACGGTTACCACTGTTAAACACTGGCTGAGCTGAGGGAAATGCAACGTTGCAACATTTCTGATAGCTTTTCTGCTCGGGAACACTCGTTTCTGCTCCCATAAGAGACGTCTATGAAATACAAGCCTCCTTAAGTGACTACATTTTGAGGGACTCCTTATTACTTAAGAATTCCTTATTGCTTAAGAACCGGCTATGAATTCGGGCTGGAATCTCTTACTCTCATAAGAAACGACTATGAATTCGGCCCTAGGTGTCATTGTTTAAGTGATCTGATAATATGCCTCAACGCAGAAAGGTTCTGTCTGGACAGTAAAATTCACTGTTCTTTGCCTATTATAGTGTTACTACGAAAAATCGCTAAATAATGAGGTTGTGGTCATCTAATATAGGTTAATGATCTAATTAAGCATGGCTGCTGCCATTGGGGCTATGTGACCACTTAAATAGAGACCATTTACATGTCTTTTTGAGAAATCAATCGGTTGCAAGAAAAATGGTCTTTAATGAAGGTGTCCGCTAAATCGAGGTCATTTTTATAGATTCCAGAATATTAGGTTGCGTAAGCTTCCGTAAGTAATATTTTCACACCCTTAAGTCATTTAGTTTTGACAAAAACTACAGATTCGTAAATACATGCAAGGCAATGGTAGGATTCACGTCCAATAAAGGGAGGCTTACAGGAAGCACGTGGGTGGGATTTGGTTAATAATTCTAATTTTTTCTGTAATTTAAGTCTCCGTTCTACAGGATGTATTTCCCCAGAATATTAATCTCAGATGGGAAAGTAAATTCGCAAAATATATGCAACGAGCTGCGTGAAGGTTAACAGAATTTGAAAGTATTGTGAACGCTTAACCTAATGAACTAAATTCAGTGATCATGCGTTTATGGACATTCCATTTGAGGTAGGACAATTGAGAGAACCATCCATTTTGTTACCTTAACATTAACCAGTTTCAAATTGATAATTATCAATATCGCATGCGATTGTCTGTTTGAAATGCAAAACTGCATCGTAACTGTTTCCCCTTCGTTTACTATTAATCTGTTGTTACGAAACCAATTGGAAACGTACGAAATCGCAATACTTATTTTTTTCTTTTTTGCAGAGAATATTTTTAGATTAATAGGTATGAGAAGATGGTTGGGTATTTCAAACAGTAAATTTTGCTGTTTCAAGGGAATATGAGAATTGAATTGAATTGAAACCTAGTGAAATCTCCTTTTTACAAAACTCAGAGGGTTAAGTATTTTCTTTCTTTTCATTTACATTTGATGAAGAGAATATCAATGCTGGGGCGTGATAAAGTAAACTAAACAAACTGAAGCAATGCCTGAAGTTTGTTATAGAGTTAAAATATGATTTCTAACTCAGTTCCTTATTTAGTTTTTTTTATAATAACAAATTCTAAGTCGGAGGAATTCTAAGTCTCTGATTGGATCCACACATTTTAGAACATTGCAGGCGATGTACATTGGAAGGCTGAATATCCTCGGTGTTTCATGTGACCCTTATGACATGTAAATGCTCAGCACTATTTAATTCTCCGACAATTGCTTTTCAAATCAAATCCTATATTCTCTTAGCATGGAAATGACGCAAGTAACGTACGAATTTGACTGAAACTTGGTAGCCCCGGCAATAAATAGGAAGCCAATAGTAAGTGACAGCTTTGTGAACCCGTAGCAGTGCCAAATCGGAAATTTGCAGGCGAAACAGCCTCTTTGGTGGATAGGTTTTTGGACATTTTTTCATAACTCTAGCATGGAACACAATATGCGGTTGAGTATGCGAAATATCAGACTCTTGGTCCCTTGTTTAAAAATATTTTGATGTGATAATAATATTATTTTGGCAACAGTACTTCTGGTTGTTGACTGCAGAGTTTAAGTTCTTGAATGCTGTAACTTAGCTTATTCCTATCGTTAATTTGAGAAGTCAAGGCGTACGCACCGATGTAGAAGTCTGCGGGAGAGTAGAAGTCGAGGTCGTCGGGCTCGGCTCCTGGTTTGGGCACGCGGATGGGTTTGAGGAATTTGACGCCCGTGCGGCCCGAGTTGTCGATCGGCGGCTCCGTGATCTTGAGGGTGCCATCTGCCAGGCCGTACTGGATGAGGAAGATGCGGCCCTCGTCCTCCGGGTGGATAGGGTCCAGGTGCGCCGTGTAGCGCAGAACCTAGGACATACAGAAAAAGAGCATATCAATACACAAGGAGGGGGTAAAGTAAGTAGGTATTTTTAATACTAGATAAATTATAATATATTAATGATTTAAAGTTATAAACAGAGCCATTACATGAAGTAATTTTTAGTATATCACTTCACTTAGTTCAACCGTTTGCTGCTGGAAGCATCAA
The DNA here is from genome assembly GCA_038098605.1 of Gryllus longicercus. NCBI lineage: Eukaryota > Metazoa > Arthropoda > Insecta > Orthoptera > Gryllidae > Gryllus > Gryllus longicercus. Next base: position 3,107,525 of record JAZDUA010000002.1, on the reverse strand, counting down.
GCGTTTTTGAATAAAGCAATTCAAGTTTTCGGCAATGAAAACTATAAAACTAAAATAATTGTTCGCGAATGGTTGGACCAAAAATTTCCTTGAGAGGCGTGGACCTCACGAACGGTCAGCAAGAAGTCCATATATCAGTCCGTGCGATTTTTTTGCTTGTGGGGCTACACTAAGGTGGAGATGTACAAGTCCGAATCTCGTACATTGAGGGAACTGTATGCGCAGATTTAATATGTAATGGCCAACACCCCAATTAATGTCCTTCAGAAAAGAGTCATTTGTACGTACGTAAGTAGTATTTACGTAACGAAAGTTGTATATACGTGTTTGTTATAAATTAAAATAAATCTTACAGAAACTACAATATATTTTTCATACTTAGTTACTTTACCCCACCCTATATTTTACGGGCCGGCAATAAGAATGATTGTACATATCGTTCATTCTTTACCGATTCAAACAAATAATTCTAAAGGATTATTACAAATATTTGATGGACTTCTTTAAAAGAGAAATGTAATGTAGATTTGTGGGGACCCTTAAATGGACGCGCGCGCGGCAGGGTTGCGCACTCTTTCAGGGCGCGCCAGCCCCCTAAGCAGGAAGCCAGCGTAACGGTGATCAGGGCGTGACGTGTCACCCCGATTATATAAGGAGCTGCGAGACCAGATAGGCATTGGAGAGATCTCGCGCCTGGATCGAAGTATCTACTCAGGGGTGTCAGGTGTGTTGCGAGCTCTTTCCCCTCCACTACCCCAATAAATTTCCCCAAATAACCACTCCAAAGAAACAAAATTTCCCTACATTGAAACGAAAAATATTCTCCAAATTATGGACCAATGACATAAGCCGCCCTGATGATTCCATTGGCTGACCGCTTAAATTCAAATAAGTCCAATCAACAAATCATCGTCTTTGAGTTGCTGTATAATATGTTTGTATCTTCTTCCTTATCTACTATGTTCTTCTACTGCTTCCTCTTTATGTATTATCTTCCTTTCTGCTTTTCTTTCTCGGTACCTTGTTTTGGTTTTCTCTTTTTGATACATAAAAATGAGCGAGAATATCGTTTATAGTTTCTTTCTTATTCATAATAATTGAGAGAATATTATTTCTATTTCTACTCCGAATGAAAATAATTTCCCCAAAAAAATCTCCAAACAATTCCTCATCTAGTTATGTTTCTCATTCTTGCTCCATAACGAAAAAATCCCCTTTTTGTGGAAAAATTCCCCAATCTGGCATCCTGTGTCCACTGCCTACGTGAACAGTGCCCTGTTGAGTCTATTGAGAGTGTGAGCTGTGGTGTGAGTAGGACGTATACTAGTTATACTAGTTAGGTGCGGAATTGACCTTTTCTAAGTTGAAACTGATGAACTGGCTGGCTGTGGTACAATTTTGATTTTGGTTATTAAGAACCCATGCTAAATAAACTAAATTCATGCTAAATAATTATTTTTTCATGTTCATTTCTGAACATCACAAACAGAACTCAAGCAGGCTCAATACATTCGTAGTGAAAAGTAGTTTCATTGAAAGAGAGTAATATTGACTTTACGGGAACATCACTCCAAATTGTCACTTACAAACAATTCCAAGCTATTCTTGCTTGCTTACGTGACTGACGTGCTCAGGCTGTGCTCCAATATTTGACTCAATTTTCACTACTTTTCTACATCTTTCAGGTACCTTTTGTTGTTAAATTGTTTTCTTAACTTGTTTACTAGTTACAGATAAGCTGAAAAGAGATTTATATTGTCCAAAGCAGAGAAAAAGAAGTAATACAGATATTGGTTTAAAACGGTGTAATGGGTAAACTTGTATTTGAACGCGTTTAAAGACTTCCAATACATATTTGCTCATATAAATTAATTTAGATTTGCGTCAAATTTTAAACTATTACTGTGATAATTGTGAAAAACATCAAAATTCAAAGTTTCGTCTATAACAGTTACGAAAAAACTTGAACTTTGTATTTCAAATTCTCGAATATAAAAGTGGTGAATTTCGTGGCCTTACAATAGGTAAGTAAAGTAATCTAATTATATTTATTAATTTGCAGCTTAGATCTATTACTTTAAACACATTGAAATGCTTTAGCTTTTAATAAATCAATCGCATTTAAATACTAATTAGAATAACATATCTGTTATTTTTCAAATAAATACATAACATAAATTAAATATTTTAATACACTTAAACAAAAAGGATATTGGTTTAGGAGATACTTTCTACATTAGTTTGATTTCTTATCTATTTATTTATTCTCATATTTACCACGCACGTTGATACGCATTCGTTATATGGCTATACTATTCGCTATACACTTTCTACTCTGTACAATATCAAAGCCGACCTTCTGAAAGTCTTCACACATATAAACAATTATTTAGATGAACATCCGAAGGCTCGAAGAGGTCGTTCAAAACACAGACGGCTGGACAACAATAGGCAATAAACAGAAACTTCCAACCGTCCATCCGCGAAAGCAAAATCACAATCACTACTACCAATCACGACTGAAAACAAATGTTTTAGATTTTGACAATGAGTTTCCTTGCCTTCCCAAGTCTCACTACCATCTCCCATCATAGACAAGTCCACCCACAAACCAACGCAAACAGGCTAGCAAGCGCAAAGAAATAAAGACACGAAGAGTTGCGCAACCTGACCCACAAGTAAACAAGAAATTCCCGCGGGGCGTATCAAGAAAGTACTGATTTTAGCAGATAGCCATGGGCGACAAATCTCCCTGCTCAGTGGGAAACAACTATCCAATTTCTCTGTCACGGGTTAGGTTTGCCGACGTCGCCAGTGAGATGAACATACACACACACACAAACTCTCACCAAACGGGATACAGTCATCATCATCGGAGGACAGAGTGACCTCAATTCGGGTGGTCACTTTACACCTGAATAACATGTTGACAAACTGCAACGTGCCGCCCCAAACACGAACATTATAGACTCGACTCTACGCTTCTGGTAGAACGAACCAACACTGAGCAAAGAAATTAAACACGCAAAAAATCAATTGAAACTGCATCTGAGAGATACACGTGATAAATTATTTAAGCTTAAATTTTCTCTCAGAAAAACCCGGCATGGTCTTCACCTGAACATTGTCGGAAAACATGCACTCGATAGCGAGCTTGCAAAACACACCCTTTCACAACCTCGGCAGTGACCTGCCCAACACCCATCCCCATCCACATCCTCTAGTTCTGTTCCATCCTCTAGGACCTCTTATCTTATCCCCTGAACCTAATCCTTGTGCTGCCTCTCCCATTACTCATTTATCTACATTTGTCCCCCTCCTTCCTCAACTCCCGTCACTGTTGGAGCCATGATACTTCCACCGACCAGGCACTCGACGTAAAAACGAGATAAATAAATAGCAACTATAGTTAAATGCAGCAGAGAAACATACGTGAAGGTACATGCAAAAATTCAAATAATGCATCATAATGTGCAATCTCTTTCAAATAAAATTTAATTTATCGAGGCAGCATTGCAGTGTGATCTAGGTCAAATAGATGTTTTTTGCTTTACATTGGTAGTCTCATAATGATCTAAACACAAATTCCTAGTTTTTACCTTGCAGGATCGTATTGTAGAGCGAGAGAATGAAATAAGGGCCCTGCTTTTGGAGGTTCGGGTAAGAAATGATATTGATTCTATCTTCTTGTCAGAATTCAATTTATATGCGGTTAAAAAAGTTTTTGAAATAATAATCGTACATCTTACTACACTCAAAACTATCTTACTTTGCATCTACAGATGTCCAAAAAAGCGAGCTTTAGATAAATTCATTTTCTTAGAAAATCAAGAGATAACTCTGAACAAAATTAGTAATCTATCTTTTAAATCCATTGTTATATGTGGAGATTTCAATATTGATTTTCTGAGCGAAACCCACGAAAAAGAGCAATTTCTCAATTTACTGCATTCTTTTAATTTTGATATTACAGTGAATGTACCTACACGGAATACATTTAAATTACAAAAAGCAATAGATCAAATTGTAATTAACAAAACTACAACTAGATATGAAATAAAACTACTTATCTAGGTTACAGTGACCATGAAGCACAAATTCTGACAATTACTAATAACGTGAACACGAACAGAACACGCGGAACACACAAGCATTCACTACAGTTAACATAAAATTATTTACGGACTAGTTGCTGAAGGAATCCTGGGACACAATTTATAACGCTGTTGACAAATAAAAAATGTAATATATTTTTCTCAAATTTTTCATTTTACTTTAACGCATGCTTTGCTCTAAAAAAGAGAAAATTAAACATTTCGCGGAAAAAATACTTGAATCACACAAGGAATTAGAACATTGTGTAAAAACAAACGCTTTACTTTATTTCTAAACATCATAACGTATCAGACGTCTTACATGTCTATTTCCCAGAATACAAAATAATTTTAAGGAAAGAAATAGTTCAGGCAAATATTATGAAATATAATCAGGATATTTTGAACGCTAGTAACAAAACTATAGCATATGGATGTGGAATATCGTAAAAAAATACATAATCTCGGTACTTAGTAGAGAATGTTTTAAAGGATAATGAAAGAAAAGCGAGTAATCCGGAAAAAGTGGCAAGAAAAGTGGAAAAATCCGGAAAGAAAAGCAAGTAATCTCTTCAACCAATACTTTTCTATAATTGCTGCTGAACTCACGAAGGGACTAAAACCACAAAATTCAGCATCATTTCCTTTCCAAAAAATTTTCCACACGATGTTTATTTCAGAAACCTCTTCTAACGAAATTCTGAAAATAGTCAGTAAACTAAATAATAAATATTCATCTAGTTTAGATTAATTTCAGGATTATTGATTGAAAACTTGTGTACATGCCTTTATACAACCGTTAACTCACATTCTCAATGCTTCTTTATGCAGAGGAATATTTCCAGATATTTTCAAAACAGCAAAAATTAAGCAGCTTTTTAAAAAGGGGAAAAAATGAAATTCAAAATTACCGATAAATTTCTCTTTTGTTAGTTTTCTAAAAAATATTAGAGAGGCTTTTCTACATGCGAATGGAAACTTTTCTCAGGAAAAACGAAGCGTTTTCAGACACAATACGGTTTTAGAAAATCAAAATCTGAGTAAACTGCCTTTTTTTTCTTTTCTTAAAGATGTTACTTCATCAGTGGACCAAAATAAAGCATCCATTGTAATATTTTGAGATCTTTTGAAAGTTTTTGAAGTTATTGACCATAACATCTTGCTATCAAAATTTCCGTCTTATGGAATTCATGGTATCGCTCTAGATTGGATAAGGTCGGACCTTAAACATCGATCTCAAAGAGTAGAAATACCGTACTGGCACGAAGGGATATTATTCACATATCTTTCCGATTAGGTCTTATCCTCTTTCTGCTATACGTGAAAGATATAACTTCGTCTATTAAAAACGGAATAATGCTTCTGTTTGCCCAAGACACAAATGTTCTTTGCAAAATATAAACAATAAATAGTTCAATTTAATTCAATTCATACGATTTCAGATGTTTCAAATTAATATTTAACGAAGGAAAAACAGTTTCAATGCATTTTTGAATTTCAAATCAGCAATCGCGTGCTCCATTGAAAATGAACAATATGCAATTAGCTGATGTTAAGGTAATAAAATTTCTAGATCTCTCAGTTCAGTCAAACCTCAAATGGAATGTACATATAACAGAATTAAACAATTAAGTTCATTATGTTACGCATTCAGAAGTCTTACAAATTCTGTTAACCTTCATGCGGCTCGTTGGTTGTATTTTGCAAATGTGCATTCCTGCCTGAGATATGGCAAAATATTCTGGGGAAGCTCATCATGTAGTACCCAGACCTTTATATTGCAAAAGAAAATTATTCGAATAATGAAATAATGCCATCCCTACAAGGCTCTCTTCAGTGTGCTGGGAAACCTACCATTGCCTTGCCTATATATTTACGAATCTGTAATACAAGTATTTGTCAGAACTGACTTACTTAACGGTGAGAACATATTTTCATGCAATACTGATATTTATGATTACAACACAAGTCGTAGAAATCATATTTATCAGGTGTCAGTATCAACAGCTCACTACTAGAAATCCACATACAATACATGTACGTTACTTTACAACGCATAGCCAGATGACATTAAACAATTGAAGTCGGTTCACAAATTTAAGTTAAAAGTAAAATCTTCTCTGCTGCATAACTGTTTCTATACAATTAGAAACTATGCTGATTATCAGAAAGAAAAATAATGTTTATTTTAACAAAACAGTGATATATAATGAATTAATTTGCATTTGTATTGTATATTTAAAAAAAGACTTAATATGCTTGTAACAAATAATGTACTTAAGCTTCCAGGTCAATGACCCCCATCTCGGTGAGATTTTTGTCCAGTTTCCCTGATCCATTGAGCAAATGCTGAGTTGGCCCCTTGTTTTGCTTCTGGACGTCAATGTAGCTTCAAATTAACTTCTCCCCAAAGCATGTCACACACAGATTTTAACTGCGCACGTTTTGTTGAACTCTACTTTTGCTTGTAGTAGGAGTAGAGGTAAGGGTGAGTTACTGTTTTGTTAGCAATGCAGAAAAATCAATCCTGCAGTTCGTTTACCGTTGCAAATTAATTTTTTATAACTCAGGAACGAAAATGTCTAATCTGTTTTCAAAAGTTGCTAATCTCGTGCTTTTTTAAATTTTATTTTTCTTTATTTTTCTTTAACTTTAACTCATTCTTCAACTATTTATAGTTAAAATGATGAGAAGGGATTCTGGAACTCAAGAAAACGTGCGCAGATGATATTCTCCCCTATACGTCACATACAGTTTTTACTGTTTTTGACTAAATAAATAAATTCTTGCAGATTCGTACCTTGTTGGCGTTGAGTAGCTGGCGGGCGATATCCTTTTTCGGGGGTTTGGGTATCATGGAAACAACTGATTGGTAGGCGTCCTCCGGCGATCCGAAGCCCGTATGCGGCGGTACCGGCTGCAAAATAAAAACATTACTCTCAGCTTGTGCTTCTTTGAAACAAATATTTATTCTTCAGCAGGAAATGAATTTTAGGAGGGAGATGTGTATGTGCACATTTTATGAATAATTATCTGTTCGCGGGATTCAATTTATATGCTAATGCTCTCCAATGATTAGATAAGAAATTTCATTGCAGGATTTTGTTCAGAAATCCAGAGATGAAACATATTAAAGAGTCTATTTTTTCTCATATCATGGTTTTGATTAGGGAATAATATAATAGATTTGCTGAGAAAGAGTAGACATCTAAATAAATATTTCAAAGTCCATCACCAACATTTGTTTTACTTGCAGAATTACCCGCATACCATTTGTGCCCAATATTTAACATGAAATTTACGATGCAAAAAGGTTTGCTACAGTGAAGAATTGAACGGTAAGAAAATGTAATTTAAAAGAACATCTTTGCCCTTCAACAGGATGACGGTGTCAGGAGTTGCATGGTGTATAAGAACAATAAAATTATAAACAGTGCCAGGAAATACTTTATCACGTTGGTGGCGCTAGTAAAATACCACTTTGAAATGACGAACCATAGAAATTCATTATTGTTGTGGAAAGAAAATATTACAAACAAGACGTCCGCTAAGTAGGCAACCCTATTGGATTACATTTTATTGGATAACAATGTAATAAAAGCATGAATAATGTTATAGACATTCTAACTCATGCCTCTTCATCTTTACATATTTATTTACAAGACAAAATAAAACTAGTAAAGTTACAACAGCACATATTTTATCACCTATTCGGACGGTTACGTAATATTATTGTACAGAAATTTCTATTCATATTGACAAATCTCAATCATTACCTGTAAAAACTCGATAGAAATAGTAGAATATTAGGTGCAAAAACTAATTTTTAGGAAGCTCACATATCGTCAGTTAAAATGCGTTTTATTCAGCAACATTTCCCAAAAATTAGAAAGAATTCTCGCACGATGTGCGGCGTTGTCAAATTCACATTATCTTTGAGACAATAGCAAATGAAGCCCAGGAAACCTGAATTTTCAAACTCAAAAATTTGAAATATTACGCTAAACTACTAATTTTTTTGTAAATTTACACCTTTCTTAAAGAACTATTTTTTTGATAAATATAATTACACAAAAATATGCAAAAACGACTCATATTTTCGAAAAATTGTCCTTGACTTCTTTCAAGATGTTTCTGATGAACACATTTCATTAAAGATCTTTATTATCGTAGTTGCAGGAAGAAAAACGTTCAACATTTTGAAAATTTCAACTACAATTACAGCTTTCAAATACTTTGCAGCAGAATGGCACTAACTTTATGGAATTAGATAGTTTTCAAATTTCTTTGGTCTGGGTTAGCTTATGCCCCAACCTCTTTCCACTTGCCATCTATCACCGCCCAAACTACTTTTTTTCACACTTTTTTTTCTTCATTTTTTCGTTTTCCTATTAGTAGAACTGAAACATGACTTTGTGTTATAGAAGAATCAAAGTTTGTCCTAAATGGAAATATGGAGCCGTTTTTGACAAAACGTCTCTTAAGGGTTACTGTAAATGCAAAATTTGAACCTCTTTTTAACAAAAAAATGTTTCAGGTTTGGAGAAACTTCAGTGGAAATCACTTGAAGAACTTCTACACACAAATGCAATTATGTATACAAATCGCTAGTACGGTACATATTAACGGAATAAAACATATTTCAAAACAATTACATTTGTGTAATTTTTTAAAAACAAACTAAAAAAAGAATATAGCAAAGTAGCCATTATGTAATCTTATTTAGCCCATTTAGAACTAAATAAATGGAGCAGTTTTCGGGAAAATAGCTTGTGAGCGTTTCTGAAAGTGCGGAATTTTGAGCTCATTTTAACAGAAAACCTTTGATTTTTCAAAAAAAAAAAAACAAAACATTATAAGATGTAATTTTCAGCACTTGTAACAAATGCAATAATGTTTACAAATCGCAGTAAATATAAATGTTAACGACGTGACAGAGATTGCAAAAAACTTATAGTTGTGGATTTTTTGAAAAAAACTAAGGTATAGACCAAAATAGCGTTTATGTCATCTTATACAGCGCATTTAACACTATCCCTACCAAAAATGTAAAGAAAAAATTGGACCGCTTTTTGAGAAAGTCTTTTTTATTATTTTTTTAATATTGCCCATATTTCATTCAAAATTGAGTGAAAATCACTACATTTAAAAAAAGAATGCGCATGACATCGGTTTGAAATTCAAGGAACCACGGCATCAACCAAATCGATTTTGAAAATATCACTTTTGGTGAAATTCCTGCTTATGGTTTAGGCGCTGTCGTGTTTACGATCAGACGTTTCGCGGTCAATAGATTTTAGTTTCAAAGACCAACAAACCATGGATTCTGACGACTCAACGTGTTAGAGGAGGTAAATTAGTATATTTGGGGACCAAATTTATCTACTTTTTCCGTCCGCACACCTGTGTGCCGTCTGTGAACAACACTAGGGCCTAAACTAATTTTTTTATGGATATTATGAATTTTTCCAAACCGAATACTTCCTGGTCGATTTAGCCTCACTCAAAGCTCTGCGATTTTGAATAACATTCTTTAATATTTGGGGGTACTTTACATGATTCCCGTGGGCCATTTTCAAAAGTGTTACAAAAATGGCTCAAAATTGTTTCTTTAAATTTCCGGTAAGAATACATCGAAATACACTTAAAAAAGGCAAAGGTTCTATTTATATTGTTAACTCTGAATTTTCGAAAATTATGAAACTTTGAAATGTATTTCGGCGTCTTCCTTCAACATTGAAGATAAAGATTTTTCCGTTTTGAAGGAAAAAAAATCTCTATCTGAAATTATTAATAGTTTTCGAACAATATTACATGAAATGTGTGCAATATAAAAAATATCAAAAACAATAATTTCTGAAAAACCACTCCTATTTTTTCTTTAAACCTTGCAGTAATAGTTTTCTTTGAAAATGAGCTCGAAATTCTGCATTATCAGAAACGTTTAATCGCCATTTTCTCGAAAACGCCTCCAAATTTTCCTTTTAATTTCTTTTGTACGGATAATGCTCACTGGACTGAATAATATGACATAAATTCCACTTTCATGCCTTTTTTGTTGTTGTTTTTTCTTCACAAAATGATGAATGTAATGTTTTTGAAATATCCTTCACGTCGTTAATATTTACATTACCAGCACTTCGCATACACTATTGCATTTGTGAGTATAATTGCTTCGAATGATATACAATGAAGTTTTTCGGAAACGCGAAAGTTTTCTGTGAAAATGAGCTTCAAAATGCGCATTTTCAAAAACTCTCAAGTAAAAGTTTCTCAAAAATGGCTCCACATTTTTCGAAGAAAACCCCAAGATATGGTGTAACTCTTCTATAATATTCCTAACATCAGGTTTCAGTTCTACTATTAGGAGAACGAAAATTTGAGAAAAAGTGAAAAAATGCAGATTGGGTGGTGATTGCTGGCAGCTGGAAAGAGGATGGGACCAAACTCAAAAACTAGCCCAGACCAAAGAAATTAGTAATCCAACTAGTACGACTAAGTCCGTGCCATTCTGCACCACCACTAGTTTGATGTTGACTTCCTATTATTCAGTGCAATTTTAACCGACTACGGCCTTTGAAATATTCTGCTATGACCTTCTCTATTTACAATTAGTTTTGAGCACTCGTGTTAGATACTGATCAATACTACTCGATATTCTACTAGTCTGGGAGATCATCTGGGAATGGATAGTAGTATGATACATGCGCTCGTCCCCACGCATGTTGCATCGTTAGCTCAGAACAACAGCTCGGGGCCACCACCTCCGCTTCTGCAGCCTCCAGGGCTTCGACAACAGGACCGACGACGATGCGGACGAATGGTCGCTATAACGGGGCGACGCACTCGCTGACAGCGCACACGAAGAAACAGCGGATACGATGATATCTCCGGGCAAACAACAGGGTCAAACAGTGCGGGGGTCGGAGGAGATGCCACAGAGGGTCGCAGAAACGACGAGACAGCGGAAGCGGTAAGGAAAGTGAGGGTCGCAGGGACGGAGGCGCCAGAGACAGCGCTGATGCTGAGGAGAGGAGACGGGGGCGGCAGAGTCGGAGGGGATGGGCTAGAGCAGGACGATACGGCTGTTCCGAAAGCGAGTAGTGGGGAAGCAAAGGGCCGATGAAGGCGATGAGGCGGGAGACAGACGGAACGAGGGCGCGCCACGAGGCGGGCGTGGTCGCCGGGTGGGGCGGTAGAAAGTTCGTTATCGACGCAAGTGACGAGTGGGAGGGAAGGGAGAAGCGAGCTGCGACGAATGCGCGCTCCCTTAGAATTGGTGGCCTACGCGAAGCTGGCGCAATGTGATGCGGTCTGTTATGTGCACCTTGTTCTGCGCAACACTGCACGGCATTAATTAAATTTCCGATAAAAATGCCACGTAGATTGACGAATTTTGTTATGAGAATAATGGATAAATAAAGCTGCGAATTATATTAAATTTCTAGGTACTACTTCTACTACAAAGCAACATCAGCTAATAATCTATAAATAATAATAATAACAACAACAATAATAATAATAATAATAATAATAATAATAATAATAATAATAATAATAATAATAATAATAATAATAATAATAATAATAATAATAATAATAATAATAATAACCAATCCGAATAGCCAGGATCGCTAAGGCAGTAGTGTCGTGGCATCTCGGACGGAAGGATTGCGGATTCGAGTCCCACCTCGTGCTTCATTATCATCATTCCATATGCATATAGAACTGGGAACCCTCGGAGATAAAAGTTGGATTCAGCGTAGAATGCTGATCCCCCCAAAAGGAGTCAATTTCCCTTTTCACCGGAAGAAATGTAACTGAGCCTCGGTAAATGCAGGTACATGTCCGCGTGGTCCTAGCTGAAACAAAAAAAGATAAAGAAAAAAAAAGGCGATTCCCCCCCCCCCCCCACTCTCCCGTGGCGCAACGGTTGCGGCAGCCGTCGTCTGCGCCGAAGAGGCTGCAGGTTCGAGTCCTGCGTAGGAATGATCGTATTTATGATTGTGATAATATGATGATGCATATATAGAAATGATGATGCTGATGATGATCAGATGGCCGAGATCGCTATGGCAGTCGTGCCGTAGACGTCACGGGCCAGAAGATCACGGGTTCGAGTCCTGCCTCAGGCATGTTTACATCTGTTTGTGTACATCTGCATGTGCGTTTTTTCCTTTCACCTCTCACTTTCATCATCATCATCATCATTTCATCTTCCATACCTCCAGAGCTAACAACCCTGGGGTACAAAATCGGATCTTGCTAAATGCTGATCCCATGATAAAATTACATGCACCTGTCACCGAGATGTTTCTGAGCTCCGGTAAATGCAGGGTGCATGCACGCGTGGTCTAAGTCGGCCTGTTCGCGAGCGAAAAATAATGTAATTGCTGATGGTTCTTCCTGATGACCCTAATTTAATGTAGATAGATGGCAAGCTTTACGTAGGTTTGGACCACATAAGATCAGTCTTTGGTTGACTTCGGGAATTAAGACTTTTGTAGTTTATACCTTTATTAATAACTCAACATTCAGCATGTGGCTTGTCAAGAACAATATAGACATTCAAAAAACGATTGACAATAGCTTAGGCAATATAATTTAATATAAAAACACAGGAATATTAAAATCACTCTACACAATTTGATGTTTACATCATGTAACATATTACATGATGAAAAGTTTCTAAAAAAGCTGTTGGTGGCATCCAACTTAGTGGTTACAATAATTCATGTGTCATTGGTAATGTGTATCACAAGACTATATACGTTAAGTGTAATGGATCACAAACCTTAGAATCAAATATTTAATATTTATAACTTTTAATTCACTCCCCACTTGGGCCAGTCAATTCTATTCGTGTTTGTAAATTCGACGTGAAATAAACAGATAACAAATTTGGTTCACTGACCGCCAAGTCTACAATGGCTAACTCACTCGACGAAATCAAGAAAATATCAAATTCCGTGTGACATGCACACCTCTATCTACGTATTAATTAAAAATCTATCTGTTTTATTTACAAACTTACGAGCTGTCATCTATTGATTTCTTTCTAATTCTTAAACACAGCTCTGAAACGACTCTTATGTTTTTCTGTTTATTTTCCTCTCAGTACAAACTTATATTTTTAGATCCGCGAAGTGGCTCCACAGGAAAGTGAATAATATTATATTTATTTGGAAACCTGGCTCTCTCGTATTCTTTCCCCTATCATTGGGTCTCTGTTATTACTGAAAAATAACAGAGATTTTCAACAATGTAGCCGATTGCAATATTAGCAATTTATTATTTTTCAAAGTTTTGCCGAAATGAAACTCGGCGAGTCCAGTTCTCCTCCGTACATAACATCAGCATTCTAATACACAAAAAAACATTCTAGTACAAAATTATTCTAGTGGCCATTTTATTTTATTCTTGACCTAATCACAAATCTTGCCTTGTTATAATTTTGTTTTGATGAAATTGTGTCAGCCCCCCTCCGGTTGTTGATTTCACTGGACCCCATAATGGCGTACCCGACCGCTGCCAATGCCTGCGTCCATGTCCATATTCGTTCCATTTACCACATTCTTCTTCGTCTAAATTTCAAATTAAAGCACTCCAAAATTAATAATGCACGTACAAACAGCGTCACTTTTCCGTAATCTAAAACTTTTATAAAAATTCTACGTGAATCCAAGACTCTTCCTCAATGTTGCCACGATGTTGCCAGTCCACTTCCCATTTTACAAATGTATTTATATTTCTCTAATTTCTTCGTTGTAATAATTTCTAATTAAAAATTCAAATAATAATATTAATATATTTTCTCTTTTCCAAATTACTATTCTTGTTATATTTAAAACGTTTATGTAATCACTCATCACGCGTAAAACACATTCGATTGTCTTTGCCTAATATACGAACATTTATTTAATTAATTTTTTTCAAATTCCAAAATAACATAAGAGTTCGTACGACTGTTTATTTATTTCCTAATTGTTTTTTGTTTTCTCATTCACTTCTCAACAGGTCTGCTAACAGCACAGTTCCTTGGATTTTTGAGAAATAAGAAACACATTACATCTTCGACTGTTTCTTTACTAAAGTATGTCAATTCCCGTTATTTTGTTCAGTTTATTAATACTTACTGGGACGCCTCCGAAAGGACCATTCGGACATAAGGAATGGCAGTACAAAGTTTGTAAATTCAGGGCATCATGGACTGAACAGTGGAGTTGGCAAACGTAAGTAAAAATTATTCATTAGCAACGACTTATAAACTTAATAAAGTTTTTGTAGGTCACTTGTAGTGTTCACCACATCATTTAACGTAATATATATTATTTCGGCAACTTGTCTTTTTGAGGTTTGTTTCTCGTGGTGTAAAATGTTAACTTGATCAAACCCAATGTAGCGGTTAAGCCCTGTTCTGTGTTTAGTCAAAGAGGAAAATTGTGTCGCATCTTTGTTAATGTTGTATTTATGCTGATAAACCCGTTTGCTGAGAATTTGCATGGTGTCTCCTATGTATACGTGCATTCTTGTCTATACCGGATGAGCCGCGTCTCGTTCAATGTTACTGACGTTTCGGCCATCTTGCTGTGGCCTTCTTCAGAGCTATACTGCTGTATGCATTGACACCGGCCGCGGAAGCCTACGAATCCTATGCATACGTGTTAACAGTCATTACACGGAATTAAGTAACGTTTTTAGAAACTTTTCATTATGTAATATGTTATAGTCTGATACAAACACCAAATTGTGTATACTGATTTTAATCTTTATATATTCCTTTATTTTTATGTTTAACTATATTGCCTACGCTTTTGTCAACCTGTTTTCAATGTATATATTGCTCTTGACAGAGCACATCCTAAGTGTGTGAAACGTTGAGTTATTAATAAATGTACAAACTACAAAAGTGTTAATTCCTGGAATCTACTGAGTGATCCTATATGGTCCAAACCCACGTAAATTTTACCATCTATCAACAACAACAACAATAATAATAATAATAATAATAATAATAACAATATCAACGTTAAACACAAAGGATTTTATTTTAGAAATGTGAGCTTTCTCCTCAACTTTGTTATTAACATCTGACTAGCAGATATGTTTTGTAACGGACCGGTCAGGGAATCACCACGGTTGCATTTAGAACATCACTAAAATTTATTCTTCGTTTCGGAGAGCAGACGAAATCACCTTTTTGTACGAATTTATATTAACGTATCGCTGTTATTTAATATTTACCTACTATTTTCGATTGTCTAAATATTGGTGCAGGTCTTATTTTCTTTGAACTCACAATTTTCTAAAATTGCAAAAGTTCAAAGTTATTTCGGTGTCTTCATAAAAGTACAATATAAAAGATCATTTTTTTCCTCATGAAATATTCTTCGAAGACATTTTTATATTAGTTAAAACTGTAAATCTTTGCTTGAAGAGAAGGCAATTTTAAAATATTTTCTCAAATCTCATTATTTTTTTAAATTTATTTTTCGCAAATATACCAAAGTAAGCTTATGAAATAGCGTACACTCACTGAAGTGATCCTGACAGCTTTGAGATGTTTTAATAAATATTAAAACTATTATTGTTGTGGTTTGATTATTTAAGACACATTATTAAGTACCACAACATATCTGCTACCACCACTGAATTTACTAAAAAAAGTTACAAATAATGCTACGCAAAAGTTAGAAATAATGCTAGAAAGAATGAGAATTTTTAGCATCACTGTTTTTGTGATGGAATGTGAAATAATACGAAATATGAGCTATAGATGTCTTTGTTGTAATAAAAATGATAACGGCGCCAGCTTGTTTTCCATCGCCTTCGCCAAACAGTGCCATTTTGAGTTCGTATTTATTCATTGAACAAAACGTTTAAAAGAATATGTACCATTCAATTCCGATTCGAGTTGCCTTATTTTTATTGATATTTAACAAAGTTCACACTAGTACTTGCATCTTATCTAAACAAATACTTAATACGCACTGTTGACTGCAATTTTTTGATAGCTAACAGTGTATATAACATTTCCTCTTGCTGGATCAGCTAGTAGGAAAAAAATCCCATTAAGTTCACGATATATTTGAATCGAGAATCAGAAATTTGGATATTCATATTAGTAAACTTAGGGAAACAATAAGTGACACTGACTATGAATTTCATGCTATGAAATATTACTAACAAGGTAAAGAATTTATATTTAGGTGTTTTGTATAATGAAACATCTTACAATTAGGTAAGATAAGTTCCCTTCTAGGAATGAATGACGATTTGTGGCTTAGCAACAGAAATATGCGTGTAGAATCAATGATTATTTTGTTAGCTTGCGCTTGTTCCTAGGAATATTCAAAAATATATTGGTTTGCAATATTTAATTTCAAATTAATAATTATTATAGTTTTGAAGTAGACCTTTCTAAAGCCACTACTACAGATATTAACAATTTTTTTAAATTTAAGGTCGCATCAGCAGGTAGGTTATTAGCGACCATTAAATACTAACGATATGGTTAACAGTATGATGTGATATGGTGAGGATGAGGGGTGAAAGCACCAACACAAATACAATCATGCCCGAGGCGGGACTCGAAACCGCGATCTTTCATTCCGAGATCACTACAAAAATAATGCCTAAACAATCTCGGCCATTCTGACGACTAATAAATCTTCTCTGCCATAAAGCTTGATAAATATGATCTAAATGAAAAATTCCTGTAGCAAGTGCTACAAAAACCAGATCTTCAAAAATTTAACGATGATTGTGGTAGGATGCAGATGGAAAATATATTAACTGATAGACAACTATTTTGTTTTGCTACCCTTTAATATTCATCATTTTTCGTTAAGAGATTCAATTTCTTGGAATGAAGCCTAAAAAAATCGTTGGAAAAATTACTCTTAATAATTCGCTCATAAATGGACAGATGGAATTTGATGATTGTAGCTTGATGAGTGTATTGCCTTCAAATAATGTAGAATGATTAAATTACGATATTAAATTATTAATAGGGACATACACACACTTAAAAACTTTTCTAACACTAATTGACAGTGTAAATAGTGACGTTCGTAAATGCATTTCTATACTTCTTGGAACTTTTTATATCCGTGAACATGTACTTACGATCGGTTTGGGTGGCTTGGGGGGCTCGAACACCTGCACGGGCCCGGGCTGCGTGATGTGCAGCATGTGCTCGTAGTACCTGCGGGTGAAGCTGTCGCAGTCGTACAGCAAGAAGCGGCGACCTAGCACGAAGATGGTGCGCCCCACGACCAGGTCCGAGGGCGTGTAGTACGAGGTGACTTCTTCGTCCGTGGTCTCCAGCACCACCGACGGGAAGTCCACTGCGCATGGCGGGCGCGCCCACCTATTACTATTGCGCTCCTTTCGCAGCCAAAGCTGTGTGTGAAATTCAACCTATTTTATATGCACCACTCAAGCGTGGAAACTAATACTTACCTTTACTGTTTAGTGATTGGAAAAGGTTATTTTGCGGTTTACGCATGGCATACCGCAAAGAACACTCGGGCACAATTGTCTACTGCAAAGTAGTATACGAAACAAGTAGTGCGACATGAATCAACATAACTATCACCTCGCTTGTTGAGAAAGTTCCCAAGAGCACTTTTAAGTTTCCATGAATCAGTAAACAATGTCGCGTGGCCGCAGACAGCTGGCCCCCGCATACGCACAGTGTCAGAGGTCCGCCTCGAAAAGCAACTCAACAGGAATGGCCTACAGAGCAGCATGACCTGCGCGTGGAGGGGGACGAACGCGACTCGCTACATTGTCGCCCGTGTACGGACCTTCCGCTCCTCTGTCGGTTCAGGTGGGCCCAAACTGGCCCTGCCGCTCATCCCCTTTCATCCCTAGTCATTTCAGTTCGGCCCATACTGACCCTATTGAAATCCTTCCACAACTCAGATGGCGCAAAGCATATTTTCGACTTTCAGCGCGGCTTTGCTCCAGAGTACCATTTAAGGCACTCCGTAAAAAGTTGGTGTGCTATCATTCAATAACACTAGTCTACAAAAAAGCACTTTTTTCTGAAACTAGAACAAAGCACACTGTTTCTGAAAGATAATTTACCTCTGAATTCAGATCTAATTTCCGTATTTCTGTATCGGACTCAGTTTTCATGTGATAATGGCTTTTGTAATTGCATATGTCTCGCTATGTAATATGCACCTGACAAAATTACACGTTCTAATAACAACACATATACATTATTAAGTAAGAAATATTACAACATAAACGTTAAACAAAAGGTAGAGGAGATTTGAAATGTTGGGTCAACATGGATATCTCCTCCTATGTCTTTTGAATGGTCGCCACTGTAACATTCATCTTCATTCACTTTCACGTTCTCAGGAGGAAGTGGTACTGGCAATTCTTGGCTGTGTCATACACGCCTTATTGCAGATGGTAAATTAGGTCACTGAATAGTTTTCTTCGTTTTGGAGGAGACTCTAGCTATTTATGACAGACAGAAATAACAGTCTGTTGTGTGATTCGTTGGTTCCGTCCAAATCATGGGAACGGCAAAGGGCGCGTGTCATGAGCCTTTTAACCAGCATGTCAGGAGTGTAACACAGGACACACAGCATACAGAGGAGGCCCATTTCTTTTCCTGTGCCATGTATAGGAATTTCTTGCTCATATTTCGGTTGTTCCTGAAAAAATACATCTGCAGAATTATTAGATGAAGCTAAAGCAAAAATAACCAATATGGAGTGTTTTCAAGCATTTCCATTAACAGGGAGTAGCGTGTAACAAGAAAACTGAGCCCGATAGGCAAAAACTGATTTCACATTAGAATTCAGTGCCCAAGTCTTAGCTAAGAACCATTCACATAGTTTTGTAACAAAAATGCCTTTGACCAGTGTAATTACTTTCTGCCGAGGTTTCCCATTACTTCCCACTTGACATTCGGCTGCGAAGTGCTGTGATAAGCAGAAACAAATCGTGCCAATACGGTGTTCGAAACATTTTGTGATTTTTTTAAGATGCGACAGCGTATGGACAATAATAATTCAATGATTCAATTTATATCTTCCTTCACGGACTACGAGTTTTAACGAACGGAAAGGTGTATTTGCGTATAAAAATGTAAATAAATTCATAAACAGTAAATCAGTGTTGGATGGTGGGCACAAAGCTTGTGGAGGCCCAGCCTAATTCAGGCACGGTATCTCGTGGTAAAATTGAAAGTCAAAGACCTTGGGGAAATATTGGCAACATTCCAAATAAAAAATAGATTTAATATTCTCATCGTTTAGGATCACATGAAAAAACGGCACATACAATCAAGATGTTATTGTTCACTGAAATACTGGATCTGCCACACAATCGATCCATCGCAATCACAGAGCACCCACTTTCTACGATCGCATCACGCCTTCGCAGGAAAGGCTAGACGCGTAAGAGCCTCCGCGCCAAACCAACTCCAAATTGGACAAAACGAAACTACCCTTTTCGTATTGGTTGAAGGATGTTGTCACGGCAACAGGGGAATCGCGCCTCAGTTTGAACCGCCGGTATCCTGCAGGCACAAGCAGTGCTACTACTAAGGTGTTACGTATGTGTGACGCATAGAACTGCTTGGCTCCTTTTGTATTGTGACGTTCTGTTTGCAGTAAGAAAAACGACTTCTCTTAAATATTTACTCGCCAACCGTAAAAATTTGTCAGTTTTAGACAAAGTTAATTCTAACAATTTTAAGTTCCAAAATGTATATAATTTAGAGTTGTTAATCAATTTTGCGGAGAGGCCTGGCCTCTGAAAATCCGCCAGTGCAGTAAACGCAAGTGCCACGCACCTGGGAGGTCGCGCCAGTCGCGCGGCAGCCGCATGCGCCGCAGCATCACGCAGCAGGGGTCGCGGCCGTCGTTGGGGGTGTGCACCTCCTCCACCGAGATGGTGTCGTCCTCCAGGAAGTAGTACAGCACGTATGGCCGCATCTCGCCCAGCTCCGTGTCGCGGTCGTCCCACACGCAGAAGAAGCGCAGCACCTACGTGCACAAGGACACTTGGTGCAAACACGTGTCGCAGAATAAATGTTACAAGCTTCTATGGTATGTGGGAGGAGAAGATGAGTACTTTTTGTCAATAAGCATGTGGTGGGAAATCCCATGTTACAAAGTTATACATGTAACATCTGCCCCTGATTAGTACACAGTGTTGGGCACACGAATTTTTCTCTGCGTCAGAAATTGTACCTGCCAACATCAATGGACGATCAACTGCCTACAAATTGATAATTAGCAAAACGTGATAAACTTACACGTATTAAACTACTCCCTTACACGACTTCCGAGATTTAACATTTGTATATTTATTTACATCATGTTCAAGCCTAATACCAAAGGGTTGACCTTGTGGAGGCCGCCGGACGGCTATAGAAACACAAGTCGATCGAGAAACAGAAACGTCGGTCGACTGGCCTACATCACACCACTAATTCAGGCAGATATAACGTCTGCGATGAAATCCAACAGTATCATGAGGTCCAGTCAATCTTTCTATTGCAATAACAGGGGCCTGCAAGGTCAACTAACTTACTCAACCCAAACACATTTGTCAACAAGAAATTGTACGAATGTGGCAAGTAGTTCTTCAGCTAAACGAGTGAAAACTCGCACATCTTCAGTGTCATTTGGATTTATTAACAACACTGTATATAACATTCCAACACTTAATTCTTTTGAATTGTTGGACATAGAACCTGACACACCCACTGCAGGCAATAATACCGAGCACCAAGATACTCTCGGCAGCAGGGCTGGTACCGAGAGGTATTGTGTAGAGATAGGGAAAGACGTCGCAATGTATACATTAAAACAGTTCTTTACATACCGTAACGGATATTGCATCACCTGCTGGAATTCGCTGCGCGCGGATTGTGTCATCTGCCGGCGCCCCCTTCCCTTCCCCCCGAACTGGACGGTTTCGGACTATTCGCGAGTCGCGGGGAAAGGTAGAGAAAGTGCTGGTTGTGTCGAGACGATCGCCGGCCAGGTATAAATGCGCCGCTGCCGGCGGCCGCGAGTCAGTCAGTAGTCAGTCAGTATAAGTCAGTCAGTGTAAGTAGTCGGAAGTAAGCAGCCGCGAGTCAGTTAGTGTATGTAATCAGTCAAGTAGTAAACAGTCAGTCCGTCAGTGTGTCTGAAGGGGAAGCTGAGCTGTAAAGCGTGCATTGCGGTGAACAGTGGTGCAGAGGGTGAACAGCCGTCAACAGTCAGAAGTCTGCAGTGGAAGCTGAGCTGTGAAGTGTGCATCGCGGTAAACAGCAGTGCAGTGGACCCTGGTCTGCGCAGTGAATTGTGGTCTGCGCTGTGAATTGTCAGTGCAGTGAAGTGTGGTCTGCGCAGGGAATTGTAGTCAGCTCAGTGGACCGTGGAGAGTGCATCGGACTGGGTGATACTGTAAAAGAAGCTAACAGTGTAAATAAATTATCAGATTGCAGAGAACAGTGTAAATAAGTAGTGTAGAAGAAGTGAACTGTGTAAATAAATAATCAAGAGAACGGAGTCGTGTGTAAGAAAAAGGAAGTGAAGAGCAAAGAACTGTGTAATATTTGTAAATAAAGTAGTTTTTGAGTATAATTCATAATGCATTACGTCAATAGCAAACATTTCATGGCGGGCTGTCTCTCCCTTGGAACTGCTTTTGCATAACGTCAGACACATCGTAAGCAGTGACGCACTGCGTGTGGGAATTAAGTCACTAAGCACAGAATGAGTATAGGTGGGATAACACTTTTTTGTATTTTTGTCAAAATGGAAACTCTCATTGTGTTTGTGTTTTCCCCGAGTTCCTCGGTATCTAACAAAACCTTAGACACCTTCAACGAGTACTGCATACTCTTCTTTCAATTTCTGCACACATTGAAAATTTATAATGAAGATGAAAATATTTCCATGTATTATTAATTTGTGTTCAAAACTTCCTTCCAACGGCATCCAAGATACACGAAGAAGTTAGTTTTAAGCCATGTAGTTTCAGACTTACTTGTTCGTATGTCTCCGTAGCCGAGAAAACAAAATGACCGCAAAATACGTTCGTTGAAAATAAAATAATCATACATGAACGTAACATATAAATACTAAATTAGTCATCAGTTCTTAAAAAAGTTCTTCAGTTTACTGGTAAAATTTGTATGAAGTTATTAGCAACCGCTTACTTTAAACATACGTCGATAACTATTCAAACTAAAACTAAACATGCAGGTCTTTGAGAAAACACAATATCAGGGTTAAAAATTAAGTGGGTGTGCTACACACCAAACGAGAGAAGAAAAACTGTACAGGAGAGTTCAGCGCTCACCAAATATGACACCCGTCTACTGAAACGAAAAACGATGATCTCGTTATCAGGACCATAGACGAATCATTGAGGAGAGATTCCGAGCCAACATTATTGATATCCTCATTAGAGTAGCTGACAAGATAGAAAACTCTAAACTTAAAACTTTCTGACTGCTACCTATAAAACAATTGTTCTTCGAAGCCATCATTACATTTGCGCATTATACAATGAATCTTATAGAATAAAATATTTTACTAAACCATGGAAGTAAGTTTACACCTCCCCAATTTGAAAACCTCAAGTAGGTTGAGAAATGCCCTCAAGTTATATTGTTATATTCCTATACCTATACTATCAATGAGCACAATTTCTGAAAAATGAGTACTAACCAGACTAAACATCAATTTGTTATACGAGTAAGCTATACTACCCCATCAATTTTGATGTTTTAGGATCCATATACCATCAGATTTTACGGTTCTCAGGAGCTGTACGGCAAGCATTCACAAATCAGAACACACTACAACCCTTCTGGACAAAGAAAATGCTTAGTCAGAAAATGTTCAGTATGCTTAACATATTCCACATCCCTGGTCACTTTCATAAGATCAGGTGTTTAATTAGGCTCAGATATGGCTCATCACCGAGCAGACTGCGGCGACAGCTTCGTGACTAAACGGCGATAGTCAGACGTCTCCTATGGCGAACCCAGGGTGGCAAATTCGCTCTAAACTTCGACACTTCATAAAGCCAGAACCGCCATCTAGACACGGTTAGTCAAGAGTGTGAGTGACCCGTCCTAAATATAAAAGCGCTCTGAAATACTCGTACTCGTACTACCCTTTGAAGACGACTCTGCAAGCAAGACTTCTCTCTCCTGGAATTTCAGCGACTCGGCCTTTTCAATTTTAGAGTGCCTTTGTATGATGAGATCCCGTTCTATTTATGGAATTTTGTACTGGAATATACTTGTATCAGCAGATTTTTTCATATGTGTGTTGCCCTATACCTCCTTGACATATCAGGTTTCAAACCAATGGGCCATTTCCGGCCAACGTTCAGGTAGGGTAGGTATCATCTACAGCTACGACCATTTGCTCACCTTGCCTCCGAACTCCAGAAAGCGGCGCAGTTTGGTGTCGAGCGAGGGCGACACCGTGGTCTTCGCGGGGACGACAAGGCGGCGCTCGAGGGAGTAGGGGTCGTCGGGCATCTGCTCGGGGGCGTTCAACTCCACGCCCTGGCTGCGAAGGTACTCGCACGTGAAGGCGTCACAGTCCACTGTGTGGAACACCTTGAGGACAGCAGAATGCACTACTTAGGTGAGTGGATAAAAATTTTATATTTATTCACAGTTCTTTTAAGAGTTTGGAAGACAGTATTCAATAGTGATTATTACGTGATTACTGATAAAGTGATTCTTACTTTCGTAATAGCACGCAATATCATGGTACTTCTTATTTTTGGGCCGTTTTCCTTATAGGGCTCTAGCAAGCAAGTCCAGATAACTGATAATAAATTAGTTTTACCAGGACATATTATGAAATGATCACTCAAAGTTTGTTTACTAGAAATACTGGGAATTACTAAGTTGTCGTTCTGTGAACTCTGATGTTTCTGAATACATTTTGATTTACCGAAAAAGTAAACAGACATGTGAAAAATAATTTATTTTTGTACCTAGACTTAATGTACTTCAGTTACTGTGTGCAACCAATCTTATAATAATATTAATTAGTCTTTGTTATAAAAAAGTGTAGTATGTTGTAAATTGTAGTAGTGTAAATGATGTGAAATTAAAAATGACTCACAATAAAATAAAAAATAGTAGAGTAAAATTTACAAACTAAAGCTTTGTCTATTTATGTCAAATTTGCCTCGACAAAAGTATTCTTACATATTAATTTATAAAGTAATACATGAAAGTTTAATTCGTACACTGTTGAGTATTTTGTACTGTTGAGTACAATTGCTTTATAATGGAATATGTCACAAAACACCAGTGTGTTCAGACGTAAGACCTAATGATCGTTTATGGAATTAATTGGAAAACATCGTATCAACAGCAAACCACAACTAAACGGCATTACTATACCGTGTGGCCCACCTAAGATGTTCCCTTCAATTTTCTCCTGAACCGTTGCAGATAGTGAGACGCGGTTTTCACTAAAACTACAATATGCAAGGGGCACATATGGTCATGCACAATATTATTCTATTGCATTTTTTATTGCAGAGATATTGACCCAACTTCAATTTTTTTAAATGGAATCCTATAGATTTTTTAGCTCATCATAAGAAGCGTGAAGAGACGAGTTCATAAATATGCATATCGCCATATGTTACGTAACAAAATTTTCGAGAAATTAAGAATTTTAAAGACGTACGCCGACTGCTGGTTTCCGTAATCTGAACGAGAAATTCCGGGGTGATATGCGGTTACCGCATCTTGTCATGCCATTTCACGTGGAACTCTGAATTCTGTTCGAAGGTCTCATTACAAGCGTCTTCAAATGTGTATATCCGATGATGGTGCACATATTGAGTACATGTTATAAATCAAGATATTTCTAAAATTGTTAACTTACCTTTTGTTTCTGTATTTTAAAGTATTTTTCTTACTTTTATTTACACGATATCTTTGTACCGGCTGAGGTTTTCAGTCTTTCAAAGAGTGAACGTTTTGTTTCTGACAGCACACGCATTTATTAATTCAGAACATGTTCACTCTCCAATCTTCCCTTGCTTTCTCTACGATTAATAATTCAACCATTTTCTCAAATCTTGTAGTATTTAATTAATTAAAAAGTAGTACCTTTTGGCGTACAGATTTGCTCAGAACATGGCTATGGGTGAATACATTGTCTCAGGACTTAGAGGGTGAAATCTTAAAAAGCAAATCATGGGTTTTCCTGAGCTCCTTTGCACATTGCATCACTACCTTTACAGCAGGGTCGACGCAACGGAAGGGAATGACCTCGCCGCATATCACCCGGAATTTGTCGTTCATATTACGGAAACCAGCAGTCGGCGTGCGTCTTTAAAACTCTTAATTTCTCGAAACATTTGTTATGTAACATATGGCGATATGCATATTTATGAACTCGTCTCTTGACGCTTGTTGTGATGAGCTAAAAAAATCTGTAGAGTTCCATTTAAAAAATCGAAGTTGGGTCACGATCCTTCAATCCGAGATCGTCACTGCCTTAGTGATCTCGGCTATCCGGATCGACAATACAGTCTGAATGGTAACTAATAATTTAAATTGATGAAACAAATATTTTCTTGTGTGAACCAAAGAACGGTATCTAAACTAATCATAAAATAAGTTTCACATTTTCCTTTTTGTACATTTATGATTGAATTCCAAAACTCTCGTCGCCATAGATAAAGACATTTTGAAGTTTCAAGAGTAATCATCCCACCAGTTACATGCATACAACATCGTTTCAATATGTTATTTATACTTAAAGTGACAATGAGCGTAAAAATCCGATATAAACAAGAAAAATATTTAACGATTTGTGCAACAATAATCTGTTGCTTAAAAAAATAATCATTGAGGATTACTGAATGATCAAGGAAGGTCAATAAGTGATTGCAAACATTTAAATTATTCCAAAATAATAAAAACCCGTTCTTGTATAATTGACCCTAGATCCAAGAGACGCGCAATGGAATTTAACATTTTGCTACCCGGAACCACGAATGTGTGTTTGAGTGGGAGAAACGGCAGAAAGCACTTGAACAAACAGTTGATTGGGTAGGCCAGGTGCAAGATATTGGAGTGTACCTTTCCGTAGAACGCGAGGTCGATGCCGACGTTGAGGTCCTTCCAGTGCCAGAACGCGCCGTCTGTGCTCTTCGGGACGCGGCCGCGACGGATCATGCGCCCTTGCACGAAACCCGCGTTCTGCAAAAGAATGGATGGGTACCGCCTCACTCACCAACATTCGTCACACAGATGGATTCTGCTGCGAATGTCACTTTTCTGTATTGTCTTTATTTGCATTTTAAAGAGATTATGCAATGAATAATATTGTATTCTCATAAAAAAATGTGAAAAATAATATTGTGAAGCAATCGACGAATATGAAAATAGATTATTCTTGTATTTTGAACAGTTTTTGCGCTATTGACTCATTGTAATTGAAGAGTTTCTCACAAGAACCAAACTAGTCAAAATTCGAGATTTTTCAGGAGGCATCAAAAACTTTATAGCTAATATGTACATTGTAATGCATTTATGATTTTTCCCAGCCTTATATCTTTCAATGTCTTGTCGAAAGAAAACTGCCCAGCAGATAGCACCAGTTGTAGGGTAAAGTGGTGAAATATCTCAAAATATGGAATTTTGGATTTATTTGGTTCTTTTAAGAAATCTCTCAATTTCACAATTTAATGAAGGAAGAAGATTACAGAGGTGGAGATCTTTTTCGTAACTATCAATACTTTTGTATTCAAACAAAGAAACGCCATTTGCTTGAATCTAAAACTCACCTTTTACTTTCTCGTATACGTGCGTATATACGGCGTAATAGAAGTAGTATAGAGAAAGTTATGTAATGTTGCGACAAATCGATTTCGAGATTTCAACGGAAATACGGAAATGTTTTTGGGTTTCCTAGTACCAATAAAGTGTTGTTTTTTTTCAGAACGTCTGTCTGTCCGCCCTTCTGTGAACACCATAGCGTATAAACCATACTTAGAATGTTTTCAAAATGAATATTCCCCGGTCGATCTGACTCCAGTAGAAACTTTGCGATTTATAAATATTGTGACAAAATTACAAGCGTAAAAGTGTACTAGTTGGATTGGGGGAAAATCGTTATTTCAGTAATGTGTTGAGTGTTTATTTGGAAATGCAGCCTTCGATTTAAATGTTCATTTAAGCAAATATAAATGTGTTTTGTAACACCTATCTCCACTGCAATGGCAACCATGCCATTTTAGCAATATTTGCAAGTTTTCTTGGGGGGGCGTCTTTGGGCGGAGTAATTTTTTTCTGAGCGCTTGCCCGAGTGCATTGCAATTCATCAATTCATATACCAGGTCAAGACCTTATCCAAAACCCGACCCCTACTGTGAAAGAGGAGTGGAGGCGCATGGGTCGCAAAATCGTTCAAGGCATGCCCATACGAGTTACTGCCGTAATTCAGTGCTTGCCAACTCAATGCTCTATGACGTCACAAAAATCTGCTCTCCTGCTATGAATCAAGCTGCGGAATAAAGGTAGTGCCGAACGCGACGGCAGATGTACAGAATTCCAATGATGGTACGGAAGTGGGGAAAAAAGGTTTGATCGATAATTTATTTTTCGTTTTTAAATGGTAATTATTATTTAAATGTTTGATATTCGATAAAAATATGAAAAAATAGAACGTGCATTATTTCATAACACAAAGTAATATCCGACTCTCTGTATCGTAACCAGTACTGTAATTTCACTTCTATTCTTCTAACACGTAACATTTTTGGAGAAGACAGTTTTAACATTCGAATACAATATTTTATACAATGTTAGGCAAGGTGATTCGGTGCTCATTGCTAATACGCCGGGACCTTATCCCTTATGTAATGTACAGACTAAATCTGCTAAAAATTGGATACTCTTCGTCGTTTAGTTTTGTAAATAATTAACATTAAACTTTGGACTACGCGCTTGAGCTCGTGTAACAGGGCTCTGGCCAGTGAGCGAGCGGGTTCACCTCGTCTCGCCACTTCTCTGGAAAGCTCAGTTATTACTATCGGATAAGATCAGGAAGCTAGCGGAAGTGAAACCGCGCGGGGTCACATCAAAGTCCGGCACCTCGCGAACAAATTCACGCGGAGAGATTACGAACTTTCGATTTCCAGCGGCTGCAGCATTTGCGCAGTACAGACTTACAACGTCGTTCTGAATTCTCGATGCATTTCCTGCTTAAATGCTAAGGAAACCAAGCATTTATGAAACAGTTCGTGCGAGGACAAAACGTCACAGTTCTTCGTCTGGCGAACAATCCATGTGGAGAGATACTTTTCCATTTCCAGCGGGTGCAGCTTTTGCGCAGTAGACATTATAACGTCGTTTTCAATTTTCTAGGCATTTCCTTCGCAAATACAAAGAAAACCAGGAATTTCGTTCATTGGTCATATAAAGCGCGTTTTACAAGAACTGGTGCAATTAATGTACACAATTTGCATGTAAGGGCCGAGGAAATCCGCATGTTGCACGTAGTGTAGCTAACGAAGAGCGATTTTCTGTAAATGTGTCGGTTGGCATTGTGGAATGAATTTATCCACGATACTCACTTCTTACCCGAGCGCTTAAGAAGCGTTCACTATCTGAATTTTATAGGTCAGGTACTCCCAACGCATTTGAAGCTGGGGGTAATGAAAGACCGCGTTTATGCTACCGAAGTTGAGGACCTTGATGATCTCCTTGGACGCAAATCGGCAAAGTTGTGCGCGTCACAGAGGCCGTGCGGCGCAGATGTCTACCTCGCGTTCACGCCATTTTGAACACTTGTAGAACCCATGTTACACGAGGTGAAAACGCGAAATTTTGGATGCGTATACAAAAATGTAAACTATCCTAAATAACACTTAAAATAGTTTTTCACTCTTCTTTCATATTCAGTGGATAAGTAGGCAATAATAATAAGGAACAACATTTAATGTCATATTTAGGCTACTTATCTTGCAACAAATGACTAGTGTCAAAAAACTTTTTTTTTCAAAATTTTGAATTATGTTTAAACTTTTTCCTTTTGCACTCGTGAATAACTTAGTGTACTCTATCTCTGGGTCCTGTATTAGCAACGAGGACAGAATCATCCTGTATAATAAAATAATTTTAGTTCGTCCAGAACCAATAACACAGGCACACAAAATCAAAAACCTTGTAAATAAGTAAAATAAAAAAGACCCAAAGACTTGGCACATGTTTCTCTATGTATGTTGACGCGCTTAATCCGATTCTGAAACCAGAATTGCACCACCCCCTTCCAGTTATTTTTTTAATTGCGAAAAAACACAATAAAATTTACCACTTACAATTTCACGATGTTTTTTCACGATTAAAAAATCTGGAGGGTGGAGGCGCAATTCTGGTTTCAGAATCAGATTAAGCGCGTCAACATACATAGAGAAACATGTGTCAAGTCTTTGGGTCTGACAATAACCCCGAAAAAAATACAATGTCACGGTGGTTTTTCGCGATTAAAAAAGCTGCGGATGATGGCGCAACTCTGGCTTCAGATTCGGAATCAGCTTATCGACATACACAGAGATGTATGTATGAAGTCTTTGGATCTGACAACTTTTTTTTATTTTGTGTGTATGTGTAGTTAATGTAAACAAATAGATACCCGGGAAGGGTCACGTGGGAGAATTTGGACTCCAGGCTCGATTATTTATACAGTACAGTTCTGTTTTAGGTTGTTGAAAATTCACGTGATTTTCAATTCCTTTCCCATAATCTTTTATCTGCAAAATCCTTTTCTCATTTTATGATTGTAGGATATCTGTAAATTCTCAGAAATTATTTTCATCTCGCGGTTTTTCTGAGTTGCAAAGCTGCGTAAAGCCTCTGTCGGTTGAACTCTTTAATACACTGCAGTTCTTTCGAATTCACTAAACACTTCGCCACTGTTTAGAAAATTAACAGGTGTAGATAGTATCCCACTCATGTTTCCTGAAACACTGGCAAAGGTCCATTGGTTTTCGTTATCGATGACCGCCGTCTGCCCCTCCCTTCCACTCCCTTTGCTCACCCTGCCTCGCCGAGCAGGCGTCCGCGGAGGGGAATGGAGCTCCGACGTCATTTCTCCACCAGTTGGCAAACGCTGCTCGGATTCCTGCTAAAGGTGCTTACAACAACTATGAATACGTTTGCAGCTTCTTCAGTTCTATAGTTTAGTTCTAATGTTTTGAGTCAATAAAGTGTTTTTTTTCTTTTAAATAGCATTTTTATAATAATTTGTCTTCGTTTGTATCTCCAAAAATTCGCGAAAGTTTGTGCTGTCGGAGTATCTCTAGGTTTCTTTCATGGATTGTATTTGTAGGGGTATTTATAGTAATTTTTCACGCATTGTGCTTTGAACCTTTCACTTCGTTTCATTAAAATATTGCAACTGTCTTGTAAATTGGTCTTGAATAATTCGTAAGTAACAAAATCTGAACCCTGCAACTTAAAAATGAAGACAAATATAAATGGTGAGTATTTGTTTCGTCTACTAAATGGGTCATGGCTGGCTCAAATACAATTCTTAAGATATCGTCTTATCGGTCATTGAAAATGCGATATGGAGTTGACGAATTTCTCATACGAACTAACGGTAGTGAATGCTCGTAGGATGAGTAATGTACATCCCCTCTTACGGTCGTATTCTGTCACAATAAACCTTTATCTATCCACGCAAGGCATTGCAGCAATCACTGAGAATGAGAAATATTAACGCGCTAGTAACCAATTTCTAATGTCTTAATTCAGGTCATGAAACTCTAACTCAGTGCTCTAATTGAAAATAAAATACTAGCGAAAGCACCGACTTATCTTGCAAAAGTATTTCTACCCTTTTACACACCAAGTTGACATCAGGATTAATAACTTACTGCAGGAGGTTGTCTGAATTCCTGCTTTGGGGGAGGTATCGGAGGGTTTCAGTTTTTTTCTGGGAGGCTTCGGTTTCGGGGTTTTCTGGGGGCCTGGATCGTAAGAAGGAGGCATTCTGACAAGACATACAGTACTCAATGACATACAGTATACAATGGAAAATAACATTTTCTTTAAAATGTGGGGAAAAGATTAAAAAATAACAAAGTTGAACAGTTGAAACATTAAACAAAGTAGAACAATTTCCATTCTAACAATCAAAACAACCGGGATTAAAGTTTTGATGTTCACTTTCTTTTTAATGTGTTAGTGCAATAGGCAGATATTTCGATGATATGATGAATGGTTTCAATGTGACTCGCCCCACAGTAGGCACTGTAAGGCCTCAGAGATTCAGACCTTGTGCATTCAATATCTCAGAAGCTGCAGCTCGACAACGAGGCCTACAGAGATTAAAGAGGTTGCCTATGATTCAGCATCAATCGCCGAAATACGCTCCCTACTGCCTTGCCAGCTGACTACAATCTCTTGGATGGGCTTTCGATGCAACCGGATGTTGCTCTGAGCAGTGTCTCATGGGTGTATTATCTGGATCACAACCACAATCGCCGACATTGATACGGTTTATTTATGCAACTCCTAGTCTAAAAGTAGGTGGACAGGGCCGTATCCCACCTTGTCGGTGCATACAAGGAGGATTAAAGAAGGAAAGTGTGCAATGTGCAAGAAAATGACAGAGCCACAAGAACGTTTGCTTCTGAAAACACTAAACGAAAGCAATGAACTATACGTCTTCAAAGCCTCCTCACTTTGGCTTCTCCATTGTATTTTAATGCAGCAGAAATAAAACGTCATTACCATAGGTTATGTAATTTGTTAATTTGTTGGCAAATTATCAAAACTAATCAAAAATCGTTCCGTCTCCAATTGCAACGAACAATAAGTCGCTGGCATCTATCATCTGCATGCCTCACTAAAAATGTTCCAATAAATTGAGTCTGACGCCCAGTGACAGCTCGTGCAGGTTTCTTACGAGGGGGAAAGATGCCAAGCCAATACTATTACTTTAAATGAAACACAATAAATTCGATTACACGCACATTTAAACGATGTTCGTTACCTTTGCGGTACCGTAACTGGTAAGAGAACTCTGCTAATACCTCCCTTAAGGCTACTTCAATGAGATATTCGTTTTTACCAAACAGTGTTAACTGTAGCGAACAATCAATTTGACCCCGTGATTATGCCTCTGACTTCCACTACCACTTTTTTTAATATCACTGAATAGAACTAACAATTCTAGGAAAGAAACCCGGAACAATAGAGAACAGCTCACTGCTATCACATGAATCAACAGAAGGGCGCGCAAGAAGAATACAATTTCTCTGTGCAAGCCTTCTTCATTAACTGAATGCCAAATGCTTTGCCTAGTTATTACACTGTTCGTCACATTGGGATTGGGAGAGAGCGAGCGAGCGAGCGAGCGAGCGAGCGAGCGAGCGAGAGAGAGAGAGAGAGAGAGAGAGAGAGAGAGAGAGAGAGAGAGAGAGGGAGTGAAAGAGGGAGAGAGAGCAAGAGAGAGAGAGAGAGCGGGAGAGAGAGCGGGAGAGAGAGAGAGAAAGAGAGCGAGAACGAGAGCGAGTGAGATATCGGGAGTGAGCAAGAGAAAGAGCGAGAGAGCTTATCCGTTCAACTTCAGACATAGAGATCAGATTCTAATTTATTAAAATACTAGATGAAATATCGTGCATTGCCGGGGTATTTATCATAGGTAATACCGCGAGTGCTTTGAAAATTGTCGATAAATTTCCGACTCACAAAGCGAGAAGGGGATTTATCTGAGTCCGAGCGGTATTTAACAGGACTATTTCGCGAGTGAAAGTATTTCCAACAGAGTACCAAAATGCGCCAAATATTGAAAATAACTGAAAGCTATGTTAAAATCAAAGAGGTTATGTTATAGTACATACGCTGTTTATTGGACATCGATATAGCGATCGATGTATATCGCCTTTTAAGATGGATGAGTCACAGTTTATGATTGGCC
Organism: Gryllus longicercus; assembly: GCA_038098605.1. Lineage (NCBI taxonomy): Eukaryota > Metazoa > Arthropoda > Insecta > Orthoptera > Gryllidae > Gryllus > Gryllus longicercus. The sequence goes on along the minus strand of JAZDUA010000002.1, from coordinate 3,074,476 downwards.
AACAGGAAAAAGCGGTAAGAAAAATCGGATAGAAAAAGCGATAAACTTTTTGAAGAGTTCGAAGAACGTTTAAGAGAATGGTTTAGATCTAATTTTTGTTGACCCCCGATTTTTCGAAAAATGCAAAATACGTTTTTAGACTGCAACATTGAAAACAGTGGTTTTTGGCTCAAAGTCTGTTGTACAAAATTAGGTCTTTAATAAGGTCATATACATTTTTTTGTAAGTTAGTAGTTTTTGCGTAATATGCGCCTGAAATTTACGATTTTTTTTCTTCTTCTCAAAAACCGCTCTAAGATTTTCTCTTTAAATTTTCTCCACATATGTAATAAGGGACGGTACGAAATATTGTGTTGGTCCCATTTTTGGGTATTGCTCGGTTTCTTCGAAAATTACAAAAAAAAAAATTAAAATGTACAAAATTGAAGATGAGGTTTTGTCTTAGGCAAAGTTTGTTGTACAAACTTCTCTCTTCAAAAAAATTAATGTTCAATTTTTTGAAAAACACGTGTAGTTTTTGCGTAACTTGCACTTGAAATTTACGAATATTTTTCTCAAAAACCGCTCCATTTTTTTAAAATTTCTCCACCTATGTAATCAGGGACGAAGAGAAATATGGTGCTAATTACCATTTCCGGGAAATTTTCTGTTTTTTTTTCGAAAATTGCAAAAAAAATTGAAAACAACAAAATTGAAAATATTTTTGCCTCAGAAAAAGTTTATTGTAGAAAATTAACTATTTAAATAAATAAATATTAAATGTACTAGTGGTGCTATAGAATGACACAGTCTTTCTCGTAGTATTTAGTTTTCTAATCTCTTTAGTCTGAACTAGGATTTCATTTGCGACTGATTCTCTTCTCAGATATTTTCTTTGGTCACCCAAAGGACGTATTTTACATTTTCTCGATTTTTCGCCTTCCTAATACTAGAACTGAAACAACCATACTCTTATTATTACACAAAAGGTGTAAAGCCCGGGTGGCCGAGGTGGCTAATTGGTATTTACGGACTCAGCTCTTCGGAAAGCAGGTTCGCTGGTTCAAGTCTGGGTGAAGAAAACTATTGAGAATTTCGTAAACTTAATATTGTAAATCATTTGAAGCAATTCTGCTTACATATACAATCTATTAATATTCTAAATAAACCGAAAGTGTCTGTACGTCATTTTCATACTTTGAAATTTTAAACAAGTTTACAACTCTCTTGTACTATTTGTACAACGTATGTCACACCAAATCAATTGTTCAATATACTATTCAAAGCGTTCATAAACATTGCGAAAAAGTATATGCGCTGGTAGCACCGCTAGTTTATTTATTTTGCACACTCAAACGGACTGAGAGGCTGCTCTTGATTATTGTCACCTCCCATTGTCAGTTAACAAGTGATAATCAGTTATGGCTTCCAACATCTTCATTATCCTGTAAGTAAATCATTTGCCTTGATTCATGTCGCAATTCATTCTCACAGGGCGAGTACTAGCTTCCGAAATTCAAGCTGCAGAGAGTGCTGCAGAAATTAACTATGTAGTAAATCAATTGGAAAATACGAACTATTGGGATATCTAACTACTAGAAGATTATGTTATCTGTTTCTTTTTATACAGCACTGACTTTTGGAATATGATTATAAAAACAAATTTTTCCTAGACCCCCAATTGGCCTTACATTTTGCTCAGAGTATCATATTTTTATGAGGATTTAGATTTTTCTTTTCACTCACTTATAATAACGAGTGTTAATTGATTGTCATTGTACAGCCCTGCTTTTTGGAATAAAAATGCGGGAATAATTTTATTCGTAGAGCCTGAAATTAACCTTATAATTTGCGTATGTTTTCATATTTTTCTGAGTTTTTTATTTTTGTTTGTTCACTCACCTATAAGAACTTGTGTTAATTGATGCTCTTTGTGCTGACCTGTTTTTGGAATAAAAACGCGGGAATAATTTTTTTCCTAGAGCCTCAAATTAGCCTTAAATTTTGAGTAGGTTATCAGAAATTTCCTAGGGATTTTTGGTTATGGTGTTTATTCGCCCATAAGAACCAATGTTAATTGTTTCTCTTTGTACACCCCTAATTTTTTGAATAGTAATGCGGGAATTTTACCCTAGAGCGTGAAATCAGCCTTACATGTTGGGCGTGGTTTCATATTTTAAATTGATTTTTAGATGGATTTTCTAGTTGGACGCTATTACTTGCTTCAGTCTAAAGCCAGCTGCACTCAGGATTTTGGGAAATCTAAAAGAGCCTAAAATTCGAGAATAGAACATTTAATTATTCTCAAATTAGCCTAAAAGTTTGGATATATTTTGGTTAAAATTGATTTTTGGGAGCTGCTAGCTTTAGATGGCCGCATCCACAACGTATTATCATAAGAACAGCGCGCCAGCTCGGCTAGCGCGAAATATCGGTACCCTTAATCTACGGTAAATGGATCATGGAGAAATGAGCGATGAGGGAAGAAGGACAAGAAGAGGCATTCAGGAATTAGTGTCATCGAAATCAGCTCATTCCGAAAGTCCACATCCGTCTAGACTGAACCTAAACTCGCAATTTACAATGGTTGAGTTACAATAACGCATCTGGTACGTTAACGTACGGGAATCCGACTATAACTGATATTACTCTTAAACGAGAGATTCACGACAGCAAATGCCTCTTGCTCGGGCCTGAGCAACCCGAAAAAGCAAGCCGTATTGAGGGTGGACAGAACAAATTAAAGAATGAAAGCGTCACTAAATTTACTCTCAAACGAGAGAACCACGGTAGCAAATGCCTCTTGCTCGGGACCCAAGAAACACGAAGAAGGAAGCCGTACTGAAGCTGGACAGTACGAATTAAAGAATGGAAGAGAGTCCCCTAAAATCTCTGGGGATCGATTGTGGTGCATGACCGAAAATGTAAGACAAAGGTCGAAAGACATACAGGTCATCAAAATACAAAATAAGATTACATTTTTCAACCGAGCGTATGTGAGTTAAACATTAACATATTTAAAAATAGAATCACTTCAAATAAATGATGTGCTTCATTTCTCACATTTTTATCTTTAGAGCTTCAGATTTGCCCAACGTATTTAGAGTGTTTTAGAAAACATATAGATTATTTTCAAACTGTTGAGCCTCTGGACAAACGTTTAATGCGAAGATTTGCACTCTCGCGTGACAGATAATCAACATTGTCAAAAAGAATACTGAAGGCGTCCAAACAAACAAATGAACCAATGTCCACCTTTGTAGTTCTTGATACTTTATTAAAGTACAATACGAATTCACTATTTGGTATTGTTAGAATAGATTTATTAATAATTCTGCAATTAACTTTGAGAACTTGGTGGCAGAATACACTAACTTAACATACAGAACTAAACAACTTTACAAAATTTACAAACTTTACAAATTAACGTGAATATTTCACCGTGCAATCTTTCATAGCACTGCACTTCACCACACTTTTCACCGCACTGCGAATCACTGAGCTGTAATGTCTATCTTACACACTCGTTTCCCTCAGTTTCACAACGCCACTGCACTGTACATAATTAATAATAATAATAATAATATTAATAATAATAATACTTAAATACATAAAACATAATTACACTGAATAATATTAAAATTATTTATATTACACATATCAACATTCAGGAAGCTAATTTATTTTTAAATTTGCTCAGGCTTCGAGGAAAGGGATCGAAGATTATCACAAGCAAACCATTTCAGTCTCTAATAGTTCGATTCGCGAATGAATATTTCCCAACGTCCGGTTTCTGAATTCTTGTCTGAATTTTGTGCATATTGTTGACAATATATTATGACAATGGTTATGTATTATAACAATGACCTTAGAAAACCTAGACCATTTTCCAGTTAGGTCACCTCTAAGCATTTCATACGCAAAATCGAATGTGTAAAATTGATAATATGTCAATTTATAAACTCAAGTGTCAGAGCATCTTTCTACGTTTGTACTGACTCACCTTGGTAGGCGGCTCGATGACGGTGATTGTGTCGTCCTCCAGAAAGTAAACGATGTTAACTGGTCGAACCCGGTAGCTCTCGAGGGGTGACTCGAAGACGCTCTCTTTGAAGAAGGCATTGAAACTCAGGCACTTGCCTCCATAGAGGGCGAAATGCGGCAACTTCGGCGGTGGGGCTGGCGCTTTCGCCCGCCCGTAGAACAGCGCTGGGTCCACGCTGCGGGCATCGCGGGCATGTAAGACCGCTGCGTTTTCGACACAAGTTGATGTAGGTGATCTACTCAGAGGAATCTATAATTCTTTTCAATTGAGGGCCAATTCTTGGTAAGGAGTTCGTAATTCAACTACTCTTCCCATAGTTCTGTTAAAAATTGCAAGTAATTTATTTGGTATTACAACAACAAAGTAGGCCAACATGATTTTACGATGTATGTGTGAAATATCTGCTTCAAATGTTCGAAACTCAAATAATTAGGCGTGTACTCTCTTATTAAAAATATACAAAATAATCCATGCGATCTTTATTCCAGATGCACTGTACGTTAATTTTTTATAAGAGAAGTAGTGGACTACAGAATAGCACTTTCCCGTATTCGTTTAATATTTATTTTGGTCTCGGCTAGCTATACGAACTTGTCACATACATGCCAGCAGCCATCATTCGCCGCTCAAAATACAGTACTTTGAAATTTTCTTAATTTTTCGGTTTCCAAATAGTAGAACGGAAATATTATTTTAAGAATATTAAAGAACAGTAATACCTCAGTACATCCTAAAAGGCAATTTTCTTTGACGAATTAGGAGCCGTTTTTAAGAAAATGGCATTTAAACGCTACTCTAAATTCCAAATTTGAAGCTTTTTTCCTATAAAATTTTTGAATTTTCGAAAAACTTCATTAGACGTCATTTTAAGCACTTAAACTCACAAATGCAATAGTATATACAAATTGCTGGAAATGTGAATATTAATGGCGTGAGATATGTTTAAAACAAGTACATTTATTGTAATTATTGATAAAACAAAAGAATACAGAAAAAATTAATCTTTTGTCATCTCAAAGAGTGATATTAGTACTATTCGTTCGAAAAGTTTGCAGAAATATTTGGAGCCGTTTTTGTGAAAATGCGGAATTTCGAGCTCAACGGCGTGACAAAGCAAAAAAAATGAATTGTAATTTTAATTTGAAATTTTAAATAAATTGTAATTTTTGTGTTTAAATAAATTGTAAAAATAAATTGTAGTTAAAAAACAAAAGTATAGAACAATATGGCGTTTATGTCATCTCATAGAGAACATACAGCACAACACGTACCAAAAGTTGAAAGAAAAAATTTGCAGCTGTTTTCGAGAAAAACTTGTTTTTGTTATTTTTTTAATTCCACATATTGAAAACAATATTCCTCGAAAACCACTACAATTTTGAAAAAAATGTACATGATCTTAATGAAAAAATAAATTTTATTTGAAGAAAAAATATCTATATTTAATTTTGTAGTTGTAGGAAGACGACGCAAAAAATGCAAACTTTTGCAATTTTCCAAAAAATTTAGTTATCAGTAAAAATTCGAACTAAGCCACCTTCATACTTTATTACTCTGTTCTATTTTATTACTTTCTTCTTACTTTAAACTCTGAGGGTATTATATTCTATTCTCACAAAAAAAATGTAAGGGAAAATTTGGAGTCATTTTTTAGAAAATTTTGAAAATGTCATTGGGGCTTCATGTAAAGTCCCCCCAAAATTAATGAATGTTATTCAAAAACACAGACTTTGACTCCGAATAAATGGACAGAGGTTTATTCAGTTTGGAAAAACTCGTACGCATAGTTTAGGGTCTAGTGCACGTACACCTGACAGACACACAGACGCACGAAAGTTTTGATAAAAAACACTTTTTTCGGTAGGGGACCTCAAAACGTGTATTTAAGATGAAATCTCGAAATCAATTTTCCGCAGCATTACATAACTTTCCCAACACTACGTATATTACACCGTATATACGTATGAATACCGGACAGTAAAAAGTGTTCTTTTTTTATAAAACGCGTGTCCGTTCATATGTCTGTGTATAACACCAGTGCCTGAACCTTAAAAATGACCTGCACTAAAGTAGACAATCTTCTATCGCTAATGTCGGGTGTCATTTTAATATTTGAAACAGATTCTTATTTGATTTTTGGGAGTACATTACAGGAAGCCTTAGAACGTTTTCAAAATTTTCTAAAAAATTACATTTTATTCTCATATATGTTTTATGTAATACTGCAGAATATCGATTACGAGATTTCAATAGAAATACACGTTGATACCGAAACAGTTTTTTTTCAAACCGTCTGTCTGTCCGTCTGTGCGTCCGTCTGTCCGTCCGTCTGTCTGTCCATCTGTCCGTCCGTCTGAACAACAGGCGTTAGAACGTTATAACGTCTTCTAAACTATTAAAATATTTTTTTCCAAAAAGGATATTCCTTGGTTGATCTGACTCAACTCGAAGCTCTGCGATTATGAATAGCTTTCTTTAATTTTGGGGAGTACTTTACATGAATTTCCTTAGACATTTCCAAAATTTTCTCAAAAACGACTCCAAATTTTTTAAAAAATTTTTTGAACGGATAGTGTTAAATGGTTTGAATAATGTGAGTATAAGCCACTTTCAGGTATTATTTTGGTTGTTTTTTAAAAAATTACACAAATGTAGTTTTTGAAATACCTTTTACGCCGTTAATATTTACATTGCTAGCAATTTGTATACATAATTGAATTGTGTACAATTTTGAGTGTGAGTACAATTTTTTATGAATTTTCCTGAAAACTCAAAAGTTTAGGGCGAAAATGAACTTTAAAACGCGCATTTTCAGAAATATTCAAACGACATTTTCTCAAAAACGGCTCCAAATCTTTCAACAAAAATTTCCATATAGTAGGTTGTTTTACTCTTCTGTAATATAATTAAAGTCATATTTCAGTTCTATCATTAGGGGAGAGAAACATTCAAACTAGCGGTGCGACAGAATGGCACAGACTTCCCCGTATTAGTTATCAATTTCTATTGGTCTCGGCTAACTATTCGGACTTGTTCACACTCTCGTCAGCTGCCTTCTATCGCCGCCCAAAGTACATTTTAATTTTTTTTCTTGATTTTTCGGTTTTCTAATAGTAGAATGGAAATATTATTTTAAAAATATTTAAAAAAAGTAAAATCTGGCAAAAAATGGTTTTCTGTGAAAAATTTGGAGCTGTTTTTAAGAAAATGGCATTTAAGAGCTACAAATTCGAGTTCGGAGTTCAAATTCGAAATTTGAACCTATTTACACAGAAAACTATTGAGTTTTCAAAAAAATCCATATGACATCATTTCAATCACAAATGTAATAGTGCTTATAAATAGCTGGAAATTTGCATGGTTAAGGCGTGTGAGGTCTTTCAAAAAATTACATTTGTGAATTTTTCAAAAAACAAATGAATACAACAAAATAAATTCCATGTCTTCTGAAATAATGCAATTAGGACTACAAGTTGGAAAAGTTTGAAGAAAAAATTTGGAGCCGTGTTTGAGCTTTTCTGAAACTGCGGAATTTTGAGCTCATTTTAACAGAAAAATGTTGAGTTTTCAAGAAACTTTATCGCGCATTACTTAAAGCACATGTATTCATAAATAAATTAGAGTAAAGAAATTGCCGCTAATGCAAATATTAACGACGTGAGAGACAGGTCAAAAAATACATGTTTGTAATTTTTGAAAAATTGGCGTTTAGGACATCTTATAGAGTGAATTTAGCACAATCCTTACTTAAAGTTTAAAGAAAAAATTTAGAACCGTTTTTGAGAAAATATTGCTTTAGTAATTTTTTTAAATTTGCACTTATTGCACGCAATATTGCGCTGAAACGACTGGCATTTTCAAAAAACTATACATGACCTTAACGAAAGAACTCACGGAAAAACTGAGACAAATGTTTTTACTTGAAACAAAAGTCTCTATCTTCAATTTTGTAGTTGTAAAAAGACGCGCGAAAAATTTAAAATTTTCAAAAATTCAGAGTTAAACTTGAAAATGTCACATATGCCACCTTTCTAAGTGTATTTTATTCTGTTCTTAAAGAAAAAAATTGGATCCGCTTTTGAGAAAATGTTCAGTATGTCCGGAGGTCTTCATGTGAAGTACCCCAAAATTTTAAAGAATATTTTGCAAAATCTCAAATATTCAACTCGAGCCAGATCGACAAGAGTTTGTTCAATTTGGAAAAAATCCTACGTATGGTTTAGGCGCTAGTAGTGTTCACAGATGGACGATATAGAAGAAGAAAAAAAAAACTACTTTTTCGGTATCAAGGAGCCCTAAAAGTGTATTTCCGATGAAATATCGAAATTGATTTTCCGCAATAATATATCCACATAAATTTCCCTATAGTACGTATAATATTCGGTATATATGTACGTATACGGGAAAATAAAAATAGTTTAGACGGCTATAGTGGCAGTTGCGAATTGGGTGAGACAAAACCGAAACCCTAAAATTGACCATAGAAATTTCAAAACTAACTAGCTCGAGAAAGCCTGTGTTGTTGTGTAGTACCACTAGTTACTTTCTCGAACACGGACGTATAAACGAAGTATTAGGGGTACTTGAAGGGTACATAAAACCCTTGGGACATTTTCAAACTTTTGTCCAAAATGGCCCCAATTTTTTTCTTTAAATGTCTCGTAAGAATAGAGTTAAATACACTCACAAAAATGGCAAATCTAACATTTCGGAAATTAGGAAAGTTTGAATTTTTCGGCGTCTTCCTTCCACTACTTGTACTTAATTGAAGATCGAGTCTGCTGGTGACAGCGTTCAAGCTTTTTCAAGAATCTTTCTAACTCAACTCGAACGAATCCGACGCTGACCTTTAACGATATTCTCAATAAATATCAAGATCACCATGTCATCCATATCCAAGACACATTGGAAACCGATAGACTGGGCTTACATATCCAATCTCCATCCAACCTGTCACGTCAAGTTTAAGATCTTTGCTAGCAAAAAAAATTATGTTTTCCTAATGGTAATGAACTTTGCTAAATCCAAACCAACTAAGAAATGTATTATTTTATCAACATATGTACCGAATGGCATTAAAGTTTCACCCAGTAATCACCTACCATTAATCTACACCAACTTACTTGAAATTTTCAAAGAGACATCTGACATGTTTATACAGCCTGTGGTAATCCATATTACAAACAAAATATAAGTAAGAAAAGTGAACAACAAAATGTCTTATGCAATAGAGGACTACTGAAGTTTACTGGCAAAGTCATGAAGATGTGGTGGTCAAACCAATGGAATATTCTCAAAGCAATCACATCTCATAAGAAAATTGGTGAATTTTTTACGCACAAAACGCACGTAAACCTCTCACATCGCGAAAAAGTAACCCTTTCACGCATTAGATCAGGCCATACCAATTTTTTCCATAGTCATATACATTTTAAAATTAACTTGAATGGTTGTATCGATACAAAAACTAAATAAATTAATTGGCCGCCATGAATATTGATGCTGATGGCTTCTTCCTTTAGTTTCGCTCAGTTACTGTTCTGCCGCATTTTAGCGGGAGCAAAGCTAATGATTACCCTGGTTGTTGTTGGCGTGACAGTGGAGCACGCCCAGCTAATGGTGTTGTTGACCGGCGGCAGGATGGGTCACTCCGGACCGCTGGAGATTACCACGGCCCAGTTCCAGCGTCGCCGTGTTCGTCTCTCTCTCTCTCCCCTCCCCCTCTCCCCTTCTCCCCCTCTCCCCCTCTCCCCCTCTCCCTCTCTCCCTCTCTCTCCCTCTCTCTCTGTCTGTCTGTCAGGCCAAACCCAGGGATGGCAGCCCCAATCTCCAGACACCCAAGACTCGCGTCGGCGATCTTTCGTCTCCTACATCAGGCGATCGCGGACGATCCACTATCGTAGGGCGGGATGAGTCAGCCTATGGCACGTGACAGCGTGCTACTGCGCAACGATAACTGGCTAATGTAGTTCATGGCCAGGGAGAATAATTCCATTGACGGAAGTTATGTCGCGAAAATCTTATGTGAATCGGAGCCGAAACTTCATCCGATAAAATCTTAAGTGATTATTTTGAGAGCTGACTTCCCTCCGTGAGATTTCTCAAGTGAATGTTTCCGGAGCTGGAGCACCTCTCTCGGAGGATCTAAAGTGAATGTTTTGAGAGATCCTCTCCCGTCTTCATGAAGGCTCTGTGTCCCCCTTTTCTCCAGTGAGAATCCTCTTGATTGAACGAAATTGAATTTAGCGGAGCGTGGTGGGGCGGAGTTTCGACCAATGGCCCGCGATCCCACGAAAATTTTCCGTCGTTTGCCACCACGGGCGAAGTTACTCCGCGATCGGCAAAAAAAATTCGATGACATTTCTACGGACATAATTAAACTAGGAGGAGAGGCAATATTACCGTACCTGATTACAATATTTCACATATCCATGAACAATTCTAAAGTACCTGAAGACTGGAAATTAGCTTTTGTCGTACCAATTTTTAAAAGTGGTGACAAAACTATATTAAGTACTTATAGACCGGAAAGTCGTACGTCAGTGGTCTGCAAACTTATGGAGTATCTATTTGTTGGGATCCACACAAAATTATGCAGTGTAAAAATTTAGAAAGAATTCAGCGTAGGGCAGCTAAATTTACTTTCAGGGACAAGAAATTGGCAAAATGGGATTCTCTCGAAAATGGGCGATCAGTAGCAAGGCTGTGCGCTTTGTTTATAGCGGTTTATAGCGCTAAGCTTATAGCGGTCATTCAGCTTAGAAAGAAATTAATCGGCGGCTAAGTATTCCTACATACATCAGTTGGGGGGATCACAGGCACAAAATAAATTTAAGACCGCAGAGAACAGATGTGGGGAAATTTTCTTTTATAAACCGAACGATAAAGGAACGGAATACATTGCCTTCAAAAACCTTTAAACCCTTTCCTCGTAGCGTACAACAGTTTAGGAAATTAATTTAGGATATTACAAAATAAATGAGGAAATTAGCTTACAATAGTAGGTTATAGAGCGATGCGTCAATAATATATTGTGAAGTGAGGTGTCGTGCATTGTAAAACAGAGAAATAATGTAGCAAGTGATTAAAGGATCATAGTGAAGTGTAGTGAAGAGTAGAGAAGTGCAGTTGAACAAAAATTCAGTGCGGTATAAACGGAGTAAAATACGAAATATACGAGAAAGATATGCAATAACGCAAAAAATCGACGTCGAGATTTTAACGAAAATATTTTATAAGCGCTGTAAATATTTTGTTCTACATTTTGTATAGTGTCAATTAATTTTTGAGAATAATGTTCGTTAACGAGTGCGATGATCATAGATTTTTAATGCTGAAACGTAACTTGCTGAAGCGTCAGCCGCAAATGCGTTGTTGCTATGGAAAATAATGTCTAAGTATTTACATATAATAATAAAATATTGATTCAACGTTGCACAGCACATCGAAGGCCGCTTATTCATAAAAAGTGAGGTTCAGCGATATTTTTAATTTTATCCAATTTTCTATAACACTAATTACACTAAATACAAGCAGGAGATCCGAAGTACATGAGCACTACGGCTGTGGGTTCGAAACCCGCATAAAACAACAATATTTTAAGTTGTGTTCGTGGTGCGAGAGGCATTCCTCGTGTACTACAACTATACCCTAATCATTTCTACAATCTCCTGATCTGAGAGGCAACTGTGTGAAATACGTGTCCAATCTGTGATAATATATCGGGATTCTTACACCCATCATGAAGGTACAAGCGCAGAGACGGGGCCAAGGGATACAATGGGAAAATATGTAATGATACAGGACTGACATAGGCCTGACCAGTGTTCTGGGAGCGCGAGGGTACTTTTCACTGGGGATGCCTCCTGGTCAGCGGTAGGTGAATTCCTTGTACCTTTTTCGGGGAGTAGTTGTTGCTTAATAACACTAAGAGAAGAAAACGTTTTTGGTATGCCGCGCATTGTGCTAATTCTTAAAGGAATTGATCTCTCAACACGAAATCTTTAAATATTTTTACGAATAACTCTTCAAAAATGAATATTTTCGCGTAATTTATTTCGCAACATTAAGAATTCGTTATATCATTTCAAACACACGAGTTCGCAGCTTTACAGGTCAAATTCCAATACAGGGATGTTTACTTTCTAGCGCTTAAGAAAGAATGTCTTAAGAAGAGAAAGTTAAGTAATACTGGGCGATGAAACTCTCAATTTTTGACAGAAAGACGGCGAAACGTCGATCCGTCCGTCTGTGAACAACGCTAGCGGTCAAATTGTTTAGCCGATCTTCTTCAAAGTTGATATTCTCCTATTTATCTGGTGATGTCATGGCCCCTTGAATTTGAAAACGATATTTTAATTTTGGAGGGTACTTTTCAAGAAGCCTCTGGGACAATAACAAATTTAAAAAAAAAAACTGCGCTATCGATTTTGATTACATTTTGTTGTTGGATAGTTTGAAGGACTTTTAAGAGAATGGCGCAGGTCTCATTTTTCTTGAAACTCTAATTTTTCGAAAACGAGTATATTTAGAGTTATAAAACGTTAAAGTTAGTCGCCTCCTCTGAAAATCCTGCGCTTCATGGTTGTAATTTTATAAGTGTTTTGAGGCAGTTGGTGGCTACGTAAGTTAGAATGTGTATATTATTTCATATTTCTTTGTTTGTTTCTTACATTGCAGATTTTGTTATACGTTTACAAGTTAATCTTTTAGAAATTATTTAAAACCTATTTGAAATAAACATGAAATAATGATTGCTTAATCTTCAGTCATCCGCTCCCAAATTACACAGTTGGTTGCCCCGTAAGTTAGAATTTCTATATTATTTCATATTTCATTTTATTATTATTTATTATATTTATATTATATTTATGTTATTTCAGTTTAAAATGCGTCCTATAATTGTGTTAAATGTGAAAACGAATAGACGAGCGGTCATTTTTGGTTGTAACGCTGCCGCACTGGTAACAAGGCGATAATGACGGTTTCCTTTCGTTCGCGGACGAGACTAATACTTTTATATAAATGTAGAATATCAGAATACCGCCGTGTTTCATGATTTCTATTATATATTGTTCGATTTATTTGCATTTGTTTGCGCACGCTTTAGTATCGTATTATTTATTAACTTTTAAATATTTTACTTTCCCGCAAACCGCTTATTTTTCGCACTAAATGTTCTATGATTTCAAAAAGAGTTTCACAAAAGTGATGATTGAGGTGTGTTAATTCGGATAGAAATAGTGGTATAAATACTATTACTACATAACAATTACTAATGGCGAAAGTACGTGCTATTTTAGCACCTCTAGGTTCTTAAAGTGTTTTGTGAGATCAGAACACAATACACTGAATTGAAAAGCAGGAACACCTTACCATGTGAACTTTTGACTTTTTTTAAAACACATGCAACTTATTGCATTTTTTTCGAACCTCTCGCACTTTATTTGTTTTAAGAATTTTTCAAGTGATGGTGTATTAATATGATAGACGTCGCGATATTGTAAGATTACCCAGACGCGGATCCACGGGGAGAAAAATCCCCCCCCCCCCGCCTAAATTTTTTCAATATCTATTAGTTTTTACTTATCGCGAAACTTTCAAGCAAAAATACTTTAGGATACTCATTCAAAAGGGAAAAGAAAAAAGAAAAAAGAAAGAAAAAAAGAAAAGAAAAGAAAAAAGAAAGAAAAAAGAGAAAAAAAATTGGAGCATGAGCTAGTGTACGCCTGCGACCTTTTTCAAAACCGTAATACGACACCTTCAACCAAAACATTTTGAATTTCTCCTTCCCAAATTCGTCTCTGGATCCTCTTCCGTATTGCCTTACCGTTACCAATAATACGAGAAATCATGTGATCACCACTAGTTTCTGTACATGTAAATATGCTTTAATGGAAATTTCTTTTTCTGATGCTCTTACATATTTATTTCCTGAGTTTCTAACTGAGGAATTCCGCCCGCAAAACTAGATAACAAAATGATTTCGTCTGACAGTGTGACAATTTATATCTGACAGTGTGACAGTAGTTCTCACTTACCGCAGGGGTGATTCGTTAGTGAGAAATGCCACTGATCCCACTGCATGTGGCTCTCCTCCGATACCGCAAGCAGATTTCCTTGGCATCCGATATCCATTTACCATATTAAAATGATGTGGAAGATGGAAATCATTTTTCTGTGCACAGAAAACGATTTTTAATGTGGTCTTTAGAAGCTTGCTAACAATAGAAAAAAAATGTAATTATTCTTACCGTAATATCTCTGAACGAGAGTCCAGGTAACAAAGGCAAATTCTCCATAATAAAATAATTACAAAATTGGTATCTCACAGAAAAGAATAAATTTATAAAAAATAGCCTGGCAGGTACGAAAAACGCGAGAAAGAAACGCAGATCATACGCGTTGCTAAGCTACCTCGTATTCATCTGTTCAGTAACAGTGTCACCAACCTTGCAATCTTGAAAGAACGGCCAACGTTTGACATTTTCATACTTCAATAGCAAGTGTGAGAGCAAATGGTGGAGAATTGGCAGTTCGGCACACTGCCACATTGTACTGCTGTGTCGTTTGACAGGCACGTGGGAATTGTGAGGTTACGGTTCGGGTTTATTGTTTGTGAGATAGCGCACTTTGTTTTCTCTAATAATTAATACATTTTATAGTGTGACAATTAAATTAACACACAAACTGTTTTTGATTGCTTGTCGTTGTTTCCGAATGACATTATTAAAACTATTTAGTGTATATGACAGCGCAAAAGATAAGCGACAAGTAGTACGCCAAGTCATCGATATAATACCGTGTGTAATTATATTAGATATGACAAAACGTTTGCCGTTTAAATAATTTTTAAACAAGCTTCGGTGCGAGTATTAATATAGGCACATTTGATAACTATCGTAGCCGGTTGTATTGTTACAGTATTTTTTCTCCTAAATAGATAATGTTGATTACAGTAGGTGCATATACCACTTTGGTTGCAACATTAAGAACTGGCGCCCGCATTTTTTCACCCGTAAGTATTACTTTTTTTCTGGTTTTCAAGATTCCATGCCAAAAGTTTAAATAGCAAGCAAATTTTGGTGTTTGTTTAAAATACCAATTCTTGTTTATTTCAGAGAAGTGCTTGTGGTAGATATTCTGTACTGCCAGAAGGTTTGTTAGGCGCTCTTCCTGGTCATGGACAAAGTATGGGGAGAAGTCTCCAGGGTGCTTCAAACATGTAAGTACTTATCAATAATTGCCAGAATTTCATGCTAAAGAAAACACTAATTTTTTGCATTATGTTTGTTTAGAATACCAGAAGGCAGAACAACCTCAAATGGACCTGTAAGTAATTGTAGCTAATAGTAATGTAACTTTCTGTCATTTAATATATTGTGTAATTTACTAATAAAAAAATGATGTGAATCATCTGCATTTTATTTGTATTTTTGAGAGAAGTTGTATTGCATGGAATTATATGTTGATGAGGATTATTTTTGGGTTTCAAAGTTTTGAGTGTTGAATGATAAAATAGTAGTATAATATCTTTGTAGTTGAAGTTTGTGAGTGAGTTATTGTTAAAGCTAATAAATCTTCAGTTTGTTTGTTGTTGTTGTTTCATAGACTGACATCAATTCATTGTATGATTTAAAACTTTTAAAATTAATATGTTAACCTAAAGAATAGATGAAAATTGGAGAAGATACACTGAAGTTTTTAGTGGTAATTTGTTAGTGTGTTGAGATAAATAAATTTTACCCATTGATTTTGAGAAGTGTGTTCATTTTTGAAATGCCATCGAGATATTAATTAGCTGTTGCTGATTTCAAAGACGTAATTAATTAAATTTATAATGATTTAAATTCCTAAAGTTACATATAGAATAGTGATGTTCTTATGATACCTTTTCTGTATAATTCATAATGAGTTTTGATGATTTGAGATGCATTTTTGGTATTTAATAAAACCTTTCTGAAATCCTAAATCTTAATATTCTCATATTCACATTAAATTCATGTTCAGTGAGAGAATTTCTAATTTCAGAAAACATTATTTCATATATTCCAGAGTGAAATTTTCAGTAAATTGATTTAATTTTTTGCTTCTCAAAATATGAAATTTGAGTGTAATTGAATAGGGTGTATAAAGGTAATACCGTTTTAGTTGCCTTAATAATTAACATAGTACAGTAATATATTAAATTTTGTCAATATTTTAGTTACTGTAGTTATCATTATAGTTTACTACATGTCTATGGCCAATTTTTAATGACAGTTGTATTTTCCTTTTTGTTTCCTTTTTACATTTTTAATTACAAACAATTTTGTTTAACAATGTGAACAGTTTGTAATAAAAATGTAGTGAGAAAGGAAACGACGAAGAAAAATAAAATTGGCCAGGGACAACATATATTTTACATAGAATTATCTGACAATTATGAAATAAAATTTGACATTAGTAGTTTAACTCGGCTTTGGCATGCTAAATGATCTAGTCCATGAATTATATTGTATGTTAAGATCAGTGACTACTAATTTTGATAGAAAACAAAACGTGAGCCTTCATTGTGGATAAAAAAGAAATGTCAAACGTAATCTTCTTGTTGATTTTCCAAATTAATGAATTATTTTAGGATATTTTGATGTCTGTTATTTCATTTTGTTACACTAATCATAAAAAGGACTTTATTTGTATGAAGGCTAATGTAGTATTCATTCTTGCACTTTCGCTTAATGCATCAGTAATAATTCGTTTTGTGATGTTGAAAAGTGGAATATAGTTGTTTGATGATATTGTTAAAGATGAAAATATGGTTATTGAATCATTTTTGAACCTCTGAAGACCTGTTTCTAACATAAAGCACATTAAAACAGTTCTAAAATGGAAGTTGTTATGTTATATGTTTTCTTCTTCTCCATCAGGTGTATAGATACTGCCGGTTATGCCTCCTTTCCCATCTGGTCACTCTCTCTTCTTTGGATGGCCAGGATTTCTTAGTCCTTAAGAGCATTATTGTAGAATTCTTTTCGGCAAGCGATTGTCTTGCATCCTTTCAATGTGCCTTGTCCAAGAATTTAGGTAGTAATTGATTTTCTCTTAAAATTTACATTCCCCAAGTTCTTTACGAATTTCTTAATTCCTTTTCTTGTTCATCAGCTTATAACTACCCACTGATCTCCGAAATCTCATTTCAGAACTTTGTAGTCATGTGCTATCTTTTTTTGGACATTGTCCAATTTTCATTTCTATATAAACATGTTAGGATATTTAATACCTTATAGAATTTAATCATTGTGTCCTTTCTGACTTTCTTTTCCAGTGTTCTCAGGATTGTTCCGTTCATATGATTTAGTTTTTCAATTTTCCCCTGTATATCTATTTCCCCTGTTTGACATTTTGTATCCCAAGAAATTGAAACGTGAAACTTACTCTATAGGTGAATTATATACAACTAATTTGGATCTAATTGGTTCCATTTTTTCAAACATCATGCCTTTTGTTTTTGTAGAAGATATGCAGAGATTGTACATTTCAGTTCCTTATGTAATTCAAACAGTGCTTTCTGGAGGCTATATTCATCATTTGCTATTATAAGTTGCTTATCCGCAAATAATATGGTCATTAGGTTTCTTTTTTCCCATGTCATGACTATAAGATTTTAGTCTCCATTTATAGTCTCCATAATTTATATTCATCTAAATATAAATTTAAAAGAATTGGGGATAGACTACATCCTTGGCATATTATCTTTCTTATTTTCTTGGCCCTTGATACAAATTTCTGAGTAGATGTTCCTAATGACCGAAATCTGCTGTGGTGGCAGACCTTTACAATGCAATACGTTAAATAGTGTATTTCTGGGTAATCTATGAAGAGTATGTGTGTTCTTTTATCAAAACTCTATATTCTGTATATTTTCAAGTGTTCTTATTTGAAAGCTGATAGCATTGTGCATTTTTGTACACCCTTTTATTAATGGAGCAAATATGGAAAACTGTATTTTGCTATGCGTGAATGTTAGTCTCTAAAAATGTAGAAAGTGTTTGCTCTCTTATCCTTACATTGTTTATACGATTTATGAAATGTTTTAAAGCACATGATGTAATTTTTTTAATAGGTGGTGGTTGGTGGTGCTGTTTTGGATTGTGTGATACATATTGAGGATGAGCAATTGAAGGTGAGTGATTATTGTAAAGGATGTTCATCCTCCTTTAAGGATACATTAATGGATTTGAAAGTAATTTTCTTTTGAGGAATACTGTTTTTTTGGTTTTCAAGCATGTTGAAGCACAAGTGCAAATGTTGGCCAACCAGCAATCATTTGTATTGGACTATGCTGTAAAAAAATAAGAATATAGGGTTTATTATTTCTTCTGTTATGAAAAAGGTTCCATGAATACTGGTGTGCAAGGTTATGTGACCACACTTATTCATATACTTTTTATTATGTGTAACAAAAGTTATCTTGCAAGACTGGTTTCTTGAAAGATAGATAAATAATATATGCTAAATAAATAATAATAATAAATGATGAGATAGATAAATGATAAAAGATAAAATCTTTATCTCCAACAATTAGAAGTCTTACAGACGTTTAGTAAAGATTTGACTTCGCTGTAAATATCATGTACATGGGGATGTATGCCAGGTCTGAAGGGGTTAATATTCATTATTTTGCCTTAGTATCTGCTTTTCTAGCTACTTGCTAAATTTGCTCATTTAATTAAACCAAATACGGCATATAAAAAGAGAATTTCAAAGTGTTGGCTCATTCTTTATTACATATTTTTTTATGTAAGTTAACCCAGTAGAAGGAAAGAATGCGGTATAAATGACTGTGATGGAGTTGATAAATGGAATGGTGAAACTACGCAGCAAACAGGTACGAAGAATGTCTTTATTGGGAACCAAGTCAGTGTACAGCTGGCTAAAGGACAGCACAGGGCTGCCAACTGTGGTTCAGGAAATAATTACATGCACATCGCCTCAAGGGAAACATGATTAAGAAATATAGATACAATATTTATGTATAATAAATATTTATAAAGATCGATACATACAAGTATGGATATATAATATAACCAGTATATAGATATATTTTTATATAATATATTGATATATGTATTTGCAATACAAATGCGTGAAATATTTCTTTGGGAGTCACCTATGCCTGGGCAAGAGGAGCAGCCCTAGGAGGAAATGGCAGGGGACAAGAGAGTTGCTCCTGGCCTGGCTGAAGGAGTTTCTTATTCTCGCTCGGTTCAGTTGCTTTAGTAGTGTTTACCGCAAAAAGTTTGAGGCACTGATGTCAAAGCTCACTTTTCCATGTGTGGACAGAACAGACATGATGCTAGGAGGGAAACTGAAGAGCTCTATGACTTGTTTTAAATATATTTTATTTTTTTTTCAAATATACAATTTGTTACCTGCTTGCCTTGGATGCGCTATGAATGCTGCTCTACGATGCATGTGGAGGGGAGACCAACACACTGCCTTGAGCATGTCATATAATGGAGCTCCCACTCTTGTTTATTTTCTGCACTGTCTACCTATCGGGCTCAATGCTCTAGACTGCACTCTAGTTCCTTGATACTCTGCTGTGGCTAGTGGTTTTTCATTTTTTGTGTGAAGTAAACAGTATGAGTAGTAGTATTAGTAGAAGTAGTAGAGTAGTATTAGTGGTAGTGACTGGCTACAGATCCAACCCTCTGCGCGATGTACACAATATATTTAGATAATTTAATAAAAAAATAATTTACAGTGTTTGCGCCTTCTGGTGGTGTTGAAGAGTAGGGGGTTTGCTTCGTAGGACCAAGAATTAAGGTCGCTGTATGGCAGCTTCCACAGTAGTCCAACTATCTCACTGTTTGCTGGATGCTGCACTTCTTTTGCAGGAGTAGTTCGAGATTTCCCGAGTCCGTTTGCCTCTCACTCATCTCTTCGCTATTTCCATTAGCTTCCCCACTTCGGGACGATCATACACTCACGAGCTGGATGGTTTGAGGTCTCTTGCTTTTTATTGGATTTGTTGGCTTTTTTTGGTTCTTTTTTATTTTTGTTGGCACCACATTATGTTCTTATATATTTCAACGCAGTTCGAAGGGTCGTGGTGTGTGGGTGAAAACGCGGACGTGGCCTTTCATAATGTTTTTTAACGAGTCCAGATGGAGAATTTCCCATCGAGGGTTCACAAGTGTGCGCACTTGGAAGTTTTCCATGCTGGGTGTTGTTACAACCAAGATTCAGAATACGACGCCAGGGGTTGAAAAAACATCTTTGAACCATCTAAGAACAACCATTTTTGACACATAAATGAGAACTTGAACATTTAAGATTTTCTATCACTTGGTTTCAACGTTGAAAAGACAAATATTACACAGAATTACCGATATGACTTCCATGTTATTTGTAAGTATGTGACGTTTTGTCACGGAACATTTATCTCAAAACACAGTAGCAGTAGGCCTATGCTTGTACTAGACACCGAAATGATGGGAAAGTTGACGGGCAAGTTCATGCTCAAGCTGGCGTTTCGTTCTGAATCTTAGATGGCGAGGGGCAAATGACATTATTACGTTTATTTATAAATCAAGATTGAATGTTGGAATACGCTGTATGCTGGTTCTTCGGAATCCGGAAAACGCGTGATATGGAAGCATTAATTTCGCCGAGCATCGCAATAGTCGAGCATGTCCTTCCAACATGTAAACTGAGTAAAATGGTGAACATGGCATTACGTATTCGCGCCTTTCTGAGCCTCTCATTCACACTTTTTTGTTAGAAAGCGCTAGAATAGATTATATTACGAAGAGTGCACACATTTCTTTCGCTGGGTATTTTTGTGTTAGATTCTAAAGTTTTATAATTAACAACGGCTTAATTTCTGGCGGAACGCGACGGAACGGCGATCCGGTACCCCGGGAATAATTATTAAATTATACCATAAATTTAAGTATTTCTATTAAATTAATAAGGAGTTTGAGGGTGCGTTCCGGGATCTATAAATCAAGCACCGATTTACAATATAGTAAAATAAAGTCTTCGAGTTGAAAATTACAAAAATAACACGGTAACTATTTCAAAATTAAAATCGGTAATTTTTAGCCAGTTATTTGATCTTGCCAAATACGTAATCTTTCCTTACAAAACTGTGTTGCATTTTGTCATCAAGATATTTAAATCTCGCAAAAATATTCACCATTTTTAGAAATATAATAATCTAATAATCATTTAACAATAGTGTTGATGATAAAACTTCCTTCGTGCTTCCAATTTCCAGTTTTCTATAAGCGAATGATCTAACCCCTCGCCATCTCAATTTTGCTAAATTACTATGCATTTTCACCGTGTCATGAACAGATCTCAAGAGATATGGGTTTTAGACAGTGATCTTTTATTTTTAGAATAGTTTTGTACGCAATGAACATTCCAAATTGTTTTAATGTAGTGATAAATTAATTTATAGCAGCGTGAAAGTTCTTTTCTGTGAATTGAGAATTGGAGGAGACGAGTTACAATTGTCGCATTAAGATTGTGTTTCAATCATTCCGATGATTGAACTTGCAACTTTTTTTGATGAAACAGTACGAAAAATATTAGTGGAGTTGTGTTAAATGAAAAATGCACTTTTTGGCCATCCTACGTCAGTAATAATTACGTTGTCTCGATAATTGAAGTTCACATGTTATCGTAGATTAAAATACGCATGCCCTAAATTGAATGATTTTCATTTTATCATGAGATTGCAGAACAATACATCGTTATAATTTCACCTAGCATTTGCGGGAATGAAAGGATAAACTTATTCCTTTGACTACTTTTACTTTGAATTTGGAAGATGTGATTTATTATGATCTGAAAGAATGTTGAAAGGTTTCTCTCAGAATCTGTTGTACGTATATCAAAATAATCCTGTTCTTGATTGAAAAATGTTATGCTAGTTTGGAAACTGAATATCTTTCCTCCATGTAAACGATTTCACGTATATATTATATATCAAGGTCGAACTGTGTATTATATATCAAGGACCACTGCTGTATTTCTTGCCACCATTTCCCCTGAGATCTCATACAGAACAACTGTTTCTGAATAAAAAAAAAATAATTTATGTATATTAGGCAATGATCAGTTTGTAATGACACACTTCCAGCTTCTGAACGATGGGCTCGCTTGTTTAATCGAAACCTGGAGGAGATAAGGGGGGAGCAATTTCTCGGCGCGACAATTGCTCGAAAACTGCCGCCCTTCGGAGTGTTGCGCACTAATACAGACACACCACGCTCTCCATGCGCGGAGGCGTGCCTCGGCCTGTTAAGGCGACGTCGCCGGCGGTGGAGCGGGGCGAGGCGAAGCGTGGTGGGGCAGAGCGGGGCGGGCGGGGAGCATATTTCTAAATCGTAACCATTTATTTACAGCAACCCCGAAATGAGACTTCCAATTCATTGGTCAGGATCTTGGAGCCGTTGCAAGTAGGTGGCATGGTGCACAGTAGGTGACGCATGTGAAAATCGTTGAGAATTAAGGAAATTACGAGAATAAGATATTGGAATTGATATGATTACTAAATAAATCACGTTGCAATTACCCTTTTACTGATTTTCCACTAGGAATACAGAACACAAGACAAGTTAGACTAAATTTATATTGAACAAATAAATTTAAAATGCGAATTCAGTATACAGGCCGCAAATTTCAATTATTAGGAATGCGCAAGAATGACGAAATGCAAACGAATTTATCGCTTTTGTTTATAATACTACTTGCAGAAACTGTTAATCTCAAGTACTAGGATTAATAGTACATAGATCACAAGCCATCTTTCGTTCTAACTGGATATGAATATACACAGCACAGCAGTAGTTTGCCTGACTTCGCCATGGCCATACCACCATACCTAGTACGTATTCTTCCAAGGCCGTGTTACTGAATAACTATTCGCAAAATCCCATTTTCGAACATTCTCTCAAAATAAGAATTACACGAAATGTTTTCAAGGAGGGAGAGAATATGCGAAATGCTTCGTGTTGTTTCTTGAAAATTGCCGAGACATTGCTCCATCCTTAAAGAATCTTTCAATAATATTTCTCTCACGGTCGTTGCGGCGACTTCTAGTGAGCACCAATTCCGACTACTTGAAGCGGTACCCAGAGTGTGACCAAGGGAAGGGAAGGATGTGCGTGGTTACGATTTAGAAATATGCGTCGCGGGTCTAGAGGCGCCCGCCGTGCCGCGCCAGCATGCGGTTGAATTCTCGTAGCTCGAAGGTGTTGTTGTTGCCGTTGCTGGGCGTGCCGCCGCGGCCTGTGGGCCCGCCCGTGCTCTTGCTGCCGCCGAGGCCGCCCACGCCGCCGCCCGCGTCGTCCGCCAGCAGCAGCGCCGAGTTGCTGTTGGTGTCAGAGTCCTCCGCGGCGTCGGCCTGCACCAGCAACAGCGGGCGCGGCGCCACGCAACCTGGAAAGAGCGCGCGTAGAGTGTCGGTCAAAACCAAGAGTGGTAAGGGTTGCTTGGTGGAAATAAAAGCGAAGCTGGAAGCGTACGCCGCAAATCGGATATCTTTGGCCGTTGTTGATTGGGATTCATTTCGTCACGATACAACATATTCAATGTTGATGAGTTTCGTAAGGAAAGGGTTCTAGTTAGACATATTAATAAATGTTTATACTCGGTGGATGTTGCTAGAAAAAATCAAACGAATAGACAAAAGTGCCAACCCAGGAAGTTTTGAAGTCGTAATTCCCCAGAGTAGTTATTCCTAGTGAAACCCTTATAAACTTGTCGGTTGAATTACTCGAAACATTCATAACATCCAAGCTCAGAGACCAATCACATCACAGTGAAACGCTCCTGGACGAAAAAGGCATGGTTACCCCAGGGGGTTGAAGTAGTGTTCTACATCGTTAAGGTGGCTCTTCAGATGAATTTCATCCCCACCCACTCCCGCTGTATCGGCTTCAATGTGATATGCGCGCAGAATTTTCTCACGAAAATTAATGATATGTGAAGACGGAGGAGGATCTCTCTCTCCATAAGTTACGAACTTAGGATTCTCTCTCCTTTTAGGCCTCTGATACAGCGCGACGGCTTCTACTTTCTTCTTCAAAATTGCAGACTGCTGTCTGTGGAAATACATATTATGCAAGATTCTATCATTTTCCATGTATTTTTCTTTCAGTCCTTTCAATATCTACTTCGACACCCCACTCGGTATACTAAGTACTAATTTCAGTCCTTGCCAGACAATTCCGAAGAAAGTTACGAAACCAAAGCCACTATTTGTCGTTGCCGACATCCAAGAGCAAAAGCACACAGCCGTGAAAGTGTTAGTTATAATGAGCCGATCTTTCTCTATTCCAGCCACATGTCTGTGCTACACCTTGTATATTTCTCCATTTGTAAGGAGCATTTCTTACTAATTGTTTGCGCAAGAACAAAGTTTTGTTATAATAATTAACATGACAAAAAACTGGAAGTGATGCGGGCCAAACAGCTCTTTGCACAATTTCATTTCATTTTATTTTTTACAAAACTCGCCACTATGAAAATATCGTGCTTTAAATTTGCAAATAAAACAAAATTCTATGATAATTGAAGCTGGCCTAATCGATATTTTTAATATTGATTATAGGTCAGTCCAAAAACAGTATTTGTTGAGAAGCGACAACTTCCAATAATCACAGTGGACATGTTTTATATTAAACACAGTTCACGATTTACTGCCCTGCGGGTCTAATGCTTTTTGAGTTCGAGTGTGTTTGAAAACGGGTCTCTGACAAACCAGCATTCTCGACGCGTTTTTCTATCCCAACTGCGCTCCTGCAAAGTAAACATTCATCTGTTGCTACGCCACCATTCATTGTTCTCTAGAAAACACGCTGGTCCAGTGTGCTGTTATTGCTCCGACAAAACTGATAGTGCTCTGGTTTAAAAGATATTCTCGCCGAAATGACGGTTCAAAACATATATGGCCTTTGTAACCTTGTTTGCAATCGTATACTAACACAATAGATGGGGCATTGAGATATAACAGTAATGCTGTTATATCTGCATGAGCTCCGTGACTTACTTTGTAAATGCAGAGACTCGATTTTCAACTGGGGTTAATTATGCAAATGTTAGAAGAGCAAAAACAGTATGTTTTTATTTCTTCTTCCTTTTTTAAGCGGGATTACTTTGTCAGGATTGAGTAATGCACTTGCCCTTACTACACTTGCATGCATGGCTTTGCTCTATATTCACGATTGAATTGTGTTGTTTCTTGCTTTATGAAACAATCTGAACGTCTGCTTGTGGTGGTGATGCGCAAAGCTTAGCTGTATCGATATGCTAAATTTGAGATTATCTGAATTCAGAGTGTACTTGCATAAGGTTTTACTGAAACGCTCGAAATAGATTTTTGAATATTCTGGTAAATCGTAGGAACATAACGTAACTCGTACATTTGACTGGAGAGCAAGTTTTTTTGTTAAGGAAAATCGTTTGTGGTGAATGTTCGCAATATATAACAATACATTATTTTTCCTTTTGGTCCAATAATAGAGCTCAGTTATTAATTAACCTTTTTGAACCAATTATTTACAGACAATTTATTCTTCAATTTTCTTGCTACAACGTTTCGAATCTCACGTTTTTAGGGTTTTCTTCAGGTAATTTATACATCTGTTCCTTTTATCAATCAACTTTGTTAACATGTCTTAAGGATATGTTGAATTCATCCAACATTTACTACAGTGTCCGTAGTGTTTTGTGGTGAGATGGATAAACCGGTTGTCATTGTCATGCCTGAAGACAACCGGTGTATCCACCCCACCACAAAATACTGTGGATTCAGTGGTAAATGTTGGATAAATCCAATATATTCATATGGAATTTTGACGAAGTTGATTGATTACGGGCAGAGATGTATAAAATACCTGAAGAAGCATCTAAAACAATGCGATTTGTTACGTTGTAGCAAGAAAATTGAGAAATAAATTGTCTAAAAAAAGGCTCAAAAATGTTAATTATTTAACAGACATAAACTAATTTGGAGCTCATTTATGAATGTTAATTGTCCTGGCATAGTTTTCCCTTATCTAATTGAGAAATTACATGTGGAAAGAAAGTACAGAATTCTGCAAGAATTTTTTGACACGTTTCTTCCCAAGCGGCGAGTGCTTTTAGTTGCAAAGCCTGCTTTTGCATGTTGTATGATGGAAGGCCGAACGCAAACGCGCCCAAGCGCGCTACCTACCGTTGTGCTGCAGCAGCGGCACGGACGCGTCGCATAGAGCGACGGCAGAGGCGGCGGCGGCGCCGCCGATGGGCGGAGGCTGGCCCGCGGGCGGGCCGGGTCCAGCGGGAGGCCCTCCACCGCCGCCCACACCGCCGGCCCCGCCGCCGCCGCCGGCCGCCGCGCCGCCCCCGCAGCCGCCGCCTCCGCCCACCCCGCCGCCGTTGGCGCCGCCGGCCCCGCCGCCACCGTTGCCGCCGCCGGCCGCGGGCCCGCTAGCGAATAGCAGCGGCATGGCAGGGCGCGCGTCGCCGCGCAGCAGCCGGATTTTGACGATCATCTCGCGCAGCTCGCAGCGCAGGATGCCCGCGAAGCACAGCTTGAGGAAGGTGAGCACGCAGTAGCCCAGCACCAGCAGCACGTCGGACGACTGGCGCAGCCAGCGCTGCAGCGCCCCTGCGCAGCCCTCCGCGTGCGCCGTCCCTGCGCACACCGGCACGCCCGCAGCCTCAGCGCCACGCCCACTGGCCGTGGGACGGTTTAGAAGGGCCTCGTTCTCAAACCAATTCTCGAGAAATATGGTGCTCGGTGGCGTACGTAATGTGTTTGGTTTGCGCTGTGCGATTGCAATCACATCAGCAACCTCCTGCGGACGACTCATTTACTTTTTACATAGTATGCGTATTTTCTCTACCAAGTGTGGGGCTATCTGCCGTACTTGTGATGGTGTGGTCATTGTCAGAACAAGGAGCAAATAAAACAAGCTTTACATGGTCTGTGTTAATATGTCGCGCTAGTTCTAAAGAACTGGAACATTCTTCATGAACATTCTGATAATGGAATATAATTTTTTTAAAAATTTATTTGTAATGTGAAATACTCCCTGAAGAATTTTCAGAAAATATGTTTTCGAATAAAATATTCTTTTCCGACTTGCTTTCTGTGTGCCTTTTCAACAAATAATTGATTTTTGATTTGATATTGTTTAGCATGTCTTTACCCAAATAACTTGTAACATTAAAATGTACCTACTCTTCTAGTTGTACAGTTCAATTCTGGGAATTTCTGCTTCTGGTTTTGATTCATAACGAGGTTTAAGGTAATGGCCTCTATGATTTTTACTCTCTCGCCCTCAAGGTCTTTTTGTTCAGTGAACTAATAATTCAAAACTAAACTATTATATTAAGTTCTGTTGTGGACCCTCGTGATATGTTCTTTTCTGCTAAATTTGATATCGCCAAGAACATAAAAACTTTTGATGTGGAAGCTTTTGATTCACAGAAATCTTCCAAAAGCTTGAATGTTTTTGGAATAGCCTCGCCTGCAAATGTATGAAAGTAGTGAAAATGAAATTTGTGTAGTTAAAATGTTTTTGTAACGTGTGGTAGGAATTTTTGTGTCAAAAAAATCAAAAGTAAATGGTTGTTACTTAAGATTTTAGCTCTTGTTTTTTTATTGCGTCCTAAAATTACATTCAACTCTGATAAGGTTAACATTCAAAAGAAACAGCGTAGTAATGTAACTTTGTGACGGGAGTGATTATTTTAGCACTGATAGTGCGAATGAGGAGAAAAAGAGGCTGTGAGTGAGGAGAAGTAGGTTTGAAAAATTTGGTGTGAATAAAAAAAAGTGAGATGAAGTTGGAAGAAAACGGATGTCAGACACGAAACTGCATGGGATAAGACGCCCTTGCTAGATATCTGCATCGTGCAGTCGGACTGGGTCCTTTGGGTCGACTGGAACATTGAGTCGCCTTCGCCACTTGAGTGTCGTTCTGGCAGTCTCAGGCTTCACACCCTCTTTGACGCTCCGCCCCGCTCCGCCCCGCTCCGCCCCGCTCCGCCCCGCCCCGCTCCGCCCCGCTCCGCCCCGCTCCGCCCCGCTCCGCCCCGCTCCGCCCCGCTCCGCCCCGCTCCGCCCCGCTCCGCCCCGCTCCGCCCCGCTCCGCCCCGCTCCGCTCCGCCCCGCTCCGCCCCGCTCCGCCCCGCTCCGTCCCGCTCCGCCCCGCTCCGTCCCGCTCCGCCCCGCTCCGCCCCGCCCCGCTCCGCCCCGCTCCGCCCCGCTCCGCCCCGCTCCGCCCCGCTCCGCCCCGCTCCGCTCCGCCCCGCTCCGCCCCGCCCCGCTCCGCCCCGCCCCGCTCCGCCCCGCCCCGCCCCGCTCCGCCCCACTCCGCCCCGCCCCGCCCCGCTCCGCCCCGCTTGAGTGTCGTTCTGGCAGTCTCAGGCTCCACACCCTCTTTGACGGCCCGCCCCGCTCCACCCCGCTCGCAACGCCCTGTTGGACCATAATGAAATCATTCGACCGCAACCAGTGTGTGCGCCCATTGAATTTTAATGGAGTGCTCGGGTGACACGTCTAGAAGTGTCAGTCCCACTGCGTTGCCTTGTGCATACCGCAACTTTTTATGCGTTGCATGTGTTGGAACATTAATAAACAGCTGTTTGCTGGTGATGTTGTATTTGAAGTATGTTTCTTCTCTGGAACTAGCCAGTTGAGTGTGCGTTTATTTACATGGGAACAATTATTGGAAATGCTGGTGATGAATGTGCAATTTAGTGGCAATTCCATTATTGATGCACATTTCGTTTTCGAAAGTGATGTGAACTTCAGTTAAAGCTTAGTGTAAATAAAATGAAACTCTCTCTGAACTGTGAAAAGTGACTCAAAATGAAGTGTTAAACATTAATATATTTAACGTTATTTTCTTTGATTCGAAAAGTTGATAATTTCTGATAAGTGGTGTGTACAGAATAGAGGTTCGTATTCCGAGTTAACGATTTGAATCCCGACGTCATGAATTTCGACACAAGCTAGGTGGAATTCAACCGCCGTCTGGTCGAGAACTGTAGCGCCCAGTGCTCAGATCGGTAGTTTTCCCGTAATTTCTCCCATCAATACCGGGAGTAAGCCGGAGTAGTTCCATAAAAAACGGGTCACGGACCGCGCGCAACCTTTCCTTCCTCTTGCAATCTCACACACTCTACTATTACAGAGGTCGGAAGACATGAGCTTGTCCTGGCTGGGTCGGTGCCTCGCGGGAGGAAATATTGGGATGAGAAAAACCCGCAACCCGACGTAGCGTCAGAACTCACCATCAAGCGGGACAAGAGCACCGTGATAAAATTATGCACTACACTTACAGGACCATCAACCGTAGCAGTTGACGTACCGAGAAGCTCGAACTAATCAGCTGAAGAAAACTTGCTCGGATGCTGTGCAATATGGCTATGGAAGTAGACAACTACCTAGGGGTATCGCAATGGCGGGCAGCTCTCCTTTAGCGCAGGGAGCGGCGGCCACTTGAGCGTCTCGGGGGACTGGGGCGCGCGTGGGAGGAAGAGGACGGCGGGGTGGTCGCCTCGGGTCTCGCGATAGTGTTCGCGAGAAGCGGGGAGGGAGGCGGCGCGCTCGCGCAATCGGATTGCGCGACAGCTGTCGCGGCGGCGGCGGCGGCGGCGGCGGCGGCGGCGGCGGCGGCGGCGGCGGCGGCGGCGGCGGCGGCGGCGGCGGCGTTGCCGAAGGGCCGCCCGCCGTCCCCGCTACAGACTGTCCCAGGGTTTTCAATTCCGTGTAAAACAGTGACGATGCTTATGGTGCTGTGCTCCATCCTTGCAACGTCTTGTAGGAAGCTAGACAGACTGCTGCCAACATTATTGAGGTGTATGGATCATGTCTCGGAGCACACTAATAGGCATGTCCAGTAGAGAAGATTTCTCTGATGTTTGCGCTTTATGCATCCACGTTTCTTTCTTGTGCACATACCGGGACAGGTGGCTCAGGACATCATCTTATGTCACTGCAGTGCCTTTGATCGGGACGTCCTGGGTTTTTCAAGTCCCGACGGTGAAAGGATTTTGTAGTAGCGTGTCCGCTTGGCCGAATTCAGTCGCTGTCTGGGAGAGAATTCTAGCCGCCATCTGCTCTGATCGGTAGTTTTCTGTGGCTTCTCCGAACATCAGGCGAATGCTGGAGGGAACCCTTAAAAACGGACAATGGACCGCACGCGATCGCATCTTCCTCGTCCTATCCTCACCCCTTACTTACTCTTACATGCGCGTTACCATATATGCCAGGTGACCGGTCGAGAGCTTAGAGCTTGTCCCGCCTGGGACAATGCCTCGCTTGCGGGAGATACGTGGTTGAGGAAAAACCGCTTGTCGGCGCTGGATCTTGCCATCCAGATAGGGAAGACCACCTCTACCTCACGGTAAAAAATCGCACTACACTTGCGGGACTAATGACGTTAGCACATGACGTGCCCGGAATCACTAACAATCAATCATTTCTTGTAAACATCAATAGCGTAAGGGTGTGATTCAAGCGAAGAACGGTCGAAGCGACAGTGACCAAGAAGAAATGGCATTTTATGGGGGCAATAGTCGTAGAGTCATTTATACCGGAATTACTAGTCTGCACAATGTTGAAAAAAGCCGATGGAAGGAAATGAATTTAAAGGTGGTTGTGACAATCATACATGTGTCTCTTAAATTTGAATTTGGGTAATGGTGGTGGATTTGGAAATGCGAATGCTTGTGCTTCAAAATTAGAACAATAATATGTTAGTTTCATTTAGAACAATAATATGCATATGTGTGCAATACTAGATGTTTTTTTTAAATATTTTTCAATCAATCGTGAGATAAGAGTTTCATCGATAAAGGGTAGCGGAGTGGAAGTGCTGATTACTGGCATGCCAGCCAGCCAGCCAGCCGCCTGCCCCTTCCTACTCCCAACGATTGCCGTCCGCCGATGTCTCCATTTCGTTTCTATGCGTTCAACTGTGGACTCTGCTGTTACACTCACATTATTCTTGACGCAATTTATTTAAACTAAATATTAAATATCTGAGTATGTTTCAATATACTTATCCAATGAATTTACGTTACCGAGTATTGCTTCGCCGACGTGTTCACGTTGCAACTGAGAGTGGGTGTAAACCCTTAGAGAAGCTAAACTAATTAGCATATACGACGTTTTTGCCGTCTTGTTAGCTACAACTTTTGCAAATTGTGACATTCGCAAATTTTGCGGGCCGTCTCCAGTAATACGTTTCAAGTAAAAGAAATGTGTGTAATTTGGCCTCTAAAATTTTCGCTTTTCCTCTCAAAAATGGTAACCTCTACTGGATAGTCGTGGTCATAAATGGGGTGGCTGAAACCCGATGTCTTTCACCACGGCCAAGAATCTCATCCCCCGTGTTTTCCTGAGAGGCAGGGTCAGCAGCGGCCGCTGTTGCTGTCACCTCGAATGGGTCGCGCTGATGGGTTCCGGGCCGACGGAAGCGAGAGCGTTGGTGTCGCCTGACGTCATCGGATGCGAGATGTCTCCGGTCTGCAGAGGGGTGATGGTTAGTTTTTTTTGCCATTTTCGGGACGAAGTTGAGTGACGGGTTTCTAAATTGAACGAGTGTGTTGTTAACTGTTTCGGAAATCTTTGGAGTTTTGAGTGCTGTGTGAGGACGCCATTCATTTGGAGTAGCACTTTTCCTCTGCAGGCCCATCCTTAGTTAGTCTTCAATATGTCGCATGTCGTGATAGAACATTTCGTTTCGTTGTAGATTTTATCTGAGGGAAACCTATGGTGTTGTAAAGGCGGTTTCATTTGGGGTTTAGAATTTAAAAGAGAATAATGGCAAACATATTTCCATATTAATATAAACATAAAGATTAATACGTCTGTGATGGATTTGAATAAATATAGACAATTAAAATAGACATTCAATCTTTTTATTCTCGTAGTAATAATGGGACAACTCCCAATTGTGGACGTTTTGTCCCTTATTTGGGGTTATCTTATACCATCAATTTGGTGGTCCCGCCTTGTCCCGCCCCGTCCCGCCCCGCCCCGTCCCGCCTTGTCCCGCCCCGTCCCGCCTTGTCCCGCCCCGTCCCGCCTTGTCCCGCCCCGTCCCGCCTTGTCCCGTCCCGCCTCGCCTTGCCCCGCCCCGTCCCGTTCCGCTCCGTCCCGTTCCGCCCCGTCCCACCCTACTTTTCTCCGCCCCGCAATCCTCTTCCCCCACCCCGCCGAAACTGCTCCGCCCCGGCTCTCCCTGTCCTGTTCCAACACTGTAATTAGCAAAGTGATTGTTTCGAATTTCCGGATGTTTGTTCCGGCGGCGCGCGGCGAGTGGCGAGCGGCGAGTGCGGGCGAGCGGTCTCCCGCCCGCGTGATTGCGAGATGGGGCGCTGGGCGTCGCCGCGCGCTCACCCCGTCCCTGATTTGCTTGCCGCATAATTGCTCCCCCCTCCTGTTATTCCAAACCCTCCGCGTCAAGTAGACTGAGCCGGGATGTGGCGTAGCGGTTCGCGTAGTCGACCGGATTCTCCGGGCTTTCTTGGCTCTCATCGCGCGAAGGTTTGCTTTTCATTTGTCCATGTGTGACTTGTCGGTTATGATACCAATGACATTGGAGTTATTTTCATTCATTTTTGCCTTGCCTGCATGACAGCATGGTATACTTATTCTTGTTTGTTCGGGTTTGTCTCTCTCAAGGTCGAAATTCTTCCATCGCTGCTGAAGTAGCACACATGACCACTAGGCATAGTCAATACGGTTAAAATGCTTAAAGTATGGCACTTGTCTTTCGCAAGCATAAAAACCTAAACACTGTTAAGAATGCCTTTGCATTAATTAAATAATTACCAAGTGTCGATTAAATCATAGGTTTAATGGGCGAGCAAAACTGCAATTTACCGCACATCTTCAAAATTACTTTAATTTCCTGTGCTGCATATTTTCTCCTTTGTAACACTTTGTAGTGGGATATTTCATCTTGCATCTTTTACTAACTCGTCATCTTGTCATTAATATTCACTTCATGTTGTCTATCGCTGTCGTAACTTCTTTCAGACCATCAGTAACCACACGAATACCATTTCTTCCAACATCACGACAGAACGTATGATTACAAAATAGTGCGTTATTGTTGCCTGATACAAACGTTACAAATACAGCACGTGAAGTGAAATGTGTAAGGAACTAACTTTGTTTAAATATTAGTTCGTATCAATCTAATATTCCAAAATCGCTAAATTTTATAATATTAACATTATTATATTATATTAATTTCAAAATGTACTTAATAAGTGTTTCGTAATCCATTCCAATATTTGTCTCTTTACTTCCGAGTTGATACAACAAATATATCCTGTGTTCACTCTCTTGACACTTTCTGCGTAATAAATGCAGTAAACATACAAATTATATTACCTTCTCGAATGGACGAATGTCAGAGTTCCTAATCTCACGTAAATGACATTCGGCAGTTACGCATTAGAAGATAGGCAATTGAGCAATCTTGGCCCAAGCTAGAGATTCTGTCTTGATTAAAAACACAAACAACTTTTCAAAACGTCGCTGGTTTGGGAAATAGTATTATGAATGCATTCAATTCCCTTTATATGAAATATGTCAGTTATTTTCGTAGTTCATTATTTCTGTTAAATTTTCCGGAATTAGTGAAGCTAATTCAACCGCGAAATCTTATGCAAATTATTCTCATTTATTATTTTACCACTCATCGATTGTGGTAAGGTATTCTTTGCACTTATAGGAAGCCTAAACTTTCATTTGATCGGTGAGCAGGTCGAATGAAGTTTCCCAAGCTCTTGATCCCGTAAAATAATGATGGGCATTTGTTGAAGGGCTAATAACAATGTTTGCGTATCGTTCATAAATGTTCGTGATACATAACATTTTTGCCTCGCGCACGTTCGTTGCGCGGGATGCTGGCAGGGCAACTTCAGATTTTAGTATAAGTAACAATAATTATGCCGTATGTCGACAGTTATGCCATTTTTTTTATTATTCCCGGTTTTTTGTTATCTATATTAAGATTTTCTAAGAAATAATTAATACTTTAGCAAGTATGAGAGAATTACTCATTTGTTACGTTTTAAATGAAAGAAAATATATTTTATTTTTTATTAATTTTTGTTGTTAATTACGTAGTTCAGTTTTATTTTCATTTACATATGTATTAATAAATGAAGGCTAAAAAAGCAAAAACTAATAACTTGCGGTAACGATTGCAATTGCGGTAACGGTAGCGATTGTGGAAACCTATTGACGTACATCTATTTTTTTTTCCAATCGGAAAACATTTTTAGTTTTATATGGACTTAGTATTTGTTTTATATTCTTGAATTGCGGATGGGGTTTCTTCACATCGTGAATTCGATAAAGGGTTTTTGCCCTGGCGGGTATTTTCTTATTAAAATTATAATTTTTGCTTTGCATGTTCCCAATAACAAAAATACGCGTCTTATATTTGCCCGGCTCGTCCAGTTTGTCATAGAAAGTTACATGAAAATGTGTTGTTTAAAATACGTTTAAATTTTTATTTCATTACAAAATTAGATTTAATAATCGTCATTCTGATTAATCAAGTCGTATTGATTCATGTGTGTCGGAAAGAAGGTAAGTAATTCACAGCTTTTCACCAATGTAAGTTGTCATAGGTGCATTGAAACCTGCAGAAACAACTGTTTTTCTAGAATTCTTTCAGAATATTCTAGTGGAATAGAATGAGTTATTGGTCACCCCTGCAGATGCCGTAAATCACCCAAAACTTGTTTTAGTTGCTTAAAAACGCGTTTGTCAGCAAAGTTTCTTAGAATATTCTCGATGATTTGGATGAATCAGTTCGTGTATCATTTGCTGCCATACTGCCGTGCATCCCGTGATTAGAGTTATTAACGTAATTAGGTTATCCTCAAACATTCCAAAAATGAGCCGCAATTGGAGTGAAAATAATCGCCGTCACGGAAACTTACAAAGAGTTGTGTTGTATCGAACGTCACTGTCTTTTTGTACGTACATTTTGATTGGTAGGTAGCAGCATATTTGGGAATGAACTTGGGAAGTCCGGTGTCTTCGGGATTTATAATCTGCCTTGTGCAGTGTCATTCAGCAAGTTGCTGCAACTTCTACTAAGCTACTACTGCTAGTAATAATAATGATAATAATAATAATAATAATAATAATAATAATAATAATAATAATAATAATAACTTGTGCAGTATTTTGTATGACATTTGTCACAGAAAATTCTAAAGATTGTCTCCCTTTTCTTAGGGTTGTGAAGACAATGTCCAGAGATCTGCTTTTATCATTGCTGATTTAGATCTTTATTTTTCTTTGATCATTTTCATACTTATAAAAGTATATGTTAAATCATTTGACGTGTAGAATACCATCAGAAGCGTTTTTTAATTCACGGAGTATATCCAGTGGCCATAGCACAGTAAGTCAAAGGAACGAATTTAATAAATGTCCGCAGTGAACCTTTACGTTCGAGAAATATTTAACAGGCATTTTTTTAACACACTGCGCTTATTAAACTACTCAAAAGTTAGGGAAGGAATGAAGTCGGTTGCTTTTACATTGTTCCTCGGGCGCAGTTTTACGGAAGCCTTTGCAGTTGGAGTAGCTGGCGCTTTTGGTGGGTAGTTGAGGTTTGTATCTGATGGATTTTAATGCGCGCCCGAGCCTGTTAGCATTTCAAGCAGCGTCTTTATGTCTAAAAGTTTTCATTTTTTAAGCATATCCCAAACCCAAACCCATCTTCTTTACTAACTTAAATAATTGTAATTATTCATTTACGAAGAACGCGTTTAAATATTTTTAACACTACATTATATGCAAGTCACACAACAAAGGCATAGTTTTGTAATTTTTCGAGCTACTGCAGTACATTGTAATATACATGAGGATCTAGGGCTGATAGAGATATTTATATAATAGTTTTTCACTAGTAAATTTTTAAATTATGAAACAAACGTTTTTGAAATGTAATTGAAGATACATTTTGTTTGTCATGGCAGGTTTGTAAAACTACGATATTATCGTAACATTAGATAACGATTTTTGAGAAGTTTTCAATTTTTTGAAATTGGTTGTGAACGAAAATATTGTAATCTTTCGCATTTTCAACATGTTCAATAATTAATCAATCACTACACGTACTTATGAGCACGAAGATAAGAGTTTTGAAAGCGCGTACATTAATAAGATTAACTTAATGTGAATTGGACGATTGAAAATCCATCAATGAAACTTTCTTTGAATTGTCAAAGCATCACTCACGAACTTTCCTGAAGGGACTTATTCGTACTGTAATCTATGACTAATAAGTCATAAACAGTCCGTGCACAAAATAAAATAAGGGCAATCCTTACAAGTGAGCACAGACGGTGTTGCCAGTTGCTACAGTGAGCAAGATGTCATTATTATACATTCATTTAAAGAAGTCGTCACAGAATAAGTAATGTAAGATTCAATCTTTCCGAATGGCGGCTGCTTCAAAAAATGAAATGATTCAAAATTTTACAATAAATTATTACTATTGTTATTATTTCGGATCACTGACTTTGGGGTACGTTAGATCAATTACTTATGTGGTTTTCTTTCTTTACGTTTCTACTAGTATTCCTTCATTCTTTCAGATGTTCCCTTTTTTCTCTTCTGACACTTTTACCCCTCTTTTTGATTTTGATTTTTTGGGAACCTGAACTGCTCATCTTGAATTATTTTTCTGAATTGTTTTTTATTTTCAACTAATTGTAAGTAATTTTTAATTCATTCCAGTCTGCTTGGACTAATTTAAACCAATTGCTCTGTGTTGAAGTATTGAAAAAGAACTCCAATATTTGTTTAGTTAGTCTGTTACTATTCATTCTAAAGATATGGCCTTAGAAATTAATTCTCCTCTTTCGCATTGTATCTGTGAGTTTTTCATTTTTTTGGTACAAATCATTTGGGTATTAACTTAGTTTCATTATTTTTGTATTTAAAGTCTAGTATTTTCTTTAGTATTTTTCTTTCTCTCTTTCTTTCTTTCTTTCTTTATATGTAATACTTATTATAGTTATTATTATTAATTATTATTAATTATTATTATTAATTATTATTATTATTATGGTTTATTATTAATTATTATTATTATTTATTGTTATTATTTAAAATTTTGCTGCCCCTAAAAGTGCCACTGCCTAGAACGCAACCTGAATTCCTTAGCCACACTGGTGTCAATTGTGAAATCCATGACACCCAGGGCGCCTTCGAATGCCTTGGCTTCACAGATCTGGTCGTCAAAAATTGAATAAACGTGATAATGTGGACCTTTTTATGTCAATACCGTTTTCTGTCCTCTTGGAAGATTTTAAATGCTATTATACAAATACTATTAATTTGTGTAAGAGTAAAAGGTCACTGCGAATACGTTGTGTGCTAAAATTTAAATAATGTAAAAGAAATTTAAATTTGAGAGGTCCTCAAATTTACGTACGCAACTAATTGACTGAAGCGCCCTAAGCCACAACGTAGCGTACTTACCCTGCTAATAATAGAGTTCAGGCGTGGATGGAGCCACCAAAAGCCGCGCACAAAGCGGCAGAGGCGGCGGCGGGGGCAAGGGGGGGCGCGCTGTAGCGGATAACTTTATTCTCGGGTGCGGGCAGTTCGTGCAGCGCGGCGCTCCGCGTGTGCTGGCGCCCCGCCCTCCGGCGCCGCGGCCTGCCCGCGGCGTTCGCCCTCTCCGTGATTTGCGGCCGCCCCTTCCCTCCACCTCCGCGCCCCTCGCCAGCCGCGCTCTTGCCGCGCCTGCCCTTCACGCTCGCCACTTGCCATTCGCCACCCATCCAGTCCGACTCTTCGGGTTGTTGCTTTTGACCTGCATTGCCGCAACCGCATTGGACAGCTTTTCATACTAATTTTTACTTTCTCACAAACTGCGTACGTACTATAACGCACAGAAAGTGAAAAAAATATGTTTGGCGCCGATGGGTGGCAGCTAGGAGGAGGGTGGAGCAATACAGAAAAGCTAGCGCTGTCTAAAAAGAATAGAAAACTAACTACTGCGAAGAAATTTGTGTCATTCTGTAGTATTACTGCTTAAAATAATGTTATTGGACGTAGCGTAACTGTCTCGGTTGTTAGAAATGAGTGTCATATTCCCAATGCGAAATTATTAAGTGTCCTCTGAACAAGTGTTCCTAGTCTTTCACCTTCTAACACTTAAAATTTACAGAAGTTTTGCGTACCACCATTCTGAAATACCAAAAACTCAGGTATTATATTTTTCAAATAAATCATACCAATAGGGAGCCTGGATCTGAAAATGTCTAGTATGGGCAATACGAAAGCCATACAAGTTTTGCAACTGGAGCTTGTGTTGTTGAATTAAATTTCAAAGAATTGCGGCTTGCAAGCGCTATGGAATTGAACAGTATTTGATTTTAACTTGCAGCACTCACTGCCTCTCCTCTGGTGAGAAATTCAAGAAGGAACACTCCCGTGGAATTTCCAAAGGCCGTCGTCATAATTTTCTCTGCCGTTAGAGTAGTTTTGAATTTCTTAGACGGTGGATGTAGTGTTTCCTTGGCAACACGATTGCTTTGTCTCCGGTGTCCTAGTATTTACCATTTTTGTCTCCTATAACGATATGATGCCGAAATTGCAGTTGTTCCTCACGAAACCCTGTGATTTCTTTCCCTCGGCGGTTGAAGAAGCACTTGGGTGGTAGGCAATTGAAAACCGACGTGGGTGTTCAGCCTGACGTCCGCACGTGACTTCGTGGACTTGACCCACATTTCTTCTATCAATCAATGCCCTGTAGAGCAAACGTCTGGACAAGCAGGGTGGCTGAGTTAGGAAGTAATGCGTATTAATCCCTTGTATGTGTGTATGTATGTGTGCATGTGTGTGGATTAAATAGCGTTCGAGAGAATTTGTTACCTTCTTTTACTTTCTTGCGTAATACTGACGTAATATAAATCCAATATTGTAAATCTGTAAACAAACTGCGATTTTTCTTCAATTTGGAAAAACCCATTTTATGGATTTTTGATTCCAAACAAGTAGATAAATCTTATTCCTTATGTAGAATGCAGAATTTTCACTAAAAGTGATAGTCTCGGTTCGATCTGTCGCGGCCTCTGGAGTTTGAAACGAACATTTTTAATTTTTGGGGATTCAGTATATGAAGCCTCAACTTTTTCAATATGTTCTCCAAAATCTTTACAATTATTTTCTTTGAATGTGTGTCTCAGAGCAACGTACGCTTTTACAAATGGCGCAGCTTCGATTTTCGTTATCAGTTTCGAAATCATTCCGTCAAACTGGAAATGTCTAGTTTTCTCGTAATTCTGGCTTGAAGTAAAGGCAATTAAAAAAGAAAAATATTTTCTTAAAAACGGCTCCAATTTCTTTCGCATTTTTTCTCTCAAATAGAGCAAATCATGCATATAAAAATGGCATAGGTCACATTTTCGGTGAACTCGCTGTAATTTCGAAAATTGCGAAACTTAACATAGTGAATTACAATGATGATAGCGATTTTTTTTACTTAATGAAATTTGTTGTTAGAAAATTGAGTCTTTAAAATAGTTAAAAATGTTTTTTTTTAATTGAAATTCGAATTTAGTAGTAATTTCATTAGTAATTTCTCCAGACCCTTCTCCAGAGTCCGTGCTTTCTATCCATACTTGATTCTGCATTGTCTTCAGTGTTTAAGTATCGTAATGCGGTCTTCACATCTTTCAATGCCTCTTGTTAGAGCACCATCCCACATTGCGAAGGTCCATTTACTCGTCTAATAACATACGAGATGCTTTCGGCAGCAGGATGGCGCAAGCGTCTTTGGAAACTGAACACTTTTCCGCGCGGCACGGCGGATATCGTCATGTTGTGGTAGTCGCGTGCGTCTTGTCGCTTACGTAGAACCTCAACGCGCGGAATATCAAGTAACACCAAGCTTGAAACTGAAGCAAGCAATCGCGCGTCGCCGCCTTTGTTTCCTCAGTGAATCTGACTGGCATAATGTCAGCAGTAGGGGGCGGATTTTTATGACCTAAAACATTGCCAAAAATGATCAAAAATGTCCTAAAAACGAAGAAAAATGATGTAAAAAATTTGATCAAAATCGCTTCAGATGAACAACTCAGGCTGTTGGATATCTGACTGATGTAATCAAGGCTTCTTCCTTTTGTACAAATGAACTCAGCATGGAAACTTTGGGTTTGGACTGTTAGATTACTGTTTGGATTAGATTACTGTGAGTACATAGTACTCACAACGGCTGACATTATAATATATG
The DNA here is from genome assembly GCA_038098605.1 of Gryllus longicercus. Taxonomy (NCBI): domain Eukaryota; kingdom Metazoa; phylum Arthropoda; class Insecta; order Orthoptera; family Gryllidae; genus Gryllus; species Gryllus longicercus. The sequence continues at coordinate 3,034,162 of JAZDUA010000002.1, read as the reverse complement.
AGCGAAGAAATCGAGCCTACTCAGGAATTTTGTGGTTAACATTTGTTGCACCTCGTAAGTATTGTTTGAAGAAAGTGCCGTTAAAAGGATATTAAAGTAGATGAAATCAATGAAAATGCAGTAAAAGTTACGTAAAAGGTAAAAAATGACTTACTAGTTGAAATTAACGAAAAATGCTAAAATATGACATAACAGGGGGTCATTTCGTTTCGTCATAACATTAAAAGAATTTCTATATTAAACAGCATTGTTCTAAAGTGAAAAGAAAAAAATGACATTTCATTAAAATCCGCCCCCAGTCATCAGTAAGATCCCCGTTAGGGATAATAGGGTCCTTTACTTTGACACCAGGAGAGACTTCTTCAATTATGTCCTTTGGCCGATATTTTTTTCAAGCTGCCAAGTGTTAGAATTTGTGGCACTGAGGCGATATTTTCTTTTACAGAAGGGAATTAATTTCAAATTATATTTCCTACGTTCACTACAGCCGAAGTTTAGGTTCTTTATAACAAGAGCCCGGAAGGCATTTATTTGACCTAAAATAGGCAGGCAAAAAGAGATCAGTTTTTACTAAAATATACATTAAAAAGGCATTTATTCTATCTAAAGTAGGGGTGCAAAAAGTAATGTAAACAATAAAAACTAACATGTAAGAGGAATTGTAAAAAAATAATAATTAAAATTATTCAAACTAAAATTTGCATTATCACTTAATGTGAAATAAAACGATTTTTTCTTTGTAACGTTGATTCCTCATGACCACGTGATACGTTGGTTACGAATTTCTTTTTCTCGCGACGCTCTCTCTTCAAAATGCTATCTTGAATAATTTGAATGCTAATTGAATCCTTTTGAATCTTGAAATCCGATCAGTGAAAACGAAATTATATTTATCGTTATTCACACTCGTGTAATCGCCAACACTGGGAAGGGAACATTATTAGAGAGTTCTCCGCAAAATGAAAAGTGGTCATACTCAAAAGTAGAATGGGATTGCTCGTGAGCGAACAAAGCCTAACGGCATTAATGCAAAAATCAAAAATCTTGTTTGGTATCGTCTTCCTTTTCCATTCAGGCTTTGATCACAGTGACTGCTTTCGCAGAAAGACAAAACACGATCGCACCATCGACCTGCACCTTGTCCAGGCTTGCAGCTACATATCCACCTTGATGGCGATCGATGCCAAGAGAAAAATAAACAAAATGAGAAAAAGGCAAAATGAAAATCTTCTAATAATTAGGAAAAAGGCAAAATGGCAAAAATAGGCAAAAAAAGGCAAAGTAAAAATCTACTAAAACAATCCCAGAATTACAATAAAGTGATTCCCATGGTTAAAAGTCATAAAATAATAGCAGTTACAAAAAGGCATTTTGCCAAACGTCCGGGCTCTAGTTGTAACAGAATCTTCTTATGCTTATTTATAATGTAAGTGCAACGGGACCAGTGACTTTAGTTTACTACAACCGCAGTCGACTGTAGCCCTGTTTATAGAAGATTTTTTGTAATAGTGTCCGCAGGTTGATTCATATGAGGTTGCAATAAGAGGACGGCATCGACGCGGCACCGCAGTTTGAAATTATTTTTCATGAAAAAATTAAAATTACTTTTCATATTTGGGAGAAAATGTCCCGAGCAGCAAGGAACAGGGTATCGGATTATCGAATGTATGTTAATGTTTTAGCTTTCAAAAAAATAAGTTTTCTCACCAAATGTGCTACGACGGGATACGAGTTTTACACGTGATGGCTACGAAATGGAGGCAATGCGGTATTATGTAACCGTTTTCAATGCGAGGAAGTACGTGCTATTGTAGATCCTCTAGTTTTGATTTGCCGTGGAATGTATCTTGAAAAGGGCATGCACATCGATTTCCCTAAACATTTTACTATGTAATATTCCAAACATTAAGAACTAGTTCTAGAAATTTAAGTTTTGAAATCCCAGAGGAACTGGTAGAAAATGTAGTTACTTTTCTGTAACCTTCAATTCAAATTAAAAGCCACAGGAAAGAAGAACAAAGAAGACTTGTAATAAACTCCTTGCGCGAGTGGGCTGCTGTGACAAATTTTGAAAGGGCATTGAAACAACAGGATCTTTTACATTTCTGTGTGAAAATATTACCAATGAAGATAGAGACAAGTTTTATTTTTTTCTAAAAAGGAATTCATAGCTAACAAAATTTTATTTTATCGTTTCATAGTGTTTTACAATTTTGACCACGGCGTTATCGCGTGGCTTCATTGTTCTGCTTTCCAATTCCCTCCGTTCCATATAAATGGGCGGACAAGATTAAAAAAAAAAATCCAGTAGTATTCTACAACTTTTTTCGTCTTATTTTTGATGCCTGGAAGAAAATCGAGTAAAATTTTGAAGCAATTCGAAATGTGTAATTCTGGAGATGTTCCTTGTTAGCATTGACCGGACGCCAACTGTAGCATTCCAATGCCATTTCGGTACCCGAAGAATCTCATAGTGTGGGTGTTGGGGGAGGGGTGTCAACGGCTGATCGCAAAATACATTGCTAAATAATTGAAGAATGCCAATTTTAAAATGGCATAGTTAATTTTTAAAATGAAAACTAGTTCAACATTACTTTTGTTGCTCCGAGTGCACAATTATTATCTACATCGATGGATACTAAAGTAAGGCTGCATTTGACTGTTAGGGAACTCGCATGACGATGGTTTCGAGTTTCTTTTCTAAACATCCGATAAGCATTGAAAGACGAAACTAGCACTTACGGTTTCTAAGACGAAACTATCACTAAAGTTTCCAATAATAGTCCTACACCTAATAGGAAGAATATAATTTTCGTATTTCAGATGCTGTTATCGAACACAATGTTGGGATCCGTCACTGACCTTGCATCCGCCATTGTCATGCAAGTGTGCATATAAGTGTTTAATTTGTCAAACGAATTCTAATAATGCCCGTAAACCACCCATTTCAATTAAAAATACTTCATTTTATAGATAAATTGTGTTTCAATGACATAATAAAGTATAAGGGCAGAATTGTTTTTAAAGTAAATTTATGTAAAAGTTGTTTTAGCAAAACCGTTCAAATATACTATGTTGCATGCTTTCGAGAGAGTGTTTCCACAAAAGTATTGGTCCTTTCTCCTGAATGTAAAAGTAAACACGCTGTATATAAATAAGCTTTACTGTAGATTTCATTGTTATATTAAGATTAAAAATTGTCGAATAACAATATTTTAATACTTTATTCCTACTTTTTAAATTAACTCGTCTAAATATATTCTAGACTCCTCAGAAACGAAGTTGCGCGTACAGCTAGATTGTGTTATGTGAATATTACTGTAACATATTTTCCAGACTCCAGTCCCCCCCCCCCAAAAAAAACAACGTCTGTTGCATTTGAACTCGGAAGGGAAATCGTTTGCTGTTCCCTCGCCCTCGCCCTCGCTTTCCCTGCCCGCGATTAGAGCGGGTGTCGTGTCGGGGGCGTGCGTGTCGTGCCGTGCTACGCCGCGTCGCGGGTCATGCGAGCGCCCGGTGCCGTGCGCATAGAAAATGCCCGCGCGGGGCTCTCGCAACGTTGGATAACCGCCGGGGCTTGCGTTTAGTGTCATGAAGCGGTGAGCTCTTTTAAAGAACATGGAGGTTAAGTAAAAGGGATGGGAAAAAAGAAGGAAAAAAACAAAACAAGGTGCACTGTACCTTTGAAAATTAGTGACCAATGTTCAACAGAAAAATATACAATGAAATTAATTGATACTTTTAACTAATTGCATATTTTACATAGTTCGATTTCGTAATTTCGGGTGTTATTACTATATTTTGTTATACACTAGCTACTAATTTTCAAAGAATGTGATATTAAAAAGCAAACGTTATATATATAATGGTATAGGTATGCCCCGTTTCTTGAAACAATGAAGCAAATTTGGAACCGTGATCTCCACATTATAGCTTATGAATATTGACATTTGTTTAAAATTTGTAATTTTTACCAACGACATCTTTTAACTTCTTTGCCGGAAGTAATTTTTTGACACATTCACTGTCCATATTTTCCTTCTCGTTTTAATACAGTTTGAGTTTCATTCCATATGATGTGAATGAAAATGGACGTGCTTCTAGAACCGATTTTTGGCATCACTTGATGGAAGAAATCGACACGGACGCAATGTCATCACCCGCCGCAAACTCGTTTTGAAGTATCGGGGTGGGAAACTCCTAATATGACTGGTTTATCGATCATAGGAATCGAGTTTGAAAATGTGCCGGGAGTTCGCTGTAGGGCATTGGGTCGTATTCCTAAACGGCGATTGATTTTTCAGTTATGAAACGACTTTGTGGTACTAGCTTGATACGAGGGACTGATTGCCCCTATGACGTCTTATTGAAACGCTTCGTGAACTTTTAATATTCTAGTTGATTATAATAGCATTATTGTTGACTATCTTTTATACTAAAGTGCAGTTCGTGTTTAAACTCGAGTAAGAAAGTCAGGGAGTAGATACAGAATAACATTCCTCCAAAATTGATTTTCCAATTAATTTTTTGTTTACTTTTTATGTAGGTATTATTAGGGAAAAGAGTAATGTATCCACGGTTGTATTAAGTTATAATTTAATTTATGGAGCACAGTCCAACTTGCTAGTGGACAATGCCACGCTTACTTTTTAATTTTTACGTATTTGGAGTAATTCTGAAAATGTGAACCATTGAATACGATGTACAAAAAAGGTAGACAATGCAAAATTAACGAAAAACAGAAATGCCTCAGAAGAAAGCATTGTATGTTCCTGGGAGATTTTAGACTATCACGATGTGCTCACTGGTGTCAAGCAGTGTTGTATTTTCATTGCTCATTTGTCAAAGTATAATTTTCAAATCTGTTTTCCTAATAAAACCGAAGCTATATGTAAGACTCGATTTAATTTGTTTAGTATATTCACGACATTGTATACAGACTTTACTAGAATCTGTATCACTTATGGCTGGAAGTTATTTACGAAATTAAACATAACGACCATAGAGTTTTGATTGCAAAATTTAATATTAATTTTTATACGTCAAGGAAAATATAATGTTGATAAAATATGATACATGAATAATGTAAATTATTATAACTTTTACCGCACCACAAGACACGATCAATTCAAGTCTTAACGCAGATGCTGTACGGCAGTGTTAATGTTCACTATCCAAAGTATGAATATTGGTTACTTTAAATAGCACCATTATGAAATGGAAATGTTATAAACATACATTGCCTACTTCAGTGATTTAAATTATAAATACAAAAGTAAGATCACTTTTGAGTATTATTATAACAAAAGTGTTCTTATAATTCATGGCCTCCTGTTAACTATAACGTCTGTATGTCACATTTCCCAGAATGAACGGTCAAATGCAATATATTTAAACGAAATTAACAAATTTTATCGACTTTTAAAGTACACTGAAATTTTTACATTGGAGATAAATCGTTGGACGATCGTTACCTCGTATTACATTACAATTAGTTTCCAATCTTGGCCTAATGGCATCGTTTGATAATTCTCTAACCTCATATTCTGAAATGATTTCATTTTGCTAATGAAAATCAAGCTTGATAAACTGTGAACAGTTTCGTAGTTGGTCATTAGAATACAAGTTTTGTAATAATAGTCCAACAATTAGTTCTATACTAACAACAGAATGTCACATTTACCAGGATGACGTGTTCGATGTAATATATTTTTCAAAGTGGATAAAACGTACGATAAACATATCTATAAATATTATTAAAATACTTATATTTAAATGTCTAATACGAAATAAGTATCGTTATAATAGCTATTTATGAATAGATAGTTTGCTAAGACATCTTCATTCAATAGGAATATGCCTACTGGGACAAGCCGTAAGCTCCCGACATGAGGGGTAGTGCTTGCAAGTGTGAATGTGGGTGCAAGGGGAGAGGCGAGAAGTGAGGAAGAAAAGATCGCACTCGGTCCGTGGCCACTTTGTGTCGTCAGTGAAAAAATCTTGTGTTTCTGCAGCGTCTCTGAGAGGGAGGCCCTAGGTTCCAATCTCTCTAATGATGTAGCTCCACAGCTAGTGCCACAAACCCTGCAATTCTCCACTGTGTGAGGAGGATTCTAGCGTCCGACTGCTCTGATCGGTAGTTTTCCGTAGAGTCTCCGATGAATTCCTCGGGGATGCCGGGGCAGAGCTCTATCAACCATGCGCGATTTTTCTTACCTCATCCTTGTCCTCTTATCTCCCCTTACACACTCACACATCTACATACACTACATCACAGGTGATCAGTCGGGATCAGTTAGCTCTAGCTAGGGTGGGTCGGAGGCCCGCTGTGAAAGATACCGCAAGGGAAATCCCTCAAGCCGACATGTTGAACAGCGCCATATCTCACGTTCCAGCTGGGGGAGGAACCTTCCGGCTCTAACGCAACTTCACTAACAGGATTAATTCACAAGTAGCTGACGCGGTCCTATACACGGAATACTCACTCTCTCATTCACTTCACCGAGTTTTTGTGAGAATGGGAATGGATTTCCCTTCTGTGGTCTTTAGTATTTTATAAATTTTAAACATTATTTAACGCATAAACCTACCATCTATTGATATTATCTTGAGAATCTATCCTTATTTTAAGAAATTGGTTGCCATATCTCATTCGGATTATAGCCTATTCGTTTTGAACTTACATGTACATATCTCGCAAAATGAATGGTGTCGTACGTCCGCGGTGGGTGACATTTCTTGAACACGTTAATATTTTCCTCGAAAAAGAAATCAAAGGGCTTTGCGTGATCGTATCGGGAGGAATGTACTGTGAAGAACTTCGCGAAGCCCGTAACTGCGACTTCTGTTTTCGTCGTTCTCTATTTCTTCTTTCGTAATAGCTGGGATGTGCTCCAGTTCTGATCATAGCAGGAAAATATCTTTCCGCGAACAAGGTCTGAATCTAAAATAAGCTTTTTGCAGGTTATTTGGAGTCACGGGCGGGCGTTGCAACGGAACGTATCGACTCTTCGATGCTCTTTCGATCATACTGCAGCTTTGCATCCATGTCTATGCGAACAAACATCTCTCTTTTGAACACTATGATTATCGCTTTCTCAGTAGGACTTCATATTTTTAGTTCATGCCAGTTCATTTTTACGAGACTAACAGTTTTGATAGAGTTGAGCTGTTGGTAGAATGGAGCAAGGATTTTCAGCCCCTTATTTTAGAATTCAATTTGGACCAAGAGTTATTTTGAAATTCAAGAAAAATTGCGAAAACTTTGAAGCTTACAATTCTATCGTGTATTTTCATAAATTAAAATCGTTGTTTGTACGCAAATGTAAATGCCTAGTACCATCCGAAATTTGACTGGGTGTTTATTAACAAGTCCGCAACTAAAATTTATACTAATGTTTTTTACAAAAATGGGTGCAGTGATGATCAAACCTCTTTACGCTAGAATACTCGAATTTCTCTATCAGCAGCAGAAAATAATCCATATTACTCTAATATTGATACGTTCTCGCTCTCCCCTATACAAAAGGCTTAAATACGTGATGTTAGAAGAAAGGAAATTCTACAGGGGGGGTGATGAATTGCACTTTCGCTTTGCGAATGTTAATACTTGAGAGCGGGCGCGTCAACATCTATGGTCTTCGGACCCTTAAGTGTTGTGCATGCTCTATCACGGGAGGTGGCAGTGTTATCCCCATCCAGGTTTCTCTCTCTAAACTCGCAATTGGTCTGCTGACATATGTGGTTGTGTAGTGAGTGTGTGTGTGTGTATGTAACTAAGTGATGGGACAAGAAAGATGAACTAAAGATCGCGCGCTGACCGTGGCCCGATTGTTAGGGTACTGCCCTGGCATTCTCCTGGTATTGATCGAAGAAAACTCTGAAAACTTTCGATCAGAGCAGCTGACCACTAGAATTCTACTCAGTCAGTGACTGAATTCGACCTAGCTATGCAGCTAAGTGTCGAAAATCCTTCCACCGTTGAGGCTCGTTCTCTGGGATCTCCATTGCAATGTCATCAGTGGATGCCATGAGCGACCTCAGCCGATCTTTACGTAAATAATACTGCTTTCAACAATTTAACCGTTTCACTGCAATCGGCTAACAATTGAACCGCGTGCAGTCGGTATTATCAATGTTAACGACTCACTTTTGAACCGTGCAACTGTGCCTGGTTTCTATATTCGTTGTTAGATAGGATTGAATTTATTTGTGGAGTTATAAGAGGTGTTTGGGAATTACTACTCTCATAGAGAACACTACATGGCGTTTGGAGGGTCAGGAATTAGTTTTTCCTCTCTGTTTCTGGGCGTCCAACCGAGCCCATCTCGTCGCGTCAGCCGGCCGTCCCGCGCGCAGCCTGGGCCCGCGCCCGAGAAAACCATTCAAGGCACGCTCATTACCCCTATTTTGAAAATCCACCTTTTCCGGTTTCAATCTTTTTTCCTCTTGTGATCACGAAAACTCGAGGGTTGCAATGGCCCTAAGGATTTGTAGAGAACCACGGAATTTTCGAGATGTTTTAAGGGATACAAGAAACTTAGTCATTGATCATGTTATTCAAAGGAAAGCTTTTTTTTCAGGTACTGAAAATATACTTCTGTTAATGGATGGTTGGCAATTAACAGGATATTAGAATTGAATTTTTCGACCAGTTCCTCTGCTGTTGAAGAAATTAGGATAAAAGTGGAAGTAATATCGGTAAAATGGAAAATTCTTTATTTTATTAGCAAATCATATGCTCAAGTATACAAAATAATGTTCTCACGTTTCAAAGTTAATTCATGAATCTGAACGTCGCTTGAAACATATATGGTCCGGGAAAAGCATTCAACAGATTGAAGAGAAAATGTATAAACAAGTCGCTAATATCTAATTTTTCTACTCCCATTGTTCTGTCATTTGACGGCTGCAGTCAGTTGCATAATGATTCTCATTACGATGCAGATTTCATTATTATACAAGTTCTTGACCAACCACAAATGAATTTACAAACTAAGTACTGACAATTAATCTGTGAATCTATGAAGTAAATGTTTGATTCGATTGGGTACATTAAAATTGCATTTAATATTGTATAATGCTTCTCAATTTTAATTATTATTAGAAAATTTTCGTGCAGTATTATCTAAAATAAATTGGATTGTAATTTCACTTTGATCCTATTTGACAAACTAGAGTAGGGTTAGGGGGCTGTCCGCTAGGTGGCCTTGGCTGGATCCTGCATGCCAACTGCCACGAAACAATTCAATGCAAAAGCTTAACTTATAAAATTCACCGTAAATCGCTGAAAAAGTACCGCATACTCGATGTAATGGGTATTGATACCCGAGTGTGATATTGCGCTAGTATCGTAATATCACACTCGTGTATTGATACCCATCATTACATCATAGTTTTATAAAGTACTAGTAGTTTGATCCTTTATCTGCAGTAACAGATTTTACATAACATAAGTACCAAATTTTTATTTCATTTCATTTTTTATCCATTCACTTGTCAGTTCAATTTTCAAATCATCTTCGTTTTTGATTGCCTGTTGTCAAATTTGATTTTCCCTTTTTGTCTTGCTTGTGCAATTACATTAAAATCTGATCATATAGTTGTACAGAATATTTTAGACACTTTTCAGAGGAGCATACTATGTTTTGTGAATCACTTTCTTCGTAAAACTTAATGAAGTCATAAATGCCAATATTGGTAGCGTTTGTCCTTAGATGACGCTTTAGAATTTGTGAATGCGAGTATTTTTCCTTTCGCGCCCAAAATCCATCTCTCCAACTTCTGCCGATACTCACCTCTGTAGTGGAAATGTAAATCACCGATGATGCTCAGTGATGTTAATGAGTATATCAACAAATGTTAAAGTACGGGCGCATATCACTCAATATGATATTGTTTAGGAAATAAAATTTTAATGGTGTTGTTCAACTTTATCTTCCAATGTAAACCAGTCAAAAATACTGCCAACATTTTTACTTACAAATAAAGACTGTACAAAATGGACTCAAAGCCAAGACGCCAGCAATTTAACTCCCAAAACGACGGCGTTGTTGGGCTATATGAGTAATTCCTCACATGAAGAAAACCAGTCGATGTTTTGAGAGGTGTCTGAAGAGTATGCAAGCACATCAAAGCAGGCCGTAGGAGGAAGCGCCAGGGAGCGACGCAAAACAGCTACTTCGCTTCGTGCGTACTGCCTGACAGGAGGCTCTGCTCAGCGCGATCTCTTTCATGTGCGCGTTATGTTTCGCGGAACTTGTCAGATCCGAATTAGCACCGCGTGGCTTGCATCTCCAGCGGCGATCTTAAACCGTTTATTGTGGCGGTTGGTTTTCTCGAGGCGGTCTCGGGCGCGTGTTATTTGAGCAAACAAGCTGCGGCGCGGGGCGGCGCCAGTGGGGCGGGAGAGGCGCCTCCGCGATAGCCTTGTGCTGTGGACGCCCCGCTTCCCGATTTCGCCATCCTCCGGGCGTCCTGCGGCACGCTCACACCTACGGGGTTCTCCTGGAAGAAGGGGAGGCAATAGTTTGGTAATCTCTCCTCAGTCGGAAGTATGGGATCCTCCTAGAAGGCTGGGAGGCGATAGTTAAGTAATCTCTGCTCTCCCATAATTTGTTTCTCTTGGCAGGCGTGGGGGCGATGGTTTGATACCCCTGCCCAGCCGGAACCATTGGATTCTTTTTTTAGCGAGGAAATATTTCGGGAATCCCAGCACTTCCACACGTGTGGGATTCCACAGGCAGGCGAGTTGGGTAATCCCTGCAAACCGAAACCGTATGATTGTCATGGAAGATAGGGAGACAGTGATTTGTCAACCCCTACGACGGCAGCCGAACCGAATTCTTCTGGCAGACGACGAGGCAACAATTTGATAATCTCTCCGGAACTGAAAACCGAGGGATTCTCCGAGCAAGAGAAGAGGCGATGATTTGCTAATCCCTGCTCAGTTGGAACCATTGAATTCTCCTGATGAGCGGGTAGGCGAAGCATCTGTTCACCGTATTACCCGAAAAGGGGCATTCCATTATTTTGTTCTGCCCAGATAGGACTCCAATCGTTAGGTGACATAGTGTCCGATTTATGTGATTTTTATTACTGTAATTTAGAACGACTCTTTCCCAGTTGAAAGATTTTCTTCATTTGAATCCTCTTTGACATCATTTTTTTTCTTTTCTGGAATTTCGCAGCATTTGCAATGATCTAGCCAGATGGAATTTCACTAGTTTTCGTCTTATAGTTCACGACGATTAAATCTTCGTACTAGACAAAATTGACATACGTGCTAAAAAAATCCCATAGTGATCCCTTATCTCTTTTGATTCGATGCAAATTCAACGAAAATAACTCCCAAGACCCTCCACCTGCAAACTCTTTGATTCGATTTACACGCTACCATTGACGATTTCCGAAGTTTTAAAGCCCGCTTCTGACACTTAGTGTTCTTGAATTTCGGCAAAGAATTTCCCTGGAGGTTGAATTTCCTGTGTTCACTATAGCTGATGTACTGAGTTGTACTGATGTACTGAGCAAAATCATCTAATGTTAATTTGTAATGATGTAGATTGGCACCAGCGAATTTAGTTCACAGTAAATGAAAGTTCACTAAAACCATGTTCTCTATATTCCTCTACTTGATTATAAATTGAAGACCAACTTTTCTGTAGTTAGTTAATTTTGAGAAAACTGTTCGTTAAAAAGTGCGATGTTGTTTTAATTAGTAACTTGTTTGCATTATTGCTTTGAAAACGAATAATGTCAAAGTAATTAAACAACAAAAATTCAATGCTGAAAACATTAAAGATCGTTTATTAATAAAAAACTCAGTTTAAGTTTTATTATTACGTTACATAACAGACGTTTACATATAGTACCGTGATGTGATTCGCCCACGTCAGACAGGGTCTTCGGGCTAAAGAATCCAAAGACGTGGGCTCGTAGTATGGCTGCGAGTTTGAAATCCGCGTAGGTCATGAATGTTTCAATTTGTGTTCGTGGTATAGAGTGCATTGCGATTCTCTTGTGCATTGCTGTATGAGCTAAAATAAGGAGATGTGCGCATGGAAAAACGGGACAATTTATGCTAATTTATGGAAATATTACGCTTCAAATAAAAATAAATTATACACTGATTGAAACATTTAAACAGGAATACAGTATTTATAATTTCTTTTTATTTTGTCATTCTGGATAAAGTGTCATAGTTATGTGCTGATGCTCAAAAGAAAGGGTATCTTTCTGGTACCATTTAGTTATTAGAAACATTTCTAAGTTAAAGTAAAATAATATATTATTCAACAAATTTGTGCACGTTAATTGCAATGCGAACCATCCAATTCCGTTACAAATTCCAACCACGTAAATACGTTTATTTATGGAGGTTAATAATAATAGTAATCTTTTATTACTTTTACCGTTACTCGTTGTCCAAAATTTTAAAATCAAAAACGTGTCGCCAATAAAAGAAGTGAAGATTGCAAAAACATCTGAAAATATAATGTATTTCTTGTTTTTCCGCGGAAAAAAAGATATTCGTATACACAAAAACATATCAAATCTGAAGAAAGTCTTCACAAACATTGTGTGAAGCCTTTTCCTCTTATTATTATTCTCCTTAGATTTCTTGTCCTTTTTAGATTTTTTCTCGTTTTTAGATTTCTTTTGTGTTAGGGCGCCATCTCCTGGAGAATATAAGCTTTCATAATCTTCTTAATTTGCTTTTGAAGCCACGGCACACTGTAAATTGTGCTCCCGGACCCTCCTCTATCAATGCCTTGCGTGGACCGAGGCTCCAATACGTGGGAATTGCCGCCATTCGCCAGTGAACCAGCCTACCGCGAGCGAGCACAATATGCTCGAGGACACGGTACTCGAGACCGAAATGCTTGAACGAGTACGAGCGGGCAAATGGCAAGCCTTGCACATCTCTATCCCGAAATATGATGTTTTTTAGCAAATTAAGTTCTATTTTTTTTAAAATTTGCAATTCTTCTGTTTTTTTAATTTTATACGTTATTTAAAAACATATTTATTTGCTACCTGTTCAATTGCATTACAGTTTTTCAGGGTGTTGGATATAATACTACATAATGTAGAGGCAAAATGCCAGCATTTAATTGACAGGTAAATAGTTACTGATAATTTATTAAAAGTGCTATCTCTAACTTCAGTTATGTAATTTAAAAATAATTATAAAAACGGTGAATAGAAATATATATATCATTATTTTTGTATTTGCTTTCGTATGTCGTTTCTTATACGCCCGTGAGTAATTTTAAATAATTCAATCGAAGCAAATACTATTTTCATTAGATTGACGCGGTATTTAGAAAAATCTGTTTACAATGCTCCGTGAATTTGTTAAGTGGACAGTAGTGATCAGGATGTCGGATTTATAATTAATTCAGAGCCCAAAAATATCAACTGTGCCCAAAAATTTTTATTTCCCTTTCTTTCCCGTCGGTAGGTTTTCTATCCCTTTTTGCTTCGGGATACAGTCGGAGGTTTGACAGCATTTTCCAACTCTCGTCGTTGACAATTTTGCTGTTTCCGGGAAAATCTAATTTGGAAGACTTCGAAAGAGTTAACAGCGTGGCAGAGGTCCCTGATGATTGCATCAACATCAAATCGACTTAGGGTGTTGGAACGTTTTGTAATTAGCAGACTTTGGAAGCTGTCAGACGCACTTTCCACGGATGAACTGTACGTAACTCACACTTCGCATTCCCCGTAACCACTTCTATCTGTTTCTGCGCGGAAGGAAATGAGCAGCCGTTTCAGCTTTAAGCGTGCAAGGGGATTAACGGCCGTCGGCTTTACGACTGTCTGTGGGCCACCCAGCTATTTTATGCATTTCTGAAAAGGCACTCCGTCGTAATTCTTACTTAGCCCGCGTGTTCCGCGTCGACCTAACTCCCCCAATCATATGGCCCCACTCTTCCCGAAAATCATCGTTCTCGATTAACATCGCGATCTCGTTCGCGTGCATTGTCTCGGTTTATTCATATCCATTTTCACGTTCTCCGCTCTTTTCTTCGCTGCGTATTCAAGTTGACGCCTTTTTCAAACTGCACACGAGTCCTCCTTTAATTGGCCGTTTTAGACATTCATAATGTGCCTTCAAAAAGGGGAAGACAAATGATTTCTGTATCTTGCATTTATGGACTTGATTTGTTATACCATTGACTCCTTTTGTGTTGAAAACAATGCACACCATTGGTGAATCACGTGCGTGTGTTACCATCCTTCCCTGCTTGTGGTCCTAGACGCCCTCGTTGTGGTAACTCGAGGGGTCCCGTCCGAATTCCGCTACCTGCAGTGTCGCCTCTCCACTCTTCGTATCCCCCTCTCTCCCTCAACCCTCACCGTTCTTTGCTCCACAGCTGCAGCACACACAGTGAGGAGGAGGTCGTGGCCGCGACTCAGCGTTCTGTGACCCGTGGCGCCGCAGGCGCGCTCCCCTCGCTGACCTGGCCCGCCGCCCACGCCCCCACTTTCGCCCTCGCCTCGGTAGCTCTGGTTCACTCTGTTGCGGTCGCGCGTGTCGAGCGACCACAGCGGGCGGTTAGCATTTGCCTGTTCCAGGTCGACGGGTAGCGACGTTTCAGCACACACAGAGAATGTTAAGGTTTGTGAACTCTGGGTATTAAACAAAAATTGGTTCATTTGAAAAAATTCAAATGGAATATGGAATTCCAAGACATGCCAGGGTCATCATTTATGAACTCGTTGGATTTCATTTTCCGTATCTCTGAAACCAGTCTATTATGTCTGTTTTCAGTTCATGAATTCGAACTTCTACGCGCTAGTTTTATATGACACTTAAGAAATTGCAAAATACGGGAGTACTCAAGAACTTGTGAAAGTGTTTTTTCCTGAAGGTATTAGCTGTGGGTATTAGCATTTGACGGAGTTACACATTAGCGACATTAGCTCCTGTGTTTTCGGCAACTTCTACTGCACAAATGTTCTGCTGGTCACGTTCTCACAGTCAACAACATTATTCTAGTAACAAGCGAAATGTAAGGAATTGCGCAATATCGCAAATTAAAATCAGTCATTAAGAATATAAGATGTTAGAAAATGGAAATATTAGTTGGATGAAAAGTGGATTAAATGGTGTTTTAGGCTACATAACACCGTTTTGCAAAGTTTTGATATTTTTATTGAACGTTTAGTGTTTACTGCACGTATTGGTGTTTTATTGCAAGTTTTAGAGAATATTATATTATATTAATTTAAAGAAATGTTATTACTTTATTTATCTAATTAACTACCACCACCCAATTAAAGTTTAAATAAATTTATCTAATTATCACTAATTATTTAGAAAGTGTGTTCCAAAATTGGCAAATGAAATATTTTGACATGTGAAATACAAATGTGACGGTATACTCTCGTAAAAATCCTTTATTTTGTCCCTTCAGGGTATTGAGATTCTGGCCGCGGTCCCTCTGTGCGATTGCACACCATTCCGTGTGCCACGCTCTGCACGCGTGATGCAGGTTGCCGACGCCCACCCTACACGTTATCCGAACATAGAATTATTTCATTTCGACAGTTTCGTACAGACTTCTAAGAGTCGTAAAATTTATATTGCCACTTTTGTGAATTCTGCTGACTTTAATGGATCTATGCCATTATGGTGGTTTTCGTAGGAGACCTGTAATACACCCAATAAGAAAAATAATAAATGAAATTTAGAGTTCGTCTCAGTAGGATCACAAAACTCATTATGAGTTTTCTCCCATTAATCCAATGAATATTTCACAATTCTTTATTTTCCATCCCAAATTACATACAAACAGAAGCTTTTCAGAGCGCTCTTGATTTTTTTCGTATTGCATAAAGCGTGAATTATTTTGTGCCCTTATACACTGAAGAGCCAAAAAACGTGTACAGCCATGCATATTGAATAAAAGAGATCTGGAACCAATCAGAATACGGAGCTCTGGACGGCAACGACTATATAAGACAGTCTGGCACAGTTGTTAGATGGGTTACTGCTGCTACAATGGCAGATTATCACGATTTAAGTAAGTTTGAACATGGTGTTATAGTGGGCGCAAGAGAGATGGAGCATATCACCTCCGAAGTCGCGATGGAATTTGGATTTTTCCGTACGACCATTTCACGAATGTATCGTGAATATCGGGAATCCGGTAAAACGTTCAACCTGCGACCGCAAAAAGATAGTGCAACAACGGGACTAACGACAGGAGAATCATTACACGTGTCAGAAGTGCAACCCTTCCGCAGATTGCTGCATATTTCAATGCTGGGCCATTATCAAGAGTCAGCGTGCGAACAATTCAACGAGACATAATCGATATGGGGTTTCGGAGCAGAAGGTCCACGCGTGTACCCTTGATGACTGCACGACACAAAGCTTTACACCTCGCCTGTGCACGTCAACTCCGACATTGGACAGTTGATGACTGGAAGCACGTTTCCTAGCCTGACGAGTCTCGTTTCATATTGCCAATGATTTTTCTACAAGTTTTAGAGAATTACACCTTCGAGCCAAAGGACGTGTACGGGTGAAATGAATGCATGGACCCTGCATGTCAACAGGGGACTGTTCAAGCTGGCGGAGACTGTAGTGGTATGAGGCGTATGCAGTTGGAGGGATATGGGACTCCTAATACGTCTAGATATGACTCTGTCAATGACACGTACGTAAGCATGATGTCTGATTACCCGCACCTATTCATGTCCATTGTGCATCCCGACGGACTTGGGCAATTGCAGCAGGACAGTGCCACAACCCACACGTCCAGAATTGCTACAGTGTGTCTCCAGGAACACACTTCTGAATTTAAACATGTCCACTGGCCAGTAAAGTCCTTAGACATGAACATTATTTAGCATGTCTGGGATGCCTTGCAAGGTCATGTTCAGAAGAGAACGCCATCCCGTCGTACTCTTACACGTTTATGGATAGCCCTGCAGGATTCATGGTGTTAATTACCTCCAGCACTATGCATAGTCGAGTCCATGCCACGTAGTCTTGCGGTTCTTCTGTCCAGAATTGCTACAGTGTGTCTCCAGGAACACACTTCTGAATTTAAACATGTCCACTGGCCAGTAAAGTCCTCAGACATGAACATTATTTAGCATATCTGGGATGCCTTGCAAGGTCATGTTCAGAAGAGAACGCCATCCCGTCGTACTCTTACACGTTTATGGATAGCCCTGCAGGATTCATGGTGTTAATTACCTCCAGCACTATGCATAGTCGAGTCCATGCCACGTAGTCTTGCGGTTCTTCTGCGTGCTCGCGGGGAATCAAATGGCGTGGAAAGACGTATCAGTGTCCAAATGACCCGCTTCCATTCCCACCATTCCAAAGGCTCAATCCAAAGGGTCACTCTTCCCAAATCGATGGGAGGGCTTGGCATCCTTAAAATCAGCACACAGATCATCAGCATGAAGGAGTACTTTCGGTCGAAAACTGTATCATCTCATCTACAGTATCTCAGGAAGCAGATGATAACTATACGCCGTTAAGCCTCAACCAACAAGTGATTAAACTCCAGCAACCATCTTTTGGCCGCGATATGGAGCTTTGGAAGCAAAATGTAATCCAGGTGAAGAAGCCAATTCCAATGTCGACGCTTATATGGCTCAGTATTGGATATCTACCCGAAACGAAAGAGTTCATGGTTGCAATCCAAAACCAAGTAATTGCAAGCAAGAATTTTCGGAAATACATCGTCAAAGATCCAGATGTGCCCTGTGATGATTGTCGGGCCTTTGGTGAATGTAGCGAGACTATTCAGCGTATTATCTTAGGCTGTAGTGTACCTCAACTGAGTGTAAGAACAAACATGATATGGTGGGATGAATTATCCAAGCCGAACTTGTCAAGATCTGTAGTTTTGCATCATGCCATGATACACCATATTACAAGTATATCCCAAAAAATGTGCTGAAAAAAATAGCTGTATACTCTATTGAACGTAAGTCTACCGACAGATCGAACAGTGCACCATCACAGACCTGACATAACACTCTGGGATAAAATCAGGAAAAAAGGATGGTTTGTGGATATGGCAGTCGGCGATACCAGCAATCTTACGACGGTGTATCCGGCCAGATCCAGAAATACCAAGAACTGTCCCATGTCGTGAATGAGCAATGGAATATCCTAGAAATAAAGATTCTTCTGGTTCTTTCAGCTACAAGCATCATTACGAAGACCTTAAAGTACTCGCTAGAAACATTTGGAATTAAGAAAAGTGCCGCTATCAGACTCCAGAAATCTGTTTTACACAATACGTGCTCGTTGTTTGTGAATTCTACACGTGAATATGAATCTGTTTGTCGTCTCTACGAGAACTACTAATTTTGTTCATTGATATGCAATTTCATTTATAATGTGCATTAAGAATTTGGAAGTCATTCTTTGATAGATGATACCTGTTGAACATTTGTGTCAGTGCCAGTGAACTGTGAACGATTAAATAATAATAATAATAATAATAATAATAATAATAATAATACTATTAAATAATTAATAAAATACACTGGTGATGACTTTGTAATAGAATAATAATGATAATCATTAAGTATCATTGGAACCGTTTTTGAAAAATTGACGTTTGAGCGGCTCTCAAAATGCGGAATTTTGAGCTCATTTTCACAGAAAATAGTGAAATATGACATAATTTCAAGCATATGTGCTCTTAAATACAATAATGTGAACAAATCATAATATAAATATTAACGACGTGAGAGGATAGAAAAATTATGAAAATTTATGTAATTTTTTAAAAATAAAGAATTGAGCAAAATGGGGAGAGTCGAACCGAGGGAGAGTCGAACCGAGGGAGAGTCGAACCGAGGGAGAGTCGAACCGAGGGAGAGTCGAACCGAGGGAGAGTCGAACCGAGGGAGAGTCGAACCGAGGGAGAGTCGAACCGAGGGAGAGTCGAACCGAGGGAGAGTCGAACCGAGGGAGAGTCGAACCGAGGGAGAGTCGAACCGAGGGAGAGTCGAACCGAGGGAGAGTCGAACCGAGGGAGAGTCGAACCGAGGGAGAGTCGAACCGAGGGAGAGTCGAACCGAGGGAGAGTCGAACCGAGGGAGAGTCGAACCGAGGGAGAGTCGAACCGAGGGAGAGTCGAACCGAGGGAGAGTCGAACCGAGGGAGAGTCGAACCGAGGGAGAGTCGAACCGAGGGAGAGTCGAACCGAGGGAGAGTCGAACCGAGGGAGAGTCGAACCGAGGGAGAGTCGAACCGAGGGAGAGTCGAACCGAGGGAGAGTCGAACCGAGGGAGAGTCGAACCGAGGGAGAGTCGAACCGAGGGAGAGTCGAACCGAGGGAGAGTCGAACCGAGGGAGAGTCGAACCGAGGGAGAGTCGAACCGAGGGAGAGTCGAACCGAGGGAGAGTCGAACCGAGGGAGAGTCGAACCGAGGGAGAGTCGAGCCGAGGGAGAGTCGAGCCGAGGGAGAGTCGAACCGACAAACAGACTGACGAATCGGCAGGATGAAGAGTCGGCAAACGGAGGAACTGACAGATGGAGGGACAGGCAGACTGACGGATGTTTTGAAAAAAAAAATCGATATAAGGGATCCTAAATCGTGTATTTGTGTTGAAATCTTGATATCGATTTTCTGCAGTATTATATAACTCTCTGTGTATTACTCGGTATAAACATAGGTAGATGAGAAAGTAGAAATCAATAGAACGTTGTACAATGTGCAACTATACTATCAGATTTATCGCCGTGGCGTTTATAAGAATGCAGTTTTTATAAAGATATTATTTGTTGTTGTTTTTTTCACCCGTAATCAGTGTTTGCTGGCTAACAATTGAATGGGAATATATTTCCTCATTTCGCAATTGCCAACTCACTGTTGGGACTCCCAAGTAATATTTCAAATGATGTTCTGTTCAACGAATTAACTGACCCAGCCTATAATCGAATCCGGATCTCCCGATATACGAATAGTTAATTCTTTGAACACTGAATTATCATGTTGAAATATTGTTAATGTTATAGTATTATGATGTCCATACAACCCCTTTCAGGTAATATGAACGTCCTGCGAATCACAGATAAATTTAGTTTAACATCAAATCACCATTTTTGGACGATATGTGAGTAATAATTTGGCACAGAATTCTGTAAATTTACATTAGCTACGAGTTAACACTAATATGCTTGTCTTCAATACCCAATGAATCAATCATACCGGCTTTCAGTTGTGCAAGTGTTGGCCGTGCTCATGCATCCGTCAATTCTGCTCCTTGCCTTGCGGCTGAGGCGACGGCGGAAGCCGGGAGGCGGCTCGTGTGCGAGCGAGTTCCGCGGACCGCGTGTCGCCTGCACCTCCACCTCCACCTGGATGCGCACGCGGCTGTAAGCCCGCTCGTTCTGAAAGGCGCAGCTTGTTAACAGCGGCGTGGCGTGGGCGGCGTATTTTTAGGCGGCGCGATCGCCTCGGTCGGCGGCGCGCGTGCGAGCGGGCACCCGGCGCCCGCGCGAGACATTGTGAACTCCCGGGGCAGCGGGAGTGCGAGACCTCCAGAATTAATTTATAAAACCGAGGAAAAGGAATTGGGTGCAGCTGGCGCAATAATATCGGATAGGTCGTTTTACAAACGTACAATTTCGTGTTTCATATCTTCAGTTTCCTTTGTAATGCAGACCCTTCTGATTGATTAGTTCATCAAGAAATTGCATCACTTTTGACCTTTTCGTCTGGTGGATCGCTAGATGGCCGTGGTACCCGTCTTGCAGTTCTTAAAACCCCTGCTTTAAGCCTGATGCTCTCGTATCTTTCGTTCCTGTGATGATCATGACTCCGGGAGCAATATTGCTCCGTATCCTTCCCTGCTGATTCCGTGTTCTCCACAATGAAATCCTCTTTTGCTCTCCGTACTTCCCGACGACCTCGTTCCCGTCCTCGTGTCCCTCTGCCAACTAAAACATTCCACAGACCCGGTGCGTCCTCCCACTCGTGTTTCACGCCATCACTGCGTCTTCTCTGTTGCTGTTCGCTGCAATCTCGTCTGTGGCGACCCTGGCCCTGTTCCCTTCGCCATTTCGACGCCGTTCCGAGCTCATCACCCACGCCTTGCTGTCCTCACTGGCTCGTTATCCTCACCTTCCCTCGCAGCCGCACTCCCCTGAGCTGTCCCTGCCATCGCTTTTGAAATTCAGATTTTACTGCGCCGCGAGTTGTACAAGCAGCGAGCGGTGGAGACGGAGTCGGCTGTGACGGGGGCGGCGGTTGCATGGAGCTCGCGAGCGCCGTGGGCGGTTTCAATTACATGGCCTTGCCTAATCCGATTTGGCTCTCGCCAGCCGCCGCCCCCCTCCCCTCCCCCACCCTCCCCTTCTCCCCCCTCTCCTATCGCTGACTCAAAGGGCGCCCGCTCCTCGGTACTGCGCCGCGCCGCGCGCGCTCCAGCAGGCACCGTGCCCACCGCCGCGCCGCTGATGCCGATGCCAGAGGCGCGCAGAATGCCCCTTTCATACTCGTCAATGTTCGGGCCGCTGTGACAGCCCGGCGAGTTTCCATTACTCGTGGTCTGCGCGATATTTCACTGCTATTGACTTCGACAGGCTTTTCAGTGTCCGTGGAGCTTAAAAGAGAATGATACTTTTTGAATCCACGTAAAATGCATCGGAAAGAGTGATTGTGGACACTTTACATTCTTAAAACGTAACGAACATCTGCTCGACTTGAACCTTTCTGACTTTTCTTAGAATCTATCATAAAATTTGTTTGATTATGGAAGCAGTATAGTGGGTCTGACCTTGCTAATCCCCAATTGTACGCATTCAAAGTGGGGAAAAGGATGAAAAAAGTCAATTTCTGTAGGTAATTTCATGAATGTCTCGTGGATGTGTTAGGGAATGCGAGTTCGTGAATTTGTTGGCTCACATATTGATTGAACTACGAGGAATAATAGTGTTCCCACTGCAAAATTAGACTGCATCGTTCACTTAGAACTTTCCAAGCTAAATGCTTTCCTGAGGCTAACTTTCTTTCATATATCTTTCTAGAGATTTATATCATTCCTGAGCGGCAAGTAGAATGATGAAACCTCCCCTGTAAAAGAAGACACTTCACGCAACTGCCACCGAAAACTTGTTAACTGAAAAGCTTGCGAAGTGAGACGTTCGAGAAATTGTACCGAATAAAAAAGCTATCTCTGTGATTTTGTGGGAAAAATGTTTTTGTGGTATTTTTTCGTCTTTGACAAACTTTGCAATGTTACGCCACCATTTACTGAAGTTATACATTTCGTTTGGACTCATAGTTCTGATTATCTGAATTAAATATTTACCTAGGGGTGTGGAAAGAGTAAAGGTATTGGGCTTTCTTTTACCTGTGTGATGCGTTTTCCTCTAATAGTAGCAGTGTTTGGGAGAGTAGAAGCTTTTGGGAGAATTTAAGATTGTTAGAATCGGAAAGTAGCGGTCATTGTTCTCAATTTCTCTCTCTTGATTAATGGAGTTCAAATTTCGTTTACTGTGCGTTCGCTGCTCATTTCGCGAAGTGTCTGTCATTTCGCCTTCATCTCTTTCTTCATCGTTTCCTATATTATTTCAGTAGTATACATACCTTTTGCGGCTCTTACACGCAATCGACCTTTATAAATGAGGCCTCTAATGGAAGATAATTTCACGGAGAGGTGACGAATTGCACTTTGCCTTTAAAACTACGAAAGATTTATTTAAAAAACGCATCCAAATATTCATGCCAAATGCAACTCGCAGCACTCATTCAGCAATATCGTTAAATAACTCCTAAACAAAACGTTCTAATGCCTTAAAAGCTATTGAGGCGTAATTTTTGAGGCGAAAAGTCTCAAAGAAACTTTTCTTACACTATAGTCTACAGAATGATATATTCTTGAACATTCTATTGAATTTTTGCTGGTGCGGTACATATGGGTACTATCAATGCCATCTCCTATATTTCAACCCTTGGTAATGGTGGCCATCTTTTTGACTTCACGCTTAGAAGGCTTAGATTCCTCTATCTTATACTATTTACGCTTTCTGTGTACAGCGAGGTTTGCGCAAACTGACGAGGTTTATTTGCATAATTATTAATTCACGATTTGCTCTCGCAGCAACAACTAGAAGTATTATGAATAATGGCTTGATACCGATTATTGTGTCATATGCGTGTAGTGAAAACAATCACTTAACGTTTTGACAAGGATTACAGGGGCTGTGTACCTATTTTTGGAGGGATATGGGTGTGCAGTGAAGAGTAAAGATGTCTTGTTAGGTTTGGTTTGGTTTGTGTTTTACCTGTACCAGTGTTGTCGTTTTCAGCAGTGATTCGGCGATACTTTCGAGTCGCCGTGTTCATTCACGTAGGTTTCTCAAGTGTAAAAGTTTTTTTAATACTTTTGTGACTATCACGAAAAGCTGTCAAAGAATATTGAATAATTACTTTAAATATTTTCAAAGAAGTGTTGTGAATTGTTCCAAACAATCTGCGAGAGTTCTCGCTCGGGTACGTTACTACTTCTTTAATCTTTAACATCATCACATGCTTCGTTTTACATTCTTGGTACTGTATTCCAATATAGATAAAGTTTTGTAATGCTACAGGGAAAAACCGGTGAATTTTTGACATAAAAAGTCGTATTGCCGAGCCCTGGTAACGAAAAAAGGGATAAATCGTATCGCTACATATAATAGATTACTTCCACTAACACGTTGTATAGTCAGAATCCATGTTTGTGGGTCCTTGATACCGAAAAATCGATTGACGCCAAAACGTCTGTCTGTCCGTCTGTGGTGAACGCTGCCACTCAAACCGTTCAGCAGATTTTCTCCAAATTTTATGTTCTCCAATTGACGTGGCTGCTGTAGCTCCGTCTTGAAGTTGAAACTGAAATTTTAATTCTGGGGTTATTTTACATTAGGTCCATGGAACATTTTCGTATTTTTTAAATAAATGGGTCCACGTGCTTTGATTAAATTTTGTTTTCTGATACTGTAATGAACGCTTAAGAGAATACTGCAGATCTCATTTTCTTTGAAATCTCTTAGTTTTTGAAAATTGCAATAGTTCAATGTTTTCGCCGTCTCCCTACAACTTAAATATTCACGATAGATATTTTTTCCTTAATGATATCTGTTCCTTAAAGACAGATTTTCAAATAAGGTCAATTCTTCGATAATTTGAGTAGTTTTCGCGTAATTGTGTGTGAAATAAACGCAATTTTGTAAAAAAAAATTGTTCTCAAGAAAACGGCACCAATTTTTTTAAATGTCTCATCGTATTTAACAAATTACTGGTGCTGTTCTTATTTCCTGCGCTGTCAGTTCGCAAAATTGCAACACGGCTGTTTTAAATTATATTCGAATGCTTCACGTTGTTGCCGGTCGTGATGATCGTATGATGTAGATGGAATGCTTGCAAAATGAAATGCATTTAGAAGGAAATATATTTAACGTAGAATTAATAAACACTTTTCTTTTACATTAAGGAGTTTTGATAGCTGATCACGATCTTCAGAAATTGTTAGCTCACTTCCATGTAAGGAATGCATGCTTGCGTGGAATATAATTCTTTCTTTTCTGTATAATGTGCTGCAATTACTGTACAGTTACATTAATTCATGTTCGTTTCATTTGTAAAAGTTAGAAAGAACTAGTGTTCCTGACTATCAAAATAATCAAAGATGTGCACCACAGGCGTTTTGTTTGATTTCTTGGAATTCGACTTTTTCAAATTACAACTGAGTTTTTAATATTGCAAAATTACTATATTTCAACAGTATGTAACATTTTCTCGCATTGTTGGAAATAATGTGCTGGTGTAGCACCTCTAGTTATCTTTTGGAATTGTTCCTGAGTAAAGTGTCCAATGCAACAGCTTAATCGCGTTGCAGAACCCTGACGCTGGAAACTGAACTGCTTTTCCCTGAGTGGGAAGCTTCAACGAACCTGTACCCCTCGCCTTGCCTGCTCTTCCATCAACTCCTTATCATCCGGACCTTGGAGGTGGCCAAGATTCTTTTCAGCTAATTTCTCGGTTATTGCCCAGACCAGGCACGTCAAACCGCACCCGCACGAGCTACTTGCCCGGCTGGGAAGCCCAGCGTGAGCGCTCCTACGAGCACGGGCCTCTTCCCCTGACTTCGCTCTCTTTACCCCTCCAAAGCCACAAAGGTGTGTACAGCGCAAGCTGAAGTGGCGCGCGGCGAGGAGTAGTGGGCTCATACAAAAATATGTTTGCCATATTTGTTCTATCAAACAACCGGGATTTCATTTTTCATCATTCGTATTTCATGTATATTTTCATTTTAACCCTTGAGCACACGCGGTCGATCTCTCAGATGAACGGGTTGTTCTTCTGTTGATAACGCCTCAATCGATGTAATTCTTCAGTTTGAAATCTGACTATGTGTCCATTGATTAAAATATATTAATTATTGGTTTTTGACAAGCCTGATGATGGGAATAATTAATTTCCTACACGTTGCTGTTATTATGATCACATGTAAAATTGATGTAAAGCAGTTATATTCGTATAATTTTCTGTCTTTAAATTAAGAGTCAAATACCATCTGACTAATTTCAAAATAACCATAGACAGAAAACGCAAATAATAATCTTTTCATTTGAATGGAAAATTTCTTTACTTTAGTACAGGAACTGGGAAAAAATAAAGTTACATTTGGGACAATAACTGCCAACTGACTCCAAAAAAACTCACATGAGCCAAGTATTTAGTGATGAACCGCCACTCCGTAGCAATTTGTACAACCCTAACTTTTACGTCTTGTGCCAATTTCTCTGGACGCACTGCCTGGGAGCTGTAGTTAACGTGTTACCTTGCCCGTGACCTTGACAAGCGTCGCCTAGACGCTGCTGTGATCCTTGGATCCTTAGCAAAAGATTGCTACTGAGAGGATAGTGAATGATTGATGGAGCATGCCAGTCGAATGCATGTTGGCAAGGAAAACGGGAGTACCACGAGAAAAGAATAAATGAAATGGGAGTACTTCGAGAAAAGGCTAATAAAATGGGTACTGTGAAAGCTAGAATTATTTAAGATAAATTGTATTTTACTAGTATTTTAATAAATATTTCCAATGCATACATGTTTGTTAACATTTACAGCTTGGCCGAAAAGAATGGACTTAGTAATAATAAATTGCCTACTAACTGTCTCAATATTTGCATATCAAACGTGGAATAATGTAACAATTTGTTTAAGCTTTGGATAAAATTGGCCCTTCTTTTGAATACATTCTTCAAAAATGTCCATTGCTATAGGAAACAAAAGTAAAAGAAGGCATTTTGGATGGCCCATGTGTTCCTCCAACTAATTAAATATGAAGTACACCTAATGAAAGAAAATGACTGGCGTAGTACTTGAACCTTGAGATCCGTTCAGGGATGTTATAAATAATTGTCTGTAGAATGTCACAAATGTTCAATACACACACATCGCGAAAACTATGCTCGAAAAATTCGAGATACTAGCGTATGATATGCGCTTGACATTTTCTTCATTCTCATCTTGAATACTTTCCGAAAAACCTAGACCTACTAAGTGAAGTTCAAGGTGAACAGTTTCATCAGGATATAAAACAGATGGAATGTAGGTGCCAGCGACTGTGGTATATATCCATGATGGCTGACTTTGTTGGTATTGAACGTTAATTGACTTAAACGTTAATTCACAAAGCGTTCGTATTTAACAAAACGGACAGAAAATTGATTTCCTGCGTTAAGTTTACAACTGTATCAGTAATGTATTTTGTTATTTTTACTGTGTATCCCGCATTGAAAAAATTAATTATTAACATGAAATTACTAAAACACTGGATTTGTCTTTTTCGCATGGCAAGAAAACCGTACGTGGCACACAAAATAGGGAAGCCAGTTTCAATATGTTGCAGCACCTTTAGGTTTAGAGAACTGTTAAACCCTGGACAACAGTAAAAAAATGTTGGCAATTTCTGAACACCCGATGTAGCAAGTTACATTTTATACCTTGACGCTTTATTTTCATGAAAATGAAGGTATTAGTATATTTTTTATAAAACAATACAAATGAATATTTGTAATAGCGTATGAAAGTTCCATGAAATTGATTGTCATTACATTTTCGTGGAACAACTAGTGAAACTTCAAAAGAAAATATAATTGCTCCCATATATGTTTTAAAAGAAAATGAATGTGTACATTTTTTGTGAAAATTCACTGCTGTTACATTCTCGCCCTTACGAAGGTACTTCGTCAGAAGAGAATGTTATGAAATCGTGCGCCGGAAAACTGCAAATTTTTGGCAGAAAATCTCTTATTGCCGGAGCCTGGTAACGAAAAAGTAGATAAATCCCGTTGCTATATGTAGTAAATTCCTCTAACACGTGGTGTAGCCAGAATACATGTTTTGTGGATCTTTGATACCGAAAAATCGATTGCCAGCAAAACGTCCGTCCGTGGTTAGGGCCGCCAGGACTCAAAACGATCAGCCGATTTTCTCCAAGGTTGATATTCCTTGATGGATTTCAACAAACTTGAGGCTTTGCAAATTTAAAACGGATATTCTGTTTGTTAGAGTACTTTACTCGAAGCCTCAAAAGCGTTTTCACAATTTTCTCGAAATTGCAAAGATGTCAAATTTTTGGATTAAACCTTGTCATCGGGTAACGTATAGGACGTATTTTTACCAAACTTATCAAACAGCCCTCGTACTGTAATAAAATTACGAATGAATGAATGAATGAATTAATTAATTAATTAATTAATGTAATCTTACTAGAATTAAAAGGATTATAATTCTATTAAGCGAAATGGTAGTACGAGTACTAAATCAATCGTTTCTCGTTTTTGCAATAAATTTGTAATTGTCAAAGGTAATGATAAAGTTCTGAACTATGTATTATTTCATATAAATATGACCTTGAAAATATGTACAAAGTAAATGTGCAAAAAAATGGGATGTGGGATCAACCCTTCGCCCCTTTAGTTCCGGCGCCGTTGCAAGAAGCATTTGCTAGAGGGAAATTCGTTTCATGAAAAGGATTGTGTAGCACCCTTGGCTTTAAAAGATGGTTTGAAATGAGTATTCTTGAGGAAAACAACGTTTGAGGAAATTACCCGATGTAAAAGAACGTACATTTCACTATTTTTCAAATTTGCATTTTTGACGTATGTCTAACGCCTGCGTCTTCAAGTAGCATGTTACACTTAAGCAAGAAGGGTTAATTTTCTCTCTCAGGATTTGAAGGAAACGATTCTACTATAGAGATAACATTGGCCTACGGCAGTGTGGAATTTCACTCATCTACCTCATCGTCTCCATACATGAACACCATTAATTACTTGTATCAAATACACAACACGCATGTAACTACAAATAGCATATATATTAATACTTGCAATTCAATCTGTGCGCCTTCCGCTATTAATTCTGCGACAATATGCATTTCCTATTTATTCATTATGCATAAAATCGCTCGGTCAAGTTCCCATGGACTTACATCAATAATTGCCGCGGCGGTGTTCAAGGGAGCTATTTTCGGATTACTGGATTTATTAAATTCTATCATAGTAATATATTAAATTCTATCATTGAATGTGTTGAAAAGCATTGTATGGGCACGAAAACGAGTCACCATGTATCACTTTCTAGATTTTTGTAGTTGCTCCAGATTGTACGCGCAGAAGGAAATTCCTGGACTTTTGAGATTGGCAGGCTCGAGTGTGAAAGAAATTTAAATTAGGAAGTATTATTTGTAAACACTCAGTCAAAGTCAACTATCATGTTCTTGCACGAATGTAATTTCGCAGTATTTCGTTGCATACATCCTCTGTTGCAAACAACCTCCGTGTTGAGAGTTAAGAGAAATAATGATGACGAGAGCCGTTTTTCACTGTCTGCTCGACGTCAAATATTCATTTGATGGTTTGCAGCATCCACCTGTTTCCTGAATAAACCATTCTTCCTGCGCGTGGCTTTTCCTTCCATTTCGCAGCTGCGCAAAGAGGTTCGAAGCCACTGGGCTGTTTGATGGCAGGCTACGCTTGCTGTTTTGAATGAAATTTGATTTTAAAAACGTGAGGAATACACAACTTCATCTCAAACACAGTAAAGCAGGAATATTTATAAAACCATGTTTGCATCATTTTGAATTATGATATTTTGCAGCAAATAGGTACGTCAAACATTTGCTTCAACACTACTGTATATTTGTATTTTGCTTATGACAAAGTAGGAATATCGCATTGCACAATAATGCTTGTTATGATATCAAGTTAAATAGGATGTAAGGTTACGGAATATTAAGTTAGCAATTTTTACTAAAGTATTGTGAAGTGCGAGATACAAATTCTGCATTTGCAATATCGTAGAAAGAGAAAATGATAATTAAATAATGCTCCGATAATATCAGTCGTGATGTAAAAAAATTCAACGCAAATATTTAAATATTCGCAGTTAATTTTCAGCAAACCATTTTCTTCTGGTATTGACTTAGGTTATGTGATAATGAGTCTTCATCTGTTTGCCGATAGACTCATTAATGAATTATTTTACGTTTGTATTTTTTTATCCGATTTAGACTACGCAACCTTGGAAGGACAATGCAATAAATTGTGCGATTGTATAAGTAGGCAAAACTACGCAACAGGAGGAAAATTGTTTTATCTTTTCGCTCAACAAATATGTTGCGAGAGCGAGATTTTCCCGTATTTCTGCAAACAAAGTGTGATGAAGATCAGCCCTATATAACTGCAGTATTTTGATGTACATCGTGTTCCAGCGTGCATAATTAGAAATTGAATTGCTCAAGAACGCTGAGGGACAGCCTTCGACTCGCGATCTAGTGGGTGTTATGTACGTACGGCTTGTGGACCACGAACTGAGGTGAGGAAGTCTTGCGCCTGGGTGGGCGGATTCAATCTTCCGCCATCTGCTTCTGGTGAACGTGATCGATGGACTCGTGTTAGACAGCAGCTGAAGTTACGGTGATGCCTGCAAGGTCACCTGGACTGCGCTCCGAAGACGAGGGAGGCGGCAGTCACCTGCGTGCTGGGGACGTGTCGAACCGATGGAGGAAAATGCTTTTCTGATAATTAATTGAAATGCATCCGACTCGACATTCGTCGTTCGATTCTTTCTTGCCTCACACAACTCCCAAATGCTCTTCCTTACCACTTTGAGAAGACAAATACGATAAATGCCATTTACCATCGTCTCTGAATAGTGAACTCTTTTATAGTGTCCTAATGACATAATTAACAAATAAATACATAAAATAACAAAGTGATAATCCTTGAAACAAGAAAATGTCAAAAACGTAAAATATAAGAGGAATATACGAAAAACCACTAATAAAGACATCAAATAAGGATTATATTACTATTTCATTCATGAATCTAAAACCAATAGTGCTGAACTACACATACAAAATGCTCCAACAGGGCGGTGTACCTAAAAAAGTTTATCGTTTTTTCTATCTGATTTTTCTTACCGCTTCTATCTATTGTCTAATCATAAATTGTGACTCGTCTATCTTAGGAGGCGATATACATCGATCGCTATGTCGATGTTCAGTAAACAGCGTATATATTACCACATAACCTGTGATTTTAAGATACGCATTCGGTTATATTCAATATTTGGTTGAAATTCTGTTGGACATAATTTCACTCGTGGAATAGCCCTATTATATACCACTCGTGCTTTGGAAATTCTCAGATAAATCCCCTCCTCGCTCTGGCGAGTCGGACATTTATCGACCATTTCCAAAGCACTCGTGGTATTACCTATGATAATTTGAAGTGATTTGAAGGTAGATGATGATGCTTTGGAATTTGCTACGCTACAAATATAAAATATTTGCAATATTGTTATCGGGCTTGGATGTGCTAATATTAGCTATTCCTTTTTCATTATTTTCGTTATATTATGGCTGATTCTGAGTTCTTCTTTTTAAATACATGTTTATTTCGATAAATTATACATTTATTTCCTAAAATATTTAAAATGTAAAATTTTGATAATTTTACCTACAATGCCCGTCATTTGGATGGCCTCATATTTTCATTATTGGCTGGACTGGACGCCTCGTTTCAGACTGTTGTACAAAAATCTGTTATATAGATCGCCGTATGCCTTTTTCTCATTTTTGTAGGCGAAAATAAACGTGAAGAAAATAATTGTTAGCATTACTTGAATAATCTTTTACACTATAGTAAATTAAAAATAATAAATAATGTCAAATTAGTTTGAGTGTAGATGTAGAAGTTGGCAGTTTTCTTGGAATGTAATAGTCATTCCATGTTAAGAAGTCTGATTATGAAGTGTCCTGCGCGACCATGTCGGAATTTGTTTCATTTTTCCTACTTCAATAATAACAAATGTTAGAAGAAATAAGTCAATATTAAATTCTGAAAATGTTGTAAGACAATGCTTTTTGTTGGTTTTGCTCAAAATGTTTAAAAAACAAAATTGAAATTCAATTCATTGAATAGAGCGAAAAAGGATGTGAAGTAAGCTCCGTTTTATTCGTTTAGCTGTAACGGAGAAGAAAATTTTGTATCCCGAATTTACCAACATTTTATATACAACACTACATAGAATGAAACAGATACATCTAAAATACTATTTTACTTATTGAGCAGTGCACTCGATCTGTCCTAAAGGAACAAAAGTTCCTATAAGATACGTGGGACTCAAAGGAACAAGGGCATACAAAATTTCATCAGAATCCGAAGTGGTCGCGAGATCAGACCACTTCGTATGGAATAACCTAATTCTGATTAGTTGTACGGAAGAAGAGAAAATACTGGGTTGTGGAATCTACTCATATGTCCGAGCAGTCTATATTATAAAAAAAACATCTCGAAGAAATGTTATATTATAATTATATTCCATCCTTTTATAATTTCATCACATTGTTACTGTTCCATTGAACTTCTCGTTGTTTCATTGGCTGTTTTAAGCTGAATACTTCTCTGCCGCCTAGCGCCTACCTGACATCTCACAAAGCAGTCACTAAAATAAGCGTGAGTCCCTCATACTTTCTTGAGAGAAGTATCTTGAAGAGAAGTCTACAATAAAAGCGGCCGAATGTCTGAAGGAGACGTGCACAGCAATTTTTGAGTGCCGCCAAGAACTCGGCGCTTCATGTGCGGCCGTTCCGCTGCGTGCCGCCCGTTGTAACGCGCGTGCGGCCGCTGCCCTGACGACGGGCGGGTGCTTTATTTATGCCGCAGCTCGCGGCGGCAGCCGTTACGACCCGGTGACCGCGTGCGTCGCCCACGACTCCGCCCACGGCCTGCTGCAGACTGCGCAGCGGTGCTTTTTGGCGAACACATGCCCACGGCTGACGGAAGAGACGTGCTCAGCTTCCCGGAAGATGCGTGGGGGAATAGGAATAGCTAATTGTATTTGTCGTGAAATCGGTCGAATTTAAATTTAATTTCTTTCAACGCGAAGTAAAAGGAAGTCTAATTTATATTTAAATTTATTTTTAAGGCGAAGTAAAGGGTTTTAACGTATTTAACGGGTAATAACCACCAGAGGAATTTTTTGGTCTCTCGTTCACCTGTCAAACTTCAGTGGAAGATTGTTGTGTCGAGCGTGGCTCTTGGCCACCAGTTTTCGGATCGGTAGAGGAGAAAAAAATTCCCTAGTTGTCGAATAGAGGAACTTTGTGGTTATTACATCTTGTTTTTTATAAGTCGTTATACGAAAAAATGGCCTTGCCGCACACTTGTATTATCGTTTTCATAGACAGAATGTCTCCTGCTTTTTAATGTTATTTCATCTCATTCTGGCCAGAATATGAGAGATTGAAATATGCAATATAAATGCAGTGTTAAAAAAGTTATTTTAAAAGAAAATATGATGTCGCTTGCGAGATGGAAAAATGTTTTGATGATAATGTTAACAAATAACAAACTAATTCACGATGTGAGCCATTCCACGTTGAGAGTCATTAATATTCTCAAGTTCTACAATATCGACCTTATAATACGTCTGTAGGGTCACCGCCGCTGTGTCGCTTCGTATTTGTGGTGCTCTCTCCATTAGACCTCTGGCCCTACCGGAACCCTTTCTTCCAACTGTGGCTTTGTTGGCAGAAGATGACCTCTACAAGAATGGCTCGCTAAACCGAGCAAAGCTTTTACTGCCTCCCGGCTCGTAATTGCCCGCTTATGGCGCGGCAATTGTTTTCTCGACAGGCTGCTCCGTTACTGCTGCGTTGCCTATTCGTCGTTCTGCTGTCTAGCGGCCCGCTTCCCTCTCCGCCAACCCCGAGGCCACACCGTTCCCACCACCGCCCCTGCCATCCCACCACTCCACTATCCCACTACCCAACCTCCCTACCCATCCCATCCACATCAGTCACCCCGTCCTCCGCCCTCTCTTTCCGTCAATCCCACTGCCCTGACGTCCCCTTCCCCTCTGTTCCTCCTCCCCCGCTGCTGTGTTGTCGTTGCTTCGCCATCGCACTGCTCCGGCTCACAGTCGCGCCCCCTACCCTGCCCCTTTTTACCTCTGCACTACAGAAGCCCCCGCTGCCCCCCACCCGCATCTCCCGCCAACCTTCCACCCCGTTTCGATACTCCTTCTACCGGCCACTCCTGCCCTCTCCAACCCTCTCCAACCCGCTCCTCAGCTACTTTCTACTTTATCTTCAGATCGTCACTCTTCCACCTCTTCATTTTGTCCTGCCTTCACCATCTCATTTCTTCCTAACTCCCTTTCATTCCTTTTTATCTCCGCGTTGCCGCTCGTGTCACTTCCACTTCCGCCATTCGCTTCTCGCGAAAGCGCGGTGTCTGCAGGGGGCAGCCGCGGGCAGGCGCGCGAGCAGCGGGCGCGCGGCGACACAGCCTGCCGTAAAGAGCGGGGCGGGGCGGCGGCGGCGGCCTGCCAAAAACGAGGACGGATAAAACATCTGCCTGAACCGACGCGCGGGGGCGCGGCGCGGAAGTTGGTCGATCCAGGCCTACCGCCGGTGCTTCCGCTGAGGAGCCGTGTTAACTTCGCTTCTTTATTGAGACTTACTCGCTCGTAACGGCCTCGCCACCCGGTCCGCCTGTGCTGCGTTGGCTGGCTGCCCTGGGTTATGCGCCTTCGAAATGGCTTAGGAAGACCTTTGTAAAATTTGAGTAGATGTAGGGCAAGCTAATGTGGCTTTATTGTTGTTGTTTTTTTGTTGCGATACCGTTTTTGCATTATTAGGTAAACTGGGAATTAATTGCAATGGCTGTGTACTTGAACTATGAATATAAAAAAAAAACTCCTCTAAGAAGCCTCGTCTATAGTATAGTTTTAACGCATTTTATCGTTTTATATGTGATATAACATTGTACAATTGGTCAATACAGTTTACTGATAAAAATTACTTCCTTTTGGAGTTACATTTATCTCTTTAGCTTTACAAATTACACAACAAGAAACATTAGTTTTGTTTGACAAAATCAATCCTGGCGTTTACACTTTCTTACAATTTACAGATCAGATTATTAACTTTTTTACAATACCATCTCCTCCTAACCTCTCCAATACCTGCACGTTGCTGCACTCATTTTTATCGTATCTTTCCCTCCCCTCTATCATTTCTGCACTTTATTATTCTTGTGTACATCATTTCCTTTCTAATAATCTTGCTAATGTATCCATATCTATCTGTTATCATTTAAATCATCTTTTCCCATCTTATAAATCCCTTCTGTATTCCTTCTCTCTCTTTCGCTTTACTCTTGACTTTTTCCATTACCTTGCAGTACATATCTTAATCTTTTCCCATCACTTCTCTCTTTCCGTGCTCCTTTCATTCCCTATTGTACCTTTTCATTTCATGTGCCCTCGTCTCTTCCTCTCCCTCACATATCCTATATTCTCTTTTGTCCTTATCTTCCCAATACCTCCGTTTCCAGATCTGAAGTCGCTCTACTGATACTGTTCTCTTCTTATCCTCTAATGATATCTTAGGTCTCATCCAAACTCTTTTATCTCCTTGGACTTCTTGACTTTCGAACTATCTGATTTTGTGTGATCCTTGCAATTCTCTGTAGCTTTCTATCGTCATGGTCCTTACGTCTACTCATTTCTCCAATATCAAGTTTATTAATTTCTCTTTGTTTTTAGCGATAATTTCTTGGTATTACTAGGTCAACTGGGATTTAATTGCACTGACTATATTGTAGGGACTTAACATTTGAAAAACAATTGTAACAACCCCCGAGTCTTTAATTTGTCATTTACTTATTTCTTGCTCCAAAGCTTGGAGCACCATATTGTGATCTTCGGGGGTGGTTGAAGCTCAGAGTTACCCGACTCACCTGTTCATTACCGGCTCTGTAGCGTCGCTCTTGCACTGAAATGAGGGCAGGACGCATACGTGACTGGTTTTAAACATACACAAGTGCATTGAAAAGCAGCGTGGTGTGGTTAATAATATATTTTTTTAAATTTAGTAATTCGTCGGTGAATCCTTCGGTTACGTCAAGTACTTAATCCTAACTTAAAACTACCTTATTCTAGCTATTTCCCTCACCAGTCCATTGTTCCAGTGTCCATGGCTCCCGGTCAGGGCTTTGTCCGGGGAGCGGCGACCAGCTTGGCGGTAAATGGTCGCTTGGGTGGCGACGGCGGCGGTACGGTTGCGTGGGCTCCCGACGCTCCTCAGCGGGCGGGCGAGCGGCCGGCGGTGGTCGGCCCGGGCGATGGCAACGTGGTCGTGGGCAGGAACGATTTTGTCTTTGCCCGTCATGGACCTGGCACTAATCCCGGCAATCAGACGATAATTCGCCAGAGGCGATAGTTCGGCGTGCGGCGAAAAAAAGGCGACAGATGGAGATTCGGTGTTGCGCGCGGCGGTGCAGCTCGGTGCGTTAACACGGTGGCTCACGACAGACACTGTGGCGGTTGGCGGCGCGGCGGTCGACGGTCCATAATAGTTCGTATAGCCCCGCGACTTGTACCGGAAAACTTTACATTTCCTACGCCTCATGGGCTGATCCGTGCTCCTCTCTCGCTCGAAAACCAGCTGCTCTCGCTGCTTCCTGCCGACCGAATGGCCGAAAGCGCGACCGCAGTCACCTCCCTCGGTTCGCAAGATCACGTGGTCCTCCCTCGCTATTTTCAAGACGATTGGGGCAGGAACCACGCGATAGTTTTGGCCAACCGCGGCGACTCGCGAGCCTTTGAAAGCGTGCTTTCAAACTCATTCCCCGATCCGGGAGTTCTCGGAATTTCAGGCCCGTGTGCACAGCGGCGTCGGGGCGCGCGGTGCGACGAAATTTCCGCTGAGACACCGACTTCTGTAGGGCGCTCCTGCTCGAAAAAAATAACTCCATTTCACTTCTGCCGGCTGTCAGCGCTCCGGGGCGTGGCAAAGGGAATTCTGCACCTTCCTAGAGCCACGTGTTTTTTTGCGAAATTATTATATTATTTAAATTGATTTTATACACACGTCGCCCTGACGCGTGCGACGGTCCCATTACACAATCTCAATTTATTTTTGAGAAAAGGTATTTCTAACTTGATTTAATTTAATATCTACGCAGTATTTGTTTATTAATTGAAATTATCGACTACAGTTTGTACTGATATCGGGAAACTAGAAGGTTCTACTGCATATGGTACGTTGTCCACAATCACACGTTGAAATTTCGATGCCGCTTGATAACGTCGGACACTTCAGATGCCATGTGGATGAAAATACGAGTGCCGAATAGTCAGAGCGTTGAAGTCAGGACTTCTATGATTCCCCTCGGTCTTCGGTTTGGTGCGATTAAAACCGATGCGGCGATCTCTGGCAATGTGCATGAAAAGTTGTGTCACCTTGGGGAAAGTCAATAGTCTTCTCTTGTTGCATAGGCATATAATCTCGCAAGAATAGGGTAACACTCCCGCCTTCCAGCGTGATATACTTGACCCCCAGGTGTGATTATAATCACCCGTATGTACCCTGTATATAACCTTATATAGTTATATACCTAACCAGTATATAACCTGTAGCACCGGTATGTACTAAATGTAATCATCTGTATGTACTAAAACTATGCGCAAGTGTTATATGTTTTCATCTCAATGTTTATATTTCTATGAAATTTGAAAATGACGATAGAGAGGAACGAGATTGTTGCGATCACTCATCAGCAGCCTAAGTGTCTTATTTTTCTTGACGAATATTTTGTATTTATTAACCTAACAAATTTTTTTAACCGTAAGAATGAAAATGAAAATCTTATGCACATTTATGCCACTATGGATGTGGAGCGAAATCGCGTGCTGCTAGTTACTATTATTGATAATGATTATGTTTTTTATAGACAATATGCAAATTTCATGTTCATATTTTTTAATGAAATCATTGAACTTTAAACTAATTGGGATACTCAGGGGAGTTGAGAGATAACCACATGAAATAAATTTAATTAGAGGAGTTTATTTACAATTCGCAGTTTCATTATTTAAAAAAAAACACGAATCAATAACTTAATTATGAAGTTTTTTAAAAACTGGGTAAGCCGCTACTTTAAATTAATAACTGTGAATGCAATATGAATGAAATGAATCTTTAGAAACGGTATGTGTAATTAATTCCGTAGGGAATAATGATTTGGTTTCAACATTAACATACTGGTAATGATTAAATATATTATGTACAATATTAACGGCACGCAGTGGTACGATAAGGTTTTTGATTGAAAAAAGTATTTTAAATCAATGACGAAAACTTCTAAGAGCTGTGGTATAAATATTGAAATACATTTCGGGATAGTACTAATTTAAAACTAAGCAATCACCTCGTACAAATCATATATCCATTCCCTTAACTGCGGGCATACGTAAAGATATTATCATTCTTTTAGAAAGTGTTTTCCTTGACATTTTGCAGTTATCATTTTGAATAGTACTATGTTATTCATAATAATAGGAATTGAGTAATCATCTCGGTGTGACATGTAAATTTCAGATTTTCACATTTTGCCACTTTTGTGCGATATTGTTCATTGATATGACAAGACTGTCAATGTAAGGCGTACGTATAATGATTTGAAGTATGAAACCACCCCTTTTGAATTGTAATTTCACAAACACGTCAGGATTAAGGTATATTAGTGCTGTTCCAAAGATGATTAAGATTGATGCAAGTGATGCGGATATCTACGCATTTTGTTCCCAAATATAGTGAAGTGTCTATGTGTATGTAATATATATATATATAATATATATATATATAATATATATATATAATATATATATATAATATATATATATAATATATATATATAATATATATATAATATATATAATATATGTATGTATGTATGACTATGTATGAATTGCCAGTTTGAATGACTGTATATCGGTGGTTCTATGTTTTCGTCCCAACCGAAATATCGCTCATCAATAAAACAAATCTTCTGAGCAGTTAAAAGATAAGACTACAATTGTTGTAATGCTATAAGT
The DNA here is from genome assembly GCA_038098605.1 of Gryllus longicercus. Classification (NCBI taxonomy): domain Eukaryota; kingdom Metazoa; phylum Arthropoda; class Insecta; order Orthoptera; family Gryllidae; genus Gryllus; species Gryllus longicercus. Next base: position 2,995,720 of record JAZDUA010000002.1, on the reverse strand, counting down.
TTGCAGTCGACATCTCACGTAGTTTTGGGTAGAGCGGTACTGGAGTTGGATGCGGTGCGTAAAATCTCATGGTGTTTAAGATTCTTCATGACAAAGCACGTGTCCATACTATTCAGATTGCAAAGAAGATTGGAAGGAATTGGACTATTCACACTTCTTTCCAGGTTGGACACCCAGCTACGTCTACCACTTATCAAAACTAAAGAAAAACCATCGATGAAGAAACGTTTCTGACGAGTGTGAGGAGAAAGAAGCGCTTTTGACCATTTTGCAAACAAAAACTCGGAGTCTTTTTTCAAAGGCGTAGAAACGTTAATATAATGTGAAAAGTGGGTTGGTGTAAAGGATGATTAAGTTGAAAAGTTACATAATTTTTTTTCCAATAAATACAGAAGTTAGCAAGGTCGGAAACTTATAGAACCTACCACATGTATGTATGCATGTGTGTATGTATATAGTTTATCTGAATGGAGAGATAGATGGGTGGTGTATGTACAATATGTGTCACGCATAACTGTCAGACTAGAAACTTTTAGGCTGAAACTGAGTAAACACGACAGGAGTGAAGTCTAGTTGTACTGTTGGGGGGGAATTAACATGTGTTAATTATTGAAGTACATTACAAAAGGTCCCGATGCTAGAAAAAAGATCCCGTTTGCTAGAAAAAAGGAAAATGCATTTGCATTTGTAAATGTGGTATGGTTTCGATTTTCATTAAAAACAAGAAATTCTGGAAAATTGCAAAATTTAAAATATTTTCCGAATATGTTATGTGCCTCCAAAATTGAAGCAAAAGTAGCCAAATATTTCTTTGTCAAAGCAATTTATGCCGCGGTCTTCAAATGATTTCATGCACTTCTCTTTAAATCATACGGGTACTTATTTAGTGAAAACACTAGAGGAGAAAAAAATAGATGTGGCTGTCGTGATGATCACGGCATTATACATTTTAAGAGACGCAAGTATAGAAAGTGTAACATAAATTCAATCTAGACTCAGAGAAGTTGAAAGGGCAAACATTTGTCGGGAGGGCGACTGGCCGTTTGTGACAATACTCTCGAGCGAACGCTCGGAAAGTTGGTATGCTGTGAAGTTGTGAAAGTCTGAAACAGCTTGTGAACCGAGAGCGCACATGTGACAAGATTCTTGAGAGAGAAATATAATTCCGACGTGTCTGGATGGAGAGAGTGACACAGCGGATTGTGTTCGAAAGTGTCGTTTACACGAATGCAGTTTTACATATAATACTTGCTGCACGTTTTTTATCGCGCAACTTTTGTTCACGCTCCCTCGGCGCCGCAGTGCGGGGTCGTTTTGCGCCACACTTCTCAAATTGATGCGGGAGGCTTCCTCCCCGGCAACCACCGCTGTCTGCCCGCCCTGCTACCCTTGGGTTTCAATGTTGCCTCGAGGATTCGCTGCTTCCTCAAAGCCAGATATTTCTAAAAAATGATCCTTGCATTTTTCGTGATTTTACGTTTGTGAAAATTTAAGCTCCTCTGTGTAAAGGAATATGCAATACATTTATGGAGATTATGCTTTTAAATAAACAGAAAAACACCGGCTGAAACGGCTTAAGGATTACAACTGTTGCCATTGCAGTGCTTGCGGCCGCTGAAGTCCCTACGGTCGCTGAATTTCGACACTTGCTACATAGCGTTGTCAAATTCAACCAATGTCTGGAGGAAACTCTAACGGCAAACAGCTCTGATGGGAAGTTTTCAGCGTTTTTTTCCCGCTCAGTGCCACGTAAATGCCGAAGCAGTACCATAACAAACTGGGCACGGACCGCGCGCAATCTTTCGTTCCTCTTCTTTTTCCTATCCTAACCCCTAAAACACACTTAAGACTTATATGCACTGCATTATTACTTCTTGGGGGAGTGCAAAGCATGTCTCGGCTGAAGTGGTGCATCGATGGGGTGATATCCGAAGGGTAAAACCCGCCACGTGTAGGTCGACGCCGGATCTCACGTTCCAACGGGGAAGGACACCTCCAGTACTATAACATTAACTTCGCTCACGGACCACAGAAGTTGAGTTCCCGGAAACACGAATAATCAATCAATAATAACCGTTCGTTCTACATTCGATATGCGATAAGAAATTTAACCATTATCTCTGTATACCACGATAGAAAATTAGAATATCTTATTATTCAATATTTGTCTATTTGGTGAAAAATATATTTAAATATCACCAATCTTAGTGTTACGAAATGAAAATATGTATGTACAAGTTGTATGAATTGGTGAAAAGAAACAATTGAGGGATGGAGTGTCGGTTACCATGGACGCAAGTGTGTTGAGAAGACGGGATTGAGTTGACGAGTTGATAGACTCCTGAATGTGGGTCAGAAATATTAACGTGAAAATCTGGATTTAAAACCCGATTAGTAATGCCTTCAGGATATTGAAAGTTTGGCAATATCTTGGGGAACGTACTTAAACAAATGAATCGGTGGTTAAGCGGTAAGGAACAAGATATCCGCGAAAGCGGAGGTGACATTTGTGGATCATTCTAGATTTTTAATTTCATGAACAACTGAAGAGAGAGGCCGACGGATAGCAACGTTTGGCGAGTGGCAATGCAGCTGCAGCTGAATTTATTGTCGATCAAACTCGAGGCACTCACGTGTACATACGCCGTTGCGGGAATACAGTCCAGTAGATTCGTAACACTTAGTAAACCATTCAGTAAGCTTGCAGTGCAAAAATGCACTATCTTGCTCAATTTTGAAACGACCGCAATTCCATTGTTAAGTTAGTCAAGGACTTTTCTTTGAATTGCGTCATTATATATTTTGGTGGCTGTTCAGATTTTGATGCCCATTAACTTAAAAGACAACAAATATTTGAACCGTAGTAATATGGTAATATCAGTTTCTTTTCGTTTAATAGTATTAGTTTTATTAGTGGTGATATATGTAGAGATTATTAAACTTGAAAATCCGCGTGAATAAATCTATGTCAATAATATTCAATGAAAATAACTGATATTTTATAATCACATGTGATTGTTTGAATGATATTAAAAGCAATTCAATTTCTTTTTCACAATTTTTGTCAGTCTGGGCATAATCTCTTGGCTAACTGAACTGATATCGATACGATAAAATGTTTTGACGGCCAAAACGTAGTCTTCTTTAAAATATATACAATATTATTTATATGAATAAAATTGGAGAGCCTGACTTTTGAATAACGGCTTTTTTCCTCAATTCATTTTTATTTAAATGAAGTAAATGTAACTAGTGGTTTTAAAACAACACACATTCTCGCCTTTAGTAATAGTTATGTTATATTTTTTATACTAGTTATGTATCACATTTTTTTAATACATTACAAAAATGAATGCTTAATCATTGGAAATTTTAGCTATTGCTTTTCCTCTACATGAAGCCCCTGTGACATTTTCAAAGTAAAAAAATAGCTATAACGTTTTTAATTAAATTTTATTTTTTGATAGTTTGGACGACATTAATGCGAATGGTGCAGGTCTCATTTTCGTTACAAACCCTGATTTTTTGGAAGCTGCAAAAATTGAAAACTTTTCTATATTCTAATTTCTATCGGGCAAAATTTATATTGGTATTATATCCATCAAATTACAGCTTGGCTGAAAATCTGGTTAATGTTGAAGGTAAGATTTTCTAGGAGTGAGTGTCATTCCAATGCTCCCAGTACACCGAGGGAAGTGTAAGATCTCTTGGTAAAAAATTTGTCACTCGATTTGAATTAAGCGTTTTACTCGCTCGGTGCACTGTAAATATATAACTATTTCGTATTATATATTTTTTATTACAATTTATTGTCAATTACAGTAAATTAGTTGGCAGCCGTGGTATAATGGCTTTCATCGCTCCGTCATCCCGAAGGCAAATAATTCTTAAAGAGCTGTGTTTTTAAGCTATCGAGCGCTAAGACGCTACCTATCGGCAGTTCCCTGACGTGACTACGACTGACGTGAGTTGACTACCCAGCGGCCCCTAGATGTTGCTGGGTGCTTGATAACGGAGGATTACTCCAACTTAAATTAACGGATAATTACTCCATCAACGGTGCGCTCAACGCTCCTTAAGGAGCTAGGAGACACGTCGCGTTTATATCGATGCTTCAGTTTTTTTAAAATAATCATTCATAACATTATAATATTGTCCAGTTTAAGATATCATACAAATGTGGAGTGCAAGCAGCACCAACTAGAATGGGCAATTTCTCTGTGATGCACGGGACATTCATAGATATTTATTCTAATGTAATTTTATTATATTTGATGATAGGCTAAAATCTCGATCTCCAATTTTGAAGTTATTTTTTTCCGACTTTCCAAAAATCGGGGAGGTCAACAAAAATGAGACTTCATGAACGATGAACGTCTTGAACGTCCTTTGCAGTATTCAATCAAAACGTTTGGCCCAATTTTTTGAAAATTTTGAAAATGTTCTAGGGGCGTCGTGTAAAGTATCCCCAAAGTTAAAATATCGGTTTCAAATTCCAGGGTCCGTGACATCAACTAGGACGATTAGGAAATATCAGTTTAGGAGAAAATCGGCCGAACGGTTTATGCGCTAGCGTTGTGCACAGACATGGCTATCCCGAACGTTCATCGTCATCAACAGATGTTCGACCATTTCTAGAACGCTTAAACCAGTCATACGTTTGTCTCTGGCCGAAAGCATCATTACCTAATGCATCCACCAACGTTTCATGCTTTTCTGCAACTGTTTTACCAAGTTTAAAACATAAGTTGATTCAGTTCTCTCAGGTCAGTCATTGCAGTATCGAAAACCCAAGAAAATGCAACAATGGAAAACTGCCTGCCAACAATCACATCCATTTTGATCGAAGCCACTAGGCAAACTGACTCGCGAAACATGTATTACGCTGCCTCTGTCGGCGTTTGGTTGTACTATTCCCTTTAAGAGCGAGTCATATCAATTTCTGGAACTTTGGGTACTACCTCGTACGTACTACAGATAGAATGCATTCCTCTTAGTGTTTAATCGATAAATATGCTTAATAAAAACCCTGGCAACGCAGGGTACTTCAGCTGGTCTCATATAAAGAATGTTTGTTTCTTTTATACAAATCATACAAAACATAGTTTTATTCCGATCTTCATGGAAGTTTGTACACGTAATCTTCAAAACGAGCAAAATTGCTCTCTATATGAGATGTGTGCGAATTATTCTAAACTCCCTTTTCTATCCCTTGAAACAAAATTTAAGTTTGTTAGTTAAGTCCATTAAAATCAATTAAACATTTCTAAAAGCCAATTTTTCCATCTAAAATCTATTTTAAGTCATTTCGCTAGCACAATTAGTCTGAGAAATTTAAGATCGAAATTGTTACTGAAGTTTAGTGGGAGTATGCAGCAATGCATCTGTTTATAGCTGCCAATGGCGATAATGGTAGCAACGGTGAACGTAGGAAAGCGCGGTAGGGGCGGGGTACCGGGGAACAAGGCGGGGTAGGGAAAGGAAGGACAGGGTGGTGATAAATGGGTGGGTCGGGAAAAATCGGCAAAGTCAAATCATGCGGTTCAGGGAAGTGACGGGTCGCGGCAGAACAGATTAGATGAGGTTGCACCGTAGATATACAGATATGACAGTTTCTTCAAAGCAATTCCGTCTTGCAAGGTTTTTGTCGTGTGGAAGCTGCCAAAAATTCACCATATGACTGAAGTAGAGTATTTTTTATATAATTTTGTGATTTTAAAATTCGTTTTGAATATTGTCCATATTTAGTAAAATGTCATAAATTTGAGTTTTACTTGCTTTGAATTTCGCAACTAGGTCATTTGCTGAACATTTTTTCTTTTAGTGTTCTTCAATCACTTTCTATTTTATTCTGCAGCGGACGAACTCTTAAAAGACATTTTAACACACATCCATAATACTCCAAGCGGTCACAAAATTGTGTGATCTAGATCCCGTCAACCCTTCGAATGCTGTGCTAGGATGACAAAACAACCTTCCCGGAATTCCATTGTCGACTAAGAAATGCTATTGCGGGTTCCCTTTGAATCATGAAAAGGTAACAGTGAAAAACGGAATTATAGATTTCGTTCTTCGTATTTGTGTCCAGAAGGAAAAAGAAAAGTAGGAACCGAGAAAGGTATATAAGGTACAGACATCTGTCTTCAAAAGGGATCCGAGGCCGTATACAAAGATTTGATGAGATGAAAAATATCAAAACTCCTCGTATCATCTTCCTTTCCCTTTTAAGATTTTTAACACAACCTGGCACTAGAGCCTCCGCGTCCACAAAAAGACAATACACGACTATGCCTTCATTTTGTCCAAGCTTGCAGGTGTTTCCAGCTTGACAGAGATCGTTGCCAGGAGAGGAAAATGGGAAAATAATGACGAAAAAGGCAGAAAGGGTGCAAATATGGGAATAAAAAGCAAGAAAGAAGGCAAAATGCCAAAAGTTGGTATCAGAAGCTAAAATATACGCAAAAAAAGCCAAAATAAAAACGTACTAAAACAACTCCAGAAGTACAATGAAATTATTCCTATTGTTAAAAGCCTTAAATTCGTAACAATAATAAAAAGGCCTTTTGCGAATCATTCAGGCTCTAGTTATTAGTCAGAAGTGAAAGTCCCTTGCAATCATGTTGGGCGAGAACATAATTCGCCTAGCGCACACGCCCTTTCGGGTCATCACCCCCTTAATGTCAAAATAGGTGAAGTTTCTATTTAAGGTATTTTTTCTAGCAAATTCAGAAAAGCAAAATCATCCCAAAGTGTTTCATGGCGTTATGCATCGTACGGCCTGATATCACGCATGGTTCCATCAGAGCAGCCGAGCAAAGTTGCGAGATCAACATTACGGGGAATACAAGAGTGGATGGTCCCAGTTGTTATAATAACATGGCCCGTAACCATTTTAAAAGTTTAAGTTGTGGCCCTTGAGACCTTGCTAGTTGGTCACCCCTGCTGTATACGAACACGCTCACAAACATCCATTCTCCGGGCAGGATTCGGACCCGCAATCCTTCCGCCTTAGCGATCTTAGCTATCCAAGCCGGCTAATTTGCCTCTGTATAGGCACCTCTGAACCAATAAAAGTATTTCCATTATCCATGGTTTTCGATTTTCCCGGAATACCTTTGCTCTCTCTACTCCAGATAATTGAGATTCTACCGATCTAGAAATTTGACCAACGAACTCAGTGTGTCAACTAGCAATAACTTGTGTCTGTGAGAATTTTAGGAAAAATTGGAACTATACCTTTTTCACGACAGGGGCGTTGAAGATTACGGTCCATTTATAATCCTTTTAGTATGTTGTGTGATAAGTAATGCGTATTGGAATGTAACAGTGAATAAGTACTATGTCTTTGATATATATGATTTTTGCAGTAATTTGATACAAAATATTGTTCACAAGGTACAGTATTTGCAGTATCTTAAAATGCATTGTAGTAGAAATAACATTCAAATACAAAATGATTTATAAATATTATATCGTAAATACGATTTATGCGAGAAAATTTTCAGAAGTCGAGAATATCAGGTGACTTATTTCTTTTGTCTTTTTAAGGGCGAGGCCAATGTCCTTATAGTTGACTGCCAGTAACCCGAGAACCTGCTAAAGAATCGTTATGGATGTTTTGGGGAGGGTCTCCAAGCCATTTAGCCTTAACAGCGCCTAATGAATGACTAGCGCTTAAAAACGCCGCGAAAAGGAGCCGCAGAGACTCACTAATGAGAATAATAAGTTAAGCTGTCCCACAACAGGCCCTCGAGGGGGCTGAGTCGACAAAATTCACCACTACAAAGTCTCTGATGCGAGAGTCTTGTCGACATTTTCTAGTGCAGCTGTATTCTGAGATACTTAGATTATAATCGATGGGGCCTTTGGGATAACGTTTCCATCGTATTAAACATTATTTTCGTAGTGTGCTGCTGAAATCTCACCTAACTAGCAACTTAATGGAAGACGTTGAGATGGAAGTTATTGGAAAATTTTATGGGGTGGAAGGTCAGGAGTATGATTGTTTATTCCTTCAAGTAATGATAAATAGAAATTACATTTTCCCAATATTTAATTACGTTGCGACTTAATATAAAATGGTCGAACTCTCTTTAAGACATGGAGAGTGCTCTGGGCTGTCCAGGAGGCGCCGCGTCGAAGGCTGTGACGCTGATGTTTCGACTATCTTGTGGTCTTTCTCAGAACTGGTCTGCCAAGAGCTCAAGATGGTCTAAACATCAGCATCACAGCCTTCGACCCGGCGTTATTCGTCAGCCAAGACTCTCAAGACTGGCCGCGGTACCCTACGACTTTATTCAGTGGACATTTTGTCTTTGATAGAGATATAGATTTTATTTATTTAGTCTTCTGGACTATTTGTGTTACATTACGTACATATAAATTCGCAATAATATATAGGTATACTTTATTAAATATTGTCATTTTTTCTTTTTTCACATTTTTGTAGTTTTATAAAAGTTTTTTGATTTTATCACAATTTTTAATTTCCAACGGTAATTTATTAAATAATTCAAATCTTTTTGTAAAATAATATGTGGTTTACGTGGACACTTTTACTTAAATTGCAATTCATGAGATTCCAGGTTTTTTCAACTGTTGTCCCACGCCCATTTCCAGTCCTTGTCGTTATTCTAGACGGTTGTTGATGTATTTCAAGTAACTTGTCAGTCCAAATTTCCTATACTCAGTACTGTGTACTGTATTATTTATTGAATATGTATGGTTGTGTTTTATACAAAAGTAGTTAACTTAGTTTATATGATGACAGCTAGGTTTCTTTCTTCTGTTAGTAATAACTTTCAATAATTGATTTTGTATCTTCGCATTTATGTAAACTAATTTTTAATTAAGTATTATTGGTACAACATTTAGAGTATATCAGAGTGCTTTGTTGAGAAAGTTATGTAAAAACTCTCGTTCAAACAACTTTTATTCACCGAATTCCCGTTTTGTCTGAATCGTTGGACAGGCGGGGTGTGCGTAGCGCTGTCAGGACAAATGAACTTTTTCAACGTGTGCTTTCAATATTTTTGCGGATTCCACCTTTCATACGTCAACATTTGCGTTTTTACTGTCACATATTGAGATTTCAATCCATTGTCTACTCTCGCCATCGCGGTCCGTATCAGCGGCTGGCCCAGAGACTGCATTCGTTTGTGTATTTCGGTTTTTCTTCCATCAAATATGACATTTGTATTATATTGTTCTGTATATTGGTAACTACAGACATACGGTGTATTTGGTCGTATAGAATTGAGCGTATTAAACATTTGAAACCATTTCTTTATTATATTCCTCTGAGAGCATTGTTTTGTGATTAACAATATACTAGCAGAATACCCGGTGTTGCCCGGGCCCCTTATTATTCAATTATTTAGAGAGAAGAAAGGGTGAATATTATGTAAATAAGATAGTTATAATTTAAGTAATATTATTTTACTTAAGAATCTGTTCACATTTTAATAAAATATACACATGCAGCATCTTTTTCTATTACTTAGTTATTCAGTTCACTGTTATCAAAATTTGCCCAGCGTCATAAACTTCATCTTATTTTTTTTTTTTTAAATTTAAGATCGCATCAATATCTAAGTCATTAGCGACCACTATTACATTTAACGGTATGATAACTGAAGATGACATGAAAAGGTGATGTGAGGGAGTGAAAGGACGAACACAAATACAACCATGCCCGAGGCGGACTCGCACCCGCGCAGTCCTTCGGTCCGGGTTCGCTACGCCACTACTACCTTAACCATCTCTAGGCCATCCGGACCGGCGTAAACTGTTTTCTTTAACCCGTATTTGTAAGTGTCCATACTTTTGAAAATTAAAATCATGGTTAAAATTTGAAAAATACATAGTAATTTTTATATACGTAAAATACATATCTTGGCATACATTTAAATTCATACTTATGTTATACAACATTATTACCAATTATTGAAAATTCCATGCAGGAGAAAACTACATTCTTTACGGAAAATTCATTGAAAAAAATCATTGGTTTATGAGGTTTTCATTTGTTAGTTTAATGTTCTTAATGTAATTGCTTCCATCATAATTTAATATTCATTTTAAAGATTAGAGAACAGGAATACAATAAGGCTTATTAACAAAAAGTATGAAATGACATTTCATACTGTCAAGACATCATAATGATTCGAGTTCCCAGTAAAACTGTTTAAAAATACAAAATAAAATTCAAAATATAAGGATTGGAGATTAAATAAGGATTGGAGGATAAACTATATTGGAGATTTACGTTAGAATTTCATTTTAAACTACTTTCAAAACACTTCATATATTGAAACTTGAAGGTAATCTTACTCTACTGCTTTTTGGCTAAGAACTCTAGAAATCACCAATGCTGCCATGAATTTATTCACGTGAGAAGTACTATATTTTAAGAAAAAATAATATAACCGGTATTTGGAGTATGATATAATAAATAATATAACTTGTAGTTGGATGTTACGGAATATTGCGTACATCCAGAGATTATCGCGCTGTAACTCAACGCTCTTGTCTCTTTACATCCTCGTATTAGTATATAGATTGTAGAATTGTATGTGGTCCTTAACATCAGATACAAGAAAAACATTCAGCAATGTAAATACAATATAGATTGATTTGAACATTAACGCATATTTTCTGTCATCCTGATGGAAAAGTTTATTTCATTTTACACTTTAATGCCTTTTATTAAGGAAAAAGTGAGAAAATATTTTATGAAAATGATATCACAGCCTTTACAATTTAGAAATGATACTGCTAGAATCGTTTCTCAAAATGGTAAAATCGTTTCTCAAATGAAGCTCAGAAATTTTGTAAAACAGATGACTAAAATAAAAAAAGTACATTTATGAAATTTAAGGTTAACGAACATACGCAAATAGAAAACTGTATAGAAAATTAACAAGAGAAAATAATTAAAAAGAGAAACCACAATTTAAATTTGGTATGCATGTAATATTTCCCCTGAAAATCGATTCAGATCACTGCAGGATTGAATAAAAGGCGTATTTGTGGCTCAGAGTCAATTAGTTTACAGGACCATCTATTGTTATTGTTATTGTTATTGTTATTCCATTCCCAATTTCATCGTTCTCTCCCAGCAGGAGCAGCAATGCCTTTCAGAGCGAGGCGCGGTGCCCAAGGCACTCCCGAAACGTCCTGCGCGGGGCGCACGCGCGTATCTCCGCGGCGCGGCCTCGCCCGTGAGTTTGCCGCCGAATATTGACAGTGGCCCCGCTGCGAGTGGCTCCCGCGCACACGGAGTGCGGCGCTTTTACATTATTGAAACAGAAGAGGCGGCCCCGCGCAGGGCCTGGGCGCCGCGGCCAGCGCAGGCGAACACGGCGCAGCGAGGACCGACACCACGGCCTGTTGGACTTGCGTTAATAAACAATCCTGCGGATCGATGGCTGACTTCCGATCCCTGTCCAACGCCGTTTTGACATGGCGCGCGTCCAGAGGGTTAATTGCTACGGAGAACGGGTGGGCGTTCCAATTTTCGAATACGATTTTGCGCTTTTAGAAATATGGTGCGTTAGAATGTTTTCATAGTACTGAACTGTATTTTCGACATAACTCAACTAAACAGAGGAAAGGAAAATCACTCCTAACGACTGACGATCGTTTAGGATTTTAACCGTTTGCCGTCTGATAAGAACAATCGGAATAAACTCGGCTTTCTCTTCGGTTTATAACCTTAAACCCCTTTGATTATTTGCTCTGCATTGCCCGAATAGTAAGAACTGCTATAAAGAGACAGAATTGTGATATGATTTTATATTTGTTACGAGCTAAATCGTAAGAGGGGTGAGTCCATAATTGTGGATTTGTAAAAGACATGTCGTTAGAGTCCAAATAGGGAATTATACTTAGTTCAATTACGGAATAACACATAAATTAAAATATTAGCTAGTGGTGCTACAGAATGACACAAGCTTTCCCGTATTAGTTTTCTATTTCCTTTGGTCTCGGTTAGCTATTCGGACTTGCCACATACTCTTGCCAGCTTCCATCTATCGCCGCTCAAAGTACATTTTTGTGTGTGGAAATTTTCTAATTTTTAGGTTTTTTAATTGTAGAACGGAAATATTATTTTAAAAATATTAAAGAACTGTTAAGCCTCGTTCTAAATGGCAATTCTCATTGAAATATTTGGAGTCGAGTTTTAGAATATGGCGTTTAAGCATTACTGTAATATTAACGACGTGAGAGACAAGTAAAAAAATACATTAAGAAAACAACAACAAAAGAATAGAGCAATATGGCGTTTTTGTTATCTCATAGAGTACATTAGGCACTATCCCTATCAAAAGATTGAAGAATACCTTTGGAGCCTTTTTTGAGAAAATCTTGTTTATGTAATTTTTTAAAATTGCAAATATTGCACGCAATATTGCTCGAAAAATACTTAAGTTTTCAAAATATTAAATGAAATATGTTTTTTTTAAATTTTATCGTTGTAGGAAGACGCGAAAAAATTCAAACTTTTGCAATTTTCGAAAATTTAGGGTAAACCGTCAAAATCGGACCTATGCCACCTTTATAAATGTATTTCACTCTATTCTTACAAGAAATTTAAAGAAAAAAGTTGGATTCGTTTTTGACAAAATTTTGAAAATGTTCGAGGATCTCCATGTAAAGTACCCTCAAAATTTTGAAGAACGTTTTTCAAAACCGCGGGGCCTGAGTGAAGCGAGATCGACTCGATTAATATCCATTTCGTAAAAAATCGTACCTATGGGTTAGAGGTGTTCACAGACGGATGGACGGACGTTTTGAAAAAACAGAACAACCCTCTTTCGGTATCAGGCGACCCCAAAACTTGTATTTTCGTTGAAATATCGAAATCGATTGACGCATTTCATAGCTTTCCCTATACTACGTATATTACTCTGTATATACGTATGTACTAGAGAAAGTTAAATATCGTTTCTTCCGTGTTTTAGAAAATATTTTCATGTAAAATAAAATATCGTATTGTTAGGATTTAAATAAGATGTAGACGTTCCAAATTATATTTTTTTTATCAGCGACTGAACATTACGATTTAAATATTATTTTCGCAATTCACCTATTTGATGTACTTCATACATCCGTACTATTCAGTTAAAAAAAAAAAAGCAATCAATTGGACAGTTCAACATTATGGATTTTTCATTTCCGTTTTATTAATAGATTCATTTACTCAATTTTTAATCAGTGATTTTTAAGTAATAAGTTCTTTGAAATTAAGTAAAAGGAGTTTCCGTATTGTACTTTGCTGGAGTTTTTGTACTAAAATGTACTTAAGTATTAGGTTTTTCGGAAAAGTATTAGTTCAGATAATAGCAAGTACTTTTATTATTGATATACCTTAAATATTCAGCAGTTGTGTGTATTTCAAAGTTACTATTTGAAATTATCTATATGTAAGTTATTTAATTTTCCTAATATATGTATTTGCACATTTTTATTGATTCGAACATCTCATTAAACCAGCATCACAAACTTAGCCAAAGACAATCGAGAAGGAAGTGATGTACCCCCATTGCATGGAAGCCGGAACCATCCAACCTGCTCAGAGTGCGGGAACATCAATCTGAAAATTTAAATTGCCTTGTATTTCCTCCTCCACTAACTAGTAAATTAGTGGCATATTTGTGAAATCGGCTATTCGGTAATTTATATGTAAACTATCCGTAAAAAGGTAATCATCTGCACTTAACTCAGTAATACTAAAATGGGTTAGATTTTGATGTACCTCATCTTCAAAGCGATAAATTGGTTGAATATTCCTTAAAGTTCTTCGACCACTTGGCTAATTTAGCCTTAAAGGCCATCATAAATTCTATCCGATGGACGTAATTTGTAGCGAAATGAAACCTTCAGTTGCGAACATTAAAAGCTCTTGAGTTGTGACCGTTCTCTGCTCAAGCACTAGGATTGCGGAGGTCGTTATTCAGGGGTTATTTACTTGCGATCACGAGTATTGGGAATTTTCGTGTGATTGTAAGTATGCACAAAACTGCCCTTTTTTCATCAATTTGGGGTCCTTACTATTAGAGAGTTTTCTGTTGGATTCAGCATTTGCAATAATGTCAAAACTATTACGATTTGTTTATATTTTTTTCATTTTATTTAAATTTGTTTTGTACGAGTTTCTAATATAGTGTTGCTATTTGCAAGTTTCAATTTTCGTATTTTTCCTCCTTTTCTTTTTAATTTCTTTGCATTTTCTTTTAACAGTCACAAATATCCTCTTGTGACTGTATAATGTTTCCCTAAATTTAGGAAAGCTTTTGCTGTTCACTGCAATACTCTCCTGTTTACAACGTACTTGTCTCCCGACTTTATTGGCCTCGTAATTTTCTTGCTTTTTTTTTCGCCCTCCCTGCCCTCTGATGTGATATTGCTCAGCTCTGTTTCCTCTTGATCTTTTTTTCTATTTGCATTACAATAATCCCTTATTTTGTCTGTACATCAGCCTTCTTGGTTTCCTCGATACAACAGCAGTTTCCTTCTACCACTCCACGTCGTTTTTAAATTTCATCCTCCTACACATAATTTTTTATTATTATTGTTCCATTGTCTAGTGTTTACTTTGGTCGTAGTATACTTTCACCCCGAATTATGTTCTTATTCATTTGTTGTTGTACTCATTTCGCTCCGGTTTTAGCTGCGTCGTCGCTCCTCCTCTTCTGCAGTTGTGCAGCGCTCTCGCTCACGTTTCTGCGCCCGCGCTACGCCCCACCGCATCGCTTGCAGTGCACGCGCCTTCGCTTTTGCCCCTGGCCGCTCCCGATCGCAGTTAGCTGCCGTAAAACAGCTGCCGGCCGTTTCCGGCTCGTTTCCATTCCATTCTGGCGCCGGCTGCCTGCCGACGAGACCTGCTTCCGCCTGCACTGTTCTTGTTGCCTTCCGGCCCCTGGCTATCGGCGACCTGCCTTTGCTCTACCTGCTTGCTTGGTTGGTCACTCTCCAACCAGGTCGCTCGCCTGCTCACCTCTCTGCATCCTGCTGTTCGTTCTTGTCCCGATCATCTACTGGCATACTTTTTTGTCCCTCGTTTCCATCTTATGTGCCCAACATTCTAACATTTTTTCTAATTGAATTTTCATGACGTACATTTGTCTTCCTGCGTTCTGTGCACTGACCTTCCTACGTTTTCTCTCTTATTAGGATTTATCGCTCATGAGTACAAGATATATAAAAGAACAGAATAATTTCTTTACACATTTCTGTATTTTTTTAATCTTGTATCATTTTCGCTGCCGCGGATTATCGTCTTAGTTACTTCTTTCTTGCTACTCATTTTTCCCTCTAGATTGTATACTCTTTTTGATATTATTCTTTCTTGTTCTTTCCGTATCACACTATTCTCTACTATTTTCGGTTGTTCATTTTTCGCACTTGTAATTTGCCTGTCGTCGTTTCTTTTAATTTTTCACTCGCGCTCCTTTTCACATTTTCCAATTCTCGCCCCTTCTTTGGACTTTTTATTACTTGATATTTCTCCCAATTCCTTACTAAAGAACTAATTGTTAACGACCCTCACTAAAAGCATCCGTCAAAACTACTCTCTTTCTTTGCGCTATTTTGTTTTCATGTTCGCTCTGTGCGTCGTTCCGATTATCGTTTTCTGTCCCGCACCCCATCGCCCTGGCGCCTTCGTTGCCAATTGCGACCTCCTCCGCGCGCTGCCCCCCGCCCGCCTTCCTGCGGGTGTGTGGCGGGCGCGCTGGCGCGTCGATACCTCTGCCCTCGATTGTATCGTGGCGACTTCGGGAAATCGAAGGCGCGCTCTCCCGCACGCCCGCTTGTACGGTGGCGCTAGACATGCCATCATTTGCACGAAGGTCTGAAGCTATTTCATTGCTCACTTAAGGGGTACTTGCTTAACTTTCTGTGTCCGGGACATTCTGATGGTCGTGTTGTATAAAGCGCTGGGTACAAAGGTATAGACCATCTCATTTAATTTGTATTACAATCAAAATAGCCAAAGATTTTTTAATAGAGATATATAGAATGTGGCAATGGTAATCATGCTGCGCTGCTATCGTTTTATAACTCAATATAGGCTCTTCGGTGAATTTGAAATGCGCAAGTAAACTAAATTAGTAGGGTGCCTGTTGTGGGAATCCTCAACGGGGCAAACGCAACAAGACTCGCGCAAAGAAACTGCGAGAGCAATACTGGGCTTCATCTTATAGAATGGTCAAACAAAGGCTCCCAGCACGGTCATCTCAAATTTTGATGAAATTTTGTATGCAGAGCCCCTTGTCTCAAAGGAACTGTTGTGAAGGTGTAGCGTCGTAGGTGAAATACTTTTTTTTTCTTTCTTTCAATAATGCGTTGTGTTTGACTCCATGCAGCGTCGTTGGACAGTACGATAATGCGATTTTTGCAACTTTTCGATATAATACTTCAATTTCCTTTATTCCTAATAAATGAAACTAGCTTTCCTTGTTCAGCTTTTTCCCTCTACTAAATGAAACTAATATCAACAGTACCTTTATGGATGCACATTGGAGCAAAGTCACTGGAAAAAAAAACAACTCAAAAAATAATTCCAGACTGAAATATTGAATAGCATCGTAATAACCTGAGTGAGAACAGTGGAGCTTGACGCATCCTTATCACCATTACATTACTTTTTAATGTATAATTTTAACCCCCTAGCTCATATCATTACTTCTTAAATTCCTGTTAAATTTGATTTTGACAAAATAGGTTTAAAATACAGTTTTTCTACAAACAATAGAAATATATTTTCTAAAAATAATTTCAATGCGATCTCATTAGAAAGAGCTGCCTTAGAAGTTTCTATAAATGCTAATTTGATTTATTCTTCGGAGGCATACAATTCCCAAAATGTGGTAAAAAGTGCAGCGATGTTGACGGAAAATTGAGTGTTCAACACAACTTCCAGAGTTTGTTGTAACGTTTTCTTAATATTGAAGTAACAAAATTGAAATTTAACACATAAAATGTTAACATAACACTGTTTTAAAATGCATAATTCCCACCTCCTAGATCCTAAAGTAATACGTGCGTGTGAAGTTGATGAAAATGGCGAAAAGCTCCAAATTAATGTTATTTAAAACCCACGTTTACATAAAAAAACCAGTTTTATAAAATGTCTTAAAACGCAACTCATTAGAAATTTGTTCATTATTGTGCCTCTAGAAAAAGGGTTTAATTCGAGATCTTTGGCATTGAGAGAGACAAGGGAGTCATTATCAAGAGACAAAGTTGGAAGACGTGCAATGGCGTTGGCCATATTGAATTTAAAAAAAAATTCACCTCACTCCATTCATCGAAACCCACGCACGCGCACTCCCGCTTGTGAACGTTTTCTGCTTTCCATCCAAAGGACAACTGAAGAAAACTGTTACATGTATCAATGTATTCGCGAACATTATTATCTACGGAGCGGAATTGAGGAAAGCAGCTTATGCTTGTGCTTTTTGGCAAGTGGAGAGCGGCACCCAGGCAGTCGCGCACAGATGAGCTCTTTGAGCCGCGCCCCCGCCCCGCACCTTCACCCGCGCCCCCGTGACCGCTCGTGCCTCCGCTCGCGCCGCCGCTCCCGAGCCGAACCCCTGCGCCCCCCCCCCCCCGCGCCCGCTCCCGAGCCACGCCCCTGCGCCCCCCCCCGCGCCCGCACATCACCCTCGCGCCACCCGCTGCCTTTTCCAGTTGCCGCGCTCCGTCGCCCGCACACCCGCGCCCCTGTGCCCGCTCGCGCCTCCGCTCGCGCCTCCGCTCGCGCCTCCGCTCGCGCCTCCGCTCGCACCTCCTCTCGCGCCTCCGCTCGCGCCTCCACTCGCGCCTCCGCTCCCGCCTCCGCTCCCGCCCCGCCCCCGCTCCCGCCCCCGCCCTAGTGATCCCATTCCCGCGCCCGCACCCCGCCCTCCCGCCGTAGCCGCTCCCCGTCGCCCGCACACCCGCGCCCCTGTGCCCGCTCCCGCCCCGCCCCGCCCCGCTCCCACTCCCACTCCCGCTCCCATCCCCGCGCCCTCACCACCGACCTCGCGCCGCCCACTGCCTTTTCCAGTGGCCGCGCTCCGTCGGCCGCACACCCGCGCCCCTTCGCCCGCTCGCGCCTCCTATCCCGCCCCGCCCCCGCTCCCGATCCCGTGCTCCCATCCCCGCCCTCGCGCCGCCCACTGCCTTTTCCAGTGGCCGCGCCCCTGTGCCCGCTCCCGCCTCCGCTCGCGCCTCCGCTCGCGCCTCCGCTCGCGCCTCCGCTCGCGCCTCCGCTCGCGCCTCCGCTCGCGCCTCCGCTCGCGCCTCCGCTCGCGCCTCAGCTCGTGCCTCCGCTCGCGCCACCGCTCGCGCCTCCGCTCGCCCCTCCGCTCGCCCCTCCGCTCGCACCTCCGCTCGCGCCTCCGCTCGCGCCTCCGCTCGCGCCTCCGCTCGCGCCTCCGCTCGCGCCTCCGCTCGCGCCTCCGCTCGCGCCTCCGCTCGCGCCTCCGCTCGCGCCTCCGCTCGCGCCTCCGCTCGCGCCTCCGCTCGCGCCTCCGCTCGCGCCTCCGCTCGCGCCTCCGCTCGCGCCTCCGCTCGCGCCTCCGCTCGCGCCTCCGCTCGCGCCTCCGCTCGCGCCTCCGCTCGCGCCTCCGCTCGCGCCTCCGCTCGCGCCTCCGCTCCCGCCTCCGCTCCCGCCCCGCCCCCGCTCCCGCCCCCGCCCTAGTGCTCCCATCCCCGCGCCCGCACCCCGCCCTCCCGCCGTGGCCGCTCCCCGTCGCCCGCGCACACCCGCGCTCCTGTGCCCGCTCCCGCCCCGCCCCGCCCCGCTCCCACTCCCACTCCCGCTCCCATCCCCACGCCCTCACCACCGACCTCGTGCCTCCCACTGCCTTTTCCAGTGGCCGCGCTCCGTCGGCCGCACACCCGCGCCCCTTCGCCCGCTCGCGCCTCCTATCCCGCCCCGCCCCCGCTCCCGCCCTCGCGCCGCCCACTGCCTTTTCCAGTGGCCGCGCCCCGTCGCCCGCACACCCGCGCCCCTGTGCCCACTCCCGCTCGCGCCTCCGCTCCCGCCCCGCCCCGCCCCCGCTCCCGCCCCCGCCCTAGTGCTCCCATCCCCGCGCCCGCATCCCGGCCTCGCGCTCCCTTCCCGCGCCCTCACCACCGACCTCGTGCCTCCCACTTCCTTTTCCAGTGGCCGCGCTCCGTCGGCCGCACACCCGCGCCCCTGCGCCCGCTCTCGCCTCCTCTCCCGCCCCGCCCCCGCTCCCGCTCCCGTTCCACCCCCGCCCCCATGCTCCCATCCCCGTGCCCTCACCCCCGCCCTCGCGCCGCCTACTGCTTTTTCCAGTGGCCGCGCCCCTGTGTCCACTCCCGCCTCCGCTCCCGCCCCGCCCCGCCCACGCTCCCGCCCCCGCCCCCGTGCTCCCATCCCCGCGCCCGTACCCTGCCCTCGTGCCGCCCACTGCCTTTTCCAGTGGCCGCGCCCCGTCGCCCGCCCGCGGTCGATGCGCAAATGTTCTCTTTGCCGCGCGCGGATGCGCTCTCTGTACCTCGCAGCGAATTGCTTCAGCGTTTGCTGCATCGAGCAGAGCGCGCGCGGCGGACGGGCCCAAAGGGCGTCAATCGCAGCGAGCGTCCGAAACGCGAAACCTCGTGTAGGTTTCTCAGACTGCGGGCGATTGTTTATAATGCTGTATTATCGTGTGATGCAGACTTGCGGGTGTATCGCCTGACGAATATATACCTCCAGGAAATGAAGGAAATGATGGTAGAATCATTATATCGATTCCGTGAAGTGATTGTTTAACATTGACTTACTCCTCACTGTCGTCACAGTAGTGGTCCTTGTCACAGAGTGGCAACTGTCGATGCCGACTATTCTACCTGGGTCGAAAGTGTTTTTTTAAGTCTCAGAACATTCATCAAGTCATTTAGTAATAGGTTAACAAAGTTTTTTGGTCTATTCTGCCTCTCTTCACAACTTCCGAAAAGGAAAAGTAATTGAGGGAAAGTTGAACAAAGAGAAGGCGATTTGGAAGGCTTTAAAAGTGTTACATTGAACATTTCGCTTACGTTTTAAGAAAATAATTAATATTTAGTATATGCAGAATTTCGTAGGTTTCTGATACTATGATAATCAGACAAGAAAACAAGCAGTACGAAACTATCTACAACAGCAAACAGTTTTAGTAGTGATTACAATGCGTACTTCTCAATAAAATAATACGTGTCAAAAAAAAAACATGAATAGGTTCATGAATATTATATAATCAAGCCAAGCATGTTTTAAGGTGCGATTTACAATTATTTTAAAATACTTTTTGTAGCTTTAATTCTTGGAAGTTACTTTCCTCTAAAATGTGTACAGAGCCAATGCATATTACAAAACATTGTTATAGTCCGAGTACACTTTTGTACTAAAACCTTCTAATGATAGTAAGAATAGCGTGCGCTCTGTGCGGTACGTTTGGAGTACCCTTTAACAAACCCCGTCGACTTATCAATGTAATTGAAACGCATCTACTTGTGTAGTGCAATAGGGAATGCAACGGTAGATGCACACGGAAGCATGTATCCGCCAATTGAAATTGCTTAGTTACTGATAGCTATACTTTTTATGGACTATACTTTTTCATTGTGTTGGAATATGTGTAAATTCCAAAACATGATTCCATTCTTGTACAGGAGAAGATCATGGAAACACGATAAACGCGCGTAGTATTCTTGAGTTCTCTCTCTGTATAATTATGGTTAGGCAAAAGAAATGTCTGGCCAAGTTCATTAATGAAGGTTGCGATCACGTATTTAAACACGAATACTAGATTCATTTTGGTTTCCAGAGATTTCTTAGAGAATTATATTATCTACGACTACTCCAGAATGTATACATTTCTTGTACGTTATCAGATGCTGTAATGATGACGGTTCTAAAAGCTGTTGACACATTGAACTAAGACATCACACTCGTCTTAATTCATCACACACGGCAGAGGGTTATCTCAGTCGCCTACAGAGGGCAACAGCTCTGCCGAGGCATGCGACAGGTGAACCACGAAACACTAGATTGTAGTATGCGAGGGTCACAGTAGTGTTATAGTCAGAGTACATTCGTACAGAGTACATGTTCTATGACAGTTCTGTACAGTTAAGGTGCTCTTTTAGTATTTTTAAAACATCAATTTCAAAGTTGTAGAGAAAGTATAGTCTTCTACTCGCGAAGAATGGCTATTATCCGCGTTTACAGGCGATACCTCCGTATTTCGTAACGGGATGTTATATTACTGGCAGAGATGGATCTTCAATGATTTCGGCAATGCACAGCTTTGGTGTTAGATACTTCACAATTAAATCAGAATTAGGTTTATATTCCTAAAAATTATAATGTCGGTTTCTTACGACGTTGGCATGTGTCAATTTCGTTACGTATATGGAAACTCAATTTTGACTTCTCCGTAAAACGTTTTTGATATGTAGAACAGACTAGTATCTAGAGATTACCCATATTTGCGGCAAGGGACTGTCGTCTGTAAAATTATATCTCGTGCCGATGTGATATTACTCTTCATTCCTCCTGAGAAGAATATACAAAAATGTAAGATTTTTTTGGAACTTTTTAATGTGTTTGTGAAACATTTGATACAAATGGAATGCTATTAGTGCTTTTCATTATGACAGAATTCGTAGCAGACTATATTTTATTAGACGATAGGTCGTTAAGGAATTTAATTAGAAATAATCCAGTTTTGCTAGGCGGATGAAACTAATTTAATGTCTGAAGACTGAAAGAATTAAATTGACGGGCCAAACTGGTAGTAACTGTTCAGTGTAAATGGAAATTAATTGAAGTGTATGTGCTGTTATGATTAATGAATATAAGACAGCTTCGGCTATCAGGATGATTCATTTATGTTCATGATACTAATTGAAAAACTCTCCGTTGATTTAATTTAATATGACACGATTGTAAGAATTTTTCCGCTCACAAAATATTAAATGTCCTGAACCGATAAAAAATCATAGTTGATAATAAAAATAAAATGAAACAATGCTTTTTAAATAAACTGTTAAGTGAAACGTTTTAAACTCTTATACTTTTAAAATTCGCATTTTATTTATGTGACTGATGTTTCTATTGGGATGAAATATTTTGTTTATCAACGTGAATTGTCATTAGCAAGGCGATTATACATTTATCCGAACCCAAATGAGTTCTGGGATTTGAATTTGTATTCATTGTAATGAAATCTGAGTTAATGATGGAGTAATGCAACGTATTTTGATATCCATGGTATTTATTAACATGCAGGTACTTTCGCCATAATTTCGTGCCTAATATTTACGTTTGTTAAGTGGTCGACTTTTTATGAATATTACCTTTTTTCTTAACCGAACCTGGTCACATGTTATATCCAAATTTATTTCTAATGAAGGTTTAAATTTCTTAAACTGGTTTACACTGTAAATACGATTTAAAGTGGTAAAAAATATCATTGAACATGTGATACATGTGAAGTAATCTAAGTACAGATTTTTTACTCATTTTTTAGCTGTTAATACTTAATTTATTAGTCCAATTTTGATGCCATCTCAAAATCAGTTTCAAAAAACACCTCCCTAAAAAAGGTACAGATGTATGGGTTACGAAAACTAGACAAAACATGGAGGAATTCAAAAGGGTGAACTATATCTTCTTGCATGATGGAAATAACGATTTCTATGTGTTTAAAATGTACGTTTGGCGCTGCTTCCGGAAGAATGCGATATCCTGACCGTATCCGGCGGTATTCAATGTCTCCCGAATAGGTTATTATTGGTTTATCGATTCCATCAGCCCATTCGTATTCATTGTTGTGAAGAGTTTCTTTTATATGACGCAATTGAAGGCGTATAAATTCGTGAAAACGCTTTGTTTCTTTTGTATAAACTTCGTGTCGTGCAAACCTTTTCTCTCCTTTTTTTTTCAGAATATGTATGTTTGAAACAGAAATCTACGTTTGCTACAAACTATACCGTGAAAGTGAGATTCACTTAATTAATATCATTCTTCACAAGCATTACATATTGCAGAATGAAAAAAAATAATACGAACAAAACTGCACTATATGCTCAGTTTTTTAAGGTCAGTCCTTTTTAAAGGCTTTTTTAGCCACGTTCATACGACTTTTTATTCGTAACGAACGTATTGAATTTTGTGATGCTCACGTTTTTTCCCACGCAACGGGAAAACCGCGGATAATATATTTCACAATTTTTTGAAAACGTTCTGGCGCAGGGTGAGCCGACAGTTTCGTGCGTGGTGCGATCGTGTTTCAATCCGGTATTCTCTTCTAATTGGGAGATGAGTATCTTCGCGAGTCGCGCGCAATTGCGTGACCGGCTGTGCTCTGGGCCGAGCAGCTCCGTGCACTGGTTTCAGCCGCGACCTGTTTGTGGAAGGTCACAGGAGATGGGGACTCTGTTTTGTTGCGGTTTGTTTGCATAGTATATTGATCAACACTGCAATTAGTTGGCATTGATACGCTTCCTTTGTGCACTGCTCTCCCGCGGCCTCTGGGAATTTCCACAGCAGTGGTGCTCCAGCGTTGCTCGTCTGCCTAGATTTATTGCGTGTATGGAGCTCGCGGTCTTTCATATTTACCCTGTCTTTGCTGTATGTCGAAGTGTTTTGCCTGTGCATTGTGAAGAGTGGATGTCAACTGCGTTGTCTCAAACACCAACTCATATAACTCGCTAGCGTATTTTATACATTCAAGTACTGTTTAACGTGCGTCTCATATCCATTTTCTTGTGCCTAATAAATATGTTGACCAGATGTCAATAAAATGCGTTCCAAAATATGTTATGTAGTTTAAGTTAATATTGTCATTGTGACCATGGAAAAGCGTGGTGTAAAGACATACTTATTCGTTACTTATACTCGATTTCTATTTCCCTACTAATATTTATTGAATTTCGAAGTACTTCACGCTCATTATTATGAATACTATTGAAGTTTATTACTACTTGGTACGTTATGGATTTTGTAGCAGAATTTATTGTGTCGTGTTACTCACAATGCTGTAGTAAGCAGGCGAACAAAGAATCAAAGAAATTGTATATAAGCAGGATAAACTAAGTAATACAGTACATAAAAGAATCGGAATAAATAAACTCTGGTTATTTGGCAAGAAAATAAAGTGTCTTAAAAACGGAGTAACTTAGTCTCAAACTTTATGGCGATAATTAAAACTATTTTGACAGTAGGTTTGCTGCACTAGTGGCGAAGACTTGTGAAATCACCAGTCCTATAATACCCTCAAACAGTCAACCTGTAGCCCTTTGGTTATTTCTTTGTTCGAGAAATTGATACGCCAGGGATATTTTTACAGTATCACAAAACATAAACTTAATATGTATTCGGATGTCAGGTACTCCCTACCTACACAAAAATAACTGTAACATGATTTTCAGCAAATTGCATAGGGAGAATAAGTCATGTTCTGTTTCTGGAATAAAAAATAGCAATATTGACGCTGAAAGAGACAAAAGTGTGAATCGTTGGTGTTACTCAATGGTGTGGAAGAGTTTTAAAAAGAAATAAAAGATAGTAGTTATAAAACGTGAGAAGACAGGCGCAGAGACTGAGTTCCTGGAATGATTTACGTACATACGATTAAAATCTTGGCGTAAACTTGTCAAATATTGACAAGACAATAAGACCGTGGAAGACTAGAAGTCTGGTCGTGTGAACAACACAAGATAGAACAGTACAAGATAGCTGGAAAAATATGTTATATTTCTTGTGTAATATACAGAGTCGTGTAATAGTGAATAATATGATTCGTGGTATGTTTTTATTTGCTTTGATGTTTTGTTGGTGAACGTGTAATTGTTGTATACATTAGGAATTCGTGTGTTCCTGGGTAAGATAATTGAGAAAGTCCAAGACAGAGATACGATAAATTCTGTCGAGAGAAATATGAATAAAAAATGTTTACAATGTCCGATATGTTCTTATAGTTTACAAAAGCATTAGTCGTACGGCGTACAAATCTGCTCTGACCTCATTTCCTATACTCAATTTAAACAACGAGGGAATGAAAATGATAGATGATATTTGTTTTGATAGGTGTTACGGACTTTGTCACCTGGGTCAGAGCAATGTATTTGATTGGTGTTTTGTTCTGCTGAAGTATGCACGAATATTGATAGTAGGTTGCCGTTGTTTTAACATTGTCGATTTTTTTACTACACTATATATATATATATATATATATATATATATATATATATATATATATATATATATATATGTAAAGTGATACAATAATACGTGAGAGATCAGAAAAACTAGTTAGTAATACAGTAATCTGTCCCAGCAAAAGGTATCATTTTATGATAATTTTACGTTCAGTTTTTGCATATTTCGAAAAGTTTAGGTTAGTGTAACATCCACAAATGACATGACCAAATATTGGTCAAAATGCAAACTAACAGTGTATCTGGTCCCAAATTGATGAATAAAGTATACACATTGATAGATTGTTGTTTGTTTGTTTTTGTTTTGTTTTGAAAATGAGTTAATGCAATACTGAGGTCTTGAGTGTCATTTTTGTGCGCGAAGTAATTTTTATTGGCCTTACTCAGAAATATCACATACCTCATGTTAGCAGTTCCTTTAAAACTGCATATTAAATGCTTATGTATCGTATAAAACAATGATGAGAGATTGTTGTAGAGAAATTGCATCTGCGCAGTCTAAAACTGGGAATCAGAGTGGGCTTCTATTATCCGAAGAATCTATGAATATGTCTTATGTTGAAGTTCAGTAATTTCTGAATAGAAACTTTCGTTATTTACCCTGATAAAAATTGTAAGAACTGAGCACTGATGATAAACTCCCCAATTCACAGATAAACGAGATGGCAGTTTTCATTACAAATTATAGTATGTCATAATATATAACACCGATATAAAACTTGCATTATCTTTTCCCTTATTTTGGGAATTTTACTTCGGGTTAGGGAACAAATACAGATCGATTTCAAGTTTCTATTGAATAATTTTATATAATATTGATTTTCGATGATACCACACTCCTGTAAGAACACAAGATAAAATAACACTTTCCAAGTAACAATGTAAAGCACGTTTTACTCTGTCATTTTCTAGCAGTTTTCATCTACATAGAAAAGTGATGTAATATGTACAGAAAAATGAAGCATGCAACATTTTTCGATACAGATTTCTTGCAGTTTGACCATCGCGCTCTTGGCGTCACTTACCGGAACTTTCTGTGGTTTGTTATGCATCTATTGCGCTTTTTTTTATTTTGTACGGGTTTGAGAGCGTTATAATGTGTGGAATTGGACTGTGAAGTGATTGTGTAGTGAGAAATAAAACATGTACCGGTAATGTGTTCTAGTGTCTCGTTCCTGACTCCTAATATAAACTGAATTCGTTAGTTTCCATTGATGCAAGTTCAACTGTTTGATCTTCAGCGCTTTTTGCGGCTTCCAGAGGAAATATTTTCATCTAAATAACGTACGAAGTACCGGTGTAAATCGCTCCAATTCGTTCATTCTGTTTCAATGCTTAAACAGCACCGCATAGAAACGAACGTCCCTTTTACATCCATTTTCTGTACAGAAAAATGATGAAAAATGACCGTGTAAAATGGGCTTAAGACGTGTGTAGTTTCGGTTGTTGAGAAAGAATAGAGAACAGGCCGACTCACCCCCG
Source organism: Gryllus longicercus (assembly GCA_038098605.1). Classification (NCBI taxonomy): domain Eukaryota; kingdom Metazoa; phylum Arthropoda; class Insecta; order Orthoptera; family Gryllidae; genus Gryllus; species Gryllus longicercus. The sequence goes on along the minus strand of JAZDUA010000002.1, from coordinate 2,969,032 downwards.
TTTGCGCACCGCGGGACGAGCCCCGCCGCCGCGGAGTCGTTGTGCGGCAGGGCGTTGGGGGCGGTGAGCGCGTGGGCGACGGGCGCGGCGGCGCTGCCGGCGGGCGTCCGGTTGCTGGCGGAGGCTGCCGCCGCCGCGGCCGCTGCGACAGCGGCGGCGGCTGCGGCGACGGAGGCCTGGGCGGCGGAAGAAGCGGCTGTGGAGGCGGCGGCAGCAGCGGGGTTGGCGTTGGCGGAGACGGCAGCCGCGACGGGGGCCGGTGTGCGCGCGGGCGGCGAAGAGGAGGAGGAGACGGGGGCGGAAGTGGGCGGCGGAGCGCAGCACGACGCGGGAAGCGGGGCGCTGCCGTTGAAGTCTCTGGGGCCCGCGGCGCCGCAGCACGCGTCGCGGCGCTGCAGCGCGTCCCAGGCGGCGGTGAAGGCGGCGTCTGCGCCGTAGGCCGCGCGCAGGCGTCGGGCCAGCGCCGGGGCGCGGGCGTCGGCGCGGAGGCGGGGCAGGCGCGCCAGCCACGCGGCGCCCAGCAGCGCGTCGCCCAGCAGCAGCGCCACCAGCAGCAGCCAGTAGGCGCGCAGCAGCGGGGGGCTCAGCCGCGCCGCCGCCACGCACCTGCGCCCACACCACGCCCGACCTCAAGCGTCTGCTGCTACAATCAGCTGCCTTACAGAATATAACAGTGCACGTACTTTTCTTGTAGTTCCTAGATCTGTTCAAACGGTAATACAGGGGTACATGCAGTCTACCTACCTACCTACGTACATACATACCTACTATATACATACAGGCTATCTTGATTAAACTGTCACCTGAAATAATGGCAATTTTTTCATGGAAACTATTAATTTTCCCTGTAGTCACGTTTAGGTATTCGCTCTTTTTTTAGCAGTCGCCTGCCCCGCAGTGACTTCTTACATTAACCTCTGTTAGACAGCCATAACTTCCTCTCTATTTTGATCCATAACGCTGTACCAAGCGGAAGACCGAGAGATATTTTTGAATATTATGTATCTGCCGTGCGTCGGACGCAATATAAGATGTCAGTCGTTTGTTTTTCGAGGCCATTAATTTGTGTTTCAAATATAATTGAATGATCTCAATGCATTCTGTGAAATTTCCTAATAGGTCTGCAGACTCAAATCTACCTATGAATGAAATTCATGAGTGGGGATAAACAACTATGGTGTAAAAAGAAGAGCGCAAATAAAGAAAATAGTTTGCAGACTATTTAAAGAGATTAGTTTACGTTACTCATGCACTACTAAATAGATTTTTAACGAGATATTGAATAACATTAGAATAGAAAGTTAAACTTAAATACCTTCATCTCGTACACTTTTCTACCATTATCTAACAAGAACAAAAATGTTAGAGAATCTAGTATTCCGAAGTGAATTTAACTGTAGTGCTTGAATATCTCTTTTGAGGCGTGCAGAAACTGGGAGTATTTACTGCGTTATGAGAATACGGACATTACCGCTATGGTGATGATATATAGATGCCCACTCAAGAACTACTCTGCCGCGGAATCGCGCATTGGTAAGTGGACTTGCGATTAGTTGCAGATACCCGTCTGGGATGCCAATGCTCGTGATCCTTTCTCTTAGATCCATCTTAATGTGTCGTGCAGATGCTCAGCGGCCATGTAATAGGTTTGGAGACGTGCTCACCAATGTGTTTGGAGTCATTTGTAATGAACTCCTGCGTGTGATAGCAATTCTTTTCTCCCTTCGAACTTATGATAGTTTACACATGTAGACTGAATAGTGAACATGAATAATTGAGGCATTTGTTCGTATTAGAAGAAAATACGAATTACGCAAATTTTCAAAGACAAGTCACTGCTTAATGTATGCAGTGAAAGGAGATATAGAATTAGTAGAGGCGCGTGAAGTTATTCAAGATGTATTATCAATTTTACCTTGCTGGATGAGTATGTTTACAATATATTTGTAATATTGATGCAATCTCATTAAACTGTTATTTCACTCATTCCGCTTGTGCATTTTTATATTCGGAGATTATGTATTGATACTCTGATCACCTGATGATCATCGAAACTTAATTTGTAACATTTAGAAATTCAGTGCGAACTGATAGTAGTTTTTCGTTTTTTATACAAAATGACGTAACGTGACTATTTTGTTTTTAAGTAACTAAAATGCTGTCGTTGTGTTTGAAATTTGGCAATTTATATTGTTAAACTATTGAATTTCCAATTTTTTTAAATTAAAACCTATGTATTTTCCGACGCGGTGATAATAGGACACACAAAATAGCTAAACTTCTGATTTGTAAATTTGTGCTGAACAATATTTGTGTTCTTTTATAACATTTTGAGAGTTCCTTCATTGACAGAACGGAATATCAGTTAAAATGAATTCTAGGAATAGCCCAGCATCAAACCATTGCTCATGATGTGGTACGATTAAACATCACTGCCACTCTTGACATGTTTAATTGGCCTTTTCCAGAGATAGGACCCGTTCGTTTCAGCGATTGCTGATTTGTCGGGCAAACAGCAATTCCGACAGATTGGGAACTCCGCTTTAGTCATTCTCGCATTTCCCTGTGCGTACAGAAACAAGAACGAGCCTCCGATACATGTAGCCCTTGCGGGTTACGTAATCAAAATAACGAAACTGGAAACGTCGCAATGAAACTATCTCAGACTCGATTTTCACGGTTCCTTTTGGCAGACGATTTCGAGAGTTTCACTGAACGCGCACATGCACGCAGAAAGCCTTCTGGGGTGGTAGAGCCCTGGGCATTAGTATGTTCGCAAAAGCTCTCGAAATCGTTTACTAAAAGGAACCGTGTAAATCGGGTATAACGTACTTACCTGAGGGCCGGTTTCACCAACAGCCGAGTGAAGTTGAGAGGAGTTACCCGAGAGTAAGCATTTACTCTAAGATAGTAACTCTCGAGTAGAATATAAGCGTTTCACCATGCTTCTACAGGGTTATTTTCTCTAGAGTATATACTCTCCGATTTACTCCGCGAATCAACTGAACGCGCAATGTTAGAGAGCGATTCAAGAGGCTGTGAGCGAGAGTGACGCGGACGAACGCGAAACTTTGATTAATTTCTTATATTCATTCATTCATTCATTTCAGTTTCGGAGTTCTTAGCGTTATTATCTTGTGTTGTGTTATCGTGATTTGAGTTAATTTCTTGATTTTTGTATCTTTATTTCTTAATAAATATTCCTTTTTCTTCTCTGGAGATGAGTTACTATTTTGTTAGCAATGCAGAAAAATCAATTTTGCAGTTCGTTTACCGATGGCGGTGCAAATAAATTTTCTATATAACTCAGGAACGAAAATATTGCGTTTTTCAAATGTTGCTGATCTCGCATTTTTCTAAATTTCATTATTATTATTATTTGTTTTATTTTTTAAACTTGTATTTACCCTTGAACCATTTATAGTTAAAATGTTGGAAATAGATTCTGGAACTCTAAAAAAATACGCAAATGATCTCCTTCATACGTCACATACAGTTTTTACTAAATAAATAAATAAATATATCTTAGTACTTGTAGTCCCTGTAGTTATTATTTTTCCTTTTGTTATCCTATACGGTACGTAATACTTTATTTCGTATCCACATGAGCGAAAAATAAATTTATAAGTTTTCTACAGTTTACAATGTATCTGATGGAGTTAACAGCTGATTTGGTCAAACATAACCTAGTGACAAAATCTCGATCGTCATAATTAAAACCAATCCATTCTCTCTCGCACCCTTTGTCGTCGCACTAGTGGATAATATTCCGAATCATTGCTGGAATCGTCTTCAAATACTATCGTAATCGTTGAGCCGTAACAACACTTCGGAGGTACATGCATGTTGAAAACTGAACTTACTCCGTACTTTACCCGACGGATTTTCGCAGTGTAAAGTTACTCTCGAATTTACTCTCGTGTAAGCGATTTACACTCGATTCAAGTGTTGGTGAAACGCTCCATGAAGTTACTCTCGAGTAAACATGATTTACTCAAGAGTAAACTCTTACTCTTTGTTTGGTGAAACCGGCCCTAAGCTTAAATCGGGAGAGAAGCTGGAGATAAATTATGTCCTGCCTGTTTCAAAAATTTAAATAAAAACGTAGAAGTCGAAACTAGTTTATCTGCTCTTTCAATTTTGAGTTCGTATGTATCTATTCTATTAAAATAATTCATATTACTTTGTACGAATATACAGTTTTCGACGATACGAAGTTTTCTTACTAATTCGTGTACATTTATTTTCTGAAAAAAAGAATTAGTTTATTTTCTAGATATTCCCACAAAACGTGCTTATTGATCGGAATTTAGACATTGTTGTACTTTTAGTTGTCAGATTTGTTTACAGCACAACTACAGTTTCTCCCATTGTACATTTTCCCTTAGTCAGAAACCTGTACGTATTATGAAGAATATAGTGCTTGTATTTCAAATGATGAACATGTTTTCGAGCGTATTCGAACAATTACAAGTGAAATGTCTTACCATGTTCTTCTTCGTAACAAAGGGGAACCCGTCACTTTCAATGGATTCAGTTTCTGAAGTCTGATATAATGGCGTTCAAAAAGGAGGGGGTGTAGCTGGGGTAACTAGCTTCAGGCCCCCAGGTATTTAAAAAAATCAAAACATATATAACGTATTTACTTCTAATTTAAATTAATCGTTGCATTGAGATATGAATTCTGTTTGAAATAAGGGGCCTCCGTAAATCTACTGGCATCCCTGGTGTTGTAAGGTGATATGCTAATTTTTTAATCGTGTAGAATGTTTATGAGTATAAAAATACATCCTTGCTCTGTGGTTAGGACAAAAAAAAATAGCTTAGATAGGAAGCTTTTGCTATATAATTTGTTGATACATTTAAAAAAAATCAGAGGTTGAAGCGTGATTGAGTGGATTTTTCTAGCACCAGGAAGTGCTTCAGTTACTGATTATTTCTGATCGTGTGAAACAATTGCTCTGACTTTTGTCCTATTTGTTAGTATTCGGGATCGTTTCATTTTCCTATCGGGAACGGTATTGTCTCTGTCAGTTGACTTAGGCCGAAAAAATGAATTGGACTTCTTAATAGTTGGTTTAATGGTTTCTTTGAAATGTGATTAAATTCTAAATAATTCTTAAAAGAAAATGAAAACTGATAATTCGAAATGAAGCAAGAATGTAATAACGTATTTTCCAGCGAATTCATAAATGTTTGAATTCAAACATGCAATTCAAATTATGACGCATGAAAAATGTACATGGTACAAGCGTTGCTGTCCTCCTAAATTGTAAATGGGAGGCAAGGGGATCGTCAGAACCACATAGAAGAGGACCTTCGAAGGAAACGCCCTCATGATCAAGCGTGCCGGCTCTTAAGTTCATTCTTTTTAGGGCTCTCTCTGGTTGTGATGTTCACGTCTCGCATTTTGCTAGTTGAAGTGTGAGAAACATTCGAATTGGAATGCAATTTATTCAAAAATCGTGCGCAACACACACATCTAATTATTTGGATCACAAATATTTTAATATATTATACTACTCCAGCTTTCTTGTTAATCACCACAGTTTCATTTTGTTTGATGTACAGCGTGTGCTAAATAACGAAATATCGACAATGTAAAACCTAATAATCAAGTACAACATTTATCGTCGTGTAAAAATATGCAGAGCTAATGTGAAATATAGGCAAGGCTGCATACATACATTGTATAAGTAGCCACTGTAGCTATTGTAATATAATGGGGATAGGGACTTAATGGTAGGTTTACAATTAATGCCTGGAGCATAAATTTCATCATTGCGGGTGATTGGAAAAATATGTAACTTGGTTCTAACCGGGACCTATACATTACATACAGAAACAAGCACTCTCTGTTAAAAGAAGGCTGCAGCTTCTTGTTTTATGAGAATCTATGCTGTGTTGTTTCGAATTCTGAAACAATTTTACGTAGTCTTGGCGGCGAAGAAATCAACAGATTTCAGAGTTGACGTTTATTGCTCTAATTTATTTGTAATATTGTCAATCTTATTGATCGTGGAAGGTTATATAAGAGTTTAACATAGTCGCATATTAGAAAAGGCGTGCTATCAAAGCGCCTAGAAATGTTTAAACTTTACAGTAGATACATTTAAATTTATTTGATATTAATTATTCAGCACAAATGCGATAATGTAGACATACTTTTAGTGTTTCTGGATGTGGAATAAGGTAATTATGGAAAAGCTCATACGAGAACGTACAAGTGATTAATGTTGAGTCAAAATGGGTAAAGAACAAGTGGTTAAAGAACATTTGTCGTTAAGTAAGGGTTCTTAATTACGTGAACAGTTTCAACCATTTTTAAATTATTTCATTACATTACTCTTAATTCCTAGTTCTAATTTACGAAGACTGCCTAGTGTTTCCAACTTGAACGTGGTCACGCCATTGCCAAGGAGCCAGTGCGCTGAGGGGGAGCATTCTGTTCACCCAAATTGATGCACGACTCGTATCTTTTTGGATTCGTGTGGATTCTATTCACATACATGAGAACATGGCGAACGAAAACACGCCCTCGCGTACGGATTACTGTTAAGGTGTAGTTGACACTTCATTACGAGTGTCCTAGTTGAAAACCAGTCTGTGTCCTTCGGCCTGAGCAAATATATAAAACATTTTTTATTCTGTCCGGCGCATTGAACTTCAACACTAAAAGTGTAGTTGATTCTTCGCTGAGTTGATGACAAGGATCCGGCATACGGGATGAACGTAAAACATTTTTGCCCAACGCATAATTTCCAGCGCATTTTATATCCACGTACATTTTTAGGAAGTTTGCAGTTGATTAGAAAGGAAACAAAATTATTTCAAAACAGTTTACCCTATGCGATCAAAAGAATCCGGACACGTGGCTGAAAATAACTTACCAGTTCGTGGCGCCCTCCATCGGTAATGCTGCAATTCAATAGGGTGTTTGCCCATCCTTAGCGTTAATGATAGCTTCCACTCTCGCAGGTATCCTTTCAATCAGGTGCTGGAAGGTTTCTTGGGGAATGGCACTCCATTCTTTACGGAGTGCTGCACGAAGGAGAAGAACCGATGAAGGTCGGTGAGGCACGAAGTCGGCGTTCCAAAACATCCCAATGATGTTCGATAGGATTCAAGTCAGGACTCTGTGCAGGCCAGTCCATTACAGGGATGTTATTGTCGTGTAACCACTCCGCCACAGGCCGTGCAGAATGAACAGGTGGTCAACCGTGTTGAAAGATGCAATCGCCAGCCCCGAATTGCTCTTCAACAGTGGGAAGCAAGAAGGTGTTTAAAACATCAACGTAGACCTGTGCCGTGATAGTGCCACACAAAACAACAAGGGGTGCAAGTCCCCTGCATGAAAAACACGACCACACCATAACATTTTGGACGTGTCCAGATACTTTTGATCACATAGTGTATTTAAGAAAATTACACTACGTCGAGAAGGCACATATTAAGCATTATTCGCAGAATAGCTTGAAAATAATTCTTTTTCTATTTCATGGTCAATTCATGCCACAAAACCTTTACGCACACCACAGAACAACCAAGCACTTTTGAAGTGCAGGACAGAATAACTTGATCTCCGCGAATTCCCGTCCCTCGTTCTCTTCGCTTTCGCCGATCGATCTCGCGGGGTTGGGTGAAGTGGAGGCTTCCCCGCTCTGGGCAGACGACTGGCTGACTGACAGAGACAGTCAGTATGTCAGACAGACAATCCGTCTGACAGTCAGACAGGGAAACAGTCAAATAGATAGCTATTCATTCACATAGTCAGACACTCTGTCAGTCAGTCTGTCAATCAGGCAGCCTGTGCCAGACAGCCTGTCAGTCAGGCGGGCAGATGGACAGGCGGGCAGTTTGACGAGCTGACGGACAGACGGTCAGTCAGTCAGTCAGTTGGCATGCAGGACTTACCCGAGGGCAGGCAGGGCTCCGGCCTGTGCGAGCAGCGCCACGCCAGCGGCCAGCACGGAGGGCGAGGCCCAGGGCGCCGGCAACAGCAGCGGGCGACGCGGGTCGGCCAGCACCCTCGCCAGCGCCGCGCCCAAGGCCGCCGCCGCCGCCGCCAGCGCCGCCGAGCACGTGTGCAGCCACAGACGGTAGTAGCGCATGGCGGCGCGCTCTTCTTGCGCCTGCGCCGCCGACGACGCGTTACCGCCACCGCCACCGCCGCCGCCGCCGCCGCCACCGCACGCCCGCCGCGTGCGCTGCGGGACACACGCACACACGTCAGCACACGGGCTGACACGTCAGCACACCAAAGCTGCGCAAGGCGGCGCGCACAATGGGCAAATGGGTGGAATTCCATTGGGATCTGTCTCGTGGATCTAGTCTACTGGAAGGCCAGGGCAAACAATATTAAATGTAACATGGAATATTGATGTGTTTCGGAAGTGGTGTTGAAATAGTTCTCTTTAGTAATCATGTTGATAAACTACATTTTTGCAATAGTTTAAACGAAGAGCAGTTCCACTGACATTCGTCATATTGATTCGGAATGTAGTGGATGTCGTATGAGTATCTCAGCAAATCGACTGATGTGTTCACGATGGCTCTGCCTTCGAAAACTGCTCATTATTCAAGAAGCAGTAATGAAAATAATTTCAAAGCCGTTATTAAATAGGAAGTAAAATGACGCTCTTCATTTGTTGGTGATTTTATTCGAAATACTCGCATGTACCTCTATTCACTGTAACTTTCGCAAAATTACTTTTTTTCGGGTGCAATTACAGTCACTTATGATCCTCTACAGTTATTGTTTTCCAACCATTTTGTGAATGAATAGTTGTAAACCTTATTGTTTCCTAAGTGAAGTGTTAGGGAAAATCACGGAAATTTAAATTACATGTAGGCAAATGGAAAAGTGTTGTGAGCATTCTAAGTAAAAGCATCAGCGTTTGATATTTGGCTCTTAAGAAAGGTAAATGAATTTCCGTATTACGTCGCTTTTAAATAGTCATTTTATAATTTATAAACTAAAATGAGTTTTTTTTAATACTTGATTTCTAAGTCATACATCTACAGCAGCTAATGTTGTGAGGTGTACGTTCTCAGAATTATGCAGTTTGCTAAAATGTACTGATTTGAATATCTTGAACTCTTGGGGCCAACAAAATTCCTTATGGAAGGACCACCTATGCCTTGTTTGCATGTTGAACATACGTTTCTGCAATTCGTTTCTGTAGATCATGTTGACGAGTTTCATAAATGATTACAATATTCATGAACTGGTATGTTAGTTTGCATTTTATGTTATAGTGCAGATCAATTGCTTTTATTGAAGTACAATTTTATGTGCGGTGTAGGAATCGTTAGACTCCAATTGCCTCTCATAATTCTGCGAGATCAATGACAAGAGGTCACTTTACTTGTAGGTTCACTGCCATTTTTTAAAATAGAAACTTGCCGAAGGAGTAACACACATTTGAGTTGACCTAAACCTTTCTATATAGTAATTCTGTTGCTTTCTCGAAGACCTTAACTTTGGGTGTTGTTTTCCCCGGTGCGTTTCTATTTCATTTCGTAAAAAGGTTGAGTCACAGTTGGCATCACCGCCGGCGAAAAGGGCTACAAGGGTTTTCCTCGGATGCGCCGTTCGCTGAGAGGAAAGTGAAATGGAATATATTGATTATTTTGGCATTCGAAATGGCATCTCTCGCTTGGAGCTGAGTATCGGAAACCATCGGGGGGGGGGGGGGGGACGTATGCGTGTAGTATCATTCGCGGGCGGTGCGGGCGGAACTGACCGCGCTAACCCGAGCTCCTTACCCTCCCCATCTCCCACTCCCCGCCGCCCCAACCATCGCTCGGCAGCCACTCTGAGCGTCCGCTCTGTTTTAGGACTTTGATCTTTTCGTCTTTGATGTCTCCGTTCTGGTCTCCGGTCGGTTTCCCCTTTTGGATTTCCTCTCACTTCCTTTGTCCTGGCGCCACTGCTGACTTTGCATAATTGGTCAAGGCGTGTCGTACGGCTTTTATGGGAGGAGGCCTATGTTGTTCCCGTTCTCTCGTCTCACTTTCTGTCTCGCTTTTCGACGATTGCCTGGAATCTGCTTCTACTTTAAGTACAACATACTCAATCGTCCACTCTTTTAGTGCAAGCACGAGCCTCTCCATTGTTTTGACGGAATAAATGTCTGATATACTTACTATGTGGGTGTTGTGAAGTCTGTTGAAAGTCTAAAACATTTCCTCCATCAGCATTAAAAGTGATAAGTGTCTTGAAATATTTTGTATGAACTCATCAAACATTGCACGAATTTGTTGGGAAATAAAGCTACAATAAAATGTGTTACCTCTGATTTCTCTTTTATATTACCAGTTTCATACTAAGGAGCAGATATGTCACTTTTTATGCACAATTGAAAGCAGGGCAGAATTTGCACAACAACGTCTATATTGTATTCTCACCTTCATTTTTGTTTGTTTCTTTCTTTCTCATGATAAACATTTGCATATACTGATAATGTGATACAAATGTACGTAAAAGACAATTAAACTATTATTTGCCTAAGTTTATTTTGTTCATCATTAATTTATTATACTATTTAATTTACAATTGATTGTAGTTGTATAGAAACAAGCTTTGTGCTGTAGACCAACGATGTTATAGTAGAACAATTTAGTAATCTCCATTCGATTGCGCATGTACGGGGAGGGGTGACTCGCATCCTCTGCTACTTCTGAAAATATCGCTCCCTCACTCGCATTGCGCGCCAGCCATAGGGACCGGAGGAGGGGAGCGGGGTCTGAATACACAGGCAGGCTGTTGTGCCTGCTCCCAACGCGCAGGAAGTGTCAACTACCCAAATCAAAACAATTTCAGCTCTCTGTGCACAAACATTGACTCTTTAATATATTAAGGTTCAATAAAATAAAAATATATATAGGAAGCATCGCCCCCTTGTCCTCAGTCCAATCTCTTTCGTCTTTGATTGCTGTGCATTGTGGTGTGTCTTAACGTAGGCCTAATTTCAAGTGAAGTTCACAGGCGTAATATTTTGCTTATTTGTTTCTAAGACAACCGTTCGCAGGTAATGCGGCCTCAACATCAAGCTCCCTTCTTACCATCCCGATCTCAATCCCATCAAATTAGTTTGGGGTTACAATAAGAGACATGTTGCTAAATAAAGCATGGGTTCCCTCTGCAAGTAAAAGAAAATGTATGCTGATTGTTATTTTTTTAATATTCCCAGTATCAATGGAAGAAGTGTTGTGAACACGTGAAGAAAATGTAAACGAAATATATGAAATAAGACATGATCATGGAAGAAGTAGTGGACAAAATTATTGTTTCTTTACGTGTGAGGGCGGGATTTCCTGTGAGGGCGACATTGACGAAAGGGAGAGAGACGACTGCAGTGACAGTGATGACTAACAACTTCTCCTTGCGGGGGGAGGACGACGAATCGCGTACGGGGAGAAGGCGAAAAAATGTGCTACTATAGCAACTGTGGGGACAGCCCGCGAAAATAATCTCCTCCCAAAAGGGAGATTTCAAACTTGTGCTATTATAGTCCTATCCTATTTGAGACCTAATACTGAAACATTTGAGTTTACTAAGAGCATAAAACGTATTACGCTACTAGTGATCTCTTTTTAGCCGGTGATACTCGAGAGCTGCTGAAACTCGACTGTTGCTGAAATGTAGGTAATATCATCGAGTAAGAACTCACTGCAACTTTTGAACAATAGAGTGGTGTGCTAATATAGATTTTCACCTTGAGAATTCCCGTCAGAAACGGAGACAAGTATTTCCTCTTTAAGGGAGAGGACATTCTATCGGTGCTACTTCGGATTAGTTCTCTCGGTATGCCTTACACTGAGGGGGACGCAGAGAATAACGTATATCACTGAGGGTATACGCGCATTCCAACACGAGACGCCGAACAATGTGGACCCGCTCTAGACTACACCAAGTGTTATAACTGTTATTACACCCAGCATATAATAAACAGTGCAAAGTAGACCCATCGACAGGGCAGGCGATTAGCCAAGCCTTGTACACCCTGCACAATGCAGTCAACGGAGAAAGGCATCCAGAGTTCATTTCGTTGGAATATGGACATCAGCAACGCAGCCACAGCAACTCTAATTAATGGCGAGGGCATCGTCACCCAGCCTTCACTCTGCACAACTCGTTCTAGGGGACTCCACCATCAGCTCCTGCCCCTCATCAACAAAACAAAAAGTCAGTCAGTAACAGTGAAAGTGAAGCCGAAAACAACAAAATCAATCGTTCAAGTGAATACGCGATTGAAAATTCCAAATCCTTCGCTGATTACGAGTATAATATTCCTGTAGGAAACAAGTTCGGCGAACTCAGCGAAGTCGGTGAAGGCCCTGCAAACAACAAACTTTCATATCGTAAGGAAAAGTGCAACGATCAGATAATCCCAGCTAGTAGCAGAATTCCACCCATTTACATACTAGTTAATATCCGTAACGTCAGCAACTTCATAAATGAACTCAACATTAAAGTTACCAAAAATGTCGTTACCGTTGTGAAAAACAATAAAATTAAAATAAACGCAGGTTCAGCAACATACTTTAGGAACATTGTGAATATATCAAGTATTTTACAAAGAAGCTTTCACATCTATAAAGATCCAGTAATAAATACTCAGTGGTTTTTAAAAATGTACATACGACAATTTTCGAAGCCGATTTTTCTTTTCTTAAATATGTTGCTTCATCTATGGACCAAAATGAAGCACCCATTGGAATATTTTTAGATCTTTAGAAAGATTTTGACGTTATTGACCATAACATTTTCAAGGCTATCAAAATTGCCTTCTTATGGAATTCGTGGTATCGTCCTAGATTGGATACACTCGTACCTTAACCATCGATCTCAAAGAGTAGAAATACCGTAATGGCACGAAAGGCTTTTACTTATCTTTCCAATTCTTTACGAATTGAATATGGGATGCCGCAAATCTTAGGTCCCACCCTCTTTCTGTTATACGTAAACATATGCTGTCGTCTATTAAAAACGGAAGAACGGTTCTGTTTGCCGATGACACAAATGTTCTTTGCAAAAAAGAAACAATAAATAGTACAATTTTAGACGTTTCAAATTGGTTTTGTAAAAACAAATTAATAGTTAACGAAGGAAAACAGTTTCAATGCATTTTAAATCAGCTATCGCATGCTTCATTGAAAATGAACAACATGCAATTAGCTGATGTTCAGATAACAAAATTTCTAGGTCCCTCGATTCAGTCAAACCTCACATAGAATGTACATATAAAAAAATTAAACACTAAATTAAGTTCATTATGTTACGCATTCAGAATTCTTTCAAATTCTGTCAGCCTTCATGCAGCTCGTTGCGTTTATTTTGCAAATGTACATTCCCGCCCGGGATATGGCATAATATTCTGGAGAAACTCAAGAAATCTATTCGAATAATGACAAAATGCCATCCGCCTGATCCCTTCAAGCCTCTCTTCATTGAGCTTGGAATCTTATCATTGCCGCGCCCATATATTTACGAATCTGTAATATTTGTCAAAAGTGAGTTACTTAACAGTGAAAACATATTTTCATGCAATACTGATATTTATAATTACCACACACGTCGTAAAAATCACATTCAAGAGTCAGTATCAACTGCTCACTATCAGAAATTCACATACAATACATGAACGTTACTTTACAACGCATTGCCAGATGACATTAAACAATTGAAGTTGGTTCACAAATTTATGTTAGAAGTAAAATCGTTTCTGCTGCATAACTGTTTCTATACAATTAGAGACTATACTGATTATCAAAAAGAATTATATTATGTTTATTATATATATATATATATATATATATATATATATATATATATATATATATAGTATTTTTTTAAAAAAGACTTAATATGTTTGTAACAAATAATGTACTTTAGCTTCTGGGTCAATGATCCTCTATCTCGATCAGGGTTTTGTCCAGTTTCCCTGATCCATTGAGCAAATGCTGAAATGGCCCCTTGTTTTGCTTCTGGACGTAAATGTACCTTCACTTGCGCACATTTTGTTGAACTCTCCTTTTGCTTGTAATGGTACTAGAAGAGGTAAGGGCGAGTTACTATTTTGTTACCAATGCAGAAAAACCATATTTGCAATTCGTTTACCGGTGCAAATACGTTTCCTGTAACTCAGAAACGAAAATGTCTAGTTTTTTCAAATATTGCTAATTTCGCGCTAGTTTTTATTTATTTATTTTAAATCTTTACTCACCTTTGAACTATTTCTAGTTAAAATGATGGCAAGGGATTTTGGAACTTGAGAAAACATGCGCAATGATCTTCTCCACCATACGTCACATACAGTTTTTACTGTTTGACTAAATAAATCTATAATCTAAAAGAGAACTTAAACTCGCAACACCCTTCAATTATAAAAATTACAAGGTTAAATAAGGACAATAAACCAATCCCAGTAGTAGCAGTAGAATTTAGTGGCGTAGAACCAATTGAATCAAAACTACAATAAGCACAATTTGAAACCGTAGAGTTGTGGATGGAAGAAAGAAATCTAAACGTCCTATGCAGGATCGAAGGTACCTTGATTATGGCCGTACTAAGAATAACTGCAATCACGAAATTCACTGCGCATTTTGCGCAGGCAATCATTACACCGCAAGAACGAAGATCGGCTTTGTGCTAACTGCCATGGACAGCATAAAGCAGACATTAGAGACCATTCTTGCACATATTATAAGGAAATTAGTGATATAAAAAGCTAATAAAACAAAAACCACAATTCCAAGGAATCTACACCCCCACCCTCTTCTCAATCCCCTTTAGAATTCCCAAATTACCGCAAACAAATCTAATAAATAATTTCACTCATATCCCAAATTCCCCAAACCAAACCAATCACGTCAAACCATCCGCATAATAACCCGGACCAATCTCCAACTCAAACTAATAATTCAAAGTACCCACTCTTAAATACAATTATTAACTCAAAGTCATCCTACAATGTAAATTTCATAAATTCTCTAATCTCCACCATTATAAATGCAATCCAACACTCAGTCCCAGCTTACCTAAATAATAATAATAATAATAATACTAATAATGACAGTAAAGGCCCATAAACTTGTAATAAATTGGAACGTCAATGGTATATGTAATAAAAAGACTGAACTAACTCAATTCCTCCATGCATACAATGTAGAGATTGCAGGAATTACTGAAGCACATCTAAATAAGAAAACCCCAATTATTCAATTTACAGAGCAGACAGATCTGAAAGCAAAGGTGGCGGAGTACTCATAGCTATCAAAACAAATTTAATACACCATCAAATGACCTAATAAACACATCCGAAACTGAAACCATAGCCATTCGCACGGTAATAAATAACATGTGGAACATAGCCGTATGTAGTCCCCCAACGTCGAAAATAAAGGATATCAGTTTCAGAAACTTTTTTCAACCTTCGAGCAGCACATTACTAATTGGCGAATTAATCGCTAACAATTCTAATTGCGGCTGCCACCACAACAATCAAAATGGACTCTTATTATCACAAATCACTAACCAACTAAAGCTCAAATTAAACATCCCCACTGAACCTGCATATTGTCCACTCGACCGCGATAAAAATCCAGACATTCTTGACTTCGGCATTACCAACTCCAACGTAACTTTCTTTTCTACCCCAATATTCGAATTAGATTCAGACCACATCCCAGTGCTATTAACGCTATTAAAGCGGCAGATTGCACCGCAACATGCCCCGCCACCCAACCCTAACACAGGGAACAATAAATTGGAATTAGTTACAAAAAAACATATGTGTTAAAGTACCCCCTTTCAAAATACTCAGTAGCCCTACTGAAATTAAACACGCTCTCACTCACCTAAACACAATAATCCACACTACCATACAAGTGGCTGAATTAAACAATCAACCTTAAAAAGCAACTAAAAATCAAGTGCTCACACCCGAAATAACTAAAGCAATCAAAGTTAAAAACTAAATCAGACGACACTGAACCCATTCCTGAACTTAAACGAGAATTAAATATAACAAACATAGTCAAAGGATTAATCAAAACCCACAATAATCAACAATATCACGAATTAGTACAAGTCACCACTAGAAATAATACACTGTGGCAGTTTAAAAAACGAAAAACCTACAACAACTTGATAAAAAGACAATTATACCTACACTAAACATGACAACGGGCAAAGCATACACCTCAATTCAGAAAGCTGAAGAGTTAGCCGATTACTTTGCGTCAACATTTAAAACAAACACAACCAAACCCCACCCCCTGACACAACACAATAAAAACAAAATTGAAACCTGATACGGTCCACATCCAAGAATACTATACACATCCCCAGCAGAAATAAATGTAATAATAAAAAAATACCACGTAAAAATAGACCTTGACATGATAACATAAATAATAACATATTAAAAAAATTACCTTCACCTGCAATCGCTTACTTTACCAATATTACTATTCTTGTTTTAGAAATTCGTACTTTCCCCAACAATGGAAATATGCAACAATATCCCCGTTCCCAGACCTAACAAAATTGCAACAGCTCGAAATAGTTATCGCCGTATAAGCTTACTGCCCACATTAGCCAAAGTATTTGAAAAAAATATACTGAAACGTCTAACCCAATTCACAGAAGCTACCGCAGCCATCCCCCGCGAACACTTCGGTTTCACCAAAAATATATCAACTCAACATCAGTTACTGAGAATCAAAGAACACTTAAACTCTTCGTTCCAGATAAAATTTTATACAATAGGCATCTTAATTGACATAACCCAGGATATCGACAGAACATGGCTTTAGGCGGTACTTTACTAAACATTCACCTCACAATTACATCACCTCAATTATCCGCAGTTAAAGTCGGCTTCCCCAAGGATCCCCAAGTAAATGCAGGCCTCTCCAAGGATCACCATTATCCCCCCCACTCTTCAATATCTATGTAGCAGATTTATCAACACTAAATTCAATACAAAATAACCTAATTTGCGGACGATACGGCTTTATTTTCTTCAGAACTTTATCTTTACGAAATACGTAACACAATACAACTGTATCTTAATCTAATCGATAGCTGGGCCCTTAAACTAAAAATCCAACTTAACCCATCAAACACCGCTGCCAAAATATTCACCCTCAGACCTTACTCTCCTATCACTTCCTTGACATTAAACGATGAACCAATCAATAATCTGGCACACATAGAACAGCACAATTAAATATCTTGGACTAAATATAGACACGAAACTTATCTGGAAAAATCATATGCAAACTAAAGTCAATCAAGCAAAAATAAAATTATAACTAAAACCTATTATTAATAGAAATTGCTCACTACCATATAGTCCTGCTATAATAATATAAAAAACATCCTAAGAATCCTCCTTTTATACGCGTGCCCCATCTGGATTAACACCGAAAAAACCAATATCAACAAAATAAAAATTTTCCAAAACCAGTACCTAAGGATAATCACTAATACCCCTTGATTTGTCACCAACGACGAACTCCATTAAGAACTAACCATCGAACTCACAGCCAACCATATTAAATTAAAAGCAACCTCGCCTCCCATTTTCTATTTAACCTACCACAAATCCGCACAATAAATCTACTCAACCTCGGGCGATAACCTACACAACCAACCCGAATTCACAATAAATACCCGTTCCACGTATTCCTAAAAAAAATACGCTGAAATTAACAATTAACAGTGATGCCAAATTGGCTTCCTTACCCATGTATTAGATTAAGTATAGTACGAGTATGTAAGTTAGTAGTAAGCATGCTAAACATCTGTATAGTAAAATGTTTTACATATCTATGTAATAACCAACATGAAAATGTTGTAATGTAATCATGGATCGGTATTTATATAGGAGAAAGAAGCATATTATGAGTCTCAAGTTTCGACACGAACGAATGTCGTATGATCTTCATACGAGAGTATTAATACTAATTTTGGGGCCGAGAGACAGTGGCGGCTCTGGGATTAGGTATCAGGGAGGGCACACAAAGTTACAGCGTCAAATAAAGTTAGACATTTGAAATATTGTTATATTTGGATTGTTTAAGTCACATAAGTAAAATTTACAATCGAATTTTCTCCCCGGAAGACAGGCTAAACACATGATCTATAAATTAAATTGAGTCTTCTGTTTTTACATTCTGTAAATCTATTACTAATTATTTAAAATTAAATGAGTCTCGTAACAAAACTCTTTATAATGAAAACATACAAAGTCCATTTAATCTCTCTTCCGACATGGTATTTCTTAAAAATGTGTATAATCCTTTCAAAGTGGAAAAAGCTCTCTCGGATTCTTTTATATAGCACATCCAGCTCAGTTTTCAGTTTGCTAGCTCACGAACGGAGAGAATTGTGAAAAGAGATCAACCCTTTGTAGGGAGAATTTGTCTTGATATTGTTGGAACATTTTACAATCAAGGAGAGAACACATGGATGAATTCCCCCTAAAATTAATATGGTCATTTACCCCTTTGAAATTTCCGTACAAATGAATGATTGCCATTTCTATCAGATTGTAAAATTTTTATATCAGGCCGAGGTGGTCCAATTCTCTTCATGCACAGCCTTGTATCATAACTACATTGACTGTTTTCAGGCATTTTACAGAATTGCAAACCATTCTCAATCTCAATGCACATTACGAACTGGACGCAAAGATCGGAACACAGCATTCACATAGTCTACGGATCGGAAAGATGATGCCGACCATGCCGATTGCACTTTACTGCCTGCACTGAATGCTTGCGAAAAGGGAGATCAGTTAAACAGAATACCAGCAGATAGCATTGGCCTAGACGTAAATCAAGCGAAAAGAATATTGTAAGTTTAAATATTGATCAATAGATAGCGCCGGGCAACGAGGTTGCTACCTCCCCTGTCAGGCTGCTGGGCGGCGGCCATCACAAGACGCCATTTGCCGATCCTACGTTGCTATTCGAGCACTCGTTGTCGGCCATTTTTATGTCAGTACGTTCCATAACAACACTGCGTTTAGGGCACAGAGGTGAGTGTCCGCAGCCAATAAAAACCGTTCTACGGAACAAGCGGGAGTTTGAAAGCTAAAGATGCGTTCGATTCGAAAACAACCCTACAGACCCACAGAGATTATTTTAGACAGCGCAAGAGAAGAAATACTGATCTCAGTAGGGGGGGGGGGGTAGTGTCCCTAGCGCCTCCCTGCCGCAGCCGCCACTGCTGAGAGAGGACATAAAGATGTTTCCTTTCCTTGAGTCTGAAAATCGAATATTCTGAATAGGGCTACATGATTGAAATATTATTTTTCTCTGAGTTCGTTATTCATTATAGGAGCTTATTTAAATTCACACTGTAGCCGTTCCGCTACCTCCGAATCATATTTAACTATCTTTGTCTTAGCATCTTATCTACATATTTTTCAGTTCTTTTCTCGTTATGCATGTCAAACGAGTTATGTAAAAGGGGCAATCGTTTCTCCTTATCACTAACCCAGACTTTCGTATGCATCCAGTTTTACTTCTTTAGGTTGAAATGACAAAGTGCTACTGAATTGAGACGCATGCCTGAAATTGTAATTTCCTCTTTTCAACTCTTCATATCAACGCATTGGGAATATGTATACTGCCTTCGTTTTCTGAGAACCGTGGTTACACATTTTAAATGTTTCAGGTATCTGTTTTACGATGTTTTTTGTGCAGTGAACGAATTTGAAGAGTCGACGAGAACATTTATAAAGCTGCTGGGAGTATGTTGAAGCGTGGCTCCTGGGAGCGAACCTTTCCAGCAAAATCATAAATAACGAGCTTCAAAGGATACGGACAGTTATATTTCTAACATTTTAACGAGTTTTTATACATCTAGCAGCGTTGCTGAAATCACCGAAAGCTTTAACAAGAGGAACATGATCGCGGGAAAACTCCAGCTTTACTTCGACTGCAGAAAATACGAGTGCGGCGGCGAGCGCGGATGAAAAACAGGAGAGCCACGCCAGGAGCAGCCGGCCACTAACGATGCCGGGAACACGTTATTAATATTTACTTCGTGCTTCGCCGCAACATCTATGACGTGCGGAGTGCACAAAAACGTTGGGTTTTTTTTTCGCTGGCGCTTCCCCGCCACCGGCCATCCCCTCGCGCCTTGGCCCGCGCGTTGCGCGGCGACGTGCTGACGGATGCCGCGCGCGCGGGCGGCGATGGGCAGTTTGCCTCGGGCGGAGAGCGATCGATTTGTTATTCGACGACGGCGCGGGGTGGGGATGGGGAACGCCGTTGTATACAGAGTTCGCTTCGAGATGCGGAATTTTAGTCTGGTTTCGAAATGTGTGTTGCTTGACGGCTAAACCAGGATAACCTTGTTATCGTTCACTGAGTTACTCGTGTTAGTTGAACACTCATCTTTGATATGTGTTGTGGTGGGAGGAAAAGGTAACACGCCCTCATTCATTTGGGAAAAATCGCTGGTGCCGTAAGCGGGCCCCGAACGCAAGGTCTTTGGCGCCACTTACTGAAACTGGCTCCAAGCACCCTGCGCCCTCGATGTTGGCATTTTCTTTGTATACTCGATCAATTGCTATTATTTCAGGGTGGCCACTTTCGTCAAACATAAAAAAAAATTATTGTCCTAAAAAATGAGGAAATTCGTAGAAGAATGTTTAAACGTTAGGGTAATTTTTGAGAGGATTGTAAAACAACTGTGAGTTCAACATGCTGAAGTCCTCGAATGGCAGCGTGCAAGTAGTTGGCAAACCGTGAATTGATTCATGTGGCTGAACAAAAGGACAAACGCCATGGAGAACGCTGTGCCGTTTAAACAAACCCCGAGACCCAATAGAGCCTTAAGATGATATTCAACTCAAAATTCTAGTTGTACTCGAGTAGGTACAAGGAGGTCAAGTAGGTAGGTAGTAGTTGTACTCATTGGATCGTTCATTCGGAATCTTAGTAGCTCTGAGCTGGCAGGGCGGCCTCACCCAAGCTCCATTGGTTAGACGTTCTGGCGTTTCACGGATGCCAGTGACTGCGCATAAGTGCAATCCGAAGACATGTGAGGATTGGTCTAAATTACTGGAGTTCGCCTTGCGGCGAGTAAAATCCCCCTGCTATTAAACTAAGTGTAATCGGGCTTGTTCGTGGGTACAATATTTAACACGAATGCCCAATTGCTGATCGTGCCTATTCTGTGTCCCGACGATGATCGTGCAAGGAGGAACGCCAGATGAGGGCTGGCAAGGGACGGCGAGTGAATAGGAGTAGGCCCTGGTTGATGAGGTGCTGGGGGGGGGGGGGGGACTCGGACTGGCGGCGGACAGCCGAAGACAAGCAGCAGGCGCACTCACGCGGCCAGCCGGCTTCGGAGGGCTCGCCCGGCCCGCGGAGCGGGGTCTGCGTGGGCGCGTGTTGTCGGAGCGGTCGAGCGGGGAGCGCGCCGAATCACGGCGGCGGCGGCGGCGCGCCCGTCTGCATTGCGTTAAAGGCTCCTCTGGGACACGTGACGCTTCCAGGCTCTAGTACGCGCGGTCGCGTGCGAGTGCTCGCAAGCGCCCTCGTAATGGGCTGTCCGGAGGCCTATTTTCCCTCCCGAACGCCACCACACTCACGAAAATAAACCAGCCGAAAGAGCTCTCACTTGGGATTTTAAAGCCGTGTAGCTGTACTTTACATGTTTAGTCCCCTCCATACAATGAGCCCAATTCACAATTTTGTGTGGTGTTTCGATTTCCGTTGAACCAGGTGATGCAAAACAAATCGAGGTTGTTTAAGAAAAATAATTTTATTGCAATGAGTGGTTACTATACTATGTATTTTAACAATGAAAAGATAAGTGATATAGAAATTTCGGCTACACGCATGTACATTTTCTCAGTCGTTATTCAATAATATTGTTCTGCCGAAGGTCAGAAAACATTTTTACTTTCTCGTACACGAAGTTGAATTCTGAATTCAGAAAGAAATGAGCGTTTTTGGCAAGAATTGTTAACAAACTATTCGCTACGATGTAATAAAATCTCATTTCAAAGGTAAATCAACTATAGATTTGGACTCATCCCTCATGTCCTTCGTGAAATATAATGCTTCCTGCTGGTGGAGAACGATAATTTGATTAATTACATTTCCAACAGAATTCTAGAAGACGTGCATAGATAATGAAGTTACATTCATGTCTAGAAGTAAAACAAGGGTCTATCTTAGCTATTGGTCAAAGGATCAGAGAAACTGGACGAAAAACCTGATCGAGATGGCCGTCATTTACTCAGAAGTACTTTTTTGGAAAAGGAAACCGCAGGGCCAAATCATTTTGGCAACACAGCAAACGGAAAAGAAGACATGGAAACATGTAGGGTAGATCACTTTCGATTATTTCAGTTTGCGCAGTACTATATTGATTGGTACAGTTTGTGGGCAACGGCTGGCTAGGGCGGCAAGCGTCAACGTCAGCGTCACCGGTTTGCGTCAGACGTTTGTTGGGCACGTTCTTTCATTGGTACTCTCAGACGTTTAATTTGCCAACATTACATTGCATTTGATTGAACAGACAAATGATCAAATATCCTCTCTTCTATATTGACAAATTCTCCTCCCCTATTTATTTAAATTCTACTATAGTTTTATTTTCTTTCTTTCTGCTGAATGGTTTTGTTTTATAAAGAGTATTTTCACGGTAAATATTTCAATTTTTAATGTGACGTTATAACTAAATAGAAAATGAATATGAATAAAGAACTACGAGTGAAAGAAAAGAAGTGTGTATTATGTATCCGCTAATACGAAGGTGTAGTAGTAACTCACGTTGACAGAATTTTGTTTCCAGTGTTTGCAGCAAAGTAGCGTTCTGTCCAGCGTAAATCGGGCCTGACACTTGACAAATGAGAACGTTGGCGCTTTTGCGCTCGTGAATACCAAGGACAGTCTCGTTTCATCACCACGTGCCCTTGGGACAGTTGGGCCCTCCGTCACCCACTCGCTTGGAAGTCGCGTCACGCCGGAGGGCAGGCGCGTGCGTGCGCCACGCATTGAGAGGTCGGCGGAAAGCGGACGTTGATAGACGTAGTGAATTATGGTAATTGAGGGCTTGAATTCTCCAAGTTGTCAGCCCACATTCGCTTGGAAATATTACCCCAAACGGCATGTTAAAGAGCTTAGCTAGATTATTTAATTGGACTATTCCACTCGTGAAATATTAACCAATAGTTTACAACTATGCTTATCATATGCCCCAATCTGGGCGGTGTATCTCAAACACTTTTTCTATCAGATTTTTCTTATCTTCTTTTTTTTTGGGGAGGGGGGTGTCAAAAGGATCCCGCGTAAGATGGTAAAAGTTCCCCTAAACCAAATGGCATATGAGTAGTTACACTATAATTCTAACATAAAGATAATATTATTCTCTTAGCCAACGGCCTACCTCCCACACCCTTCTACAGCCAGAAACGTATTTTTTTACTTTAATTTTTAGTTAAGTTAATGTTTTATCTGATTGAAAAACATTAAAAATAAGAAAATAATTTATACCATCAAAAAAACATTTTTTAAATTTCTCTTAGCGCCAAATTCCAACACAAAGCTTTTTTTTTGTTTTTTAGAACAAAAAATAATTTTTACTGTTTTAGAACAGGCTTGAGAAAATCTCAAAAAAGTTCGTTTTAAGACACGAAAGATTCAGATTTCAGATTTTTCAGAAGATTTCAGATTTTTTTTCGATTGTTGAACTGTAGTTTAAAAAATAAAAAATATGTTTTACCATTTTAAATCACATACACTTTGAAAATAGCTGCAACAATTCTGTGCGTTTGTATGTTTCTTATATATTTGAAATGAAAATTCATTGTCCAAAAAACAATGAATTTTTTGATAATGTTTCCAACTAATGTAATTAAAAAAACAAATTCGCTTTTGGAATAACAGAAACGTGAAATTACTATAATAACATTGAATATATGCAGTGGAGATAACAGGACTATTGCATTCAATTTAGGATATGGGAGGTAGGGAGGGTGCGAATTGTTAGAATTAAGTATATAGTTCCATTTTGTACGCTTTTTTGGTAATGTACACAAAAATGCACATAAAATATCATCCGTAAGCTTCATCGTTTTGTTTCTAATAAGATCACTTTCAATTAGTTACGAAAATTCTGTCCCAAAATCTACAACTACATTTGATTCTTCCCCGGATTTGCTTTCCACTTTCATATTTTTGTCCCCTAATTTACATACAAATATATATATATATATATATATATATATATATATATATATATATATATATATGCATGCTAATGTTTTACTCCTGTTCAAAAATTTCCACCCCCCAAAGGCCTTCTATGTTACCTCCATAGGGGATATGAACTAGTAATAATGCAATTTCAAAATTATAAACGCCGTAAAAATACTTGCAGGTACTAATGATCCTGAATGGCGATAATTTAGTATAGCTACTTTTTTACTTTTTTGCTAATATTTACAAAAATGCACATAAAAAATCATCTGTAAGCTTCTCTTCATCGCTATTGTCTCAATAGATAATTTTCAATTAGATCAGAATATTCTATTGCAAAATCTTCTTGATAGCTACAATTTATTTCTCCCCAGATTTGTTTAGCACTTCAATATTTTTGTCACCTAATTTTTGAAGAGATTAAAACTCCACAGAGACAGTCAATTGTGTTCACTTCTAAATAAAATTAAAGGGTGACTGTTGACTGAATGTAAATGTGAGAAGTCGAACGTAAAAACATAAGTGTGCTTCTGTAGGATTACTCACAGTTTGGTTTTCTCCATATTAACTTGGAGTTCACGTTTAGTAAGTTCTGAGGCAAGACTTCGTAGGTTTTTGCACAGGTATTTTCAAAAAGTCGTTAATAGGATGCAAATTAAAAGAAATCTGCCGCGCGGCGATTCACTTGTCGCATTTAACGTACCAACATACATCTATTTGGATGGCGTTGGATTAATTCCCGGCATACTCACTAAGATGGCAGCGCTAAAACACGTGAAAACATGCTTTTGGAAATTTTTTAGAATCTTCTGGCCGGATGCAGAAACAAATTATCAGTTCCCAACCAAAAGACCTACACGCGTCGGAAGACACCTCATACGTTTCGATTGGTGCAAGGGAAGTGGTCTAACAGTGAGTGACGGATCCGCACTCACGCAGTCACAGTTACTCAAATAATGTATATAGATTAAAATTTTTCCTCAAAATGCAGAAAAAAATATTTTATATTTTATAAATTTGAAGATAAGCGAAATGAAATATCTTTTAAAAATTATTTAAAAATATATATTTTTAAATTTGTCCCATCATTGGGGGGAGGGGGGCAGTTGCCCCCCTTTGAATCCCGCCTCCGCTATTGGCCAGTCATAAGCTCCAATTCATGTATCTTAGGGGGCGGTATGTACGAATCAACCGCTGTATGCATAAACCGCATGTGTATAATATAACCTCTTTAATTTTAACATCGCTTTCAGTTCTTTTCAATAGTAATAACTTGGCGAGATTCGGTGACGCGTCTGACTACAAAATCAATGAAATAATTCGTGAAACTCCAGAAAACACGGAGAATACAAAGTATATTTGACATGAATGTTAAGATGAGTTTTTAAATGAAGTCCTTCATATTTTTAAAGTCAAAGTGCAATTCTTCACGTCTTCGTGAAATTCTCTTTCTTTAGTGACCTCATGTATCAAGATAGGGTGCGTGTGAGAGACGATGCTACTACATCACTGAAGCACTACCTGAATATTAATTAACAACACCGTTCGGCAATGATAAATAAATTAAGACACACACATTCATCATCAAACACATCTGTTCCGACAGAATCCATGATGATTGTGAATGAAAATAAAGAAGCTCCTTCAACATTTAATTTTAAAAAGTACGTGTTTAATAAATGTATTTTCCACTGAAAGAGTTTATGTTTGTTACTTTAGTTTTAATGTTTATTACATCAAATGTTTGTTAGTTTAAAGAAAAATAAACATATATTTCATGTCATCGTCTGTATATTCATTTGTTTATCTGGATTTTGATTACGTAGCGACCGCACGGTTTAACTTTGCCCATCTGCTACATTAGCAGATAACCATGGTAGAAGTAGGGAAACATGAAAGGTAATTGAATAAAGTACATTAATATAATATTAATATTTGGCACATTTTGTAACTCTGTTGGACATAATGTCATTCGTGGAATATTCCTATTACATGACACTCGTGATTTGGAAATTCTCAGATAAATTTGAAAGCACTAGTGGTATTACCTATGATAATTCACAATGATTGTATTAAGACTAACAGTGACACTCATCACACGCTTACTCGAAAACTTGTTCACTTCAAAAGTTTAATGTTTATGTTGGTGTTATTCGACTGAGAAAATAAACTATTACACTGTTCTCAAACGAAAAAGAAAGATAAAATGGATTTTTATGATGAAAGGTTTATTATTTTATTACAGAATGATTGTCATTAAACCAACTGAGTATTCACTATCAATTTTTTAATTTGTTCTTAATTTGCTCCTCATCTCATTTGTTTCGATTGTTCTTAACGGACTGCGGCCATTGAGAATGGCTTTTCATTCCTCTGATTTATGTTAACTCTAAGTTAAAAAGTTAAAAGGGCTTGTCCTCCCTTTGATGGATTGTGCGGGTCCGAGCGGATTCTTTAAAACTCTCGAAGTGGCCTCCTTTTGTTGCTTGCTCGTCGGAGAGCTTGATGTTTTGAAATGATTTGTTTTGACCCCTGTTTACACTGCGATTCGCGAGGTTCACTCATTCTTGTTCTTAATACTTTTGTGAACAGTTGGTGATTCTGTTGAGGAAGAAAACGTACGCGATTTTTGTTTTGCTAGACACATATTTGCTTAACGCTTTGCGACACCTATTTGCATATTTGCTAATTCCAAACCGGAAATCGAAGTTTAACTATGCCCTAGCCTGCAACAGTCCTGCATTCAAAATGTGAAGGAAGGATTCTGAAACTCAATGCAAGTTTGTTTACCTGGAACCTATCTCTCTATTTCAAATATAGATCTATTTCAAGTGAAGGTTCGTTAGTTTTGGCGTGTATCAATACTTTACATCTGTCAGAATACTTCCATAAAAATATAATACATGTATACATTGTCTCACATATTATATTATTATTTAGAATATTATGAACGGTCCTCTTTTTCATCGATGTCCTTTTTTTTAAGCCATTGCCTTCCATTCAATTGATGACGAACTGGTCACCCTAGTTTTGTAAGACGACACAACAGAACAGGACTGCTAATAAGTAAATTAATGGACCCTTAAATATCAAAAGTTCTTGTAATTTATTGAGAAAAAAATATTATTTTCTGTTATTCTTATGTAAGTACCAATCGGCAACATGTACGAGTACTTCATGGTATTACTTAGATGTATGATAATAACATTGCTTTCTTCAATGTTCTTCCCGGAATTTTTTGCCATATTTACTAGCAATTTAATAAGTTGCCAGTTTTATGTTTTGCACACATTTAAGAGAATTCTACATATCAATTCGTATTCGAGGATGAAATTCACATGTATGGTTTCTTTCGATATTTCACACGGGGAAGCGAACACGCATCGACAGAAGGGCACCAAAATAAAGCCATAATTCCGTGAACATTTTCCTCATGAAATAATCCTTATTTGAAAATGTTGAGGATGGTGTGCGAGACATTTTTCAATATAAATCCTTCCAATTCCGACCACCTCTGCGAAGTTGGCACACCGCAATCTGTGCATTGGCGTGGCGCCAAAAAGCTGAGCATTACAGCATCTACTTTGTGAAGAAGATTACAACACCTGCTCTCCTCGACTTGTTGGTTTCAAACTTTCACTCAGTGGGAAAGTCGAACAAATATTGAAGTTTTGCTAGCTCTCTTGTGTATTCGTTGAAGATTATCATTTTGAAATGATAATGGTTTCTCTCTTGTTGCCTCATGTTTTATTCGATTATCACAATCGAATTTTTAATAAAATAACGCGCTTAGAAAAAACTTGCCTAAAAGCTAGTGTTTTTCGTTCGTTTACGAATATATTGGAGGTACGAGCTTTTTCAGTATTGTACATATTTCCAGTTTTAAAAAATAAATTTGAATTTACCGCACTTGTAAATATACTTTTCTACTTTTCATTGCAAATTCATCATTTAAGTTGCAGCTATCATTCGGATGGCAAAATAATTTTTTTAAAAAGGCTTGGTGCGTTTGCACGTTTGTATTTACGAGCTTGCAGTAATTGGGTAACGTAGGACAAAAAGTCCTATGTTAGATTTGGATGTTTACTCTTAAAATTATCTGAGTGAGAATTTCAGAGGCCACGTCACTCGAATTGGCCCGTCTCCATGTTTGTTTGTTTTTTCAATAATTTCGCAGCAGATACAGAAGCAGTACCCACATGCGGTTAGTTGGGGCCAGGGACCACATGCGATACTTCCTTGCCAGCTCTCCAGCTATTCCCACCACCAGCTGGCTGAGTTTAACTCAGGACCATCTGCCGCGACTACAAACAAGAGAACCTAGGTTTCTAATCCCGACGGTGCAGTGGCGGAAAATACCTATGAAGCTTCTCAGCTACACATACTGGCACTTACTGCTTGCACTACACCACCACGTGTTTTGGGAGTTCAGAAGCTTAGAGCTTGTCTTAGCTGGGGTGGTGCCCCGGGTGGAGAGATACCTAGAGGAGGAATTCCCTCGCAAGACAGTGTGTTCATCTGCTCCGGATGTCACCATCTGGCGGGGCATGAATATCACCACTTCCGGGCACAAAACATATTCACTACAGTAATGGGAG
Source organism: Gryllus longicercus (assembly GCA_038098605.1). NCBI lineage: Eukaryota > Metazoa > Arthropoda > Insecta > Orthoptera > Gryllidae > Gryllus > Gryllus longicercus. Next base: position 2,940,194 of record JAZDUA010000002.1, on the reverse strand, counting down.
TAATAATCACAGCAGTTGGCGTATTTAGAAATATCTATAAATCAAGTCATTCTCAACTTCAAGAGTGGGTAATTGGCTGGTTTTCCATCTCTTTATATCGCATTCTCCATGATATAAGATTTTAGCAGTACTGGAAGTAAGGGGACGTGAGGCCAACGTTTGAACCATTATCAGTACCATCGGAAGAAATGCATGTATATATTCTTCAAACACTTAAGTTATTCATTTAAAAATAATTTGGAACTTTCTATTCAACTAAATTTCATGATTTTGTTTCTAAATGGAAGATAGTGGGGCCCTAAATGCATTATCTCGTATTCTTATTAACAGGGTTTATAATATAAACACTAAATATTGATCACTTGCATTTAACGGTAAGGTAACTGTGAAGACGACATGATATGGTTAAGATACGGAGTGAAAGGGCAAACACAATACAACCATGCCCGAGGCGGGACACGAACTCGCGATCCTTCGGTCCGAGATCGCTAGGCTGTACTGCCTTAACGATCTCGGCCATCCGGACCGGCTAAGAATATCTTTATATTGTTTCACTTACCGCTTTTCTTCTGTTATTCGTTCACTAATTCGTATTTTTTTGCGAGTTGCAATCGATATCGAAAGCCGAGGTGCGAGGTAGTTGGTCCAAGTAGTGGCCGCAAGGTGCGAGTTCGGCATATAGTTTCGTTGTCAATGGTCATGAATGCAAACACTCACATTACTACAGAAAATTGGAAAATATCCCTCGTGATCATCATTCAGATTGTGTGCCTACTATTCACCTGAAAAATCTCACTCTCTGATCAGCTTGCGGGTCCATTTGTACCGCTCGTATTTCATTGCAGATTGTTTCTGAGGAATTATTTAAAGCGTAGTTATATGAAGCGAACTCTCTGCATGGCTAAATTAAACAAATATTTTGATTCATCTGGAAATTCTCGATTCATTAAGAGCAAAAATGGGATGTTGATAGACAAATAAACTAATTAATTAATTGTTGCATTTACAAAACTGTCGCTTCAGTAGTTTTCTTCTGAGGCAGGTAACGGTAATTTAAACAGATTCAAATTAGTATTGTTAAACTATCTCAAAATAACGAAATGAGAAAAATATAGGTAAGCAATATAGATTTACACTTTCAGGCTTTGGAACCAAATCCTTTCGTTACGATCATCTAGAAAACGAGAGCGAGTTGTTTCTGAAATTTCTCCGTGAGCAGCAACAACCTGCCGAAAACTAACATTTGCGGCGGGCCAATTGTCCGGCGCGCGGGGCATTTCCGCCCACTGCCGGGCGGCGGCCGCGGGCGCAGACGGCGTGGCGCTGGCTGGGCAGGGCGGCGTGCCGCAGCGACTCCGCGGCGTGCGGGGCTATTTTTGGCGCGGCGCCCCGGCCTCCCCTTCCCCTCCCCTGCCCACCCCACCCTCCCGGCCGCTCCCCGCCGTGGCTCTCACCCCGCGCGCCCGCGCGCGCGCGCCCCGAACGCGCGCGCCCCGAACGGCCTCTGAATTCTTGATGCGGCGCGGGCCGGCGGCCGGCCGCCCATCGCGCACCTGAGCTTCCGCGCTCCTGGGGGGCTTTGCGGCGCCGCGCCGCGAGGAGCTGCGCTAACGTCGTTCATCCTCTCTGAGCCGCAGGTGCAGCTGCGCCGCTGAGCCCCGTCCGCGTCTTCGATCGATTGCTTCGCTCTGTGGGTCAGTGTCGGTCAAACTTTGTCCTTTTTTTTTCTCTTGAATCGTCTGGATCACTCTGGAGGAAATTTCGATTTTAAAGACAAGGAAATGTATCTGAATGATTTAAGAAAAAGTGATAAGGTTACATGTTAAACGTTCGTGTAGCGCGATCTGTCGCACTTAGACGAGTATCAAATGAAACACCTGTCACATCTATTTGTAAATTTGGTCACCAGAGCACTGGAAAATCACTGGCAGTATATTCGCGCAACGTGTCTTACGTAACGTTTTTATTCATTAGAAGATATTACGTTTACCATACGTTTATCTAGTCGGTATCTGCAATTTAGTTTGAGAAAGTCAAAAAATAAAAGCTCTGCGAATTTTACTTATCGAAGAAGATATTTCTGGTTAGCATCGTGCTAGAATATCTTACTCTTTTTGGACCTACTACTGCGTCTATTCACACCAACAAATAAGTATTTTTGTAGTACAACAATGCCATATTATCATTGCATTGCACCTACGGTAATTTTTCTTTTAAAGGATTTAGTTTCATTTATAGTAATTCCGACGAAGTTTTTTGTTATTTACGTGACATGTTTTTGTCGTTTTTAAAAGAAATCTTTTTGAAAAGGGAAATCAAGTGAATGTATATTTTGTCTTTGACATACTGTCTGGCGTAGGGAGCTAAAAAAACTCTTTTTCGGAATAAGTTCTTCGAAACGGAATGTAAAAACAAGAAAGTAAAAAGTACTTTCCTTCGAAACTTGCTACATTGACACAATATCGTTCGTAATAATTAAATGTAGCTTAAAAATTAATTAGAATTATTTATACTAGTAACAATTGGAGCAAAATTAATGCTCGTGACACTGGAGCCAAAAGGTTGCCTTCGAATCTTCAAATGTTTGTGCTTAAGTGTCAGTGAATGCAACTCGCTATGCAGATGTGTTAAAGTAGTTGCTGCCTCGCTATTAGCAGGGGCATGTAGTACATTAATCTACCTTGGGCAAATATATTATCAAACAATACATTAGTATATTTATTTTAAATGTTATAATTATGATATTAATATAAAATATTTATTTTTTCTTTCCAATATTCCGGATTTAAGTAGTGATTTAGTCCAACATTCAAGTTGACTCATTTTGTCAAACAAAGAGTCAACATTTCAACTTCAAATCGTGTTGTAAAGGTTTACTTTTGTCATTTCCCTCATAGAAGCACATATAAAGGGAAACAGCACGTTGAAGCTGTCTGTAATAAATGAAAGCAGCATCACTTTCTCTGCTCAGTAAATCTCAAATAGCAAACGATCAGTAAAGTAAATTTTATTTATTATCATTAAAAATATAAATGAACTCAATGTAGAAAAAATGTATCTGCGAAAAAAGATCATTGACACGTTACACGTTAGCGTTGACGTGACACGTTAGAGGTGTGGTCACATTACCTCATAGTTTCATGTATACGAAATCCCTGAGGTGTCAGTAACTCAACAATATGGAATGTGAACCATTTTTGTTACCGTTTTATATTATTTTCTTATCAACATGAAGGTAATTGTGAGTTGTGAAAGTATTTTGTGGAATACAAATGTCAGATATGAAATTGGTTATGAAGTGTGTTCGTTTCTGCAATTAATACTTTCTGACTAATTATTTGCCCTTATGTATCAGCTTTATTCATCAATATTTCAACGCCCTTGTTCGTAGTGTTTAGCTAATGTAAGTTACCTCAATCAAAGGTAGAGCAAAAATCTTGTTACAATTAGAAGGTTTCTTGTGTAGATGTTGGAAGTATAGGTTTGAGCGTGGAATTGAGTGTATTGTGACATGGGGAACCTTACTAAAGTCTCTATTTCCTGAGTTGCGCTCGACGGTAAAACTTCTTTTCAGCAAGCAGTAAAAGGAGTTTGCACTGCAACTTTCTCAATTAAAACTTTGTCGAGTTGCGCACGCATTACTTGGGGAATTGTGTAAGTGAGCATAGTTCGCTGCAATCGTCAATCGAATGGGTAAGTTCTCGTCTTTGTTCGGTAATTGATTCCATCAGTCTTTCATGTTTCAGTGGATAACAACCCATTTTAATGAGTTTTTGCTTCGAGAACAAGCTTTAATGTATGGATTTTCCTAGTTGAGCTGAAGACTTAAATAAACTTGTCTGAATGGTTTTGAACACAGATCAGTGTTTTCCTTATCAATGTACGATTTCATTGGTTGTCACTTAGTATAGATAAATTGTGATTTTGACGGAAATTCTTTTTCTTAATGACTCATATATTAATACTATGCTAGTGCTTTCGCAGTAGTTTATACATGTTGAGGAGAGAATGAATTACAAACGATCGATTAATTACAACTAGTAAGTGAGGGATTATTACAGCTGCTAAGTTATAATAATTTGAAATAATCTTTTAATGAAGTTTCGTGCTTTGCAAACCCAAGTTCCTCGAAATACCTGCGTTGCATAAATGATTATCTCCTTTAAAGGACCTCGTGTAGGTATTTTCGAAGCCTTGTTCACGTGATGTGAATAAGACTTTCAAGTATCTGTTTGCAAGATAAAAACTTTGTAGTGTCAAATTTGTTTTTTATTCGTTTTTATCCCTTTAGTTATATCAGAACCTTCATTTGAACTTGTAACTTTTTAAGACTTTTCTTGTCAGTATCTCCGGTGTTTTCTTCCAATTGAATAACGTCAAAAGTAAAAACATTATAACACTGTATTTAGATGATAATTCTAGAGGAATGATAGTGATTCTCTGAAAAACTATGTTTTCATTTTTTAGGTGAATAAGTGGAAACATCTCTTACTACGTACCAGTAATTTCTTAATATTAATCTACAAGTAATTTCTTAATTTTATAGCTACTAGTTATTTCTTACCAAGCATTTAAGTCTATAAGGGGAAGCTTTTCTTAATATCTACAAGCGTCTGTTTTTCAGGGTCATGTATTACACAACTCCGTCATATGCAACATTTCTTTCCTTTAGCGTCTTCTGGAGTAAAACAAACACTGTTAGGTAACGTGCTGAGAAGGTCGAGTAGCTGGAATAGAGAATCCTTAGCCGCAAACCGGATTGACAGAAGACCAGGCAGAAGACTTGCAACGCCACAGCGAATATATTAAGCAGGTAGCTTTACTACCTGCGACGCGGAGTTTCTTGTGTGCCCGAGCGCGATGCATCTTGCCGCACGCCGGCGGCGATGCCTGCGACGGCGGGGGGCTGACCCGCCCGGGGCGGGGGCGAGGGCGAAGCTATTTTTGGCGTGGCGCCGCGCGCTCCCGCCGCCGCCCCCGCCGCCGCCGCCGCCCCCGTCGCTTCATCGCCGCCCTCCTCTCGCCCCCGCTCCCTCCGCGTGACTCGCGCCAACCGGGACGCGCCCCAGCGTTTATGAGGTTGAATAAACGGTGAAGGCCCTGAACGCGGCAGGCGCCGGTGGGGAAGGGGAAGGGGACGGGGCGCTGTCGGTACACTCCGACGCCGCGCGGCCGGGCCACGACACCTTCCCCCACCTCTCCCGCTCCGAGCCAACGCTCACTCACCCTCGCTCCTACTGGCTGCCAACGAGCCCCACGCGTCCGTGCAACTTCTGCGCTCGCCTCCTTTCGCTACCTTTCGATTCGTCGCCGGCTCGTTCGCGTTGTGCTTGCTTTGCACACACTCTTGCTATTCCTATATTCTTGGTACTCGTTTTGCAGTTCTCTGGGCAGTTTTTGCCTCGCTTCTTTGAACTGTTACGCTAGTTTAACTTTCGCACTTTGTAAACAATTTTCTGTGAGGTGATTATTTGTTTCTTTTCGCTGGGCCTTTGTTTATCTCGAGGTCTTCTGGTTTTAGCTAATTCTGTACTTCATCCTAATTTATGGTAGTTTCTAGTTCTTTCACCTCAAGTTCGACTGTTGACTATATCCTCATCTGTTCATCCATTCTGCAGTTTTTTTCGCATCTCCTCTGGCCGTATCTGATATGTATCTATTCTATCATTTCTATCTCGCGATCCGGATTGATTCCTTAATTACTCGCGTACCGATTTGCGACTTTCATTTCCCATGACGATTTTTACGACGCAGGCAGCGTAGCTTCCTCTGCTTGCTAAATCATTTTGCCCCATCTCGACTTCCTTCCCAATCTTTTCTCGCTCTCAAGTCGCTTCTCATTACCCAAGTCTCATATCCCAGTTTACGGGACCACGTGTCAGCTCGGTGCTTGCCCCCCGCCCCCCTCTAATCGTCTTATTTTCATTCCTCCTTGCGCTACGCGTTACACGTTCACCGTCTTTCCTCTTCCTCTCGCTCTTCCGTTTCCCCGCTGCCCTCCCTCGGGGACGAGCGCCGAAGCCTCGGGCGGAGGCGGGGCGAGGGCGGGCTGTGAGGATCCTGTGTTTGCGTGTCGTAGGGCGATTTGTATCCGACGGGACGCCTCTCGAGCGGAATTCAGCTGCACAGGATGGCGTCTTTATCCGGAGGTCGGCCTGGTATTCGAGATCGTAAAGGAGAAGACAATATTGACCTTGTTGCAACAAATAGGGCGCAGGCTAACGAGGTATCGTAACTCGCGTCCCTCGTTATTGCGTTGTAGACCGATGTTGATTGGCGTTTTATTATGACGTGGCGTTGAAGGAGAAGAGTTATTGGAAATAACTCAGTTTGGTTTAAACATTCGGTCTTTTAAATTGTTCAGTCATGTTTTAAGTTTATGACTCATTTGTCATTTTCAGTTCCTTATTTGAATTTCTTTCATTCCCCAAGAGAAATTGCTATAAATGTATTTTGTTTTTGTTTGAAAGATGAGTTTGTGGAAAATGCAGGAGAGTTGTGTAATGTATGCCCGGGCGAATTTAAATATCTGAATGTAATATAGATTTTAAGTTATTTTATCTATCTTTAGTTGGAAAAAATTATTTTTTTTCTGTTTCATTAATCTGGCAACAGTTGAGTAAACGTGCAGCACTCGTTTTTTCTCTGCCGGAGAATTTTGAATATGTTTTGAACTTTTATTCATTCAGTGATCATTTTAATAGAAAATGCTTAAATAAAGATAAAATTGGATTTCACGATACAAGAAAATGTCGAAAATGGCCCATACGATACATACAGTTTTGTCACTACTGGTATAAGAATTTAATAGCAATTCAAGTTTGGAGAAAGGCTTACAAAAAATATAGCGTCAGTGTTTGATGCGTGGTTCAAATTCTTTACGATTGTTCATATATTAGTTTCGATATCAAGTGCTACTTAGTTTATAAAAAGTTTATTGAACACTTTCATGTCAGGATTCTTAATATTGGTATGGAGCGGCACACTTCCCGGTTATCGGTAGTTTAACATTTATGGTTTTTCGCCCTTCTTGGGCGACTTGGCGGTATGAATCCATACTTGCAGGATACCTCAAACCACTGAAAAATAAAGAAATGAGTGCATGAAACTTAAGAATGTGACAGATTTATAGACGCCCGGGTTTCCCAAAAGTTCTCGTGGGTATTCCTATGTTTAGTCTGAAAATATAATAATTTGTTGATAAGGTTAGTTTTGGAAACACGTTTTACAAGTATGAAGTTTGCTCACCTGAAGCATGTAAATGAATATGAGCAAAAGTTAGGAAAAATGAAGAATCATACGTGATTGGACAGCGCAATAGTGTTTTCGAATAATAGATATTATTTTACCGACAAGAACTTCAGATGGTCACATCTGAGATTTGCATACATTAGACTGTTAAGAAAACTTACCCATTAATTCGTTAATTTGGGTTTTAATGTCAGACTGGTAATTTCGTGGAAATTCTTTTTTCGCCTTTGTGCCGCATTGACTTTAATTCCGCCGACAAAGGATTCGTGCATACCAAAAGTTTCAGGAAAGGCAATCTTTCTTCTCTTCAGAGGACGTGAAGACAGAATAGGTTGTCGGACAGGAGAGAATTAATGGGAAAAGTCGAAAGAACGCATCGGTTTTTGTCTTTTCTTTTTTCACCGATTCGTGCAAGAATTCTGCAGTGGTGTTTCTTGTACCAGTAGGTTACCGCGATGTGAAGTCTGTGGTCGTGCTAGCAGCAGATGGTCGTTAATTATTCATGTTGTTTCATGTAGCATATGTTCATTTTCGCAATCTATTCGTAGTAGTTTCACTGAAAGACATTTTAAGTTCATTCACCGGAAAGTGAATTACATGTAATAATAAATGAACTGGAAATTTTCATAGTGAGAACAGAATTTATTTTTTTGGTTATGTTGAATGTATATAATGTCATTTGCATTTTATAAAGAGTTATTAACTGAAGTAAGTATCCAAACGTCAATCAATTATTAAGGAAAAGCGGTTGCATGGCTTTTTAAGATGAATCTCAAAATTTATGTCTCACAACAGTCACTCGTGTGCTACAAAAACCGAAGGTATTGAGACAAAATATGTTGGAAACATGAGCTCTCGCTGTTATAAAAAGTCCACGGTTCACTGGAGAGACTCAAAATCTCTGTGGGTGCGAAATCGCACGAGTTGCTTCTCTGGGTTGCGCACAGCCTGCGCAGGCGCGTAGCGGAAAGTTGGAGTGCCATCCCGAAGGGCTTGCGGAATCCGCAAACGTGGAGTGCCTCGCAAAGGAAACACGCACAAGGGAGGTGTACTGTTTCACCCGCTGGGAATCGTGAGAGTAGGGCGCTGCAAACACTTGTGCGTAAACTCTGTTCTCATAGATCCCATGCTTGAGTCATCGTGTCAGGATTCATATATTCAGCCATTTACGAACTAGAGTATTACAATCTAAATGCTATATTTATTAGTACTGCATTTCGTATTAATACATGCATATTTTCGAGAAATAATTTCTACAAAAATTGCATATGGTGTTCAAAATTGTTTTATTCTTCGAAACTTTTGTACCTTAAGATAAATTTGAAGTGTTAAACTAATTTGACCACTGGGGAATATATATATATATATATATATATATATATATATATATATATATATATATATATATATATATAGTCACTAAAAAAAGTTTAACTTGATGAAACATTTGGAAAATTGGGTGGTGTATTAAAAACAGAATAAACTCTGAGAGAATTCAGGTGTGTCTGAAAATTGCAATTTCTGAAGATAGAAATTTCCTTAGGTTTATTTTGTATATTATCAACCACTTTACGATTAATATTAGCTTTTTGTTATTCAAAGTCAAGTTGTGGTGGGGAATTGTTTATAAAACTATATTATGAGATCCATTGTAAAGGGTACTGAAGAGCCAAAAAAACTGATATAGCCATGCGTATTGAAAGAAAGCGATCTGGAACCAATCAGAATACGGCGCTTCGGTCGGCAACGACTATATAAGACAACCAGAGTCTGCCACAGTGTTTACGTCGGATACTGCTGCTACAAGGGCAGTTTATCACGATTTAAGAGAGTTTTAACGTTGTGTTATAGTCGGCAAAAAAGAGAGTGGGGCATAGCATCTCCGAAATCACGATAAAATTTGGATTTTCCCGAACGACTGTACCGTGAATATCGGGAATCCGGTAAAATATCAAACCTCTGACATCGTTGCTGCCGCAGAGATCGTGCAAGAACGGGACCGACCACGACGGAGATGAAACATTACACGTGACAGAAGTGCAATCCTTCCGCAATTTGCTGCAGATATCAATGCTGTGCCATCAACAACTGTCAGCGTACGAACCATTTAACGAGACATTATCGATATGAGGTTTCGGAGCCGAAGGCCCGCTCGTGTATCCTTGATGACTGCACGACACAATGTTTTACTCCTCGGCTGGGCCCAACACCGTTGGACTGTTGATGACTGGAAACACGTTGCGTGGTCTGACTAGTCTCGTTTCACATTGTTTCTAGCGGATGGATGCGTATTAGTGAAATGAATCCATGGGCCCTACATGTCAACAGGGTCTGTTGAAGCTGGTGGAGGCTCTGCCATGGTATGGAGCATGAGCAATTAGAGTGATATGGGACCCCAGATAAGTCTAGATACGACTCTGACAGGTGACACGTACGTAAGCAATCTGTCTGACCTCATGGAACTTGACTGGTCTCACCTGCTCTCATTCATGTCCATTGTGCGTCTCAATAGACGTGGGAAATTCCAGCCGGACAATGCGACAGCCCACACGTCCAGAATTGCTACAGAGTGGTTCCAGGAACACTTTTCTGAAGTTAAACACTTCCATTGGCCAACAAAATCTCCATTCATGGACATTATTGAGCATATCTGGGATGCCTTTCAAAGTGTTGTTCCGACGAGATCTCCACCCCCTCGTACTCTTACGAGTTTATGGACCGTCCTACAGGATCCGTGGTGTCAATTACCTCCAGCACCACTTCAGATATTAGTGGAGTCCATGCCACGTCGTGTTGCGGCATTTCTGCGTGCTCGCGAGAGCCCTACATTAGGCAGGTGTACCAGTTTTTTGGGCTCTCCAGTGTATTTACTTTGCCCCTACATTACAGTATTAAGATTTAATGTAATAATATTCTGAATATTATAAATCATGACTTCATTTATTCGTCATTAATTTTCTAGCAGTTTTTGTATACGTCAATGTCTTTCTATTACTTGTCTTCTCTTTTAAGGCGTAATTTTGAGACTTAAGTTAATGTTCTTGGCAACATTCTTCTTCAAATCCTTTCCATTTTATGCTTCTTTTATCTCATTCTTTGTGGGGAATTTTTATTCATGAATCTTTCCTAATGTATTCATTTTTATAATGATCAGCTCCTTTGGGACATTTAATAGTACTAGCGAACTTCTTCCCGGGATCTTGGGGCCTAGTTTTCTCTTTTTTCTTCAAGGCGGTGTTGCGGAACCGCTAAGGTTAGACTTTGGCGTTACCTCACGAAACTTTCTTCGCGTTTCTTTCTCCATTGTTCCAAACACTTACGAAGTTATAAAAGCATATTTCCATATTGCTATCTTTATACCCTACCTCAACATGTATTTCGTTGTAACCATTGGTCAATATAGTTTTTTTCTGAGATCTCTTTAAGTTTTTCACTATATGTACCGATTTCCTTGTGAATTACGCCCTAATTCTGGGTGCTTTCATTTCATTATGAAGGAGACTTTACGTTGAGTTCGATCTTCATTTTTTCACAATTGAAACTGGCTAAAAATTGAAATATTTGTCTTTTATGTAAGTAATGTATGTAAGATACTTTGTTTTAGTTCCATGCAATTGTAATATGGTATGGTTGTTGTATGTAATATGTAAGGTGTAATATGTTGGGATTAAGGGTTTTAAGCTGAAAATAAAATTAAAATAAGTTTGCTCTACTGTTTTTAGAAAACGGCAGTTTACAGATTCTTGAAGGTCGAAAGAGTGTTTCTTGCTGTATCGAGAAAGAAAATCTTGAGATCGAACGTGTTATTTTTTTAAGTTTTGTTTACACCGCTTTTTCGCACCCGCGTGAAAAGTATTGAACGGTTCACAGGACAAGGCAATTAGTGGCGTGTTCCTGATGTCCATTTTTATTCGACCTTCACCTAATTGCATCTAAACGTGGCCATTTCCATTGTGATGTATCACACGTTTGGCCTCGGCGTCGGATTATCTCGATGCATCCGAGCATTGAGGTGAAGGTTTGTGTAGTCGTCTGACGCACCAATGCCAGAAGAGTCATGAAGTGAGTGAAATATATGGAAATACATTGTGGGTACCGTGCAGCACCTTGAGGTACTGCTGGCTTCTGCGTGTCGTTTCTGTGCATGTGGGTGGCGGGGTGATAGGGTTGGCGCGTCCGCGTGATCCATCGCCATTCATTTGCCACCGCTTTTGGCGCGGTGCGACGCGCCATCTTGGGCCAGACGTAGTGCGGCTGTCGAAACGCAGAGCTAGCTTCACATAGATAGATGTTTCATTGAGTAATTTTTGCATGAAATCTTTTAAACAGTTGGCCACAGTTGAATTTATTAGCTGCAATTTATCAACCACATGCCTTATGTTTAAAACGTGCATCTTCATTTAATGCCATTGCTTATGTAATGTAGATAATAAGGGGCTATTCTTGAGGACATTGAACGTTGTTATTGCTTATGGTTGGGCAAACGATGCTGCGTTCAATGCCTGGTGCGCTAACGCTTCGATTAAGTTTTCGTGACCTTAAAATTTCAAATATCATCGGCCTATTTAATGTTTCATGTGTACCATATATCAGTTTTTGTTTTGGTTATAAGTAAACCCCGGAAGTTTGGCAAAATGCCTTTTTGTTATTGTTACCATTTTATGACTTTAAAGATAAGGAATCACTTAATTGTACTTCTGGGGATGTTTTAGTAGATTTTTATTTTGCATTTTTTGCCTATTTTATCTTTCGATACTTATTTTTGTTATTTCGTCTTTTTTTGTTTTTCCTTTATCTGCCCTTTTCCTCAAGATTTCGCTTTCTTCCCTCCTAGCACCGATCGCCATTAAGTTGGATAATATAGCTGCAAGCTTGGGAAACTGGATCAAGGCACGATCGTGTTTTGTCTTTCTGTGAAAGCGTGATAAAAATATAAATGAGAAAGAAAGTTGATAGCAGTCGAGATTTTGTTCCCTCGCGACTACTCCTAATGTAGTTTTGACGAAGGCCAACGAAACCACTTGAGGACTACTGTCTGTATATAATATACCCTTCTCAATTTTTGCTTACGCAAGTGCGAGGAATGAAAAAAAAAATAATTCCGTTTTCACTGATGGCATATCAAGATGCAAAAGAGACTTCACAATAGCATTTCTAAGAGATAGCGAGTAAAAGAGATTCGTAGCCTTCATACCGCGTAGGTCATGTGGAATCAACATTAAAAAGAATCGATCGTTTTCTTACACTTTAAGTGCTAATGTAAAATTTAGTTTGAGCAAAAATGTGAATAATTTTAATTAATAATTTTTTACAATATTTCTTTATAAATACGATTTTTTATTGTCTTCATGCCTTTTTTCACCCTTCCTTTACCTAGAATATATTCATTTTTTGTATGCTTATTTCAGGTAAAATAAATGCCTGAACTTCCGGGCTTTAGTTATAAGCGTTACTGAAACAGCAACCGAGCACAAGCTTTGGCTCATTCGTATGCATCTGCTATGTTTATCTTATGGAAATGAATAAAATTTATTATTTTTATTATGATTTACTTAAGCGCGTGTATGTATGTTGTGTTTAGTTGATTTGTCGATTCTTAAAATCATCACTTAACAATATCAAATCTTGAAACATACGCCAATGTCTACTTTTGTAGTATTAAATATAAATGTACAATTCGAGTCTCAAATACGACTGAAATACACTTAACGTACGTACAGAACTCGTACTGCATGGTAGTTAAACTATCGTGTGCAGTACGAGAGACATCGATGTGTCATCATGGATTCTTACGAAGAAAGCTTACGTCTGACGGCAAGACACAATGGCGCCCGACGCCCAAACACGCGGAGGCGGAGTGATCGAAGAGAGCGTGCCCTGTTTTTCCTGCTAGAATGACCGGACTGTTTCTTCTCATGCGACAAAAATGTGACTTGAAAAAAACACCAGTAGCATATTTTTACGTCTCAAGTATCACAGATAATCCCTTAGAACGTGAACTCAAGTAATGCATTGAATAAATATTTACTGATGCACAAAAAAGAAATTCTTTAAAACGGAAACGTGGGAAAAATGAAAATAAATTTCAGATTGTAATGGTTTTCTGTGTAATATTGGTTATTAATGAATAGGAAAAAAACACTGTTGAATCTTGCTATTTTTGTGTACCGTCGATCCTTTGTAACATTTGCCCAAACCTAGTTCAAACAAAAAATATTAAATTACGATTTATGTTACGTGGATTCCTTCTGAATTTTGAAGAAAAAAGAAATTTTTCATATGCAAGATTGTCAGTGACATTTCTCTGTGTCATTTGCGTATACATATTTTTTTATACTACTTCGAAATTATAATAAATATGAGATGTGAGAAATGAAAGTTTATAAAGTATAAGGAAAAATGCTCAGAAATGTTTCGTCAAAAAAAAAATCACTGGTAATAGATTCAGTACTAATATCTGTGAAAAATTATCCACTTCTATGATATCATTAGTCATAGTAATTTATAGTAATTTTAATTTTTGGATTGATCATCATTTCACTTGGAGTACAACGCAAACTACTGAAAACTAAAAAGTTAAAAAACGATGTTTCATTTTTAAACATATTTTAATGAATGAATACACGTAATTTGGCTTGCGTGCTACCAATTTCGTTTAAGCCGAAGCATAGACGTGCGGCGCGTGCCGTGCTGCGGATACGAGTGGTCGGTGAACGGCGAAGCAAGCGGCTCCGCCCGTCAGGGTCCCGGAGGCGTGTCTCTGGGTCTTTCCCGCGGAGGAGCTGCCAGCCCTCCCTCGCTCCTCCCCCCCCCCCCACCCCCGTGCCCGCCGGCTGATAGCGCACGTGACGCGTGGCTCGCGTGACTATTGTCCGACGCCACGCCACGACGTCGCAGCAGCGGCGGCGGAGGCCGCGTCGCGTCCCGCAGGCACCACCGCGCGCGACGGAGGGAAAGGAGGAGGAGGAGGAGGAGCAATCGATCTCCGAGGAAGACGAGCGAGGGCGAAGCGGAGAGAAAGCAAGAGGCGAGAGAATGAGGACAAAAGGAGGAAAAAGGGTTCTCAATCGCAGCCACCTCGTTGCCCTGGCAACGCTCTAACGTAGCCACACCTCGCGGCGACCAGCGCCGTACTTCAAGGCGGCCCGTTAAATCGATCCCCGGTGGGAGCACCGGCACGCAGTGGACACGAGGTTAATTTGAGTCCTTTGCTTCTTTGCCTCAAAACAAGCTGTGCGAAGATTTTGTGTTTGCCTTAAATTATTTCTGACGCTCAAGATATATTGTCATATTGCCATTATTGCTTATGGTAAACCAGGCAAATGTATATGCCTTCGGTAATGTTGAAATGCTCCATTCTCTTATGCGATGGCATTCCAGATCAATAGCAAGGCATGGTCCTACTTGAGAATCGATTTCAGGAAAAAGTAATATCATGTATTTTTAGTGCCGCATATTACAGAATATCTCAATGCATACCTTTCAAGGGGTCGAGGCAGCAAGGAGAATATTCATTTATATTTTTTTAAACGAGAAATAAACAACGTTTTTTCCCATACATGTCTGGATTTTTGTATACATTTTGGTCCATTTTCTATGCACAATATGGAGTTCTATAAACACGTTTTTGCAAAGTGTTCGTTGTGAGGAGAATTTTAAAATTTTTATTTGCAATATGAGACAGAGTTATCTTGAATAATGCTTCAATTCCTGTCATTTTATTTTATTATTTTTCTTAATTATTTTAGTTGAAGTATTCTGCGTTACTTGTGTGTTTGTTAATCATAATCTCTTAGAGGAAAAATAATTAATTAATCTATACTGCATTTTCGTCCTGCCCTGCCGTTCCCGCTTTCAAATACGGTGACCTGACCTGCCCTTCCCGAATCTTCCTCGAATCGCCCGGTCTCTGCTCCGTCGCACCCCTCACCCCCCTCACTTTCCCTACCCCACCCGACCTTTTTCTCCGCCACCTACTCCGTCCAGCTCCGTTCTGCCATGTTTTCTATGATTACCTTTGCTACCACCATTGCTGTTACTATGGGCATCTGTAAATAGATGTATTATTCCATACTTATGGCGAAGTTCCAGGAACAATTTTAAACTGCCACTACTCAAAGCGTAACTGCGCTATTGAAACGAATACAATTCTTTTGGTTGGATATATTTAAGACTATAGAAAGTTTTAATTCACTTTGTGCGATTTACTCGTTTTCGAAACATTCGCGAAAACTGAAATAGTGCGCGCTTAAGTTTTTCTCTAAGGGATGGAGGAGGAGGTTAGGGATAAGTTTAACGAAATTTAACTGAGGCAATAACTTGTCTCTTATTTTGAAGGTCACGTATACAATGCTGATTAAGACCAGAATAAAAATATACACTTTTTTATACAAGACAAAATAATAATTTGAAAAACATGTTTTCAGATAAGACACCATATCCTTAAGTGGCAGCCCATCAAAATCAGTGTTGTTATTCCAGAGATCACCTGAGACGAACAGTTGATTTGCTTTTTATAACTTCTAAATAAGTATATGAGGTTTTCAAAAGGCCGGTTTTTGACATCGTAGACATTCATTAATCACTTAATATGGGTAATATTTGGAGTGCTCAGCTAGACGATGTGGATAAAGCTACATGAATGGTCGATGAACGGACTTCATCCTGTCAATGTTGGTATCAGTTACTGAGCTGAAGTGAAATGATTGAGTGTGTGCACTCTTATGCGTTATTATTTTATCAAAAACTGGTTCTAACTTTTCCTTTAAATTGTTTCCGTGTATAAAACGAGGGACGCGTAAAAGAATGGTGTAGGCAGTTTAGTAAAGATCGTATTGGAAATATTGGGTTAAGACAATTAGATTTTAGAGCATATGCGCGAGGTCGAAAGTCAGACCGATTCCGTGGCATAATCGTAAAGCGACCGGTGAGTTAATTCGGCGATCTGAGTTCGAGTCTGGGTGCGGAAAAAAATGTTGGTTGAAACCACGTAGTTAATGTAGTAGGATAATATAACGCAGTCCTGAGAAATAACGCGAGAAAATATGTGCTCTTGTAGCACCATCAGTTTTATATTTCATTGTTACTAAACTGTTTTAAAATAAACTTAGCGGTGAGAGCGTAGGCTTCCGCGGCCGGAGTCAGTATTTACTAGGCTGTCCGGGTGACGCCGCGTCCATGGCGAAGGTGCCGACGTTTCGGTCGCCATTCTGCGACCTTCCTCAGGGCGTAATGCGCGGAGATGTTCTGCGCACGAGTTTAAATGGGGCTTAGTTTCTCCTCTACCTGAGTGCCGGTTGGCCGGGTAGTCGGCCAATGCGGAGAGAGTGCACCGGCCAATCAGGGGCGGGCTCCCCGCAGGGTGAGAGGAGGCGCTCCGTCCGTAATCGGACGTTGCGGAGCAGCTAGGACCGCATCCGGTCGAGATCGGACGTCCTGGTAAAATAGGTGTTTCCAGGCATCGTGTAGACCTTGGTCAGGCCTTGGTGAGCATTCAAGTTATAGGGGTGTTTGATGATTTCCACCGCCTCTTTTACTCTCCTCGTGCCCCAGCGGTCTTCTCTGGCTAAGAGTCAGGGTACGGACGGAGCGCCTCCTCTTTCAAGCCCCCGGAGCACGTTTGGCTTTAGTGTCTTAATAGCATACTCGTGCTGGGACGCCACTGGGAATAGGGGTTTCATCCTGCGTACTTGTGTTAATTCAAGGTGCTTGGGTAGGACCCTAATCGAGAGTAGTAAGTTCCAACCAAAGGACTGACAATTGCGTCATAATAAAAAAAGTCAATAATAATAGCAATAATGATAATATTTTTTTAGAATTTACAATATTTAAAGGCCGCATAAACTTCTAGATCATTAGCGACCAGTAACCGAACAAAACAAAGAACACCCAACACAATGCAAATGCATACTTGACAAATTTTGGAACACTATCTGAAATCTTCACTCATTGATTTCCCGATGGTATTGCAGACATTCTTTATGCAATTGAATTATGTTGTGGTATAGTTTTAGTTTTGTTTACGTGAAGAGCTATATTAGTCGAGTGATATCACGATATCATTAACAAGTTCCGGCAAGTAAATGCCAATACGTAATGTGCGTCTCCGTTTACGAGTAAATGCGTGGATATGTCAAATAGTATGTACATCTTCAGACATTTGTTCACCAGACGCGTATAAAAGCGTTGGTGTGTAATCGTTAGATTATCACGTCGCAAACGGGTTGGTGTTTCGTTGTCGCGGCAGACAACGTTTCGACGCACAGCTGACTCATACTTCGCGGAGCCCGGCACGCGACACATTCTCCTGTGCGGGATGCTGCGCAGGAGGCCCGGCAGTATATTAGCTTCGCCCCTCCCCCTCCCACTTCCGCTTCGCCGCCCTGCGCCGCGTCGCGGGGACGACGGGGCGACGGGCCAAGGGCGCAGGGCCGCTCTCCTGAGGGCCCCGCTTTAGCCCTCGCGCCGCGCCAACGCCGTACCAGCCCGCTCTGCGTTCCGCTGTTCGTATCCCGAGCCCGTCAACCTGACACTAAAGTTCTGCTCGCTTCGATGCCTCGACCCTGACGAGTTTAAAGCCGAAAGTGTCCCGCGTCCGTGATGTATGTATTGTTCTTTTTGTGTGTCTGTTGGGGTCCTCCGATGGGTTTGTTCAGCTCATGCGTGACTTCCAGAGATGCTTTAGGGCGCTGTCTTCCTCTGATGTATATGTCATGGTCGAGCTCTTTCTTGAGAGATGAACGAAAGTTTTTCTCATCCCAGTTCTTGTTAAATATATATTTTCGCGATTCACGACAAACTCGATAATCGTGTGTGTTTTGTAATTCGGTAGACTTGCATTACACTTATGACCACCTACCATGCTCTCTTTGTAGTTGTGAAGAACACTTTAGTGTGGCAGTTGCATTTTCTCACCTGGTTCACTTTTCAAATACAAGAAGATATATTGAAATAGTTTATCTGAATTCCTTGTTTGGTTTTATTCAGTTTCATCTTGATCTCAAATGTTTTGATAAAGAGCGGAATTGTCCTAGAATATTAGAAATTTGACACTTAAGATGTCCACACATAGATTAGTGTCATATGTCACATTTCAATTGGATCTTAAAATCTTCTTAAGTTACTAAAAATCCAACACTTGTAATTCACTAAAATCGATTTCTAGAATGCATTTCAGTGCTCATTGGTCTTAAGGAAACGCTCATTTCCTTCGGTTTCCGAGCCTTTGTTGTCTCTTTAGTGTCGATGGAAGTTATACTACGAGTACATTTTTCATAGTCGAAAGGTCACGTCTTTCGTGGCGCCAAAGGGAGCGGGCGAGCTCCGTTAAAAGGGGCTGGCGCGTCACGCGAACGTCGTTTCGAAAATGCCCAGATTGCAATCTCGGGATCTTAAAACGTTCATTTTCCGATGAAATCTCTGAATCGATTGTTTTCATGGATTGTCGGGCAATGTCCGTGCGCTACCTCTCCGGGAAACATTTTGTAGTGGCGCCTGCACTTGTATGTGAATAATCCGTTGTATTACTTCTTCACTGAGATCTTCCCGTCCTTCTAATTCATGATATAGTACAATATCTCCTTACATTAAAAGTCGCATGCACCCAGTCCGTTACAGTTTTCACAGTTATATGTAAAAAATGTTACTATATTTTAAAGAAGTGTCTTTATGCGGCTATCCGTTTTTTCCTTCTGTAAACACTTCTGAGAACATTGTTAATTTTCAATGTTTCGTTCTTCCTAGTCACATTAGTAAAATGTTCATGTACTGAGTAGGAGAGAAAATAATAAAAATGGAGATAAATAATAAAAATAGAGATTGTCAAGAAATGGGAAAACAACAAAAACTATTTTTATATATCTATATTATTTCAGTGGAATATTCGCATTGTCTCTTTAGACAGAATCCAATCTTTTTTCGAGCTTTACTCACTAACTGTCTACTTGTGTTGACTGTTTTGTCAGATATTTCTGTTCCAAATTAAATAGGAGCAATTCTATTATATCTTATGCTCTCAGATCGAATCTTTTCTTTAAGGTATCTCACCGCACTCGTGATTAAAGGGCAGAATGTATTTTCCTAGGTAGTTGTGATATTTTTCTCAACTTTATTTACAACTGCACTTCATAATGTCACAACAGAACAATGTTACAACAGAACTTCATAATGTCATATTTTTTGATCGTGAAATCAAGTCAAATTTACAGCCATGCAAGGATGATTGTTTAATGTATTTGTGCCATAAATACGAGCCATTGCATCGTATTTCATACAGATATTTAATCAAAATTGCTTGCTGAAATGTTTGCCAATCATTTCTCCTTGGTTTCTGGCAATGGATGAATACTGATTCTGATTATGTAGTTAATTCTCACCAGTACTGAAACTTTAATCGCAGAGGTTTGTAGTAAGACGTTGTACACAAATACAAGTCTTCTTTCATGTATTTTAAAGCAGTGTCGCTAAAGAAGATGGAAAGAAAACAATTTGCGACACAGTGCTTGGGGGCGAGCATTTCACAGCTTACGCCACGTTCCTTCGTGTTTGGAGTAGGAGAATAGGACGGGCTCAGTAATCTTGTATACACAGCAAACGAGGATGTCACATTTGTGTGTACAAATAATTAAATTTCGCACCGCGTAACCCTTCTTATTTATGAAAATGAGTTGCTGTTTTTACGACAATTTCTAGTACCATGTTAAACTGTCGAGTTTAAATATCAGACCTCGCATGAAAAATCGAATTATTACTTAGCAAGACTGCCTACATGGTAATACGTCATTGTCTAGAGATGCGTCTTTCGATGTTTTCAAATATCGATGTTTTCATTAAAAAATCGGTATTTGAAAGATTGATTCATACCAATGGATAATTTGTTGATAACGAATCCCTAGTAGCGAGGACTGTTGGGTCGGCGTTGGCAGGTGTGACACATTATGCATATCCGTTCTGGGTGCCAATGAAACTTGCTGTGTCACTGTTCATGCGTAATCTATTAAGTTTTATGACATTTGTGAAGCAATTAAAATAATTATTAGTGACGAAATTGTTACCGCATTTATAACCGTTAATAATGAAATTATATCATATAAATTGGTCATCAAAAATGTACAATGCGGCGCTTGAAACCTACTGTCAAGAACGGTGAGGCTTGGAGATAATTGGAAAGTCATTTCGAGAGGTGTGATAAACATATTAGCTGCTACAAATGGGCGAAACGTCTTTGAATTTAAAAACGATAGTGCAAAGAGCAGTTAAGTGAGCAATGAGCAATGGAGGTAGTTAATAAGGTTTAGTAAAGTAGTGATCATTGTTACATCGTGTAATTCGAAGGTTTGAAACACTCACCAGCCAAGCTCCCCTGGTCATGATAAAACTTCTGAACCACCCCCACTTTAAGAGTGGGAAGACTTGCCAAATTATGGGATGAATTACTGCTATAATTTAAGTGTTATCTTTCCTCCAAATCATTACAATAACCAAGTGTAGCATGTTTAAAGATAATGACGCGGAAACGTTTAGGTATACCACGAATACCCTCTTTGCAAATATGGGAATGAAAGTTACGTTTCAGCTCAGTGAGCTGTGAATAATACTTGATTTGCAGAATCAAGTATTTCACGTTCTTGTTGCCCTTTGTAGTTCGCAGCGAAATCCTGGACTGTGGAGCTGTGCCGGATGCTTCTTCGCGCTGCGCCTCAGACTGTTTTCTTTCCATCTTGTTTAGCGTCGGTGACACCGCGTGAATTACATATCACACTGCCACTGCTCCGGGAACACCTGAGGCTTATCAAACGGCGCGCCGTCCCACACTCCAAATGTGATGCTGGTCGTTTTCCCGCCTCACCTCGCCTCGCCTTCCTCGACTCGCATCGTCCCGCCGTGAATCGTCCCGCCTCTCTCTGCCTCTTTACGCTACACCTCATCCCGCCCCGCTCCGCTTCGCCCGCTCGACCCTGTTCCGCCCCACCTCGTCCCCCTCGCCAGCGTTTTGCCACGCCTCGTCCCGCTCGCCGCCTCTCCGCCCCTCCCCGCCTCACCTTGCTCCGCTCCGTCTCGCTTCGCTCCACCTCGACCCGCTAATCCCCGCCCCTCTTCACCCTGCTCTTCCTCGTCTCATTGCGCCTCTCCCCGCTCCGCCCTGTTCCGACTTGCTCCGCCTCCCCACCCTACTCATCTCCGTACAACCTCGTTCTGCCTCACCTCGCCTCTCCCTGCCTCTCCCTGCCCCTCCTCGCCCTGCTGTATCCTGCCTCTGCTTCACTCTACTACGCCCCCCGCTATCACGCGCGCGCCGCCTGCCCGCCCTGGTCCATTTCAATTTCGCGGCCGCTCTGTTTTCTTTTCATCTTATTTAAATTGTGTACCGTCGCGTCGTGCGAAGATGTCTGGTGTATAACTTCTGCTTTGAAAAGAGATGATTTCATTATTTTTTGCGCATTCCCTTCATCTGTTTCCAATTTGTTCGGTAGACAGTTCCAGTAGCTCTTGGTCGACGTAGCTAAATTGTGTTACTACCGTTGCGAATAAAGATAAACATCGCCGTGTCCTCGTAAAGCGTTCGTGTCGAGCTGTCGTTTCGCGACGTTTAAAGCTATACGTAGCTCTTGCGCCGCTGTGACCTCCGTTTTGACGTTGCGTCCGGAGGGGCTGGCGGCGGCGGCTTGTGCTTTTGAAGATGAAAATGGGTGGCAGATTGACAGGCATCCCTTCTCAAGAATGGCTAGTAAATAATAGAGGGTAACGCACACTTACAGTGAAAGGGGCGTGAAAAATGACAAGAAGGGAACTCGAAAGAGAAGTTGTATGCTTGATTTATGATTTGAGTATCAAGTGGGAGAGATGGGTGTTCATGTGTTCAATGACCTTGTGCCGTGAAGATAGGACATTTTTTCTTGTAATACAAATGCCCTACAATATAAAAAATCTATGAAGGCTGGCCCGTGGCCACCCTGTTGTGGTCACCCTGCACGCCTTGTACGTCTGATTCGATCCCCGGCAGTTCCCAGTGGGATTTGTGGTGAACAAACAGGATCGCGTCAGGTTTTCTCTAGGTACTCCCGTTTCCCCTGCCATTATGCATTTCACTCGTATTATATCATTAACCATCATTTCGCTAAGGATCCACCAATCACAGTGGCGTCTAGGCGATAACCGAGAAGCTAGAGAAGAGCTGTAGGTACCTCAGCGGGTTATCGATATGCAGGTCGAGGCCTGGTGAACTAAGAGAGGAGGGAAATTGTGAGGGAGTGAAGATCGCTGCCTCCCAAGACCTTAGTTACGGTTTATTGAGAAAGGATGAAATGCCAGGCCAGGCGATGGGTATAGCTTCGTTAAAGCTGGCCCCTGAGAGGAAAAACAGTTTTTAGTTTGTTGTTTATAAAAAAACATGATTTATGTAATTGCTCTCTTTCGCTCACCTTTTTCTAAACTGTCTTTTATTAACGCACCGATAAAAATTATTTTCTATATTATTATTATTATTATTGGCGTATAGGCCATTACTGACCACGCTACACACGATTAACGTGCGTGTAATTCTTCCAGGATCAGCTTTTCAGCTGTATCCTTGGATTACGACAAGGTTGTTACGCCTTGAAGTGTGAATTATGAGATGATAGGAATGGGTTAGGAGGTGATAGGTGATCGTGGACTTTTTGGAACTATCCCAGCATTCGCCTTTATGACTGAGGGAAACCACGAAAACCCCGGTCAGGATGGCCGGCCCGGGAATCGAACCCGGACCTCCCGATTACGAAGTCAGTGCGCTACGCACTGAGCCACTTCGCTCGGTATTTTCTATATTATATTATAAACTTTTCATCAAAATACGTCGCGGCCCCCATTGTAGCTGGGAAGAGGTTCTTGCAAAACAGATTAATAAATTAATCATGTCAGAATAATTACATCCAGAATATTACAATGTCACCAAGTGTTTTTTTCTTCTTTTTTTCCCTTCAAGTATATTCGTTTCCCCAGTAGGAGACGATTGCTCCTTCATCGCTTCTTTATTTACTTCCAAGAAAATTTCATTCTTCAGAGGTGTTTCCTGTTTCAAAGGTGAATTGGTTGCAAATTGCTATTATCTTAAAATAGGAAGATACATCAAAATGACTAAATTTCACCACTTGCATCGTGCATGTTGCAGAAGGAAATCCGACTGCTTCTGTTTCACAGAAGTGCGGGAGATAACACACCGCAAATGGTAACTGCTTTGGCGAAGAACAAACTTCACCCAGACGGTGGAGTGCAAATATTGCGTGTTACCGAAAGTTGTTCTGACGTCAGAGTTCCGCAGTTTCTATTATTATATCGTTGTCTCGCGTATACAGAGAATATTCTTGGCTGAATACCGTGCATGATTTTCTACAGTTTGAAAGCACGGGTTAACACTTGAGGAGTCTTTACTCTGTGGATTATTTGATTCATTCAGATTCCCAAACAGTTCTCGTCGGTTAGCTTAATCACAATCTCCGTCATTCAGATACTGAAGCTTGTAGTCTTACACGTCGTATCTGCGATGTACTCTTTGTGACACTATATTGTTTCTATATCACTTATGTGCTTTTTCTGGGATTTTTTGCCGATGTATTATTATTTTTCTCCTAGTGACTGCACTTATTTGTGTAACTTATGTATTAGTGTGAATGAACATACCAGAAACTATTTTTAGCAATCATTTTTCTCTGGCTTAATTTATTAGAGTATTAAGTGCAAAATGGATTTTTTAGGACCTAATGTCAAGTAACTAACTACCGTAAATTTTATGTTATTACAATGCTTCAAGATGTAGAGTGATGTTTTAGAATATGCATAAACCTTTTTAATTATTAGTAAGGAGCATAGAATTTAAAATCATTACAATGTGAAAGAATTCAGAAAAACTAGAATACTTGAGAGAATCTGTACCTTATAAAACATTCTCATGCATAGTTAAAATATTCTGTAAGGGTTAATAAATGAATACAATATATACTGACGTCTCAAAGAATATAAACGAATTAATGTTGAATGAAGTGTTGCCACTTCAACTTTACTTCTTTCCGTTTATTTTGATTCCTGTAGTATGCTAACATGAGTTTCTTTGCAAACACCCGTTGTTTATGTTTGATGAGTTCCTTGATAAGTGTTTCTTTAGGAGCTTTGTAGCATCTGCCATTATTGTCATCTTCGATTACTTTTGATGTGATGGTGCCATAAAGTTATTAAAGGAAAGGATATTTGCTTAGCAAATGATGCATACGAAAAGGTTGTTAGAAATCTGATTTGATTCTCGTCACAATATATGGTTACGCATCTCTAGAATTTTATTGAGTGGTCAATAATAGTACATTATAAAGCGATGTAATTATGGATATTAATACTTGAGTGTGATATTATGACACGAGCAAGGAACGAGCTAGTATCGTAAACTTCACAAGATTGTATTAATACCCATTATATCGAGTTTCATACGGTACTTTTTCGAAGACTTATGGTAACTTTTATAAGTTAAACTTTTTCATTGTGGCAATTAACCTACAGGATTCAGTCAAGGCCACCTAGCGGAGAGGTCCCTAGCCTGTCCTGCCGCAGGTGGCTTTGGTTTACTGTGTTTGTCAAATAGGACCAAAGTGAAATTATGATCCAATTTATTTTAAATAATATACCGTGTAAAATGCTACTAATAAAATAAATTACAACTGAGAAGCATAATATAATATTAAATGCAATTTAAATGTACACAATCGAACGAAACGTTTGCTAGAACGATTCTCAATTATTAAGTATCAATTCTTGGTTTGTAAACTTATTTGTGATTGGACAAGAACCTGCGCCATTATGATACCTGTATCTTAATGAGTATCATTATGCAACCGGTTGCAGCCATCAAATGATAGAATTACTCAAGAGGAGTAGAAAAAGAGTAAACATACTTTACCTAAACTTGCTGTGTTCTTCTAATTTTTTTAATTTTTACTGTCCCGTATATTTTTGTCAATTGGTGAACTAACCCCTTCTGCTTCCACTTCACATGTAGTCTGATTTTATTTGCTGTTGGAATACCCTGGTTTTGAAAAACGTTTTCTTTTCCATTCTTCAATGTCGAAAAGTGACCGTGACTTCACTGGATTACTTGGGTCATGCGATTTGCTGGCGTGCTGCACGAAGGTGCAGTTAAATTACAGGGAAGAGGTTGCATTCTTTACGCGCTAATTGCTGTTATAAGACGTTTCTAGTTGTTCAATGCACTATTCCGGAGGTAATATGGAGGTTGAACGCCTTCGTTCTTTCCGCCCGACACGAATCGTCTCCGAAGGATATTTGAAACGTCATAAATGCTTTTGTTCGATGATTTTGAACATTTAGATGGATATATGGCCAGAAAAAATTCCGTACCATGGAAACTTAAATCAAATATAGGGAAAAAGTGTAACTGGGAAATATTTTGTATATCCATGCATTTTAATTTCTCAGAGCCAGGCGATCGTTCTTCAGCGTCTGTTATGAAAACGTTTACCTAAAGAGTTGTACCTACGTGTATGATATTAAAAGCAGGAATCTCTCCATTCTGAAAGCAAACTATTTTGTTGTGAAAATGTATCTTTTTTTAAATAATGTTTTCGCCCGAATAGGCCCTACATTTCTTGTAAATATTTTAACTTTATCCGGTAGATAAAATAGTCAAAAGGATTAGTACTTTTGATCAAATGGATATGTTTAATCGACAGGAATTTTCTTGAGCTCCCAATGGCAACCTCTGTTTTCAAGAACATCTTATTTTTTCATAAAATAAAGAATAATGCTAGCTTTACGTGCTATCTTGCCATTCAACCTATTTAATTCAATATCACATGCTGTAGGATTTACAGAAATGCTACAATAGAAGATATTTTCGGAAACATAATTGTTCCCTGTAATGTTGTATTCTGTCTCCATGAGCGGTTACTTTTTTGTGTTTGGGAATACAGTTACAGTTGAATGTAACACGAGCGCACATAATTAAAAGGCCTCTTTATTTGTCATAATCACTTGCATTCAGGCCAGAGAAACACATTTTTCAAAGCGTGTATCGCGGAATGAAAACAGGCTACACAAAAAAATACGAAATACCATTGTTTCAACTAATGAGTTACCACAGATATTTTGGGCATTAATGTTCGTTCTTTAAATCCGTGTTTTATGGAATAAAATTACACAAGATCCAACGTTCGATAATAAGGTACCACTGCGTAAGAAATGAGTAATTGCATTTATATAGTAATTTAAAAATCAACAATTTTATTTGCATTCTCACGTGGGAAAGCTTGAATACAATGCTTATACAAAAATTATTTATGTACCCAATAATGATTAATTGAGTTACTGACAAATCGGGGAACTACAACAAATTCCACAAAAGCTTTTTGCATACTTTAAAATGTGTTTTTATTGATGGGCAGCTGCGAGTTGGTACGGATTCGAGATTTGTCTAACATCTCAATGTTGAAAAGGCCGGTCCGGATGACCGAGATCGCTAAGGCAGTAGGGCCGTAGCGGTCTCGGACCGAAGGATCGCGGGATCCCGCCTCGGGCATGGTTGTATTGTGTTTGTCCTTTCACTCCCTGTCATCATCATCATATCGTGACTTGCTCAGTTACCATACCGTTACTCGCAATAGTGGTCGCTAATTACTTGAAGTTGATACGACCTTTAATAACAAACAAAAGTGCTTTATATATCTCTTCTTGTACCTGGCTGTTCTTGTTTTCAAAACATTGTTAATGAATGTATATAAAGACGTAATTTTTTACACAACGAAAATTTGACCTACTCCATATTTTAAGCATATTATTAAAAAAAGATATTGACACGTGAATTTTTGAGACAATTTTTAAACGTTGAGTCTTTGTTTGGAGTACCCCAAAATAATGTCCGTTCAAAATTCGCAGGGTCTTGGGTTGGGCCAGGTCGATTCGGGAATATCAGTTTTAAAGAAAATCGTCTTAACGGTTCAGGCAAATGTGTTGACTTTAGACGGACGGACAGAAAATAAATTTTCGATAAGAAGCTTCCACAAAACGTGGATTCTGACTGCATAACGTGTTAGAGTCAGTAATTTACGACATGATTAGTCCACTTTTTCCATAGCGGAAACGACCAATTTTTGTCGAAAAATCGCGATGTTTTCCTTCACTAAACCTTTATTTTTACTACTTGAGTGTGTAGTAGGCGAGAAAGAAAACGAAATCATTAGTACACACAGGCATCACTTATTTTGCTGATCCAACGAATGGAAGAATGGACTTGGTGTGTTTCATTTATAAACCGACATATCGGTGGGCTAACGTTGACCGTACGCAGAGTGAGCGTGGGCGCGGGCGCGGGGTTGCGGCGCCGGAAGCAGCTGCGGGACGCAACCGGCGGCCGCGGCCTCTGCGCTTCCCAATCGGGGCGCGTCCCGAGGATTTATTCGCCGCCACGGGGCGCAGCGGAGGGGGCGGCGCAGCGCCCGGGGGAAGGCGAACGGCGCGAAGTGGGAAGAGGGGAGGTCGACCTCCGCCGCCGCGCCGCAGCGACGGCAATTATCTCGGAATGGCCGCGCGCATCTTGGGCCGTCGGGCGCGGAATTAACTGGTCCGCCTGCGCCGAGACGCGACCCCCGCCCGCTTAGAGCCCTTGCGCCGTCCGAGCCCCGCCCCCTCGCGCCACCTGCCCCCGTGCCCGCCCGCCGTCCTTTTGCCCTTCACCTCCGACCCTCGCTTCTGCGGCACTTCGCACCGTCAACTGCTACGCGCAAGTAGACTTCTCCTACCCAGGTGAACAATGCGGCAACAAAGGAGCTGATTAATTATTACATTGTTCGGATAATGTTATTAGAAGTTGGGTAGAAGGTACATCCTTTGATATGAAGGAGACGAAGTGTCTAATCTTGATGGGAATACAGTCATTATAGAGATGGCCTACTTGCGTGTTCCAAAACTCCTGTCAATTAATTAGAGTGTTGGTGAGCGTATCTATCAGCCTGCATTATAAAATAGTATTAAGCTACGGTCAAAGTAATTTATCCAACTATTAGGAATAATATTAAGCCATTATGTATAATAACTACTGAATTTTATCAACGTGAGTAATTAATGACGTTTCTATCTTATTCATAAAAGATAGTTTGTTGTTGGTTGGTTCATGCTTAATGCGCTGCCGTACCGTTCATCCGATTTTTTTAATAAATATTTTGCGATAAATTTTGTCTACTTATAGGTTGCACGTCCGGAAAGAATGTAGAGATCGTACAATGGGAATATGCATATGTCTGCGCACATTGATGATTTTATGCTGACCCAAGCACCCCTGTTGACAATATAGGTAACGGCGCTCTAACGCAACCCGCATTGCCGTAAAGTATTGTGTGTCTACCCCTGCGATTGTGAAATAACGCCCGGGAGAGACAGATAGAGAGAGGCAGAGGCAGACAGACGCAGAGAGAGATTCAAACAAAAACAGACGGAGAGTGTCTGAAGACGGTTAGACAGGAACAGTGAGAGAGACGGAGAGAGAAACAGAGAGATGGAGGGAAGACAACGTCTGCCGGGTTCCGCTAATTATACATAAAATCTGACCATATTCGAAAGGATTCTCTTAAAAACATTAGTTACTTTGTTTTGTTGAATGCATAACAGTTAATATGAAATTTGGTAATAAGTAATAGTAGTCATTAAGTCAAAGTAATAGTTCTTTTTCTTGTAGATTTGAAAAATGGGGGAAGCCTGCAAACTGCCAAACCGATAAACTACCCCCGAGCGGAATGGTGTTGTATTTAATGTAATATTATTAGCGCTTGATTTCTCGGCAGAAATCAGCTCGAATCGGCGTTCCGATACCTTAGGAATAATTATTAAATCATGTTATAAAATGTAAATATTTCTATTAAGTTAATAATTAATTTGGAGCGCTTTCAGGAACCCAAAATTTTATAAATCAAGCAATATATATTCACAAAATATCTTAAAATCTTGGGTTTGAGCGATAACTGTGTGTGCAATCTGTCTTTGTGTGAAATTGAATTACTGGATCCATTCACCCATAATAATGAAACAAGCACCGAGGTCCAAGGACCAAGATGAGCCGAAGATCAATGAAGGACCAAGAACCTTGTCGTAACGTCTGAAGAGCACGAGGATGCTACTTACTGAGAATTATCCCCAAGCGATATCCCTTTAAGACGCCAGAAAGGTGTGGGGCAATGCCGAAAAGCTTGCCCCGACTCCAAAAAATAGGCAACTAACTGGATAAATGAAGTAGGAGCCATTTTCAACCCATTAGGTTGTTTTTTCGGTAAATCGTATTTATATAGTAAGAATCTCAATCATTCTAATGAAAACCGTGCTTAGAATACTATGAGAGATCAATTACTTATTTTAAAACATCTAATTTTCTAAACTTCGATAGTTTAGGCGGCAATGCGCCGATGTTTTAATTTCGACGAAGATCGACGTTCTGAAACGTCGACGCTTTGTCGTCGATGTCGCATCCCGTGGGCCGCCCCATTCAAATGAACGGAGAGGCGGAGGCGCGCCCCACTGCCGCGATCCCTCGGCGCCGCGGCCGAGCTCGTTCTCCTCTGCGACCCTCCGGGCGGCAAGCTACTGCGCTCTGTTGTTCCCGCCAAGCGACGATGAAAACAGCGCAGAGAGGCCAGGCGATGTCAAATGTTCGTGAAACGTTGAATATGATATCTCAAAACACATACATGCGCCAGCAAGAGGGCAACTGTCAGTCAGCTAGAAGTATTGCCGATTGCGTGTAGAAGGTGACTTGATCAAATGTATAATCTTGCACCGGATTTCAACATTTCATCTTCTTCCAATATACATTCTGCATTATGTAGTAATAGGGAGAAACCAGCGTATGTGTTTATTCCCCGTCCGTTATTCACGGTCGAAGCTCTTCAGGCCCACTATTAGTAGCAATTGAGGTGTCGTTCGACACGTCCCGGTCTATTGGAGAGGAACTGGCCGTGTTGTTGGATCCTTGCTGGACATGTCAAGGAAATTCTCGTAAAAATTGTTTTTGGGTGAGGAGTTGAGCAATAAAAACGTGTTTATTGGATTTTTTTAAAGAATTTGTAGAGTTAGTCGTTCAGTAGCTTATTCCATTCATCTCGACAAGAATCCTTTAGCATTATTTGTTGCTGTATTCCTCTAGAATATTCAAGAAGAATACTACAAAACGAGTTTGGGGATTTTCAAGGCTCTCACAGTGTTTATGCACTGTTAATTACTGTTCTACCGTTTGCACGCATAAATATTTGCTTTCTTCCATTTTATTGTATTTAACTCTTGTAAAGTGAATAATTTATTAAAATCTTGTTTCAGGTGAGGATGAACACACATTCTAAATGAATAATTGAAACTGTAAGTATACAATTGCATTTTTGTGGTTATTGTACTCGTTTATTAATTCAGCACATTGGTAGCGTCACTATGTATGAGTCTTGACTCTGGCAAACTTCCCTGTTCAAATATTTATTTCCATGCATGTTTCATTTGCTATTGAACGGACTTTCATGTGGTGCCCTGTTTTCCTCTATTGCTGCGTTATCAAAATGATGAGCTCAAAAGGAAGTGATTTCTATTTTTATTTCTTAAAAGACTATAGATCTTTCATAGACAATATCTTAACTTTATGAACACGTTTCAAAGGTTTCCGCTATATCGATGCAGAGAATTTGTTTTATCGCTAAGCAACGCAATGTACAAAACTCAACTTACCAGCCAAAATTTAGTCTGCAGAGATGAAAGAGGAGATGTGTTGTCGCAATGTCGCTTTATTTTATTAAAGCATCGCCTAAAATTCCAATTCGAAAAATTGTTTTATTCTTCCATTCCTCATGGCACCATGTTGCCCTGTTTCTTAAAAAAATAATACTTTTATCTCCAAAATGTTTTTGTGTAACCTAGGCACTATTAAGAATTAGCTTTGATGAACGTAGAGATAGCACGCCTTCTCAATAAAAAAAAATTGTCCCTTTTATTACACATTTTTAGAATGACATATATGTCGAACAGTACGTTTTCAGTCGCTATGTATAGAGTTTCCGATTGCACGTGTATTTGAATGCATCGCATCTTGTGGGCCATTACTCGTTCAATTGCTGGCAATGATGTGCGATTTACTCTGCATGGGGAGTCGTGCTTTCCGGTCTACCTCGCGCCGGATTTCTCCGGCACGCATTGCGTGTGATTGGGATGCAGCCACGTCTCAGTGATACCAATCATCTCTGCGTGCCCTGCATGCCAATGATAGTATGTCGGTAGAGAAACACCCAAACGAGAATTATACGCGCACGTTTTTCTTGAGCCCCGTATTACTTACCCCTACTACTTTAATATCATAAGTTGAATGAATGCTAGCGACGAGCGTTATTGACAATAACTAATTACGAGAAACGTTTGTTTCCGTATAACAGAAACTATTTAGCATCGAACAACGCAGATTTGATATAAAAGTCCGGTCGTTGATGTAAACAGCCCCCACCTCCCACTTATCTCGCATCTAGCGGGATGAGAGCTCAAGGAAACGTGTGCGGGTAATACAAAATGTCAAGAATTGCACGGTTTCTAGATCAGTTCTTTTCACTTTTATTTCGTCAATGTTCAGCCTTAAAATGATAAATGTATTAATAGAAAAACTGTTGTTGCAGAATATTTTTCAGAACTCTTTTGGGAATATGAAGAACGTTGGGATTTTATCGAAAGACATTTTATATCGACTATTTTAATAGAATAGGACTTTTTCGATCGTTATTATTATGAAATGACGTCCTATCATTTGTATTAGTCTCATATGTGAATCATTTCCTTTCTCTATGGAATGATAGAAAGCAAGCTCGTTATTTCGGAAAGGCAAAACAATTACTTATCGAACGTCCGCAATGATATTTACAAATCATATTTTTTCATTAAAGCTAGCTAGTTGCTCATGACTATTCATATCTTTCACACGTCCAGACCTGTTAATATACTCATTTACGTTTTGTCACCAATTTCTGTTTGCGCTTGCGCGCATTCTCATCGGCCTCAATTTCACAGCTGCCCTTCCGCCTTCATCTTTCATTGCTCGTTCCATATCACCGCCGGCGTCATTGGCTTCTACCCGCCGTCATTCGCGCCTCTTCCCGTCCTCCCCTCCGCCCTTCCGCGTGCCCTGCCTCCACTCGCCCCTCACCCGCCACCCAAACTGCCGATCCCACCTCCCCGCCCTCCCCCGATATCACCATTCCTCCACTTCCACCCGGCTCCGATCCGGCCCCCACCCGGCTCCCCACTTGGCCCTCACCCGTGCCCCACACGGCTCCTAGCCGGATCCCTTGCGGCCCCCACCCAGCGATCCCCGACCTGGCTCGGTCCCACCCACCTCCGCTCCATCGCAATACGCTATTTAACCGTTCGCCTCCTTCGTATGCTGACCTTTGCCCTGTGTTTCCTGCAGTTTATTCCTGCCCGCGGCCATCCGTCGGGGGTCCCCATTGAAGGCCTGTCTCATCCAGTCGTGCACCAACTGACGGTTGTCATAAGTCGCCTACCTCTTGCGAATTCTCACTGCTCGCTGCGAGTCACGCCACGCCACGCCACGCCACGCCGACTACCTGCTCGTTGCGTGACTCTCACTTTGAGTCACGGCGTGGATAGGAGGGCATGCCCCACTTCTGCCTCTCTTCATCCCGGATTCTCCACCCCGCTCGCTGTCTGTGCGAGGCCACAGCGCGCGCACCTCGCCCGAACGATACACAATACGAGGCAGCGCATGAAAACCCTTTCCCAGGTCAAACTATAAACGTCTTTTCCTCTGAAAAGTCCCTGGCTATCAGTGTATTTGGTATTTTGATTGCAACATCTGAACATTTGCACGTTCCGCCTCCCTGCTCGACAGCAAATGTCTCTTTATGACCAGTGCACTTTTCCAGATGTTAACTTGTCTTTATCTTGATATGTTTTGTTAAGATCAGGTAAGAATTTTCTCAGTTACTGTTTCTTTAATCAGATTAGGTGCCAGTCTTAGACATCCAACTGCAACCCTGCATCTCTGTTTTTCGCCTAATGCTCACTGGATATGCATTTATTGAAGCCTAGGAAAAGATGAGGCGAGATCTGTACTGTTGGGTGGATTGTCAAATACCTGTCAACGAACCTGCCGCAAAAGATCTATTATGTGCCGAGCCATGACTATGAGTCTGACCGTTTGACCATCCACCCTACAGTCCCGATTTCACCCCCACCGATATACAATATTTTCTTGTACCTCAAGAAATTCCTGTTAGAGTTACGCGTTTGTTGGTGATGAACAGGTGGGATAAAGGACAAAAGGTCTTCCATACCATTTATTTTTTCGTTCTAGTAACGGTCCGTGGTCTTTTGTACACCTTTCTTAGAGGTAAAATAACACGAGAAACTTGGCATCCTTTTTTTAGATCCGTACGTGAACAATTTGCAAAGTTGTATGTTCTCTAAAAGTGTCTCTATGAAAAGAGTTGTAAATGGTTCACTTTTGATACGGATGAAACATTCACAGCGAACTGGAAAACCAAATCAGATAAAGAAAAAATACTGCAAATCCCAATTACACTTCTTTGGCTGACAACAGACGCATGGCTCCTCTGCCAGCATAAACTTGTTTTTCTAGATACAAGGTAGCTCAGTAATACTAATACAACACCATTTATGTTATCAATAGATGGACACTTGCGGAACACGATTGTTAACCAAATTTCAAAAATACGAAAAATGGAGTTTCGAGAGAATTTGGCTACAATGGATTTATATATTTTAATATATTGTAACCCAACGCACCCCTGACTCCTATTTTATGAAATTTCGGAGTCACACATGCGAGAATACACAGTAATTTGTATGAAAATTCAAAGGGAAAGGGAATTCTTAATGGGGGAAAGCCTTAATTCCTCTCATGAGAGTATAAAATGGTTATAACACTCCAATATCATAACATTTATTACAAAAAAAATCAGTGACAACAAAGAAAAAAATTAATTTAAAGAAATGACATGGACTGGATAATTGAAGTAATCAGTATTATTTTGTACAAAAAATTGTATTAGGAATTTGTATTTTGGTTGACTAATTATTTCTGAACCTTTCTTTAACCTGAGCTCAAGTTCTTATATCAATTTTTGTTACGACTAATTACTTCAAATTTATCTTCCCATCGTGGTATGTGCCAACCTGTGAGGATCGTCACGATTATTATGTAATATTAAAAAATTTAGTTCACGACAACATAATAATAATTATTTACATAATATCACTTAAACACTGATATAGCATAAGAGTGCACATTTTGTTTAATGTAGTGAAAGTATCATATTACATGATTTTGACTAGGTTGCATTTAAATTAACACATATCCTATTATAATCCTTTACTTTATTGCATTTAACTTTGTGTGTGGCTTGATATTACATAGCACCTACTTGGTTGATCATCTCCCTAAAAAAATTGTTAATAACGCAGTTTTTCTTCATTCTAACTCTGCACCATCCCCAATATAATTGCTAATATAAATACTTGTTATATTTGACTTTCAGTCGCGCCGATGCCTGAGACTGGCGGGAAGTCTCCCAGGCGCGCCCTTCTCAGATCGTCGCTTTTCGGAGCCGCGAGGGTTGGAGGTCGCTTCCTCTCACTGCACTCCGACCGCTCCGATTGTCGCCCTGCGCCGCGGCGGACTCGCACACGGCCCCAAAATGCAGTCATCTCAGCCGTCGCGCCGTTTAGGACAATGCCCTCCTCCGGCAGAGTGCGATTTGACGACGCCGATGTGTGGTTCCTTTAGGAATGAGTATCGTGCATCGTTGTAGAGGCAGTCTAATTAAATGGCGGCGGACTCAACCAATCACTTGATTAGCACTCTTTTGTTCTCACACTGGCTCATGCGGCTCACTGCACATTCTAGCATCAGACGTTGTTAATTAGGGTATTATTTGCCACACAAGTTACATCACATGTCGGCATTACACAATTCACTTAGCTACGTGCCAATCGTCGCTCTTTAAGATCAGTTGGATACGTATCTAACCAGTCTTCCTTCAGTTCACGTTTGTCATCAAAACGACTTTAGACACTTCAGACACCATTCACAGTACAGCGTGACCACAACCTCGTTGTTTCACGCACTACTCCGGCCATAGAACTACGGGTCCATCATGCCGCCAACTGCCGTGTCGTTGATTCCCATGAATCTCATATATGTCCAGGTCGCACACCTGCTGGCCATGGCGGACATCGCTGACTTCTCGCTATTTCTTTTCTTTAATTGAGCCATGGATCATAAGGTCTCAATATATCACTTGCGGATCCAGGGTGTGGCCGTGGGAGCCATGCCCCCTTCCCCAAGGCCTAGAGTTTCCTGTTACTTCCCTTTATTTGGCAAAGTTGATTTAAATATTTATTTGCTGTATTAAGTTCGAATTATGTGATTTTTTAAACAATAATATTGTGTAGTATCATATATACAGTCCATAAAGAATATACAATATAATAACAAATTTGTTTATTATTGAAGAAAACTCAACGATTCCTTCCCCCAATTGACCGGCTGGTTGCCCCCCGCAATTAATAGGATAATAGGTAGGATTTTAGGGAATCATTTTACCAGAAATCTGAAATTTTTACAAAATGCAGGTTTTTTCAAAATTTTTGTAAGGATATTATCACGCTTGTCATATAACTAACCAGTGCCGTTAACTTATATAGTACAATATTTCGTTTCTATAGCAGCAACATAAACCTCATTTTTATTGTAGATAATGCAAATAAAATAGTTGTTCCCAATTACGTGGTTCCTTTTAACTAAAATGATTCAATTGTGAGATATTTTATGACATTTAATGTGATATGATGAAAAATAGATATATTTTTGTTTTTATTTTATTAGTGATTTTTAAATTTAAAAAAATATAAGCATTGTGATTTTTGCTCCCCAGTGTTCATTTGTCAATATTCGTATTTCGTAATACAACGACTTTCCGAGTTTATCCCAGGAAGGGACCTCTCAAAAATGTTTCAACCGCTTTAAAGATATCTTAATTGTTTTAATTTTTCTCAATAAAGAAACAATTTTTATTTTATAACTAATTAATGATAAGAATTGTTTGGATGAAAGTGATTAACGACGGTGCTTGGCGTCAGCGGATTTCTTGGGAAGGATAAACTGAGATTCCGATGTTGAAATGGCTTGAATTGTGAGACTATTGAAGAACGGGATGGAAACGAGTTGATAATTTTGTTATCCACTCTTATAGGAGTTCTTTTTCTATTATACTATTTCTTTTTCTATTTGTTATATACCAGGAAACAATTACTGCGCAGAACACACATTTACTTTGTATTATTTCCTGTTTATGGAAGTTGTTTTAGCTCTAGCCCCCTCCCCCTCTCGCTATGGAGCAAGTATAAGTTAATTTTTTTTTAATAATAATATTTTATTTTCAAATTGTTATGGTATAAACATTTGGCCAAATTACATACAATTTTAATAACATAAGAAGAGTAAGGTCCATTGACCGTACTCCTAATATTACATTTTTTCAGATTAACACATACTAAACATATTTGATAACTAAACTAAACTAACATACTAAAGATACTAAAAATATACAATGATAAGCATATATAATAATAAAACAGAAAATAATATATCAATTTATAGTCGATATGTCAGGTGTAAAGTATGTTATCGTTTAAGTCGTCTGGTGGTGTCACTATCGTCTACTAAGTTAATGGCAAGAATATTTTGATGGTTATGTAGTCGTTGTAAGTATTTTGCGCTGGTCTTGTTAATTTCTTCTTTTATTGTTGTCGTTTGTAGGTCTCGGTGTATTGTGGCGTTTGTTACGTACCAAGGAGCATTTACAAATTTTCTTAAGCTTTTAGATTGTTAAATAATAAGTCAAGCTTTCAAGTAATTTAAATGAGTACCAATTATGTGTTTAAAGAAGTATTTGTTAACTGAAACAAACTGTATTGTTTTTTTGTTAATTGTGTTCACATAGCCCACTAGTATACGTTTTCTACGAGTGGACATGGAACATTTTTTAAACACCGGTGTTATGTTATTCCGATCGTTTGAAACGCAACACTCATGTAATTTATCTTCAAATATACTGCTTTTGGTGCATGGTTTTGCCACCATCATCAAAGTTAATTAAGTTGTTAACGAATTATCGAAGATGAACATTTATGATTAAAGTTGCATTGCAGGATATTTTCGTCGGTTGACCTCCCAGGGAGTTTACCGATTTCTGCCATCACTGCAGCGCGCAAAATATTCATTGGACGTGATTGAGTTAAACTGGATGTGGGCGGGCGCACTTATGTAGTTCTCTCCAGAAAAAACAAGTCTCTCCTCAATTGAGGTCTAATAATTTACGTGAATCGATTATCGAATCAAGAGAATCCGAAGATTCCAGCTTAAAAATATGTTTACGGCTCCCGCGAGTCTTAAATGAATTATTTTTTTTCCAAGTTTCTTAAAACAGTAATGCTACTTACATATAATCGTTTTAAAAACATTTATAACTAGTGGTTCTAAAAACAGCACGTACTTACTTTCTCGACCGTATTTTCACGCAAAATAACGCGAAACGTACTCAAATTTTCAGAAAATTGTACATGACCTGATTTCAAAATCTATCTTTAAGGAACATATTTCATTAATCCTACATTAAAAAGGCGACCTGTATCAAGTGTTATCAAGTGTTACAAAGGCATAATTAGACAGACTACTAAGGGTAAAAATCTATAAAAACTCATTTTTACTTCCCCGTATACGTACGTATATGCCGAGTAATATACATAGTATAGGGAAAGTTACGTAATGCTGAGGAAAATCAATTTCGAGATTTCAACGAAAATACACGTGTAGTCCTCTCCAGAAAACCCCAGGGGTTGGGGTCCCCAGATACCGAAAAACTGTTTATTTCAAAACATCCGTTTCTCCGTCCTTCCATCTGTCTGTCTATCCGTCCTGTGTCTGTGAGCAATATTAACGCCTCAACAATGTGTGGAATCTTTTTCAAATTGAAGACAGCCCTGACCATCTGGCTCGAGTCGAAACTTTGAGATTTTGGAAAAGTCCTTCATAATTTAGGTTTACTTTACATGAAACCCTCCGAGCATTTTAAAAATGTTCAGAAAAATGGCTCCAAATTTTTTTCTTAAAATGTCTTGTAAGAATAGAGTAACATACACTTATAAACGTAACGTAGGTCCGATTTTCACAGTTAACTCTGAATTTTCAAATACTTAAAAAGTATGATTATTTTTCGGTGTCTTCCTACAATTACGGAATTGAAGATAGAGATATTTCCATTAAATAAAATTTGCATATTGTGCAATTTAAAAAAATACAAAAACAAGATTTTTGCAAAAACGACTGCAACTTTTTTCTTTCAACTTTTCGTAGAGATAGTGCCAAATGCCACTATATTAGATGTCATAACTGACATATTGCTCTATTCTTATGTTTTTTAAAAAATTCACAAAAGTAGTTTTTTTGACTTGTCTCTCACGATGTTAATAGTTTCCAACAGATAGTGCTATTAGCAGTGTTTAAGATGACACAGAATTAATTTTGCCGTATTCATTTATTTTTTCTAAAATTACACAAATGTTTTTTTAAGATCTCTCATACCTTTAATATGCATATTTCCAGCGATTGGTAAACTCTATTGCATTTGTGACTGGACGTGCTTGAAAGGACGAAAGAAAGAAAAGCACCCATATTTGTGGAAAACCTATCGTTACCATCCCTATCCACATTGCAAGCATTTGGAATTGTTACACTTGTGTAGGGCGTCGCTTCAGTTTGAAGCCCGTTCTCCGTGGAAATGCCGGGGCCGCAGAGCCACGAGCAAAGCGGCTCCCAGCGCGAGCTCCGAAGAACGAGCGTCGAGGGAGTGCGAGCGCCTCCGCTGGGTGGCGCTGGGCCGGGGGCGCGCCGCCCCCGCTCTCACGTGCTCGTGGAAGGGGAGGGGGTTCCTTCTTGGACACAAAGTGGTGGGATGAACGTTTCAGGGCGGCTTTCTTTTACGCGAAATATGCTTTCACTCAAGCAAACGACGACCGCTGAAGGGCGGTTTTGTTTGTTTTTTTGACATTTTGTCATTTTAATCTTCTTCTTTTCAATATTTGTAAGTGCCCGTAAAAATTAGTCAGCATTTTTGATTT
This sequence comes from Gryllus longicercus, assembly GCA_038098605.1. Lineage (NCBI taxonomy): Eukaryota > Metazoa > Arthropoda > Insecta > Orthoptera > Gryllidae > Gryllus > Gryllus longicercus. Next base: position 2,900,741 of record JAZDUA010000002.1, on the reverse strand, counting down.
TCACTATGAACATCTTACATTGCTTAATTTCCTGTTCATTTCGAAGTCTAGTGTTGAGCAGTGACTTTTGGGCCCAAAATTCTTTGCATTCTTTTTCTCATGTGTTTAGTGTCTATTTTTGTGTGTAGTTGTGTTTAAAATTGATAGTCTGGTTTATAAAACTGCAGATGTACAAATTACTATTATGTTTATTATTATTTGACCCAGCCATGATTCTCTATTGCAATGTATTACACTTCACACGCTACTGGACATGAGATTGTTAATCATATTTTATGCTTCCAAATGCCAATTCCAAATTTATGTGTGCAAACAAATTTCATAGATGAAAGGCGAGTATGTGTTTTTTCTATGACCTACTTTGGACGTGGTTGTCACGTAATTGTTAATATGTTTTCTCTCAAGTTTGGGTATGTGCATTCACTTGGAGTGGTATGTGCATTCGCTACGACACTGTCCTGTAGAAATTTGATTTACTTCCCCGAGATAAAGTTCAAGTAATACGAGCTTCCGGACGATATTTCACAATCCAGGGGCAGAATATGCAGCAAAGAATACTTGGGAGTGCGGTGGGTTGCGTAAAGCATCTGTTCATGGTTGCTTGCGTCAGCATAAACACATAAAATCATCAATAACGCTCCTGTATGTGCGACAGACGTACGAACATTCCCATTGTATTATGCGTATATTCTTTGCGCAAGTGCAAGCAATACGTGAACAAAGTTTTATCGCAATCGGAAGTCCGGTGCGGCAGCATAAAATATGAACACACTAACGAACATTGATTTTAATATATTATTATTATTATTATTATTATTATTTTAATAATTTATGGGATAATTTTTTGAGTAACATTCAGCTAGCATTGGATTTATTTTGTTAAAAATATAAACCTCCTTTCTCTCGTGCGCCTCTGGGAGAAAACGGCCGGGGCTTGATCAACGGGTAATATCTCATCTTGCGGCGGCAGCTGTTGCCCGTCATCTGAGTCCGATACTCCGCGGCGCGCGGACTTAGCGCTCGGATGGCTCACTGCGTCGCGTCGGCGCCACTGAAAGCGCCGCATCGGCCGCCTGCGGCGACGGCGGCGACAACCGAGCGGTCGCCCCGCCCCGGCCCGCTCCGCGCCACCCTGAGCCCAGAGAAAGAGAGCGGCCGCTCCTGATGGCGGACAATAACGTCGCTGGGTCGATCGCGCGGCACCCGGGCGGCCGTGAAGGGGATGACTGAGGTTATGATTTCGGACGCAGACCTTCTGCCGTTAGTCCTATAAGTGTGGTGCATGCTATGCCGCGCGAGACGGTGGTTTGTCTGCCCCTCTGTCGGCTTGCAGGTTTGCCTCCTCGAGGTGTCTCTCGCAACGGGGCCCTGCCCAAGCTGGGACAAGCTCTAAGCTCTTGACATGCGTAGCATTGTAGGGAATGGAAGTGTGTATGTGAGTGTGAGGGGAGAGGAGAGGGCAGGGATGAAAATGATGCGATCGCGCGTGATTCAGTGCCCGTTTCTAAGGATCTTGCTCCGACATTCTGGTAATCGCCTGGTAACGGAAGAAACAAGGAATTCAACCCTGCTATGAACTTCTGTACTTAATGTCAAAAATCGTCTTGGTTACTGAGTTCAGCCATGTACTTAGGGTCATAACCTAGCTATGCACTTGCTGTCGAGAACCGGTAATCAGAGACTTTTTCACAATATGATATGCCTTTTCTGGACGTTTATTGCTGTAGTATAAATGTCTGGTTGCCTCTGTGTATGACGCGGACACAGATTCGATTTTTCAGTCATTGAAGCTGTCGTAGTTTGTGGCCTACATTTGTTGCAAATCTTACGTATCCAGTAATGTTTCGTTTTCGGTACTGTTTTGATACCGTATGGTTATAGGGTGGGTTTAAAGAAATGGAATCCTGTAACACATTTTTGAGATTGTGTAAGTAACAATTGAAAACTACAAACATAGTATACAAAGCATATGAGTGATTTCAATTATTTAGAGTAAATGTGTTGATAATGCACATAAATGTTAGTTGGCAGGGACTCGACAGTGTGAAATGATCGTGTAAAATTTGTTTCGGATGTATTTCGTTTTGAGAAATCCGAAAAAAATCCGTTATTAAGAAATGCTTTACAACACAAATGTAGTTTTCTTGTTTTTTCAATCAAAACATGTCCGAGGTAACTGACAAAACAATGTACTATGGCTTTCATACATGGTCATACTGGTCATCTTCTGTTGAAACCAACGCCCATTGTGCATTTAAATATTCTTTTTCTTCATAAGGAAGAGTAATGGTATTCTCTACAGTGGTGCACGAAAGGAATTTTGATCTATATATATCCTTTGAAAGCAGAGTCGAGATAATTAGATAATCGATAATTTAACCTTTCACCTTATCCACTGCGCCACACTCCATCATGAGACTTGTTTTCTTCCCGGAAACATTGGAGTTGCGCGATAAAAATAATTCCCGCAATATCACTAATTAAAGTATTTCTGTTGCACATCGATCGGTGCATTAGCGCTTTTCGCTGGACTAATAAGGGATCATAAAAAATCTCCGGGACACTTTGGCCTTTACGTGAGTAAGCGGCGTTTCCTCGGCCGCGCGAGGTCGGATCGATGAGCGACGTCGCGCATCGGCAGTAGGGAAAGTAGTCTGCGCTGGCGGAACAGCCGCCCGGCGCCGGAGACGCTCCACGCCTCGCCTCTCCGCGCCCCCTCGCTGCACCTCGCCCCGCCCCGCCCCGCCCCGCCCCGCCCCGCCCCGCCCCGCCCCGCCCCGCCCCGCTCCGCTCTGCATCACCCTGCCTTGCACCACCGCGCTCGCCTTGCCCCGCCTTGCACGGCCCCGCCATGCCCTGTCCCACCCCGCCAAGCCCCGCCCCGCCCCGCCTCACCCTTCCCTACCCCGCTCCGTCCCGCGTCGCAACTGGGGCACAGAGACGTTGAGGGAAGCCAGAAGCTTGAGACGAGGGAGAAGTCGGGAAAGACGGGATCGAATCTTCAAAGTGGATGGAGAATGACGGAAGTGAAGAGCGGGTTAAATTGGGGGAAATCGCCGGTTGGGATTGCAGGATTATGTGAATCAATTTTTTTTATGATTTCTAAAGAAGAGTAGAAGAAAAAGATGGAGGCCGAAGCTTATGAAACAGAAAATTATAGTCAGTTAATCAGAGGTTTTGCATTGGGCTAAAGAGTCTCATCTGCGGCGCCTTGAGAGAACCCAAGAGCTTGGAAAACTGAGAGCAGAGGGAAAAGTGAATGCCTGATGTTAAAGGCAGAGTATCATCGAAGCGAAAAAGGTGGGTGAGTATAGTGGATTTGGTTTTCAGGTAGGCGCGAATGTTAATTTTCATGGTTCTTGGAAGATGAAGTGTGTGCTCGAAGCAGATAAGAAATTGAAGCTCTGAATGAAGAATATAGGTGTTGTGGTGCGTTATCGTTGGCATCTTTCATGAAATAATGAACTTTTGTTGGCAATGACAACCTTTACAATTATTTTCTGAATGAAGAAACAGATGGGATGGTTAACTAACGATTGAGCAATGGAGGGAATGATAGAAATCAGAAACTGGATGGATCCAGACTTTCAGCATTTTCCGTTGTTGAATTAATTGATGCTGAGGGGAAGGGAGATTCTCAAAGTTAACGGCAAGGGGTGACGACACGAATGAGTGAATCTAAAGAATTGATCGACAGAGAACAAAGTCAGTAACAAATGAACATTGAATGCAACGGTATGTGGTGAGGAGGACCCAATGAAACTAGAACTGAAGTAGTCGTAGATAAGTAGTTGGTAGACAGGAAATGAATTGATAAGATATAACGGCAATTGCATGAAACGTGACTGAGTGAGAGTCACGGAGAACAGGGATTTAACGGGCTTTATCACGTGGTGACTGGGACTAATGTCAGAAACTTGATAAGAGGAGGAAAGAGCGATCCTAAAAGGCAAGAGGAGCGTTGTGGGCGTTAGATGAGGTCGGAGCCGCGATGGCGGGGGAGTCGCCATTCGCGGCACGAACACCGGCGGGCGGGGCAAGAGAGGAAGGGTGGCAGAGGGCGTGGCGGGGTGTGAAAATGGGTACGGCGGTAGGAACGTCAGGGATAGTGGGAAGAACAAGGAAAGCGACGAAGACGGAGAATGGCGAGGGGGAGGACAGGGAAAAGGAGAGAGAAGGTCGCGAGGCGAGAAGGTAGGATGAAAATAGAGGGAGAGGCAAGAGCGAGAGGGGAGGCGGGAATACGGTGAAGCGCAAAGGCCGAGCGAGCGAGCGAGCGAGCGAGCGAGAGAAGCTGGGCGGGAGAAGTGGTGAGAATGTGGGGGCAGGGCGAAGCGGCTACAGGAGAAGGTCGGGCGGGCGGTGCAGTGGCACGTGGGACACGCACGGGGAGCGAGCGGGGGAAAGAGCCTCGGGGGACGGCGGGGCGGGGAAGGGCGGGGCGGGGCGGCGGGCGCGAGGAAGACGTAGAGCGACGGGCAGGCAGTCGTAACGCCGCCGCTAGCGAAATGGGTCGCAGTGGCACTGAAGCGCTGTAGGGCGGACGCGCGCGGGCGCCGCCGACCTCCGTTCCCTCACTCGCAGAGGTTTTTTTTGGGGTCGAGTGCCCACGCGCGGCCGACGCGCCCGGTCTTCTAATGTTTGCTTGGGATTGATACCCCCGACTAATGTTCCCTCGAAGCGACTGGCGGTTTTCGCTCTAGTCGCGAGAGTTGGAATTATTTTTATTCTTTGTGGACATTATGTCAGTCGACTTCTCTGTGATTTAGAGATTCTGACAGGATTAGTGTTTGTTTGGTGATATTCATCTGCTTGTAAATATGGTTTCAGTTTTGTTTTTGATGGCAGATTTCAATTTGGTTCTTCAGCTAGTCATGCAACCAGAGAATTATACTATGAGAGAAGTAAAAATCTACATTTGTCCTTTACAAGCCTGTCATCCAATTCTAAAGTTAATATTTTTGGTGTATCATCTGATGTGACAGATGTGTCCAAAATTATTTTCCCTGGTATGGTTTTAAATTTTATCGCAAAAATGAGATATCGAGTATTCTCTACATACTATATTATTTCGATTTAAATCGAGATATGCGGGTGCTAAGTGGATATTGAAACATATCCGTTCTTATTGAAACCGAAAGTCTGAAAAATCTTCATTTTACTCTCTTCAGTGTGAAACTCTTTCGAAAATTGTTTCTACCGCCACCAATCCTTCAATAATTCGTTGAAACTATTGACGTGCGACCACTGAAATCAGAAATGAAATGTAATTTGCAGTGGTCGTAACTTTACTGATTTTGTCTGAGAGATTGATAGCAATCACCATTATCTGATTTTTCATCTTATCTGAATGTTGATGGGAAGATATGTTTAGGATGCCCAAAGTACATTGGTTAAATACTCCTATTAGAAAATGCGACGAGCAAGGCGTTTGCATAGAAGCATATTGAACAATATGTTTAAACTATCCGCAAAATGGAACGAAGTTCTGCTAACATGAATGCTTAAACATATATTTGTAGGAATGTGCACACAACAAAAATGAGTCAGTACTTCCTTCGGAGGGGAAGTAAAGCCGGCTGTCCCATGTTTGTAGATTTACTTGCATGTAAAAGATCCTCAAGCCTAAATGACGCCTCTGAGCCAAATTCAAATCGCATGTTTCTCGCCCAAGAAATACCTCCTTTCTCTGCTAGTTGGTGAAAGGAGCGTAGCGAAATTTGCGTGGTCAGACGGAAGAGCAGGCCTAATGGCCTGAGTCTCGCCACGTAAAATAAGGCATTCATTCAATTCAATTCATTACTTTCTTTGGAAAAGGGTGGTACGTTACTTGATCCAACACGTCCGACAAAACGTAAGCTGAATACAGAAAATATATATTTTAAATTATTTCTCGTGTCGATAAACCTGTATCATTTTTGCACAATACTCTTTTTTTCACCCACGTGTTCCAAAGGACAATCGAGTACACAGCGCGCAGTCGATCGTCCGGAGCGCTGAAAACGAGGCGGTGGTGGTGCCGGTGGCCAGCGCTCGACGCCAGGTAAACACGGAGGCGGCGCCGAAGAAGCGAAATCAATCTGAGGCCGTGGGCAGCGCCAGACACTTCCGTTCGACCCCCCCCCTTCCCTCACCCCCGCCGGTCGCATGGAGCCGCCTGCAACGCCAACGCGGACCAAAGCTGAACCCAAAAACTGTTGGTTTGTGCCGGGGACAAAAGCCGCAGGATTTTACGCCTGAATGCTTGGATCTGTCGACTGAATGAAGAATACGGTGTAAGGGTGAGGACTTTAGGGATCTCAAACAAGTAATGAAAACCAGTGCTCGACTTATTTCTTTCCATTTTTGATTGTAAATGTTTCATTGATGAAGTAAAGGCTTAAGTACTCTCTATTGACGTAACGATGGCAATAAAAAGTCAATAAAACTGCCGACTTTGTTTTTTATTAAATGTTTTGTATCCCCAAGGTCTTCATTTTTCTGTATCATTAAATCTGTATACTTCGGCACAATAAATGCTTACGAATATGACTTGTTAATATTCAAATATGGAGTGATGTGCGTTGAAGTCGGATATTTCAACGTCCTTATGTTCTTTCTTCACCATTCGCTACCTTGAAACAAGTTTTCAGAGTTCTTGCGTTTATCAGGTAGATCAGTACTTTTCAGATGACACCACCATTACATTCTTGACTTCACAAATTCCAGCTTTAAACTGGATATTTCGAGGAAAATGAAAACATTTTTGTGTAATTGGGAAATCACTTTTCACAAATTGCCCCCGTTTGCGGTGGATGTTGATTATTGTCGGAACTCGCAATTCCGTTATTCGGAAGGGGGCGGCACTATTGGATTGCGTCGTTGCACACATACTGTTCCCCTTCTCCATGACGAACAAACACTTCGTCCCACTGTATATCTGTAAGGGTATGCAAATCAAAGTCGATGGAGATAGTGGAATTTTCCGAAGGAATTTTGAGTAACATGTTCGTGTTCTCATCACTGACTTTTCAACTTCTTGAAGTTACCATCTAATATAAAAACACATTTGACTTTTCCTCGCTCTACTATAATATAGGGAGGAAAAATATTGGAATATTCTGAAAGCAATGGTATTACTATTGAAATAAATTTCGTAAAAACATTAAAAACTATGCAACATTCTGAATCAAATCATATTTCCTTTCCTATAAAAGCGGGCCTGCATAAATATTTTAATTCGCAAGTTTTCGCTTTGATATTTCGTAATTATCTTCAATAGTATGTAAATCAAAATAATGAGAATTCAGTACCGATCTTTGTATTACATGTACATTTCATATTTTGATATTTCGCCACATCTGCTTGATTTGTTCATTATAATGCTAAGACTGTCAGTATGAATCGAACATATAAGTATTATTTGAAGTATTGCAATCACATCAACGATATAATGTCGACTTTTAGGTTGTACAAGGCGTGTTTATTGTTATTTTGAAGGTATATAAATAATGTTCCAAAATTGCTTGAGATTGATGCACGTGATTTTTAGGTACATGCAATTTTGTACCCAAAAATCGAGAAGTTTGTCTATATGCTGTAGGTATGTGTCACGCATGCTAATGAACTCACTTGTTTCTAAAGTGACCTATAGTAAATAAATACGGATATAAATAATAATAATAACAATAATAATAATAAATAGAGCAAAACATTCCAGTTTTCCAATCTAAAGCTTGTAAATTCATCCCGTTTTTCATATCATGAAGAGAGCGTTTAAATCATTTTTTGTCGAAGACGAGATTAAATAATATTTGATTGAAAAGATGGATAATTTTATTTTTCGTTTTCCAGTTGATGATTCATATTCAAAATAAATTTCTTAAACGTCCCTTTTAAGTTGACGAATGTGTGTGTATTCGTAGGAAGTGCAGTAAGCAAATCTGCATCCTTTTTGCCTCGTTCTACTTTCCCTCTTGTGTACCTTTGAACCATCAGTCCATTCAATGATCTTATACTACATGACAATAAAATGCCATGTTGCAGTCTTTCTCTCCGTGAATTATTATTATGATCGCTGGTGAGGTAGGTTTAGGTTCTTAAACTAGGAAAAAAAATACGTAGAACTTATTTTTTCGTCCTCCCGCGGCAACCTCTGAGGGCGATCGCGACGCGATCAAACACTTCAAATTTCGATACCGGACACCTTCTTTTACTTATTTAAGAAACAGAAATGAGTCACAATTCGTCTTGATGTTATTGATTGAGATGAATAAGATGTGGCAACTATTTAATACCTTGGGCGAAGATCCTGTTTTATGTAGGGCATCGTGACAGTTTGAGATAATTGAAACTCTTATCATTTTTATTGAACCAAGAAACCGCGTTGACGAGTGTCATCAGAGAAAATGGCATAATATCTCAAAAAGTCTGTCTTGCGTTTCAATTTTATGAATTTAAAGAAAGAAGACTAAACATTTCCTAATTTCATCATATCATCGATTTCTAAATAAATACAATCAAAACATTAAAGAGGATTGTTGATGTGTCTTTTTAAATAATACTACGTTAACTACTACCCGAAGCGAATGAGTATTCCTGCACAGTGGCTTAACAGTTAATTTTAAAAGATGACCCATCGTCTTTCACAATAAATCTGAAAAAATGGAGGTTGTATATCTTGTGAGATATTCCATTACATGCGTAAACACGAATATTTGTCCTTTTCAACGATGATAACTTTATAATCTTATAAATTTACCATTTAGTTTTATTTTAGTTCAGTTTGTCGACCAGTCACACTGCTGACCAAACATTGAGATGAAATTAATCATTGATAATAATTCTAGTAATTATTTCATTCTATTCAGACGACCCATAGAAGGCGTAGCGATTGCAAACCGCTAGGCCAGATCAAATACTAAAATGTTGAACGAGAGTGTACGTAACATGAAATTATCACCGCCAGAATTGCTGCGAAAAATGCCATTTGATAACTAGGTTAAATTTTTATTAGCTTTATTGGTCCTAAAAAAAGGACTATATGAAACTCGATGTAGGTAATGAATATTAAAATACGGGAATGACAACGATATTCGCTCATTCCTTGTTCGTGTCATAATACATTTTATTCTTGTGTTTTAATACCCATCATTTCAATATTGTTTCATAATATTCTACAGTTTGAAAGCATTAATTCAACATAAAGATTTTATAATTATTCAGTTTCATATTTCCAAACAAATTGTAATTTAGCTCATTACATTAAATGAACTTGTAAATGAAGGTAGTTTACGAAATAATTTGGACTGCCTCAATTACGCATAAATAGCCTAGGTATCAGCGAAAACATTTTGAACCATACAGAGGTATCGCAGAATGAGTTAGAATACAACTGACGTTTTGATGAAGTAATTGCCATGCCATAAATTGCTTGTGAACTAATATCCATATATCCATGCTCAATGTATTCCAGGCGATGTGTTCAGAATACATTCTCACCTATATCGGCGAATAAGGTTCAGTTTTTACATGCGTAATATATAGTACACATATCTTGCCTTTATTTGGTCTGAATTAAACAAGACCTTACACGTTTGATTTATTTTTATCATTTTTACAAGCACTAAGATGCTTAGTTGTCGCAGTTGCAGCAACTTGTTTCATAGATAACATTTTTAGGCAGATGATATATCCCGACGTTTTCGATCTCAAAACACCACTGACAGTACATGACTTCATGGGACAACTTTCTTCTCAATGATCGATCTATGAACTAACTGTGAAGAAGAGTAGAAAGTAAATGATATTAAGAATGAAATAACTATTATATCAGTATCATTAGATACAACCAATTTTAGTGCAGAACAATATTATAAGTGAATCACCTTTGGTAGTATGTTTTCAATACATACGATTTTTAGACGACGAGACTTTTAAGAAGAAGTAAGAAATATACAGTCACTGGTAAAAGCAATTCTTTCGTGTGCATAGCGTGTGAAAAGTACCACTTTTGCTACTAGTGCGGACGATACTCAATTCTTCTAATAAATATGTGAATTAACAAAGAAAACAAAATATGTTCGTCTGACCGCATCAGCTATCACTGGATTTAATGTGTCATAAAGTGATTTATACTCTTGACATAGAATGAAATGAAAGTCACTAAAGCAGTGTAAAAAATAATGCGCGGTAAAATTGGTTTTATTTTGCTCGAAGGATTGCTCCTCTCGGCCGCTCGGCCTCATGACGCAACGTTTCCTACTCGCCAAGTAAAATGTCACTTTTGCCACTATAAATAACTGTTATACATTTTCTTTCAAAAAAAGATAGAGAAAGCAATAAAAATGTGCTTCCAGTGAAGGGGGGGGGAGGCTAGAAACTAAGCTTCGCTTTCTAATTGTAGTGCATAAGTACGAATGCAATACCTTGCTCAGTCTCGTCATTTTATTATTCGATCATATCTTTTGATTCATTTATTATATTAATGTTCTTACACTCTTTATCCTAAATGATAATCAAATATTTCCTTTATGCTATTTTGTTGCATCATATTCTGATTGTGTACATACAGATTAAACGAATGCAACAAATAGTTCAACTTTCCGCAATGATGGCAAAAATAAATATTCATTTCTCCAAATTAGATTCCACGCTCAATTTGTGCGTGTACTAAAATCGGACCGAGCCGCATTTTAGAGTGTGATAATATTTCACGAATGAACGACGCAATGAAATGACCCGCATTTCTGTCCATGTCCACTGACCGAACCTCGCGATTGAAGATTGAAAATTTCTGCTTGGGTGCAATATTTTCCTCGGCGTATGCCCTTTTAGAATACGGCACTGGTTTTAGTTCTTTTTTCTCCCGCAAGCGTAACTCCCTTGGGACTCATCCGCTTGGAAGCTGCCGTTAGTTTGCTGTCGACGTGCAGCGTGTTCTGGTGCCGCTGCGCCCCCTCCCTCCCCCCCCGCCCGTGCGGCGCTTTTTTTGTCCTCGCGCCGCCTTCGCAATCGCTCGTCCGTCACTCCCCCACACGCGGCGCGGCCTTCTTGTCCATAGCCACTTTCACACCCCCACGCACCGCTGCCTTCCTCATTCAAAGCGGCCGCGGCCTGAAAGGGATGCCAAGAGCGCGCTGACCTTGCCAGGGAAGGGGGCGAGTAAAAAGAGAAAGGACGTTTGTGAATGAAGGAGGCACAAAAATATGAAGAAATGTAGCCGAGAAAGAGGCTAGTGTAGAGACTGGATCGAATGAAATAACATTCCAACGTAGCAAAAGACAATGTTTATAAGAAAACGAGTACATCATTCAGTATTGCTGAATGTACTTGTGAATCCGTTATACGGCTGCATTTTTTCGTGAAAATGAAAGGGTGAATGCGTGCAAATTCTGATGTATATTTTGTGAATTATTTTAATAATAAAGCTGTATTTTCACGTATTGCCGTATAACCAGAGATACGAGTAGCTGACAACAGCTTCGTTGAACTTTGATTTAAAGAAATAAGTATGATGAGATATGTTTATGTACCACGACACGTGACTTTCTGAGAGCTTATCCTCTTTGTTTTCCACAAATTTCATTCACCGCAAAACCGAGAGATCTATCTTGTGGTGAAAAGAAAATTATCATATATGCTTCCTAATCGTAATAAAAATGTTATTGTTATTTTTGTACTGATTTGGCATATGAACAGCTGCTCAATTGAAAATATCTTTATAAATGCTTTGAACGGTGAATGGCGACGTTAAAGTAAAACATTAACCAAACATGACGAAATAATGAAATATTGAAAAATATCACAATTATTTTATTGTTCCTTAAAAACTTAAGCAGCTTCTGTGACGTTGCCCTTACACCTGCAAATTAATTGTATCACTCGCGCCCCCTCAGTTCTTAAGAAACCTCTCGGATTCGTAGGTGGCACGTTGGACCTTAGATCAAAGAAATCATTTTAAAAATTATATATCATTGGTTGCAAATTTCTAGTAGAGAAGTACTATAAGTCTAAGTAAGTTGTTGAGTAAGATGGTTTTACTATTGTAGAGTGGGTCCGAAATACGGCTATGACCATAATATTTTTAAAAGGAGGGTATTGAATTATGTTACTGTGCATTTTATTGATAAGAGGTTTTTACGCATTGGGGACGTGTCGCATAAAAAGCTACGTCAAGCTTGGCACATTCATAAGGGACACCATGTATTTGGCGATTTTTGAGAAATTATTTTAAACATTAGTGTACAGGTTTCTGATGGCTGTTCTGTGCTCGATTATTGAATCATTGAAGTAGTGAATATTATTCGCTTGAAAAATGCGTTTTGTTAGTTGGCAGGCATTTCGTGGTGACTTGCCCCGTGAAATACAACGGCGTTGTGTCGGGCCGCAGCCGCGCGCCTGCTGTGCCGCCGCGCCGGTGCTGCGGGAGCTTTTTCCCCGCGCGGCAGCAGGTGCGCCCGGTCGCCCTCCGGCTGCGGGGCTCATCCCCTTGCGCGCCTTGGCCGCGGCCCAAGCCGCTTTCTGACCGGCCAACTGCTCAAAGACGCGCGAGCGGAGGAACAAAGCTCCGGGCGGGGCGGGCGAGGAATGGCAGCCTCAGGGGGGGGGGGGGATCGGGAGGGGTTGCGGCTGGCGCGACGCGATGGACGGGTGTCAGGCAACGGATGTAACGCGGGCGAAAACGAGGAAATCAAGACTCAAGCGCTTGGTTGTGGGCGGGAGAGAAAGAGAGAAAAAAGCGGTGTATGGTGTGAATGTTGCTAGTTGTTCGTGGGAATGTATTATCGCGAGGGACGGTGGGGAGTGATGGGTGACGGGTGACGGGTGGGTTGCGGTTCAAGGGGCAGCTCCCGGCCTCAGGCGCTGCGGTGGGGGGCGCCCGGGAAGGTCGGAGGAGAGGGGGTCGGCGGATGGCGGCCGGTGGCGATCGCCGAAGAACCCGAATCAATTACAGTCCGCGCGTTGCCATGGCGACGCTATTGTGCGTCCCGCGCGCGCGCGCTCGCCGCGTTTTGACAGCCAGGGAAAAGAAAGATCGCGGCCGCCGCCGGCTGCAGGAATCCGCAATAGCGCGCTTCGGCTGATCTCCCCTGCCCTGGAGCGCGCTCCTTCACATCGCCTTCCGATACTCACTGCGGCCTCGCCTTCAACATACGGCGCTACCATCTTCCATAATTCTTCCTCTCACCACTTTCACATCCCCAATGTATAGCCTCTGGAATTTTCTTCACGTTCAAAAATCAAATAGAAATAATGATTTTTTAGTGAACTTTACTCAATTACTTTGATTCATTCTCTCCTTATATACATATTCACTTAACATCGTGACATTGAGGGATGCATCAAATAAGACTAGAATGGTAACAAAATAAATATATCGATTTTTTAACAAATCTGAAATCTTACACATGATGGCTGACATTCGGATAATTAAAAAATATTCATTTATTTCTCCAATTATTTCACCTTCTCTTTAATCACTCCCTAATAATTTATTAGTAGCAATTTCACCTCTATACTAATATTTGTTCCTCTCTGACTATCCTTATTTTCTTTTCTTTGCAAATATGTCGAACCTCTGTTACGTGCTCACGTCTGTTAATTAACTCGTGGCTGCTGCCGAGTAATGTATGCGCGTGTGCGTATGTTTGAACGCGCGCACGTGTGTGTATGTATGTGTGCGCTCGCACACTAACCCTCCAACCACCTTCCTAGTACATTTATTCTAGAAAATATATGCTTTCCATCCGTCTCAGTCTTCCTGGCTCCGAACACCTTCGACGTCGCGCCCCCGCCGAAATTGACAAACATCGTCCACAGCTCCCGGCATTGCCACTACCTCCCCTTCGAAAGGATCGTCCATCTTTGTTTCACCTCACGTACTTTATTTCTTGTGGTCATTTCTCAGTTCGTCTCTATCACTGGTCTCTGCCCCCCCCCCCCCCTAACTTCCGTGCACGCGCCGCCGCCCCTCTCTGTCGCACCCGCGCGGTCGACCTCCTTCCGTTACCGTGGTTACGCCGAATAAATTCCGGCGAACCTTGACCGTGCCAAACCGCGGCGCGTCGATCGACTTGGCAGCGGATACCCCCGGTCGGTCGTCAGGCCGGCCAGCTCGGCGTCGCGCGCGCCGCCACGCGTCGTCGCCTCGCAACGTCGCCCCGCCCCGGCCCCGTGCCTCGCCTCCACCCGCGCCCCGCTGCATCCTGCCCCAGCCGCCCGAACCTTGCCCGTCCCGGCCGCCCGACCTTTCGTCTGCTTCGCTTCCCCGTCGCTCGGACGACGGCTCTCCGCCCACTGCGCCTCTCCGCCTCAGCGACCTCGGTGTTGCCAGATGGCGCAGTTCACGTTCAACCAACCACATCACCATTTCCTCAAACAATATTTAAAAATAAAATATATTTTACCCTAGAAACGTGTAACTTCTATTTAACTAATACTGAGCTTTCCTCTTGAAAATTCTTTACCACACGACGTTCGAGGGACTCGAAAACAAAAATCATATTATATTTAATTTTGGAAGAAGTGTAAAATTGTTTATTGAAAACAATACTTCCCCAATTGCATTAGGTGTATTGTGATCAATAAATACAAAAGTTGTTTTAGAAACAACGAAGTCTTGCGCTGGCGAAGATCAGAAAATGAATGCATCATGCCAGCTAGCAACCAACTAAGCTATTTTGCCAACACATGTAGATAGCACTCGGAATGTATTCTCAATGCTTCATTGGTTCTTCTTTTCAAAGAATTGTTTTTTAAATCGAATATCGGAAAAAATTAATGTATATTCAAACATTGTACACGAAATGATTAAACGATAGTACAATATAAAACGATACATTGCACCAAGAAAGAAATATGTACTTCAATAGTGAAAATTTATGATATTATTGGGAAAAAATAACTTTGTTACACAGTATAACACAAAATTACGTGAAAATGACTGATATTTTACAAAACGTGTACGTAAAATGATATTAAGTATAATATTAAAGAAGAGTTTGTAATAAATAAGAAATCTCCAGATTCAGTACTGAAGGTGTAGGATGATTGAAAAAAATGAAATGCAGCTTTCGACATTCCAGTTGTTTGAATGAAAATAGGGCCTCGAAGAAATTTTTCAAAGAAAATAAAATTGAAAAATTGGAGCAGTTGTTTAGAAAACTTTGAAAGTGCCCTTTGGGATTCATGAGCAGGACCATTAAAATTTAAAGATTCGTTGAAATTCACAGGACCTCGAGTCTGGACAAATCGATATCTATTTCGACAGGGCAATATCTATTTCGGAGAAAATGCTGTCAATGGTTTGGGCGCTATTGTTGTACAGAGTCGGAAAGACATGTTTAAAAACGATAACAATTTTTTTCAGTATCAGGAACACCGAAATTGATTTTTTTTCTGCATGTAGGTTTTTTGCATTGTAGTACGTACACGAATTTTTGCTGTAGAGTATAGTTTAAAAGTATATACGCCGAAAGTCCTGTAAGTGTAAAAAATCCATCTTAGTTAATATATAGTAAATTATTTAATATTGAAAAACAATCTAAATCTCATCAGAATTCCTCTAATTTTCCTACCGTGCCATTCATCTTCCAGTCCCGCGAGTTTATCCCGTCGTATCCCGTCGCCACTACCCGCTTTTTGTCTCGTGTTTTCTCTGTCGACTAGTGTGCTACTGCTCGTGTGCGACTCCCATTCGTTTAACTTGTGCCTCTGACCCATCTTGTCCCTCCGGCAATCTATTCTCGATCGTTTTTCTTCCCATGTAGAGAGAGATCTCATAAATATCGTGCAGATAGCAGAATACACCGAAGGAGGAGGGGTTAGTGGATGAGTAAGATTACGGGATATGTTTGACTTAAGAGGTCTTTAAGTAATCTTGTTGAAGTCTAATTTCGTTTGTAGGTGAATAAAACATCACAAGTTCTGAGCAGCCGCACGCCGAGGGAAAAGCGGCTTTACTCGTAGCACGTTTTCAAGACTCTTTGTGCACCCTGTTGGCTTGCAAAATAATGCATCCTGGTTTCTTCCTGCATGTTTACGGTCGCAATCATTTTACTACGTTCAGCATTCGAAATAATTTACAAATTCCAAACCCACACTCAGGCTAGTGGACTAGACTTACGTTTGAATATTTTTAAAGTTCACCTGGTAGTTATTTAGATTATTGTCCCAGCGAAAAAATAACTGGATTATACTACATGTAGCAAAGCTGCTCAAAAACAAGAGAAGGCCGCGTTTCCAATGTAGCCCGCTGCAGTAGCCCTCAGCCCAGTAGCGTGTCAGTAGAGTAGAGCGGATCGAGCTCAAGTGCCTCCCTTTTCCTCTCCATTCCTCGTATCCCCTTGCAAAGGAATGATTCAACGAGCCCTGGGCAGCCCTCATTTAGAGTTGCAGGAGAGGAGCGGGAATATGGCATTAATAACTACACAAAGATATTATAATGGCTATAGCAGAATCCTTCAAAATACTCAATGAACTACACAACACAATGCGTCACTTATCGAGCTTTCGCTTTGATACTTATCGTTCAAAAATCTTCTTCTTCTTCTTCTTCTTCTTCTTCTTCTTCTTCTTCTTCTTCTTCTTCTTCTTCTTCTTCTTCTTACTTTTATTTTAGGCTAGAGCCTGTTTCTTTACAAAGGATACTTAATTAAAATTTAAAACACCTAATACATTACATTTATGTAGTCATATTTATAAATTGGCACTATATTCATACTGTCTTGTTTCACAAAATGTCTTTCCACCTAGTTCTTGGACGTCCTACTCTTCTCCTTCCTTCCGATCTTCTATCTCTAGTCACTTTCACCAGTCTGTCTTCTTCCATTCTGTCTATATGGTCGTTCCATTTCTTTCTTCTTTCTCGAACCCAGTCTGAGATTATATCTATTTGGTAAATTTGTCTTATATTAATATTAGGTTCTTTATCCCTCAGCGTTTTATTTGTAATTTTTCTCAGCACCCTCATTTCTGACACTTCCATCATTTGGCATTTTTTTTTTTTTTTTTTCAGTCTGCTCTCGTTCAAAAATCAGAGGAACTATTTTCGAAGATATTCCTGAAAATTGAAAAATGAGAGGTCTAACTAATTCAACAAAATCTATTCTACCAAATAGTAAAGCAAATGACATGCAGATACATAATATTGGCGGTGATGTTCAGCTGACTCCAATGGTTTATGAGTAATTACACTCGACTGAGTAGTAGCGTAAAGGAGCAGAATTGGATTGACATTAAACTGTACTTTACTTTTGCATTTACATAACATTTTAACAAATGTATATTACAATATTTTTACTTTTTTCCAATCATGAAAATGTAGAAAAACTGTAGAGATGCTGGACCGAGAGAAGAACTTGAGGGAGCCATATTTTAGATCTTAAGGATTTTATTACGAACGTCCTCATACGAAAAATTGTTTGAAACTTCAATTTCTCATAGCTAGTTTGTTCGATTATTTCCTTTACATATTCTTTCTGATTTTCTTTCTTCTCATTAATGTTATCTCAGTAACTTTTCAATAGTGGTATGGTTTTTATAAGCTAGGTCAGTGATTGATTTTTTTTTATTCTGGTCACCCGAACCAGAAGTTGGATACTAATGAATCATTATTATCCATGTGTCTTCTGGTTGAATGTGATACACAACCCATGTTGGTGGATAATGCAGTATAATAATTTATATTCCGTATATTTGTGTTGCTTGTGACATCGCGAATATTTTATGGATATAAACTGAGAACGATGTAATTTGTAACTACATATTGGAAGATAAATGTATTCAATACATTTGTGTGTCCGTCGAGATCATCTCTCAATAAAAAATAATAATAACTCACACACACAAAAGTATTTCATATGGAATTTCTTTCTGCGCATGTTTGAAGTAGTTTCTCAGTGATTGACACAAAAACATTAATAGTTTGAAAGCGTTCAATTGCAAAAAATAATGATCTTGAGCTGACGGGCTGGAAGAACCGTCAATTGGTCCGTTCTTAAAGAAAAAGAAATAAAAATAAAAATATATACCGAAATCTAAATTAAAAGAAGTTTTCCTAGCAGTTATTGAGGCAGAGTAAACTTTTCGTTTGCAATTTTGAGGAGGAGAATATTGGTAAAAGTTCTACGAGTTGTATATAAAACACCAAGTGAGAAGTCAATAAGGCGCACTACTCTAACTTTTGTTAGTTTCTCCGCGACTTGGTGTTCACGTTTTCATCACGGCCATTTAAACAATTTAATAGTGTGTAATATGTTTAAAATGTATATAATACATGTCAACCTTCGTACTTTTTAGTGGGCACGTGGCAATTTTTTTATTAATTTGAGTTGTAGAGCACACATTATAACATGAAATCATATCATAAATGTTTGAATTTTTTCATAGTCATGTAATTAGGAATTTTAGTTGAGTAAAAATATGTTTCCAAATCTTTAATTATTTTTGTTTTCTTCTCTCTTGGGTACTTGTACTGTCCAGTATTTAATGACGATTGATATATAGAAAATTGCCTCACATGTTAGGATTTGATTTGTTTAATGTGTGATCATGGGTTAGCCTTCAGTTGCCAATTCTCAGTCGTGTGATGATAGTTTCAGTTCGTCTGTTAGGTCCACAAGATAATTTCAAAGCAGTATCTCTTTTTGATGAAGTTAGGCTTCTTCTTTAATTTCTCGCCTTCGTAACAAGAGAAAATATGTAATCGTGCGCCAGAATTTTTTTTTTATTTTTCAAAAGAAAAACTCTTGTCGGACCCTAGTAATGAAACATTTGCTCAATTTTCTGTAGTCAGAATCCATGCTTTGTGTGTCCTTAATACCGAAAACAACAATTGACAGACAAAAAATATGTTTGGGTGGCGATAATTGGCAGCTGGCAAGAGGATGGGGCACGACCGAAAAGCTAGACCCAAAAAATTAGGAAACTAACTTGGACGCAAACGTCTCGGCCATTCTGTGGCACCACTAGTTTCTTTAAAGTTTTGTTAGGGATAGTGGTAAATGTGCTCTGTAAGCTGACATAAACGACATATTGCTCTATTGTTTTGTGTTTTTTAAAATTACGAACGTAATTTTTTAAAATATCTCCCACGCCTTTAATATATTCATTTCAGTGATTTGTATATATTATTGCATTTGTGAGTGCATATGCTTCAAGTGACTTCCAATAAAGTTTTTCAAGAACTCGAATGATTCATGTGGGAAAGATCTTCAAATGTTGCATGTCTTGACTTGTCGCTCACGTCGTTAATATTTACATTAGGGGCGATTTATACACATTATTGCACTGAGTACATATGCTTTAAATATTGTGATATAAAATTTAGCGAAAACACAACAATTTTCTGTGAGAATGAGCTCAAAATTCCGCATTTTTAGGAACTCAAACGCCGTTTTTTCAAAAATGGTTCCAATTTTTTTCATCATACTTTTCGTACGAATAGTGCTACCTGCACTGTTTAAGATAAAGTTTATTTGGAATATTCTTTTGTTTATAAAAAATTGCACAAATGTACTCTCACGCTGTTAATATGCACATTTAGAGCAATTTGTAAACACTATTGCATTTGTGAGTTAATGTGCATCAAAAGACTTCAAATGAATTTTTTCGAAAACTCATCACATTTTTGGGAAATAGAGTTTAAAATATCACATTTGCAGTTGTGCTTAAATGCCATTTTCTTAAAAACGGCTCCACATGTTTCAATGAAATTTGCCATTTTGGACGAGTTGATACTCTTTTTTATTATCCCTTAACTAATATTTCGGTTATCTTATTAGGAATCCGAAAAATTGAGAATTTGAAAAAATGTTTGGGCGCCGAATGAAGGCATCTGGCAAGAGTATGTGGCAAGTCCGAGTATCTATCCCAGACTAGCGAAAATAAATAACTAAATCCAGAAAGTGTGTGTCTTTCTGTAGAACAGCTATTTTGAAAATTGCGAAAGTTCGCATATTTTTCAGCGTCTTTCTTCAACTACAATATTAAAGATAGAGATTATTTTCCTTAGTGCAATTTTTCGAAAAAAATAGTAATTTTCTCTTACTTTTGCATGAAACGTACTCAATGTTAAACTATAATTTTCTCAAAAACTACTTAATTTTTTCGTTTATTTTTTTCTTTCTTTTTTTCTCTTCGTATGTATCAAAGGTAAAAAATTACTCCCATTTCCGGGAACACTATTTTAGATAATTGCATGCAATTAACGTGGCAAAAGTACAGTTCCGACGATACAGATTTTTGTCATAAATGAAATCGGTTTTAAAAAGCAGATCTTTTAAAAATTGTCCCGCCTAATTTTTTGAAAAACAAACAAACAAAAAGCAGGTACTTTTCGCCTAATTTTTGGTTGAAGTGAATGCAATGTATAAAATAGTATTTTACATCATAATATAACAAAGTTCACCTTTCCAGTTCTTTGCCAATTGCGTGCGGAGTCCCGCAGGGATCGATTTTAGACGTAAACGATATGCCCTCGACGATTAGAAACGGAAGAACAGTTCTCTTTGCGGACATAACAAATATTCTTTATAATAAAGAAACCGTAAATAGTACAATATTGGATATTTCAAATTGGTTCCGTAATAACAAATTAATAGTAAACGAAAAGAAAACGGTTTCAATGTAGTTTTCCATTTCAAATAAACAGTTCTGTACTGCATTGAAAATGAACGGTGTGCCATTGACTGATGTTAAGTGAGCAATGTTTTTAGGTCTTTCAATTCAGTCAAACCTTAAATACAACGTCCATTTAAATTAATTGAACGCTAAATTAAGTTCTTTATGCTACGCGTTTAGAGTTCTTTCAAATTCTGTCACCTTTCATACTGTTTGTTGTGCATGTTCCGTCCACGACACAAAAGCCCTCGCGCAAGGTGGGTGGTCTTCCCTCCCTCCGGAGGCAGCCGCTCCCGCAGGGTGCGCCCGCCGCACCCACGCCGCTCCCGCGCCGCCGGACCCTCCCCCGAACGGCGCCCCCTCCCGCTTTCCCGAAGGGCCGCAGCCTTCTGACTTGCAACGCCGCTGGGACTTGTGCGTGGAGAGTCGGGCGAGAACCACCACTGCGAACGGCACAAAGCCATACCGCCGGCCCAGCTCCGTTGTGTTGAGCAGTCTCCGCGCTCACGAACGCATCTTCATGTTTTGCGCTTCGCGCATGTAAACACGCTGCCCTCGGCACGTGTACCAGTGGGTTGAGTGCGCTGCTCGATCATCGACGAGCAGCCACTACACAGGTGTACGGACGCCACCCGACTCACACACCTTCGGTTGCCTGCTGGCGAGAGACCGCGTGTGCCGCGCGCACATTCTTGCAGTCACGGCCCACCTAGGGCCCGGTCCGTATTCAAGCTGCGGGACATACTCTCCCCACAACCAGAGAACTGTGTGGGACGCCTGCGTTCCAGCTTCGCCCGGGAGAGGAGCACCGCGGGTCCACGCATGCCGCAGCCACTCAGCACCAGGTATTCGGCAACGCCGTGTGCCCATGGAAGGGTAGTTTGCTCAACATAGTTCACGTCACCTTCACGGTGATAATTAACATTTCATTTCTGTACAATCCATACTTCATTTGTCATATCATCCCTTCAACTTAGAATAGTATTTCAGATAAATAAACGTATGTGCAATGAAATTCTTGTAACTTTGTCATCCTCCGCCTCCCTTCTTAACCAGCGCAATCCCTCTCCCCCCCCGGGCACCTCACGGCCCGGTGCGGTGTAAAAATTTACTTTGTATAGAGAAGGGCCTTTCAGTCCGCTAACGCCCCCCTCCCCGTTCCAGGTATTCTTCCCCCTTCTCTGTACAGTGCATATTTCGCGAACGTTCATTCCCGCGTAAGATATAGCATAATATTGAGAGGAAATATATCTTATAGCTCCCAGACTTTTAACTTACAAAAACAATTGTACGAATAATAAGCAAACCCCACCCACGTGATTCTTGTAAGTCTCTCTTTATTAATCTAGGTATTTTACAATTTCCTTGTCTCTTGATACACGAATCAGTGCTTGTTGTCAGAAGTGACTTCCGTAATGGCGGGAATATATTTTCAGCAAAAGCTGATGACTATAATTACATCATTTGATGTAGTTATCATCAGGTGTCAGTATCAACAGCTCATTACAATAAATTGACATACAATACATGTGCATTATTTTACAACACCTTGCCAGATGACATTAAACGATAAATTCAATATAAAAGTTTAAGTCCCATGTAAAATATTTTCTGCTGCACAACTGTTTCTATACAATTAGAGACTATACCAAACACCAAAATATTAATATTAATTTTAACAATGGTATTTAATGTATTACATATCTTTTGGATTGCATAATTGTGAAGAACCTATAACAAGTATTGTACTTCAACTTCTGGGTCAATGACCCCCATCTCGATTAGTTTTCGTCCAGTTTCCTTGATCCTTGAGCAAATGCTGAAATAGCCCCTGTTTCTCTTCTGGGCATAAATGTAACTTCAAATTATCTTCTCCCCATACAGTTTTCAACTGTTTTTGACGTAAATTAATGAATTTGATGTATTCATATTCACGTTACTCGAAGATAGGGCAATGTTTGGTTCAGACATCGCTACTGAACTGAATCCACCCGTAGGTGGAAAATTAATATAGTTCATTTAAAAACATTTTGGGGATCGAATGCACTTAAATTATTAATAAGTTGTCGCTATGTACGGTTAAAGACTCTCTTCACAGTTTATATCAGTACTAATAGATCAATAATGATAGTAAATGACTTACTATTCATCCAACTGTTTTTGACGTAAATAAATAATTTAAGTAATTAATTAATTAATAAAAAGTCAACATTTTCATAACGAGACAGAAGAGATCACCCGGCGAGGACGGCAGGCCACGGTTGGGCATCCTGTCGGTCTTGAAAAGAGTCTTCTGCTGCGTACTCACTACGTAAGCTATGCACTCATATGTCAAAAGTTTAAAATAAACATTCGTTTTTATATCTCAGATTAATTATCATTTATGTTTAAAATAAAGACAGTTATCATTAGAAATATAGCGTCAAGATAGTGATCCTAAACAATCATGCCGTATTCTCATTAAAATCTACTGGATATCCTGTCGTTTCGTGTGAAGCAGAGCACAGCCAAGACAAGTATTCGTGGCCACGCTTCAAGGCCCGTGCTATGTATTGCTGCTACGTCGTAGAGTCGATCCTATTCGTTATACGAGCGTGTGAATTGCAATCTCCCCCACCTACTTCTCCTCCTCTCTTTCCTCTCATCCTCTTCCACCTCGTCGTCCCTCTGCTTCTGGTCCTCGGCCCAGGCTAAGTCGCAGCGACTGCAGGCTCTCAGCGCCCCTTCCCTCCCTGCCTCACCACTCCCCACCCCACCCCCACCCCCACTCCCCACGCCACGCCATGCCGCGCCGCGCCGCGCCGCGCTGCGCCGCGCCGCGTCGGGCCTCTGAATCTTTAATGGCTCGGAAAACAACGGCGGAACGCGCGCCGGCAGCCAATCGCCGTACGGGGGCGCTCTCTGGGCCCTGCCTTCGCCTCCCACGCTCTGTAAGAAGTCGAGGTGCTGGAAGTCGCGGCTGACTTTGCGCAGCGGAGAATGCCATGGAATGAATAGGAAGCCTCTTAGGGAAGCTTGTATACGTAAATGCAATTTCCAAGTTTTGCTGTTGATGGTAGACTTCACTTCATTTTTGTTTTCAATTGTTTGACACAATTATGAATGCATCTGCAGAAGCGGGTTAGAAGCTATTGTTATGTTACAATTTATTACATTTAGAGGCAGTTATAGCAATATTTCCGTGAAATATTTTGCAAACCAAAAAATAGTATTGTCATAAGTTGTGTGACACGTAACGTTGTAAGTTAGTAGTATAAACGACAATAGTTTAATGCTTAGTGAGAATTTGTGTATTTTATTGACCATTTTACTTTA
The DNA here is from genome assembly GCA_038098605.1 of Gryllus longicercus. Taxonomy (NCBI): domain Eukaryota; kingdom Metazoa; phylum Arthropoda; class Insecta; order Orthoptera; family Gryllidae; genus Gryllus; species Gryllus longicercus. The sequence goes on along the minus strand of JAZDUA010000002.1, from coordinate 2,876,825 downwards.
TAGTAAAAATAGTATAGTGTAGTAATTACTTAATAAACACCACTGTTTAGTTCATGAGGCTAGACTCGTTTATACGTAATGTATCTTTATACAATCAACTTCAATGAAATGTTTAATTGCATATCTATGTTAGCTAATTTTTGCAGAGAAAGTCACATTACATGGCCAATCTTTTTTCTTGTAATTTTTTTTAAGAATCTTATGAAATTATAGATGAAGCTAACTAAAATTACCATGCGTTTATCTTAATTAAAATGTGACGGCCATAATTTAGGTTTCAGGTTTGGTTCTTTCTAATTGTTATTGCTTTTTAGTATTTTGAGAATATCTCCCTAATGTATTGGCTTTACTGGGGTGCTAAAATTACATTTTACACTGAATTGACAGTTAATCAATACGTATAAAAAATGGAAAGAAAATTCAGGGCTATTTTTAACGTTACAGTGCGTTACACAAGTGTATGTTAATTGAAAGACAGACTCGTTTACGTTGAGCAAAGAGTCGGATAGAAAACATTGTTCTGCGTAAGGAAGGAAACTGTTGGTCTTGGTCTTTCTATTGACATTTTCTTAGTCCTTGGGAACACGTCAGCTAAGAAAGATTGACACATGAAATATTTTTAACACCAGAGGATCTTTTAATACTTAGAAGAAAAAGAATATTTACATGGATTCATGTAACCCATTGTTTAAAAGTACTAGAACGACAAATGCTAATGGGAATTCAATTAAAATAAATCAATAGTATAAAACCAAACTTAAGACTCGAATTACTCTATTAAAAATAAATGTTATCATATATATATTATTCAGGGATAAATGATAAACTCATAAAAAGAACTGTGAGCCCAGAATAACAAGGCGAATGTCGATAAAGAAATCATTTCACTTTCACATTTGTAAAACCAACAATATTTGCGCTACACGGCCAGTGAATGCACATGTTACTATGTCGTCAGGCCTCTTAGAGGGTGAACACATGCGTCCAGACGTCATAGAGTTCTATAGGCCTCAGATACAGTACCCTTGACAATTCGTCTCACGCACTTGGCATCTGAGCCCGCAGTTCTTGTTTGGTGAGTAGGGGCGGAGTTCTGATCGCACGCTCCGTTGCATCCCTAACATTCTCGGTCAGGGAGAGAACTGATGTTGCGGGTGGTCATGGGAGAGCGCGCTCTGAAGGTGCCAGCGGTAAGAGGGCGAGGTGTTCCTTGAAAAGGGACGTGGGTGTTCACGATCGGTAGAACAAACGATTGTAAAACTTCCTGAATGTACCGTGCGGCTGACAGTCAATGGAAATCGTAGGATATCGCGCACCACACCATGAAAGTAGGTTGACGGGTCGTGTGATCTCAATATTATAACTGGATTCACAACTGCAATGCTTTGAAGTGCTGAAAATCGTGCCGATTGTTTTTCGTTAGGCTCGATGCGGTGAACGTCTACCTACAGACTTTCGTATGGAGTTAAATGTCTCGTATGTGCTGTTAATGATGCTTAAAATCGTCTCTATAAAGGAAAATGGATGAGTATGTAGTACTACGTGTTATTTGGTAGTTAATGGTTTAATAATACTTCTTTAGGTTTCCCTTTTTAAACAACAAATATTTACCATAAGTTGAACTAAAGAAATTATTAAAAATACCAAACCACTCCACTCCGTGAATGTTAAAAAAGTCGCCAAGAAATGAAAGATTGAATTGTTAATGTATTGTGGGTGAATTACAATTTTAAAGTATCATTGCTTCCTATCCACCTTTTTATTAAGTTTTCGTGAACATAAAAGTGAATAAATGTTTTAAATTTTAAGGAGACGCTAATTCCTGCTATTTGGTTCCAAGATAATGAGGACAGAATAGTCGTCACCATCATGGCGAACCGTCACGATTTCTCATCCCAGAGTGTTATCTCCACTCTACGTTAGAGCTCACTGGATGGGATATCCCAAACTGCTCGTCGTGGCGCTTCCCACTGCGCCACCAGACAAGGACCGGCTGGTCGATGCCATCAAGGCAGAAGCGAGACTCGTCGCTAAGATGACCCGACCCCCAGTCAGCATCGCCTCAGGTCTGTCGTTCCAGACACCAGGCGAGTCTATAGTGACGCTGCTGGTATTTGTGTGCGTGGGTGTGGGGGCGTTGAATCTGTCAGTACCCTTGTATGGTAAGCAATAAGGCGTTGAACCACCTGCCAAAGGTATTGGCACCTACAGGATGTGACAGTACAGGCTGCACAGCTCATCGAATGACTCCTATCGTTGCCGATTGATATGTTCTGCGTGGCGGACAATCCGTCGGTCAGCCCTCTTCGTGGTGTATGGCCGAGTTCCGTATGACGTGTATACTGCCTTCCTCTACCCATCGCCGCCATTATGGGCAATGATGGTGCCGCATAGCTGGTAAGGCGTTCAGTACTTCGGCAGAACCATCCAGCCTCTCGCGGCCTCTTTCGAATACGTCTGACCAGGCAGTCTGGTTGCGTAGTTGGTGCATAGAAGTGATGCCTTACAGACGCTACCTGATGTCGCAATGGCCGCAATGGTCGTTTGGCACCCTCTTATTTCGGCGGGTGTGCCCGACGTGACGCCACCAAATGGCATAAAGGATACTACTCGTAGTATATGCCCCGGCTTCCGAATGCGTGACTGCGGGGAAAAATAAATCATTGGCTCAGCTAGTGGTGTGCCACATCCCGCCAAATATGTAGCAGATTGGTGGGGCCCTTCTGAGTGCAGCATTGTTTTAATGATGAAAATGACTACAATTTATTTCTATAAATCTGGTATTGTTATATCGTATACTAGTTTCCTTTATACCATTTGGTTATTCTATGAGAGATTAAAGTCTGAAATTACTTGTTACTTATCATAGTAATTTGAGAAATTTTCAATGCCTAATACAATCATCAAACTACACACAACTTTGATTGTAAGATTCGACTTCAGAGTGCGATATAAATATCCAGTCTCATTTCAAGAGCAATGACTTATATTTTAATATACCTCAGTACTACTTGTTAGGTAGCTTCGAACTAAGTTAACAGTGAGAAATTCCCGAACGCTGCCGAAACTTTTGGAACATGACAGTTTTCTGTTCCAACTTCCCCTATGAAACGGCCAGGTAGGAGAATTAAGTGAAAAATATCGTTCAATGTAAATATAAAATAAACAGAAAAGGTAAAACGTATATCGGGTTTTGAACATTTTTCTTATCATTGTTTTGAAATTTCTTGTTACCTACTGATGTTTTGTCGATTTCCAGGAATACTGACGAGATAGTTTCCTTATATCTTTTCTAGTTTGTTGCCACAGCCATGACAGGACATTGGTAATCGCATATCTAAGAACTGTTATTTTATTTGGAAATTATATTCTGAGACAGATGGTGGTTTGTTTCGTCTTCCATGCGAAAATAAATAGCCGGAAATAACTTACGGAGGATCCGAACCACGATCAGGAGGCCCCGTCCTTTTGTCGCAATCGCCCTCATATTTGCTAAAGGCGTTAAACTTTTTTAATCAACCTGTCACTGGAAAAACTCTTTTTCGGCAAACGTCACTCCCAGGCGACGTTTGAAGAGCTATTTTTCGGAACCATCGCTAAAATATGCAACGTTTATGTTATAAATACGTCGCTATTTTTATTTTTCTTCAATATATCTCTATTACACACATTGAAATAAGTCCCTTAAATTCCCCAAATCCCAAAGGGGTGTAACTCACATGTTTCCTGTTCTGTGATATTTAATTTTTTACTAGTGTTGTTATAGAAAATTCAGCAATACATTATTTTCTTTATTTTTTAGGTTTTCGAATTGTTTATTTTAATTGCTATTGTAATACTAAATAATTTTGTTTCTTATAGACTTGGTATCAAGAGCTAAATGGAGTTACTTCACTCCTAATATGAACAGGCAAACGTTATTTTATTAAACAAAACGGCCCGAAATTTTAAATTGAAACTTTGCTTACAGAAGCAGATTTTACTCTCCACTGATATTCGTAAAATAATTTTTTCACGAATGTTAAGCGTATTCGTCTAATCATATATTACTGCACCCCGAAATTGAGCAAATGTTGAAAATGTAAGTGTTTTCAGCACAGTCTGTTCAGGTCTTCAGTGCAGCTATTAACCTTCTCAAACAGCAATTAGTCTACAGAGATGAAAAACTCAGGAAGATAGTTTTTTTTCATAACAACAAAAAGAAAATGAGTGCGAGTGAATGAAAATAAATATCCGTTTACGTTTAAATGTATATTCATTTCCCTACTAATATTTAAAAAATCCTCGGGATATATTGTCCAGTGTTCAACCGTTCAGTACTTTCTTTTCCAATAAATATTCCATAGTTATTTATTCTCTATTAAACTGTGCTTATAGATCTCGAAGATATATTTCAAATAAAAGGAAGATGTACGAATCAGAATCATGGACTCCGTCGCCTCGCAATAATTCACCCTACAGTCACATGCCGTTCAACGATCTTCGCTTCCGGAGCAAATGTCCAGGAAGCAGCGAATTTGGCTGCACCCCCACCAGGCGCTCCTTCTAGGGAGCGCGGCCGCCGGCCGCGGCCGTCCTTCACCGGCCGCGCCGGGCGCCAACCCGCGGCCCCCGATGCCAGGGAAGCCATTCGTCCAGATTGCCTAATCCGCGCGCGGCCGCTCGCCTCGGCAGATTATAAATGACCCGAGGGCCGGCGCTCGTGTGGTTACCCGCGCCCAGGCGGTCCACGCCCGGCCCGGCCCGGCCCCGCCCCGCCCCGCCCCGGCGCAGTGCAAATCGCGTTCGGGAAATGGTACGTTTCATCGCAATCCGGATAGCGTTGCGATTGCAAGACAAATGATAATGTTCGTTACACATCGTGGGACTGGGGCACACTATTGTTACCGCGAACTATCTGTATTTTTGTGTTGGGATCTATTCAACTCACAAGTAAAAGGTTTTTCATTTCTCTGAATGTGAGAAGGTTTCAGTGATTCCATGAATATTTTTTTTTAAATTTTATCGTTGTTTCGTATATTGTGAAAAAGTACCCTATTGTTTAAAAAGGTCAAAATTTTGAATTTCTTTCCCCAATTTGGAACCTTACAGTGATTGTAAGCGGAATATGAAATATTTGTTCATATAACAAGGGCCTAATGGGGCTCATTAGCACGTGCGTGAATTTACACAAGAAATATTTGTATCCTTAATTTCAGAATTGCTGCGCAACTTCATATGTGACTTATCTCTAATCTTCTATGATACGACAATTTTTAAAAGAACAACATGATCAGAATAATTAAATCATAGGCTGGAACAATGTTGTATGCGACATATTCTAATTTTTACACAAGAGGTCAAAATTGATTACCTCAAACATGTATTGCTATCGGTGCTATATGCTCTTCTGACACTTGTACGTATTTTAAGTGTGTTTTAGGAATGAAAATGCTATAGAAAGAATGTTCTACAACTTTCAAATTAATATAATTTTATTTAATAGGACGACATTACATATCCAGAACATATACAACGTTGTTATCCTAATATGGTACTTCTAGATATTATAAATCAACAGGAAACCTTGAAAATGCTTGAGAACTTATTGATTCCCCTGTCTGAGTTCATGATTGTGATATTCATATCTGTAAATAAGCATTCCTTGTGGCGAGAGTAATAGCTCTCCTTCTTGGAAAATGATGCAATACGCTCCCTTGTATATTTCTTACGTGCTCTGTTGTGGCATGGGGTAAATTCTTGTAGACCCCTTGCTCATCTATTCGGTCTTCTATTTAAGTTTTTCAACTATTACCTGAAGTCTTTCCGGTGACACTTTCAATGCGCCACACAATGTTTCTGACAAACTGGTTCCCTTTTGCTGTTGAATAACATATAATATGTAATTGTACAATGTCTAAGAGACATACATTTTAAAGTGGTACTTTTCCGTTCTGAGATCGTCACACATTGATGTGCTAGAAATGCTGACTTCATCATAACATAGTGCACGAAACTTGTCAATGGGCTGCCCTTTCAATACACAACATGTTTCGGCGTTGCAACATACTCTACACTTTCAGGATACATTCTGTATCTTATATATCTAGTATAATTACATAGATGCTATTATCGTCTGCGAAAACCTCGTTTGGACGCTCCAATACTCTTACATTACTAGAGCGTATATTCTGTTTACCGGAATCTATACACATTTTTCTTACATTCCACTTCCACTTTTCAACATTCCTTTGTAGTTTCTTGCCCGAATTACTGTCTTTTGAAATACGCTCGTTTCGCGCCATCTTGCCAGCACTTACAACATTGTTCCAGGTTTGAGAATTTTTTAAGCAAAATTTTTCCAACAAAAATAAACTGAACCATTCTAATAAAATGTTAGTGAGAGAACTGATTCATATACAACATTTTTCAATTTGCAGTTGTGGAACAGTGTCTCGCTTACGACGTTGTTCCAGACGTCGCTTCAATTATCTCATCAAATTTTGGTGGTTGTTTCAATTTATCGCTAAACCGTTGAAAGTCATTAAATGAATGTTTCAATTTTTTGAAGTAATTAAATAGTGCGAAAAATTTATTGCAGGTAATATTCCTTTTTAGTACACTTCTTACATAATACAGAGAAAATACTGTAAAGCTGCGGCCTTAGGCGACGGCTTTTAGACAGAAAAACTCTAATTGTGATGCTGTAGTATCAAAAAATGTGATAAATCTGAATCCCATCCGTCCGTGTGTTACGTGAGAGAATTTATCCAAAACCGTTTAGATGATATTCTCCAAAATTTATATTTCCCCATCGATATGTCCGAGCTTAAGGCCCTGCGGCTTTGAAACATATCTTGATTCTTTGGTAATTTACATGAATCTGTAATTACATTTTCAAAACTTTCTCGAAAATGGCTTAAAAGTTTTTGGTTAAACATTGCCTGAGTTAGAGCAAAAAATGTTTAAAAATGGGGCAGGTCTTATTTTCGTTGAACTCTCTAATTTTCTAAAATTGCAGAAGTTCAAATATTGTTATACGTTTATAATTACACTCACAACCTAACATCGTGAATTACATTAAACTGTTTGGATTCAAACAAATGTTGACAATGTTTTTCAACATTTCAGTTGTTTGATATAAACAGCTGATTAACGTTGTTAAGATTAACTGCGTTAGGTTGTTTGTGAAATTATAAAAAAAAATTGAACGTCTGTTATAATTGATCCTAATTAATAAAATTCAGAAAAGGTGACATAACTTGCGAATGACTTCTGATGTTCATTCCCGCTCCCGTGCTCAATTCGCTGCTAGCATTGAGAGGTAAATGACCTTGTATGTGTACAGAATGCTACGTCCCCATGTAAGTTCGCCGATGTGATTCAACACATCACCCTCTGTTCGGTCCGAGTGGCGTTCAGGCGGGCGGTGGGAGACTGGGCGCCGGCGTTGGGAGCAGAGCGGAGCGGATTGATGCGTGGGACGGGGAGGAAATCTAAGCGCAAACGCCCCGACCCGACCCGACCCGACCCGAACTGACTCGCACCGAGCGGAGCGGAGCGGGCGCCCGCCTCGGCGCGCGCGCGAGCCGCCTGCCGCCGCCCGCAAACGCCGGAGAGCAGCCGAGCGGAGTTCGTGATCCGGGGCTCGAAACCGGAATCCCGTGTGATGCGTCGAGCGCGACAGGGCCAGCGGGAGGCAGAGGCGTGGGTGGGGACGAGGGCGGGAGTCGTTGGGGGTGGGAGAACGCGGGCGACGCGCTGGTCCGTACATAACACGTGGCGATGGGGGGAAAAAGCAGGTTGGCGCTGGCCGACTGTACGATCAGGAGGCGGGGGAGATATAAAGTACACGTACCAGACTAATAGTGCGGGCAAGTTAATCTCCGATTTCTTCGTAAATTAAAGGTAGAGATAGGTATATAATGTATGTACCAGTTTTGTTCGTACAGCAATATTTGGGAAAATAAAATGATATACAGAACATAGTTCGAAAGAATATAAGTATAATTCTCCATGTTAATAGATTTTATGTAAATAAACGAGTATATTGAAATTAAAACATGCCAATTAGATAAAATAAAAAAATACATTTCAATAAACAAAAACGAGACACTTTCCTTGGAACCATTATTGTTTGCACACGAGTAACTGCTAATAACACTCGTAATGCACTCAGGAAGATCTAATAAATTGTAGAATACCCTTTTGCCTTGATAACGGTTTGGAACTATCACTGCAATTATTTAATATGGCAAACTTCCGGAGTAACTTTTTCTCACTCTTCCAAAGCAATTTTATTTAATTCTTCTTTTGTTTATGACATATTATGTTTTCTTATTTTTCGTTTCAATAAGGCCAGCAGATGTTCAATTGCATTGAAATCTGGTGATTGTGGAGGAGTGTGCAACTATTTTGGAAGGTTCCAAATTAGCCATTCCTTGTTAATTGCTGCCGTATGTTTTCTGTCGTTGTCTTGTTGAAAGGCGTAGACAGTTGGCATTTCCAATTTTTCTATACTTTTTTGACATTTGTTCTTAAAATATTATTGTAAACTGACTGGTACATTATGCCATCGATGTAATGTAGGTTTCCAACGCCTTTCGTTGCAGCCCCAAAGCATGATAGAACTGCTTCCATGTTTTATAGTTGTCAGAGTATTAGCCACATGATTGTCCGTATTGGATTTTTTCCATAGCCTATGGATCAAAAAATAGCCATCAGATCAAAAAATATTAATTTTTAGGTCTAATCAGCCCAAAGAATTCTAGAATTCCTAATCTTTGTTCAGTTGTTCTTTTGCAAACTGAAGTCTCAAAGCTTTGTTTTAATAATATGTTGTTAATATGTTTAATAATATGTTATTATTATTAAAACAAAGCTATTATTATTATTATTATTATTATTATTATTATTATTATTATTATTAGGAAATGCCGTTCACGGGATTTGGTAGGAGTGAATAGTGACATCTTTATTTACTTATATTACATCTTGCAACATTTTATATATCGTGATATTAATTTGGGTAAGTATTTCCTTATAATGATGTTATCTTCATGCTTTTACACGAGCCCTGAGGATGGAATAAAAATATTCAGAATTGTCGGCAAACTAATGTTTTGATTTTTCTACTCACTCCAGCCAAATCTGGTGAATGACATTCCTAATTCTACATCGTGGTCGTAAATTATACAATGGTATTATTATTACACTATCTGAACCCGTGCGATTACATTATATTCTGTTTCTACCAAGATCATTAAGGCCGATGAATATACACATTACAGTTTTCGGACAGATTGGACGCTCAAATCAGAAATAACGATTTCTGACTGAAAACACCTGCACGTAATATTTCATGTGGATTGCTAACAGTTTGACTCAGACGCCTCTAGCAGCAAAATCGTTCACTAACGGATTTGTTTACCCGTCGCGACGGTAATCGGGCATTTAGATTTTGTGGTTGTGTGTGTCAAGGTGCATTTGTGTGATTTGATGATATGATAGTGATGTGATATGATAGTGATATGATAAAATCTATTCCTATTCCCTTCTTCCTATTTTTCTTCTCTAAACTCCTCAAAGTTAATTAATACTTTAAAACGATCACAACAAGATATTGGTTTCGCCTATTATAGCAAATCCTACTGTAAACCTCACCTTAATGCATGAAACAGAATGTGTAAAACACAATTCCTAAATTAAAATGTGAAACTGGAAAAATTGAAAAAATATGGATAATTTATGTGTAATAAATATGTATTATTTTTATTAATAAAGGAAAGCTGCGATCTATTCAATATATAATTTCCTCCACTCCTAATTTTTTATCTTTTTATGGTGGTACTTCACTCGTTTAAAACCGTTCACTGGGAGCCGATTCGGAGGGCCTCGCAACAAAATCGGCCTCTTTACAGCTTTAATATATCTGATATTGAATGATTTTTTTGTCAATAGGCCAGCTATTTTCTTTTTTTATTGAATTTTTGTCGTTGAATATTTGAACTTTCGGAAAAGGGCATTTGGGCTACTTAGGAAATGTTTGTTTCTTCTGGAAACAAGGTGATTAACGTACTTGATACATAACCAGTAGATATTGTTATTCAAAAAATACATGAATATGAGCATAAACGTATATCTGTTCAAAGCGCCCTCAGGTACGTCTGTAAACTCAGTTTACTTAATTATTGGTATTAAGAAATGAAAGCAATTTCGAAACATGCTTGTTATTTGTATATCTGAACTGTTTTTTATCATCGTGTGTCAATAGACGTCCTTTGAGAGAGTTGCCAGCGGTATTAAGAAATAACGTCATCCACGAGCGAATTGAGAGGTAGTACAAGCTGAAGGCCATTTCACCAGCGTTAGCCGTAACTTCCCCTAGAGCGGACGAACTCCCGATTCTAGGTGGTACCGCCTCCTCTTGCCGCCATCGGGTCGACTCGGAGAGGAAAGGCGAGGTGGGGGTCGAGGTGGGGCAAGGAAGGGACGCGATGGTGGGAGTGGCGGGGCGGGGCGAGGTGGGATGCGGCGAGACAATGCAGGGCGAGACGAGGAGCGGCGATGCGAGGGGGAGGGGAGGCAGTAAGGCAGCGGAGCGCTCCCGGTGTGCATCGAGGCGCTGGGTCGAAGGCGAGATGGGGCGGCGCTCCGACAAGGGATGGGGAGATGGGTAATGTGCTGACGCCTTCGGAAAGACGGATCTCCCAGGAAGCAGTCCTAAAGCCGAAGATCGACAGACATTGCATGAGATCCTTTCTCACATGGCGACGTTCAGATGGCACACTTTGCTCTGGCATCTACGCTTTTGGATGGTGCTTGCAAATTCGCTAACGTTTGATGTTTCTCAGATGAGAGCCAAACTCATTCATATACTATCTCTGATTCCCCTGCCCTTGTCTGAATGTTTATTGAGATATAATGCTTTTGTATTACTGAATTAATAGGAACCTATGTTTACAGCGTTTAGCACAAAGTAACTTTTTAGTGCAAATTGTAGAAAGTAGTAATTCGGATCAGATTTGAAATAACTACATAACAATGAGCACATTATAGTCTATCTTTTAATATTTAGGCAAATAACAATTAAAAATATGTGTACGTAAAAAGAATACAATGAAAACCCTTTTTTATATACCAGTATTATAATAGAACATTATGAAACGATAATGCAGTGATGGGGATTAATGCACCAGTACGATATTACGATAGGAGCGAGGAACGAGCGAGTATCGTAAACTTCACACGAGTGTATTAAGACCCATTATATCGAGTTTCATACGGTATATTTTCTACGACTAACGGCATCGTTTATAAGTTAAACTTTTCCATTGAATCTTTTCGTGGCAGTTGTCAGAAAGGATTCAGCCAAAGCCATCTAGCGGACAACTCCCTACCCTGCCGCAGGTGGCTTTGATTTAGCACTGCGCTAGTCAAATAGAATCAAAATGAAATTACGATCCAACTTCTTTTAAGTAATATTCCACGTACAAAATTATTACTAATCAAAAAAATTGAAAATGAGAAGCATAATGTAATATTTTATGAACTTTTAATATAAACAATCGAAGGAAACATTCGAAGAAAACATTTACCAGAACGATTCTCAATTATTACGAGCCAGTACTTGGTTTGTAAACTTATCTGTGATTGGTCAAGAACTATATCATAATGAGTGCCATTGTGCAACGGGTTGCAGCCATCAAATGAATTATTCAATGAGAGTAGAACATGTATTTTTTCCTTGTAAGAAATCTTTCATAAAATGGCGTCTTACAGCACAAATTTTGACGTTTCTTTATATGGCACGAATAATTGCGTCATTACATTCAATCGGAACGAGCGAATTGTTGGGATGGGGTGGTAACTGCACAGAGGAGTGAACCGCATAGATCGAATCGTGAGGAGATGGCGATAACCCCAATAGCCGACTAACGTTTTTTCACACAGGTCTCCAATGCACTTGACGTCATATTAGAGTTGTTACTCAAAAGTTACTTTCATTCTCTGATAACTTTTTAATTTTACTTTTTAGTTTATTTAACTTTTTAATTAAAAAAACGTATGCAACTCATTTATAATGCTGCTATACTGCATTCGTTCAAATTTTAAAAATCACCCCCTAACGTCGCTCGTTTTCAAAACATATACTTACGCAAAAAAGTTTAACGTTGTAAACTAGTCGAGTAATGTAGTAGTTTGTGAACAAGCTAACCAATCACGTAAAAATTTAACAAATTGTTTCTCCCTTTTCTGTTGTCAAAGCTGGAGCGTCCTGTGATGTGATTTTCTGCGCTGCGAAACACTGTTGAACTCGACTGTACTTAAATTTTTTATTGATTATTTATAATATAAATTGTTTATGTAATTTTTTGTGTGCCTTTTTCTGTCTCTGCATTGAAAGCATAACATCTAAATAAGAAATCTTACCCACTATTAAACATATCTAGTTGTGGTTACATGGCTTTCAGCCCCAGAATGCCCAGCTCACCATTATGTCACTGTGTATCTGACATTTTCCGGTTGCGGAAGGTGATACAAGTCGAGTCGTGAGTGTGTGAAGAAGCCGGGGTTGGATGCTACAATTGTACTCAATCTATTTAGTGAGTATGTTTACAAATATTATAATAAATTATTTATTATTTCCTTTCTACCTAAGTGACTGTTTTGTGTGCGAAATTTATCCGCTTGCTAATCAAAGAGCAATGTGTTACTCCCCGCCTCAAACGAAGCGCGGGAAATTCGAATTTAGCATTTCGAATTTTTTCCACTTTTCGAAAATACAGAGTGCACCGAAATTGGGACAAGTACCACTTTCTTTACTGTTCTTTTCTACATACGTGAAAAAAAAATCAAAGAAAAATTTAGAGCTGTTTTAGAGGAAATAATTGTTTAAAATTTAAAAATTGTCTAGATTTTACGCTAAATTAAGCAAACATTTCTTATATTTTCGAAAATTTGAACGATTTGAAGATTTATTTTTGATGAACACATTTCATTTAAAAATAAAATTATCTTGATAATTGTAGTTGTAGAAAGACGCCGGAACGTTTTTGAACACTCGCAATTTTCGAAATATCAAAGATTTCTATAAAAATGTGTCCTGCACCATTCTCTTAAGCGTCCTTAACACTATCCGAGGTAAAACTATTCTAAAAAAATCGGCACAGTTTTTGAAAAATATGTTTTACAAAAATTAAAGGTTGGCTATAAGTCACACAAAATTTCACGAAAAGTTCTCAAATTTTCAAAAAGTTATATATGATCTTATTACAAAATCTGTCTTTAAAAACATTTTATGAACAAAAAAATCTTTATCTTCAATATTTTAGTTGTATGAGAACGCCGAAAAAAATTAACCTTAGCAATTTTCGAATAATCAGGAACTTCAACGAAAATGAGACTCTGCACCATTCTCCTAAGAGGCCTTCACGCTATCCAACAACAAAATTGCATTAAAAGAATTGTGCCATTTTTTAAATTTTAAAAATGTCAGAGGGTTAAATGTATCGATTTTAAAGAAAATCGTCTGAACGGCTTAGGCTCTAGCGTTGGCCACGGACGGACGGACGGACAGACGGACGGGCAGACAGACGGACGGGCGGTCAGACGGACGGGCGGTCAGACGGACGGGCGGTCAGACGGACGGGCGGTCAGACGGACGGGCGGTCAGACGGACGGGCGGTCAGACGGACGGGCGGTCAGACGGACGAGTGGTCAGACGGACGGACGGGCGGACAGACGTTTTGCTGTCAAATTTTTAAGAATTAAGAATATTTTTTGTCGAAAATTTCCCGCAGCATTACAATTCTTTCTCCGTACTGCGTAAGCTGGAGCGAGAGTAAAAAAATTAGTTTTATCATGGATGTACATACGATAGCTCTAAATCTTTTGCTTAAATTCCAACCGTGATTTTCATTATAAATAATATTATTTCTGCGGTTTTTGTGCGGGAGCTACCGATAATTGGAATACCTGACGTTCGAGAAGTCTCAAAAGTGTTGTTTACCTTTGTTATTTATAGTGTCGTTTATACATAGTCAGGTATTAGAGGTTTATTAGCCATTAGAAAATAAGCGAACAATTGGATTACGCAGTTAATGGATACAGAGGATTGAGCTAGTAAAATGTCTTACTATAGTTCGACGTTTATTCTTCTCACCTGTGACTGTGACACTAATCGTCCTCGATCAACTTTTCAGGGAAACGGGAAACTAAAGCAAGTGCTTGTGCATCAACATAGTCATATTTTGTTACTCGGTCTCTTGTAGGATTAAAGGCAACACACAAGCAGCAATTTCATGACCCATATTCTTGAGTGCCCATTGTTTTGAAGTCTATAGACGGTAGGTTTATTGAGTACGGTAATGGAACCGGGAACATTCGGGAGGGATGACAGAATTGGCGGGATTAACCAAAAGGGGCTTTCGGAATATGGAAGCTCTTGTGTGTCGCGCGAGCGGGCGGGGAGGTTGCGGGGCGGCCGGCTTGTCCCCACCGGGTCAATCCGCCGCGATGCAGGCGCTTTTGGCTGCAGGCCAGGCCGGCGCGGCGCGCCGCGGTCATGGGCGTTGGGCGGGCGGGCGGGCGGAGTGCGTACCCTACTTCCGTATGCTCTCAGCCGAGGATGCTGTGGCAGCGACGGAAGAGGCGGGCGCGGGGACAGGCGTAGGCGCGGGCGGTGCTCGGCGGATCGAGATACGAGCGCGGGGCTCGGGCGGAGGCGGGGGCGCGGGCGGAAGCATCGGCGCGCGACGTCGAGGAGACGGCAGCTGTCATCCAGCGAGACCCGACGCGGGCAGAGAGGGTGGGGCAGAGCGGGGGCGCGGGCCAGGCCCCAGGACGGGGGTGAGAGGGCAAGGGCGGGCGAGCAGCCGGGCGTGATCGAAGGCAGACGAGATCCGGGCGCCGGCGCCGCCGCCGACAGCGCCGCGTCGGAGATGGGGGCCCCGAGCAGTGGGGTGCTGCGGACGCCGCCGCTCCGCCCCGCCCCGCGCTGCCCTCGGCGAGGCAGATTGCTGCGGGTGCATTTTTCAGCAGCTTCTAATTGACTTCGTGTGCTGTGTTAATTGTCACGCTCGCCGCACTCTCGAGAGACAATTAGGATTAAATGCGACGGAACTCTCCGTCGATGTTAAAGAGAAATCGTTAATACACAAAGAGTTTGTTCCGATGAGCTCTGCTTTACACACGATTTAATCATTCGGAATCACTGAGTTTCGGGAATTTTAAGCAATTCAAAACATGGATAAATGTGTCTCACTGGTAGTTCTGATAAATTTAAATTATTTTACTGGATTAACATTATCTGCGATAAATGCATCATTATTTAAGAATCGTTACAAAGTGTTTTATGCTTAATTCAAGATATCATCTTCTTGTCATTTATTAATCAACTCATATTTAAGTTAAATAGGGGAAAGAAACAATTATTGTTAGTAATTAGTAGCCAATATAAAAATAAATTTTCTCAAAGTTCATAATATCAGTGAACATGTTAAGTGGAGTTTTTTAAAAACAGTTTGAATTCTGTATTTAAAAATGTTTTATTGTTTCTCTTAATTTTTTTTGGTGATATCCAACTGCGATGAACGTACTTACGTGTGTTATGTTCTCTCTTTATCTTTATATTTTATTATACTAATAATAAATCTGAAAAACCAGCTTATATATTTTCCGCGGATTGAAGAAAAATTATATTAGAGGGTTAATTTGCTTTCTCGAATTTACAGCAATTATTAATAGCCATTGGAGTCCGTATTATGGAAACAGTATATATTGAATTAAAAAGGTAGCAATCTATTTCATACGAAACATTTTCCTTCGTAACATTTGATCTCGAAATTAAACGATATTGCTCTCATTTATGTAACATTGCACTAATATGTTTGCAGAATATCACAACTAAATGAAGTATTTACATCCAGTTTTTGAAGTCTTTGAGACAACAAAAACATTCATCATTCCCGGAATCGATTCTATCCAGCGTGTTCAGCCAAATCATGCCTTTACAGAGAATAAAACTTGATCTTAAAGAAAATACACTGATACTAGCAAGGTAGCAAAGTCGAAATCACCTGCTGTCTGGAGGAGCATTCTAACGGCCGGCTGCTCTGATTAGAAGTTATCCGCAGTTTATCCGATAAACAACAGGCGAATGTTGCAACAATACGGTAACAAACGCGCAACGGATCTGCACGCGATCTTTCCTTCCTCATCCTTGTATCCTGCTTCTCCCCTTACACACGCGCGCGTGCGTGTGCGCGCTCACACATACCCATACATTACCATACCTGTCGGGAGAACAGACGTTTAGAGCTTGTCCAGGTGCTCTTCTACCGCAGATACTTGGAGTGGAAACCTCCCAGCCGACGTGCTGGTAGACACTAGAAAAACGCCGCCATCTTCCGAAGTATAACGGGACCAGTGAGCATGGCAATTGAGACGCACCCAATCGCAAGCTCATCAATAAACGTAAAGGAGACACAGCCTCCTCAAATGATGTCTGATGGACGATTTCTTTTCAGCGTTCATGCATACACTCGCAAACTCCAAACTAATTACTGACGAAATATGATCCAAAATATTGTTTCTTTATAAACGTATTCCTAAATAAAGGCTACGTGGCATTCCTATTTTCAATGTTTTGTCGCTAACTACTTCGTGTATGTGAAGAAGTACACTGAGAAAGCGATTCCCTGATACCTGTTCATTCTTCTACCGAAGTAATAATTCTGTCCTCTTCAGTACCACAAATATTTGCTGAGGACCAGAAGTAACAAAAATATTCAAATCTAGAGTTATATAAGATAACAAAAATTCGATCGCATGAACTATTTGCTCGTTCCTTGGTGAATTTTTCATGAGCGCTTCCTTCATTTTGCTTTTTACAAGTGATTACTCTGCGCTTGTGTTAAAACATTTCATGTTTTTTTACTGAGTCACTTTACATGTGCTCGTACATAATATTTGAACTGAATTGTGAGTAGTGCATGCTAATCTTGACGTAAAGCCTGTTGATTCTTTAAAACTAATTGTTGTTTTATTATAAATTAAAAATAATTTTCCCTAATGCACTGACAAATTAAATACTTTATAATTCTTTCTTTATTCAGCGTATAAATCATTGAAATTTCGTAATATAATGTCGTCTATGGGGCACAAACCACTGTTTTCAATTATGTACGAAATACTTTACCTCACAACAATAGAAATGCATGTTCAATCATTAGTCTTATTCTCTTCCGAGTATTATTCGGGAATCTAGATTAAAATCTTGGCAACATCGATTTACTGCAAAATCCATATTTGCACTTGTCGCTTTTATTTTTCGTGCATTGTGGCGTGTGCAAAAAGTACTATTTAAAAACGGTGAATAGCGTTTGTGAATCATTATAAAAACAACTCTGTTTACTTTGTGTAACTTTCCACTCTGCGAGCCTTTGTCTCGTGTCTGCCTATGAAAACCGTTTCGAGTGCGAGACAAGAGGCGGTTTTAACGGGCAGCAGCTATTTTCGGCGGCGGAGGGCGCGAGGGCGCACGGGCACATCGGCGCTTCCGCCGCGCGGCGGGGGCGGCGCACAGCGGCCGGAAACGCTCTCTGCAGAAGCGAGATTGTGAATGCAAAAGAAGCTCGCATTGCGTGCGAAGTTTGATTGTTTAATTGATCATTTGCTTTGTTGGATGTAAAGATGCGGTCTAATAAAAGGTACGCGGAAATCGAGCATGTGCATGCGATGAATGTGTGTGTGTGTGTTTGTTTGTATGAGGTTTTAATATGTTAATATATTTTCCTTCTTTTTCTGAGAAATAAGTAACATTGAAGGAGGTGAACGGACGCTGCATTGAAAGGATAATCGTGGACGTAATATATTTTGGGGTTATTTTAGTCTTCATTGTATGTAGTTCAAATTTTTATATGAAAAAAAGTAAACAGTAAAAATTTTAAAAATATTATTTTGTCATGTATTTAGAATCCTCTACCGTGTTATACCGTATTAAGTGTGTTTGTTGCTTAAATTGAATCATTTTCAAAAACGAAAAGTTACCAATACATTTCTTCTTTCGTCTCGTGTTAACTTCCATATTTCAACTAAATTGAAACGGATGATGAAAGCACTGATGGATTACTGACGACCAGAAATAAAAATATTCAATTGTAATTTTAAAAGATAACAGTTGGAAAATCTGAATTCTTCCAACTACCTTTCCCATGGTTCTAAAAATTTAGTATTATTACCTAGCCTATCTAAGGTAACAAGAAACTGAATGCGTATTTTGCCTAAAAAATATTCTTATAATATGAAACGAAGTCATTCCCTTGCCCCTTCTTATATTCTTACGCTGCACATCTTAAACACCTTGGAAGTTCGAAGAAAGATAAAACAAACTTCTAACATACTTGATGTCGTAGGACAGCCCAGATCAATTCTAACAGACTTTTTTCTGGGGTTGAAATACACACATTCTAAATATTTCCGTAAGGTTTTTAGCTGGCGGTAACAAGAAAATAAACAAGTGCCTCTGTGTGTTGGCACGGAAGGAGCGGGGGGCGGGCGGGCATGAGGGCTCTTGCATATCGTATCCGACTTCAACCAATGAGCTTCAGACACCAGTTTGCGTCACAATGTTGGCGGGAATTTTAAATGCTGCCAGATACCAAAATTATCACCTCGTTACAAGACATAGAAACAGATTTATGAAGCATTTCTCTTAAATACGGCATCTTGTACTCCTTCATCGTTTTATTTTTGGTTGGTTACCGTTTAAATTTGTCATTTGTACCACTTTCAAAATCTTTCTCAACACCATGCTCCCATGCAATATGGCGGTCAGGATCTAGTCTGGCTTTTCAAAAGAAGTGCCCGTGCACTGGTCACGTGATTTGTGACGCAAACTGGGCTCTTTCTCTCTTTCTCTTTCTCTCTCTTTCTCTCTCTCTCTCTTTCTCTCTCTCTTTCCCTCTCTTTCCCTTTCTCTCTCCCTTTCTCTCTCTCTTTCTCTCTCTCTTTCTCTCTCTTTCTCTCTCTTTCTCTTTCTCTCTCTTTCTCTTTCTCTCTCTCTTTCTCTTTCTCTCTCTCTTTCTCTTTCTCTCTCTCTTTCTCTCTCTCTCTCTTTCTCTCTCTCTATTTCTCTCTCTTTCTCTCTCTCTTTCTTTCTCTCTCTCTTTCTCTCTCTCTTTTTCGCTTTCTCTCTCTCTTTCTCTCTCTCTTTCTCTCTCTCTCTTTTTCCTTTTCTCGCACACGCATGCACATTCGCATACCCACATAATCACGACCATTCACTCGTACTCCAGCACTCCAAATCATACACCACACAATGTTTCTTCATTCAATGTTTTCGGGATTATTGGATACTACATTCATCAGTATTTTGTATTTACTGTGGAAATTATGGGTCGAGATCTTTTCAATTATTTGTGTAACTATTCTCATTGTCTTTACTATTAGGACCTGATTACAATAGGAATTTCAAGATATATTCACGTGACAACCAGTTTCCCTCGATCCCTGATTGCAGAGTCCGTCGGGCCACTGTGCGGAGGCGTTACCGCGCAGGGGTAGCCAGGCGAGGGCGCGGACGAGAGCGGGTTGTCGGCACGCAATTAAAACGCGGCGCGGCGCAGCTTCGCGTGGAGAGGAGGGCGAGACGCGCGAGGGCGTTATTTCTGTCGGACGGCGGTGGTAGACGGATGTCGCTGAAGAGGCGCCGCGACGCGGAAAATCCTCTGAAAGATGGGGAAAGGCGAGGGCGAGGAGGTGCCAAGGCGTGTGCGCTTGCAGCGGCTGAGGTGGCTCAGGGCATCAACTGACGTCGCTGCAGTGCCTCTGTCTGGGAAGCCCCAAGGATCGAGTCCCGACAGAGGCAGGATTTTTTTGTCACTAGCTAGATAGCAAGGTCGTATTTGGCCGCTATCTGGAGGAGAATTCTTGCGGCCGGCTGCTTTGATCGGTACTTTTCCGTGGTTCCTCCGATCAACGACAGGTGAATGCTGAAGCAGTACCTTACGAAACGAGCCAAGGACCGCACGCGATCTTTCCCTCCTCTTCTTTGGCTTATCCTCGTTCCCGCACACTTACACTTATATGCAAGACCAGACGGGAGCTTAGAGCTTGTCCTGGCTGGGGCGATGACCCGCTTGTGAGGAAAACCCGCATGCTGACGAGTAGGTCGTCGGCGGATCTCACCATTCAACGGGGGAAAAATCCCGCCGCATCTAATGATATAATATGCTTTACGGCGCTAATGACCATAGCAGTCGATGCGCCCGGAAACGCGAAATAAGCCGATGAATGAAGCGAGTGCGCTTGCGGCCCTTCCGCCGACTTTACTCTTACCGGATTTACCGTCGGGAAAGTAAGGGGTTGCTTATGACCACCTCAAGTGGGGGGTCCCGCATCCGAAAAATATCATTAAAATTTATTTACGTTTGTATCTGTAAAATAATTGATTATTAAAAGGTCCACTGTACTAAAATGTATGTGTATTTGTAGACAAGAAATTAAACATTTCTTCAAATTAAAAAAATACGTGGTCAATCTTAATAGCAATTTGTTAATTTTAATTTGTATTTATACAAATGTACTATTTTATTATAACGAGGGGTTTTTGTAGTAAATTGGAAGGTTTTTTCTGGAGGGGTCCCCAACATGATCTTGTGCTTTTGGCCCCCCAGCCCCTAAATCTCGCCGTGGGCGTTGCTCGTGTGTAGCACGATCCAGAAACTCGTCCGATGTAAACCAGAAACGTTATTGTAAAGAGAGTTGGTTGTGTTGTTGGCATTGAGTGGCATTTGTGTCGTTATATCACGAAATAGCTAACCGCTCAAAATACACTTTCTATTTGGACGTGTTGAGCGGGGAGACGAGAGGGCTCTTCACTGCAACTGCTCCCAGGGGAGCGATAGGTACCGCGACAGGACCTGGTAGATCTCCTGGTAGAGCGCTTGAACCAGAAACGCTGCTCTGAATCAAAAGAAAGGGTAACTAATACTAGAAAATCTGTGCCATTTATCACAACATAAGTTTAATTTGTTTATGATCAATGACCCTGTACAAAACCGGCGATTGCAAAACTAATATTTTGAAACTGTGAATACACACGAGCTGTGTATCACGCGAGCGAGTGATCAATTAAACAGCCGTTTCTACTAGATTTCAAATTAAAGCTTCAACACACTAAATTGGGGGCGTGAATTTGTAAAAACATAAATAGACTGGTGTGATACGTATACAAGTGTCGAATAGTATGTTACCAGAAACTACTCGTACTTCGACTCGTTCTTGGGGTAATTTGAATGTTAAAGAACGTTTTTGGGTGACAACTTGTGGAATTCTCCATCACTTTCCATGCGACTGAGAAATAGTTCATTATCTTCACGGCACAATATGTTGCATCGAGTAGAAGAAATATATCTTTGAAGGAAATTTTGAGAGCATTGTTACTTTTTTCATACACATAATATGGAGAAAGGTATGAAATCCAAAGGGTTAAAAAACGATTTCGTGATTTTTAGTAAATGTTGGTTTTTGTGATCCCGTGGGCAGATAATGTGTTGTTTTGTTTTCTTCAAAATATTCTTTTGACAGTCAGTGAACAACAGCGCCTAAATCGGGCCCAGTATTTTCCCAAATAGGTTATTTTTTTGCCAATCTAGCCGCACTCAAGGCCCTGCGAATTTCAAATGGATGTTTTAATTTTTGAGCGTTCTTCATGAGAAATTTTGTTGCACTTTTTTAATTTTGTTCTGAAAAACTACTGTATTTTTTCTTTATTTTTTTGAGCTTAAATAGAGAAAATGTTTTTGTAAATTTTATACAGACACACCGATTTTCATTAAGATCATTATCATTTCGAAATATTCACTTCGTAACATTTCAAAATTTGCAAAATCCAATTGTTTAAACCTTGTTTTTACATTTAATATTAAAGTTAAACTTTTTTAATGTAAATTATTCTTCCATGCTAGAGCTTTAAAACATTTAGTTTTCAAAATATCGGTAGTTGACGTGTAAATTTGAGTCCAATGGAGACATTTTACAAAAATAACAAAACTTTTCAAAAAAACAGCTTCAAATTTTTTCTGCTAAGTGTTTGTAAATCTGGAGCCAAACACACCTAAATCCATGGTGCAAGGGATTTTTTTTTAACTTTCGAATTGACAAAAATTAAAGACAAGTCAATTTTCAAATCTCCGGGCTTTATTAGGCGAAGATAATAGTTTTAAAGAAATTACAGAAATATTAGTGGGATTCAAATTACAACATTACAATGTCGTGTAACAATTACAAATATTACGAAATATTATACAGTAGTGTATTATTATTATTATTATTATTATTATTATTATTATTAGCCAATTAACATCCCATTAAGGTCAAGTGACTGCAGGAAATGCTGAATGAAGTGATAGGGTGATGATGAGGGCTGGAAGGACCAGGATAATGGTGGGAGGTGGCTGGTGGGGCGGTAATCGTGGCATTTTTGAACCATCGCCCTATGATCAAGGGAAACCACGAAAAAGAATGGCCGACCAGGGGATTGAAACCGGTCCTTCCGATAGTGAAGTCAGCGCGCTACGCACTGATCGACTTCGCTCGGTATACACTAGTTTAATGTAGTCAAAATGAAACTAGTTATACATTTACTTAAATATTTACTGCTATTTTTTTTAGAAACTTTAGAATTTACCAAAAAAAGTGTTCAGGACTGAAAATAAACCTATCTAAAAACAAATTCTGCTACATTTCTCTAAAGGGTTTGTAAATTTTCAGAAATTTATTTCTTCATGAGTGCGAGGGTTAACGTTTTTAGAACTAAAACTGCTGACTTGTTGCTCTGACAACTCAGACTGTTGAATATCTTTTGGAAAAGTAGATTGAGTTATATAAGGCAATTATTGACCATGAAAGCAAACATGATGTCAATTTTACATATAGTCGTACTCTGATACTAATTTGCTTTGTTTCAAGCAGCTTGATGAAGAAAGATTATTACCCGATAGCTGAAATTAAAAGTACACATTTTTTAATATAACTGACATAATTTAAATTGTTACAGATACAACCAGAAAGTGATAATAAGCGAACAAGTAGCACCAGTAGTTCAGGAAGCGATAACATGTCGACGGTATTGAATCTTCAATAATTATGATTTGATGTGCTACCAAATACATTAAGTAGATCAAAAGCTGTCTTTTGCATGGGAATATTTACTGTTGACTTCAATTTTGCACTAATACAGGTTGTTAGGTTGCTTTCACTTATAATATTCTTTGACTGTGTAGAAACACATTTTAACTGCGTAACGTTATCGACACGTATTATATCACATACACTTTCAACTCTCTTTTAATGCGCACGGCTGAAGGAAATCTCAGTAATTTCATTTATGTTTCAATGTTATTCTCGAGCGCCCGTTTTGGGGCTATCCTGCTGATACGGTGTCCGTAGGAAGGAGCGTCCAGTGCCCGCCGCGAGGCGGAGGTGCGCGACCGGTCCCCGCCGCTGGCACGCAACGCGCGCTGGGCTAGGCTGGGCTGGGCTCGTGTCGGGCGCGCGTTGCGGGGGCGGGCGCTCCCGTGGGGCGCCGTCGCTCAGCCGCGTCGCGTCGCCCGCGCCGCCCCCGGGGATAACACGGGCGCTCGGCGGCCCCCGGCGGGGGAGGGGGCGGGCCGCGGGCAGGACGTGTCGCGGCGGACGACCGCGGCCGCGCGCGCGGCAGGCAGGCAGGCAGGCGGCCGGCGCGGGCGCGGCGGCTGGGAGAGGCACCACCTGTCCGCACCAGGCGTCCTCCGCGCCCCTCCTCGCCACGCCACACCCTCTCCCGTCCCTCGCCGCTACAGCGCCGACCCCAGGCTCATGCATAATTGTGACGCGTGTGGAGGCTTATTTGCCATGCAGCTTGGTTGGCTGGCGTTGCCCACTCTAAGATTTCGAAGTTGTTTGTTTCACTAGTAAATCTACATGAGAATTTTCAACGTACGTAATAGGCGTTCGCTATGTTTTATGTACTTATCTCACATGTTCGTAAAATAATTAATTATGTATATCAGTGCATTGTTTAGAGAAAAAGTTTTCTTATAAAAGAACAACGATTATTTGTTGTAATATTAATAAAAAAAGATACTTTGTAGAGTGATGAGAGCAGATTTTACTGGACATGTGTGCGTAAAATTATTCTCCAAGTAAGGAAATGAAAGAAATACAAAGGAAAGTAAAATTATTCACAAGGTAATTTAAAAAAAAGAAATTCCCACCAATTGTTTTCAAGTACTGATGTGGCACACAATGACAAATACTAATTGAATTGCACTATTACATCCTAGCCAATACACCCTAGAAAAGTAATTTCTTACTAGTGATAGACAGTGAGGATTGGCACGATTGAAGTGATATCAGATGGTAGAATTTCACAAACATCTTCACATTGAAAGTATTTGCGCCGTTGAACTCACTGGTTCCCTACACATTTTCACTCAAAAAATTTCAATAAGACTCTGTTTTTGTATTGACAGAATTGGTCAATTGAGCTGTGATTAAAGAGGTGCATAATGGTTATCTTATCTGCACACACTTCAAAGGAAGTTAAATGCTGAAGATTTTCATGTTTTTCGACATTTCTTGAGATTTTTGTTAGTAAAATAATGGCACGTAATGATTGCTTAAAAACGTTAATAACTTGACGCCTTCCCCTTGTTCTAGCGTTAAAAAGAAATATCATTAGTAGAAGGGCTAAGGTTACTTCATTGTTTACTTATATCCCTGATTTCCGTCTTTGTCCATTTCGGTACCCACAGACGGCCCCCCTCCCCGTCTGGGAATTATTACTCTATGCACAGCTGTCGTGATACATATCAATCTCCTTACCTATCACGTCCATGTGTCTCCTGAATCATGTCTCACATTGAACTTACTTTTCCACAATAGCTTGTGAGTCCATTCCCCATAGTCCAGCTTCGTTAACTTTCGCTACCTGCTTTCGCCATTTCTAATTGTACCTTTTTCGAAATCTTAAACAACGATCATGTTCTGTGTCACGTACGCTACCTCCTTGACCTCCCACTTTTCCTAATTTCGCCGGTTCTTTTACGAAGATTAGGTCACCACCAAATCCACCTGCGTTCCCGCCCCTGCGTGTTCCTCCGCTTGTAGCCGCGTGCCGCCCGCGACTTTGCCTCCTCGCGAGAATGAACGCGGTGTGAGAGGGGCTGCGGCAGGCGAGGGCCGTCGCCGGGGAGGGAATTCCGCCGGGTTAATAACTTCATTGGCCCAAAACATCACCAAACAATGGAGCCTTGGTCACTTTGAAAAAATGAACGTAAGTAATCAAATAACCTGTAACAGTAAAAATGTATTTGATATTGATAAAAATATTATTAGAATATTCAATGTGACTGTTTTCATTTCGAATATTGCTTCCTTTGACGAAATTTTTGCATTTCAAAATTCAATCTGTTTTTTTTCTTTATATGTCTTTTCCCTTTTGTTATCATTCAGTATCGATTACTGACGTATGCATTCCCAGTAATGCATAAATAGTTCAAAGAATCAATTTATGCGATAAAATGGGGAAAATAATAATTTTCTACACAATTTGGTGGGGATCAAAGAGACTTCGTTTGTAAAAGTCAACAAAAGTAACATTTCGTATGAATTCGTATTGCTTTCGAATAAACTGTTCCACATCTAGGATGTAACATATTCTGAGGATGCCCACATTTCTGAGAATTCCTTGTAGAAAAATTTTCTCATCGATTTCAAAGCATTTCTAAGAGGATATTTTTTTCAATTGACAGTTCACCATCAGTTAGATTTCTGCTTATTTCATAATGATTCGTGATTCCCCGAACATCCTATATTTTTTGCATTTACCTCAGCTCTATTAAGTTTAATATCTTAAATATTCTTCAGTTGCACAACGGACGGATTTCTCTACTCGGTATGCGCCTCTTGGATCAAAATGTCCCGTCGCCGTTGTAAATAATTTCATGGCACTCGGCAACATTCTACCGGCGGCCGTTCTGTTGCTGCTCATTTAGCTCCGCGGGCACCGTTGAACGCGCCGAAACAGAGAGAAAACTAGCTCACTGGCAACGGCGTGTAGTGTTCTCTAAAATCTAGTAACTTCCCAAAACGTCTGATACCGCCGCAAACACTTCAGCGCAGCCTAACTGGAATAAAGAAATCAAACATAGCAGCGCGGCTCAAATGTGAGTTGTTAACATCGTTGGTACCGTCAGCATGCGGCTTAAATACTGGCCGTTTCCAGCTAAGTGGTTAAATTGTTCGCAGTCCGATTCTTGAAGTAACGGTTTCAAGCTTGAATTTAATACCCACCTATGAATTTAATATTTTGGTTGAAAATTCAAAGCACATTTTCAACTTTTTTCTGGCGAACGGCCGAAAATTTGTCCTAGGCATTTTTTGCTCGTATAGAAGAAAGCGTATTTGTAACTATGGTGTAGTTTCGATTCTCATTAAAACCTTTCAAAATGGCTGAAATCTTTAAGTCGCTCAGGTTTTTCGATTAGACATAACTTACAGCTTTCAATCAAATCAAGTTTCTTGATTTTTGCCTTAAATGAAAGGTAGTGGGCCCTAGATGTTTTATCGCTTGCCGTTATTAACCGGTTTTATAGTATAAAAAATAAATTTTAATAAAATCATACATTTATAAAACTTAGCTGACGTCATTTGTTTATTATTTCGTTGAAAGCGCTATAATCGATCAGTAGGGGGGATATGGGGGTTCTGAAACAGGAAGTGCTTATATTATCAGCTTATCTTATCTACTTCCGGTCCACCGCCCCCACATCCGGTGTCAACAACCGGCGCCACCAATTATAATGGCAGGAAGTGCTTATCTTATCACCTCTTATCAGCTTATCTTATCGACTTCCGCCCGCCCCTCCCCCTCCCCCCGCCCCTCCCCCTCCCCCCCGCCCCACTTCCGATGTCAACAACCGGCGCCACCAATTATAATGCCACCCACCGAAAGTCAACGAGCCAGCCCCCTCCCCCTCCCCCCGCCCCCACCCCACTTCCGATGTCAACAACTGGCGCCACCCATTATAATGCCCCGCCGAATGTCAACAATCCTTCACCCTTCCCTCCCCCGCCCACCCGATGTAAACAACCGGCGCCACCATTTATAATGCCCCACCGACCGGGGTCAATGACCCCTCTCCACCACCCCCCTTGCGACCTCTGGCGGCGAATGGTGGAAGTGTGTGCGCACTCTGGCGGCGAATTGTGGAAGCGTATGTGTCTGCGCTCTGGCGGTGAATTGTGGAAGCGTGTGTGTGTGTGTATGTGTTTCAAAAATGCTCCTGCCTGAAGCGGATTCGAACCAGCCTCAATCCCATTTCCTGTGTGGGAGGCGACCAGCACTTTGGCTCTGAGCTACGGTGACATCTCGAGTCAAGCTGTCTGCTTTGGGGTACAGATATTACACGCGGTCGGGAGGGCACGCTGCGGATGCTGATAAGGGCGGGCGGCTGAGGGTGCGCGCTGCGGAAGTAGATAAGATAGCGGGGGGCAGGGGGCGCTGAGGGCGCGCGCTGGCGGCGCTGGCGGCCGGGTGGCTGATAAGATAGCGGCGGGCGCTGGCCGCTTTGTTCGCCCACTCATTAGCGCTATAGAGATACTACACGCGCGCGCTCTCTGGGAGCGATTCGGGGAACGAGAGGAGATGGCGGCGGCGGCGCGCATTTTGAATGCACTCTATATAAGATAGCCAGCCGCGCGTCTCTCTCTCACTCTCTCGAGAGAGAGAGAGCGCTGACGCTCGCTGTCCCGCTGAAAAGACTTTCATAATAGAAGATAGGGAAACCCTAAAAGGCGGTGATAGGAAAAACAAATGAAAAACAATACAAATTGAAAGAATGTTTTTTGTTTATTGAAATCAAATAAAAATCAAATTATACATAGAATAAATGACATTCATGTTTGTTTGCCTGTTAGATATTTAGCGATTTCCCCACACAATTTCACCATTAAACTGCGGTGGACTTATCACCAGTGACAACACATCCCCCTGAAAAACAATACAAATTGAAAGAATGTTTTTGTTTATTGAAAACAAATAAAAATCAAATTATACATAGAATTCTCCATCTTAAAAGTCCTCTCTTCTACACTCGATGCACTTCCACTTCGGCGGCAACTCGATATGCGTGTGTTCGAAACAAGGTAGCACTTCTTCTCGCCGACACCGCAAACACTTCCACTTCGGCAACGGTTGTTTGTTTTCGACATGTGTGTGTCCATTGTTGTAATGACGAAGACAAGGAAGGAGGCGACGAATGTCTCGGTTCCGCTGCATGTCTTTCGACAGGCGATGGAAGACAGAAGGCACGTCCTTCGCGGCCCAATGTAATAGCAAGTCCATAGGAAGAAGCTGCAGAGACCGATCATCAAGTCCGAGAAGAGAACACCCGTCATTGATGAAACGTTGTATGGCACGTTCCATCTCGAAATGGCGCTGACGTAGATGGGCGTCAAACTTCGTCACTGTCACTATCACTGTGGGCTGGAGAGTACGCCGGAGGCGTATTTTCGAATGGACAACGCAGCGTCTGAATGATTTGACGAACGCGAGAGACGCGCTGTCGCAGTGCTTCACCGTATGGATCTTGAAGGAGATGACCGAGAGCTTCGAGGACAGCTAACACTTCAGCGTGCACCGTGAGAATAAACTCTTCCGGTTGTGGAGATCTTCTTTTACCGACTCCTTCCGCTCCGTATGAGTTGTGGGGTGGTGGTGATTGCTTATCATTGTCTATGATAAAGGGAGGGGGGTCCCCCATGCTGAAGGAATCACAGGGAGCATTCAAAGCTTTCTGGATGACGCAATAGCGCACGAATAAATCATCAGCTTGACACTCACAGCACAGAGAGGAGTTCACTTCACCGAGAACCATCATCATCCATAGCACTTTCTCGTGACATGTAATCGCGAGATTGTGAAGAGTTTTTTCCTTATCTTCTTCGGCATCTGATGGTTCTTCCTCGTGACAGCGTCGGGCAGCACACGCAACATCAACGGCGACGTCTATGATCGAGTGATAGGCTGCAGCGTAGTAGGGGCGCTGAAGACTGCTATTGTGTGCAATGATAGCGAGATCGGCGGCGGCGTCGCGGAGGCTGTCCCAGTTCATTATCATCCGCTTCTTCCACTCATCATATGCCTCTTCGTCTAAGTGAGTTTGTTCCATGGCGACAGATGATGGACGAGTGTTGAGACCTGTCTCAACGTGTTGAGACCTGTCTAAACGTGTTGAGACCTGTCTCAACGTGTTTGCAAACGCTCCCCCTACTACTAGTTGAAAGTGATTCATCATAAATCTCCCACCTACTAAAAGAGTCTAACCATAAATAATATAAAAAAATTAAAAATACTACTAAAAGAGTCTAACCATAAAATATATAAAAAATTGAAAAATACTACTAAAAGTGTTAACAAAAATCATAAAATAAATAAAAAATCATAAAATAAATAAAAATGAATGCTAGTCTAACTGAACCCCGCCTGCAGGGACGAGCGTGCACGCTGAAGAAGAAGAAGAAGAAACGGACGGACGCGTACGCAGGATGCGGAAATGACCCCATGGAAGACTTGTAAATTTATCGATCCAATAGCGTTTGTCGTCGGACACGGACAACGAACGCTTGTTTTGAACAAATGAATAATTGATATGTGATTTGGACCGAATAGTACATTGTTTGTCAATTCTATTTTCGTTTCGAAATAAACAGTCCAAATAATTTTGAAATTTATAGCGTTTGACGACCGAACGTTGTACTCCCTTCGCCCGAGAAGAACATGCCCGAGATCGGGTTTCGATGGAGTACATTTTTGGACGTAAACCTACATAGCCGAGCAGGGGATCACTTCCGCATTCGTCCTTAAACAACCCTAAGACCTTTTTATTGCGAGGTGTCACGCCAAATGCGTTATCGGGAGCGAAACAGGATGTATCAAACCAGGATGGATGCCGATTCATCTCAGCGTACACACTCGTGGAAGTAGAAAGAATGAATGAATCGGTATCCATGTAGAGAAGGTGAAGGTCACAAAGATGTTTTTGACAGTAATTATGAAAAAAGTCATACATTCTATGCTTCGAAATTTCTAATATACAAAACCCCAAATAGATGGGCTTTGTGAACTTCACCTCCGTTTTTCGCAACTCGATGGTCATGAGATCGCCATTCACGTGGTGACTACGCACGAAAGCGGGATCGGCGATGAGACGTCTGGCCCCGCACCTCCCCTCCCACTTGTTCACGAGATAAATGCGTCGGTGGTTGCGCACGTCCTCCATCGACTTGCCGTAAATTGAATTGTTCATGAGTTTGAAAAATTTATCCTCGAAATCGGAGGACGCGCGCTGTCGACGTGCGTTGTTCAGGTCCATGTACGTGGCAAGCCAAGGTCGTTGTGAAAAAGAGAGAACGCGGTGAATTTTTATGAGTTGCACTCCCAACTCGAGGGCCTGAACTAAATTTCGAATGTGAATGACATAACGACGCTTGGGGAGCAGCGTCGCTAGCAACTTGGCTTGCCTGCTCTTCGAGTCGGGGGGGACGCGGGTTTCCGGACAGGGCGGCAAATCGCTCAAGCGATCGTGGATGGCGTCAGGATAGTCGAGGTCGACCTCCAAAACGTATCCCCGGTCGACTTCCGCAGCCGCCTCTGCGATGTTCAACCGCTCGATGTCGGTTTCCGGCATCCACCGGAAGTCGCCCACCGGAAGCGGATGTGACATCGAGAAACCATATAAGTTATTCGCGTCGACGTAGGCGAGATAAGATGCCTTATCACTTGGCCGAAAGCGCTCACCCGCAAAGGGGTGATTGGCCTCAGCGTGACGACCGATCACTTGCACGAGTCCCCCCCGGATGCCCCGTTCGAAAAAGAGAACCATGTCAATGTCCGTGAGTAGCTCTAGTCGAACGCCGGTGGTTTTCAACATGGCGTCCCACGAAAGGCCGGGAGCGGTGTAGTAAAAGAGAGGATCGAGCCCGTACACCTCCAAACACAAATTTCGAAAGGTTTCCATCGTGTCGGTTTCTAACAGCACGTCGACTTTCAAGTACAAATCGGCGTACTGCAGCAAATTTTGAATAGAGAACGCGTCCCACACGGCCTGCGCGTGCGCGTACTCCGAGTCCGACACGGGTGTGTCTGTGAGGCGACTGTAAAAGGCCTCGGGCGACGGTAACCTCGTGTCGTCCAATTTGGACATGTCATTGACATAATCGTAGGGAAACACCCCCTTCCTTCTGGCCAACTCGAAAAGGCGATCGTCGGGAAAGGCTGCACGGGTGAACTTCAAATCGGCCGAATCGAGCGATCGACTTAAAGAGTCGAGCGATGCACCTAAAAATTTCAATGAATCTAAAAAGCGTAGTTCCACTTTCCCGATTCTCTGGGAAATCGCCACGAATCTCTCGTGATTGTGTGGAACCACGCGCAGCCCGTCGTTGTTCATACAGTTCTTTTCGCCCCAGGCCTGAAGGAGAAAATGCCAATCGTAACCGCTCCCGTTGTGCATGACGACGGGGATGAACTTTGGTGCGGGAAAGTTGACGTTGCACGCTTGATGAGCCGCGCCGCGAAAGACACCCGAAAAATGATCGTGGTCCCTGACGCGAACGGAATTTGGAAGAAAAGGTCCTTTGCATATGTGGCATACATCGGAATTTTGAAAAGACGCCTCGTTTTCGTCGTTCATCACGAGGGGAGAAGGATGACTCAAAAGTTGCTCATAATCTTTCGCGAGACCTTCTAAGAATGCTAATAATTGTATCGCGACGTCGGGACCGTGAAAGTTGACCAGTTGATTTCGCGACTCATCAAACGAGCACACCACTTGAAGCGCGGCCGAAAAGGGTTTGTGAATTTGATATGGTTGAAGGAAGGATCCATTCAACGACGGCTCACATGAAGACACGGGGACCGTGAGCGCTTCGAAGTCAACATAAACCGCGATCGGGCATCGTTGTTGTCTTTCGATGTGCTGAAATTGCATGAAGCGCTCCTCCTCTTTGCCCGTCTCCGACGGAAGGATCAAACGTGCGGGGGACCCCACGGATCGACAATCAATTTCGTGAGCCTCGAGATGCGCTTGCGAGTAAAACACATTCAAACATCTGTCGCAAACGAAAATCCTATTGTTGTGAACCGTATGTTGAGACCGAATCAGTCTACTTAAATTTTTGATCCAAACGTAATGGGACTGTCCGCCATCGCCATGAATCAACAAGAAATTGAAATGGTTCTCTTTCTTCGACCCCGAAAAGTGTACAGGACCTACGATTTTCCAAGTTTTGTTGGCCGAATCAAACTCTAACGTGAAAACATTGAATGAAAAGCTAGAATTTTGACGTTCGAAACGTTTGATCTCGTGAACGGGCAGGGGCCAGGAGATGCCGCGCAAATCGAGACTGGTTTCCAATTCATCGAAAAGGGTTTGATAGATACTGGTACGTTGGGGACTGAAAATTCTGATGTGTGGGGGCTGACGTTTATGAAAAAGAGCCGAAGCCACCGCCCACAGGAAACATTTCTCGTCTCGATTTTGCACGTTGATCACACCATGACGTCTCGCGATGGTTGCCGGAAGAGGAAGATAAGATGAGGCAGAATGAGCGATAGGTTCAAACAAGTGAGCCGAAACATGAAGAGCGACGATAGAGGCCAACGATTTCCCGGAATCTCTCTCGGAAAACTCGTCGAATTTGGAATTTATAGGTTGTGCAATACTAGAAAGGAAAAATTCCGAAATGTCATCCGCTTGCGTTAACACAGCCGTTCGTGCCGAAAGAAAGATAGGCTGCAGCACCCCTACAATTTCGTGCGTCTCGACGTTCTCTTTCTCAATTAAAAACTGACACTCGAGTTGCGCGAAAATTTTGAAATTAGATCGACCGAGAGTGTTGTTGAGCTCTTCAAACATCTTACGATGGAAGGGAACACGACAACGGTTGAGAAACTCGACCGGATCCGCAATGTCATGTGGGGGAGGAGGATTCAAAATGACACCTCGAAATACACGGGCGTTTAAAGACTGAACGACGTCCGTCCATTGGGGAGCGTTTGCAATGTCTCGTTGTTGTTGTTGTTGGTACGGACAATCTATAGAATCAAACAAAACACACACACATAAATGATAATCATACAACACATCACTAACCACTCCTATTAAAAGAAATTTATTTTACCATCCTCACGCTGCGGAGAAGACACTTCCGCTTGTCGACCTGCATGAGACTCACTTTCGTCACAACGATTGAATAGAAACGGGACATCTATAGAATCCATGAAAACACATACATAAATGTTAATCATACAACACATCACTAAGCACTCCTATTAAAAGAAATTTATTTTACCATCCTCACGCTGCGGAGAAGACACTTCCGCTTGTCGACCTGCATGAGACTCACTTTCGTCACGAATGTGCCGATTTAACAGAAATTTCTTCATCTCAAATCGAATCACTGAATGCTAACAATCACACGTGACTAACACTCAAATAACAGTACACAAGACAGAGTTGAATCACACGTGACTAACACGACGTCAACACTGAAATAGCAGTACACAAGAAGGTCCGCACGCTTCAACAGCAATGGCAGACTAATGGCAGAGCTCTGTGGACATGGAGTTTTAAACCCTATGTTATCTCACACTATCACATCCAGCACGTGCAGTGCGCATGCGCAGAAGCCATTCATCACTCCCCCAAGCGATAGTGATAAGAACAGCAGTCGACCACAGCCGGAAGTTATAATTAGGAAAACAGGATGTCATTGATATCACTCGAGGGCCGGAAGAGATAATTAGGAAAACAGGATGTATTGATATCACTCGAGCGCCGGAAGAGATAATTAGGAAAACAGGATGTATTGATATCACTCGAGCGCCGGAAGAGATAATTAGGAAAACAGGATGTATTGATATCACTCGAGCGCCGGAAGAGATAGTGGAAGCATGCGCCGATCCAGCGGACATTCTAATTGGTGCGCCGGAAGAGATAGTGGAAGCATTCGGCGGTCCAGCGGACATTCTAATTGGAGCATCAGAAGAGAGAGTGGAGTCACTGATAATTTAATAATCTCAACGCGCCGACTTAAAAAGGGGTTCCATTCGAGAAACGCTCACTCGCTCGCGTGCCCCAACTAGCTAGACACCATGAGCAGCTCGCAACACGTCATGAACGGGATGCCAGAAGACTCCATGGACTTCGCTGGAGAATTGGTTGAAACATCGCCACCAGCACTTCGAAAACGAAAACTGTAAGTCTTTTTCAATTTTTTCAATTTCATATATCATACATTCAGTGAGTAGTTTCAAAGTGTTTCTTTTTTTTAAAGTATATCAGAAGAGGTAAAAGAAAAAAGAAAAGTGATAAAGAAACAAGCGTGTGAAGAGACATTGAAGTTATTATATGATGATGAGGGGGATCAGACAATTGCTCAGGTAGAAGAAACATCAAAAAACAACATGCTTCTCCCGTTCTCTTCAAGACAGGAAGACAATGCAATGCAAGCAGTACAAATGAATGTCAACACAGACTGCATACAGATTAGTAATAGTGCTGTATTTATATACACGTCGAAAAGAACGACCGAGTAAGTGAAATAATTTTCCTTGTAGCTGTTTTACTCTGAGTTGTCATTAAAAATGTTTGTTTTCATTGTTTAGTTCGTGGGAAGCATTAATAAAAAAGATGGAAGCCACTACAACTCGAGTAAACATGAGGCAGTTGCCGAAAGGTATTTTCTTCGAAATTACAGACATACACCTCACTGTCAGTGAGGCATATAAAAAATCATCGTATGTAGCGACTCTGCACAATACATTCGATGTATTTCTCCCAACAAGGTATGCAAAATATGTTTTAATATGTTTGTAAAAAGGTTTGTTTTTTTTTAAATTATACAATAATACTTTTCTTTATAGATTTACATCAGAAATTGAAGCCATAGGCAAAGAAGAATTTTTAGCGGAAAGGCCGCATTTAACTTTTCTTGGGATTCATCCTAAGAATAAAGCAAGTGTTGTACTTATATACAAGTACAAAGATTTATTGAAACAAACAAGTTGGGAAAATCTCTTAATATGGTTCAAGCAATATGGACTTCTAGAAAAAAAGGAAATAATGTACAACTTAATAAATAAATCAAAATGATTGTCTCTCTTATATTTATATCAATTTTTTAATACATTCAATAATTGTTGTCAAAATGTTTATTGCACAGCTGAAAAAATGATGTATATTTATTACAGAATAAAACAAAATATGAAATATAACTGCAGAGTTCTTCTTATTTTCCTACTCCACTCTCCAAATCCTCAAACTTAAAAATACAATATGAAGTAGATAAAATTACAGAGGAAAATGTATCAAATATTTATAATGTAAATTATTACATTCATTTCAAAATTTACCATACAAGGTTGTAACAGGATATCAAATAGTGCATTTGAAAAGTTTTTCTTTATTTAAATCAAATGTTTATATAAAACTCGCAAGTCGAAAACAAAACTCTCAGTTGTATCGATGCGATGGATGTCTTCGGACATGCGGTTCGGGCGCGTCACGCCGTCACAAAGCGATACATCGATGAACAAATCGATGACGTTGTGAAGCGTATAAGGAGAGTTGATGAGACTATGGAAACCGTGATCAAAGAAAGCGACCTCGATGCTCTCGAGCAGAAGCTCTCTACGCGTTTCGGAGAACAGGAAAATCAATTAAAGGTGTTCGCGAAAAACGAATGCAAGGCGCTCGTGACCGCGCACGAAAGTAAAATTCCTCCCAGGCTCTTGGACATGTTACCGCAAGTCGGTTCGTCCGGTAATTTCAATTTTCATGACAAACTTATTCGCAAAGTAGGCCCTGGCACAAACAGCTCGGACGTTGTGATTAAATCGCAATTGGATGGCACGCTGGCGGATGCGAAGAAACACGCGGAGAATCTTTTTCATATACATAAAGAACTAGTCAAAAACGATTTTTCTAATCTCGAAACAAAGATAGAAAAATTGGAAAAGGTCGATGTGAAGACAGTATTGCAGGAGGAAGTCGATAAGCGCAAGACGAGTTTAGGTAGAGCTCTGACGACTCGTTTAAATGCATTGCGTGAGGAAGTCGATAAGCGCATAAACGCATCCGTTTGCGAAGAAAAATTGAAAAAGCTCGAGGCAGATTATTCTAATCTCGAGAAACTCTTTAACAGCTCTCAGAGCCGAGTGTTGGAAGTGGTGAACGATGTTACTGTTCTCAAGATTAAGCTCCGTAAGGTCCTTAACGTAAGTAACATATGAGCAAATGGTAAGTCAATTCCGTAAGTTGCGTGATGTCTTCAATAACGATAAAGAAAATTTGAAAAACCTCAATACAGTCCAGTCTTACAAAGATAATGGGGAAAATGATTGGTGGCACCTCAAATGCATCATTGACGTCTTTGCTTAGCACCATTCCCATGACGTCCTTGATGGGCGCCATTCCCGAGTGATGGTTGAAAAAGATCGATCAGATTTGTATATATATTTCGACACTTGCGCTCGTGTATTAGTACTGGCATGGTTCGCACCGTGTGTAGAACAACAACGACGAGAGATTGTAGGAGACAACCTGATAGGAAGTTACGACAAAGAGGTGCACAGAGAGAGACAAGAACTGATTCTTTTCCTGTTTCCGACGCGTTGATTACTCCGACCGCGATGGGTCGCGGCATTTCTTTGCGAGGTCGGTGCGTCGGCGGTCCCTGTAGGAGGGGGAATCGTCGTCTGCAGGGGAGAGGCGTACGAGGACGGAAGACGACGAGTACGGCGCGTGGCGGTAGAAAGAGTAAGAGAGGCGGCTTTCTGCCCGCCCTCATACCTCTGATTCCAACCATCCTCAGCGGACTGAGCGCGCTCGGGACTGTCGCAGGCGGCGCGACCGCTATCGCAAACGCTGTGAAAAACGCCAAAAATAAAAACAAAGAATTATCGGAAATGGTGCGTCATAACAAGGTCATGGAAGAGACCAAAAAAGGCTCGGGCGTGTTGCTAAGGGCCGCGAAAATGCTTCGAACGAGCAGGAAGACGAAGGGGAGGAGGGGGAGGCCTCAAAAAAACGAATGAGCGGAGTACCGCGTCGAGCGCTCACGCACGAGGAAATGTCACGTTTTGCGAAGATTTTGAATATTCCTCATTTTCGTGGTGTGTTTACGCGGGATGCGCTGCCCAAAAGAACAAGGGCGGAGCGTGAGTGCGGCGTCATCAACCTCGACGACGTCAGCGGCGACGGTACTCATTTCGTCGCGTACGCGAAACGAGGCCGAACGGTGCGTTATTTCGATTCGTTCGGACTTCCGCCCCCTCCCGAATTCCTTCGATACATGCAAAGACAGCACGTGACGTACAACACACGTCAAGTTCAACAATACAACGCGAACAATTGCGGCAAGTTATGTTTGCAATTTCTTTTTCACGAATGGAAGAAGAAAAAGGAAGATTAAACACCGGACATTGTCATTTTGCTTGTGACGATTGTGTCATGCGCACGTACACCTTAATCGGGAAGGGTCCAGAGGTCTCGGTGAAGTTTGCGCCGGGTGTCGACCTCTCGAATGATGTATATGAGATTGCCTTAGTGCATCTCAGCACCGTTCACACCATTCGCAACGTGAAGGACGGTCACAACCGACTCCACTACGAAGTTGTCGACGGGGATGGGGCTCCAGCAAGCTATAGTCTGTCCGTCTCTCCGGGTACGTATACTTTAGAAGACATCTATCATCGTATATCTAACAATCTACAGCAACAGTTTCCCGGCGACTTTGCGGCGAAGAAGCACTTTTTCGAATTGGAAGCGGACCCGCAGACGAACAAAGTGCGCGTCAACACGTCATTCACGCTGCGTTTCGATCACGCCGAGTCCATCGGTCCTCTCCTCGGATTTTCAAAGACCGTGTCACCCACACCTTTCGGGGTGTACGTGGCGGCTGATGCTGCGCCGACGATTGTGAAAGATTTCGAGGTGTTCGTGACGTGTAACGTGATCGAAAGTGGATATATAAACCATCGAATAGCGCACGTGCTGTATCAGTTTCACGTGAACGATTTACCCGCCGCCATCGTCGAAGAAAGGCCGGCCGAAAAAATTTTTCACCGCGTCACGCGACGTTGGATTGATGAGATATCGATTCGACTGGAGAATGCGGACGGTCATCTGATTCCATTGTACTCGGAAACACCGTTGACGTGCACCTTACTCGTACGCCCCAGAAGCAATCCCAATGCTTTCTGCTAAAAGAACGTTGAAAAAGCACTATAAAATGCAGGTCGTACCGCGACCGAGGCACAGAGTGCTTTGTCCGCTCACCACGTTAACACCATCCAGTCGACAAACCTTACGAGCGTTGGGTTACTATATTTTTTCTAAAAAGAAGAAAACTGAAGAATGTCGTCGAAGAAAATGAAGACCAATCATCATTCTTCAATTGAATTTGTGGACGAACACGCGATCGACATTCTCCGCAAGGAGAATATAAAACACCACATCGTCAACGAAGCTGTTCACGAACACTTTCCATACATTAAATCGTTTGGTCAAAACGATGAAATTCGCATTAGTATCGTGAATAAGGACGCCGTTCTCTTACCTTGCGAGAGTTCGCTCGTCATCACGGGATCTGCTGTCAAAACGGGCACCGCCACACGCACCAACTGTGAATTGATCAACAATGCTTTCGCCTTTCTTTTTAGCGAAATTCGTTACGAAATCAACAACGTGATCGTCGACGTTGTGAAAAATCCGGGCATCACGAGCACGATGAAGAACGTGTGTTTCCTTTCGCCGGCAGAAAGAAGATCATTTGGCAACGCATGTTGGACCGAAGACCTTCTATTATACGAGTCTGCTGTCAGCAACACCAAATTCATGCTCAGTAAGACCGGGGGAAAATTTTACGGTATCGTGCCATTGCGACTGTGGATGGGATTTTTCGAAGATCACACGCGTATCATGACTGGCGTGAAACACGACCTCGTCCTCATTCGAGGACGTCACGATAATCGATGTCTCACGACGAAAATCGACACACCAGACGAAACAACGATTACCGTGACGGATGTGATTTGGAGAATGCCTCATTTGACACTGAATGATGCAGCTTCCCTCGCGGTGACGCGAACGCTGGACAGTCGGCGACCGATCCCCGTGCAATTCAGACGATGGGAACTTCACGAATACCCCAACGTTCCAAGTGGAGGCATGGGACCGTTTCAGTGGACGGTGAAGACTGCCGCAAAAGAGGATCATCCCTTGTACATTTTCTTTGGAATGCAAACGGGGAGAGACAAGGATCTGAAACAGAATTCGGGTGAATTCGATGGTAACGATATGACAAGAGCAAAACTGTATTTAAACGACGAGTTTTACCCTTATTCCGAACTTCAATGCAATGTAAAATTTTATACTGGCGATGAAAAATGGCACCCGTATCTTTTTGAAATGATGCAAAAAGCTGAACGTTCTTACTACAATCGCAATCCCATCTCGAGCATGGAATATTGGTATCTGAATACTTGGTTTCCTATTATTGTGTGGGACGTCTCCGCCAGAGCGTCTGCCGTACTCCCCTCGCAAACCGACATCAAGATCACGTGGGAAACGGGTACAGCCATGCCTGCCGACGTCACAGCCTATTGTGTCATTATCTACAAAACGGAAGTGCAATACGCACCAATCGACGACTTTGTGGTGAAGAAAAACGTGATCGTATAAGACGTCGCGTGTTTCGTGCACTACCATCATTGCGTGTCTTTCCTTCATGAGATGATGAACGAAGAAGAAGCTCCATCTGCTTCGCCCGGTGAAGACGACGTTGATTCTTCTTCGTCTCGCGATTCGCAACTCGCAGTTTTTATTGACATCAAAGAAAACATGGAGGAGGGGGAGGACATGGAGGTGAGAGCGGCGTCTTCATCAACTGATTTTCCTTCTGCATGCGGTCATCCCTGTCCGATGCATTGCACATCGAAAAAAAAGAAGAAAACCAGAAAGGACGAGAAACCAAAAGAGCGAAAGATCAAAAAAACAGCGCGACGCCGCAAGACGACGACAGAACGATCAACATCCACTTCACCGGATACGGTCTGCTGCGATCTTCTTCTTCCACTGGACGTCGGCGAATGCGCGCGCAACGCAGCAAATTGGTTAGCGAGAGCTGTGCAGATGGCAATTGTATCGATGTCTACCCCAACAGACAACCATAACTGTCATGTGTAATGTGTCACATTTGTATTTTTTAATTATCAATAAAATGATGTATTTCTATTCATATTTTTTTTTCATTTCTTATCCTTATCACACACCGAGTAGGGTATCCCCTCCCACTCTCCTTTGTTGGTTTTAAAAACAGTCTCCTTCGCTAGCATGCAAACAGTCTCTCTCTTTCTTCGCAAGGCGATGAACGTTGTTCAACAATCGGCGACACTGCCCGTCGTGAACGTGACGGCCTTATGGCGTGGGCAAGATGATGAGAACAAGAGTCGACACGGCCCGCTTTTCCCAGATAGCGTGCGCGCTCTTATCGTGGGACCTTCCGGATGTGGAAAGACAAACGTGGTCGTCTCGCTTCTCACCGGACAGTTCGGACTGGCGTTCCGCAACGTGTATTTATATTCCACCACAGACACGCAGCCCATGTACATGTACTTGAAGCAAGTCTGCGACGGACTCCTTCCTTTTCGTTCGTTTTCGCAACACGATAGCATCGTGCCGCCAGCCGCGGCGTTGCCCGACAGTGTTTTCATTTTCGACGACATCGCCACCGAAAAACAAGACTGCATCAAAGCCTACTTCGCGGCCGGGAGACATAAACACACGGACGTGCTCTATCTATGTCAAACGTACACCAAAATTCCCAAGCAGTTGATTCGTGATAACGCGAATATGATTGTCATCTTCCGACAAGACGATAACAACCTCGATTATATCTACAAAGAGCATGTCGGAAACGATTTCCGTACATTCAACGATTTTAAGGCGGTGTGTTCCAACGTGTGGAACGCCGACCGTTTTGCATTTGTGGTCATCTGTAAACCAAGTGCACTTCATAATGGTCGATACCGATCGGGCTTCGACCGGTTTCTCGTGCCGACGGACGATGGTGGTGTTGATTTTAAGGTTATATAATATCTTTTCTTTCGCTATAGTCTTCACTCTACGCCATGGTGTACGTGCGACAGCATTTCAATGTCGCGGGACGGGGGGACCGACACTATCGCGGAAGAGGATTTATAGGACGGATGTTGAATCGGGCGATAGACAAACTGCCCTTCGAACTTCACATTCCCGGCGGATATCAATTTTGTGGGCCCGGTACAAAGCTCATGAAGAGACTGCAAAGAGGTGACCGCGGTATTAATCCTTTGGACGAAGCGTGTAGGGAACATGACATCGCTTACCACAACTACAAAAGCGGTGAGGAACGCAAAAGGGCAGACGAAGCACTCGCCAAGACAGCGTGGGAGCGCGTCACGTCCAGAGACGCGAGTGTCGGTGAAAGAACGGCCGCGCTCGGTGTGGCGGGAGTGATGAAAGTGAAATCCAAAATAGGAGGACGTGTGAAAAAAATAAAACAGATTCGCGAAAACTTGAGAAGAAGAAACGTAGACAGTGAAACAACTAAAAAATATAACAAACAATCAAACATAGACTTGAAAACGCTGTATGCACTTGAGAAAACGAAAAAGAGCTTGCGTGGAAAGACAGCGCGTCCTCGTCCTTCCTCACCACCCGCTCCCCCTCGACTCGTCACGTCGGAAGAGAGGTTGAAAACGGAGTTGGAGAAGGCACGCGAAAACATTCGCAACAAAATGAGCATCTTGAAAGACGCCGAAACGATGCGCAATCGAATACTCGATACTTATCTCACAACGCCCGTCTCGAAAGCGCTGCACCGCTCTCAAAGGGAGGGAAAAAAGAACAACCCATCGTCCACGCGTATCAAATCGGAATCAAGAGTAGAAGAAAAAGAAGAAGGGTCCTCCTTCCAAACTCTCCCAGAGGTCGAAGACGAAGAAGAAGGGAACACAGAAAGAAATAGAGATGATCACAGTCAACATTATGAGCAATTACGGAGCTACTTGTCGAATGCTGCGCTCGACATAGGCGATACGACTTTCGAACCGTACTATAAAGGAGGGCGACCTCACATCGGTAACTCCATCCTAGAACTTGACCCGGAAGATGGAACATTCTCTGTTCAGGGTCACACATTCTATCCAGAACCTGGTCTTCTCGAACTCCTTTTTGAAAAACGGCCCAACTTAGAGGATGTCACGGAAGACGATTTGAAAAAATACAAAACAATTCTCGAACTCACTTCCGCGCACAAGAAGAGCTTCAAATCGAGTTGTCCGTTTAACACGAAAGGAAATCGATGGAAATATCGTACAATTATCTCACATCTTTTCGGTGGAGGGGAAAGACAAAGCAAAAGACTTGAAGAAAGGAAGAAGAAGAAGAAGGGGGCGGTCTACGTTTTGTGACGGCACCAGACTACAAATATTGGCGCGATCCGAACACACTTGTGGAGAGGTTAAGTCTGTTACACGCTTCGAAAACGGCCGGTAACAATGGGCTCGATGGTGAAATAGTAGAAATAGAAGATGAATTGCGTGACGCCGGTATTATCGGCTAGTGCCTCTAACCATGCAGAACAAGAAGAAGACGACCGTATTGCCGACCGTTCGACAAGGACTCGCTGATGAATTGCATGCGCCTGCCCGACGCCGTTACGCGAGACGGCGGGTGATAACGAAAGGACTCGATGATCTATGGCAAGCCGATTTGGTCGACATGCAACCGTACTCCAAAAGCAATAGAGGAATGCGATACATTCTCACCGTCATCGACGTGTATAGCAAGTACGCCTGGGCGGAA
Organism: Gryllus longicercus; assembly: GCA_038098605.1. Taxonomy (NCBI): domain Eukaryota; kingdom Metazoa; phylum Arthropoda; class Insecta; order Orthoptera; family Gryllidae; genus Gryllus; species Gryllus longicercus. The sequence continues at coordinate 2,833,887 of JAZDUA010000002.1, read as the reverse complement.
GCGATAAAGAAAAAGACGGGAGCGGAAGTCGTCAAGGCTTTCAACAGCATCGTGACGTCGAGCGGGCGAGTGCCTCACTTCCTACAAACCGACCAAGGCACCGAGTTTTACAATACCGCACTCAACAAGTGGCTCCGAGAGCGTGACATTCGTCATTATTCCACCTTTTCCAACGTGAAAGCCGGCGTTGTCGAACGTTTCAATCGAACGCTCAAGGAGCGGATGTGGAGACGCTTCACCGCCGAGGGGACGCGACGGTGGACCCTTATGCTCCCCACCCTCCTCCGAGATTACAATAATACTAAACATCGAACAATCGACATGAAGCCGAAGGACGTCAAGGACGATAGACTCATGCGCACGGTGTACGGTCAAGTGAAAACGCTCGACCCGCGTCTCCTGAGGACAAATCGATTTCGCGTCGGGGACATTGTTCGGGTGAGCACGTACAAAAGCTCACCGTTTCGGAAAGGCTACGAAGCGCGATGGGGAACCGAACTCTTCAAAATCGTTCGTGTGCATCTCTCGAATCCCGTCACGTACTCGCTAGAAGATCTGCAAGGTGAAACAATCAAGGGCCGCTTCTATACCGAGGAATTGCATCGCACGCGATATCTCGATCGATATTTAGTCGAGCGTGTCGTACGGAAAAAGGGTCCGCTTCGCCTCGTGAAATGGCTCGGTTTCGACTCACGCCATAATTCGTGGGTACATGCGAGAGACATTGAAGCTTAAGAGGGATTTGCATCCTCGCGCGATAAGCCAATCACACTTCGACATGTTTGCTGACGTCACAGTCTTGTATAAGAAGGACGACGAAAGCACGACAATCGTCAGTTCTTGTCGCGTGCGAAAGCGAGTCGCTGCTACACTGCTCGATGATCATTGCGCTGTGTCATTCGATTTTTTGTTTTCCTCTGTGACTGTGTGTGCGCTTCTTTGATCATGTTGCGCTACGTGAAACATTCTTTATACAGACTATTGAAAGAAGAAGAAGAAGAAGAAGACGAACAGCGAGACAATACTTCTTCTTCAACTGAACAGAACAGTCCGCAAGAAGAAAAATCATTTCGAAACGAGAACGAGGGTGAGGGGACTTTGTGGACAACACAGCCGACCACCCCGTGGCGCGAAAACGAATCCGGTAGAAGAAGAAGAAGACGTGTGCTCACAGCTGTCGCTGATCTTCAAGGGTTTTGGATAGGCGGACAATTCATTATCAAAGTGCTAACCGTCATCCGGACCGCCAAAGATGATCCTGAGGAACGGTTCGTTCAGAAATTCACCTTTCGTCCACCGCGACCTTTCTATACTTTGAACAGCGACGACAAGAGACAAGTGTGGTGGATCAAAAGCTGCCATCACGCCACACCGCCGTGGAGTAGCGGCCGTTACGATTATCGAGACAGGACGTTTGTGATGTTGAAAGCTTTCGAAGGTGTCACAACAATATACGTTAAGGGAGCACAGAAGAAAGAGTGGCTGCTGGATGTTATTCAAGGAAAACGTATTGTTGATCTGGAGTCGATCGGATGCCCTCCGCTGAAGGAGTGTTTACGCGCGTACCGCGAACTCTACGCTTGCGGTGATGTTAGCTTAGCAGGACAGTACGTCATCGCCCTGTACGACTGGATGAGTGTCAATCGACCGCACTTATTGCATCATGAATGGGAGGAGTCGAAAAGGAAGATTGTGTAATCGGCCTCTTCCATTCAAGGACGATAAGATGAACAAGTTCCAGCATGTTGCAACATGAATGGGAGGAGTCGAAAAGGAAGATTGTGTAATCGGCCTCTTCCATTCAAGGACGATAAGATGAACAAGTTCCAGCATGTTGCAACATGAATGGGAGGAGTCGAAAAGGGAGATTGTCGGCCTGTTCCATTCAAGGACGATAAGATGAACAAGTTCCGGCATGTTGCAACATGAATGGGAGGAGTCGAAAAGGAAGATTGTGTAATCGGCCTCTTCCATTCAAGGACGATAAGATGAACAAGTTCCTGCATGTTATAATCACGCTCTCCACCGCTTCGCTCATCAGTACGATGTCGAGTGTTCCGTCGTACGCATCCGCTCATCCGCTCATCTGCTACGTTGCCGAAGTATTGGAGCATACCAGACAAGAGATCAGGCGAGAGACGCGCGAAAACATCGAGCGCGCTTTCAGAAAGTTGCATGAAGCCGATTACAAGCTTACACTTCTCGATTCGGATACATTGAGTCAATTGCCGGTCGAATTTTTGTGTCATTGGCCCGCGTCTCACGAGGTTGAGCGCGTTTTCGAGAAACTCCCTGAAGACATCAAAAAACTACCGTGTATTGAAGAACTTCGTTCGTGTAAAGAGCATTGGAATCGCGGACGCACGCACATCGATGGACCGCCGCCGTCGAAGCGGAATTGTCGCTTTTGCATCTATCTCCGCCAGCCTTGCATTCAACCCTACTCTGAGGAGGACGCTGCCGCACCGAGGAACGACTGTCTGTCGTGACAAACCGTCGCCCTTCTCGTCTGCACGCAGCACTACGCTCAACACGACAACGGATCTCGGCCATTGAAACGGAATGAAGTGTGTGTTTTGTAAGAGGAATATTGTGACGTGTGTGTGTGTGCTATGAATTGGATAGATAGCATCATTGTTGGTGTAGCCCTCCTGAACTTTGCTTTCGTGTTCGCTGCTTTTATCTGTTTAATATTTTTGACGTGAAACAAAAAGAAGAAAAATGGAAGACCAATGGACAAGTGACACACCGCCACCATCACCACCTCCACCTCCTTTTGTGGAAGTTCGATTCACTGCATCCCCTCCTCTATGTTGCATCATTTGTCAAAACGATGACACTCCCCCTCCTGTGATGGCGCGCACACCGTGCAATCACTTTTTTTGTCTTGAGTGTATACAAACGTGGCTAGACGTGAACAACACATGTCCTATGTGTCGACGCGAATTAAAACCTCCCCCACCCGAAGCTTATTCGAGCCTAGACGAATACATTATGGCATCGATGGTGGATGACAGAATCATTATGCAGGCGTACATTTATCTCTGCAACGTCATGTGCACACTTCCCACCAACGAGAGAGTAGCGGTTCGACAGGTCCTGGAGGCTCTCTGTGCTGAAATATGTCGACGACGTACCGCCGAGGCAATAGGTCGACGAGGGGTGTTCACAGTGTAGTGATATGTCGACAAGAGGGGGATGTGTTGTCACTGGTGATAAGTCCACCGCAGTTTAATGGTGAAATTGTGTGGGGAAATCGCTAAATATCTAACAGGCAAACAAACATGAATGTCATTTATTCTATGTATAATTTGATTTTTATTTGATTTCAATAAACAAAAAACATTCTTTCAATTTGTATTGTTTTTCATTTGTTTTTCCTATCACTGCCTTTTAGGGTTTCCCTTTCTTCTATTATGAAAGTCTTTTCAGCGGGACAGCGAGCGTCAGCGCTCTCTCTCGAGAGAGAGAGTGAGAGAGAGACGCGCGGCTGGCTATCTTATATAGAGTGCATTCAAAATGCGCGCCGCCGCCGCCATCTCCTCTCGTTCCCCGAATCGCTCCCAGAGAGCGCGCGCGTGTAGTATCTCTATAGCGCTAATGAGTGGGCGAACAAAGCGGCCAGCGCCCGCCGCTATCTTATCAGCCACCCGGCCGCCAGCGCCGCCAGCGCGCGCCCTCAGCGCCCCCTGCCCCCCGCTATCTTATCTACTTCCGCAGCGCGCACCCTCAGCCGCCCGCCCTTATCAGCATCCGCAGCGTGCCCTCCCGACCGCGTGTAATATCTGTACCCCAAAGCAGACAGCTTGACTCGAGATGTCACCGTAGCTCAGAGCCAAAGTGCTGGTCGCCTCCCACACAGGAAATGGGATTGAGGCTGGTTCGAATCCGCTTCAGGCAGGAGCATTTTTGAAACACATACACACACACACACGCTTCCACAATTCACCGCCAGAGCGCAGACACATACGCTTCCACAATTCGCCGCCAGAGTGCGCACACACTTCCACCATTCGCCGCCAGAGGTCGCAAGGGGGGTGGTGGAGAGGGGTCATTGACCCCGGTCGGTGGGGCATTATAAATGGTGGCGCCGGTTGTTTACATCGGGTGGGCGGGGGAGGGAAGGGTGAAGGATTGTTGACATTCGGCGGGGCATTATAATGGGTGGCGCCAGTTGTTGACATCGGAAGTTGGGTGGGGGCGGGGGGAGGGGGAGGGGGCTGGCTCGTTGACTTTCGGTGGGTGGCATTATAATTGGTGGCGCCGGTTGTTGACATCGGAAGTGGGGTGGGGGCGGGGGAGGGGGGAGGGGGAGGGGCGGGGGGAGGGGGGAGGGGGAGGGGCGGGGGGAGGGGGAGGGGCGGGCGGAAGTCGATAAGATAAGCTGATAAGAGGTGATAAGATAAGCACTTCCTGCCATTATAATTGGTGGCGCCGGTTGTTGACACCGGATGTGGGGGCGGTGGACCGGAAGTAGATAAGATAAGCTGATAAGATAAGCACTTCCTGTTTCAGAACCCCCATATCCCCCCCTACTTCGATCTATTGAAAGCATTTGACATTTCCTTTTCGAGAAAATATGTGAGTGCAAGGTTATTAGAGAAGCTAATATAGGAAGTTAAGCTGGAAAAGAGTGTTGAGTACCCAGTTTTGTGAGTGTAAATGCAATGTTATAATTACAGACGGGTCTCAATAAATCAGCTCTGACAGTTCCTTCGATAATATTCGATATATAGAAATAATTATGAAAATTTTGCAAATGCTTTTAAAGAGTTGTAAAAAAGTCTGTGGAAATGGAAAATCCAACAATCCATAAATAATTAACAAATGTTTTAATAATTCACACCACGTATTTAAGAATAGCAATCTAAATGCTCGCTATCTAAATGCTAGCAATCGCTCGCGGGTAGTCAGTTGCTCGCAGGTAGTCAGTCGCTCGCAGGTAGTCGCCGCGTGCGGACGTCTTTCGAGGAGTTCCGCGAAGTGAAAGGCAATGGGCGTGGATCTTGCTGTGTACCGAGCGCGCGTTGGGGCATGGGCTGCGCGTGCCCGTCCCGGCCGGGTGGCTGCGGCGCAAGGGGCGTTCTCGGGCTTGCGGGAAGGAGGCGGCGTGGCTCTGCTTTGTGCAACTGTTTTGGCCACTCTCCTTGTGATAGGAGGAGTGGAGCAAAATCCTGGTCCCGGTGTGCAGGGTGGAGGCAGAGGCGACGTGCTCCAAATGTGATAGGAACGAGCGAAGAATTAGAAGACTGGAAGCGGATTTGGCACAGGCCCACAGTCATATTGGAGAACTGACGTTAAGAATCAGGGACTTAGAAGACGTCAGCAAAGGAAAGGAGGAGCAAAGTGTTCGCGTCCCACAAGAAAAAGAGAAGATGAACGAGCAGCCAAATAGGAGCGAGTCTCTTCAGCCATGTGCGCCATATAGTAAGGTGAAGGTGCTAGGAGACTCGATGCTGCGGCACAGCGGCGGCGTATTGAAAAAAAAAAGGTGCCGATGTGTCTTTCTTTCCCGGAGTAGATATTGCGCAAATGACTTCGGTTGTGAATAAATCCGAACCGAATGAACAGGCAGAAGTGGTTCTAGTTCATGTAGGAACCAATACGCGGAAACGGCAACCTGTTTACGACACAATTAAACAATATGTCGAACTAGGGCATGCCATCCGAGCTAAATTTAAAAATGCAAGGGTCATTGTTTCCGGAGTTATACGTCGTAATGATGTCCACATTAGTAGAACGCGAGACGTGAATTGTGGATTATTATGGGCTTGTGAGAAATTTGACGGCCTGTTCGTTGATCCCAATCACTGGCTCGGGCACGAAGACCTAGGACAGGACGGCCTTCATCTCAACTTCCGAGGTGCATGGAAGCTGGGATGTCTTCACGACCAAGTAATACGGTCGTATTTATTTGGAAAGTGACGACTGGAGGAAGAGGCAATGATGTCGCCAAGGGCAGTGATGGTTGCTAAAAATGGAACGATGCGTTTGGTGACTTCTGCGGGGGAGGTGACGCAGGCGACGCATCTGACTGCTGCAGGGGAGGTGACGGAGGCGACGCATCTGACTGCTGCGGGGGAGGTGACGGAGGCGACGCATCTGACTGCTGCGGGGGAGGTGACGGAGGCGACGCATTTGACTGCTGCGGGGGAGGTGACGGAGGCGACGCATCTGACTGCTGCGGGGGAGGTGACGGAGGCGACGCATCTGACTGCTGCGGGGGAGGTGACGGAGGCGACGCATCTGACTGCTGCGGGGGAGGTGACGGAGGCGACGCATCTGACTGCTGCGGGGGAGGTGACGGAGGCGACGCATCTGACTGCTGCAGGGGAGGTGACGGCGACGCATCTGACTGCTGCGGGGGAGGTGACGGAGACAACGCGTGTGACTGCAGCGGGGGAGGAGATGGCCGTGACCGCGGCACAGGAATCTAGGATGGATGCACGGGTCCCGAACACTGACATTCAGGTGAGGAGAGGCTTCGCTAGATTGTTGCAGGTGAACTATCGTAGTATCATGAATAAGGAATCCGAATTTTGGAATTTAATTGAAGCATGTGATCCTGATGTCATAATAGGAACAGAGTCTTGGCTTTCGGACGCGGTAGCAAACCCGGAAATTTTTCGTTCAGACTACATTACGTTTAGGAGAGATCGCGAAACTAGAGGCGGTGGTGTATTTATATGCGCGAAAAACACATTTAATATCAGATCAAATTGGGTTGATAAAGAATTTGAAATGACGGGTGTAGAAATTTTCTGTTCAGGGAGTATCTTAGAAATTATTGCTTGCTATCGTCCACCGGGCAACAGCTATGAAATTTTAGGCGCTCTCTACGAGAGAACAAAAAATATAAATAACCGTCATGTAGTTATTGCTGGAGACTTAAATCTCCCAGACGCAAATTGGAAGGGGATTGTTTGCGAAGGGAAAGTCCAACAACTAGTCAACCGACTTGTCTGGGACAGCGGATTAGAGCAGGTAGTAGACAGGCCGACACGGCAGGATGCGATTCTGGATATCTGCCTAATTAGACCGAAAGATTTATTCTTGTCGTGCGACGTTTTAGAAGGCATAAGTGACCATAAAGCCGTTTTAGTCGATTTACAGTTAAATATTTCAAAGAAAAGTATTACCACCGGTGTTCTAGTGAAGGAATACAAGAAAGCGAATGTACAAGGGTTTCAAAATTACTTAAGAGGCGATATGGCGATTTTCTTAGAATAGGAGGAGGAATCGATGAAATATGGGGAGAGTTTAAAAATATTTTAGTAAATGCTGAGCAGGCTTTTGTACCCAGTAAATTGTTAAAAAGTAACAGCGATCCGGAATATTATAATGCAAAGATTAGGCGATTGAAAAGAAAAACCAGAGAAGCATTTAACAACAGACACCGTAGTGAAAATCATATGACCTTATATCGAAATTATACAAAAGTATTAGGGAAGGAAAAGAAAATGGCAGAGGAACGTCATTTAAAACATATTCTTGATGCGGAGGGCAGTAATAATTGGTCGGTATTTTTTAAATACGTTCGTAGAAGGAAAGGAAGTAAAGACGAGATTCCAGTTGTTCGTGTTAATAATTCGCCAATAACGGACCACAGAGAAAAAGCGCAGGCTTTTAACGCATATTTCAGCTCGGTTTTCAAGCAGAAATCTAACAGTATTCAGATACCAACGCTGGTAGATAGATGTAGTTTTCATATTGATGTAAATACTTTGCGGCAAAGAATAAAATTAATGAAGAGAGGAAAATCACGAGGTCCTGATGGTATTTCCACGGACATCATTAAATTAGGCGGAGAGGCAATTCTACCTTATTTAATTAGGTTATTTAATGTATCAATAAATAACGCTTGCGTACCGAAAGATTGGAAGCTGGCTCTTGTAGTACCTATTTTTAAAAGCGGCGACAAGACAATAATTAGTAACTATAGGCCGGTAAGCCTTACATCAGTCGTATGCAAACTTATGGAACATCTAATTTCAAGCTATATCAGGAAGGAATGGGAGGGCAGGGAGTGGCTTTATCAGGGTCAGCACGGTTTCAGAAATGGTTTCTCATGCGAAAGTCAGCTAGTCTCACTTCTACAGGACCTAGCCGACGTAGTTGATGAAGGGAAAAGGGTCGACGCGATAGTAATAGATTTTTCCAAAGCTTTTGATGTTGTTCCACACGATCGTCTTATAAAGAAATTATTAGATTCGGGTATAGACACTAGAGTAGTAGCGTGGATAAACGAACTACTCCGAAACAGGAAGCAGAAAGTTCGAATCGGTAGTTACTTATCAACCTCGAGAAGCGTCACGTCAGGAATTCCACAAGGAAGTGTAATCGGACCACTCATGTTTCTGGCCTTCGTGAATGAATTGCCGACGAATTTAGCTTCAAATGTACGACTCTTTGCAGATGACTGCGTAATCTATAGGATTATCAACTCGGAGGAAGACGAGGATATTTTGCAGCGAGACTTAGACAAATTACACATCTGGGCAGAAACAAACGGCATGGAAATAAACAGTTCAAAGAGCAAGTCCATCACGTTTGGTAGGGGTCGAAGTTATAATGAATTTGTGTACAAACTGAACAATAATGTTATACCTCGAGTCACGTCTTGCAAATACTTAGGAATACAGCTAGACAGTAAATTGAGCTGGGAAAATCAAGTCAATTTCGTTGTAGGGAAAGCCTGGAAATCTTTACATTTTGTTATGCGGATACTTAAAAAGAGTACAGAGAGAGCCAAAGAACTAGCATATATGTCATTAGTGCGACCTATATTAGAATATGGCGCGGTATGTTGGGACCCATACAGAATTTTGCAACAAAGAAATCTAGAAAAAGTCCAGCGTAGAGCATCAAAATTTACTTTCAGGGGTATCAAGAATAAAGGGGTATGGGAGTCACTCGAAAGGAGAAGATTAAAGTCACGTCTCTATGCAATGTATAAAGCGTACACAGGCCTTCGAGCGTGGAAAGAAATTCAAAGTCGATTAGGGAAACCTACATATTTCGGCAGAGCGGATCACATGCACAAAATTCAGACAAGAATTCAGAAAACGGACGTTGGGAAATATTCATTCGCGAATCGCACTATTAGGGACTGGAACAGTTTGCCTGTGACAATCTTCGATCCCTTTCCTCAAAGCCTGAGCAAATTTAAAAATAAATTAGTTTCTTGAATGTGGATATGTTATAAATATATTTAATATAATTCAGTGCATTTACCTATGTCTTCTTTGTAATTAAGTATTATTATTGTTGTTATTATTATTAATGTTGTTATCATTATTAGCATTATTATTGTTATTATTATTATTATTATTATTATTATTATTATTATTATTTTTACTATTATTATGTGCAGTGCAGTGACGTTGTGCAACTGAGAGAAACTAGTGAGTAAGAAAGACATTACAGCTCGCTGTATCGCAGTGCGGTGAAGTGTGGTGAAGTGAAGTTTGGTGAAGTGGAGTTCTATGAAAGATTGCACGGTGAAATGTTCATGAGATTTGTAACGTTTGTAGAGTTTGTATAGTTGTTAAGTTCTGTAATGTTAAGTTAGTGTATTCTGCCACCAAGTTCTCACACTTATTTGCAGAATTATTAATAAATCTAATCTAAAATTAGCATTGCATTCGTACCCGACCAAATCATTGAATTGAATTGTTTTAAAAAAATTCTAATATCTTGTTGCACGTATCATGTACTCCGTACAAAATACTGTTCACGCTTGTTAAACCACAGAAAGACTTCACCTAGAACATTTTCTGTCAACTGAACCTGCGCTGAACTGACGAACTAACATCGTAGTACAACGCTAGTAGATAAAAGGGCACGCTATTGACCTTCAGATTGCTTTGGCGCACGCATTCACTCCAATGACAAGTTCCCACGGAGAGGGAAGGCAGGAGTGAATACCTCACGAGAAAGCTGGGAACTGGGCCTAGAAAATGCATTAGTTTTATAAACATTATATTTCTTAGAAAAAAATTGTCAAGTCAGAAATTGATTTTGATATGTATAAATAATTTTCGATGTACAGTCACGTTTTAAAACGGAATTTTCAAGGAACCCAAAATTTCGATATATAGATAATTTCTATATATAGAGAGGTTTCAGCAGGTTATCATTGCCATAGATCCCCACAAAATACAGGCACAAATCTTGATAAATATAAAATATTTCTTTCATATTTTCAGAAAAAATGTTCAACTCGGGATTCACAGTGAATAGTGATTGTATTTCACCAGAATGTGTAAACCTCCCTCATTTTATTAGTCTTCCAAACCAAACACTGGACGACATAAAACAATATGTTTGGGGGTTTCTATTATTATGTAGTACATACGTAGAACATTTCTGCAACCACATCCCTCACATTTCTGCATTCTTGTTGCTCGAAATGTAAAATGTGTCTAACTTTCTAAGCCATTTTCCTGCATAGCCTGTCAATTCTAGATCTTTAAATGATGCCATGTTTTTGTAAAAGAATAATATCATTAAAGGGGGAAAAGTGTCGGTGTGCCGCACATTTCCAAGAGTTTTGCTAAATCAATGAAATTATTTCTTTCGATAGAGAGATTTGAATCCCTTTGCTTCGTCTTATCCCTGTATATTGGTCTCAGCTCTACTTTCCGCTTCATCGCAGCGTTTTGAATGAATTTCATTCGGCTTACCATATTCTGCTAACAATTGTATTAGCATTGGCATCACGTGAGTCATTTTTTGTAGCTTTTACAGTGGTACTCCGTAAATGGTGAATAATCCGCTAGTAATTGAGGCCGTAGCTAGAAGAAGGGCGTATACTCCAAAACGTTTTTCTGAGAAAACACATTCCATGTTTTTTTTATTATAGCATTCTACGCACTGGTCTACTTAATTGCAAATTAATATTGTTTTAATACATTATAATTATTTTTAAGCTTAATTTCATTTAGAACGTAATTAAGTTCTCCTTAATATCAAACATATAGCGTAAAGAAAAAACTCCGTTATAGGCCCTTCTTCTGGTGAACATTTTATATTTATAATTGAAATGGCGTAAATTATAAATATTATTACATTTTTATTTGTTTTTATTGTAAACTGCTAATAAACGTCATAATGTGGTTTGTTACCTATAATTTTTTTTACCTCACAGTTCATCTTGTGCGCTATCAGATTCGGACTTAACTTTTGACGACAATTCCAGTGCAGCAGTTTTTCGTGAAAAGTGCACTCTTCAAAAAATTTTGGTAAACTTTTTGGTCTTTTCCTTTAAATATCCATATAAGTCCCAAATATGAGTAACTTTGCCCGAGTAAGTGGAACGAGTTAGAGGTTAAAATAAAATATATTGTCGGGAACTCTCTTCATATAACGAAATATTGATCTTCCAACCTAATGAATGGAGATTGCCAATTGGCTTGAATATAAATTAAAGAACACAGAATATGTTTCTGCATTCAACGGAAGAAGGGTGCATAGTGCTATGGGCCCCTCTTCTATCTACCGCCTCAATTACATTCAGAGGTTCATGAGGTTATTCTCGGTCTCCGAGTCGTGTATGTCTTTGTCTATATCTATTCTGCCTCAAAGACCAATTACAACAGACCAAAAACCTTGTGGCGGCTGTAAGTGCTTACGAAGATTTTATTAATGCATAGTTCGCTTGAATGGTAGAATGCTATCGACACAACACGAGAGTAAATGGATGATTGTATATTATCTATTGGTGACAACATTCCTATATGTATCACACACAAAAACCAATGAAACCTATATTATTTCCGAAACTCGAACGCGGCCTGCAGAAATTTCGATTCTTAACCTTTTTCCTTGGGGCTGACAAATAATTGTAATGCGAGATGAATTTGGTAGGCAACCCGCCACACGCAAGTGGCACGAGTATAAGTATCATGGGCTGTAGACTAGTATTGTTTTAATATATGCGTTGAAACTAGCATATAATTTCTCGTTTTCTTTGTAAAGGTGAAACAGCAAGAAAATATTGCAAGTTTATCCTAACGTTTGAGCTTTCCTTGAAAAATTCGATGCGTATGAAAATTAAATTAGCGCTTATTAAATTAGATAGGAATAATAAAAGATCAGTCAGTTTTATAGGGAACTAATTACATTAATGTCTCAATGTCAACTGTTCTGTTTTGTAAAGTTTGAGAATAGCTAGTTGACGACTGGCTTTTCATTTGTATTACTGGCTTATTGTAGAATGTGTACGCCTCCATGTTTAATATTTTAATGTGAGTGCGTATAAACAATCAAGCGAAGCAACTTGGAAGTATATTTGGAAGATAAGTGCCTAAATACATTTGATTATCCGTCCGTTTGTGAACGAGAAGCAGTAAAACCACTTATATTCCTAAGAGCAGACGAGAGAATAGAAATCGGGGACGGTGCGGGTGGGAATTTGAGTCAGTAGTGTTGTTAGTAATTCCGTGAGTAGGAAGCAAATCGACGCTGTCCGGTGGCTAATGGAATGGTCTCCGGTATCGATTCGCCGGCAGGGCTGCCGAAGGGCTTGGGGCGAGGGAGGAGTCGCGACGCGGCGCTGCCGAGGGGCCGCGCCCACTGGCCTTGCAGCATCAATTAAGAGCACCGCGCGCCGGTGGCCCCGCCACCGCACCATAAACCTATTTCGGTCCCGGCGCAGCGGCTTTGCGCATGTGTGCCGTTATGCGCCTCGCCTCGCCTCGCCTCGCGTGCTTTCATACTGCCGTATTTCATTTCCAGGCGTATCATCTGTGTTTCCTTAGTTCGTTTTTTAGCTGCACGACACATTGACTATATTGTACATCATTTATATTTTGAGAGGGAGTTTATAACAAGACGTATACCATAGAAATGCTGCGTTTGTATTCGAAACAATCTTTGTTTTTCTTAATCAGTTATCTCAGAATCATTCTAGTCTATAGGTCGTATTGATTTTTCAAAGAGTATTAAAAAACGCAAACAGCCAATGCCATCAAGCAAGTGGATGTGCAGTCATGCATTCCAGGGAGTGCGGTTTTTATCCAATTTTAATAAATTGTTTATTTTTGGCTTTAGAATGCTATTTTTAGCCATTATCGCGTGAGAACAACATTCATTGGGAATGTACGAAGTGACACGTCTATGTTCAGATCCATTGTGAAATCTTCTAAATCAAATTATTAAAACAAATATCGATTAATGAAACACAAAACTTTTGTTTTCAGTTTCAATATTTTTTGTATGTCCTTCTATCGTTTCCACTTATAAAATACAGAAATTAATTATTTACAAACTTGCAAAGTTACAATATTCCACAAAAATTGAACATTTTAAAAACACAGTATCTAGTTTTCAAGTTTCACACGGGTTTCTGGATAAAGTAACTCTTAACAAGACGAAACACGTTACTTGGCACTTTCTTTGATTGATATTGTTCTTTGATATAAAAATATAAAAGTTCTAACGAATTAATATCAACAAATAAAAATTAATATTTTTAGTAGTTAGTTCAGATTGGTTAATTACGTACTAACTGAATAATAATATTTATTATAAAGAAATTAAATGTAGAAGTGAAAGATATTTAGCCTTTAGGTAAACTAACGAACATTCCACTTAATTGTATATTTATGACGAATTAAAATTGAAATTTAACAAATATTTTTTTAATATTACAATTTGCTATTAACTTTCCTAATTGGTATCGCTTTTCTTGTTTATAGTCCCCTATAAATATTCTGCATAGGACAGTTGCTCGTCTCTTCCGTTTTTCGAAGAAGGAAATGTGGAAATACATTGTGGAAAACCAACCCATCCGCCACGCATGAGTCTTTTTTTAAGGATTTTCTACCTTTGTATTTAATTTTTTTTCCGCGCCATGAGCATAGGAATCGGTCGAGAAGTGCGGATGGGGCCGGTGATTGGACGGCGAGACGGCGGCGCGTGGGCGAAGGTGTCGGGGCGGTGACGGGCGCGGCCTTGGGCGTCGTCACGCGACGCTCCGCGGGGGGCGCGCCCCGGGCGGCGCCCGCTGACAGCCTCTGGCGCCCTCGCCCACGCCCCCGCCCCCCGTCTGCGGACCCGGCTCCCTATCGCTCGCACGCCGGCTCCACCTCCCCCGCCGCGCTGCCCTCCCAGCCTCTCCCCACCAGCCGCAACCATCGTCTCTCCGGCCGCCCGCCTGTCCCGACCACCCGTTTCGCTCAGCCCGCCTCGACTCGCGCCTCTCGCCGACTCGTTGCTTATCCTCAACCGCTCCCTCTTTCGTTTTCTCTATTTTTAGTCGGTATTGCGCCGTCAGTTTTCGTTTCCGGCAAATATCACGTTGTTTTCGCATTTTCGTCATTTTTGTCTTTTTACCTTACCTGAACCTTTTTTTCTTAATCGATCTTCTTTAAATGATTTCGTTTAGGTTATTTTCTTTTCTTATTTTACTAGTTAATTTCGCTGCTTAAAGCCAATACATACTTATTTTATGCTCGTCTTCTTACGACGTGTGTCTAATACTGCACGTTTAAGCGACATTCATCGCAGGCATGTCGATTTTATCTTATTCTGGCCCCTTCAAAATGCGTTTTGCCTTTAACTTTTTCACTTGATAGTTCACCTTTCGCATATATTAACTCTTCGAATCTTTCCTCTTGAGAAATCTCATTCTGTTTTGGTTCAGTAAGTTGTAAATGCCTCAGGACCTATGACACTCTTCATTTTATTCGATCTTCTTCTTCTTCTTCTTCTTCTTCGGTCTTCTTGTTTTGTCTCGCGTTAGAGCTTTGTCTCGCACTTCTCAATACTCATTTGTGACATTATCAATTGATGGTCACATTATTTGAGACCATCAATTCCTCATTTGTGACATTATCTTGTGGACTGCCTCCTTCAATTTCCTAATTTTCTAAATTATGCTATCCTTTACTATTTCACTTTTTTCTCCATTTGCAATCGGCATTTCTTATCACATTGATGTGCGCATATTTTGTTTGTCACATTCGATGATTTTGTACCAAACCCGTGTGAGATTGCAATTGATTTACTCCTAGTTGTATCCACAGTCAGCTTCTTTCTTTGGTCTTGCTCCCTTCCCCCTCCCTACACTTCCGTTCAGGGGGTCACGGTTTCATCTTCTAAAGACAAAAGTCAGTCCGGTTTACGCTTTTTCTCTCCACGCATTTTGCAAGAAGTTTTCTTTCTATTACGGTTTGCACTTATTGATCTGTTCTGTTAGTTTTTGTTGTAAACTTCCTTGGTTCCGCGTTTCCACGGCTACCAGCTAGACACGTCAGCATTATTCTTTTTTACTGCTTGTGCATGACGATTTACTTTTTATTTTTACACAATCTCGGTTTTTATTAGGTTAATGCTTCGGACGAAATGTCAGAGAGTATGATGACACTTCGTACAAAAGTCTGTGTCTCCGAATTTCTGGCCAAAGAAAATGAACGTAAATGTTTCAAAAAGGAAGGAGATTTGGAACCAAAAAGTGTGATAATTTTCAAAGTTTTCTGAGAGCTGTATTTCTATGCAAATACAGGTCTCAAAATTAATGAAATTCGTATGCCGTTAGAACATTTTGCGTCTCGATTTATATAGCTCTTATTCTTATGTGACATTTTTGCGAGTTCTCCACAAGTCTGATATCACAGTTTTACAGCATAAATTAAATTAAAAAGAACGAAGTAAATGGTATAATCTATATTAAAACCTTCCACATTCTCTTAGTTTTCAAAGATCATAAATTTTCAAGGCTCGTGTATTGTGCAACATTCAAGCTGTTTTACTGTGATTAGTTTCTGGGCCCTTTGAAAAATTTAAGTTAAGTTTTTAAATCCAGTTCACGGGTGATTAATTTAATTTAGATTTCTTACATTTTGGACATTTATTCGGTCTTCATAGAGGCTACATAAGGGATGAGTTATTTTCATATAAATAGCACTAATGTTAGCAAGGGTATCTATAAAGAAAATGAAACGATTGCGCATATTACCTAATATAATGACATCCTAAGTCATTCTTCTATGTATTCTTCTTTGTTTTGTTTTCTTGTGTTCTGTGACGTAACGGTTCTGACACATGCTCCGCAAATTCAAATTCACCTCCAGACACAAGACGTGTGTACTACAAGAAAGCTTTGTCGCCAAGGCTATTGCGGGGTGCGCTGCTTGCTCCTACCGCCTAATCTCTCAGTATGACAAACTCGGTGGAGTATAGGTGAGTGAAACAATTAAAATGCCGTTCCTACCTGCACCCTCCACAAAATCTGGTGTTCGGCGTGCTGAAGGAGCAGGATCCCGGGGGATAAAAGGTAATTGCGGGGGCGAGGCGTAAGTCATCTCTGGCCACGGAGTAAACCTCGAGCGTGTGAAAGTGGTAGTGACCCTACAGTGACGTGACAGACATGAATGTGGAGTACTGCGACAGAGCGCCAACAGAGAATCTGTGACAATGAGGAAGCACAAGTGTAAATAGAAGTTATCACAGTAGACTATATAAAATTCAAATAATTTAAATAGCATTGGTTTAGGGAATCGTAGATTTTAAGCTAGAACATAATGCAATGCAAAGGTTATGCGCAAAATAATTTTACTTTATCAACATCAATCCGTTATATTTCACATGATGAATAGTCAAATTTAAAGTTATGGTTCCTTGTAATTTTTGTGGCTAAAACCTTTACGTAGTCAGTACCGTAAATAATCTTGTTTACCTTTATATGAATAATTAGTATTAATTATTATTATCATTATTATTATTATTATTATTATTATTATTATTATTATACCTCTACATCACGACTAAAAATGCTACGGTTGACTGAATATAAAATCTACTCCAAGTTGCAACCTAAGGAGCAGATCTAAGGACTATCGGTGCCTCTACAATACATTGCGCAAAATGTGGGCTGTTCCATGTAAAGCAATTTCTGGCACTTCACAGTCTGGAAGTTTAGCCAAGTTCTTACACAAATTTTGCGGAACAAATCCCAGAGCTGTGATGACTATCGGTACGACACGTGCTTTTCGATCCCTATTTTCAAACTCTTTGGAAATAGTTCCTCTGCCTCCTGGTTATGACGATTTGGTCGCAATGCACAGCCACATCTAAAAGGAGACACGCTTTTTTTCTCCAAATCCCGGATAACAATATCGATCCTTGATAACAACAATCGATCCGTTTGAATATGTTGGTCGTACGAGCATAATATAGTAATAGAGTGCAAGAGCCATCACCGGTTTTTGTGAGTTTTCGCACCTTATGGGGCATGTGTTTGGAACTTAGAGGGCGGGTCAGATCAGCCAGGGTAGGTAACGACACGCCCTGTCGTGTATTTTCAAGTATTCGATCTTTGCTGGATTTGGACAAGATAAAACGATATGATCAATGCTTTATCATAACGTGATCTCAACGCCTGGTCTTGGGCAGCTATTAAAACTGTTTCCGATTCTGGTTTTATTCTCCCCCTTTTAAGCCACATAAATAATTGGACTTTATTGGTCTGCCCCTTGTCCATTCTTTTTACTGTCCGTGGAGTTGTTTCTCTCTTCCACGATTTCTTTAACATGTCTTGTCTCACAGTTCATGTTTAGTAGCATCAGAAGTGTTGTGTCTGTGTTATTCTGAGTGTCTTGCATAGTTTTGTTCGCAGTGCTTCTTGTTACACTTACAATGCCTTTGTTTCCCATTTTTCGGTCAGATTTCATGACCTGCTTCTGTGGTTCATTTTGATGACTGACTACATTCTTTCCCATCCCGACTATTGCATTGTACTTGGAGACTTCAATTTTTCTGAGGCCGCTTCCTTACGTGACAGATGAAATCCGTGTACATCAGCAGGAGGGTGGGTGACATGATGAATTGGAAGCAGTTTTCTGGTGTTTAGATCCATGATTCGAATTCCTTGCTCAGTCCTGTCCATTTGTACGAAATTGTACTCTACTGCAGGCACTGCCAAACTATCTATTGCAAATATTTAATTGCTGGAGTTCTGAGCGGTCTGCAGGGTAAGTATGTCTTCGTGAATTCTCTCTTTCATTGTGTTATTCCAGATGTTCTTACATTCTTAAATTATTATTATTATTATTATTATTATTATTATTATTATTATTATTATTATTATTATTATACTTTAGGTTCGTCACACATTTCATGCCTGTTAATGGAGACAATTCCACAAAGCAAATTTTACTACAGTCTAGAAGTGAATTTACGGGGCTCCCACGATTATTTTCCTTTTTCGTTCCCGACAATCCTTTGTTCGGCCGAATCCTTCCGAACCGATTGGGAGCCTTCGCTTCCTCGTATCGCGCTTTGTATGCCCAGCGACGCGGGCGTGAAAAGTTCTCTTTCCGTTTGGGCGCTTGTTTCCAGTCTGCGCATGCTTCGCGACGAAACTAAAGAGAATTCCAACGAGGAAAGAGCCGCAACGCCTGTATCCTGAGGACAGGTTATGAATCGCAATGCACATTTTAAATATAAATAATTTTCAAATTGGGCTCCTAGAGCAAGCGTCTCGTGTCGTGAATGATGAAATTTCCAGAAGTGTATGTCTCATAATAAAATTATTGTGTTTTAACACTCAGAAACTTCCTTGTCTAAAATCTTTCAAAGCAATAAATCAAACAACTAGGATTTTTTATGGTTCACGTACTATAAGTTATTCAAAACATTTATGCATTAGGTAGCATTCATCCTGCTTTACGCTTTTAATTCTTCTTTAGGTAATGAATCACTGTTTCTTAGTTTAGGACTCTTGTTATTAGAACATTTCATGACCCAAAGTAAGGTTTCGTCTTTTAATACTCCTCGTAATTTTACAAACCAATTTGAAATCGTTGCCATGGAGAATTTGTTCGTGGGAAACTCTCTTTTGTTCTCTTAGAACCACGCCTTTCCATAAACACGTAGTATTATTTTAGTGTTTGTCAGTGTAGAGTTGGGCAGTCGCAACAACAGAGTGTATGTTGAACTAGTTCTCCACACGACGTACGTGGCCATTTGTGTCCCCGCGGAAAGGGTCGCAAGTACAGAAGATGCATTTCATGAGCTCGTTCTCAATATACTATAGCAATATCTCAAAAAACTAAAAACTGAAAATATAAATTGGTAGAAAATGGTTATAATGTATTGCTGCACATATGTATCATTAGTTATTAATCCTATAAAAGTTTCCTTCCATTATATGGCAAGTTATTCGAGGGTCCATCGTCTCCCCTCCCCATTTGTGATCTCCATGTAGCGAATGGCACTGGCGTGCAAGTTCTCGACGACTCGATGAAATTATGTTTCTGCTCCGGGTAACGTCCCTACAACTGGAATTTTAGAAACTTATTCCGTGTTACGATCTGCTACAGCTTGACCTGGCAAAGGTTTTACACACCGCATGTCACGTTTCTGTCAAAAACAGAAGTTAATGACCATCAAATCTAAATTATAAACCCGCAAGAGGGATGACAAGGACCACAGTAGATTGAGTCTATTAGACACTTGGCATTCGAAACTGAGTCGAATATTTTTTCTGTAAACAAATAACTGAATGATAAAATGTAACTATTAGTTTCGAATTCTGATTTTCAATCTTCTTGACCTTCTCGTCACTGTTGTACATTAATAGTTGGATCAATCAGCAGATTACTTTACAATCCCAGATCATTAATAGCAATAAAATTTGACGTTTTTTACCCTGTTCCATCTTGTAATAATTCCAATTGAATTTTTTATAAGTGACATGTAAGTTACAATTGGAAACAAATTCTGGAACATTTGTGTTAATTACAATGCATTCTATATTCATTTAATAGTTACAGAGTTCTGTTTGTTTCCATATTCTGTATGTATGTTCCTAATATTATGTAACTTTAATATGCTGTGTTGAATTACCCTGGTTGAAATAACGTAGTACATCGAATTACTAATTCAATGATACCGTATATAATGCAACAAGCCGCAATTCTAATTTTAAGTCCAGAAGATGAATTGCATTTGGAACGTGACGTCTCCCGTTCCCACTTCCAGTGGCCACACGAAGAATGATTTGTGGTATTTTTTGGTGAATTTTCTCGTTTAGGTAGTGTAGTATATACATTTATGTAAAAATGCGGAAAATTAATGTCAAGACTTCATGGAAGTGCATTTGAGGGATTCTCGACAGCGGAAAATTATCTCTTCTTTTTAACTCCTTCCGTCTGTGTCCAAACAACGCTAGTCAATCCATTCCCAGGATTTTCACCACTGATGTTCCCCGATGGATGTGGTTGATGTCGCTACCACTGACGTTTGAAACGTGTATTCTCATTTGGGAGACATTTTACATGAAGCCACGACTATATTTTAAATTTTTTTCAAAAAATTGCTCAATACTTTTTTCTTTTTTTTCTTGAGTATAAGAGTATTTATAATTAGAATAGTGTGTTCAATGTTCATTGATTTCTCTAAATTTTCGAAAATTTGCTAACATTAAATTTTTTTGGATTTCATCGTACAACTGCATTATTGAAAGTGAGAGTTTTCTTGTAATTGAAATATGTTCTTCAAAAAAGTTTCTAGACAGCCCCTATTAAAAGCGACATTTTCAGGGCATGCCTGGCGACACCGCACTTTTTTCCAAGCACGGGGACGTTATGACAGCTAGGAATAACTTACAAGACGACCTTGACATATTCAATAAATGGGCAAAAAATTGGAGAATTAAAATAAATCCAGATAAAACACAAGCGAAAATTTTTACCCTAAGACATCCCCTCACCCCTCCACAGTTAATTTTGAACAACGAAAATATTCCCTGGGCCGCAAATAATACAGCAGCGAAATATCTAGGAATGCAACTTGATACAAAATTAAACTGGAAAACACACATTTACACTACACGATCAAAAACACAAGCAAAACTTTCCCAACTTTACGCACTAATTAACAAAAAATCCTCCCTTAAAATAGAGACCGGAATGTTAATTTACAAGTCAATAATTCGACCAACTATGACTTATGCTTGCCCAATATGGGGAAATGCAGCAAAAACTAATTTAAACCTGTTGCAAACTATACAAAATAAAGCGCTAAGAACTATAATTAAAGCGCCATGGTTTATTTCGAACAAGCAAATCCACCACGAACTGCAAATTCCGACAATAAAAGAACACATTACCAAATTGTCCGAAGACTTTTTCACTTCACTCCCCTCATCTCCCAGCACCTCCATTTTCAACCTTGGACGCACAGCAGAACCGAACTTACGAATCAACTCACGCTTCCCTAAAGACAGATTCAGACCACCATAAAATAGCAGAAAATGGGCCTCAAATAATATAACCTTCATCGAACAATCTTATCAACGATCATTCTCTGTACTCTCAATCTACTGCCGCAATAATTTAAATTAATAATATTAATAACAACCAAAAACATTTAACGCATCCGTCTAGGGCGCCCACAGTTAGGAAATAATCCAAAAGTTATATATGATTGTATTCACATCCCTGAAAAACATGTATGTTGAACAGGTAGACAATAAATTAAAAAAAAAAAAAAAAGGGCATGCCTGGCGTGCTAATAGTTCAATTTTTAGCACTAGTGCTAAAAGTGAGATGGTACCCAAGTGTTCTGATAAATCTGTGAATGCACCAAACAAAAGAAAATATTTTCTTCTGGCCGGAAATATCAAAATAATAAAAAAACAAAAAGGACAAAAAGAGAAGAGGAGAACAAAAAACGATAAAAATAACAAAAAGGACAGAAAAGAACTAGTGATGCTAAAACAGCACGTACTTTCTCGACTTTAGTTATGTAATACTATTTATACCACAATTTCTCTTTGAATTCAAATATCTCGGTTATAATTTTTTGTAAAACTCATTACAAATAGTACAATATGTGGTGCAAAACCTAAATATATTCTATTCACTAAATATCAACACTAATTTGACAGTGATAATTGCTATTCACACAGGTAAATCATCACCCAACAAAAGTATGTAATTCATAAAAATTATCTTCTGTGTTATTGTTGCATTCCAATCTGATATTCCCTGAAGTCAACAATTTTTATTTCATATATTTCAAATAGGTTTCAAATAATTTCTAAAACATTAATGTGTAAATGTATCACAAAAGGAGGAATTTCGAATGAACAAAGAAGTATGAACTAATGTACAACTTATGAAGCCTCTAACTGCCTTGAATTACTTCCCCGAAGCGCAGTAAATTCGGAGCGGGCGATTGTTTGTCGCCAAGTTACACAAAGAATTCTCATATTTTCAAAAAAATTCAACATGACCTTATTTGACGATTAGTTTTTGATAAACGCATTTCATAAAAAAAGTTTAACTTCATAATTGTAGTTGTAGGAAGACGCCAAATTTTTTTTTTTTCTTTCGAAAAATCTCAACGACCATGAGACCTGCATCATTCTCTAAAAGGTCCTTCACACTATCCAATAACAAAGTTTAATAATAAAATACCTTTGAGCTATTTTTTGGAAAATTTTGAAAATGTATCATAGGCGTCATGTAAAGTATCCCCAAAATTAAAATTTCACTCTCAAATTCAAGAGACCGCGACATCAGTCAGATCGATCGGAGAATATCTATTTTGGAGAAAAATGGCTGAACGGTTTAGCCGCTAGCGTTGTTCACAGACAGTTGGACAGTCGTTTTGTCGTCAATCGATTTTTTGGTATGAAAGACCCACAAAATATACACTACATGTTAGAGAATTACGTTTCCAAAATTAGCATCTGGATTTCGCCGTTTTTTCGCGCACCATTACATAACTTTCTCTCTACCGGGGTGGTGGTAGCGAGAAAGTAAAAATGTACAAAAGGACAAAAGATCTGTAAGGCTGTCTAAAAAATAGTGCATGACACACGTGGTAAAAGTGATTTGTAAGATTTACAACTTTCAGAATAATAGGACACTTATACCATTTGTATCATAAATAACTATTCTATAACGTTTTGTTGTAGAATTAACCCTTTTAAAGGTACAAGCTTTGGAATTTTTTGTTTTTACTTACGACTTGGCCCCAATTTAATTATTGCCATTATAATAATGATGCTATGTTAAGTTATGTAATGTATAGTAATGATGTTCAATGCACGGAAGTAATTTCTTTTTTGTTGAGCGTATCATCTATTTATATTTTTTGCGCAAAATATATTAACATTTTACATCAAATCTTATTTTGTAAGTTATCTCGTGAGTATCCGAGAGTATCGTTGGCTCGGAGACAGTCTCGGGTACATTGAACTCTAATGTGTATTAATTATTTTGTTAAGTATGTTTACAAATATTTTGCTAAGGATTGCGTAGAATGTCAAAGTATAAATTACATAAAACAATACAAATGTCGTTTAAAGTGTACACAGAGAGACTACTGAAACTGAGAGTTTCAATAATAAACATCACGCTTCATGTTTGACAGAAGAATCTAACGATTATGAAATTGACGAAAGTCCTAATATTTATAAAATCGCCAAGTGAACCGTTTTGCAGTGCATTATTTTGTTACTTTTTCTTACCACTGCCTCGGTTATACGGAGCTCGGATAATCACAACCCTTCTCTAGGATCTAATCTTGACTCATAGCTTTGTCACCATTGCTTTTCAAATAACTCTAGGAATCTATAGTTCGCGAACATTGATACAATGTTTCCATAGCGCGAGTCATCTTAATTAGCGCGTGACATTGTATCTTAATACAAAATTTTAAAAATTGGAACAACTTTGCAGAAAATTTGAAAATGTCCCAGGGACTTCATGTAAAGTACTTCCAAAAACTAAAAGGTTCGTTTCAAATTCTCAGCACCCCATAGTTTTTAATCCGGTTATTCTACCGAGCTACAAAGTGCCCCTAGATATTCACTTTTGTTCGCTCAATTCTGAATTTCCAACACTTGAAGATTTATCAAATCGGTGAGATGAGGATATGCTCTAAGGATGGGGAGAGGAGAGAGAGAGAAGGATCGTGCACGGTTTGATTGATGTTTCCTGGCACATCAAATTATGCGCTCATTAGTCCCGGAAATGTAGTGATTTTTTAAATGTAGAATTCCTTCTCCGCTAGATAGTGAGATCCGCTGCCAGACTACACGTTCGCTTATGGGAAATCTGGTATCTTTCCCATCGGGGCACTGCTCCGGCTGGGACAATCTCTAAGCTACTAACGTATGTGATAGTGTAGTGCGTGTGTGTGTATGTATATATGTGGATAGTCGACTCTGGTCATAGTGAACTCGGATGTAGTGAACTCTGTCATAGTGAACTTAAGCCATTGATCCCCTTTCACATGGATTATAAATTAGAACAACAAGATTCGGTTATAATGAACTTTGAATGTCGGCAATAGTATACCAAGACAGGTTGGAACAATATCGTCGGCCAAAGGTCATAACTGAAGCAGTCTCCCTTGAGCTAGAGGTTCTTGACCCAGAATAGGGACCTTACTGATGACTTTGTGTCACTCAGTTTTGTGGATATAAAGGTCGTGTCATGTGTGGGCTACAACTGGCGGTGGCGACGCGCGACTGCTTGCTTCAGTTTCAAGCTTGATCTTACTTGAGATTCCGCTCGACAAAGTGCGTAGTGTTCTGCGTAGGCGCCAGGAATCGCGCAACTGCCACAGCCCCTCAGCCTAGCGACACCCGCCGCCCCGCGCGGAAAAGCGCGATCAGTTGCATTAGCCGTTTGCGCTATACTGCTACCGAAAAGATCTCGATGTTATTAGGCGAGTAAAAGAACATTCGGAGAGTGGAACGATCCAATAGTGCAAGAGACATTGAATGGTGTCAAGATTGCATTATGATACTTAAAGATAGTCGGCAATGCACTATCAAGTATAAAGAGCACGAACTTTTGAAAAGGTTGTAAAGAAATTATAAATGAAAAACGTACGAAGAAAACAGTTAAAAATAATTAATTTTTATGGTTAAATAAATATATTTAAATATCAGTTAATGCTGTTAATGTATTTTGCTGTATTAATAAAATGCTGTATTAAAAAAGTCAATAATTGTGGAGAACTTGTATTTAATTTTGACATCATCGGATATAGTGAATCAAAAATGTTAGTCTATAACCGGTTCTAAAATGTTCACTATAACCGGTGTCTACTGTGTAAGGGGAGAGTTTGGAACAAAGAAAAGGAAGGGAAGATCGCGCGTTCCTTGGCCCTCCGTTAAGGAACTGCTTCAGCATTCACGTGGTGTTAGAAGAAATCACAAAAATACCGATCAGAGCAGCCGGCAGCTAGAATTTTTCTCCATTCAGCTGCTTAATTCGACCTATCTAGGTAGTTTTGAAAATCCGCCACTGTCGGAGATCGAACCCCAAGACCTTCTGGTCAGAGTTGCTGCAGAGACAGCGTCAATGCTAGCTTAGAGTGCAACTCAGCCAGTTGTGCACGGTCCGTGGGCCGTATTTTACACAGACGCTCCAGCATACGCTTTGACGCGATCAGGGATGCATCGGAGCAATCGGCCTACAAATTGAATCAGGCTTGCGTCACAAACTTACTGAACTAAAACACACCAGGCAAATTTCCGGCACCTAGCGAGAATCAAACCCGCGACCACTGAATTTCTGGTAAAAGTGAGCTCTAAGGTGTTAACTCTTGCCCAAAGCGGCACCAACGTTGCAAAGCTAACTTTAATTGTAATTTGTTAATTGTAATAAATATGTAAAGCAAATTTGAAAATTAAATAAAATATAAGAGGGAGATATACCTCAAGCATCAATGGGAATACGACAGAAGAGGATGTAAAATGGAGGTTTCGGAGTGTAGTGTACCTTAAAGCGTAGGAGAGACTTGTTTCATGAGAGGCGTTGGAACAAGAGTCGGACAGCAAGATGTTCTAGAATGATTACAGGGCGACCCGTTATTTCGATCGGTGAAAGCATAATATGTCTGCGGGAGAGAGACAAATTACTGTGGATTCAGATAAGTACAGGGTTAAAATGTTTTACAAAGATCCTTAGGTAGAAAGAAATGGAATACATGCCTTTCTCATTAACACATTTACAGCATTTCTCAATGCGGTCCGTTAAAAAATCTCAAATTAGATCACCTGAGGGACTTTTAATGTGTCGTTGTGCCCACTTTTTAGTGTGTTAGGCCTTCAGTAATTTATGTAATATTAACAAAAATATATTTGCGTAGGATCCTATGTATTGATATCATGACACCAGTTATTTAATAAATAATCATGCATCAAATGCTGATACCAAATATTCAAGAGAAATTTGGAAGATTTAATATTGATGGGGACCAAAATATAGAAGATGTAAAAAAATGTCGTGGGGAAAAATTAATTTAAACTATTTATTAAAATGGTGAATCCAGGTATTTTTTTTACTTTAACAATATTCTTTACTTTTTGTTGCTCATTAGTTTTCTGTGTGTTTTTTTGTCATACATTGCAGAAAACTGGCCGCAAGCACGTAGGCCTTCATCTCGTCAGTGTTCCCCCGCCGCTCTGCCTGTCTCCGGTGGGTGACGGCGTCGGCCCTGAAGCTCGTTTTAAGCGCTTTCCGACCCCGTCGAGGGACGTCAGCGGTTTCAGCGTAGAATAATTTTGGCACTCTCCACTCGGAACATTCCAGCACCCAGAAGCAGTCGAATTTACTAGAACGCAAGACGTTTGTAGGTTTAGTTGCTAATATTCCAATCTTTTCGATCGCAAGAGTAAGCACTTGGCGTTAATTTCTCATGCGTATTCCTTAACAGCTGCTATCTTTCTTGACATCTTGTATTTTCTATTGGAAATTTTCTTGGGTTTAGGACATTATTTAAATAGCAAGTTTCGTATCTTATTAAGCTTTATCCAGGATACATTATGTTATCTTCACAATTGCCATGCTTTGCCCATTCAGTATCGCCCTAAATGTACAACTAACATTGGTAATTTAATTAATTCGTTTAAATTTGACCTTAAAGCCAATATTGCCAGTGAATACGTATTCTTAAATTTATTCCTAAAT
The DNA here is from genome assembly GCA_038098605.1 of Gryllus longicercus. NCBI lineage: Eukaryota > Metazoa > Arthropoda > Insecta > Orthoptera > Gryllidae > Gryllus > Gryllus longicercus. The sequence goes on along the minus strand of JAZDUA010000002.1, from coordinate 2,806,945 downwards.
ACTTAAGTGTTGGTGTTTATTTGATATTAAAACAGTTCAGTCATTGCTTCTCCATATGAAAGTATTCTTACTTTTATTGTTATACAAAACACCTGTTTTCATTGTGCTGTTCAGATTTGTTACTTTACTTCTTCTTGCTAAATTACTGATAACAGAACGATTATTAGCGAAATCGAGCAGATACTCTTTAAAACTGAGTGAAGGGAAACAACACGACGAAGATTTTTAGTAAGTCGTATTGAGGCATCAGGAAATGGATTTTTTATTTCAGTAAAATGTAATTGTTTATAAACTTTCACTTTTTACAATTTTTACAAATTTTTACAAATTTTACAATTTGTGTGATTTGGTAACTTTGCATGTGTATGCTCTTATTATTTGAATTTAGTGTAATGCGTGTAGGTACATTTATTGTAATATCTAAATTGAAGGAATGAATTAAGTTGTAAAAACTGCTCTTTCTCGCAAGATTCACCCAGAAAATCAATGTTAAAATCTCCGCATTCAGCAATGGAATCAAAAGAGCGATTGATGACTTTGTTTAGTGTTATATCCAGTTTTTTTTTTCAGAATATAATATAATCTACTACTCTCTTTGTTGGAGGCCTGTAGATGCAAAGTAATATAATTTTTAGCTTAGAAAGATGTACTACAGATATTTCAAAAACGTTTTAAACGGAATACACATTTAATTCCGTTAAGAAGATTGAATCGATATTATTTCTAACGTAAATGCAAGAATTCCCATATGAATGACTTTTATGCGATTCCTTTTCCCTACAATAATAGCCTGCGAGGTAAAAGTTTGGAATTTGGAAAATGCTAAGTTCGTTATGAAATAATCATTATTCTGTAAAGCGGAGAACATCCATTTGATTTAAATCGCTCTGTAGAGCTTCTTCGATAAACGCAGTTTTATTTGAAAGAGATTGACTATTACAGTGCAGTATGTGTATCTTTTGCAAGTACCTAAACAGATGTTTTTCTGCGGCAGCTGACTGTAGTTGCTATATTTTTACTGCACCGTTACTATGAGTGCGTAGTCGAAGGTTGTAATGTGTCCCAGCAGTGAAAAGTAGTGAGGAAATTGGGGCATCAGGTGTAGGTGAATTGGTATTGGAAATGGGAGAAATGGGAGTTAGATCAGAGGAGGGGGTAAGAGGGTTTGAAATGAGGATGAGGGATGGAGAACGTAAGGAAGGTGAAAGGGATGGATTTTTGGCAGGAGACTGCGTAGGACTGTAGTTAATGATGTGATGTGCAAGCTTGTTGGCGATTGCATGTTTTCCAGCAAGGTTCATGTGGAGTCCATGCCGGGTGAAGTGTGTTTCTGAGAGGAAATTAATTTCAAAACGTTTTATATTTGTTTCTCTCAGTTGCAGTTTTAATTCTTGGTTTGTGTGCTTAATCTTGCTGCATAATGTTGGTCTGTTGTACCAGAAGGGCAGAGTCGATACTACAAAGTTAGTATTTTGGGCGATACATTGTAATTTGTTTACTTGTTGTTCAGGTGTAAAGTCACCGCTTAAATTGTCATTCTTCCCTCCTATGATAATGATTGTGTTCTGATTGGTCAGTGTCTTCGTGTGGGTGTCCAACTCTGCAGTCACGTGTGGAAACTTCTCGTTAGAATTAAAAATAGATAAGAGAGTAGTTGGAGGGTATCTTCCTACTGAGAATTGACGAAAGATGGCTGCCATGGCTGTCAGCTAAAATAAGTACTTGTTTTTTAGGCTCAGTAGGAATGTCTTTGTTTTCAAGTGAGCTAGGATGCGCAGCTTTACGTGTTTTGGATTCGATTCGCTTCCTAGCCTGTTTGTGTTGGTTTGGGCATGTATTTGTCGATGATAGAGAAGGGATGTGAGGATCTGAAAGGCGAGGGAAATCTGTTTCATAATTTAAAACACTAAATTTGTTTTGAGTTGCGACTGGATGTGGTTTCTGTGTCTTTTGTGCGGTCACGGGTGCACGGTTGGGGAGATTCGCAGTGTTGCCGACGCAGTGCCCAACCGTCTGTGTGGAGAACGACCTATTCCAACTTTTGGATATGTTGATCTAAGTAACTGTTTATGTGTGTGAAGGTCTTCAGAAGGTCAGCTTTGAGGGTACAGGGAGTAAAAAAATAGAGTATTTCCGTTGAAATCTCGAAATCAATTTTCCGCAGCATTACATAACCTTCCCTTTACTACGTATATTACTCCGTGAATACGTACGTATACGGGAAAGTAAAAAGAAACCTGTATTTTCCATTGCCTGAAAAAGGAGTGAAAACCCACGTTAAGGTTTCACTACTTACTCACGCTTTCTGCTTACTTTCAGAAGCTTACACTATTCCCTGAGGGGGCCCTTATTTTTCAACTTTATATTCACGTATCTCCCACATCCTTCTTTTGTTCCAATCAATAAAAAGAAACAACTATCTGTTTAAATTTTTAAGCCTATGGTGAAGTCGGAGGCAGAGGCCTGTGTAAAGCAAACACTGGTTGGTTCGCACCGAAGTTGACGGGGCATATGCAATTAAGTTCTAACGGTTTTACTACTTTTTATAGAAACAAATGCTCATGTATCAGCAATGGGCGCTTTGGAGCGCTCTAGTAGTATAATTTATCAACAATCAATGGACTAGCACAAACAGTTGCAAAGACTTGCTACCACAAATCTCCAACAATGCGCCCAACATCTGTGCGCGCACGAACGCGACGACAACGGGCGAGCGGTATGCGCACAAAGTTAAGTTGAGATGAAAGAGGTTAATCTAAAATACTGGGGAAATTTGTTTTGCACTGGTGTGGCAAAAGGTACTATTAATATTCAAAGGTACTGCAAATCTTAATAGACTGGCAGTAACAGTAACTTTTGAAGACATGGAGCAATTGCTTTGAGTCCCTGAAATCCCAAGCAGTAGAGAAATGGGTATAACCATCAAAGAGCAGATTCCCTTCGAGATACGATAGGAAGCAACATAGGTTGAGTAAATACAGTCAACGTCGGTTATAGTGAACTTCTGGGGACAAACATTTTTGGTTCACTATATCCTACGATGTCAGAAGTATTGTAATTTCTCCATAACGATTGATTTTATTGATATACAGATTCAGCAAAATACATTAACAGCTTGAACTAAAATTTTCAGTGTCTTCAATTTCAAAATTTTTAGTATCTCAAATATTCAAATCAATATTTGTCCTTAAACATCAATAATTTTTAATCGTCTGCTTCGTACTTTTTCATTAGTAATTTCTTTCCAGAGTTCGTGCTCTCTGTATACTTGATTATGCATTGCCCTGTGCCTAAGTGTCGTAATATACCCTTCAATGCTTCTTTCATTGTTGGAAAACCGTCCTACTCTCCAAAGGCCCTTTTACTCGCCCAACAACATTCGAGATGCTTTTGGTACCGGGATGGCGCAACCGGTAATTAAACTAATAGTTTTGCGCGCGGAACGGCGGATAACGCCGGGCAGTGGCAGTCACCTACGTAGAACTCAACGCGCTTTGCCCGCGGAATCTCAAGTAACACCAATATTGAAATTGAGCGATCAATCGCGCGTCGACGCCGCCAATTGTAGCCCACGCAGAACACTGCCTTTGTTTCCGCTGTGAAACTGAGTGGTACAAGGTCATCAGTAAGGTCCCCATTCTGTGTCTGCTACCTTCACCTCACGGAAGACGTCTTCGATTATGACCTTTGGCCGACATTTTTTTCAAGCTGCCTAGTGTTGGAATTTTTGGCATTGAGGCGATATATTGTTTTCCAGAATGGTATTAATTTCCGTGACGTTATACGTTCTATAGCTACTGCTATAGTACTACTACTATAGCTACTAGACTACGTTCACTGTAGCCTAAGTTCAGGTTCACTATACCCGAATCTTCTTATACGTATTTGTAATGTAAGTGAAGCGGGACAAGGAGCACTTTTCTGCAATCTCAAGACGTTTGAGGGTTGCTTAGCAGTTATCCGATTGGGCTGAAAGTTTGTACAGATACTTTTTTCTAGATTTGAAATTGAAGAGAGATTGGGAGAGACAAAATTTTAACTTCCTGAAAATAATCCCTTAGCGTAGGGCCACTCTACATTCTCGCACTACAAGTGACAGAGACAGAAAGCTCTCTCCTTTAGCCTAATTTTTACATGTATTCCGGTAGTAACCTATATGTATAATGCCACCAAGTCTAAGTAGGAGACTCAACTCCTGTGGTGGGGTTATGTATGAAAAGCGTCGGCAGCTACTCAGACTCGCTTAGCTTCAGTGACATCACGCTCACAATGGGGAAATATTTTTAGGCATTTTCGTCCAATGGCTACCAAGCTCATGTGCCATGTCCGCGCCACCTAAATTACACATTCCTAAATTACCTACACACTGTTAAGCGTAGATGCGTTGGTCAAGTATGTGTATGCGCGACGGTATTGGATAAAAGGCGAGATAAGTTATTTCTTTCACCGCGTGATGTTGCTGAAGTTAAGCGAACCCTGAGTCCGTTGATTCAGAGAGTAGCGCCCACGATGTCTTCACACCGGTTAGTTCTGCCAGGCAGAATTCAGGAATTGAGGAGAAATAACAGTTGGAGACATTGGAGAATTTTCGAAATATTAATATTGATTTTCTATAAAATGGTGACTCCCAGCACAAACTATATTGGACAGTTCAAACTTTCCTGTCTACTAGAAAATAAATGGCGGAAACGGCGGTGCAAAGGAATGCGCTACTCTGTGTGGCTGTAGTGAGTCCCATTCGTTGCCGACGATTTTCGAACATTCCCCTACCATGCGTCCAACATCGGAGTTGGGTTTCCTTTTACGGACTTCGTGGTATAATATAGTATGTGGCCGGAAGGGACGCGGATCGCGGAGGCGTGCGAAATCCGCGACGTGACGATGGAAGGCGCGCCGCGTGCGCTTTATGGCGCGGCGCCTGGCCCCGCGCGGACGCTCGTAACTCGCCAACGAGCGCGAAGAGCGCCGGCCAGCCTCCGGGGGCTCGAAGCCCCCCCCCCCCCCCCCGTCGCGCCAAGGGCTCCCACTGCGTCCCGCTTCTGCGTCTGCCGGCTGGCTCTCGTCCGTCCTTATGGGATCCACACCACTTGAGGCCTACATCACACGAGCGTTGCGTTCACGCGCGATAAGTAACGTGCGTCATAAATTAAAGACTCCCACGGACCTGTGCGGAATATCCGCAGCGTACACGGAATGGCCGCGGTGGAAGTTTCGAGTCACGTGTTGCCTCATTAGCGCGTTCAGTCTTGCGCGACTTGCGAGCGTCGCGACAACGGATTGGTAGCGTTTTATTTCTTGGGGATTTTACATCGCAGTCGGACGCGTTTCGTCCGCTGCCGCTCTTTATCGGATGAGGAAAACTGTCACCAAATGCTGAATCATAATTGACACTCCAGTGTGAACGGTCCCGCGGATTTCGTCGCCGCGTCTAGCGGGAAACTTTCCACGCCGCACCCGCTGCTGATCTTCCGTGTTGGTCTGTGGGAGCCTTAACACTGTATCTTAAGCGGAACGGCCAAAGCGCTCGGATGCCATTTCACATAATCGTGTTATTATACAACGCGCATCAGTGCAACGCTTGTGTGCAGAGCCCTTAATCCAAACGCGTCTCTCTCTCTCTCTCTCTCTCTCTCTCTCTCTCTCTCTCTCTCTCTCTCTCTCTCTCTCTCTCTCTCTCTAGTTCTCTTATCCTCTCTATCTCCCTTACGCGAATTTTTCGCTCGTGTTTGTTTGTTTTTTTAAATTGGGTAACACTCAGTTCGTTCAAGAACAAGAATATGTAATAGTTTATTTACATGCTATCCATAACAGCTAGTAACGTTGGTATTAATATTTGAAAGGCAAACATCGCACTTGTATTTAATGTATTTGTAACACTTTTCTTCCGAAATATTGCCGTTAATGTTAGTAGTCGCGCATCCCCATTAATATTTCAAAGCCCAAAGGGGTCTTGCAGGCAATATCGACCGCTCTTCTATCTCTTACCGGATCGTTTGCTTACTTAAACTTGCTTTATGTACTTATGTAACACTAGCATAAATACATGTGTAAAGAAAAGAACGCTGTCAGTCAGTGTATCTAGTCAGTGAATAAGAGTCGGTTTGAGTATTTAGTCAGTGAGTATGCAGTCTAAGTCAGTCTGAAGTGGAAACTGAGCTGTTAATTGTGCGCTGCGGTGAACAGTGGTGAAGTAGGTGAACAGCAGCCTGAAGTCGGAAGCTGAGCTGTGAAGTGTGCATCGCGGTGAACAGCAGTACAGTGGACCCTGATCAGGTTGTGAATTGCGGTCTGCGCAGTGAATTGTGGTCTGTGTAGTAAAGTGTGGTATGCGCAGTGAATTGTGGTCTACGAAGTGAATTGTGGTCAGCGCAGTGGACCGTGGACAGTGCATCGGACTGTGCGATACTGTAGAAGTGAACAATGTAAATAAATAATTAGAAAAAGTGAACAGTATAATTAAATAATCAGAAAAAGTGAACAGTGTAAATAAATAATCTGAAGAAGTGAACAGTGTAAGTAAATAATAAAGAGAACAGAGTCGTGTGTAAGGAAAATAAACAAGCGAAGAACACAAAGACTGTGTAATCTAACTGTACATAAATCAAGTATTTTCGTGTAGCATTAAGAAACACAATAAACGTCTTTGTTAAATATTACCTGTGTGTGCTTTAATGCACCACTGAGAAACGTTACAATAGGTTTGGTCAATGAACCTCTCTTCAAGTGAAGTAAACCATCGCAGGCTAATGCAATATATCTAATTGAGTTCAAATGTGCGAACTTTTCTCACAGGTTCATCTGTTTCTTACGTAACTCTGTCAAAAATATAGTGTTTTATTATTCGTGAGATTTAAACCCTTATAACTGTTTTAAACCTTTAAAGTCCTATTTTTTTCGCTGCTTAGCCTCTTCCCTAAAACGAACCGTTTCCGCACCTAAATATTTTTCTGCCAACAGAAGTTACATGTACCATTCATAAAAGTATCATCATCAGAGGATTTTTGTTGTATGATCGTTGTAAGATCGCTAAAGTAGTACTGGAACGGAATGGGATGAATAAAAACCATACCTGCACCTGGTGCAACACTCCCAGTATTCTCAGAGCATAATTTCTGTTACAAGTTAGTTGCCTCTTTTCAGTCTCGCCTAGCTTTTCGGTGTTCCCTCGTTTCTTCAGCTGCCGTCTATCAGCACCTAAGTCGTACCAATGCCTCCCGCTGGACCTATTTCTGGTAAATTGGAGTACAACTCTGAGCTCTTTCGCGCTCCCTAAACGTCACTCCAGGATAGCATTAGGCTTGTATCTGTCTGTACCATTACGTAAATGTGGCTGGTAACCAGAGGCCTCATCTCGGCACTTGCCCTATTGTTCTGTGTGTAGGGATCCAGTTCCTCAATTACACTCTCTGACAGATTGCGCAGTCATCTTGCAGATAGATATCGGTCAGGCCAAGGTATTATAGAAGGATTCTTTAGAGACTGGGAGTGCCCCCTCTCATGGAAGTTGTGTGTTCGCGTAATTATGCGCGAAACTTTATAGGGAATCATTTGAAGTATTTTTTTCGCAAAAGCCCTAAATTAAATAATGCACATGTAATACGAATATTAAGGACGTGAGAAATATTTCAAACAAAATACATATGTGTACCTAGTTTTTGAAAAATCGAAAGATGGTGAATGGCGTCCGAATCATCTCTATCTCTCCTAAATTTTCAAGAGAAACTTTGAAGCAGTTGTTGAGAAAATATGCATCACGTACTTTTTCAAATTTATTTTAGAAACCCACTTGTATTCGTTTTAGAAATGTACATGACATTAATTAGAAATCTGATTTTGAACGGATTTCATTCAGAAAATTCCGTATCATATAGTATCAATAATGTAGTTGTTCAAAAGGTAGGACTAAAATATTTAAATGTTTGTGATGTTTGAAAAATTGGAGGTATAATGAAAATCGCCCAGCTTACTTTCCTCAATTATATGAAAAATGTTAAAGAAATATTAGGATCCACTTGCGGGGAATCAGAGTGTAACAGGGGGTCTTAAAAGGAACCCACAAAATTTAAAATATTCGTTTCAAATTCGAAAGGTCTTGAGTCGTGTTATGTCGATAGGGAGACGAAACTGAGACCATTCAGTTTAGAAAAAATCGTTTGTATGGTTGAAGACGGACAGAGTGAAAGGAACTGTCTTCGAAACATTTCTCTGTTGGAGGACACCAAAACCTGAATTTCCGTTAAAATATTGACGTCAATTTTACGTAACGTTACATAAGTTTCACTATACTACGTATACGAGAAAGTGAAAGTTATGTTATTTTATTTCGTAAATTACTGCAAACAATTCTCTTATCTGATTATGCTTTAGTGCCAGTTTTTGTTGTGTAGGTTCGTTCTCGGTAAGGTAAATGTCATGACGCTTCTATTTTCATATTCATACATAGGCTTTCATCTTTGGAGTAATCTGACCTAAGACCGAAACCTTCAACTGTTCCAAACCCGTGTTTATGTGTGTGCAAACTGTGGAGATGATTATACCCTGAAACGTGAACGAGTCTGAGAACCCGGTCTGCAATGATAATGTTTCTGGTCTCCGATTTCGTAGCAGAGAACATTGATTTGTTGCCACAAGTTAGGTGATGAACATTTTGCTTTGTACGTCAGAAATTATTTTGGTAATATGATTTTATTGTTAGTTTTGCAAATAATCCACAATTATTTGGAAATGAAATATAAATTTAATATTACCTTAATATTTAAGTAGTTCATCTTATAAAGTGTGCTTCAAATGACATTGTCAGTATAACTAAATGTATTTAAGATCATTCGTGAACTCTTCCAGGACTGCGTCCTCTTATCATTTTCGAAAAACAAAATAACTCAGATATTAAAATTATTAACGAAACCAAGTTGCTCTGTCAGGAATTAGAACGAATCACTCACAATTATGTCATAAATTTCTATTTGAGAAAGTTCTACAATACATCTGTAGCATCTGCAATACTGTCGTATCATAAACCACGTCCGTTAGAAATGCCTCATCCACAATCAACAGAGACCAGAGTAGCTAACAAATGAAAACTTCAATGCAATATTGCCGTCGCCAAGTTATCAAGAAAACGTGATTCAATTTTGTAAAAATATTGATATTTTCATTGAATTGTGATTACATTTACTTATTGAAATAGGTGCTCATGACCTAATTTATGCGACTTAAAATAAAAGGAATTTAAACACATATATTCTTGGTTAATAGTATTTTATGCCTATCAATGCTTGTTATTATATTTTCCCCTCTAATATGTGGTTAGGATGATTGCTAAGGATTTTTTCTGGCAGCAAAATAATTTCATTTTCCCATGTTTGTAAATCAATATGTAATTAGTTAATTTGCGGATATGATACCGAAGTCGGTAATTTACAAAATCCTGAATATAATATTGATATAATATTGATATCATTGGAGTAATAATAATATTATAAATAATAAATTCAACGATGTAAGACTGCACATTGTAACAGATATTCTAGGGAAGCTATTTGGTCGTAATGGCGATTGTTGCAGTTGAGCACATAGCTGGGGCAGAGTGTTCCACGGCCGATACCTCAGCTATACAAAGTATAACTTTATAACTTCTGTGCCTAGATATCCAAGAATTATTTCTTTACATTATAGATCTTGTAAAGAAGCGTAAGAGAAAATTTAGTATTTTATTCACTCGTCCCATTAAATGTACGATGACATTTTTCACATTTGAGACAATCACACCCTGGGGTCAACATTGGTATCCCTGTGTCGAGGAAGTCTGCCTCCTGGGATAGTTACCAGTGTTTGACAGCCACCTGCAACTCTGTGTAACTGCGATACACATAATTCTGACCAGACATGAATTTCTTGAGGAGAATGAAAAGATGGAAACTGCTTGGGAGAGGGGGAGGGGGTGCGAGATCTGGACTGTAGGAAGGGGGCAAGTACAACATCTTCCAGTGGTACAGTTGCAGATCTCTTACGGACCGAGCGTCATCGTACAGGAAGACAGCACCTGCACTGAGCATTCCACATCACTTGCCGGATGTCCCTTCACAAATTCTGCACAGTAACGTTCACACGGATTAAGCATACCGACAGTATGGGAAACGTCTCAAATCTAGTAGTATTCGTTAAAACAATAGTGCAGCATATGCTGAATCTGTTGCACTAAAGTTCCATAATATTTTTTTCGATGACGACCTAGAGAAACTTCCTTTCTGAATGTACTTCTAAGATAAGCTAAAGCATTTTCTTTATTAAGTCCAGACATATCTGTTGAATCCAAAATGTCAGATAAGACTATTTACAGCCGAATACTCTATTTACCTGCTTTTTTAACGAACACTCTGGAGTTGCAGCAAACTCGCACATGTGCAATGTGGCTTCTGGGATCGCACAAGCCACTATGCGCATGCTCCATTCGTTTAATATCCGAAATCGTTCGTCAGAAGGAAGCGAGTAAATCCGGCCGAACGTCTCAATTACATTTCCTCGAATATGAACATTATTTTAAACTACAAATATAAAAATTAGAAACGAATTATCAAGCCTTGCTGAAGCGAACCTACCCTGGGGCCTATAGTGGTGTTGACTGAATCGATGACATTTGTCGCGAGAATCCCCTACGCTTCTGGCTTACAAGAACTTATCTTTATAACATCAACTCCGACAGCCTGGACTGTTTTTTTTTTCTCTCGACCGTAAGCGATAAGTGATGAGATGCATGTATAATAGATGAATAGTTCCTTTCGGGAAGATAGGAGAGAATGGGAGAAGATAGGTTGTGAAGTGTTTATGTGTCGGGGGCATTGGATGTTTAAATTTGAAGGCGAGGGATCCAGAGTAGTTTGCAGTTAAAGGTAAGATCAGGTATATAATTTGTTTGGGACCAACGAATGGGTTGATTGTAAACTTGGACGGGAGACAGTGGTAAGTGCTAAGGCATTGGCTTGCGAGAGCATGCTCGGAGGGCAGCGCATGCCGCGCCTCGCCGTGACGCGGGCGCGCGAATGAGCCGTTGCCAGGGGCGAATCGAGCTCGTCTCCTCCCGCCCACTCCCCCGCCCCTCGCCCTCCCCCTCGCTGGCGCTCCGCGTGGGCGCTGCTCCTCCGGGAGCCGAGGGGGGCGGCCTTCCACGAACGCGCGTCGAGTTCGCCACCCGGCGCCGCGCCGCGCCGCGCCGCGCCGTTCGGGGAAGCAATCGATGTGCGTGCATTATGAACCGCCCTCGCCTGCGTGCGCGGTGCGTCTTCTCACAGCGCCTTTGGGAGTGCGTTCCTTCCCTTCCTGTCCAGCGGCAAGAAATAATGTTAACATAATTTCAACACTACATTTTATAATGCATACGTCTTTAGAAAAGTCTCTTTCACTCTTCATTCTAGATACAAGAGCTTCTCCGCTTGAATAATCTATTCAAAACCAAGTGAAGAGAGTTTTCGAAAAACACTTCTATATATTCTTCCTGTGGCTCTTTCCAGCTTCAGGGGATGTCGATTTCGACTACCCACGCCGGGTGCCCGCCATGCCCCTCATGGGGACACATATTAACGTTTTACACTAGACACACTTGCGGATTTCGCAGGATCTTCGGCTACGACACACATCCACGAAAGACCAGGAACAAACAACCATGCCAACGGCGGGACTCGGAGACTCTTCGCACCGAGGCGTCGAGTCGGCGTACGCACGTATACTTGTACATGTGTCATTTGATCTGATATTTAGGAAATCAATAATGCACTGATGTTCGACACAGACATGAAATCTTCTAGACTGCATCCGAATGTGACCCGCCGAACGTTGGTGCGAATGGGTTTGCCCTAAATTCAGAGGAAAATGTCACTTGTATAAATGCATATTAAGCCACTACATACAATTTTCTACTGAATGTCCCTGGTGAAAAAGTGGTAATTTTCGACTTCCCTACATGCTCTTGAAGTTTGTAATTTATTCTTAGACATCTATATAAAGCCAATGTCTAAAGGAGGAAATAAAACCCTCCAAACCTTTGGATTCAGTATTTTAACATATTGCTTCCAATCTGGACTTAGGCGACCAGCTTACATAAATTATAATTAAAATTTAAATTGTATATCTTATAATTTTAAGTTGTAAGTTTTGGGATATGTTTTTTTTAAGTAAATAATTGTTCGCTTAAGAACTTGAATTTCCTCGTTTCCGTGTACTAATTCAAACATTTTGGGGATTCGAAAATTTGTATGCCTGCTAAATTATGTTTTTTAGTCTATGATTGTGTTTCCAGTAAATGAGAACCTAAGAGTGTGCGCTAGAGATAATAAAAGGCCTATATTAGTTTATTAAACTCGTACTCTGGAGAACTTCTGGCCTATGTAACACAATCAAAATGCATTTAGTGTTTTGGATTCAAGTTAGTACTAACCTATAGACGCCGATACTGACGTTTTCGAAGGATTTTATACAAACGGATTTTATCATAACTTTTATTTTGTGTTTCGTACAGATTTTTGTAATAAGTACTCAACGGTGACCAAGTCGTATGGTTGTTAATGTCGACTGTTCCTGAAATTCTAATCGATGGGAAATTACTAATAAAATAATCGAATATATATATATATATATATATATATATATATATATATATATATATATATATATATATTCAGTTTCTGTCAATGATCCTTTCTTAAGAGTGCGTAGTATAAACTCATGGAACTACAACAGCACATACTTTCTCTCACAATTTGTAACTGCTCGTATTATTTCCTGCACACCATACAGACAAGCAATGATAAATTAACATATACAAGTAAATTGAACATCCAGAACTAAAACCTATCGCATTATGCATACATTCAAAACGACATCATTACCTTGTGAATATCTGTGTACACATTCATCCCGACTTTAATAAATTTGAATACATCATGTTATTGAACGTAAAGAACATTGTACCACAAACCTTAAGTAATTAAGCCACATTATCTTCGATTTTCTATCATGTCGCCGGTCAACAATGAACTTCTCAAATATCGTTGCAATATTGCCCAATGCAGCGTACGGTCGAAATATAAAGTTAATGCAATGAAAGTTCGTGCAAAATTATGGTACTCAATGTTTTCAATTTTTCTTTCTTATTACATTTAAATTGTATTTTTATAGAGAAACCCTAATTGGGCTAATGTGAATAAAGGGTTTCGGATTGCTTGAAAGAAAATACATCAATACATCGAGAATACAAATTGAAAAATAGAGTAAAAATAATTAATACTGGGACGCTCAATAGTAAATTTTAATGAGGCCCTTACTTGGCGAGTCACCTGTATATATTTCATTAATTTCAAGTAAAAATTTCGAGAAAAGTACTGGTTTTTCAAACAAATGTACTTGACTGTTTTTAATGAGCTGATTTTTTTGGAACCGATTTTGTTTTAAAGAACCATAACTACAGGGTATAACTACATTTTTTAGACTAATGATTTTAAAAATTGCAGATATTTCTAGCTCAAATTACGCAAAAACGACTCTTTCTTTAAATTATTCATAGCCTTTTTTAAAGAGTTCATTTTTTACAACTGAGTTTGTCTTAGGCAAAAATCTCTAAGTTTAATTTATAGTTTTGTAATATAAACATTTTGCAGTTTTTGAAAACAACGTGGAGGTAGCCGAAAATGGCACTAGCACAATATTTTTTACCGTCCCTTAATACATACGATGAGAAAATTTAAGCATTTAAAAAAAAACGGACAGACACGGGCAGATGGACGGACGGACGGACGGACAATTTGCCGTCAATCGATTTTTCGGTATCAAGGACACATTAAACATGGATTTTGACTGCACAACGTGCTAGAGGAAGTAATTTATTATATACAGGGACAAGTTTTATCCAAATTTTTCGTTATCGGGCCCCGCCAATAAGAGATTCTAAGTCTAAAATTCGCCGTTTTTCTTGCAGCATTTTAATACTTTCTCTGTACAAGCAGTAGCGAGAAAGTAAAAAAAACTGATATATAGCCATATAATCCACGTACATTAGAAATATTTTTAAAAGTGTATAGAAACGAGTGCATCTTTGATAGCATCTATCAGCCAATTGAACACGTTCATTTTATCGCGATCTAGTATCCCTCAACGGTGGTAATTAATTTAACTGTACCATTTACTACACCAGGATCAGACAACAATGTGAAGGGCAAATATTGTTCAGATGATCGCCCTTTTAAGAGTGCGTTTTCTTGCAAGCACTCATGTCAAACAGTCCAAATCATCTCTAAAACTTTTTCCCCTTATCTCGACTCAGGTTTTTTCGTAGCTTAAGTACTCGGAGATATGATATTTTTTTAAAATAAACTTAATTAGAAATTCTGTTTACTTCGTCGCTAGCTTTCAAACGCAATAGAATGATAGGTTGATAATTTCGAGTTTCCGGGCTTGTTAACTGCTAAGGTCGGCAGTCCCGTACGTATACTGCATGTTTTTTCTGAGTTGATCTTCTCCCTTGACATCCGTGCCGATCTTCACGTCGGCTAGCGGAGTTTTCCTCAATCAGGTATCTCCCATCAGCGGGGCACCATCCCAGCCGCGACAGCTCTAATCTCCCGACATGTGTGGTAGTGTAGTGTCTCTCTGTTTAAAGTGTGTGTAAGGGGAGAAAATTGAACAAGGAAAGGGAAGGGAACATCGCGCGGGTCCGTGACCCGTTTGTTTCGATAGAGGTCGCGCATTCGCCTGGCGTTGATCGGAGAAGCTATGGAAAACTGCCTATTGGAGCATTCGGCAACTAGGATTCTCCAGACAGCGACCGCATTCGACTTAGCTATCTAACTAGTGAGGAAAATCCTGCTAACATCGGGACTCGAACCTAGGAATCTCGGTCGTACGCACTGCTGTGACATCAGCTTATGCTCTGAGCCACGCAAACCGGTCAATCACCCTAGAAAATATGTAATGCAACAGACGTTTAAATGATGAAAAATATTTTGTTAAAGATTTTGTTTCCCATAAAATGTGTAATAAATAAGATTGTGTCTACGACGCAAAACATATCAGCTATTGGAGATTCCACAAATTCACAGCGTGTCGGGGCTTCATCACAGAATTCCAGCGGTCGTCCAATGTTTCAATTGGCTTTCGTTTTATTTAATTAATCGGTCTGCTCTAACGACTGGCGGTGAACATTGAGTCAGGAGAGCGAGCGCCGTATAAAATCAGCGCCATCGTTTCATCTGTGTGGCTTGTTTAGAGGATGATATGCACGTTGCCGCTCGGGTTGAGGAAGAGTAGGGTGAGAAGAGCGTATGCTGGGGAAATGGACCATTTCTCGCGTGTAGGAATTAACTGCGCGTGGACATGTTCCATGACCTCTGCCGCCGAGCAGGAAACATGCATTTACACAGTTCGCTGTTCTGATCGTAGCTTGTCCCACCACGAAGTGGGCAGTACAATTCCGAGCCTATGGCGCGAAGTGGATTTAATCGTCGGTGAAATGTGACGAACTGTAGAAAAGTGGAATTTTAGCGACTCCGATTCGATCCCAACACAGTTAATACAAATTCAACAATATACACCAGCAGAATAGTCAAACAAACAATGCGTATTGTATGATTCTTTGAGAGTTTTAGAAATTATTTTATACACAATAATTATACAGCATTATTTAATCAGTAAAACACGGAGCATTTGTATGAAATATTCATATGGTCAGCAATATTCAAAGATTTACGATTTCTCGTATTTGCAGTGTTTTCTTTTTCTTTTACGTTTATTTAAAATCTTGGCCAACAAAAAAAAGCTAAAAATTGTCACTTTCGTGATCAAAAACGCAATTTTCCTCATCATCAGTCGCTGTCCGAGCCTAGTATACAGTTCGCCGGTGAAGAACACTAACTCATTTCCTCCTCCATAGCACGTTTTCGAAAAATTTGTCAATTTTAATCGAAACCCATAATAATTTCTGTGGATTCGTTTCATTGTTGGATATGCAATTGAATATTATTATCCTTTTTAAAAAGTTGGTAAAAATAATTGATAGAAAATTTGTAATATTTTTAATCGAATAGAATATAATGATCGTAATAAAAATTAAGACTGCTATCAATATTTTGACTTGTTTTAAAATTATAAATTTCCAATTTTTTCGCATCCTTTTCGATCTTAAAGCGTATTATTAATATATTAGCGGAACCCGTCAGACGCTGTCCTGCTCTGCATCTCCCTCCCTCTTTCTCCGTCTCTCTCTTTCTCTCAGTCTCTCTCTCCGTCCCTCTCTCTCCGTCTATCATTCTCGCTCCTCTCTCTCTCTCTCTGCCTCTGACTCTTTTTGGCCCTGTCTGTCTCTGTATGTCTCCCTCCCTCACTCCCTCTCCCTCTCTCTCTCTCTCTCTCTCTCTCTCTCTCTCTCTCTCTCTCTCTCTGCGTCTGTCTCTACCAAAGATTCTTCCACAGATGAATATTCATCCATGGTTCTACCGCACCGCTGCTGGCCTCTGGGCTATATTAGAAACATGTATCTTAGCGACTGGCGAAAATAATGTTCGTGGTGCATCTACCTGCATATTATTTAAATTATTTATTTCCCGCATTTGTTGTATTAATCTTAACCAAATTTTGCAAGTACACTGCGTCAAATTCTGAAAAAGAGCCTGTAAATATTTAGTATCTGCTCATACACTCCTTTTTGTGGGGTCGATGACGATTACATGTCGTTGAATTTAGTTGAATTTTTAGTATGATGATGATGATGATGATATAAGCCCATTAAATCCCTGAAATGGCAGCGTCCTCCTATCAAAAAAAAGGGGTGGTTCTGCTTCTCCCTTTACGTGAACCTGTCCTTAAGAGATTTAGTGTTATCACTTCAGTACTATCTAGTAACAGCCTGCCGGTACATTGCACTAAATAGTAATGTAATACTACCTACACTCGGTTTTCAAATACATTCTAGTGTCACTTTTGTTGGTCATTTTGCATTTCACTTAGTTTATACATTTACTCTTATTTTAGTTTTTACACTTACATTTACTTTAGTATTTACACTTGCACTTATTCACATTTAGCACTTCCTTTCACTAATGCTTTGTGTTATTTGTTGCTCTTGAGCCTTCTTATTTCCCTGTTCTTGCTATTCTTGACCATGTGTTGGCATATATATTCTTAAAGACATCGGCCCATCTGTGTTTAGAAAGTCCTCTCCTTTTGTTCCCCGTCTTAGGTCCCAGATTGTTAACACATATGCCCATTTGTCTTTTAATCTTGCCATGTGGCAAACCCATTTCCATTTTAGTTGTTGGGCCCCTGCTGCTAAATCCTTTACACTGAGCTCTTTACCAATTTCTTCATTCTTTACTTTATCTTTCGGTCCAGTGTGTAGTATGGGTAGTCTGATGTGTTTCTTTGGCATACTCTTAGAGATTTCATATTTTGCGTTAAACTCTACTTTTGTAGTCCAGATAATAACACCGGATGTACACAGCTCTCTAAGAGATGAAATTTTAATTTTCTGTTCAAAAATAAATTTCGCCGGTCCGGTGGCCGAGATCGTTGAGGTAGTAGTGCCGTAGCGATCTTGGAGCGAAGGATCGCGGGTTCGAGTCCCGCCTCGGGTATGGTTGTATTGTGTTTGTCCTTTCACCTCCAATCATCACATCATGTCATCTTCACAGGTACTATACCTTTAAATTATTATATATACCTATACCTTTAAATTAGGTCACTAATGACCTAAATGTTGATGCGACCTTAAATAACAAAAAGAATTGATTTAAAAAAATTCGGTATAAATATAGATGTTATTTCACTGTGTAGTAAACTTAAAGTTACGAAACAAAACTAGTGAAATATCTGAAAAAACTTCCGAAGAATTGGAGACTCACGAGTCAACATTTATTTACTTCCGCGTTGTGTAAGATGCGATGAAAACCATCAATATTCTCAATGTATAAAGTCAAAAGGCGCTAAACCTAGTGCGAAAATGTAAAAGGCAGCTTCACAATTTTTCAAAGGCTCACTACATCACCCTCCAAAAAGTTATCAAAATTAATTATTTATTAATGTTACTATTTTTCTCTCTTCATGAGAAAATATATAAGTGAAAATTAATGCAAGTATTCAGAAATCACGATATAACATTTACTGCATTAAAAGGCTCCTTCCTGTGGTAATCTCAGTATTGTATTGTGGTGGGATGTTTGTAAAAATATGCTGTTAAGATCCTCGAAAGACAAATATGCCGAAGAAAGCAAAACATTTATTTAAAAAAAATAGTTTTCTCAAACCGTGCGCCAGCTAAATGATTTAAAATGCATTCTATGAAATTGCATGTGCTTTAAAATAGTTTTAATTCACTTCGATCAATTTACTCACTGTTTCGAAATATAGAAGTAGCACGCACTTAAATATTTGCTTTAGAGGTCAGAAAAGGGAATAGAAATATTTTTTCCAAAATCTCACATAAACAGTAGTTGTTGTGTAGGTCACGTGTACACAATTTTATTAAGACTGAAATAAAACTATATTTGTATGGACAAAACAAATGTTCTCTTTGACATAAGAGAAAATAGAAATTTCACAAAAGTAGCCTGTTATTCCGTACAAAAAACACAACTTTTCAAAGAAAACCGCATCGAAATTGGTTCAGACGATCTCAAGGCTACCCGGACAGTCAGGCAAAAATCGTAAAAACTATTGAGCTTACTTTTACATCTAAATAGGCATATACTTTTTTTAAAAGACAGTTATTTTGAAAAAGAGACAGGCCAGTTTTATTTTCATAGAAAATATTAAATAAGTTCAACTAATGTCGAATTACTTTTACTTTTTTAGATTTTAATAATTTTTGTGTGCATTTTGTGAACCGAAAATGGTACGTTTCCAAAAATGCTCAGGCAGCATTTTCATCAACGCGGTTGCAATTTTAATTTTTCAATATTTTTTCCACATATGTAAACCGCTTTTTCATTGCAATTTGATTAAAAGTTTAGACTTCGAAAAAGGAACGGAGATGTAAATATCATTACATTCACGTTAAACGTTTGCAATATTTCCACTAATGAATCTTTATTACAGTTTTACATGTTCGGGAAAGTCTCTGCTAAACTACGAATAACTTTGAATGACGTGTACTATATACTCTTCGTAAATACAGCCATGTAACCTCGATATCATTTTATAATTGTGTAAAACTACTGAAAATAATTTTAGGTCTATGAAAATAAAATTAAAACATTCTCGAAGTTCTTGAGCATTGTCAGTACAACGATTGTGAGTGTTGGGCAGTCTTATTTTTCAACAGAGGCCGACTCTGATATGTTGAGTAACTATCGCGCTTCCTCTCTTTCCTTCGCTTTCATATCCTCTCTCTCTCTCGCACACTCACTCTCTCTCTCGCTCACTCTCTCTCTCTCGCTCACTCTCTCTCTCGCTCACTCTCTTTCTCTCGCTCACTCTCTTTCTCTCGCTCACTCTCTCTCTGTCTACGTATCTCTTTGTCTCTAGTGTAATGATGCACCTGAGATCCATTTCCACTTACGACTCACCCCTAGCGACTACTCTCTCCGCTCATGGCATTCAAGGGGCAGCAACGGTGGCGCCTCAAACTCGTTCGCTAAAGCTGACACTTTCGACGTTTCCCGAAATAAAAACTCGTTAACGACGGTGCAATGCGGTGTCTTGAAAGTGTCTGAAGATTTCATTTTCAGTATCGATTGCGGTTGTTATTCCTATTAGAGCTGGTGGTGTTGAAATAGCTCGAAATATGCTTTCGAAGAAGGATAATTATTCTAAAGAACATTTAATTTTCTACTATTAAATATAATTTTCACCTTGATAATGTTTTGTAATGCTAGTGTCACAAAATCCACTGAAGTGCTTTCGACGATAAATTTATTTAAAACGGAATTGGGTATAACCCGGTGGCAGCTAATTACATACATACTTTTAAGCCGCTTTGAAAAGAATATCTTTTAAGCGTTTCTGTAAATGCGAAATGTCAAGCACTTCTTAATTGGAAGCAATTTGAAGCACTGTCACTCTCGAATGCAATCATTTACACAATACGCTAGAAATGTGCATGTTAACGGCGTTAGAAATATTTTTAAACAAATACATTTGCTAGTTTTTGGAAAACAAAAGAGCGCAGCAATGCAGCAAAGCATATTTTTGTAATTTTTAGAAAAAACAAAAGAACAGAGCAAAATTATGTTGTCATCATATACAGTGAGTGTAGCAGTATCCGTCCAAAAAGGTGGAAGAAAAAATTTGGGGCCGTTTTTTAGAAAATGGTGTTTGTGTGTTTCTCAAAATGCGGAAACTTGAGCTCAATTTCACACAAAATTTTAGTTTTCTAGAAACTTTATTAAACATCATTTGAAGCACATATTCTCGTATATGCAATAATGTGAATGAATCATCGCGTATGAAAATATTCACAACGTGAGTGACAAGTTAAATTACGTTGTTGTAACTTTTGAAAAAAAGAAAGAATTGAGCAAAATGTATTTTATACCGTTTTATACATTACATTTACCCAAAAGTTTTTAATTAATATTTGGAGCCTTTTTTAAAAAAAATCTTGTTTTTTTATATTTTTTTAAATTTTGAACATATTTCAATCAATATTGCACGAAAACTACTAAAATGTGCGAAAACACTTACACGATCTCAATGAAAGAACTAATTATGGAGAATAAATTTCATTTCAAGTAAAAATCTCTATCTTTAATTTTGTAATTGTAGAAAGACACCCGAAAAATTTCAAACTCTGAATTTTCGAAAAAAGAGTGAAAATTGGGCCTATGCCATCTTCAAAGGCGTATTTTTGCTTTCTTCTTATGAGAAATTTAAAGAAAAAAATTGGTTTCATTTTTTAGAAAATTTTGAAAATTCCCATGAGTTTCGTGTAACGTACCCCCAAAATTAAAGAATGTTTATCAAAATTGCAAAACTTCGTGTCGAGCCGGATCAGCCGGGGAGTATCCATTTTGGTAAAAATGCTATGAATAGTTTAGGCACTAGTGTTGTTCACACAAGCAGACGGACGAACATTTGGAGGGGGAAAAAGAAAAAGAAAAAAAAAAACAAGAAAAAAAACATCACTTCAGAGACCTGTAAAACGTGTATTCCGTTGAAGTCTCGAAATCGATATTCCTCAGAATTACATAACTTTTTCTATACTTCATAAATTCCTGAATATATACACGTACGTATACGAGATTTAAGAAGGTTTGACGCACATTAATATCTGTATACATGTTTATTCCACCATCTCTACTCAATTCCACTATCTAGTAATACCGAAAATAATTGCATCTTTGTCATTTTCATTGTCAAATTGATGTTCACTTGTGCTTTTGTAACAAAAGTTCATCCGTACTCAAGTTTCAATGTCTCTTATATCTTATTTCGAAAAACATTTATTTAGTACATTCTTTTATACTTATAATTTTTGTGAACTAGGTTCATGAATTCGTTCAATTATGACTTCTTAGAAGCGTGTGCTGCGCTTCATTAAAATAAGAACTTGTCTCTGTTTTCGTTGTAATTTGAAGTTTAAATTTTGCTTCTACAAAGTGAGTTATTTTCGTGTAAGGTATCTATCTCTTTTAATTAGTTTCATTTCTGTAGAGATAAGTATGGCATCTCTCTTACTCCCTTAACCTTCATTTTGATTTGAGAACGCCTAATGAAAACACGTAATCCACATTATAATTTTGAGAGGAAATCTCTTGTATTTTTGCTCATTTCAAACTGCATGTTATAATAGTTGTTTTCTTAAATAGATGTTCTCTCAGCGTTAATTATTACTTTTACTGTCTTCTCCTTTCACGGCGATATACACTAGACGACCTAGAACTCTGCGAGTGAGGTTGTTTACAAATGTATTTCCCTGTAAGAAAGTGCACTCGTGCATGCGTCTGTCTCTTTCCCCGAATAAGTAGTGCTGCGAGGGGAGCGGAGCGGGCCAGCGCCCGCGACCTTGGCTTCTCAGAGGTCGCCTCGTTCGCCCCCGCGCTCTCTGTGGATCTTGGCACAGACGAGCGGCGCGGTCTCTCAAGGCTCTCATGCAAACTCTTCGCATCCACATTGCGCGATGGGCATCGCCTCCTGTTTATGGATGTTAATACATCTGTGAAGGAGATGTACGAGTGGAACAAGGAGTGTCTGTGCATTTGGCTTTTAGGCTTCGTCCGACTGTAAGATTGAAAAGAACCCTCCTTTGAGAGCAGAATTTAAAGTCCTAATAATGAAAACTTTTTTGTCGAAACCAGCTTGCGTGGACAGGATATATATCGTGGGTCTACGATGGTGGTCTCGTATGTCAAGATGATGACATATCGTGGTTTGCGCTTGGTAGTAAAATTGTGGAATTGTGTTCCTGCTGACGTTCGATGCTAATTTTATTGTAATAAAATGAATCAATCCTTTGCAAGTACGAGCAAGTTGTTATTCATATATGAGAATTGAAGTCAGGAATGTCATAGCTGGCGGTGGGGACATTGCGTCAGATCATTTGTTGCTGGCTTGAAATCGTATTTACATAAAAAATATGTATAGTTCCATTTGAAAAAAAAACAAAAATTACCTGAAATATCTCGTAAAATATAAGTGATAATATATAAATGAATACACGTATCAATTAGCCCCATTTCTTCATGTACTTCGTGAAAATTGTATTGTAATAACTTCAACTGTTCAAAAGTCATAACTTCTAAACGGTTCAGGATATCCTCCCCAAACACACACACACACACACACACACACACACACACACAAAGCGCAAAATATGAGATTAGAATAGATGTTTATTTAGTTTTATATTCTCTGAGATTTCATTCAAAGGTAAATAATGTTATATTTAACATTCATCTCATTGTCTTGTATATGCGTGAGTGTTTTCGATACTAAATTAACTATTATACTTTTTATAGTAGTAAAGAGGTCTCCCTAGAAGTACACGAAGTATGTAACTTTACCCCTTTTCGTGTGGCTTTTGACCTGTTACGATAATAAAAGCTTTAAATATGTTCAAATCTTACTTTCGTTTTGTTCATTGTTTTTACTTCCCCGTATACGTACGTATATATACGGAATGTAGGAAAAGTTATATAATGGTGCGGAATGTCTATTTCGAGATTTCAACGGAAATACCCTTTTTGGGCTCCCCTGATGCCGAAAAACGGTTCTTTTCAAAACGACCGTCTACCGGTCAGTCTATCCGTCTGTGAACGCCACTAGCATCTAAACCATGCGTAGGAGTTTTTCCAAATTGAAGAAACCTCTGTACATCTGCCTAGAGGCGAAGCTGTGAAATTTTGATTAACTTTCTTTAAAATTTAGGGGTACTTTACACGAAGCCTCTGGTACTTTTTCAAAATTTTCTCAAAAACGGAACCAATTTCTTTTCTTTATTTCACTCATTTTCTCTGATTACTATGAATTTTCGATAATTGCAAAACTTTGAATTTGTTCGCCTAGTTCCTACAACTACAAAATTGAAGACAGGTTTTTTGCTTAAAAGAAACTTGTTCTCCATAATTAGTTCTTCATTAACGTCACGTACACTTTTTTCAAAATTTTGGTAGTTTTCGAGCAATATTGTTTGCAATATGTGCAATTTTAAAAAATCACAAAAACAAGATACTCTCGCAAATTACTCCAAATTTTTTCTGTAAACTTTTGGTATGTATAGTTCTATATGTACTCTACGAGATGACACAAACGCCATATTGCTGTATTCTTTTGTTTTTTTGAAAAATTACAAAAAATTAATATTTTTACGTGTCTGTCTGTCATGTGTTTAATATTTATATTTGGGGCAATTTGTTCACATTATTATATTTACGAGTAGATGTATTCTCGAAAACTCAACAGTTTTCTCTGAAAACTAGCTCCAAATCCTACATTTTCAGAAAAGCTCAAACGCCATTTTCTAAAAATGGCTCCAAATTTAATCTTCAAACTTTTCGAACGGATAGTGCTAATTGCACTTTTAATATGTCGTGAAGTTAATTTCGGTGCATTTTTTTAATTACACAAATGTATTTTTTAATATCTCTCACGCCATTAATATGCACATTTCCAGAAATTTGTGAACTCTGTTGCATTTGTGAGTTAATGTGCCTCAAATAATTTCAAATGAAGTTTTTCGAAAACTTAAAAATGTTCTGGGAAAAAGAGCTTCAAATTTTGAATTTACAGTAGCGCTTAAACGTCATTTTCTTTAATATTCGTAAAATAATATTTCCGTTCTACAATTAGGAAACCGACAAATTAAGAAAATGTAAAAAAAAAAGTACTTTGGGTGGCGATTGATGGCAGCTGACAAGAGTATTTGGCGAGTCAGAATAGCTAGCCCAGACCAAAGAAATAGAAAACTAATACGGGAACGTCTGTGCCATTCTAAAGACACCACTAGTTTATATCGGTTTGTCTTCTTGGTAATGGAGGAAATTGAGAAGATGAATTATATTGTTTGAAATTGTGATTCTCTCTAATTTGTAGGGTCTGCGTGGTGAAGGTACTCGTGCGGGTTGAATGGTTAAAAGTTTCATGGCGGAATTGTGAGTTTTGAAATTTCTTAGTTAACTTTTTGAATTCTGAAGAGCCTCTGTAATTTGCCGTGCGAAAATCCCTACTGTTAATGGAAATTGGAGTTTGCCCTTTCGACTTTTTACAGTTTGAATAATGGGGAGGGTGTCGGTATCTTTGCACATCTGAGTGGAAGGTTACAGTTAGCTTGAGTGTTGGCAATTGTTACATTGCAGTGGTAATTTTGTTTGCATACGCATCTATGTTTTAACTTCACTGTGTAAGAATCCGTTGAGGTAAATAATATTTTTTGCTGTTTCATTGAATTGAAGGTCTACAACAACGGTTTCCAAAATTTGGTTGTTTTTGTTAAAGAATCTACAAACTATAATGAATGGGTATTTAAGTTTAATTAGTTCGTTTTTTTTAAATTTCGGAATCTTCGTATGTTAGAGGCATATGTATTACCACTGCAAATATTTTAACTGTTGGGTTTCTGAAAGAGTGGAAATTAATATTTTCATCTTCACAGAATCTTCTAAACTTGCGAAAGTCTGTAATATTTTCAAAATTGTTTTTAACTTTAACGCGTTCAGTCTTTGCTACGAATTTACCTTTCGTATTATTTTTTATATCGTTTATTAACTTGAGAAAGTTGAACATTTGATTGTTGGGATTATGAAGGTGAATTGCAGGAATTTTAATGTTCTCTTCGTTGTTCACTGGGTTCACTGAATCTTCTGTTGTTTTCCCAAGAGTATCGAATGGATTTGAAATTTTAACGTTATATTGAGATTGTAGTTCGATAATTTCTGCGGTTTTCCGTTTTTTGGCAACATTTGGATCATCACTGACAGGTCTTTGGAGCGATTTTGAGGATCGCGTATTGGGAAGGAACACACATATATTTTGCATTGTACGTGGTAGTTGAACTTGTTGCACTAATTGTGGAGGTGAGCTAGCCAGTTCGCTACACATACCTGATTGTGGATTTTTGAATGGTAGTTGCTGTTGCTATTGTAGTTGTGTGGGAGCTGGTGTAGGGGTCACATTTGATGGGGTACTGTAGCACTCATAGCACTTACTTGCTGTTGAATTTTCATTGGTATGCCTTATTGGTAGCACATGGTGATGCACAAATGCTGAGACCATTTGTATGAACTTCTTTTGCTCACTTGCTTGTTGTGTTGACAACTGCTGTATTTGTTGGAACTGTGTTTCATGAAGCTCACTTTGTTGTACACTATTATGATAATTTAAAGTTGAATCCATTTCATTTGTGTTTCAGTAGTTCACAAAGTTAATAGCAGTAGCATTGTGCCCCGTGACGTAGCAGCCGATAGGAAATATTGCGTTACTCACTAAACACTGATTATAGCTGTACGTCATACACTGTTCGTGGTTCACTCGGCGGTCTGTACTGCTCGAGAACTAGCTAATCAATGTCTATTCGTGCTATTTCCTGAAATAATATCAATTATTCTGATAGTCAAACTGAGAGATCGTTTATTGTTGACCTGTCGCTCAGCTTGGCTTCATTTTGTTCATTGCCGTAGCAGCGCTAGCATAAGTATGTGAGTACCATATGTTTTCAGAACATCTTACTTTACATTACTGTTGTTTTCCGGTCACAATTTTAAATAAATATATCCTGTTAAGGTGTATACATAATTTTTGGCACCCTCTGCATTTCTATCAAAACCACTACATTAAATAAATTCGTATGAATTCGTATGTGTGTTTCTAAATTATGGTTAAAACAATTTTCATTAACGGTTACAAAAATCTTACCAAGCAGGGGGAATCACATCGATTTTTGTAATTTAACAGCACAGCCTACCATAAAAGTACAATTAATCGACAACGAATTCAGAATTAAAAGTTGCTCTAACGAAAAGTTCCTCAATTTCTCCTCCTCACCGTGCATAAATTAATTTTACGTAGGTGAAGCAAACCAAAATTGCCGAATTGCCAAAACAAGATAGCCAAAGATATGCTCCGCCTCCCTGAACATTTAGTAAATTCAGAAATAAAATTTATAAATAATATTGAAGTCAACAATAAATGGGAAAAATCACAATTACATAACTTTTTTGTTATTAACGTCTCGTAGATGAAGCTCACTAGCCTCAGGACTGCGGAACCGTCCCAATATTGCGTTATAAAACTGTATTTGAAATCCCCTGTAAAACATTTCTGTTGAGCAGGAGGAATAAATAATGATAAAAAAGTTGAAAATGCGGTGGCGCTTGAGCGCAATGAAGTGCGGCGTGCAGCAACGCGCCCTACTCTCCTGTAGGTCAGGTCCTCCGGCGGCGCGCAAGGGCGAAGGGCGAGGGCCAACTGCGTTCGCGCGCGATGGTCGTTTGGCTGGCCGGCCGGCCGGCCCACCGGCTCTTGTTTATGGCAGCGCGGGGCAAAAGTCGGGCGGCGGGTCGCGCCGGCAAACAAATTGCGGCGTATGCGGAGATTATCAACGCGACATTGTGTGGCGCGCCGCAGCGCCCGCCTCCGGCCGCCCTGCCCTCTCCTCGCGCGCGCCGAAAGCGGCCGGTTCCACGTCACCCCTCCCGCTTTCAACCCTCCCATGGCCATCTCCGCGTTCCCCGCCGCACGTACCCCTAAGCGTTTATTCGACGCCTGACAGCTCACCACCCACTCCCACTCCGGCATCCGCCCGATCCAAGCGCCCGCTGTCGTCACCCGTTGCCAACTGAGACCCTTCACGCTCTCACTGCCTGACAACCAGTCACTCCTAGAATCCGTTACCATTTTCCATACCTCACGTACCCCGCATTACTTGTTTCTTTATTCTGTCATGAAAACCATACACTTTCTTCCCGTTACATGCCCGATAAGACGCTCGAAACAAGTTTCAGGAACCTGGGACTTGCTAATCCGCCCCCAAAATGTCCCCCTCATAATAAATGTCCCCTGTTCCCCGTTCCTCCCCATCAAAGCCTGGGTCGCATAGAGCAGTATCAGCTTTCCTATTTTATTTCCGTACCCATCATCCATCTCCGCTTTCAATTCGAACTGTCAGTTCCTACGAACCACCCTCAGCCACCTATTCCACCTTCTCATTCTCCACTATTACCGGTCCAACACCACTCCGCACAGCCCAACTTTCCAGCATTCGCCCGTAGCATCCCCTCTCCACCACGACCAGCAGTCCCTCTGTCCCCAATTCCCGCGCCGAGCACATGTCCCCTGCCCCTTCCGTCGCCGCCGCCGCCGCCCTCGGCCTCCGCGCCTGGGGAGCTCCCGGAGCGCTCTGTGCTTTACGACACGGGCGGTGCAGCGCTCTTTAATCGGCGCTGGCGCATTGGATGAGAGCGGCTATCGAAAACCCCGTGTAAAAGCAGAACGACGCCCGATCCTTTCCTAATTTATTAGACCGTGAAATTAGTCACAAATGCGTTATCTATCTACATAATGGCTTAATGTTTGTCGAATTTAAAGTACTCTGCTGCCTGTCGGCATAAAACGTGTTTTATCTTGATTTTGCCGACGGTCACAAAGGGTTCATTTAAATGTGTTCGCCGAAACGTATGAACGAGTCCCCAAAACAAAGAGCGTTACCATTTAAAAGGAAATGAATGTGCTTACACGAACAGTAATCAATGGATTTATCGCAGGTCTTCATGGCAGGCGCACAGAAGATGAGCAGTGCGACCTTCACGACAGGGATGACCTTTAAACATTCAAGATGCAAAGCACGTTCGTAGAAGTCCTAGTGACCTATCCCGTAAACAAGCCTCGATGCACGCGAGACGCTTGGGGAGTGTCCTCACGTACAGTCTTCACAACGTGCGCACACGTCCCGTGAGAAGAGTCGATTCGGCGGTAGTGAATCGGTTACGTAGGTACGTACGATAAGACACGACAAAATCCGAACGAAACAGCTGTCACGCTAGGCCCATAAGGCAGGTAAAGCGAGTACGCTTTTCTGGTAATGAGAAATTAAATCGTGAGTCCAATGTTGAAATATAAATGTCGTCGTTAATGTTAAATGAGACAGATGGTATTCAAATGGTATTTTTGTTAAATTTCTTCAAATTGCCTTTTTACTTAGATACGCACTTTTCAGATAATACCAGAACCAAATGACAACTGATGCTTTACTTTCTGTAAAATAATTATGAAAGAATGCTAAATGTTTTGATGCGGGGGAGGGAAACCCGAAAGGGGAACTAAAAGGACACCAGCACGCTTCCGTCGGCCGCTCACCTCGCAGAGGCCTAGAGGTCTTGAGGCGTGGGCGGGCGTGTTGGCGAGGGGCGGGCTCGGCGGCAGGGCTTTGCCGGCGGTCAGCCCGGCCGCCGCCAGCGGCCCGCCGCCGTCGCCCACCGGGCCGGCGCCCAGCAGCGGCGGCGGAGGCGGCTCTGGCGGCGGCGGCGGCTTGTACCGCGGGAAGAGCGGCGGCGAGTGCTGCAGCAGCATGACGGTCATGGGCGGTCCCGCGCCCTGGCCGTGGCCGGCGCTGGGCGGGGCGTCCTCCTCTTCGTCCTCCTCGTCGTCGGCGTCCTCGCCCCCGGCGCGGAGGGCGGCCCCGCGCGGCGGGCGCCTCCGCAGGCGGCCCGCGCGGTGGCGCGGCGCCCCGGGCCCCAGCCGCGCCCACGCGCCCCTCAGCAGGCGGCGCAGGCGGGCGCGCAGCCCCAGACCCAAGGCCAGGCCCCCGGCCGCGCCGCCGCCGCCACCAGCGCAGCCTACGCCTCCGCCGGCGCCGCCGCCGCCTCCAACGCCGCCAGCGCCCAGCGCCGCGGGCGTCCCGCGCTGCGCCGCCACCACCGCCCCCGGCCGCCGCGCGGCAGCGCATGGGCCGCCGGCGGCGGGGCGGGCGTCGCTGGCGCGGCCACCGACACCAACACCTCGAGGCCGCCGCCTACGACGACGCCTGCGGGGCTCTCCGGCGGCCGCGCATCGCCCGAGGGCGACCAGCCGGCGGCCGCGCGCCGCTCACTCGTCCGCGCGAACGGGAGCGGGAGCGCGGGCGGGCGCAGCGGCGAGAGCGGCGTCTGCGAAAGGCGAGGGAGCGTCGCTCAAGGGCGTGCGGGGGAGCGATGTGGCGAGCAACGCGGCGAGCGCCGAGGAGAGCGCGGGGATCTGGCTGGCGAGCGGTGGCCAGGCGCTGGAGGGACTGCGAGCGAGCGCCGGCTCTCCGCCGTCGAGCGGTGAACGCGAGGGCAGTCGATGATGACCTCGAGGTGGCGGCTGTTGGTTGCGCGACGACGCGGTTGAGCCTCCTCTAATTTATACGCCGGATGAACCATTGCGGAAGGTCACGAAAGAACGAGAAACAGTGTCTTTCATGACATCGACTTATGTTTCATTAACTGCGTCGAATTCTTGGAAACAAAATGCTCTGACAGCTGAAAACCTCTTCAAATCGTCCAAAAATGAACGATTATGTTATTGATCTTTCATTCGTTTTTCAAATTATTTACTCCTTCAGTGATGATAAACGGTTTGCGAAGTTCAATTGCACGCGGCATTCGTAACAGCTGCTGAGGAAACTGCATTAAGAGCTGATAGCCTTGAAACTACCCCCCCATTAAAAAAACAAACGAGAAGTGGGTCTTTGGGTATTGGCGCGCGCACCGTGACCGTTCCCACAGCCGCACCGCTCCCACCCGACAGTGACCATCTTGCGGCTCAGATGTCGGGACGAGAGTTGCGCGGCGGCGGTGGCGGCAGCGGCTACGTCACCGCGGCGGGTTGCTACGGCGACGGCGGCGGCGGGGGCGGCGGCTGTATCGACGCGGCCGCCGCAGCCGGCGACGTCGGTCGATACCAGCAGGTCCAGCGCCTGCGGCGGCGGCATCGGCGGTGCCGACGGCGGCGGCCGCGCTGGTGAACACGTGTCCTCGCGCGCGGATAGGAAATCGATGGGCAAGGCCGCGCGCGGGCAGGCCAGTGGTCGTGCGTGTCGCCGCCGCCGGCCAGCGTCGCCTTGGGGGGCCTGACACCGTCGCCGCCACTGCCACGGCTCTCGCCGCCGAGCCCCGCCCCCGCCCCGCCGCCTCCACCGCCGTGCAGCCTTGTAGAGCCCGAGCGTGCTTACCGGAGGGCGAGCGGCCGGCCGCTGCTGGGAAGAAGCTAGCGCCGGTGACAGAAGCGGGCGCGACTGGCAGGGCGAGGGCGACGACGGCGGGGACGGAGCACTCGCTGCTGGTCGTGGCGGCTCGTGGGCCACTCTTGCACATGCTGCGCGCGGGAGACAGTGCGGGGCGGGCGGTGGAGCCGGCTGCACTGGGCGGCGCGCCGCGCCCGCGCCGCGGGCCCGTTCACCGCGCACGCGCCGCCCCCGCCCCCGCATCCGCGCACGCGCGCGTCGTCCCCACCGCCTCCGCCTCCTCTACCTTCACCACCACCAGCACGGTCGAAAGCGCGCGCGCGCGCGGAACGGCCAGATGCGGTTTCCCACTAGAAATTTAGAGATCGGCCCGGAAATCTATTTGTGCTGCTGTGGAAATTGTCAACAACTAGTCGCGTAGCAGCGAGCGCTTAGGGTCCCGAGGCGTGTGCGGATGGGAGGCGGCAACGTCTAATTTATGGCCGCCTCGGGCCGCCCTCGCGAGCGGGCCGGCGTGCCCGCGCGCCCGCGCCGCCGTCGTCGCCGCCGCTTCCCGCCTGCCCCACGCCATTCCCGGTCCCCCTTGCCGCCGCCCCGCGAACTGCCCTGTCCCACCGTCGTTTGTGTCAGCTCCGAATCGGGTTAACATTCGGTCCGTTGTGCGTGCCGGCAATGCGGAGGGGGTATTGTAGCATCGTATTACGGGATTGACGTGTAAATTGGAGGAAATCAGTTTAATTTTGACATAATAATGCGCTTAATGTATTCCGTTTTTTCCATGTCTCCCTTTCCAATTCAGCCTTGGCGTCTCTCACTTCAATGTCCAATCTTTTTTATCTGCTTTCTTTCTCCTCCAACGTTTCTCACTCACTATTTTCTTGCCTACATTCTCTATCCATATTATTGATGTCTTCAGAAAAATAATGCCACGTACGCTTAGAAACTTCCTAAATGCAATGCTTACATTTTTGTAAAAGAATTCTTGCATTTAATGACAATGTTATGTCTTTAATATTAATCTCTCTAATTGTATTCATTCAGACAGTGAGATGCATTCACCATTCACAGGCAGAGTGGATTTTTATGTATGATTAGAAACACGAAACTAGTAAAGAAATTTGCGGCCTAGCAATTCGTAGTTAATTAATGAAGTAGGTATGCATCTTATTTGATAATCGTATTCAAAATTATTATTTTGCAATGTACTTATAAATTTTGGTGGTGTAATATGCAGAAGTTCCTTTTCCTATCCTGAGAAAAAAATGCCTACTATTTGACATTGAACGACGATCACTACACTGGCACAAACATCGACGTTAACACTATGAAAGTGAGAGAAGAGTAGCCTTATGGAAATTGGATTCCTCCGTTACATATTAAACCATTCCCGTTTCTTTCAAAGCTATATCCCAATTGCTTATTAATCCCCCTTCCATTATCTAAACCCAATTAGCGTGTATCATGAAACATTATAAAAATATATTGACTTATATTCTTAGTGATCATGCGTATTGTTGCCTGCCTGTCTTTGTAAATATATGGAGGTGCTCGCACTTTTACTAGCAGAGCATATTGACAATTAAACATTACGAATTCAAAACATGACTATATTGATTTTAATTTTAATTTCAATACATGGTGTACGTACATCTCCGTATCTTACTCATTAATTTTTTTTTCATCAGTACGTATGTTACGTTTTCTTACGTACGTTTTTTTCGTAAACGTCTAGAAAGAAAAATTAATTTACATTTCAGTTCCTTTCCGCGTCGTTTCGTCCTTAAAATACTTTTTGAAATGTCAGTAGCACGTCGACCTATTTGCCGGTTTGAAACATTTCCACGTCTTTCGCGGCTGCAGCGCCTTCCCGCTGCCACGCTTTGCTGGGCGTTTTCCGCGAACACTAAATTTCCGGCGGTGCGTCCGGCCCTCTCTCGCCGCCATCCCTCCTGCCGCCGAGCGCTGCTCGCCTCTGCCCATTACCGCGCTGGCGCCCTCAGTCCTCACGCAGCACCTCGCCGCCAGAAGTACTGTCTTAACGCGGATGAGGGCGAGCTCTACGCGTAAGCAGGCCGCTCAGGGAGGAGGAGGCGGCGGTGGTGACAGCGGCTAACGAAGCCGCCTCTTCCTGCACGTTTCCCGCCACTCTTTTCTTCTCGCCAATCTAACATATGCCATTACCTCGAAGTTCTCGTCTTATCCGTCCTCCTCCTGCACGTCTTTACTGCCACAGTCTCCGTCTCTCCGTTGTGTGCCGCTTGCTGTTTCCTCGCATCCGCCTCCGCTCCGCCGCTGTCGCCGGCGGCGCCGCACCCGCTAATTATTAACGAACTGCGAAAGGACGCGGGAGGGCCTGCCGGGCGGCGCCTAATGGAACAGATAAGCCCCTTGATGTTGACGAGATCTGCTGGAGTCACAATGCTCCGAAGACCTAATTATTTCCCCATTACTCTAATTGTGTGCGCCGGAGACCTGGGGGCCCTTGTGAGAATCGCGCAGGCGGCGGCGGCGGCGGGGAGCTTCGCGTGCGCCGCAGGGCCGCGGGCGGCGCAGTTTCACGAAGCGTCCCCGCGCCCAATGCCTGCGCGGAAATTGGAAAATTCCCAGAAGTTTATTGTGTCGATTCTTGCTGCCTAACATCGCCGGGAAGGGTGACAGAAGATTGCGAAGAAAATTTGAGGGAAGATTCTGCGAAACGTTTCTAATTGTTGAGAGTTTTAATTAAATTGTAAATTGGCTTAAATATTTTACAGTATTATTACTTTTTCATTATGAGTTTACGTTCCTTCGCAACGTATGTGATTCTGAGCTATACATATATTTGATTATGATGCATTACATAATTTTGTCGTTTAATTTATTTTTCCCTTCCCCATTACGCACCTTCAAATCGCAGGATGGATTTGTCTATTTTATTGACTTTAAACACGGTGATATGTAGAAAAGTAATTTTAAACGAACTCCAAAAACCAATGTAATGAAACTGAAGCAGAAATGAATGCTAGCCTTTTTCAAACTTATTGAAAAACGTGCATTTCAGCATTTTAAATTATGATTTTAGCTATACCCTTTATGTGTACTACCTAGAGAGGTGTGTGTGTGTGTGTATGTATGTATATATATATATATATATATATATATATATATATATATATATATATATATATATATATATATATACCACTTTCCTCTTGTAATGCATTTGTCACACAGTCGTTTCCAATAAGAGGTGATAATTGGAATGTTAGATGTTAAGGTTGGTCATGGAAATTAGTAGGGAATTTAAGTGCGAATATGGGCAAAGTTCGTTTGTTCGTAAAAGAATGAATTTGAAGTGTAGTACTCATTCAAAGAAATTGAAACACGCGCCGCATGGCAAACTTCGTTAGTGTTAATGAAGCGAGAGGAAGAGAGAAAATATCGATGGTCACTCGAGAGGAATGTTAATGGACTTACAGTGTCACTGCTCTGTGCGCTTCATTACGGAGTTATTCGGGGGGCTCTACTTAGCGGTGGCGGCGGCGTTCGTGGGAGCAGCTGTTGGCACAGAAGCGCCGCGAAGGAACTTACGACGCCGCTTCCTCATCACTTTGCGCCAATTTGGAACATTAAGTGAAGGTGTCAACGCTCACTCGCCAAAATACACGTCATTGGTCTGATTCGAACGAATTTTGGTCGATTACGTGATTTGTTGATTGTTTGCCTTACCGCCACCTTGCGTTTTTATAGCTATGAAGAAATATGTATTAATACGTTAAGTGCAAACTTATTTATTGCAACATTTTTTAATATTTTGCAATTTGTGTGTGTTATGACATTATAAAATCGTACTTTTCAAATCTTTGTAACCGTATGCAATATACTCGTACGCTATGCGCATGGAATCTACATTATGCGATACTGCATTAATAATAGGAATGTTCTTTTTATCACTACAGACAGTAATATTTTTATCTTTTTGTTACTCCCAGAAATATAGCGAGTAATTCACCTTGGCCTCTGGAGAATAATCCGTCCAAAATATATGGGCAATATTGGGAAACAAGTTTCAAACAACAATGAAATTTTAAAAACCTCAATGGAAAAATGAAAGTATCAAATATGTTTTAATTCAATAATTTTACGAAGAAATATGTTTGTGTGTATTTGACATTTTGGGGTCGATTGTTCTACGTTGCCGGCTTGCTAACGGTGTCCCAAGAGAGGCATGTGGCGAGCAGGCCGTGCTCTCTTCACCGTGACTAGCAAACTCTGCCTGCCTGAGGTTTTCTTATCTATACAGATACAAAAACTGAGACGCTTTTAAAGGAAAGCTACAACTCTGTTTTCCCAAGAATAATTATAGTGTGAATAAAATGGAAGAAATATTCTGCGCCTCTAAGTAATAGCCTGTGATGCTAACCCGCAACACATACACGGAATGCGTGCTGCGTCCGTTACACCTTACATTAAAATGCAAGGTGTGGCTTGTATAAGGATAATGGTGTGGAAGTTGTTTAATCAATTCGATCAAATCACCATTAAAGATACTCAAATTTGTATACACTGCTTCAAAAATGTCTACATTACAAGCGCAATATATCTACATCTTCTTTTAATAATTTGTGTGAACAGCATTTTACAATACGCATCTTTGATTTCAACTGAAAGAAAAGAAAACAAAAAGCAATTAAAATGTAAAGTCCGCAGCACGTCATGCCTGATGAAATTATAGGTAGTAACACGTACGTATTCACACCACAGTCTTCAGAGAAATAGTTAATGAATTAAGAAATTATTTAATAATTTCTTGAAGCTGTTCTTCTTGTAACAATGTTTATAATAATGCCAACACTTCACGGATTGTTGGTCAAAAATGAATGATGAAAATATTTTGCTCTGCAAACTGAGTTTGATAAATTTACTTTTCGAAATTAGAACTATTCAAAAACAACTGGAGGGTGGTGGCGCAATTGTGGCTTCGGATTCAGATTCAGCGCGTCGATATACATAGAGAAACAAGACATATACATGTGTCTTGTCAAGTCTTTGGGTCTGACATTTTTTAAATTTGGTGTCCCTGTGTCATTAACGTTAACAAATTGATACAAATAGATACCCGGAAAGGGTATCTATATATAGGGGATATATTTATAAAATATATCTCCGGTATACAAATTATTGTATTTATTAATTGTTTCCTTTAAGTTATAACAACTGTTATTGATATGCAAATTAATATGTGGCCGCCAATAACATTAGTTTTTATAAAGCGTCCTAAAATAAATTTAAAAAAAATCAATTAGAGCAAAGAACAGGAAGCTTCGTAGTAGTCACATCAAATGCACCTCGAGTCTGCTTTAATTGTGAAAGTGGCGAGTACTGTGCACATCATGAAAGAAAGCGAGACAACAATAGGTTTAAAGGAATAAAGACTATGAACTGATCAACCAAAGTGAGGGCACTTCTTTTTCAAGAAAAAGTTGTTTTTTTTTGTACCATTTGAAGCGCTGGAGCTTATTTTAGAAAACAATTTAAGTAATCAGCAATACTTGCATATAAGAAGAATTTACTTTAGATAATAATTTAAGGGTATGTAAAACCAGTAAGTAAAACTATGTAGTTTCTACCCCGACGACAAGATTTGGAATTGTAAGTATCATAAATATCAAAAATAATTTGGAACACATAACGAAAGAATATTATAACATGTCATTCTAAATATTTTAAATCTTATCAATATCAACCCGGAAATAATTGATAGTTATGGTTTTAAAGGCTCATTGGCCGAAGCAATGATTAAGTAGCCGAGTATAAGTAATAATTCGATACTTCTGGCAATCATTATATTGCTTCGTTAGCAATCACTCTAATACCTCTCCGTGTGCAGAAAAATGAAGTCATTTGAAAAGACAATATTGCCTTTAGGCTATTTTGGAGAAGAGAAATGTAAAGCACGAAATAAAACATACAAATCCGATCGATAGCGTCGGGTAAGATAGCAGCAGGCGGAATAATTTGGAAAACATTTCCATTAGAGCAATCTACACTCCATATTAAGTGATTTCTAGCATTTATTTAGAAAAAGGGATTAGACCCGAAAACAAATTAAATATTCCTTCTGCAATAAGAGCTATTCTAGCAAGGGAAGTATCAAAAATGAAGTACGAAGATGACGATGGGATAAAGAATGTTAAAATAATTTTCAAAGAGTATAATCCCAGTGAATAAATTGGATGCAGTAGAATTATAGAGAGAATAATTAAGCTGGCATGTATTTCTTCAACATATTGGTTGAAAAAGTATAAATAAATTTTAAATTATGTGGTTTTTGTGAGTATTATGTGTGCTTTTGTTATTGTAATGAGTGTGCATTTACATTTAATAAATTCTTCATAATTCACATTTATTAATTTGGCCACAAAAATGAGCCTCTGAAACCGTAGAAAAGGGTTAGAAAATCAAAATTTACGAAAAACGAAATTGACTTTTTGATTTTATTTTCTATGAAATTAAGTCGCATGGATCTAGAATA
Source organism: Gryllus longicercus (assembly GCA_038098605.1). Lineage (NCBI taxonomy): Eukaryota > Metazoa > Arthropoda > Insecta > Orthoptera > Gryllidae > Gryllus > Gryllus longicercus. The sequence continues at coordinate 2,769,821 of JAZDUA010000002.1, read as the reverse complement.
ATGTCTGTTAATGAACGCTTAGCAATATTATAATGTTTATCCGTCCGGACTTCTTTTTACTTTCCCGTAAACGTATGTATACACAGAGTAATATACGTAGTATAGGGAAAGTTCAGTATTGCTGCGGAATATCAATTTCGAGATTTCGGCGGAAATATACGTTTTTGGGTCTCTTAATATTGAAAAAGTGTTGTTGTTGTTGTTGTTTTTCTTTCTTTCTTTTTTTTTTTTCAAAACGTCCGTCTGTCCGTCCGTCTGATGTCCTACTTGCGTCTAAACCATGAGTAGGATTTTTTTCCAAATTGAAGAAACCCGTGTCAATTTGGCTCGAGTAAAATCGTTGAGGTTTTGAAAAACATTCTTTAAAATTTGAAATTTTGAAAAAAGTTCAGAATTAACTGTGAAAATCGTACCTATGTCACGTTTATAAGTGTATGTTCTAAGTGTCTATTCTTACAAGAAATTTAAATAAAACATTTGAACCGTTTTGAAAATGTCCGTGGGGCTTCATGTATAGTACCGAAGTGTATATTCGAATGTTCTTTTTTTTTCTTTTCTTTTTTCTTTTCTTTTTTCAAATTTGCAAAGATTCGACTCGAGCTAGATGGTCAGAGGTTTCTTCAATTTGGAAAAAAATCCTACGTATGGTTTATGGGCTAGTAGTGTTCACAGACACCAGACCGACGGACTGACAAACGGACGTTTTGAATAAAACACTTTTTCGATATCTGGGGACACCAAATTGTGTATTTCCGTTGAAATCTTGAAATCGATTTTCCGCAGTATTACATTACTTTCCCTATACTACGTATACTACTCCGTATGTACGTACATATACGGAAAAATAAAAATTGTTAGCTTTGAGGGAAAATCAGATTGGAATGCAACAATGGGATTCCGCATCTCGGGCACGAATTTCTGTGATTTACGTGTCATGAGAAGATGAGCGTGTAAAGACGCACGTATACGAAGATGCTACCTGGCGGTCCTGTTGACAACAGGCTGTTTGGCTACTCTAACGTTAAAATCAATAATGTGGTCGCTAATGACCCAGAAGTTTATGCGACCTTATATAAAAACAAAACAAATAATATTTATGTAACTTCGTAAGCTGATATAAGTTATGTCCCGATGTCCATATTTATATTTTGTCAAATCGCATATCTTCGAGAGAGATAATAAATTATCAAATTATGATTCTTTGATTTGACATATTAGCAACAATTAAATACAGATTTTAGGATTAATTAATAATCCAGAAAAGCTCATTTTAAGAACCGGTAGACCCAAAGGCTTATCACAATACTCGAAAGTGTTTAGTTATTGTTCCCGCTCAACTACGTTGCAACCTATGTTCCCTTTCATTTTAATGCTAAAGATGAATGATAGAATGAATAAGTGAAAGAATGAATGAACGAATGAGTGAAAGAAAAAAGAATGAACAAGTGAGTGAAATAGAGAATCAATGAACGAATGAGTGACAGAGATTGAACAAACGAGTGAGTGAAAGAAAGAATAAATCAACAAATGATTGAAATAAAGAATAAATGAACGAATGAGTGTAAAAAGAGTGAATGAATAAATGAGTGAAAGAATGTATGAAAGAGAGATAGAAAGCATATGATGGTAAAACCATGTGATGTTTTTCTGAAGTTGTGCGTTGTTCACTAGAGTTTCAGTGATTACTAATTTGTCTGGCCCTCAGCTTGAACAACATTAGAAACTGGCATCATACTATTGCTGTCGGTTAGGCAATGCTGCGCTGTAAATATCGTCTTTAATGTGTCACCTCAGAACCAGCACGCGCAGGTTGGTGGCAGGGGCCGTCTGCGCTTGCGACATTACTGGGAATTGCCTTGAGAAGGGCAAGTTCGGAGGCGTAAAATGGGGCGTGAGATTTGCCGGAAAGAACGGTCTTCGTCCGATAATTGCAAAATCGATAACGCCCTCTTGGCTGTTGACTGGCGTCGCAAAACTTCTAGAAGGTTTTTCTTTTCGTTCTCCAGCCTGTTGGCTATTTTCGTCATGTCACCTCCTAGCGAACAAAACGAGCGGGGCTGTCAGAAATACTTGATTTTTACTTTCCCGTATACATAGGTATATACGAAGTAATATACGTAGTATAGGAAAAGTTATGTAATGCTGCGTAAAATCGATTTCGAGATTTCAACGGAAATATACATTTTGGGGTCCCCTGATACCGAAAGAGTGTTGGTTTTTTCAAAATGTCCGTCTGTTTGTACGCCCGTCCATCACTCAGTCTGTCCGTCCGTGCGTCCGTGTCTGGTGTATGTGAACAACGCTAGCGTCCATACAGTGTGTTGGATTTTTTCCAAGTTGAAGAAACCCTTGTCTATTTGGCCTGAGTCGAAACTCTGGGATTTTGAAAATCATTCATTAGTTTTTTGGGGTACTTTACATGAGGTCGCTGAGACATTTTCAAAATTTTCTCAAAAATGGTTCCAAATTATTTCTTTAAATTTCTTCTAAAAATGGAGTAAAAAACCCTTACAAAGGCGGCATATTGCCGGTCCGGATGGCCGACATCGTTAAGGCAGTAGTGCTGTAGCGATCTCGGACCGAAGGATCGCAGGTTCGAGTCCGGCCTCGAGCATGGTTGTACGTCGTTTCACCCCCTATCATCCAACCATATAAATGCAATAGTGGTCGCTAATGTTCTAGATGTTGATGCGACCTGAAATAACAAATAAAGTGGCATAGTTCCGATTTTCGCGGTTAACTATGAATTTTCGAAAATTTCAAAAGTTCAAATTTTTTCGGGTTCTTTCTACAAGATTAAAGATAGAGATTTTTCCTTCAAATAAAATTCGTTGTTTGTAGTGAGTTCTTTCATTAACGTCATTTTCCTTTATTTTGGAAAATTTTAGTAGTTTTCGCGCAATATAAATTGCTGGAAATGTGCATATTATCAGCGTGCGAGATCTTTCAAATAAAACTACATACGTGTAATTTTTGAAAAGAAAATACCCCGAAATGAACTTTATTCTACATTAAAGAGTTCAATAACACTATTCATTCAAAAAGTTTGAAGAAAAAATTTCGAGCCATTTATAAGAAAATGACAGTTGAGCGATTTTGAAAATGCAGAATTTTGAGCTAGTTTCCGTAGAAAACTGTTGAGTTTTCGGTAAACATTATTTGATAATATTTAAAGCACTTGTACTTATAAATATAATAATGTGAACTAATCGCCGCTAAAGTAAATATAAATGACATGAGAGAAGTTAAAAAATTGCGTTTTTGTCAATTTTGAAAAACAACAACAAAAGGATAGGGCAGCATGGCGTTTATGTCATATCACAGAGTACATTTAGCTCTATCCATAAGAAAAGTTTAAAGAAAACATTTTAAAGCCGTCTTCGAGGAAAACTTGTTTTCGCTATTTTTTAAACCTGCTAATATTACACACAATATTGCGCGAAATGTGCAAAAAAGTTTCAAACAAGTTCAAATGACATCAATGAAGAAATTGATAATAGAAAACAAATTTTATTTGAAGAGAAAATATCTTGAATTTTGTAGTTGTAGGAAGACGCCGCAAAATATCCAAAATGTTGCTTTTCGAAAATTTAGAATTAACCGTGAAAATATGGACTATGCCATCTTTATAAGGGTATTCTACAAGGGTTACAGGGTTACAAGAAATTTAAAGAAAAATTTTCGATCCGGTTTTGGGAATATTTTGAAAATGTCCGATGTCATGTATAGTACCGGCTTCATGTAAAGTACCTCCCAATTTTGAAGTATTTCAAAATCGCGGCGCCCGGAGTGGAACCAGATCGAACAGGGAATATTCATTTTGGAAAAAATCGTACCTATGATTTTGGCGCTAGTGGTGTTCGCAGACGGACAGACATTCGGACGGACGGTTTGCCGTCAATTGGTTTTTTGGTATCAAGGACCCACGAAACGGATTCTGGCTACACCACGTGTTAGCGGATTTTTTCTTAATGTAGTCACTGGATGTATCTACTTTTTCTTATCAGGTCCCGGCAATGAATTTTTTTCTGCCGAAAATCTGTCTTTTTTTCCGACATTATTACCTAACATTCCCTGTACTATGTATATTTCTCCGTATAGACGTATGTATACGGGAAAGTAAAAAACAAGTTCTGAAGGTCTAAGTACCGATTTTGTTTTATTGTTACACGAATCGATAAGTTTGTCATAATGTAACTACACTTTGCAGAGAAACTTTTGAATCCTAATTAAGATTATACTCATATTAAAGTAAAACATTAGCTATATTTTTACCTTCTCGCACTTACTAATGTAAGAAAAGAAAGTATTATAATCGTGCGCCGGGAAACGACGAATTTCGACGCAAAGACTCGTATTGTCGGGCTCTGATAAGGAAAACTGGATAATCCAGTTGCTAAATTTAGAAACAAGAATTCTTTTAACACGTGTAGTTGACAGAATCCATGTTGTGTGGGTCCTTCAAACCGAAAAATCGATTGACGGTAGAACGTCTGTCAGTCTATCTGTCCGTCTGTACACAACGATAGCGCATAAACCGTTTAGCTGAGTTTCTCCAAAATTTTATTCCCCAATTGTTGTAGCTGATGTCGCGACCCCTGGGATTTGAAACGGATATTTTAATTTCCGGGGCTACTTTACATAAAGACCCTGGAACATTTTCAAAAGTTTGAAAATAATGGCTCCAAATTTTTGAGTAAATTTTGTTGTTGAATAGAACAAAGGACGTTTAAGATAACGGTGCAGGTCTCATGTTCGTTGTATCCCCCCTTTTTTCGAAAATTGGAAGAAATAATTTTTAAAACTTCAAAATTGGAGATCTGGTCTAAGACAAAGTCTGTTGTATAACACTATATCTTAAAAAAAAACTCATGTATATTTTTTTGAAAAAAGAGTAGTTTTTGCGTTATTTCCGATTGAATTTTACAACAAAAAATTCTCGAAAACTGCTGTAATTTTTTAAATTCTTTTTGTATGTAATAAGGAACTGTATTGCACTAGTGTCATTTTCGGGTATTGTTCGGTGTTTTCGAAAATTTCAAAATATTTTCAAACCTACAAAATTGAAGATAGAGATTTTGCCTCAGACAAAGAGTTTTGTTCAAAATAAGCTCTTAAAAAAAGTAATATACAATTTTTAGAAAAACGAATTGAAATTAATGAAATATGTGCAGGTTTCACACCAACTACAGGCCACAAGAAAAATTGAATGTATATGAGAAAAAATTAATTATAATTTACTATTAAAATTCCAATATTAATTTTGTTTTTACTTTCTCTCTTTTTTACTTTACTCAAATTGCTTTCCTAATGTATTGATGTATTTTTTAAGCAATCTGCAAAGCTTGATAGAAATATCGCAATAATGTGGTACCGATATTTGAGAAGCTGATTGTTGTCGTGTCGAGATGTTTCCGGTGATAAGATATAACTGTTTTATTAAATCCAGCTGGTGGTATTGTAACAACAATGTAGACCGAGAGTCAGTACTTCTGTTGGCGATGAATCTGGTAGCAAATTTTTGTAAATTACTCCTCAGAATGTCCGGTGAGGTACGTTATGTAACATTTAATATCATGTGATCCCTAGAAAAATGACTGCTTATTGAATAAATGAAAAACGAAGAAACGCTAACGGAACTGTTATTTACGACGTAAGGCAACTCGGGAGTGAGCAGTCAGAATTTTCGTAATTATTTTGAAGTCAATAGCATATATTATAATTCCTGTGTTGTTATTAATAGCCACGCTAATGTACATAGTTTTGACAAGGCTGCGCTGGCAACAATGCGTTGCTCTTTTCTGTATAATTTCCTGCGAGTACTGCATCAGTCAAATGTACTTCTGTTTGTTTCATTGGTCAAAGTAAGAAATCATTGCTGCTCCTGACTATGGAAATGAATGCAGATATGTATCTCAGGCGTTTTGTTTGAATTAGACGTTATCAATTAATTGTAGCTGAGGTTTTAGTAATGCACGAAATGCAATACTTCAATATTACGTAGCTGGTTTCAAAAACGCGAGAAAGTGTGTGCTACTACAGCTCCACTACTTGATCTGTGAAATTATTATTTGAATCTTTGTCAAATGCACTCTTTATTTTCAGATATTCTTACGAGATTTGTCTGTTGAGAAATATTTTTAGTGATTCATTTGTTCAGTCAAGTAATACTTTTAGTACCTTGTGCTGCGCGATAGTCTTAAAATATGCTATTTCCGTAATATACATTTGTCGAACACGTTCTTGTCTGATTACTTGTGAATTTTCCGTGAAAAGCTTTGGTTTTCTGCGTCTAGCTGTAATCTGTCAGCATTGTTTTTCTCTAATTGCGGCAAGTCATTGAAGAAATCTTCTGAAGAAAATGTTCCTTGTTGATATTTCCTTACATTACCTAATTATTCCCCGCCAAAGGTCAAATACGCTTTGATAAACTAATTTTTGAGTACTACATATACTATTTTTCCTTCATTTTTTATATAGATAAGAATGAACTCTTTTCTCCCGTATGTCTGCTAGTGAAGCGACGCTTGTGACTGCCCACTAAATAGCAAAAGAAGCGCAGCGATTGTCCCAATAGGTATCCACTGTTTACCTTGAGCACCAACTTTGCATACATCGAGTAATTCATTAGGTTTTGATTAGTAATTTTAGTTTTGTGATGTTTCTTATTTGAAAAGTTAAATTTGTTTCAGCGCAGGTGTCACAAATTATTTTGGTGATTTTCATAAGTACTAACATTGTTAAAATGTACAATATCTATACAAACATTGACCAGGCAATGAAATAATCTTTAGGTTCAAAGATTTTGTGTGAAAAACAAAACATATCATCAATCACTAAGATGGCCTTAATCTCAGTACTCGTGTAACTACGCAAGAGGACCCCAACGTGCTAGAATATTCGAGTTAGTATATAGTAGAATTGCAAATGTATGTTCCCGACTTTTCTAAAAGTGTTTAAGCAGAGAATCCACGTATTACAAAATTCAGAAGGCGTCAATATGAACGCTATCAATGTACTGTCTGTTTAAGAAATCTATGAGGTTATGTTCGCGCATGGCCGAATGAGCTCTTCTTTCGTACAGAATTTAACCAATTGAAGAAGTATGCATCGTTGTTTAGTTACAAATGTAGGTTAATTAGAAAATTGTATAAGTCTTCAGCCGAATTACTTTGAAATGAAGATATATTAAGCAATTAGCAAGTTATATATTATGTTATATATAATAATTATATATTAAGCAATTAAAAAGTTATTTCATTACACATTTAAATGAAACTTCAGCAAATGCGCCCGTGCCAATGTGTAAAGAAAGTCAGTTATCAAATAATGGAAGCGAATACACAAATTATAAATTCGCTTTCAGAAACAGCACCACGATCACCAACAGTGGGATAATTGCTAATTTAACACAACCGCTGTTGGGAATGGCATAGGCGCAACCCTTAAGTTGCCATCTTTCTGCCTACTTCTGAGAGTAATACTTCACAGAGGAAATATATCAAAGCTAATTCCTTACATTTTCGAATATGTTTTATGTTTGTTAGAGCAATTTATCAGGGTCTTATAATTAGTGGGCTATTCTACTGTCTGACACTTTACGTACATTCTTATATTTTTTACCTTAGTCACACTCAATAGTTATTTATAAAAGAATATTTGAATATTTCCAGTCGCCGTGGCTCATCTATTTTATTACTTATATCATGTAACCATGGTGGCATAGGCAGTCATTTTTGTATCTCAACATGTATTACCAAATATCCCTACCCTTTTGGTTTTTCTGTAAGCAACTTTTCTGTAACTTAATGATTACATCTCACCTATCACTCTTCCAGATAATTACGAAGCATCGATCCGATGTCTACGCGACTGTTTATCGCTCCGTCACTTCATGCCAGATGTGATTACACTCCTGTATATTCTTGTTCGCCTGCCCTATTAGCACCAAAATATAGTGCACCCCTCTCTAAGTAAGTAGGTCTACGTGGCTGTTCGGGAGACACCGCGTCCTAGGCACTGACCTAGACGTGCCTAGACACCGCGTCCTAGGCACTCCTTTGACCGCGATTCTGCGACCTTCCTCAGGGCGGAATGCGCGGAGATGAACTGCACACGAGTTAATATAAAGCAAGGTTCTCCTCCACCCGTCAGCCAGTTGGCTGGGCGATCTGTCAATGCGAAGAAAGCATCGGCCATTCAGGCAACGGACCCGTGGGCGAGTTGGGAGAAAGCGCTCAGCCCGTGGTCGGACGTCAAGGAGCAGCGGGCCGCGCCTTAAAGTGACCAGGCGTCGTGGTAGAAAAGATATTTCCAGGCTTCGTAGAGACGTAGGATTGAGATTTTGGAGATGTTTGAGAATTTCCATAGACCCTCATATTGGTCGTTCGAGGCCTCGCGTTCACATTCTCATTTTGTCGTACTTTTCAGTAAAAAATAGCACTATTTATACTTGCGTATCAATCTTTCCTTCTTTGTGTTAAATGTCCGTCTAGCTGTATTAGCCTATAACAGCAATGTCCTATTTTGCCTTCACCTTGAGTCATAACTTGCGGCTTGCGTACCTGTCATCCTTGTCAGGCCTTCCGTTTGTCCTTTCTAATTATCCATATCATTGTTTTGCTTTCAACATGGGCCCCACGTTCTTTCTTTCTGAAATACACGGATATGTTGTACGGTTTTTGCTTGCCTGCTTCATTCCTCCTTTGAGCTGCATTCGCACCTCGCCGCGATCTGTCTGCAGAGAGCGCGGATGTTTCTGGGTGCCCTTTGCGTGAAATCGATGGAATGAGTTAATGGAGACGAAGGGTCTTACGCACGGTCCCCGCCCTCCGTGCAATCGCCTTCGGCTATGCAAATGCGAAACGTTCTGTGATATGGCATCATCCTCGCGTGGTGATTACTCCACGTGCGTGTGCAGCGCATTCCACGCTCATTCCGCTGTCTGGCTAGTAAACGGTGTAATACATGCTACCAGCTTATAAATGTGTTACCAAAGGTAAAAGAAAAGTTTTTTGGGGTAATTTCAGTGTCCGTTTGATAGGACTTACTGACTTATTTTTCCGATTTTCATTTCTACATTTCATGGAAGGAACATGCATTGGCACTCCAACAGGTGTTGAATTCAGTTCAATCGCAAGAGCTCTATTGGCGCTTTTGGTGATCGCTAAAGTCCTTGCTAGAAATGTTAACAATTGACGTGATCAGTATTATTCATTAATGTCTACGTAATTTGGCGAATCTTCATGTTTTTTGCCTTTTCGATTGACATGCTTTTAAACAACTTAGTTTAAAGTGCAAACATGGCACTAAACGTAATATGAACTAGATCATACTTTCCGAGTTGTATGGTTTTGTGTACTATGTTTGCAGTAAGAAGCTTTATCTGTACTGAATAAGATGATGACAGTAACTCCTTTGCATTGTTTGATCGGTCACCGTCCATTATATACAATACAATACAATTCAATATGTTCACCTAGGGAGTACATGACCTTGACGGCGGTGGTGGAGCTTGAGTACCCCAGTGATCCGGTGAGCTATGCCGACGGTAGCGTAGTTACTGGGCCTCCCTTGCCGGACTGGTCAAAGAGGAGGAGTCAGACGAAGAAGTACTCCAGAAGAGGACGGGGGCGCAAGCAGAGAACATCCGGAACAGTGCGCTGAAAAGGATCTCGAAACGACGAAGAGTTAGGCAGAAATCTTAGCCTACATTTCTACCGAGGGATGAGGGGTACGGGTAAGATCTCGCCAACGGAGCAACAAGGTTCCAAAAGAGATCTGGGCAGGAGGAGCACAAAAGCTCGGAGAAGCCATCCTCCTAGGGGAGTAAACCCTAAAAAAATCCTAATCCTCGTAGTAGGGGTTGGAACGACGGGTCAGCTCCTCGTCGTTCATGTAAAATCTAAGAAGTGCTACAAGGCCTAATCATGAGAAAACGGACGGTAACCGGAGACGATCTAGGCAAAGGAAATGGATAATGAATATTGGAACATGGAATACTGAAGGTTTAGGAAATAAAATACTGGAGGTAATTAAAGAACTTCAAGATTCACATATGGATATTGCAAGTTTAAGTGAGTCAAAGAAAAAGGGCTCGGGTATAGAAGAGATTGGATCCTATGTTCATATTTGGAGCGGAGTACCAAAAGATCAAAGGGGTAGTAAAGGGATTTCCATAGTCATGAAAAATAAATTCAGAAACCATATTTAAAGTTGAGAAGCCATAGACGAGAGGCTTATTAAAGTAAATTTGGAAAGTTTTAGATACAAAATGACGATTCTTGGAGTGTATGCGCCGAATGAAAATGAAGATACTAGTATTTTGAAGGAATTATACTCAAAAATAGACGAAGTAATCAGTGAATGTGGGCTAAATAGAGAACCTATCTTATTGGGCGATTTTAATGCTGGAGTGGGAAAATCTGGAAGCTCAAACGTCATTGGACAACATGAAGAGGTGGAAAATTCAAATAGACGAAGATTACTTCAACTATGTAAACAGCATGAACGTATAATTAGAAACGACCACTTCCAGCTTCTTCCAGCCACTTCCATAAATACAAGCATGTTCACTTGGGAAGATAAGGTAAGAGGAAAGAGATCAATAATCGATTACATAATCTCTAGACAGTATTTAATGGGTAAAGTAATAGATTTCAGGGCACACAGAGGCCCAGAATGTAGACCCAACCATTACCTAGTGAAGGCCAAAATAATGTTTCCACCCATAAAACAAAAAGAAACGGAGATTAAAGAACGAAAGGAAGACAAAAATGAAAATAGCGAAGGTAGGAAATATAATATAGCGGGTCTATCACAACCAACTATAAGATATTTATTTCAAAACAGTTTGGAAAATTTACTGAATAAAAACTTACTTGGATCAAATGAGGAGATATATGAACACCTCAAAAATTGTCTACATAAAGCTGCTAAAGAAGCGCTTGGTGAAATACCTTTAAATAAGAAAAGGAGAGGGAAGAGCTATTCGATTACTCAAGACCTGGAGCGGGAAATAGAGGAGAAGAAGAGACTATGGAAAATGGTTGAGTACCAAGAAAGAAGAAAACAGAGAGGAATATAAAATCCGACGAAATAGAGTTAGGAACATCATAAGAAAAGAAAAACAACAATCATGGGAGCGTAATTGTCAAATGTACATAGGTGGAACAAACACAAGTGAGATTTGGAAGTTCATAAAAGAAGTAAAATCTACCCAAATGGAAAAAAATCCTCATACAAAGTATATCTGTAAGCAAATGGAAAGAGTACTTTAGAAAATTATTAAATGAAGGAAGATCAGACTTTCTTGGAACTACAGAAAGGGAAAATATATCTTCGGTAAGGGAAATTACAGTAACCGAAGAGAGAGTTAAGAGATGTATCAAAGAAATGAAAACCGATAAAGCTCCGGGTACAGGAGAAATCCCAAGCGAACTGATAAAGAATGGAACACCAAAGCTAGTGGGAATGATGACCAAGATAATGAATATGTGTATAAATAAAGGCGATATACCAGAAGACTGGAAAATGGCTTCTATAACAATATATAAGAAAGAAAGGAAAGACGTATGTGAAAATTATAGAGGGATAGCAGTGACAAACTCATTCAGTAAGGAATATGGAAGAATATTAAGAGAATTAATAGAAGATGAATTCAAGGAGTACGAAGAGAAGAACAAAGTGGTTTTAGGACGGTTCGATCTTGCTTAGATAACCTGTTTTGTCTGTCCCAGGTGATGCAAAAGAAATGGTAAATAGAGAGAGAACTTCACATGGTCTTCCTTGATATAGCAAAGGCGTATGATAGTGTGCTAGTAATAAAGTTATGGGAAGTTATGAATAAAAGTAATGTAAATAAAATCTTAATAAATGCGGTGAAGAAATTGTATATAGATCAAAAGGGAAAAGTGAAAGTTGGAAAACAGATGACCCAAACATTTCCTATATCAAAAGGACTACGGCAAGGATACTGCTTGTCACCTACCCTCTTTAAAATGTATGTTAATGCTGTGTTACATGTATGGAAAAAAAATGTGCTGGGATGGGAATACCACTTGATGATAATACAACACTCTATACCCTATAGTTCGCTGATGATCAGGTGCTGATGGCGCAAGAACAAGACGATATTGAATATATGACTAGGAATATAAAAGAAGATTACGAGTATGAGAAATGGGGACTAAGCCTCAATCTACAAAAAACAGTATACTGGACTCAAGGCAGTTCACATGACGTATTGACTATGAAAACTGGAGAAATAAAAAGAACAACAGAGAACATAAAGGACTTGGGAACAACAATAGGAAAGCAGGGTTTTTATGGAAAGGAAACCCGACTCATTAAAGGAAGAAACATTTTAGAAGCCCTGAATGCAGTTATCTGGGATCCAAATATAAGCACAAAAACGAAAATTAGAATGTATAAATGTATGATTGAAAGTGTCACGTTGTATGGAGCAGAAATATGGCAGCTCTCAGAACAACAGAAAAGATAATTGAGGGATTTGGAAATCAGAAGAGCTGTAGCAATATCTAGAAGGGACTTGGACCGCTTGTTTTGGACATGTACAGCGAATGAACGAGAAAATGCTACCCAGAAGATCTCTAGAATGGAAACCAAGTGAAGGAGAAAACGAGGCAGACCAAGACCAGGATGGAACGACCAGATCAGAAAGATAATCGAGAAGTGGAAATTACCTTCTGATTCTTGGAAGAAAGGGAAGACTGGAGAAGATTAGGCGCCGGAAGACCGAAGAAGCGGTTGATAAAACGGCAAGAAGATAATTCAATATCTTATCCTGATGTAATGTTAATTAATTTATTTTTTTTCTTTATGTCAAAACGTATTCCTTATCCGTTCATAAAGATGTTAATTTCTTCTCATAATCCAAAAGTAGAAATAATTCATAAAGTAAATTCGAACAAATATGAGATGTTAATGATCCAATAAAATAAAGTTCGTGAAACTTTTTCAGTTTACGCATTGTATAAGAAATTATATCTACATAGTTTGTAATTTTGACGTTAGGATTATAATTTCCGTTTTCCGTGCAAGCTTTCCCTAAACCGAGATCCCTGATGCATTTATTTCCCAACGAGAGCATTTGCATATTGAATAATGTGTCGTTTTGATAAAGCAACTAGAACGTATGCAGTTCTCCTGTTTAATGAATATTTAATACTGCACACTCTCGAATTTCCGCTGATGCAGCATAAGTATTCAGTAGTGCTGGATAGAGGAACATAACGCATATTTGAGAGCGTTTTAGGATTACAACTGGGGCTTTTCAAAGCAAATGGATGGTGAATAGCTCATGCAACCATCATGCCTTCTGTAAATGATATTTGCAGAGAACGTGATTTTAAATCAGAGTACCTACTAGTGTGTAATGTTACACAGCACTGTTTACCTTTAGCGGTGAAAGCGGAATAATTAGTGGAGTGCCATTAGGTGAACATTCAATCACGTTTCATCATTTCGCCGATTTCACAAAGTTTTTTGTGAATAGGGAGGTCGGTGACATCACAGCTAAGTCTCAACTTTCCATGAAGTATAGTATTTCGTAATTAATTACTAATTTAGAGGCCGTGACTATCGTAACAGATATTCATGTAGAGATCTCACTATGTTTTATATATCAAAAGTGCCAATTCGGTACTAGGATATTTGATTACCCGGCGTTGTTAGGGTATTTGCCGCTCCCCTCCTTCCTCCTGTTCCTTCCGCTCGTTCCTTCCACCCGCTCCTTCTTCAACATTGTTCCTTCCTCTACATCCGTTTCTTTCTCTCTCACCTTTCTTTCCTCTCCATCTGTTCCTACCTCTCAGCTCGCTTCTTTCCCTCCGCCGACTCCTTTCCTCCTTTCTCCTTGCTCTCCCTTCGCTCCACCTGTTCCTTACGGGTCAGTCCATCTTAAGTGGTCCGGAATTTAATAAATTGATCGCCCGACCATCTCGAAAAAAATCATATTTGTACATAAATCCCCTTGTTTTCGATGTTCACAAACATTTTTAATTTAAAAAAAAACAAATTTGGTTTACAAACGGTGGCCATATTTGTTTTCCGCCGTGAGCCATTTTTTGCGTTTGTAGACTTTTATTCTTCTCTAAATTACATTTCATTGCGCATTGTAGCAATTTCTCGGAATTCAATTTTTTTTTCCACATAAGACGCGGCGAGATCGCTTGCATTGTTTGAGAAGGAGCCACGCAGTTTCGTGGCGACCCGCCTCGCACATGTGTAGGAGCTAAGCAATTCGCGAGTGTCGACTGCACTGAAGGTTATATTATTATGTCAAGTTGGTATTGCATTTCCGAAACGTATTTACGCGCGATTCCCGCGCGAATTTCACTACGCACGAAAATTACAAGCTGTAAGGAGAACTCTTTCCGTTTGCCAGAACCAGGAAACGCTAGCACTTTTCTTCATTCAATACTTAATTATGCATGTGCTGAAAGTACTAACTGTTGATGTTTTGAACGTTTTCAGAGTAACAATGCGTAAACAGGCGTTTTAGCAGATGCCAGGCAGAATTTCTTCAGCAAAGGTCTCCCAGTATTCCGCTGCTTCAACAGGAGGGTTAATGCGCGTGTGCGTGTGCTTGCAGCTGGACGGGCGCACGGTGGCGGCGACGGCGGGCGCGCGCGCGGCGGGCGGCGTGGCGCGCAACGTGGCGGCGGCGCTGGCGCTGCTGGGCGCGGCCCCGCGCCTGCTCACGGCGCTGGGCGACGACGCCGCGGGCCGCTTCGTGCTCGCCTCCCTGCCCCCCTCTGTGGTAAGTGCACGCGGAAGCGAAGGGCCCAACTGGTGATGCACGAGGTCAAAGGAGGAAAAGGAATGCTACGCTAAAATTGATTCATTGACCTTTCCGGGCGCGTCAACTGCTAAGGTCATTAGTCCCGTTAGCGTTGTAAATGCTTGGACCGAGAAGGTGGAGGAGTTCCTCCCCATTCGATAGTCGGATCCGGCGCCGACCTATAGGTCGGCTTGCGTGGATTTCCCTCTCTAGGTATCTTATCAGTCGTGTTAATCTCTGATCTTCCGTCATGTATGGTACACTATGTGATCAAAAGTTGGCTGAAGGCCAGGTGAGGAAAAGTTGGCCGGACACGTGGCTGAAAATGACTTACCAGTTCGTGGCACCTTCCGTCGGTAATGCTGGAATTCAATAGGGTGTTGTCCCACCGTAAGCTTTAATGACAGCTTCCACTTTCGCAGGCATACTTTAAACCAGGTGCTGGAAGGTTTCTCGGATAATGACACCCCATTATTCACGGAGTGCCGCACTGAGCTGAGGTATCGATGTAGGTCGGTGAGGCTTCGCACGAAGTCGGCGTTCCAAAACATCCCAAAGGTGTTCGATAGGATTCAAGTCAGGAGTCCGTGCAGATCAGTCCATTACGGGGATGTTATGATCACTCAGATCGGTCCATTACGGGGATGTGTGATCACTCCGCCACAGGCCATGCAGAATGAATAGGTGCTCGCTCGATCGTGAAAGATGCAATCGCCATCCCCGAATTGCTCTTCAACAGTGGGAAGCAAGAAGGTGTTTGAAACATCAACGTAGGCCTGTGCCGTGATAGTTCCACACAAAACAACAAGGGGGCAAGCCCCCTCCATTAAAAGCACTACCACACCATATCACCATTTTGGACGTGTCCGGATACTTTTGATCCCATGATGTAATTGTGCTTGTAAGTGAAAGTGTGTGTATAAGGGAGAAGATATTACGAGGAAGAAAGAAACATTGCGTTCGCACTGTGGCCCGTTTCTTAGGGAACTGCTCCGGCATTCACCTGGTATTGATTGGAGAAAAAGACGGAAAACAGATCAGAGCAGCCGTCCGCTAGAATTCTTCCCCAGACAGCGGGTGAATTCAATCTCACTATGCATCTAGTATCGAAAAATCGCCACTGTCGGGAAACAAATCCTACGACATCCTGGTCAGAGTCGCTGCAGATTCAGTGACTGACTTAAATTCAAAAGAAAAAGATGTTCAATCACCATTTTTGAAACGAAATGATATTAATATTGTGCGTTCCAGAAAGGAAGAAATCTGTCGTCTTGCTAACCAGCATATGCAGAAATCCGTATTTGGATCTGGGAACGCGTAAATGGTGATACATTTCTGAATTCAATAAAAGAGGATGTCAGCACTTAAGTGTTATCAAACACATTAATGAATATGCAAGTTTATATAAATTCTATATTTGTAGTCGTTTTGATCAACACATTCTAAAAATTTACATTTTCAAGTGATGTACAATAGCTGATTTAAATTTCGTTACAAAACGAGACGAGACTATCTTCTTTCTAGTGAGACATCTGCTATCTTTGCTTCCATTTTCTATTCTATTTTCGCTTTAAGAGTTCTTATTCTGTCAAACGTGTATCCGGAATTGTTTTTTTCAAAAGTACCAGATTTGGATATTTTGCTGTTAAGTTGATACGTCATACTACATTCAGTTATTGGTAGGTTTTGGTGAAAAGCGTCAGTTTCCCAACGTCAACAGTTATTGTTTTTGTAAGCCGATGATAATGAAAGTGAATTTCCAACAAAGTAATTAACGGAATATTGGTGAGGCCAACGAAATGTCTGCAGGGTGGCCAGCGAACCTGGAAATACTTGCAAAAAACTGGAAGAACGGGAAAAAATCTGTAATTTGTTTTGACAGCAGATATTTTTACAGATTTATCGCCAGCTTTTAGCACACATTCACTTATGTTATCAAATTTATTTACGTGTAGGATTCAGCATAGTACACAATAACGGCGAGTAATAAAATCGAAGAATGTATGAACTAGTAGCACTACAACAGCGCATACTTTCTGGTAGTTTCCAAATTTGTAACTTTCGAAAATTCAAATAGTTGAACGACATTAGATCTGCGCCATTCATTTAAACGCTCCGTCATCTATCCGTGAAAAAAATTTGGAGCGGTTTTTTAAGAAAAGTTTTTTTTTCTATAAATTGTTTCAATTACGCGAAAACTATTCTTTATTTTTTTTTTCAAATCTATAGAAGACCTTTTTTAAAGCTGATTTCATGGAACAGATTTTGTCGAAGACAATCTTTTTCTTAAATTTTGTAGTTTTGAAATGTTAACTCTTTTCAATTTTGAAAAGAGAACGAAGAGAACAATTTTGAAATACGAAGACAAAATTTAAAGAAAAAATTTGGAGCTGTTTTTGACAAACTTGTTTCAAAAAATTAAAATTTGCTATATTTCGCTCAAAATTACACGAAAACAACTCAATATTCGTGTCATTTAGTTGTGTTGTAAGAAAAAGATAATTATTTACTTACCTGCTACATACCACTCAAATTGGAAACACTTATACTCAATTCTTGTGTCGAGTATTGATATTATGTGAAAAGGAAATTTTATTTACTTGTTGTTTAGTCTCTTATTTTGAATTATGTACATCCACAATGAAAACTTCCAGAAAAGTTTATTATATATTAATTTTATTCACTTGTATTACAACGTTTTGGAGACTGTTCTGTCTCCCTCATCAGGTACAAATTCATCCATGATTTTGATACTAGAAGATTCCGAACTTCACAGGGATGTTGATTTTTTTTATGAAACCGGATCTTGATTCTTCCAAAGTTCTTGATTGGTGCCATGAAAATATTTTAGGCTGAATCTTTGCATCTCGCAAATAGAGCTAGTGAAAATATAACAAAAATAGAAAAAAACATATGGTACCTGCATTGTCATAAAGAGCGCAATCTGACATTGTCGGATAATGGAAGAACATTCTAGACATTTTTTTCCTT
Source organism: Gryllus longicercus (assembly GCA_038098605.1). NCBI lineage: Eukaryota > Metazoa > Arthropoda > Insecta > Orthoptera > Gryllidae > Gryllus > Gryllus longicercus. The sequence continues at coordinate 2,752,027 of JAZDUA010000002.1, read as the reverse complement.
CGCTAGAATACGCGCAAATCTTAACCGCCCTTAGAACTTCTTGCACCTTCCGCTCAACTCGCCTCCTCCTCCTCCTCCTCCTCGCCAACCCCGTGCCACACAGTGCCTGTCGCGCCGGCCGGCTTCCGCTGCCTCCCCCTCCCCCTCCCCATTCACCCGCCCTGCGCCGCCCCGCCCTGCCCGCAGCGCCGCGCGGAGACCGTATTTCTTCCATAATTCCCGCGCGGCTGACGCTATCGTACCAGCGCGGTGCGTGCAAGGCGCGACTGCTATAGCCCCTGCCCCAGCCCCTATCCCTTACCCCTTCCCCAACCCACGCGGCCGTCGCCCGCCATCCGTGCTCTACCCCCCACCCCCACCCACAGCGTCCCGAGTGCTCCCGACCTCCTGCTCCGCCCTACCCCAGCGGTCAGGCAGAATGGTGGCTGAGTTCGACCAAGTTATCTCTTTCGGAGGGACCGGCGGAGCTGGCTCAGAGGCAGATCTTGACCATGCCGGCGCGAAAATCCTACTAGCGGGCGCGTAGGTCGGCGCGGGATCCACATTCCAGCGGGGAAGGAACACCAACCGCCGCCTAACGAGAAATATCATGCACAACACGCACGGGACTGACGAACCCAGAGACGCAATCGTTCAATCAGCAAGCTTACCTCGTGACGTGTCACCTGCCTGCGGCGGCGCTCGCTGTCAGCGCAGCACGGGGTCGACCAAGTTCTCTTTTGGAGGATAGGCTTCCACTGTACAGTCCTGTTTTTTTCAGTCCAGAGCATTTTGTTGCCTTCATGACCGTTTCGCGCTCTAATTTGTTGGATTACCTTTTTTCGAGCAGGCATAAGTAGAGTAGAAGAAGTAGCAGGCATAAGTAGAGTAGAAGAAGTAGCAGGCATAAGTAGAGTAGAAGAAGTAGCAGGCATAAGTAGAGTAGAAGAAGTAGCAGGCATAAGTAGAGTAGAAGAAGTAGCAGGCATAAGTAGAGTAGAAGAAGTAGCAGGCATAAGTAGAGTAGAAGAAGTAGCAGGCATAAGTAGAGTAGAAGAAGTAGCAGGCATAAGTAGAGTAGAAGAAGTAGCAGGCATAGGTAGAATAGTAAGAGATAAAGAGATAATACAAATTCAACGTTTTTTGAAAAGAAGCTGGAACATTTAAAAAGTATGATCTATTGTTTAATTTTGTGGGTTCTTTAAAAAATTAGTTTATATTCTTGAGGAATTTGTTGGACAATTTGACTTATTTGTACCCAAACTCTAGATCGCACTGAGCAACCGTAAACCAAGATGGTGCTTAATATTGATTATTATATTAGAACACTGTGTTTCCTTGTGATTTACGATGTTGTAAAACTTACCAAGACTAGTTCAACCATTAAATTCATTGTACTTTATTGACATTAAACGAGTTGTAATTAATATGATCGTTTTGAAATCATGACACAAAAAACGTTAAAAGTAAAACTGTGGCCTTCTAGTGTAATTATTTGAGCATTCGCTCAGATTATATTTAAACACATTTTACAGTTTTGATTGTTGCATCCAGTTGCATAGTGCGCAGGAGAATTCTGCCAATAGACTTAGCGCGCTTCATTACTCCGCAATATGATTTCCTCGTATTGTCCAACTCTGACCTCCAGTATAAACTCAGCGTCCCTGCAGAGGGAACACCCTGCATGTGGTCAAGTAATAGCTTTGTAGCAACGCAATGAAAGCCACGCTGCTGCGCCAGATCGTTCGCATTCTATTTTCGTGTTTTTCTTTCGTGCAGGATTCCTGCCGAGATTTCGCACTAGTTACATTGGCCACAGCAGCGAGGTTTCTAACGACAAAATTAGTTTGTCTTTTCAGGAAAGAGAGGAACGGTCTTAATTTTATCATCCGTTGAATATATTTGGTAATTAGTTCGTGGGTTCAGCACAGTAGAACAATGCAGGACCAAAACATTAGTTGTAGTTGATGTACAATGAAGAACGAGTTTAAATATGGTTACAATAGTGTTGCGTCATATCTTAACGTATTGCAAGAGATATTCAACTTCAAAATGTACTTGAAGGAGGAATTGTAAAAAATACTATGAAATCTTCATAGAGTATGCCTTTTTACTTTCCTGTACACATACGTGTATACGGAGTAATATAAGTAGTGTAGGGAAAGTTGTGTACTGCTCCGGAAAATCTATTTCGAGATTTCAATGGAAATACACGTTTCGGGGTCCACTGATACTGAGAAAGTGTTGGTTTTTTTTACGTTTGTCCGTGAACATTTCTAGAGGCCCTGTAGTCCTACGTAATAGAACATTTATTTTCATAAATATGATCAATTTAAAACTTTTCCATTTTTAAGCTGACAATTTAGCGAACTGAAACAGGATATTTGGGCTCTCCAAAGCAACGGCGTTCGTCATAAAATCAGTTGCATTAATTTATTGAATCATTATGAAAGTTTTAATTTCATTCTCCGTGTAGTACGTTTCATTATTTCTTAGAAAACATGCCGTATGTAAATAAAAATATTTTAATGGAAAAAGGGGCCCGGGGGTGTTTCAGAAATGTAGATTACCCCTCTTGTTTTAGGCTGCAAACGCCTATGTTTAAATCCATACCTGAATAAAGAGTACAACATGCTTTTACTTACTCAATGCAAATTGTAGCATTTTGCCGTCTTAAGAGACTTCTTACAGTTTCCAGCTGTTATCATATTTACTTCATACTCCGATCGCACCTGTGATTCTGTCATAAGCGCCCCAAGTAGCCCCCAGGACGAACTGCAGAGCTGGTGCTGGGGACCGCCCTCCCACTTCCTGGCAAAATAAAAGTAAAACACGCTCACTAGGTATACAAGCATGTTAATGTATGTTACATTCGTACGAGGACCCATTGAAACAATATCGATTTTAAGTTAAAATAATTGCAAAAACGTTAGACGCAAAGACCTACGAACACGCAGAAACTAAGTAAATGCCATTTAAAAAGTCAACTTGCTGGCAGGAATTATTTTATTCCGTTTTGCATTTTTGAGCTCGCAGCTAATTTTAGTAGCATCTGAATCAATATTTGAGATAAAGTAAAAATAAGCGACTTTGTCAAAATAACAGCCACCTTACTGATGCTGCGATGCGTAACAATATAAAATTAGCTTCAAAGAATGTGTTACTAATTACATGAGAACTACTATATGTTCGAATTAATCTATATTTATTGTTTGAGAAAAACATCTGTGCCGGCGTGACAAATTAAGTGGCTGTAAATAAAGTTCTTGGTGTTCTTTCTATTTCACTTGTTTCATTACTTTACCTTTAACATTGACATTTTTTAGTTGGCTGAATACATATGTATAGATATAGCACGTTTTGCTTTTAGTTTGTTTTGCTTTTTAATTTATTTCTGTTCGACATACATTATCTTCTAGAGACGATTACAAACGACAATATCTTTTATTTCTCATTTTAGAAGCGTGTATACTTAGGACACGCTGTAATATACATTAACTTTATACTAATATAGAAGTTTATTTTTTTAACATTTCCTAGAAGAATTCGAGAAAATCGCCGTTCTATTGTTTTCAGTGCACATATAGGTACTTTTGTAAACGCTGTGAATTACTGCACTCTCTTTTACATTATTTACATGCATCATTGTCACATATCCATCAAATTGAAGATCATTAAGCCTCATTTTGTTGCAAAACAAAAACTTAAATCAATTATTTAATCGATACTTTTTCACGCAATCACAAAAATTGCCCCAAAATTGACGAGGCGAGCGACAGTGATATGTTTAAAATTTATTTTTATTATAACTTGCAAAACAAAAAATAATGAAACTTGCTACATGAAATGGCCGCCGGAGACATCACGTACTAGTAGTATAGTATGTACCTTTATACAATCACGTAAACAGAATTATTTAGTAACAAATAAGAACGTGTCTTCTAGCCCCTATGTACGAGTGGCTGTAATACGTGTGTACGACCTATTGACGTTTCGGCGGATCGGTGAGTGGATAACTCTCTCAAAATAAAGTCGCAACTATGAAATTCATTTTAAGCCGGTAACTAAACCACGGATAAAAAATCTCTTTCTATTGGCACGTTATTTAAATTATCTCATTGTGTCATGCGTGACAAATAATTATAGTTCATGCATCATTTACAGACTTTTTTTTTATAGAGAACTTCCAAAAATCTATAAACCCGCTTTGCTTGCAATACCACAGTGCAATTAAATCTTTGCATTCGCACGGACAAATTGGACTTAGAATCTCGCCCACAAATGCATTGGTTGAAATAGAATTGTTCGTTCTATAAATACATTCACGGAACTAGAAATGAGAAGGATGAGGGAAGTGTTGGCTTTGCAGGCTGCCGAATCGGGCAGGGGCGCCGGGCGAGCGAGCGGACGCCCAGCGCTCTCGTACCCCGTGCCGTTGCGGGGCGCCCGCTCGCTCCTCACCGCCGCCGGTCAGATGATCATGCGATCTTCTTTGCGGGTGCCTCACCGCCAAGGGTTAATGGAAGAAATAAAATAAATTAGATAAATAAATGTCTTTATTGGTGGCGAAACTGAGGCTATTGACCTACTCTTCCGCCTGGCCAGTATCTAGAGTTAGTACATAATAAACAGCAGGTCATTTAAAGAAAATATGTACGCAATTTGAGGAAAGAGTTTCTCACAAGTGCGACAGGAGTGAAAACTAGTGAGGAGAGGAGTTGATAAAAAACGAATATTCTGTATGATTGTGTGATTATATTTATTAACTTTAAGCCAGAGAAGGTTTAAAATTATTTAGGATTAAAAATATACACAGTCCGACAATAGTGTATTGAGTGACTGATTTTGGGACCAAACAAAGAAAACTAATATCAAATTTTGTTATTCAAAGTGCATTCCTCCCGCATTAGTAAAGCGTGTGGAACGATCGTGCAAGAAGTAGGGCGACCTCTGCAACTCAGTGTGTGGTATGCACCGTAAAGCTGATGTCACAGCTGCCTGAATGTCCTTCATATTGTCAAAAAGACGACCTTTCAATGGATGCTTCAGGGAACAAAAAGTAGTCGCAGGAGGACATATCTGGAGAACTGGAGGGGATCAGTGCACACACTTGTGTTTTAGCCAAAACGTCCTGTACAAGTACTGCCCGATGAACTGGTGCATTGTCTTCAAGGGACCAGCTACCTGGGGCTTAGTATTCTGGCCAAACACGACGAATTCTCTTCATGAGATGCCCCAAAACACTTTAATAAAACTTGGCATTCCTCTGTGACTTTCTGATACAAATTCATAATGAATGATATTCTTACTGTGGTAGCATTGTCTTAAATTTTGACTTCTGAAGACGAATTTTCTTACTTTTCGGAGATGCGGATTTTTGGATATGACTTACATTCGGCGGTGACGTTTAGTAGTGGACGAAAACACCAACATTCGTCCTCCGTAACAATGAAAATGAGAAAATGTTTATTTCTATGGACAGTTACAATGATGTCACGAGCGTAAAAACACGCTCTTTCTCTTCATACATTGTGTGTGGCACAAACCGATACATGATCTTTGTCTTTCCCACATTTTCTTCTAAGATCTGACGAATAGTTTCTCGTTAACATAATTCATCTGGCATCATTCTCACAGTCACGCAACTGTATTTTTGCACTCGTTCACGGACCTTTGGGACGAGTTCTTCGTTACAAACAGAAATGGGACACCCAGACTGAGGTTTATCTGCAATCGATTCCACACCACTTTTAAAACCTAAACACCTATGCAAGAGACATATAAGTAATCTCTCTCTCTTCTCTTTCTTCTCTCTCTTTCTTCTCTCTCTTTCTTCTCTCTCTTCTCTTTTTTCTCTCTCTTCCCTCTCCACCTCTCCCTCCCCCCTCTCTCCCCTCTCTCTCCCCTCTCTCTCCCCCCTCTCTCTCCCTCCCCCCCGTCTCTCTCGTTTGTGGCACTTTTACCCAGTTTCAAACAAAGTTCGATGTTTGCTATCTGCACCATGATGCAAGCTAGCGTGACGAGAGTCTGTCAGTGACTGTAATGTATTCCATGTCATGCTCAAAGCCCGACAGTGTGGTGGTGTCAAGTAGAGGAAGGAGTACTGTTTCGAATTTGGTTTACAGATACCATTTACAGTTTCTTCACGTGAAAATCAGTCTAATTGTATTATTGCCGGAATGTGTGGTTGCATTTGAACTCTACAAGTACAGTGATATGACGTGTGTGTGACTTTGCTAGTTAGGAGCATGAGGGGTTTGGAATTATGAGTTCCATTAAGCAGAATGTTGGTATGTACTACAAAATGTTACAAAGGGTTTTGAAGAAACTACAATAATGCATATGTATCTTTGAAATACCCCGAAAAGAAACGGAGATCATCTCGTCACCTTACAAGCGAAAAACGCATTAAGAGATCAAGCTTTGAGAGAAATGAAATACATTAAATAATTGTAGAAATGGAATAATAAAGCAATTGTAAATGATTGTATGTGTATTTAATAAAGGAAAGGAAATATCAGATTGGAGTGCGACAGTGATATTCCGCTCCACGAGATGGCAGCTGTTCTGAAAAGTACATCTTATTGTCATGATTTAGCTGTATGAAAAGCAGTGGGGTGGCTAAAAGCGTAGACGCTCGCCTTTCACCGAAGAGTTCTGGGTTCGATTCGCGGACAATCTTATGTAAAATTTGTTCTGACAAAACGAGTTTGTTTGCTTCACAAGGGCTAGTCCAACACCTGTGAAGTTTCCTAAACCTACCACTTTACCCTTAACCGCTCAACGCACTGCTTGGGGTTTGGGGGCGCGTCAGTACAGACATACCATATTTTTTTAAAAAAAACTAGTGGTGATACAGAATGGCACTGACTTTGCGGTATTAGTTTTCTATTTTCATTGGTATTGGCTAGCTATTCGGACTTGCCACATACTCTTGCCAGCTGCCATATATCGCCGCTCAAAGAACTTTTTTTTTAATCTTTATTTTTCGACTTCTTAATACTAGAAACGAATTATTACTTTAAAAATATTAAAGAACTCTCGCGCTAAGAAATCTCGTCCTAAATGGCAATTTTCATTGAAATATTTGGAGTCGTTTTTAAGAAAATGGCATTTTAAAGCTTTTGTAAATACAAAATTTGAACCTCTTTTCACAGAAAAGTATTGAGTTTTCGAAAAACTTCATATGACGTCATTTCAAGCACTTCCGGTGACAAATGCAATAATATTTACAAATCGCTGGAAATGTGCATATTAAAGGCATGACATATCTTTCAAAAAATTACATTTGTGTAATTTTAGAAAAAAAATGAATACAGCAAAATTAATTCTATGTCATCTTAAACAGTGCAATAACTCTATCTGTTGGAAAACATTGAAGAAAAAATTTGGAGCATTTTTTGAGAAAACTGTGTTTGAGCGTTTCTGAAAATGCGGAATTTGGAGCTCATTTTCACGGAAAACTTGAGTTTGGGGGACAAAATTGGACGTGAGTCACAGTATTTAAAGCACGAGTACTTATAAATATATTAATGTAAAGAAATAGCTGCTAATATTAACGACGTGAGCGACTTGTCAAAAATTGCATGTGTGTATTTTGTTTAAAAAACAGAATAGAGCAATATGTAATTTATAACATTGATAGAGTGCATTGAGTACTATCCCTACCAAAAGTTAAAGAGCTGTTTTTGAGAAAATTTAGTTTTTGTGATTTTTTTAAATTGCACATATTGCACGCAATAATGCGCGAAAACTATTAAAATGATCAAAAAAAGGGCACGATCTTAATGAAAGAGTATGTAGAACTTATTTTATTTGAAGGAAACATCTTTATCTTCAATTTTTTACTTGTAGGAAGACACCGAACAAATGATGCCACGTTTACAAGTGTGTTACCCTATTCTTACAAGAAATTTAAAGAAAAAAAATTAGAGCCTTTTTGAGAAAATTTTGAAAATGTCCGGAGGTCTTCATATAAAGTACTCCCAAATTTTGAAGAATGTTTTTTCGAAATCTCACAGTTTGGACCCGAGTTAGATGGACAGGGATTTCTTGAATTTGGAAAAAAATCCCACGAATGGGTTAGGCTCTGTTCACCTGTTCACAGACACCGACGGACAAACTGACGAATGGACGAACAGACGGACGTTTTGACAGCTCGCTGACCTGGAGGGCCGAGGTGGTTAGAGCGTATGCCGACTCAGCGTCTCGGTTTGAAGCGTCGCGGGTTTTGAGTCCTGCCGTTGTAATGCTGGTCTTGCATGTACTGTGTGTGTTGTCGCGGAAGGCGTTGTGATCACGGGCCGAGGAGCCCGCATCTAATGCTCTACAATGAGTAATGTGTTTTACAAAGGAATGACGACTGAGATGTGTTAATTTGGGGAGAAATTGCGGTGTAAATAGTATTACGTAATCATTACCAAGGGCGATAAAATATGTGCATTTTTAGTATGACTCGATTTTTTGTTACTTGTATTACGTACTGTTACGATTTCTCGACGTAATCGGATGGAGTTATAATCTTTGTTATCCAAAAACAATCCACAATTTTGCGGAACACTTAGCGGTTTTAATTTCTATCCTTAAATATTGCATAAGAGGAATGCATAAATTGACATTGATTTATAACGTTTGATTAGGAAACTCAAAAGATCACACATGTGTTTCTTAATTCTGTGTACAGATTTATTACATTGCTGAATACGTTATTTGTGAATACATGAGTCATTGACGAGTACTTTCATGAAACCGAATCTGAGATTAAATTATTCCAAGTTGTTCGAATAATGGATACTGTTACTAAGCAAATAATACGTATTAAATAAGAACAGTTAAACGAAATCAAGAATAAATTATAGTTGACTATTCCCCTACTTTACGTCTTTTAAGTATCGCCGTTATTTATAGCCTAGATGCCCTACGGCGACATTATCAACGTACTGCCCTGGTTATAAAGTAAGATGTTAAAGGGTTCTTTTTTTGGCAGGGCACGTGGTCCCTGGAGAGCAAAAGCAAGACGTGCTTAGAACCTCATGAGTGCTCTCGGCCATATCTCATGTAACCGTCTTGAACTGACAGCGCGCTTTCACTCCTTTTTCGGGACTCTCGGAGCTATGGCGCCGTTGCCGGTGCCATGCTGGAAACCACTTTTTGTCTTACTCTCTTGATGACGGAAACATTATCCTCCTAAGAAGAAGTAGCTTCCGCAACTAACCTCGTGAAGAGCACCACAGATGCTCCAAGAATCACAGAGCAGAGACCATAGGTTCCAACAGTGAAACTCACAAGCAATATTGAGCACAATAAAGTATTTATCTTATAAGTTACATTCCGAGTCATCAGACACACATATCGTTTTTACCTTCGTTTATAGCAAAATAAGAACTACAGTATTACTAAATCTCGAGAACGCGATAAAACCACCACTTCAAAAAAAACTGAAATATTTTCCTTTCTGAAAAAATTGAATTATTGTACGTATATTCACAAACGTTATCTCTAATTTGTCTTTTCGAAAATTTCTACATATCCAGTGATATTCATTTTATGCGAATGCACTAAAAATTGAAACTGAACGTAGTGCAATGAGTCTATGTCTCGCAAAATTGATCCTAATCAATTTAGTCTGCTTGAATATCTTTGAGAATTCTAGTGGCCGGCTGCTCTGATCGGTAGCAGTTGACGTGCCCGGAAACATCAATCTACGTATATTTCTGAGAATGTTCCTATTTCCCTTGTGTCTATAGGCGAGTGCTTATTATTCATATAGGCCCTTTTTATTGTAGAAAATGCACTTCACTTAAAACTTTCATGCCGGTCCGGATCACCGAGATCGTTAAGGCAGTGCCGCAGCAATCTCTGACTGAAGGATCGCGGGTTCGAATTCCGCCTCGGGCATGAATGTATTTGTGTTCGTCCTTTCACCCCCTATCATCATCGTATCGTGCTATCTTCACACTTACCATACCGTTAAATGTAATAGTGGTTGCTAATGACGTAGTTGTTGATGCGACATTAAATAACAAAAAAAAACCGCAAAATGTATCCTAATAACTTCAAAAGAATTGGGAGGGATGTGTTGTCAACTTCAAGTATCATCGTGTGCGGAAAGAGACAGCTTCCCTGTATGCTCTACGAATTGTTTTCGTAAGATTAATGAGATCGCTTTTGACAAATCGACTTTTACCGTCGTTTACCGTGTATTTCATCTTCATACAATCTTCGATTATTTTTCTGTTGAATTCTTCATTCCTTTTACCGAGTAAAAATCGTTTTAGGCGCTGGTTAAAATCTCGCGATGCAGTTCTTTATTTCTGGATTGTTATAATATTGAGGTTCTTTATTTCTGGATTGTTATAATATTATGGTGAGAGTTGAGCATCTACTTTGTCTTGCAATTTGTCTGGATTCCGTCGGGGAGCGTTTCAGCACTATCCTGTCATATTTAATATAGGTGTTGTGGTGCGTTATCGTTGGCATTTTTCATGAAATAATTGTAAACGTTGTCATTACAATTATTTCATGTCATATTTAAGTTAAAATCCCCACTCACTCTTGCCGTTAGTTGCATCATTAATCGTGGTAAGTAGTGGCTATATCGGTCTTCGTTTACAGTTTATTGCAATGATTTTTTTAAATATAAAAATGAATGTCATTGTATGGAAGTAAGTATATTATAAATGTTTAAAAAGTAGTGTTTTTCAAATTGACTGTAATTTGTTTTGAATGTTTACAGAATATTCTGTTTTTTCCATCCAGGTTTTACTTGGTCCTTTTTGAGAATTTGTCAAAATGAAAATGAAAAAAAATTATGTCGCACCTCCTTCTAAAATTAATTATTGAACTTAAATGCCGTCTACGTGTTTTGTGTCTGCGAATTACAGGACAAAATTACAGTGTATTCGTAATTTAGGGCTGTTCCCAAGTTTGTTTATTGATCGCTGTGCATGGGAAAGTCACATTATTTTCAAGTACTGAATCTATTAAACTGCGCAATAAAAATGTAAATGAAGTTCTATAGAGACCTTGGGAGTTTAAAATGTGTTGAACTTCGCTGCTTGCAAATTTTGAGCTGAAGTTATCCACTTTTCCCTCTTTTCAATACTTTTTTGCCTGAAAATAAATGGAATGACTTTATATTCGGTATTTTGGTTTTCCATGTTTCATAATTCACCAAGGGTGTGCATACATTGGAATTTTTAAATAGGGGAAATAGTCTACTTTTTCGAGATTCACTGCAATTCATTCTGTATGTTTATTTTTTGAATCTGTATCTACTATTGTGAAAGTACATCCCTCGAGCTACTTTGAAGCATCCTTACCAACAACCAATACGAAAAGTAATTTCATTAAATCAGTGGAAAGGTCAGCTTTACTTTTTCAAAGAATTTGAAATATTTCTATTCGAGGTTTTTGCGATGAGGTAGGTGTATTGTAAGCGTTCTCATCTAAAATATGAAAGTTAGTTTTTAAGATAAAATTTCTGAAAAATTGATTTTGAAAGTAGAAATCATCATTTACAAGTTAGAAACATTTCACTCAAAATTGGTTTTATTTCGATTACGTTGTACATTTGCATAGTATTGGCAATTGAACGGAATCAGAATTTATCCCTGATTGTTGTGGCAAGTTGTCTACCCAAGAACTGGCTTTGAAATAGCAAGAGATGAATATTTTAGGAAATTTAATCATTACGGAGGCTTACATGGCTAGTTTGTTAAGATTTTGACCCCTTTGTTTCACGTTACTGTAGGTATAGGATCATTTTCATGAGTCGCTTCAGTAATTCGTCTTGTCTTATTCAGTCGTTTCCGTGATTTCCTCTGATCCGTTTTTGGCAGATATAGGAACGCCGTGATCGAGGGGCTACGAAACTCTCGCTCGTTCATCCTCCTTCGTTCAGAGCTCATTGTATCGTAAGGGCTGAGGGATAGACTGATCCTTCATCCTCATATGGCTACGCAGTCCTCATTGATCAAGATGGTTATTGACGTCAGTGGGTCGAAGTAGAGAAACGATGCGGTAGCCGACGTTTATAACTAACCAAGTTACTTGTGGATATCGGCCGTGTGTCATTCAGTTCTTTTCGCAATTTCGCCTACTTCTGTCCAAAGTCTCATGAATGAACAGTACCTTTCTTGGAATAGAAAACTCGCGACAGCTCATATGTTTTCATAGTTCTTAATAGAGGTGCCAGCCGTTCAAACTGACATTTCATTTGTTGACAGTATAAACACCCTCTCTAGCACTTCTCGATTTTCAGCCTTAGCCTACTTGTCTAACTTGCTTACAATATCTTTATGTTCGTCAGTTTTTCTTGGATCGACTAAACTTCTGTAAAAGTATATTATTATTATTATTATTATTATTATTATTATTATTATTATTATTATTATTATTATTATTATTATCTATTCCGAAAATAGTACCTCTTGTCCAACACTTTGGAAAGCATACAAAACATATTTACGTGAGAAAATGTTAGGCGAGAGATTAAAAAATTGTACTAAATGTTCATCCTTGTATTCGCATGTTAAAAAATAATATATTAAAGTGACTTTGAGATGATGTCAATGACGTTGATAATGGCACTTTGTATTATATCGAGGACAGGTGAACAGAAATTATGTTCCCAGATAATTAGCATGTAATGATTTTTGTTTTTTTCAAAGGGCTAGTGGGAGATCAAATTTATGGCTCGTGAATTGTGAGAAGTAGCAATTTTTCATCTGAGTTGAATTATGAGGACAAGCAATTTGTAATTAATCCTTTAATTAATGATAGTAGGTATTTTATTTATTTCTGCTTTGTGGACATTTTCAGTCCTAAAATAGATTTGATATGTGCATTGATTCCAAGTATATACATAACAGGAAGTATTCCACAAAAACGGTATCATGTCAGCTCTTCTAAAAAGAACTACGGAATTTCTTGGATTCTTTAAAGAAAAGAACAGTATGATTGTTAAGAAATACTAATAATGTTTCGAATTTATGAATGTTTGCCTGTTAGATGAAAGACTAGCACCTTTCAGATTCCGATGCTAATTACCAGAATTCTTCCTTAGCCTTAGACCGAGTCAGACGTGCTGAGTTGCCTCTGCAGACTACGGCCGAGAGGTTCTAGGTTTCGAGTGCCGACTATGGCGAATTTTCAATATTAGGAACTTCGATAGGTCGAATTCAGCCACTGCCTGGAGTATATTTCTAGCGGTGGCGGCTCTGATCGGTAGTTTTCCGTGGCTTCTCCGATCAATACCAGTTAAATGCCGGAACAGTGTCCTAACAAGCCGGCCACAGACCGTACGCGATCTTTCTTTCCTCTTCCTCGCCCTATCGTCTCTCCTTACACACACACTTACATGTACTACACTACCTCACATGTTGGGAGGCTAGGTTAAAGGTTAGAGCTTGTCCCGACTGGGACATTGCCCCGCAGGGGGAGATACCTGGAAGCAGAAACCCTTCACATGCGAACATGTAGATCGGCGCCGGATTTCACAATCCGGTGGGTTAATGACTTTGCTGTTGATGTGCCCGGAAACATCATTCAATTAGCCAATTCAATGGGCCGTAGTGACAGTGTTTGCGTGAGCGACTCGTGTTATGAAAACTGACCTCAAAGCATGATATGCAAGTTGTTGAACCATGATAGGGCAGGTTAGGGAAAAATCGTACCTAGGGACAAAGCATGTTTTCCAGGAATCGGTGAGAGAAATTTCCCTACACTGTTATTTTCCCTACACTCCTATTTGTGTTTATTAAAGTGAACGTTTTTGTAGTGTGAGCCGTTTTAGTGATTTTATGAGAGTGAAAAGTAAAAATTTCAGCATTTCTCTTTTATCAATTATGTAATAACTACTATTGCTTTACGAAAATTGAAGTAGACATACACTTACTAGCATATATTTTTGTTAATTCAAAGTGTATACTTCTTTCTTACAGATAATCTACAAATCACAGTAGCCATGTTCATTCATGATTGCACATTGCTGTACCTAAGAATAGTGACTTTTGATGTTACACAAGAGTTAAAATCCTAACATTTAGAATTCCACACGTGAATGTTGACTCTGCCGGAAAACAATGTAATTGGTAGTGATAAATTTACATATCAGTTTTACCAAAAGAGAAATAAAAGACGCACTTAAAAATAAAAATTTTCTAAAACAAAAATTGTCAAGACTGTACAAACATCAGAACCCATCTCAGTTGTTGCAAACATGAACTTTCTAATAATCCGTGCATATGAAGTACTAAAACTCAAAACATTCCTGCTTTGTGTAGTTTCAGTTGAAGGCGTTGTCAAGGCAAGACAGGTGGAGTAGTCAGTGCAAAATGTAAAGATTTTTTTCCGTACTAAAACTGTTATCCTTCACTACGATGTAGTATTCGTTGCCTTGGGGAACTGAAGTAACTGTACCAACCTTCGGGACGCTATTTCACAAAGCACTAATTTTGAAGGTCAACACTGCATATTACCAAGAAAACCTCAAGTATTTAGAACAAATTGCTGAAGGAAAAAAAAATCAACTAAGCCTTCAAATAAATCCATCCCTAAAATTAATATGCCCACACCCTTAACTTTTCAAAATTAAAATGTCTGATTTTTCACGAAATATAAATAATTATAACTTTAGTAGCTCTGGACTTAATTCCTTAGTTGCTGCCTCATCAACGCGACATACATACCGGACCCTTGTTGCACCCTTGTTTTCTACACACTTATCTCTCCTGTATAAACAAATTTCCTACATTCTTAATGAAGCTATCAAATCTATTTTCAATGCCATTCAATCTTCAATGGCCAATCTTTTACTGTCAGAACTATTTCCGATGTTTAGATGCGAACATACTGAGAGCGTGCTTTAATAGTAATTGACGTCATTAGGCCGATAGACACCAATAACAGACGTGGTTGAAGTTTGTAAACCAAGGCGACAGCCAAGGCTCTATTCTCCTCCTCGCGCAGCTTCAGCCAGCGAATCCCTTTCTGGATTTGGAGGGGAAATGAGAGGGAAGACAGAGGAAGTTAGCCGTGCCTGTAGGAGCGCCGGGCTTCTCAAGCGTGTAAAGTAGCTTGTGCGGGTGCATTTTGGCTCACCTGTATCCTGTAGGTTGTCCTACCATAGCCCTTTTTGGCCATCTGTTTTCTCCCTCTTGTAAGAATGACCGAGCTACAAACGGCAGCTGCCGTTTTTGGCTCTTACTGTCAATAAAAAGATTAAAATTGGCCAAAATTTCGAAGCTGAAATTTCAGTGGTAAAATCAGTTTTGAGATTCCCTGAAACAAACAGAATGAGATTTGGCGAGGAGATACAAGCAGTTTTGTCCCCCAAAACAGAACAAAATTGTCGCGGGTTGAGGGGGAGAAGGAGGACCCCACCAACCCGTGCAGGAAGAAAAGATAGTATTCCTTTAAAGAAGTTTATTTACTTACCCGCGTAGTGGGCCATACATCCTGGGAGCGGGTGGCGTGGCGACTGCTGGCTCCGGCAGGTTGACTCGTCATAAGAGGGGCGAGGTGCGAAGTCCTCGCCAATTTATAGTCTCGGAACGCTGGCGTCGGCAAATGACAACTGGTCACTTGCCGACGGCAGCGTGTCGCGAGGGCCGGAAAGCCATATCGCGACACCACCCTCTCCCCGGAAAAAAGGGCCGTGCAACCGCGGAATTTGATATATACATAATTTGAATTTGATATATACATAATATACATTACAAAAGCGGGAACCAATAATGCACCAAATCTGCTCTTGTTTGCAAGGAAAGAAAAAAAACAGAGAGGAGAGAAAAATAATATATTGAAAGGCCTTTGATGGAGCCCATTGGTGAGGGCACATAGGCTGCAGCCTGCTAGTGGGAAAGATGATTCTACCAACGTTTCCTCACCGTCATTGGTCTGCCATTGCCAAGTGCAATCCACTAGTCCAAGCACCTGACCCTCTGCTCTTTGTAGAGAGAGATGATTGGTGGGGCCTTGTTGGCTGCAGCCTGCTAGTGGGAAAGATGGTTCTACCAACGTTTCCTCACCGTCATAGGTCTGCGAACGCCAACGCGGTCGGACGGATCCAAGCTTAGAGCTCCTAATACAGAGAGGATCTATTCGCGCGGGCCATTGACTGCAGCCTGCTAGTGGGAGATACGATTCAATCAACATCTCCTCACCGTCATAGGTCTGCCTTTGTCAACCCCAGTCCGACCGCAGCGAGTGTGCTTGGATGCGGACAAACCTGCACCAAGGGTAGGAGGAGTTAGAGAATGCGGAAATGAGGGAGAGAAATAAAACCGCAAAGGGACTTAAAGAACGGGCGCTCCTCAATTAGGAGAACACCAAACGATACTGGAAGTTAAAAAACAAAAAAAAACAACAAGCAAACAAGAACAGTGCGTGGAGCATTTCTAAGCCGCTCGTACGCTTCAAACGCGCCCACGGTGCAATGAAGGAGCCTTGCGCTGGAAGGAAGGAAGTGCTGACGGTGTTGTGTCGCTCCTCGTGCGGCCTCGGCGCGTGGCGCTCGCTGCCTCAGCGGAACCGAGCCACAGTGCTGTCCGGCCCGGCGAGCTGAACCAGAGCAGAGGCAGGCGCGTCGTCGCGTGCTAAGCAAACAGAACTCTCTCTCTTAGTAGGCCAGTAGTTTTATTCTGCAATAGAAATTTCATTAAGTACCCTACCCAGATAAAAGCACAAAATGGGAAGGGAAAATAGATATGACAGAAAAGTGGGGGAATAGTAGGGCTTATGGGTATGGCTTCTATAATGATAAAGGCGGTTTGGGTTGAAAAAGAAAGAAAAAGTTCCATATTAATTCTTGCGTTGACAGCAGGTGTACAAAGCAGAGATGAGATCACCATAAGCGGCGCAGTCCAGTAGTCGGGAAAGCGACAGTCTCCGGGGCGTTGGACAGCTGCAAAGCGACGCCACACATAGCACATACTTTGTGTCTGCCTGTAACTTAAGAAAATTATTGGTTGTTTGTCCTGAGAAAGATAAAAGTCTTGCATAGTCAAGCAACGTCAGCAGTTTTTCTGAGGGTTCGCATGGTTGGCCGATTGATGAAAGAGTTTGCACACGGTTTGGAACTCCTGTTAACAGTGCTTGGGTTTGAAATGGTGCAATTGGTGGGAGAAAGCGAGGTGGGTTTAGGTTGGGTGGACGAGGTAGGTGGAAAAAGTAGAAGGCAAATAAATGTGAATGGGGAAACTTATTATATATTGGTTTTCCTGGAGAAGCGTGAGTGTCACCATGAGCGGAGGGTGGTTGCAAAGGGGTGGCCTTGTCCGACTCGAGCGGGGTAGAGATAGCGTCATCATCGTTGTCTACGTCAATTACAATAATTGTATGGTCTGGTCTGAAATGGTCGGTCGGGTAACAGTCCGCGGGCGTAATAGGAAATTTAGCGAGAAATGTTTTTTCCGGCGATGCCTGGTTTACAGAGGGAATGGAAGGTGGCTGCAGTAGGTTTGCCTCTTTTAAATTTAGTGGGGAAACGATAGCTTCGTCCTCATCATTATCAATGACTATAATGATGTGGTCCGGTCGGTTAATGATGGTCGGGTAGAAATCGGTCACGAGGTCGTCTTCGATTGTGATTACTACATAGCGAGGGATCGTAACGGCTTGCGTTTCACTGGAACTGACTTCTAAATTTCGGTCTGTTTTTAACTTTCCTGCGGTGCCCTTACATTCTAGATCATATATATCAGCTCCTAATGAACTGGCATTGCACTTATTCTTAATACTATTTAAATCTAAATTCTTATCTAGTATCCCACCGGGAACATATTCTAACACTGGATGCTCAGTTCCCAATGAACTGGCATCGCACGCTCTCTTAATATAACTTAAATCTAATTCCTGATCTAGTATCCCACCGGGGACATTATATTCTAACACTAGCTGCTCAGTTCCCAATGAACTGGCATCGTGCACTTTCTTAATATAATCTAAATATAATTCCTTATCTAGTATCCCACCGGGGACATTATATTCTAACACTGGATGCTCAGTTCCCAATGAACTGGCATCGTGCACTTTCTTAATATAACTTAAATCTAATTCATTATCACGTCTATCGCAGCTGCGCTCCCCAGTTCCTAGTAAACTGGAATTATACTTATTGTAACTATGATCTAACTTTTGTACTTCATTTTCTATCTTAATGTGTACACTATTATGATCTAGACATTGCTGTAAGTTGGGCCCGTATTTCTCGTCATAGTGACCGGTTTCAACGTCCGTAAGTGCCGTATGGTTTCCTTGAAATAAAGGTCTCTTACCTGTAATCAATTGCGTTACGTAATTATTTATGTCTGTTACTTTTGTCCGTAATTGTAGTAGTGCTTCCCTACCCGCACTAGTCCGTTTTTTGACTTAAGCACGTTGCCCCAAGGAGATGCTGACGCCGGCGGGAAGTGCTGAGGTGGAAATTCTGCGCGGTGCTGTGTGGCAGGATGGGTGCGATATGACGGGTGACTGAACTCGGGCAAATTCGTGGCTTCATTTAAAGGATGGGAGGCTTGAAAACTAGGAAAATGACGGGAAAGTGGCGTTTCCATTAGCCTCGTCTTGGGCACCCAGCATCGTTGCTCCAACCGTGGCACGCTTGTGTCTGCCGTGACTACACGATTGAAAGAAAGCTCGCTAAAATAATCTACGTCAATTACTGAGCTACAATTACTGCTATGCATTTTGAAAAGAGAGAAAAATAATAATAAAACATAAAAATTCAAAAAGGTGAAAAATCAAATGAAGCGAGCTTGAATCAATTATAAATAATCACTTGGGGTTCGAAAAAACCCCACCTGACACCATTGTCGCGGGTTGAGGGGGAGAGGGAGGACCCCACCAACTCGTGCAGGAAGAAAAGATAGTATTCCTTTAAAGAAGTTTATTTACTTACCCGCGTAGTGGGCCATACATCCTGGGAGCGGGTGGCGTGGCGACTGCTGGCTCCGGCAGGTTGACTCGTCATAAGAGGGGCGAGGTGCGAAGTCCTCGCCCATTTATAGTCTCGGAACGCTGGCGTCGGCAAATGACAACTGGTCACTTGCCGACGGCAGCGTGTCGCGAGGGCCGGCGGATAGCTACCTAAGACTTAAGTACAGTAGCTGGTGGATAAGGATAAGGCGTTTGTCAGGGATCTCTGACCTCAATTCTCGCCTCACACCTACCCTAGTTCATAAAGCTTACATGAGCACAATTTGTAGAGAAATAAATATTTGTAGTTTTAGAACAAAAATGCCAAACCTGTGAAATTCTTTAGTTGCACATAATCTAGGATTATATCTGGGAAATGAACGTACTTTGTAATTGAAAAGTACCAAACACACAATATTTTGGCTTAGCCTATGTTCCTGGGGACGGCCAGAACTTTTTGTAGCGCTGCCTGAGCGCACGTCAAACGAGGAGAAATCAATTCGCGCGAATGGTAAAAGATTTTTCTCGTCTTCTGTCTTTAATAATTACGCAGTTGAGGGGGGGCGAAGCCTTGCGACGAGACATGACGGTACATACACATGTCATTCTATTTATGATGTTAGCGAAATGTTGATATAATTACTATTTAAATCTTTACATTTCCTCCAAATCATTGCAGCATCCAAAACCTTTATTTCCGAAGGATAAGATGAGAATATTTTTCGATATATCAGGCACCCCCTGAATAAGAATATGATCCAGAATTTGAACAGTATATTCTGAATTTTACTTTTGAACTAAAAATCCCTCCTCCAATATTGTTTTTGAAGTTTGATTCGATATCTTATTAATATGTGTTTTTTATATTTAGGAGGCCGTCGTGAACCAATTTGCTTTTCGTAATCTCATTAGAGTATAAAATTTTCATGAATTAATAATCAAATAAATCTTTTTGAAACTATACCATTCAGATCTCACGTACTTTTTATTGAAATATTATATCTAATACTCACACGGTACGGGCTACATAAAGTTGTACGACCGTTTTTGTGCATAATTACAAATGTGATCTTAAAATGTCCACCACACGAAAAGATTCTATAGCGGCAACATTTCATAGAGATATACTGCTCAAGCGTGTTGACCGAAGCACTTGATCTTCCAGAACGCTACCAGAGAATGGAATCTCTGCAATTACCTCTACAACTGTAAAGCGACTGCCCTAATGAAAGCAATTCGAATACCCCTGAAACCATAAAGTTCTAATCGGATTCATTAAAATTTCATGACCTGTAATAAGGAGCAACAAATAATCTTTGCGAAGCATTTCTCCTTGTAGTTTTACCGTCCAATAGATAGTAGGTAAGTTGAAAAGCTCTCTTTTAACCCATAATATTTCCTGTTATAGTAAGTGCTCGCGGAAAGTAAACCCTTTCATCTGCCAAACGAACATACGTGTTTTCTGCTCATGACTTGACATTCTACCCAGTGCAAATCACACATTGCACCCGGTAACCTTTGAAATAAAATGAGTTTACGAAAGCATTTCGGGCAATTAGTTGATAAATATTTGAGTTACTTTTTGAATGAAAAAAAATTCAATTTTCGTGTAGAAAATATTTTAATACTCACAGTATTTAATGTATAAATTTCATCACATACGACCTTTTTCCTGCGTAATGTCGCATACAATTTGTAGTATCGAGGTGTATTGGACTTTCAATTATCTGGTCTTTGTGTGCTAAATACGAGACATTGTCATTGTCAAGGAAATTATTTTTTTATTATTTCTTGTTCGGCCAGAGGCCTTTCAAGAACATGAATACTATTTAATTAATAGTCACAATATGTTTTGGCACCATCGCTAATTGTAAACTCGTGCACACTATCACGAATTTGGATAGTGTAAAATAGTTTTTAAATTGAAAGAATTTTTATTTTAATTAAATTATTTCTCTGGGTATCAATATTAATAATACTAATAATTAAGGTGGACAGAGTTTATTTTTTTGAAATTTGGATTTTATTGGGAAATGATTTGGGAAGAAAGTTAGAATCTTAAAGAGTGTTCGATAATTTGTTGAACAATTAATTTGGTATGGAACGAAATCGCCTCCAAGCAAAACCTATCCGTCTCTTTGCCTGGAAATGGAGAAAAACTGGAGTTAAAAGAGTACGGAATAATAAAATTATGCAAACGTATATTGGAAATGATTATGTGAGATTCCT
Source organism: Gryllus longicercus (assembly GCA_038098605.1). Lineage (NCBI taxonomy): Eukaryota > Metazoa > Arthropoda > Insecta > Orthoptera > Gryllidae > Gryllus > Gryllus longicercus. The sequence continues at coordinate 2,730,901 of JAZDUA010000002.1, read as the reverse complement.
TACATTTATAACGTTCTACTTACCCACGAAAACGTAGTTTCTTAATATTCTTCAATGATTCCTTGCAGCAGTATATATGAATTACTTTCTGCTATCTCAGTTTTGACGAAACAGAAAAGGAGTTATATCAGTCTCCTACTAAGGTATACAGCACGTATCTGACACAAGTCGAGACCCCTTGCAACATTTTTTCGCGGAACAGAGGTGAACAACCTGGATACGCCTGGGAGAAACGAAAACATAGTAGTGTGAGGCGAGGTGCCGTGCGGTGCCGGTGCGTGCGCGAACACGCGGTCTCCGGAGCGGAGCGGCGCCGAAGGGCAGCATTTGCATAACCAGCGGCGATTGGAATCGCGAAGGCGCTCGCCGCCACCGCGGCGGTGTATGAAACTGTTTCCGAGCAGCTCGCGGCCGCGGAGCGCCGCCCGCCCTCGGTCGCTCGGAGTCACGCGATGCCCTCGTGTGACGTGTGCACTTGCCCTTAGAGGGGGGTGCCTTGCATTGCCCGGTCTTCCTCCGAGGCGCCGGACTTTGTCGGTCGATTGTCTCTCTCCCGTATGCTTACAGCTACCTCGACGATGGCCTCTGTAGTATCATTGTTCTCAATAGATATTTACGAGAGAACTACTAATGAGTAGACCCCGGAACTTCAACTAAAAAAGTTAACCATGCACTTTAAATTGGCAATATATCCACTTAAAACAGCCTGTATATGCGCTTAAAAGTAAAATTATACGTTAAAAAAATAGAGTTAGCCACAGTTTACATTTATTTATATAATCTTCATTTTAAACTGTAGTAAAATGCATATGCATAATGTATTTTTAAACATAATAAACCAAAAATCAAGTGAGAGAACCAATAACGTTACAAAATTCCTTAACATCCAGCCCCGTTTACTAAGTTCATGCGCACGAATAAATCGATTCAAGTGAATACAATCGGAAATATGTCGGTATTGTAGCATAGGCAGATCTTCATTCGCTTTTCTTTTTAAAGAGAAATACACGAAAAGATCTGACTTCGACACACTTCTGCGCAAAACTTAAATGCATTTAATCCACATATCTATATGCCACAAATAAAATTATGCAGTTAAAGAAAAAATATCTCAGAAATATGCATTTATACAAAACAAAAAGGGGCTATTTTTGTTTTTTTTATTTTTGGTGATAGGTAACGTTTTATATATATAGTAACCCCTCCCACCTGCCGAATGTGTGGGTGTGGCTTCTGGAGCGGGAATGGGTTTTTTCAATAATAATCATGATACTTTGGTAAACAAACATTTAATGCCTAAATGACGATGGGTGATTTACAAATTATCTACAATTATGACAAGTGCGACCTTTTTATAGTTAAATGTACTCATTAGTTTGGCTCGATGTAATTGCAATTCAGTTAATAGGCCGTCATTAATATCGTGCTGATGGCACCTTCTTTCCAGCTTTGCTCAAAGAAATGTTCATCCGCATTCTAGCGGGAGCAAAGCGAATGAGTACCCTTTCGTTGTTGTTCTCGGCGGGCATCACAGCATCACGCACAGTGGTGGAGTTGCTGACCGGCATCACGGGCGGGCCGCCCCCAGACAGCTGCGGAGAATCACGGCTGTACCTCAGCGTGGCCGTTTAGCGTTGCCGCTCTCTCAGGCCGGACCCATGGATCGGTCCGCCAACCTCCAGGCAGCTACGGCTTGCATCGTCGATGACGGATCGGAAGTCATCAGTCTTCCGTATCGAGCAATCTCGGACGACAATCGTAGGCGGGACAAATCGAACTATGGCACGTGACCGCGTGCTACTGTGCACTGATACTTGGTCAGTGACGTTCACGACTAGCGAGAACACTTCCAATTCCGGGAATTGTGCCTCCTTTCGCAATAATATTCGAGTACGCATGAGAGCTCTATTTCCCTCCACAAGAATGTTAGAGTAAGTCAGAGTGTGAGAGCTCGACTTCTCTCCGCCAGAATGTTCGAGTAAATGTTTTTCAGAGCTGCTCTCCCGAATCATGAAGTCTCGGTACCCCCCTCTCCAGTGAGAATCCTTCCGATACGCGCGATTGAATTTCGCGGAGCACGGTGGGGCGGGGCCTCGACCAATGACGCGGGATCTCTTTTAACAGCTAAAATGTTCGTTGCTGTCGCGGCCGATGATTGTGTCGCGGCTGGCGAAAACAATCGGCATGACCTACTTCGGACCCGCACGTGCGCCGAGGTTTGTTGGGGTCGTAAATCTGTCTCCCCCAAGTGTGCGCAATTAACGTCGGGTCTCATTGACGAGCGGTCGCGTGGGTGGGGAAAGCACCCTCTCCAGGATTCGGAGGGACCCGGTTGCCGCCAAAGGGCTCCTTTCTCCCCAAACTGTGCGGGGGTGTTCTGCCATAAAACGTCAAAAATACCCCTCGCTTCAATAGCCGAAGGGACGCGGGTCAGGTACCTCCCTCTGCAGTGGTGGCGTCGCTGCAAATTTTATTCATGGCAATTCTACATCGTATCAGCTCGTACCGATACAATATATATTGTGACGTACCTGGTGAGACCGGGTATTTCACTGCAATAAAATCCTAATGGAGGGTATCTTTTCCGTGAATGGGTCCCTGAGGTAAGTTGGTATAACATTGGGAAAGTTAATTAGAAAAGAAAATACAATCATGAACAATGTTTATTTACCAGCTGAATTTGTTAAATACATGATCTGACAGTATTTATACACTCTCCCTTGGTACCAAGATTAGGTGTAATATGCATTTATCATACCTTCGGGGCCCCGACCAAATACCTTCGATGCTTGGAGCGCGGCTCGTGTCGGCGGGGGTCGCCGACCTCGGCAGCAGCTGCGTGCCGTCGGCGGCTGATGGCGGGGCGGTCGCCCCGGCTGGTAACCTGGCGAATTATGCTTATGCAGCTCCTGGCACCTCGGCGCCACACCCTTCTCTAATTACCTTCCGTCGCTGAACTTAATTACTTAACCCGCGGCTGCCACACGTGCTGGTCACAGTTCCGCGCAACACAGTTTCAATATTGTTCTCGCCACACTAATTAATACGAGTGCAATCGATTGTTCTATCGGCACCGAACTCTTATTCTCATAATACTATCGGTATTCACTTCACCTATCTATTGTTTAACAGTTACTATTACTTTATAAACTACTTCGCATGTTCATTTTATCCATGCATTAGCGGCGAGCTCTTCGCCGCTCCGCTAACGTCTTTCTTCTTCGCAATTCTCCTAACGACCATTTCCCGGTCGGGAGCACGCCGGCCACGTCCTTCATCGACGGGCGGCTCGGCCTGACTGTCCTAACGGCTGAACATCGCCGCTCGCTGCCCAGTTCGTAACCGACATTCTCACGCTGTCCTCGCGGCGGCGGCAACGGTGGCGGTAGCGACCGTTGCTGGCTCCCGTCGTTGTTCGCCGCGCTTGGCGTACGTACCGCGCAGTCCAAAATATATACTGATTACTTACACTAATATTCTAATTAGTGTAAGGGAACACATTCTGTGTTTCAATATATATATATATATATATATATATATATATATATATGTGTGTGTGTGTGTGTGTGTGTGTGGTGTGTGTGTGTGTGTGTCTGTGTGTGTGTGTGTGTGCGTGCGTGCGTGCGTGCGTGTGTGTGTGTGTGTGTAGAGGGAGAGAGGTTACATTTTTGCTGATTTTCATTTTAATCCACTTTCCATTTAAACTGCGATTCACACGAGCTTCATTGCTGCTGGCCGTTGCCGTGTGAGCCGGGGTGGCGTCGAGCCGGAGAGGACGAGTTGGGGATGGGGAACGTTTTCGGTAATGTGAACTAAAGCTGAGCTGGGAGACGACAGCGAGGGGGCGATTGCTGCATGAGATCAACTAGGTCGTAATAGCGCTGATAGAATGGAATGACGACGGCGGGGCGGTGCCGTTGCACAGCGTCGATGATGGAACTGAGGGTAGTCTGCAACTCCTGTAAGAGCATACTCTCAAAAATAGTTGCATTTTATCAGAAGTGCGCTAACGAGAGTGACGAACAGACGGACGGGTGTTACTCGGGCTATTATAAGTAAAATGTATTGTAAAATAAATTTTATATCAGTTAATCAGTCTGTTAGAACAGATTTAACTTAAAAAAATACTTATTCTTTAATCATGACATGTAAACACATTACAGACACTACCCACGGACAAAGTTAGTTTTTCAAGTCGTAGGCTTCCAGCCAGAGTCATGTGCATTTTCTTGGTTGTTCGGGTGACGCCGCTGCGAAGGCTGTGTTGCCGACGTTTCGACCATCTTGTTGTAGCCTTCCTCAAGGCTGGTATGCCGGCAGATTCTGCACCTAAATGTAAATGAGAGGGACAAAGAGACAGAGAGAGACCGAAAGGGACAGAGAGGGAGGGAGGGAGAGGTATGGCAAGAGAAGACGAATGAGTCAGAGGGAGGGTCGGAGAGGCAAAGAGAGAGAGAGACGGAGAGGCGGAGAGAGATAGGGCGATACGGAGAGAGATAGGGCGAGACGGAGAGAGATAGGGCGAGACGGAAAGAGAGGGGGAGAGCCAGACAGAGAGGGGGAGAGGTGGAGAGAGAGGGAGAGACGGAGAGAGAGAGAGACGTAGAAAGTGGGAGATGAAGAGCAGAACGTCTGCCGGGTTTCGTTAATTAAATAATAATTGGATCGTTGTTATAACATGAATTGAAGAATCGAGTGGCGACTGTCAGCAACATTAAAAGCATTTGTGATACTTATATACATTTGTTTACAATTGCGGAAACCATTAACATGTGAATATTTTCCTTGACCTACAACTATAAATAGAGGTAACTACAAAATAAGTATGCCCAGTGATGTAATGGTAATGTTTTTGGACTTTTTTAAACATCCTCTGTTACGCTATGCTCTACCCCAGATGGTAACACATTTCGAAAAACATTTGGTTTCTCGTTAATGGATAAATAATTATTTATTTTGATGTATATTTCCTTTGTGTAATAGTTTAAAAAGAAAACCTACTCAAATCTAATTTTTACTTTCTCGTAGTCTACGAAAGTCGTACAGAGAAAGTATTGTAACGTAATTTTTATGGCCTTCCGCAGAAATGTGCTAATGTCTTACCTTTTCTTTAAAGAGAACTATAAAATTGACATAATAATAATAATAATAATAATAATAATAATAATAATAATAATAATAATAATAATGATGATAATGTCTTTATTAATGGCGAGGCTCAGGCCATAGGGCCTGCTCTTCCGCCTAACCACTGAATTTACATACATTTAGAGTAGTAACATTTTAAGAGGGGAGGACAAGCTGTACATTTACGTCTGGGAGAACAAATCTAGGGACCATCCCGGCATACGCCTTAAGCGATTGAGTAAACCCAGAAAAACCTCAATCAGGATGGCGGCTTAGGGCCGAACATTAATAGAACTGAGTATGATATACTGAGTAGGGAAAGGGAAGTTTCGTGAAAGAGAAAAGAAAAGACGTACAGGGGAAAGGGTCAAAAAGTATAAATGATAAAGTTTGTGAGGGGGAGGGAAGAGAAAAAAAGCGAAGAAAAGGACGAAGAAGAAGTAGGCGAAAAAAGTGAAGTTATTTGAGGAACGTTACAGAAAGTTACGTTTAGTTTACAGTAGCACTTTACATAAATATACAATAATTTTTACACCAGAGAAGCACAATACACTATAAGCTAATAACAACAGTAATTATAAACACAATACTGGCAGTACTAATGAACAATACAAAGAGTGCGGGTATCTTAACATCAATTTTGTTTATGCCAATATATTGTAGTGAATATCCTGATGATGGTACAAAGATAGCTACAAGTATATTTTTATCTGAAACGTCACTAATACTTTTGTATATTTTATTAACAATTTCATTAGGGTACACAGAAAAATAATAATGCTCATAATTTAGGTGTGAGAGGGAATGGAAGATGAGGATAGAGCAATGAGGTATGGGGTAGAATATTGAGAATAAAGAGGGGGAAATAGAGGGTGTTTAACGGGGGCGGTGACCGGGCGCTTGGAAGTGGGAGAAGTCTGGAGATTGAAGAAGACGTTAACGCCGTTCTATATGTCGTTATTCCTTACCCATGTGGTTAATTCAGCTTTGAATTTGCCGAAAGTATTTGAATGTTTTAGTCTCGCTGGTAATTTATTCCAGGCTCGGATAGCTGTAATGGTGAATGATTTACTGAATGAAGTCGTGTTGTGACGTGGTACACAAAGCAGGGCTGATTCACGAGATCGATTTAGTTTCAGAGGATTGAAGTTACTTATGAGGCGTGTTGCATGAGAACCGGTTAAAACTTTATAACACAACTTTATGACATAGTTCGATCGATTTAAATGGACTCGAGGCTCTCGTAGTTTGAAATGGATATTTTGATTTTAGGGATTCTTTACATGAATCCTCAACATTTAATTTTTTTTAAAAATTGATTCCAAATTTTCCACTAAACTTTGTCCTCAGATAGTATAAAGAATCCTTAAAAGAATAGTACAGGTCTCGTTTCCGATAAAATCCCTGATTTTTCGAATATTGCAATTATTAATTATTTTCGACACCTTCCTACAAGTACAGTATTGAAGATAGAGATTATTTTCCTTAATGAAATATATTGATAAAAGACATTTTCAATCCGTTCAGGTACAATTTTTTGAAAATATGAGTAGTATTTTTTTGAGAAATAAAGGAAATTTTTAAACAATTATCTCAAAATCTGCTCCAATTTTTTTCTTTATGTATCAAAGAACGGTAAAATTCCCCCGTATGTATCCCCATTTTCCCCGTATGTATCAAAGAACTGTAAAATACTGGCGCTAGTCTCATATCCGGCGAACTCTGTATTTTCGAAAATAGCAAAGAAGGTAACATATCAATCAACAAAATTAAAGCTAAAATTTTTTGTCAAAAAACAACAACAAACAAACAAATTCTGTTCTCAACAACCATCTCTTTAAAAAAGGTCAAGTACAATTTAAAAAAATAGTAGTTATGGCAAAACTTTTGCAGAAAATTAATGCAATTTATAAAACAAACATTTATTCAAAGGGTTTTCTTTAAATTTCTTCCACGGATAAAATAAAGGACGCTTAAAAGAATGACGCAGACCTGATTTTCGTTAAACTCTGAATTTTCGAAAAATATGTGTTATAAATATTGGGAAATAAAATTATATTTTTAAGCGTCGGTCTAATTGAGTACGTAAGAGCGACTGCATTGTGTTGCGGTATAGCGCACGGCGAGTTAACTTAGTACACTTAAGTTAGAGTCTCGGCGGATGGATGGATTGGGGGGGGGGGGAATTGCTGGTTGAAAACACTTTTGTAGGTTCATGCGGTAGTATAATATTGCGGAACCGTTAGAAATAATGCAAGAAAGTAAGTGCTGTTGCAGCTCTAACAGTTAAATGTGCATCACGTAAAAAGAGCGTTATTCACCTGAAGCTCGAATATAACTTATTTTAATAAAAAGTAAGATGTCGTTCGATCATGTTATGATCCACTAGTGAAAGATAACATTAACAGTGGTTATCGCCATTAACAATGAATGTTTACTCTCTGAGAAGCATGTACAGTTATCGTTTGCCTGTGTGAATTAGATGAATTACGGTCATTTATTTCTTGAAACTCAATAGGGAGCACAGAAAAAGAAGAGGCTTGAGCCATCCCTTGGCTGTCCAAATAAAACGACCGAAGTGAGAGCGTTTCCGTACACCCAGAGACGGCGGTGCATTGGCAAGTTGAATAACGAGCTCCCGGCGTGAATGGCTGTCGCAATGCAATGGCTTCCGCGCACACTAGCAGGTCGACAGCCCTGCGTGCAGCGCTACAGAAGAGCGAGTATTCGCGTGGGAGAAGGAAGTTGCCGAGGGCGCCTTACTTTGAGTAATGCGAAAATAATACACCTCTGAAAGTAGCAGAGCATTTGTTACCAACGTCCAAACTTCTCTCTCCACAAAATTGCAGATCCATGTTCCTTATAAGATGGGAGGTTCATTTGTATTATTTTGAATGGAAGCAGATTATTATCCGAGCCATTATTATCTTAGTAGTAACTTCTCATCTGCATGAAGATAGCGAAAACATTGCCCCGCAATTTATCCCTTAATATTGTATCTCTCTTTCTCATTGTTATTCCTTTGAACCAAACACACATAGCATTTTTGTAAATTTGATTCGGAATCGAGAAGGGACATAACAAAAATTATAAAAACGAAAATTGTAAGGCTAAATAATTTTAACTTCAAGGTTTTTATCGCACAATAGGGTTTATCGTTGCTTCTAGTGGTTGTTGGTTTTACCATCTCGTATTCGTAGCACAAAAAAAGTTATGCAATTCAATGTTGTGTTGAGGTTTTGACAGATATTCACATTCTGGAAGCGGCGTCCCTGATGCCGAATTAGTGTGTGTGTGGTTTTTTTTCTTTCTTTTTCCTTTTTTTTCTCCTTTTTTTTCTTTCTTTCTTTCTTTTTTTTGTTTTTTTGTTTTTCTTTTTTTTTCCTTCTTCGTTTTCCTTTTCTTGTCTTTCAGGAACACACGTCCTTCCGTCTGTGTGCCTGCCCTCCCGTCTGTCATTAACACTGAACATACCTCTGGAAGGTTGGTTGGTCCATTATATTGCACACTCCATCAGCCCGTAGCTCGCCGTACAAAATACTAGAGGTGCTACAACAGCACATATTTTCTCAAATAACTGGAAACTGTTAAGTATTATTGTAATTTTGCAATTTCTGCCCTACTAACACCTGAGCTATAACTTTAAAAAGTCAAATTCAACAAAATTCAAAAGGAGCGCATGTGGAGCGTTTATGCATTTATTTCTAAAGTCAGGAACTTTTCCATTTCTTTCTTTTACAAATGAAACAAACATGAATGAATGTAATTTTTAAAGTTAGTTGTATATTAATATTTACAGCATAACTTTTGCACCAATATTTGCACATTCATCTCATTCATTCGTTCATGTAATGTTGTTAGTTTTGTAAAATGTCTTTATTTTTGTTAAATCAGTATCCACTTAACTTCGATTTCATTGATAGCGTGGCCTTTGTGATTTACCATCTACAAGTGCTATAAAAATTTAAAAATATCTTGAAACAGTTCCCTTCGCTCGTCGCATCGCAGATCCAAGTCTCCTCCGCCAACTGCACGTGCCACCCCTGCTCGACCATTCTTCATTTCCAGCGTCTCCAGCCAAAGAAATGACGTCAGAACTCTCCGGATGCTGCGTCAAGACGCGCATTTGAAAATACCTGCAATTTGGCAAGAGTCCCACGCTGCTTCGCTTTCGTCAGCGGACTGCGCTGCTGTGCGCGCCCGCCTCTGGCGCCTCGACTCGCCGCGCCTAGCACCTCGACTCGCCCAGCTCCATGCATTGTCTTTCACTTTACCTCGCCCTTGCCTCACCTCACCGAACGCATCACTTCGCCTAGCGCTTCACCTCGTCTAGCACCTCGCCTAGCGCTTCGCCTCTCCTCGCCTAGCACCTCGCATCACCCCACCTCGCCTAGAACCTCGTCTCGCCTAGGACACGCGTAGCGCTTTATCTCGCCTAGCACCTCATCTCGCCTATTGTCTCGCCTAAGCTTCGCCTCACCCTGCCTAGCACTTCTCCTCGCTTAGCGCTTCACCTTTCGCGTCACCTCGCCTAGTACCTCGCCACGCCTAGCGCTTCGCCTCACGTCTCCTCGCCTAGCGCCTCACTTCATCCCGCCTAGCACCTCGTCTCTGCTAGCGCATCACCTCGCTTAACACTTTTCCTAGCGCGTTGCCTAGCATCTCCCCTCGCCTAGACCTTCGCCTCGTCTAACACCTCGGCTTGCTTAGCTCTTCGCCTCACCTCGCCTAGCACCTCCCCTCGCCTAGCGTTTCGCCTGTCGCCCGTCTCATCTCGCGTAGCTCCTCGCCTCGTCTCTCCTCGCCTAGCACCTCCCCACGCCTAGCACCTCGCCCCACCTAGAGCTTCGCCTAGCAACTAGCCTCATCTCACCTCGCCTAGCGCCTCTCCTCATCTGGCCTCGCACCTCCCCTCGCCTAGAGCCTCGCGTCATCTCGTCTCGCACCTCTCCTCGCTTAGCGCTTGGCCTAGCGCCACGCCTTATTTCGCCTAGCGCCTCGCCTCGACTCGCCTAGCACCTTGCCTGGCGTAGAACCTTGCCTCGCCTAGTGCTTCGCATAGCGATTCACCTCACCTCGCTTCGCCTAGCGCTTTGTCTAGCGCCTCGCCTCATCTCGCTTAGTACCTCGTCTCGCCTCACGTAGTGCCTTGCATCGCCTAGCACCTCGCCTTGCCTAGCGCTTCGCCTCGCGCTTCGCCTCGCGCTTCGCCTCGCGCTTCTCCTCGCGCTTCGCCTCGCGCTTCGCCTCGCGCTTCGCCTCGCGCTTCGCCTCGCGCTTCGCCTCGCGCTTCGCCTCGCGCTTCGCCTCGCGCTTCGCCTCGCGCTTCGCCTCGCGCTTCGCCTCGCGCTTCGCCTCGCGCTTCGCCTCGCGCTTCGCCTCGCGCTTCGCCTCGCGCTTCGCCTCGCGCTTCGCCTCGCGCTTCGCCTCGCGCTTCGCCTCGCGCTTCGCCTCGCGCTTCGCCTCGCGCTTCGCCTCACGCTTCGCCTCGCGCTTCGCCTCGCGCCGCACTCGGAAAAGTGCTTCGTCATTCAGAAGAGGTTGCGCCGAATACAGGACACCTGTTGCTCGCCATGCCCCCATTGCTTTAGAGATATGAAAACCTTGGAATATTTTCCAGGAAAGGGAGGAGTGCAATTGCTCGTTTATCATCAGTTACATGTGTGTGACTCAAAGTTGGTGAATTCTCGAATTCAACGCTTGAAATACGATATTCGTATGAAAAGGAATTTCCTTTTTACACCGGAACCGGCTGAAATGACATAACATGTGTTGCCATTGAAGTTTTTTTGACCGGATGTCCCGGAGGTCCTACACATTTTTGTGCACTTCATTACCACACATGTATAGCGGGTAGAGCTTGGCCCGGATAAGGTGGTTCCCCCGTGGCGGAGATATCGTAAGGGAGGAACCTACGCAAGCCGACCTATAGGTCGGCACCGAATCTCATCACCTTGCGGGGGCAGAACATCGACACCTGAGACACAATACACACTGCACTTACGGTACTAATGTCCATAGCTGTTAACGCACAATCATTGATACTGCTTTCACCGACGTTCTGCATTTTTGTTTAGTACGTAACAGGAATGCTATTAAGTGATTTTAATTTGACGGAATTAGGATAAAATTCATCTATGAATTAAGTTTTCAGTGTTTTAATCCGTCAAATAATATAAAATAGGCGAATAACTGTTTGTAATTTCAAATCGTTGAACTCGGTCCAGGAGGCTGGCCATTTTCGCAAATGTTTTGTTAGACGTTTCTTGAGGGATTCTTATTACAAGTATTTTATTCTGGCAGCTAGAGAAGTGGTACTGTAATCAAACGAATTGGTTTCGGCATGGTTGTGGAGTAGTCCGACGATTGTCTCAACGTCTTAACGAGAACATTACTTCTCACTATTCAGAGAAATTTCACATCGGTGGGAAGTCGAGGGTAGATCTTTACGATAACACAGCATGTTGCAAAACAAATACTGTCTTTTCGGCTTCACTTTAATATCGGCTTCGGCTTCACTTTACTATTTAAGACGCTTTAGCAATGGTTCGTAACCTCGTTTCGTTGTTCAGCAGTGTAACTAGATTATCTCTGGACATGAGTAGCCGACCAATATGAGAGTGAAAGGTGGCATAGGAAGTCCATTGTTCATAGTAATGTCGGAGCGATTGGTGTCATGTCTTAACACATTGACTGCCAAATTAGTTTTGGGACCGCCGAATTTGGCGTCACGCTTCAAACAGCTCAGTTCGCTACTCTTTGAAGGCATTTTAGATGAAAAGATCATACATTTCAAACTTCCCGCCGCGGAGATTTAATTTTGCTCTGAAAAGACGCGCGAATTCCTTCCCAGTTGAGCAAATACGCATTTCTTTCGTACAAAGCTCCTCGGCGTCCGCGACTAAGTATGTATCCATTGTCAGATTTCTCGGAATCCAGCTCTTTCCACGTTAGACGCAATGGGCTCGCATTGTCAGGAAACTCAGAGGAGCCGCGAACAGTTTCGTGGCCATCGTGTACAGATGCCAAGTGAAATGTGTTGAGCGCATTCAAAGTTCGATTCTGGGCGCTGCCAGGCAATTCCCAGCACCTTCCTGCAGTCTAACGTGCAGTAAAACGTGAAATTCGTAATGAAAACGTTTAATTTCGTATGAGCAGAGATAACCATGATAATTTCTTCAATACCCATTGATTCTTTCCGCGAAGTAACAATCTTAGTCAATTATGTATAGTTTCTTTTCCAGAACACACTCGTCTGATGAGAAATTTCGATGGAAAAGGTGATGTTCGTTGCAGTTTCTGCTAATGCTCTCCTAATTTATCTAAGCAATATTTCGCAGCCTCAACATCATTTGCAGGAATATATCTCAAATCATGGCCTTTTTTATCCAGAAACCATTGAAGGCGTGTCGATAGGTCCATGAAATTCTGCAAACAAATATCGTTTTCAGTGTATTGTAATTGTAGTTCATATAATGTAGGGCAACCCTCCCCAAAAGCGGTTCCATTCTTCCTTGCACAGTCGTAATACGTGAACCAAATGAGACTCTTTACAACTATTCATCATCACTTAGACTGAAAATTAGAGGAGCAGTGTCTAAAATTTAAATTTTCAGGAGTATTTTCAGAATATATTGATATGAAATGATATTCAGAAATAAAAAATATTTATCCCATGCATTTCTGGGATTTTTCTCTATTTTTTTAGACATTTCGGATATTACCGTTATGTTAAAATAATGAACTTCATGCAATATCAACTTTCAGTAATTTCGAAAAACAAGGGAGGAAAGTCAGCAGCTACTCATTAAGACTTTAATACTATCGAAATGCATAAATGAATTCCGTTAGTTTAGTGTCTTTTGGCATGAAATCAAACCCAAGAAACCGTTGCCATGATATTCTCATTGACAGAGTCTGTTTGAATTATCACTTTTTGGGGGTGACGACAGATGAAGCCATTCCCAGGTTTAAGAAAGATCTCTCCCTCTTCGTGATACCGAGTCAAAATTGTCAGTACTGCACCCATTCTGTCTGCTTTACGCTGGTCACTCAGATTCCAGGGAACCCTTGCGCACAGTTGTTTTGTAGCCAATACATTGATCCACAATTTCACCAAGCCAAGAACAAGAAACCTGTGGGAAAGCCATGTGCAACTGGTCGAGGGTTATGCGTCTGTTGCCAAGATTTTGTAGTTTGCTTGATTCCTCAAGTAAACTGCGATGAATGACGGGCACCTGGGTCGAGCTTCATCATTCTTATTTGTTCGTTCATTTTGAATATTTCGCAACACTTCTCACATTTCTCTCGTTCATTATTGTCTCACCATACACTTACTTTATTTGACGATAAATTTCTGCAGGTTTCCAATTTTGTGCATTCAAACATCGAAAACCACTCCTTATCTTTCAATAGGCGGGACAATTATATTTTTAAGTTATGTTCGAAACTCACAGTGTTTCCATAGCGTAGAGACTGTCCGAGAGCTAACACGGACGCCCTGAGTTCGAGTCTCGGCGCAGAAAAAAGTATTTGTTGGTTGAAAATACTATTGGAGTTTGATCGTAACGCAGTAATGCGAGACAGATGTGTTGTTGTAGCACCCCTAGTTATTCTCCTTTGCAGCTTTCGATGGCTTAATCATCAAAACTGCTATGCGAAGTTAAAAATTCGACTACCTCAAGTAAATTTGTCGGGTCTTGAACTTCCATATCTACTCATATCGTTACATCAACGCTGAGAATGTAATGATGATGATGGCCAAGCCAATGAAAACTGTTGATGTAATTATCAACTATTATCATTATTTTTATACGATATTATTACTTCCTGGTATCACTGATCGCGTTTCATTTGAGATTGCCGTTGATTCCTGAAAGAGTGTGAGCCTGAGCCCAAGCCTCTGTACGCGCGCTTGTGTGGTGCAGGACGCGCGGAGCGTGCTGGTGCAGCGCGGGGCGCGCACGCCCGTGTACGCGGCGCTGCTGGGCCCGCAGGGCACCGTGCGCCTGGGGCTGGCCGACATGCGGCTGCACTCGCGCGGGCTGGCGGCGGCGCGCCTGCTGCCCGCCCTGCGCCGCCTCCTCGCGCCCGCCCCCGCGCCGCTCGTGCTCGTGGACGGCAACGCACCCGCCGACGCAGTCACCGGCCTCCTCCAGCTCTGCAGCGACCTCCGCGTGCCCGGTGAGTAAGCGAGATGGCTGCGCACTCGGCGAAAGGGTACAGGGCTAATATGTTACCCTGCGACTTTCGTTTTGCCTTGGCAGTTTTCACGAATAAAAGTTCGCAAGTGTGAAATTTTGTGTATTGCCTGAGTTATTCGTCTGTCACTCTCGTGAAGGAAATTAGAAGTAAGTTGGGGTAACAAAATACCCCGGTATGCGTGTATGAATGAATACGTCCTCCTCCCTCAAATAAACAAGCTCTTATTTTTGCTCTTAACTAAGAAAAATGTATTGATATTCTCTACTATGCACTTTGGTAACAATTAGTTTACGAAGAAAGCAAACATGAGTGACTAAAATGAAATGTGTGACCAAAGTCAGAGAACATAGTACATGCAAAAATGCATGTCTCAAATGCCACAACTCCGTCTTCCAAGAACTCGGATTAAACATATGTTTTTCATGCAACATCAACTCAATATGAGTGAAAAAATTGCGGTTTACTTTAAATAAATATTCAGTCGCAAAATGATAACGCGTCAAACGAAGTCATTATCGCAAGAGAAGTTGGTAATAAACAAGCCCGCTAAAACGTTTAACTTTTGCAGCCAACTCGCCTTGAAAAACGATTCAAACATCGTACGTTCGTTTTTGAAAAAGTTAAAATAAATTAGTAAATGAACGAATAATAGTATAAACAAATTTGTAGATATGGCAGTTAAATATTACTCGCTACTAGATTGTCCTTTTACATCTTGTATATTTGAATCAACGTGTAAATTTGTGGCAAATACTACAAAAATTTCCCACGCTTAATACTATTGTATCGCTTAAAAAAAATTTAACTTTAAGCGCATTGTAGTAAGTTTACGCTTTCTATAAGCGTTATTAGCAAGCTAACGCTTTCTATACGCGCTATTAGCAAGCTCTTTTTTTTTTTTTTTTTTTTTTTTTTTTTTTTTTTTTTTTTTTTTTTTTTTGCTAGTCAGAGAAAAATGTGTCAACACTCAACACACAAAGCACGAGAAATTCGAATTTACTATGTTGAAAATAAAGAGAGAGTGCCGAAATCGGGACCAGCAGCACTTTCTTTAGCATTCTTTCCTACATATGTGAACAAAGTAAAGGGAAATTGGGAGCTGTTTATAAGGAAATTATTGTTTAAAATTTAAAAATTGCCTATTTATGAAGACACTTTACGCAAGAAATACTCATAAATATTTGCGTGGCCTTATTTGAAGTCCAGTTTTTGGTGGACAAATTTCATTAAGAAAAAAATGCTTAGCTTTATAATTGTAGTTGTAGCAAGACGCCGAAAATATTTTTAGATTTTCAATTTTCGAAAACTCAGGGATTTTAATGTTCCTGAGACCTGCATCATTCCGAAGGGTCCTTTACAGTATCTGAGGTCAAAATTTAATAGAAAAATTTGATGCGATTTTGGGAAAATTGTTTTAAAAATATATAATGTTGCCTAAATTTTAAGCAAAAAACCAAAAATACTCAATTTTTCCAAAAAATGTTACCTGCCTTTTTTCAAAATATATTTTTAAAGGACAGATTTCATTAAGGAAAAATGTTTGTCTTGAATATTTTATGAATTCTTGAATTTTATTTATAATATATAAAGGTAGTTAAACGCAAATGAGACCTGCATCATTCTCTTAAAAGTTCTTCACACTATCCAACAACAAAATTGAATCAAAACATTTTGTGTTATTTCTTTGAACTTTTTTAAAATGTTCCAGGGAATTCATGTGAAATACCCCTGACAATTAAAATATCGGTTTCAAATTCAAGGGGCTGCTACATCAGCCAGATCGATAGGAGTATATCAGTTTTGGAGAAAATCGGATGAACGGTTTAGCGGCTAGACACAAACCAACAGACAGACAGACGTTTTGCCGTTATTCGACTTTTCGGTGTCAAGGATCCACAAAACATGGATTTTGGCTACACCACATGTAAATGATTTTTTTTTATATATTTCGCAACTGTATTATCCAATTTTTCGTTACCAGGACCGTGTAAGAAGCGTTTTTCTGCCGAAAATTCGCCGTTTTTCTCGCAGCATTACATAACTTTCTCTACACTGCGTAAGTAGTAGCGAGAAAGCAGAAATGAAACAAAATTGTCGTCATTAATTCTTGTATGAAATATAGCTTGCCTTTGAGCGTATCACGTCAGTAGATTTACACTTCTATGAAATATTTGTTCTATATCAACAAGCTTGAGTCGCTATTTTTTTGACATTGTAAGTTTATTGCAGAGGTGAGTTGCAGTATTTTGAAATGATTTATTTTGTTACTCTTAAACACACTCAGGGCGTTTTACATGGGGCAGATGGTTACTGTCCCTCTGTGGTGAAACAGATTTGCGGAAAAGCTAACAGTGGGCCGCCCAGAGGGCTGTTACGAACAGTATTTTCAAGCGTGCAGTCTTGCAGACTCGCAACTGTAGCATAACTGGCTTTGAAGAGGCAGGCAGGGGGAAACGCAAGATAAAATGCTTTAAGAGTAAAGGATTGTAATACATATGATATGCTTACTGTTTGTGTAATAGACAAGGAAAGCTCTTGGAGCGAATGAGGGGCAACTAAGAACAACGGGTGTACGTAACTTATTCTGAAGGGATGATTGCAGTTTGACCTAAATGCTTCAGTTTTCTGTGAGGTATTTTACCAATTTCCAAACAACTTGCCTTCACTATGAAGGTAGTATAAAAATGTTTCCTCCTGCCATTCATTTGAGCACATTGCAGTTTTGTTATACGATGATAGCTGAACTTCATCATATTTCCCCCGTGCTGTCCCTTTATCCCTCGTCCATTCACCCCCCCTCTCTCTCTCTTTCTATCATCTCCAGGACTTTCTCTCTCTTCTCTTAGTTTTTACATTTACTTACAAACCGTTTTTCAGCGAGAGAATTCTTCAGTGAAATTGAACTTCAAAGTCTTGTGATGAAGTGCATTCTTTTACAATTGCTTACGTGGAATTGTACTCGGCCCTCGTCTTCAGCAACGGCCGTCCGGCAGAAGCGAGAATGCGTTCAAGTACCAGCAGATGGCTGGGTCAAATACAACCACAATCTGAAGGAGAATACCAGCGGCCGTATGTTTTCAGTAGTTCCGTACAGATAACAGGGACATATTCAAACACAGACTAAAGAACAGTAGTAACAACCTCTTATCGGTATTTTCCATATTTTCTCTTATCAGTGTCAGGCGAATGTCGGAGTAGTGTCCTAACGAAGGGCCAAAGACCGCATGCTTATCTTCCTTTCCTCATCCTTGTGCCCTTCTCCCCCCTTACACACACACACACACACTACATATTATATTGGAGATGGTTCAGGAGCTTGTCCCGGCTGGGGAAGATTCTTGGAAGGAGAAAATCACAGTAAGCCGACCTGTAGGTCGGCGCCGCATATTTCGATCGGACGAGGAGGAACATCGCCACCTCCCGAGATATAGCATGCACTGCTGTTACGGGACTAATGACCGCAGTGGTCGCACCCGAGGAGGCCACTCAGAAACATCGTGGCCGCCGCCGCCGCGCCGCTCGGTTGCTCGCTCTTCTCGCGCCTTTTGCCCGCCTCGCCGCCGCCTCCTTTCGCTTCCCGGCCGGCGCAGCGCCTGGGGCGGCCTGGGATGGCGCTAATTAAATATGCACGTCCGTCCCTCGCGAACAAAGGTCTGCCCGCGCAGTCTCGCAAACGGCACAGAGAGGAGGCTGAAATACGACTCGCCCGAGAGAATAGAGTTGTCCTTTAATCGTATGCGCGCGCGTCTTTTTCTTTAGAGAAGTCGCCCCTCCGGCAGCTTCCCTGATTTGCTGAGGTTGCGCGAGGCAACAGCGAGTTGTAGCGCGTCTTTAGGAAGACGAACTGCGCGCTGTCGCCCATTAGCCGAGCAGTAGAAATACCCCTACTGCTGTAAATGATGCCTTCTTAATTTGAAAACTCGCTGAATGTGCAAAATCGCAGACGGGAAGAGATAGCTCAGGGCATCAACTGATGTCACTGCAGTGCTTCTGACTGGGAGATCCTAGGTTTGAGTCCCGATGGTGACGGCAGGATTTTCGACCCGACTACACACGCCGGGAGACCGGTCCGGAGCCTAGAGCTTGTCCCGGCCGGGGCGGTGCCCCGCTGGCGGGCGATACCTGGTTGAGAAAACCCCGTTAGTCGACTGACGGTCGGCACGGGATGTCGCCATCAAGTGGGGGAAGACCACCGCACCTCCCGAAGAAAAAAGACATCCACTACTCTTACGGGGCTAATGACATTAGCTTATGCTTAAATTATGCGCCCGAAATCACTAACAATCAATCTGCAAAACCGCAATGCGCGTCACAAATACAGTTGTTGACTAAAAATTTCTGTAATCTCGAGTTAATGGTAAATCCCACACTTGATATCAACCTGATCATTATTTTCTATGAATAAAATTGGATTAAAATTGTGTTTAATGTATAGAAAGGAACATACCTAAGTATGGTAAATAAAAGATGTTGTCTGGTATCAACAATTTATTTTGCTAATGATCGTTTCGATCGCGTAGCGATCATCCTCAGAGCTTGCAGCTTCCGGGCCGAAAACAAAGTTCTGGAACCCTGTGTTCTGGAAATTACAAGGAGTGATGACTGCGTCGGTCCGTGGTAAGGAAGTGCGAGTGTCGGTTTTTCGAGATACTCTGACATGATATCGTATTAGCAATGTCCTAATATTGAAACTGCGAGCACATACTCCCACGCTTTCACGTGCACCGCATGCAAGGAATGAAGGGTGACGTGAAGCATTCCGCAAACGGCCTGTAGGGTGCGTGCCAATCCACGCGCACTTAGCATGCCACGTGTTTCACCGGAAATCGTAGGTTCCTGCGGTCTCATTCTGTGCAGTGTTAGATGGAATGGAAAATACAGGGAGAACTCACAATGGTATGTTACACCTCTAAATGTGAGCAGGAACGGATCTCTGCATTCAATTCAAGTTAGCTGTCTACCTGAACAAAATGAAACTAGACGTTTGTGTTCTTTAGTTTCGTTTTTCCTTGTACGTTTGATTTCTTTATGCATTTAGAGATAAAATATTTGTTTAAACATGTCTCTATTTGTTTGTGAATAATTGGTCAAGGTGCAGGTTTTTATTTCAAACAGCATAACTCTTCATCAAATTGTTATATTTTGATTTTTTTTAAATTATTCACAATTGTCTACTCTAGTGAATGAAATAAAATGGTAAAGGTAATGTGAAAATTAAAGAGACAGAATTTGATTATTTGAGAAAAATAGTTTGTAAGTTTCTTCTGGACATTGCAATTCATATAACTGACACTTTTAGTGACACATTAACTATTCTAGTTCATTCACTAGGAAAAATCATGGCTTATATGCTGCAAAAATAATTATAGTGTTATCAGTTATCATTTATAGTTTATTATTGATGTTTGACATGCATGAATGTGCTGAAAATTCCCAATTCCGGAAAATGAACCTGAGGTTCACTCACTAAGGAATTGACAGTTGACACGCGCTTTTATATATTATTTTCTGAAAAACTAAGAGACTTAGGAAGTCTTTTAAACCATTTAAAAGAGAGTAAAACAGGACATACGACTCAATAAAATTTAAAAAAATACGAAATTTCACGACTTTTCATTATCTTGAAATATACAGCTAGGTACCGACCTTAAAGGGGTCGTGGTTGAATGAAATAATATTAGCGAAAAATCTCGAGAAATTAATGTTCGTAAACGAGTTTTTCTCAAGCGGTGCTACCTGAAATGTAGCTTTCTTATCATTTGGTGTGTGGAAAGGGGAAAAAAACTTACCAATCGAGTCCTGCCAACCTGCCCTTCATATCTAGTATAAAATGCCAATTTGTCTCTAAGTATTATCTGAATGTATGTTTCTAGTTCTTATCAAATGTGTATATTTAGCCGTTGTAGATCATTAGTTAGAATTATATTGACAAAATTAACACTTTTGCTGTTACAATAATATGATGTAATAAGATTGCATCTCTGTGCAGATGGTTCCAAACCAATATTCCCCCTATGCACCCGAAAAGTGACGAGAAACATACAATACAGAATATTCAGAGAAACGAACGCAGTGGTTCTGTGTATGCAAGGTCATACATAATGTATCAACGATGAACGATACGTATTTTAGCCGTAAATAGAATTATTAGTTTATGTTAACGCGAACGAAAGGTAGCTGTTCATTATCGCCTTATCGGTGCAGGGTTACAATGGCGTGTTTCTACATACAACAGTGACCGCTAATTCGTATGGGATACTCATTTTCCTATTTAGCATTTTTGATACCGCTAGCATGAAAATGAATAGAAAAATATAGTAATGTAACCAACATGAATCAGCCCCGCGTTGGGCATGTCAATTTGTAACGTAATTAAACCTTTTCAATTAATCAACTATCTTTAACTAAACTTAATTTATCATACCCCAAGCTGGGTAATCATTCGTTACGTTTTTATGATTCTAATTTAATTTGCCCTGCTATGCTCGTAAATCAACTGCTAGCAAATCAATGTTTTTGCTCAAATCAAAACAATGATTTGTTGAAATCAAAACTGAGCTAGCCAAACTAGGAATAATTAGTTACTCCTAGTTTGGCTAGCTCTATTATATATATATATATATATATATATATATATATATATATATATATATATATATATATATATAGATCTTGCATGAGTTCGATGTACAACATACATCACCTTACCTGTTGCACGTGGACGTGTGACTCTGAACAGAAATCACGATTCCTGGATCTTCTGTGGAATTTACTACTTACTGAATTGATGGCAATTCAATGAAATATCAGCCTTTTCTTTTCAAACAACAAATTTTTTGCAACATTCTAGTAACATGTCTCGAGCTCGTCATTAATTTATGATTCTATGGACTTTAAATTTATTCAACCGTACGGCTTTGATTAAGTTCGTAAGCTTACGGAATGTCTTCCCGGTTGATATGATCTCGCCGGCTTCTCTAAAAGGGGATGACCTGGGTCCTCCTGTGGTGTAATTTATGAGCCTAATGTCCGTGTAAACTTTGAATGTCACCCGACTGTTGCTAATTATACAGCCCGCTATTCGTCCAATAAACTGCGAAAAGTAAATATTGTTTTGGAAAATAATGTTTTAGTAAATAAGTCGGTAGAAGAAGAAACAAGTGACAATGTGGAAGCAGAAGCGAATTTTATATTCTCGTTAAATAACAAGGGAACTTTCGAACTAGAAAAGAAGTGTTAGAAAAATAAACAATTTTAAGAATCATCCGAAAGCAATTCGAAAAGGGGGGACAAAAATTTAGAAGAAGAACGTGAAAAGGCAGAAAGATACTTACACGGAAAGACAATTGAATAAAAAATTGAACACTAAATTAAGTTCATTATGTTACGCATTCAGACTTCTATCAAATTCTGTCAGCCTTCATGCAGCTGGTTGCGTGTATTTTGTAAATGTACATTCCCGCCTGAGATATGGTATAAAATTCTGGAGAAACTCATCATGTAGAACCCAGACCTTTAGATTGAATAAGAAAATTATTCGAATAATGAAAAAATGCCATCCGCGTTACCCTTGCAAGCCTCTCTTTCATTGACCTTGGAATCTTACCATTGCCTTGCCTATATATTTACGAATCTGTAATATTTGTCAAAAGTGACTTACTTAACAGTGGGAACATATTTTCATGCAATACTGATATTTATAATTACAACACACGTCGTAAAAATCACGTTCATTAAGTGTCAGTATCAACAGCTCACTATCAGAAATCCACATGCAATACATGTACGTTACTTTACAACGCACTGCCAGATGACATTAAACAATTAAAGTCGGTTCACAAATTTAAGTTAAAAGTAAAATATTTTCTGCTGCATAACTGTTTCTATACAATTAGAGACTATATGATTATCAAAAAGAAAAATGTTTATTTTAACAAAACAGTGATACATAATGAATTAGTTTACGTTTGTATTGTATATTTTTTTTAAAGACTTAATATGTTTGTAACAAATAATGTACTTCAGCTTTCGGGTCAATGACCCCCAGCTCGATCAGGTTTTTCTCCAGTTTCCCTGATCCATTGAGCAAATGCTAAGATGGCCCCTTGTTTTGCTTCTGGACGTAAATGTAGCTTCACTATGCGCACGTTTTGTTGAACTCTCCTTTTGCTTGTAATGGCAAGAGTAGAGGTAAGGGCGAGTTGCTATTTTGTTAGCAATGCAGAAAAATCATACTTGCAATTCGTATACTGATTTTATATAACTCGGAAACGAAAATGACTATTTTTCGAATATTACTAATCTTGCTATTTTTAAAATTTATTTTTACTTATGTTAAACTTTTACTCATCTTTCAACTATTTGTAGTTAAAATGATGGGAAGGGATTCTGGAACTCAAAAAAAACGTGCGCAGATAATCTTTTCCCCCCTACGTCACATACAGTTTTTACTGCTTTTTTTGACTGAATAAATATAAATCTAAATTGAATATAGGTAACTGATGTTAGTACCTTTCGAAATAAGTTGGAATTTCGGCAAAGCAGATGAACCAGAGGGCAATGAACTTCGGGGAACGCGGCAAATTAGAAGGCAAAATTTTCAGATCCTCTGAAAAGTGCCAAATCGGAATAGAGGTAAAGAAAATATAAAATGTTCCCAAAGATCGCGGTTTTTGCTTTTTTGCGAGCGTTTATTGTTTTTTTATTGAAAAACAATCGAAAGACTGACTGTCTGGGTCTGGAAAGGACACAGATGGGTGATAGATTCCGAGCCGACGACATGTGCTAGCCTGTGCTGGCAAGTTATTGTGTTTTTGGGAGAGTGAATTGTTACCAGAGATAAGAGAACGGATTTGCGAGCCGACGGTAACGCTATTGCAGTCAGGGAAGTGAACATTCTGAAAATATTACCCGCGCGTACGGAATAAATTTATAGGAAGGCGAAGTATTGTAGTAGATCTAGGAAAGCTTAAACAATGTACATTGCCATCAAAATTATAATATACACGGTATGAATGAGAATAGTGTAAATATTTTGTTATTAAGTGTGGATGTTAAATTTAGATTCTTTTGTTATTGTATAGAAGGTTTTGTTTTTGTGTAATGATTTTATTGGTAGCGTCACAGAGGAAAATAGCGTCGATTAACGTCGCCAAATAAACCAAACACGGTATCACCAAACACGGTACTGAATATACAGTTGAAAATGTCTAAGTCTCTTTTGGCTTTAGGTTAAGAAAGATAATTTCCCCTCCATTACCAATGAGATAATGAGAAATATCATTTTCCCCTACCCTGTACAGGAGGGGACTTCAGTCCCATGACCCAATATAAATTTTCCAGTGGCCGCCCGTGCCAAAAATAATATTATTTTAAAATTTGTTAGAGTTTGTCTCAGGTAAGCACGTAATAAATGTAAAGAAATTATTCTAATACAGAGGCACGACGGAACGGTCACAATAAAGCAATATGGTATGTCATCTCATATAGTACATTTAGCATTATCCGTACCAAAAGTTAAAAGAAAAAACTGGAGCCGTTTTTGAGTGAATCTTGTTTTTGTAATTTTTTTTAATTGCAAATTTTGGGCGAAAACTCCTAAAAGTTTCAAAAAAATGTAAATGGCCTTAATGAAAAAACTGTCTGCGGACAACAAATTTAATTTGAACAAAAAACCACTCTCTAAAATTTTGTAGTTGTAGGAAGACGCCGAAAAAAAATTATACTTTTGTAATTTTCGAAAATTCAGAGTTAGCCGTGAACATCGAACATATGCCACTTTTATATACGTGTATGTTACTCTATTCAAACAAGAAATTTAAAGAAAAATTTTGGAGCCATTTTTGACAAATTTTGAAAATGTCCAGAGGGCTTTATGTGAAATACCCCAAATTTTAAGGAATGTTTTTGAAAATCCCAAAGCTTCGACTTGAACTAACCGAGACCAAAGGAAATAAAAAACTAATACTGTGCCATTCAGTAACACCACTAGTTTATCAGGGCCCAGCAATGATTTTTTCTGCCGCAAATACGTACGTATACGGGAAAGTAAAAAAAGTCGATCTTTTCATGTCGAGACTGGAGATTTTACCCACAGAACAATAAAGGATTTTACCTGAGTACTGAAAATCCTGTCGAGTAATGAAAAGGGATTTTTGCCGCGTAAAACACAATATTTTAATTGACACCCCGTATGCATACGGCATTAGTAATTTTAGACATTCCCGCAAGCACTGAAATTATCTTCAACTTATATTTACTTTCTCCGTATTTTAATGTAATAAATTTACTCCAACTACTATATAGGTAAATGATATACATTATTTCATATATATATATATATATATATATATACACACATATATACATACACATATACATACATACATACACATACACATACATACATACATACACATACATACATATATATACATACATACATATATATACATATTATTCCCATACTTTCACCTAGAAATAAAATACTCCCAGAGTCTCTCAGACCCAGTGCGTTATGTTTGGAAATTCAACATCGGCTCTGACAGGTTAAGTAATTAAAGTGAGTTTGCAGTAGGGTAGAAACAAAAGTTTGTGTGATCATTGTAAAGCAGGGAATATTTCAAAAATATTTTAATAATTTGATTTAAATTGTGTTAGTAAAGTAGGTTATAATGTTGCGTGTGTAAGTCACTAAATGAAAAAACTCCTCCACAAACAAAGACATAACTCCCTTTACCCCAAAACCATTGAATTTATCATACAATCATGAGAGTAAGTAACGCACGGTACTTACTCTCTTTTTTACTTCTTACTTTACTACACTTTAGAGTGTAATAAAAGAAAAATTATGAAACCCCCCAAAGTTGGCCCTTTGGGGTGTCACAGTTCATCACCATCTAATACCAAGAAAAGGTTTTTTTGGACGTAGAAAGATATTCCAACAGATGGTTGAGTTGATGGTTGATTATTATATAGCAGGGTTGTCACTGTATTTCAAAGCAAATACATATTTTTCCCTTGTAGTATAAAAGTATGCTTAACTGGTAAGTGCATCAAATACTCAATTGTTTAAGTCTGGTTTTATGATGTATATTTCGCTAATTTTCTTAATTGCAATGTGCAGATTTTGCTATAAAGCATTTATCATTATTTGTATTTATTTCAAGAAATTTAATTTTTAATTTTGTCATATGTTTTTTACTTGTGGTTCATTGTAGCTGATATCAATTTTCTGTATCTGAATTATGTTTGATATTTAAAAGGATAAACAAATGATGCCATCTTGAAAATTGGTAATGTTGATAAATTAACTTTCATGATTTGAACTCCTCAAGTTACAGAGAAAGCTTACCTCATAAATGCAAAAGAAATAGGGTGTGATAAAAAAATTAGCTTCCGTTTTCATGGTTTGAGGCTACTAAGGGTTTCTTGTAACTGCACTCAAAAGTGGTTACAATGCTAGTAATTGTTAAATGGATTAAGTCCTCGCATTGTGGAAACTAATGCTTCTCTTTGAAATTCCGTTGAGCAGTACAGGCTTAGGTGACTCAGCTATTGATGCTGCTGATTGATGTCACTACAGTTCCTCTGACTGGGAGGTTCTAGGGTTCAAGTCCTGATGGTGGCAGGATTTTCGACTCTTACTTTATAGCTAGGTGAAATTCAGCAGCTGTCTGGAGGGGAACTCTATGGGCTGGGTGTTCTGATCAGCACCAGGCAAATACCAGAGCAGACCCTGACAAATGGGCTATGGACCACGCAAGATTTTTCCTTCCTCTTCATTCTATCCTCACCCCTTACTTTCACATGCACTGCACTATTAATTGTGAGACTTTATGTGAATGATTACCTTGCATCCCCCACTCTGGCACACAGTTGAAGGCAAAAACTCACAGGGAGCACTGATGACAACATTAAAAACACATCTTCACTGGCGCAAAATAGTAACAATTTTCTGTTGAAGGTGAGAACTTCTGTCCTTCTGATTTTCTCCAAAAGATCTAAAGAAATGACCTAAGCAGGTGAAGATCCATTATAGGAGATACCTCGAACTCTTGACAATGTTAGAACACAAATTATTGAGAATGTTTGGAAGGCATGACTGATTCTCCAGAGATTGGCATTGCTTCATAAAATCTAGTTGCTGATGTTGTAACTAATACCCCCACTGTACCCGCATTTCTTCAATCCATCGTTCGAGAAAAGTTGCACGAGTAATACCACATATTCCAGGACACCAGGTGGGAGCTTAGAACTTAACCGAGTAGCCCCACTGGTGGGAGATACCTAGTTGGGCAAACCCCGCAAGCATACAGATAGATCAGCACTGGTTATTGCCATCCAGCGGGGAAAGGTCACTGCTACCTCCCTCAATAAAACATACATTACATTTACATGAATAATGAACTTAGTAGGTTACGTGCCCAGAATCACTGATCAATCAATCTATCTATTGAGAAGTACAGTAAGGGTTAAGTTCCAGATGAATGTACTTTGCAGAAAAATTATAAAATACCTATATTAAACCATCATTACTGTTTTTCGTCAGTATGTATTTTTTTGAAGATTTTACTGCATAAATATATTTTGTATTAGTTCATTTAAAGCCAATCTTTAAGTTAGCACACTAGTGTGATTTGAGTCCACTCACTAAATTTTTAATACTAGTTTGGAAAAATGAGCAAATGCGGTCTCAATCATATTAGTCATTGTTGTAATTGTATTTTGTCCTAATCTGAAACAATTTCACTGATCTGTACTCCTTAAATCCTGAAAGTTCATAATTGAATTAAGAAAATATAAATGTCTTTTCTTTTTTTCAATGCCACAAACAAATTGCAAGGAGAAAAATATAAATTCAAAAACAACTTGTGATAAAAGTGTGAAAATATAACCCAGATAAAAGAATTTAATTGAATATATTTTCCAAATAATACAAAAGAGTGCTTTTGCTTAATACTTAAAAAATGGACGGAATTATATAAAATATGTAAAATGCAATGTAACTTCAATAATAGATGAAACACTACTAGGCCTGAAGTGTATACATTTTGCCCAGTTTCATAATAAGCAACATTTAATAAATGTTAAAGAGATTCACATTCTTACAGTCTCTCATAATATGATTTACACATATCCATTATTACGAGAATCAGGGCGTGGGTACATCTGCATCACCAGATTTTTACTCTCCTGACGCAATTCCCAACCTTTGCGTGCATCCTGAAACATAGCGAAGATCCCAATGACAAAATATGAAAATTAATAGTTTTATTTTCAATATCAATGCAATGGTCAGGTAATCTTAAAGGTCACATGCAATTAATTTGGTAATCTTGTAATTGGTTTGCATTCAAATATTCCTATCATGTTAATGAGTTCATTGCAAAAGGAATAAACGTGAAGCCTTTTGTTTTTGAGATAGACAAATTATATAACATGATTATGTTTTGACTAAATAAATTTAAGCTATTCCACAGCTCTCTTTGAGAAACTATTATTATCTAGTACAAACCTTGTTATCATGAATCTGAACTGGGAGGAAGTTAATTGTAATTAGGACATATTAAGTAATGTTAGGGTTTTAGATGGCCAAAACTGATGTTTACCATTGTTTTCCTTGACCTAATTACTAATCATCCAATCCATTACTGATCATTAATTTAGACTTTAATAATTGACCATGAAAGTAAGAGTGTAAACTGTCACACAACAATAAACAATTTGTAATTTGTCAAATTATGTGTGACGGTTGTGTTTCAAATTATATTTGATGATTATGAAATCCAGGTTCAATTTCGGGCTGGGGCAGTCAATACTTTGAATAGTCAAACATCGTTTAAAACATGTGTGATCTGGATCTGACATGCTTCTGCTAAATAGCTATGGGGTCGCAATGTTAGTTAGTAAATGCAAAACAAGAAAGATATTAAAAGTAATTATCTAACATACAAAAGCTACTAGGTGGCACAATTTTTCATTTTATCATAAAATTCGTGACAATGCACTTTCTATGACCAATGTTAGAACTGTCTAAATAAATTTGTGCCAATGGTATTACAATATTCTTGGTTTAGAAGCATGTCAGACCGTAGATTATTTACTCTTCAGAGTGGCTTCTGGTTATTGACCACCTTTGATGAGAAGAGTCAGTATTGTGTCAGAAGCAGAAGTGCTAATTTGACACCTCACTATGCATCCTTTTAAACAAATTGTCTTGGTGGTCAGAAAAGGTTGTCGTTCAAAATATTTTCACAGCTAAGTTTAACACTAACAGAGCAACCAAGAAAGTTAAAAGCATTGGTGAACTTCTATAAAAGCTACATACTCAATAATTTTATTCAACACTTCAATGTATACTTCTATTTGAAAATCAAATGAATGACTTCTTAATGAATATTTTAGAAAGAAGCAGCAACTACAACTACTTACCAAATAAAGTAAGCCAGATGCAAATAAATGGAAGAAAAATGAAATAACTGCAAGTCCATAAGACCAACTCAAATAATTATAATTGGGATACATTAGCCAGTCACGTCGCCAGCATTCTCCTCCAAAAATGGCCACAGACAAAAATAAAAGAGCAGCAGCACATACTGTTGCAATAGCACACACACCAGCAATAAACCACTGATACAGAAGTATTGGTCGTAGAGGCCAACGAATTAGTACTAATGCCAAAGCTATTTGGGATGCAAAAGAGAGCATCAGAGCCAAGGTGACAAAGGCCTGTACTGCCATCAGCCAACCTTTAAAACAAATTAAAAAAATACGCATTAAAATGGGAATATTAGAAGAGACTATAAGAAACTTGTAAAACTACGTACATAGAATAGACAAATATAAAGAGTCATTGCTGTATTAACACAAAAGGTTTAGTTTGCAATGTACATATGTACACAAACTGAATTTACATCAGAGTTGAAAGTGTAGTATTTTTTAATGGCTGTGATATAATATCTATGATTTTAATGATGAGACTTCTTAATGCATTTTTGAAATGTAAATACATTCCTAATATAGAAAGTGTTTAAAAAAGTATTGACATGACCTGTGGCCCTTTCTATTTTTCTAACTCACGAAATAAGGTGGCATTTATAACTGATATAATACCAAAAGAACAAGTAAATGAGATTTAATAACAAAAATTTGTGGAGAGTAATACACCAGATATTGATAAAACCAGCAATTAAATTGATCCTACCATGATAGTTATATCAAAGATAGATCAACGCAGCAGAATAGTGTTACTACATATATTTTATTTTACATAACAGGCAATCACCCAAATAACAGTATTTCAATATATAATATTTATTACATTTGCTTGTAGTTTGCATATTGTATCAACATTTGTTACAATTATGTGCATTCTTTTACAAAAAGTCAGTAAGTTGTAACTATTTATTTTTAAATCTGGTTTCAGGCAAAAATCAAATCAAATTCTGTGAAGTTTAATTACATTAATCTGAATACTTCCTTCACAGATAACCAAACCACAAGTCATTTAATTAACAGTAATAATTTAATAAAAAATAAATAATTACTAAACTAATAAACTGATATAATCATAGTAAATAAAAGCAATCTGTTCATGCAACACCCAAATAAATTCTTTCTTTTATGCTGTAAAAGAAAGAATTCAGATTCATGAAATTTTACAAAAATATTTTAACAAATTCCAATTAAAAAAGTACTAAACAATAAACTTTTGGATTTGAAAGTGAAACAGCTCATTAAAAAGAATTCTCAGATTTTGAAAACTAACCTGGTAATAGCCATTCTCGTATAACATAATATTCTTGACTAAAAATGTAGTGACAGCCATCAAATGTTTTGTCAAACTGGTATGCTGGGAATCGAAATTGGTCAAAACAATACTCCCATAAACCCATATGTTTAAAATTTGAAAAAGTTTCTTGATATGACTGGATCCAATATGGACTAGAAGAAGAACACACATTAGAATGTCATTGTACTGTTGATGTTGAACATTTATGTATGTTAAAATTAGTAGCTACCTGGCAAATGACATCATCAGCAACATGCCAGCAATGTAAGTGAGCATTGACCCAAATACCAAAGCATCTGGAACAATTTACAGTATTTTAATGTTTTTCAGAATGAAAATTGAATAAACTCCATTTAAACAATTAGTGATAAAAATATAATCCACTACATTTCAGTTTCATATTCTAGGATGTCTTTTAACAACATAATATTTAAATGAATTGAAAATACGATTTTAGTTCAAATTGCTTCATTTATTTAGAGTTACACGATGTTATATTTATTTAATAGTAATTACTAATTCTGAAAATATTAAAGTGTGCTTTATATTACTGTAAAACCTGACCATATGATTAATACTATCAAATTGGTCTTTTAGAAGGGTGGTCTTTTTAAAGAGAACATCACACTAGTAAAGTGTACTTACTGCTGTTGCAGTGACATCTACAGTAGAAATCATAACTTCTGGTTTCAAATGAAAACATTATTGTACTACATCATTAAATTACTTTGATCAGCTGTATTTATTAATTAACATGATTACAAAAAAGAATACAGTGTACTTTAAGTATTGGCCTTCTTCAGGTAATGCATTATTGACATAGTTTACCCAATTTCGGGAAGGTCTCCCCTTCGGAGTTATCATGAAATCTAATGCGCCCAATCACTGTTGCATATTTCAAAGACACTGGAAACGGCTTGACTCACAGTAGTAGATGATCTCTCAGGTTTATTATTTTAATGTGAGGGATTTTTTTCTTCTTAAAGGTCGCATCAACATCTAGGTTATTAGCGACCACTGTTGCATTTAATGGGATGTTAACTGAGAAGATGACATGATATGGTGATGATAGGGGGGGAAAGGATAAACACAAATACGACTATGCCCGAGGCGGGACTTGAACCCACAATCCTGCTGACTGGTGTTAGGTTTTCTGGTCACCTCAAAGAGAATGTGATGTAACATTTTAATGAAAGATTTATGGTCTTTGGTCAGAAAGAATGGTTGTTTTTTAACAGGGTAAAAAAACATTGATCTTATGGAATAATTATTCCATAAGATCAATGATTTTTTAAATTTTTACGGAATAATTACTTCATAGAAAACATCTTCAAAAGAGGTGCTCTTGTTGAGAGATTTACCTGTTACTTTTCTTACCTTTAAGGCATCATGATTAATTGTATTTGATAGAAGGGGGTATGCTTTGTTTATTTTTTCCTTTTCCTCTACCAGTTTGAAATGTATCTAGTAAACTGGTCAAAGAATTTGGATTTCTTCCAATTTCTGAACATTGATCAGTTAGTTGAAATGGAATCTTTTCATCATACATCAAACAAAACTTATTCAAAATTTTCAAAAAGTGTTAGTCAACTTTTGTCAATAAATAATATCAACATTTTTTCTTTGTCTTTTTGTTTGTCTTTAACAATATTTAATGTCCGCATAATTTGTTAATAAGATATACATTAAATGACCTTGTCAATTTTGAAAGCAAAATTGAATTCAAAATCAAATGTATTACAAATATTTAGAAATTCATTATAAATAAAGTTTCAGCTTCCAAGATTTTGGGTCTCATTAGGCAATAATACTATAAATGTGACATATGTTTAGTCATATCTCTATAAGTATGTACTTAGTTCCCCTCCCCTAAACTTCTTTCTGGTTTCATATTTGGGTTATATAAATCTTACAAACTGCTTCAATTTGTTAGCATGTTGATCATCATTGCTAACCAATTGAATTCATTGCTAATCATTGAATACCATTGCTATGTACGGATAATGGTGATGTAACTAGCATCATGATCACAAAATTTCACATTCATTTAATAATCTAAGAGGGTTTAGATTTACCATTTAAGCGATTTATGTTCTCCTATTTAGTCCATTGAAAACTAGCATCATCTGGGGGACATAATACTATGTACTTTACAATATTACCTAAAAAAATGGATAATTTTGAGTTTTAAAAATCCTTTTCTCTGTATTGTACGAGAGAAAAAACTGAAAAGATAAGATTCATATGGCATTTTAATATTGAATTTCATCTTTCACCTCTCCAGAGAGATTTTAGGGAGATTCTCCATGCTTTTAATTATTAAGAGTGAATACAAGAACAGCTGGAAAGAGTTGGGCAGGTGGGGCAGAATGGTTTCAGTGAAAACGCTGTTTCACTGATACCTTTGCAGCAAAGTAATGGACTAAAAAGTTTAAAATCACTTAAATTTTTCCTACCGTTTTCTGGGTTCAACTAATTAGAGGTAGTAATTACTGCATATTTGAGATACTTTTGATTTTAGATTAACACAAGTTAAATAATAGTAAGTAATTATAACATTCATTCAATTAATTATTGAAAATTAAGTTTAACAAATAACAAATCATTTGCAAAAAGCAATTTTCAATTGAATCATCATAATCACATTTCTAAATAATGGATCTGGGCGAGGGAAGCCAGAAAACTTGCCGTTGACAGTAAATTAGCATTACAATACAGCAGGGGCAAAGTGTATGGCGAGCCATTAAAATCATCTATCCGTAAGTTTTATTCATTTCTATCAGTGTGTGTAGCGTAATTTGAGGGTGGGCTTAAGGAGACCCCTACCACCTGCCGACACACTTCTCTGAGAGTGTACCGTGTACCCTACTTTAACCCACTTTAGACAAGTAAGATTATAATTTTTGAATCAAAAAACATGGCCCTCACTGCATTTCTATTTCTTATGATGATACATCAGCTTTGGGTGAACGTATTATAAAATACATGATGATTTGGTAACTATTTATACATTCTCCAAACTCACCACAATCTCAGGATGAACTCAAATAAAATAGTGGTCACTAAGAGGCAAAGCTTACTCCTGATATCAATTATAATTAAGAGCAACACTTTTGCATTCTGTTCTGTGTGTATGCATTTTTAAAGGGGGAAGAGACATTTGCTGTTCATGGGGATGAAACAAATTATTTACACAGTTGATTATTTACTGCAATTTTCCAACAACTTTACTCATTTCCTTAATTCTTTTAATCTTCTCCCACTCAGTCACAGAAGGGTTTCAAAAACTTGAAATTCATGATGTAGATTATGCTATCAATTGCAAACTGCAACCCTGCACTAAATAGTTACTTTGAATATCTCAGCAGAGGAGAAACTGAGAAAAATACTGTAATTATCATTTACGAACCATATGTTTAATTATAGTATTGAAAAATTGAAACTAATGAAGTAATTCCTAATATTATCAACTAACAATAGAAGCCAAATAACAGCGTTATTAATACAACTGATAAGAGTATGCTGGTAAGTGAAAAGAAGTGGGAGTTAACAAATATGACAACTGAAACCGAGTGAATATGTTAAAACACTACTCATATTACTTTGACTTATACTTCTTTTATTGCATATGCGGCACTTACTAGATGCTTTTGGATACTCCTGTTTGTCCACCGTCATATTGAAAAATGTTTAATTCTCGTACTCTGATTTTAGTCTAAATTTTTTTTTTCTTCTCTCTTGTCAATATCTGAGTACGAGCCTTCGAAATACTCAGGTTTCTCACGTATTTACATTCCGAAACACCTGCGCTCTCCATCAACCATATTGTTTGTTTCGAGTAGGTGTATCAACATTGCAGAAAACTCGACTATTTTCTTAAGTAAATCGAATGGCTACAACGTGATCACTATTATTAATATTGTGGACACTCAAAGTACATTCAGTAAACATTTTACGAAAACAGTACAGAAAATATAGGTGATTTTAAATCTTTCAAACCATTCTTATTATTACTTTGCAACGTTGGTATCAATGAAATAGCGTTCTCATTGAATCCGTTCTGCCCACTGCCACACCCGCCCCGCACATATCTCATTCGTTCTTTTCTGTAAGATAATACCCGCACTTGTGAGCAAATGGTATTTATAAAAGCAAAGTATAACAGTCATACTGTGATAAAAGGGAAGAGGGGACCAGTCCATGAACGAATACAGAATGAATTCTTCTACTGTAGAGCCACTGAACTTCTTGTATAATGAATGGGGACAATGTTAATCCGATCAAAAATTTTATTTACCCAGTATATGAAAAGTTCTGTAATGCTGCAGGAATAAACAGCGAATATTTGGCAGAAAAACTCTTATTGCCCGATCCTTGTAACGAAAAAGTGGAAAATTCCAGTTGCTAAATATAGGGGAGGTGTAACACTTGTAGCAGAATCCGTATTGGGTCCTTGATACCGAAAGTCGAATGACGGGAAAATGTCAGCCCATATACAACACTAGCGGCTAAACTATTCAGCCGATTTTCTCCTAAATTGATAATTTACCAATCGATCTGGGTGATGGCTGTCGCTGCCCCTTGAATTTGAAACATATTTTAATTTTGGGGGGTACTTTACATAACGCCCCTAGGACATTTTCAAAATTAAATCAATTTTTTTAAAAATTTTGTTAGCGGACAGCTTAACAGAAATGTGCAGGTCTCATGTTCATTAACAACCCATATTTTTCGAAAATTGCAAAAGTTCAAACAATTTTCGGCGCCTTCCTACAATTAAAATAATTAAATTAGAGATGTCCCTTAATAATATCTGTTCCTTAAGGAAGACAAATTTTGAAATAAGGTCATGCATACATTTTCGAAAATTTGAGTACTTTTTGGGAACTTTTGCGTGAAATATAGCCAGTTTTCAATTTTGTTTAAACATTTTCCCCCTCAAAAATGGCATCAAATATATATATATATATATATATATATATATATATATATATATATATATATATATATATATATATATATATATATATATATATATATATATATATATATATATATTCATGATGCCACATTAATAAAACATGGAACTAGAGAGAAAAAGGAGGACAAGAAAAGGGGGAAATAAGAAACAAGGGAATAAAAGAATAAATAATGATGGAGAAGAAAGAAAGAAAAGAACTGTTGCTTAAGAAATCCTGACAGCCAGTATTATTCATTTGTTAATCTGGTACAAATGGTTTTGTATCCATGACTCGTCTTCATGTTATGCTCTTATTATAATTTGAGGTGAATTATAAAACAAAATAAAATCAAGTACAATAGCTGTTATTATTTTAAATTTTGATTATTTACTAGTTCTCAGTATATGTAATGAGTAGTTTATCATTCACTCTTCTGTCTCAACATAATGAATGAAACCTATGAAATTTACCAAAGATTGTTTGGTGTGTAGGGAAGGAGGATATAAAGGGCCGTTCATAAACTACATAACACAAATTTGGAGTATTTTCAGTACCCCCTCTCCCCCTTGTAACACACTCTTGAACTCCTGTAAATAATTCCATAACACTTGTGACAACTCCCCCACCTGGTAAACAAAAGGAGTCAAAATAAATTGTTGCACAGTAAAAACAGTGTTTATTTTACTTTTGTTGTATAATTAGGTAATTAATGGTAATTAAAGTAGAAATTAGTTGGCAATGCTGGTTGCACCTAACAGTAAGATTGGGGCAAGTTGTGAGTAAAGGAAGAATGCTTGGTCAAGAAATAGTTGATTAGAAGCTTTGCACATGCCATTGTGAATGATGCTAGAACAAGACTCTACAGCGCTAATGTAAATGGATTCTATATTACTTCACATCGGTTTTGAACATTTTCTTCGTGATCTTACGAATTTAAAAAAATATTTCCATTTATTGTCACAATCTATAACTAATAACTTTAGTGTTTTTTTTTTCTTTTTTTCTTCCAAAACAAATTAATTAGTTATTATTTTAATGTTTTAGTACAGGACTCAAAAAGGAATAATTTAAGCAAATGTTGAAAAATGTAAAAAAATTAACAATGTTACATAACATCTAACTAATATCCAACATCTAACTCCTTCCCTATGTAACGCAGAGTAACGCTGCCTTAGACCCAATCTTTAATTTATTTTAAAGTTATTAGTTATAAATTGTTACAATAATTGGATTTTTTTTTTTGTGTGTGTGTGTGTGTGTGATTATGAAGAAAATATTCAAAACTGTTATGAAGTACATTCTAGAATCCATTTCCTTTGGCGCTGTAGACTCTCAGTCTTGCATCATTCATGATGGCATGTGCGTAGCTTCTAATCAACCATTCTCACCCAAGTATTCTTCCTTCACTCACAACTTGCCCCAATCTTACTGTTAGGTGCAACCAGCATTGCCAACTAATTTCTACTTTAATTATCATTAATTACTTTATTATACATCAAAAGTAAAATAAATACAAATTGTTTTTACTGTGCTATAATTTATTTTCACTTCTTGCATTTATCAGGTGGGGAAGTTATCACAAGTGTTATTGAATTATTTACAGAATTCAAGCATGTGTTATGGTTGTGTTACAAGAGGGCGAGGGGGTATTCAAAATACTCCAAATTTGTGTTACATAATTTATGGACGGCCCCTTATATCCCCCCTTCTCCACACACCAAACAATGGGGTAAATTTTATAGGATTCATTTATTATGTCATTTCATTACGTAATTTATGGACAACTCCTAAGACTCAGGGGCGCATGGATTGATTGATGTTTTCAGGCATGTCAGCTGCTATGATCTTTGTTATTTATGATATATGTTTGTAGAAATGTTTGATCTCGAGAGGTGTAGGTATTTCTCCCCTGCTGGATGACGAGATTTGTCAATCATGTTGGCTTGCAGGAGATTTCTCCCTCTGGAAATCTCCTCGAGCAGGACACTGGCCTAATCACTTAACAGTTAGAACCTAACTGGTCTCCTAACTTGTGTAATAGTTAGTGCATGTAAGTTTAAGTGTGTAAAAGGGAGAGGATACAACAAGGACGAGGAAGGAAATATCGTGATCTGTTTGTGGTCCATTTGTTTGGGTAATGCTCTGGCTTTTACCTGGTATTGGTCGGAAAAAACACAGCAAATTACCAGGGGGGCCTGCTGCTAGAATTATCTCCTTTCCGCAGCTTAATTCGACTCCGCCAGTTTCAAAAATCTTTCACTGTTGGAACCTGAACCTTAGGGCCTATCAGTCTGTGGTAATGGTAA
This sequence comes from Gryllus longicercus, assembly GCA_038098605.1. Lineage (NCBI taxonomy): Eukaryota > Metazoa > Arthropoda > Insecta > Orthoptera > Gryllidae > Gryllus > Gryllus longicercus. The sequence continues at coordinate 2,693,510 of JAZDUA010000002.1, read as the reverse complement.
TCTCAGTTCTCACCTATCTCAGCCAGAAGGTGGGATTTGGAATTATAAAGCTTAATTAATGGATACAGGAAGGAGATTGGAAACCCACTGATGTAGAACCTACTAATCTCCTATGCTTTAATTTCCATACTGTATTGTTTCTGGTATTTTGGTGGTACAAAACAAAAACAGTGGCCATCAACTGTGAGAAATGAAATTCATCAACAAAGTATTTTCTCCAGAAATTATTTCCAATATAACTATAAGATTTGATTAAACAAATTTCTAGTCAGTACATTGATTTTAGAATTCTTTGCATTTATAAATTGTAAAAATGGCTAATTTTCTAGAGAATTAGGAAAGGTAATAGTAGAAGAAAAAAATTTAGGCATAATTCAAATATATTCATTATCTAAATGAAATAAACTTACATTATTTTATAGTCATGTAGATAGGATGAAAATAAAAAATTATTGAACATTGTTGATTCAAACAGTCATTAAGTTATCTAAATCAACCCTCAAAGAATTGAAAAAACAATTTTAATAAATAAAAAAATATTCCTTCTTTTCTAAATTCCCCCCCACATATCTAGGCAATACAATATTCTCCAACTTTCTTCCATGATTGGTGGCCATTCTGAATTATGAAAAATAAAACAAACTGGTATTTGTGAAAAACTTTATTTTATGCATATTTGCATGACATAATAAAAATTATCAAATATAAAAAGTGTTACATGAAGTATAACTTGTGAATTCAAAGGATCAAAATTTCACCACTTTTGTTTATTCATAATACAGCTATTTACTGCCCATACTGCATAAAAATATACATAATACTGCTCAAGATAAAACTTATGAAACCTTGGCAGTAATTGCATGAAAAACAATTTTTAATACTGTTCAATTTGTAATTAAATATAAAAGATTCACTTGATTATTTAATGTACTGTACATTTATGGATCGGGAAGGGATTGCTATTCAGAGAAACATTATTTACAATATAACAATTCTGAAGTTTATATAACAAATCCTAACACTGTAGTCATAATTGTACAATTAATGTTCAGCGACCTATGTTTTACTATTGGTCTAAATATATATATTTTTGGTACCAAGGTCATAGACACATTAACACAACCAACCAGACAATTGAAATTCAAAGTTATGTTAAATTTTCTCTAATCTTAAAAAGACTCCTTACAACAGAGGCACTAATTTAAAGGCAATCATCAACCTTGAGAAAAATGTTGGCAGTGGCATGCAATTCATAATCTCCCAAAAGACAAAAAAAGGGGGGTGAGCAGTACATACCTAAAATATGTGATGACAAGATAATGAAAAGCATTGTGTTCAATACCAATCATTTTTAAAACAGACACCCATACCAAGTATAAATCATGCCATAAAATTTGCATCCTTTTTCAAATTTTTTTAACTATCGAAATGTCATTCAAAATGCACCAGTCTTCAGCTGACACAGAAATACAAAATACCCTTTCATATCCTCAGACAAATAACAAACTAAATGAATTCAGATCACATAACATTAACTAGCCAAATTTACAAGTAGTGGAGGAAGCATCTCTTGCCCCCTCTACACATCTTGTTACCCTTGAAAAATATGGAAAAGTTTAAAAAATAGATTCTAGTCCTGGACACTTCTTAACATTCACCAGTGTAAAATTTATTTTACGGCATGAGTAAATTTCACATGTAACTGTGAGCACCTCTGTTCAAAATACAATAATATACATGTCCCAGAGATTCATAAATGCAACACTGCATTTTCGAAGTTTGAGCATACCATTTTTAAAGCCAAAATTATTGTATTCTATTCCGTTAGTTCTGGGAATAATGTGAAAGTCACATTGAAATTGGCTGGAAAATATAATTCATATTCAGCAATAGATCACTTTTATTAATTCCTATAAATACCATTAATATAAAAATTCTCTTACACAATCAGGCACAAAATACTCTTCTACAAATGAACTGATTTAATAAGTTTATTGTTGAAAGATCACTTGCGAGATTCAATAATTGTAATAATACAGAACCCGATTTTATCCCTGGATATAATCACATATTAGCAAATATTTGTGCGAGTCTAAAATATCATAAAAAGACCAAGTAACTTGATAGGTCCTAAAACTGAAGATTACTGATGTATTATATAAACAATATAAATTATTTAACAATTGTTTGTTAAAATAAGTTCTCTCTAACAAGCTAGAACATACTACAAAGAGAGGCTGAAGCGCCTCCATCTGTGCAGCAAATTGAAGCCATGTTTTATGAAGTGAAAGCTGCGATCTCCGGAGAAACAGTATTCTAGTATTCCATTTGGTGCTGGTTACAGCCAGGTGGGCATGAGCTGGGCTATATAAATTCTCTTACTCTTTTGTTCCATAACGAAAAACTAATAGTTTAAAAATGGAATGACAATATGTTAGGAGAATGAATTGAGAAACTTCAAATACACACTGCTTCCTGCATTGGTTATTGTCATAAGAATGGAAGTTGTTGAAATGTTATTGTAGTTAGTCAAAAGCTGGAAAGTGAATGTTATTGCAATAAGAAGCCAACAAACGGATCACAAATAAGGCAGCAAACTTGAAAAACGCTATATATTTGGGACTTCTGTTTGTACAGTTATATGCCGAACATTCCAAAGACTTTGTGGATATTATTATTCTAACAACTAATGTATATACAGATAAATAAAAAAGACAACAATGTAGAAATAAGATCTGATACAAACAACACGCGACTATCAGGCACCTCGTATGATTTTACTGCAAAACACATGGCAGCGTTGAGCTTCTACCAAGAGCGTTGAAACCATAGGGTCAGCCACTCTATGTAGTATATTCTAGATCGTTGGTTCTCTCAAATACTGTCAGTACAAAAGTTCCTAAAGAACTATGAAATAAATTCCAATGTTTCAAAATATATTCAGTCAACAAATAGTAAAAACTGATAACTTGTATAAAATGGTAAATTGAAACTATAAAAGAGATAAAATAACAATATTCGAGGACGGAGTAGTTGTAAGTTATCAAAGTGGACGGAGAAGATATATTCTGAAATATTCATTATACTCACCTGATGCAAATAAAATATGTATTATTAGTGTGTTCAATCACTGAATGGACCAGAATTAACTCATCACAAACTACAAAACTAGTTGCGGAAAGATTGTGAAGAATGTAATCGGTTCGTGTTGATTTCCATCAGATACGAGTGGTGTGTACATTTACACACAAAAGTATAATGAACAGTTCATAAGGTCAAACGACGGATACTGCTCTGGGGAGTAGAGCTGCCTTCCTTTCTTCTTTCTTAGGCTTTTGATTCCTGCTGCTGCAACTCAAATCTGGCCTGAGACTCTTTAAATTGCTTGCGTTTCTTGTTTTGGACATTTGTTTCAGTAAGAAACAGTCCACCAGAAATTAGACATGCAACAACACCTACAACAGCTAGGCCAAAGGCCCAGCCAAGAAAGTTATTTGCATGTTCAGGCATCCAACCATCAGCATTACCCAAACATGCAAATACTATCACACCAATTGCTCCACTAATGCCTGGAATTTGGAAAAAACACTTACTATAATTGTAATGGCTGATACAAATTATAATTTAAGACAGATTAAGATCAATCAAATTTCAAAAAAAGCTAAAGGACCCTATTATTTAGACAGTTATATTATTATTATTATTATTATTATTATTATTATTATTATTATTATTATTTTAAAACACATAAGAAATATTAAACATTATAAAATTAGCTAACATGATTAGTTTTTTTTTTTTTTAATTTCTTTAGTCTAAAAACAAAGGTATACAGAAATATTAGGGTAAACTTATAATTTTAAATTTCTTGATGATTGTCTATATTACTTTTCTTCAAGCAAGTTCTAGGGGTATATTATTAGAATTCGGGGGAGGTGTCAACAAAAATGGAGGAATGCTATGTATTGGCTTCGGAGTCAAAGTTTTTCCCACTCTACATATTATTATTATTGTGGATAGTTATTGGGATCTTTAATTTTTTGAAAATAAAACAAGATAGACAGTTCATAATATTATATCAATCAATATTTACATGTTCTTAATTAATAATCATCCAGTTAAAGATCTTTATATTTACAAGTTTTTTTTGTTGGTGTTGTAAATATCTGTCTAAATATCCCTTCTAAATGACATAACTAGTAAAGGACAATTTGCTAGGATGATTTTTGTTACTCTGCTTTCTTCCAAGATAATTTCAAAATCCATTATGTGATATCCTTATGAATGTTGCAATAATATATTACAGTAATCTCATAAAAGTCTTCATATTGTGAAAAGTTCTATTACCTGCAAAAAGCAGTAAGCCAGACAATGCTCTCAATAGTAGTATAAAATGTGTCTGCTCAGGTCCACAACACAAGACGAGCAGGAGAACCAGCAAGAATGATGCCAAAACCGCAAGAAAACATAATGTGAAGAAGAACTGCGTAGCTATCATAAATGCTGGAAAAATAATATAAAACATTTTAAATTTAGCAAAACTGTTCAAAAGAGACAGTGTACATTTAGCACACATGTTCATAGAATAAATAATGTGCCACAATTATAGACTTAGTTATTTCTGCAAAACGTTCACTTTATTACCAATAATACTTTAAATACCACAAAAGCTATTGGAGTGAAGTTAACACAGAATTAAGGCACTGATGGTCATGAAACTTACGAGGAAGAAGAAATCCACGAATTTCATCATAACCAGTAGTGAATGGATCGTAGACCCAGCGGCATCCCACGAAGAAGCGCCGAAGATACTCGTCGCCAGGAGGTGCAAGAGAACGAAAACAGTGCGACCACAGACCCAGTCGGTCGAGCTTCGCCCCAGTAATTCGATGATCGGACACGAGCCAAGCAGGAGCGCAAAATGACACAACCACGGTGACAAGAGCCACTACAAACACACCCACCCCTATGTGCCCAGCAAATGAACGCTTCTTCATCCTGATGGGAAGAAATATTTCCATTACTCAGAAAAAGCTACTACAGTGCTGAAACCAAGTTTTATATTGAAAAATAACATTCAATCGAATTTGGGGTACTCACCTGGGTGCCTGTGGTTCGGGTCTCTGGAGGTGTTGAAGTCGATGGATTTGCTGATAAGAGCCCCTCCGGACAGCCGAGACACTAGTCATACCACATACCAATTCAGTTAGCACTCGCACGTCGGGCGTGCGAGGACGACGACAAGGAGACGCCCTTTCTCAACCGCTCGTTGCGTTCTCTTAGCGTGTTGTGTTATGGGAGAGTGCTTGGGAAGAGAGTGCTCAGGACTACCAAGTTGATAGCAAGGAACGAAAGCTTAATCGTCGGCGAAAGCCCATGTACCCTAACAACCTTTTATTCTATCAAACATATCTACTTATAGAGCATTATTTTTTAATTCTATATAATTCTATGTGGAATATTTCTGTAATATTTCGTGCCTCGGTATTGTTTGGTATGTTGGCAAGAGCTGACGCTATAACAACGGCGCAACGGTAAGTCTGGGAACGCGCGGGGCGTGGTAGGTGGGGTTGGGGGAGGAACAGGTGGCAGCGCATGGGAAGCAGGTGACATGCTGAGAACCTCTGGGAACGGATAGGGAGAATAGCTGTTGGCCTTCGGGGGAGGCCGGAAGGTCAGGAGTCTTGCGTCTTCCCTCATGACTCATGTTGCAACATGACGTTGAGTAAGCAGTCTCGCTGACAGTAAATGGGAACCGGGAGAGAGTTAAACATTAAAGGTGTTAATAGGGTGGTAAATAGGCACTAGTCAAGTTTAACTTTTTTTTTAAACGCACAAGAAATAGGTGTGTATTTTATGGGCAGTTATAAGAATGAAGTCTGAGGAAATGAAGTTCAACTGAAACGAAAACATAAGCCATTGTTTAATGAAACTGAACACATTTATTTATACATATTTCAAGCATTCATAAATGTATTTAAATACAGGTCAACATAAAAATATATTAAAACTATACTTTACTCAGATAGTCTATAAAATAGTATCAAACACACAGAAATATACAAGTGGACGGTATAAAAATACTTGAAACTTGAGTCAAAAATATTTATCACTCAAATATCTTTTGACAAGATAATTATTTGTGGCATGCATTTGGAATGAGTTTGTTTGATTATATCCTCAAAAATACTGTGTTGTAACGTTTATCTTGAGGCAGAATCAAGGGAAAAAGAACACCAAGGAATTGATAAAAACCACTTATTTCTCATACTCAAATGAGAGGAAGGCTGACCAGAAGTTAGAACATGCCCATGATTTCTCTGATAATGGAGAGACAAACGAGAACATGATTTCCCAAGTGACATGCATCACTACAGATCACTCAGATCATTGTCTTCTCCAGAGAATAATTTCTCAACTCATTTGAAGAGCCTATTTCCTATGACCTCATTCACACGCTTCCTTTTGACAAATCATTGAAAATGATCGTGTGCACACCAACTTCTGGGATAGCAGAGTTGCTATGTGCATACGCACATTTGCTAATACACCAGACATCTTTCTAACATCCGGAAAGGAAGCATGTAATTTGAGTGACATATCTTCATTTCCATTTGTTTTGTAGTTTTTGAGTATCAATATTATCTCAAGACAGTTCCCCACAATGCTGGCAAATAGTGCATTCAAAAATAGCTTTTCTTCTATGATAAACACTATCTGAAAACTATTAAATCTAACCTTCAAAAATATGGCTGAATTTGAACATTTTCTCCCCCTGGAAAATTTTCATTCTTGGAAATGCATCACTCTGGAAGTAAGCTTTTCAATAACGTTTGAGTCTTTAGGGTTATCATAATCATTAATAGTTCAAATTGTTGAGCTGCTTAAATGAATACAACATTCAAAACTTTGTCTACTTTTTATAATGTTCAAAGATTCAAATTTCCGATTAAGTACACAAAATCAAGACATTGTGTATATGAAACACATAAGAAATAATTCAATACATCAAGAAAATCTTTAAAAGCCAGAAAATGGAAATCAAAGAGATATCCACAAATTACTCTCAAATGTAATTCAGATACTTTTTGTAAGCAAAAGCATGTTCTTGTATGAGAAAAATATAACATAATCAAATATTTGTAGACATATTTGTACATCATTGTGAATTGTTTCTTAGTACCACAGTATGGTAATTCATTCAATTAACAAATTGTAAATAAAACATTTCCATCAAGTTAAAATGTAAAACTTGACTAATGTCATATTTTAATTCACTGTTATATAAATGTGCAAAACTATATACAACATTACATCATTTCATTAATTGTTACCAGAAACAAAATATAAACCAGGCATGATATATATAATCATTTGTGGTACTATCCAATCCATTCCTTGATCTAAAGTCACATACTGAGAAGGCCAATTTTTACAAATGGAGCAAAAAAATTATATTATTGTTTATAAAAATCATAAATGTGCATTAAAAATATATGCAATCACCCTACAAATTTCAGAAATACTCATTTCCTTTATCAGTTGCAATAAACAAAAATTTCGTTGCAACTTCTTAAAAAAATCACATATAAATACTTATTTGTGTAGATTATCAAAACTGTTTTCTAAGTGGTTGAATATGTAGTCTAGCCAGCCACTGTGCATGACACTGCAGAAAATACAAAAACATTAAAGAGTTGCTGAAATTATAAATTTATAAGTACTATCTATCAAAGGTTGAAAATAAATTAATTTTCCATAGAAACAAGTTAATCTATAAAACATACTCAACAACTTTCTCTCAAAAAGTTAAAAATCAGAACAATGAGCACAGACAATGGCTCCGATTATGGCATGAGATTATCTTGTGTTCAACTACATCTATTCCACTTAACACCTGGACGGAATAAATTGCCCCTATGTTTTAAAAGGCACTTTTCTTAAACCGAATCAGATCTTTTCAGTAATCTCATATTGTAGTATGAGTAGCAGGACCTTTCCTCTGCTGCATTCCAAATTCTGAGGTGTGTCCTTCCCGTTCACGCAATCTGCGCTTGTGATGACGACGACCCTCAGTCAGAAAGAGAAATCCAGATGCGTAGAGGGCTAAAACCCCTAGTACCGCCAACGCATAGGACCAGCTCATGTTGTTATGCTCCCAAGAAGGCATCCAATCACGTCCATCTCCACGAGCACCAAATATGATCACAGCTATTGTACCAGCAACAGCTAAAGACAAAAAGCAACACATCTCAAAATCATTGACAGAAACAATAATAAATTTACATAATTTTGAACACTTAAAATGAGACTTGTGAGGAAGAATTTCTTAAAATTAGATGATCCAAAACATCAATGGAAGTTGCAAGTCATGTGGTGATTTTTGACATCCTAGTCTTCTTAATTGTGTAGTAATATGCTTATTACCGTATTTACCCGAATATAAGACGAGTGTTTTTTGTTTGTTTGTTTGTTTTTTCAAAATATCTCAGTCGGAAAATGCGGGGTCGTCTTATATTCGTAGATTAAGCCTGGTCTGTTAGGATTCAAGTTTTTACATTGCCATTCCATGTAACAAAACTTGTAAATGACGTAACAAACTGCGAAGACGCTAAATTATATCGCGCGTAACCGTATATAATTATACTCGTATTCTCGGCATCCAGAATCTCGAACCGAATGGCAATGTATCAAATGAGACGTAACGTAAACATTAATGCGGAGAGTTCATTACACGATGCGGGTTCGACGAGGCGCGGAATCTCGGTTCGACTCCCGGCGAATACGAATCTGCGTTTTGAACAGGCCATCAAGTGCGGGACGAATAGAAAACCTGGCGTCAGAAGGGAATGTTGTTAGATGGCGTCTGATGAAATACTATAAACAACGCAAAATTTAGTCCGCAAAACTTTCAAGAGGGACCTAAAAAGTCAGAAAATGTTACAGCACGGAAAGAGGACCAAAAAGAAACAAATTTTAACACATGTGAAGATGATGAGGGTAGTGACAAAAACCATGATTATAATGATATTAAGGAGCAAGAAAATAATAGTTCAGCAGTAACTCTTAACATTCTCATCAACAAGGCAATTTTTTAGGCTATAAGACATTTTGTAATTTCATTTTGACTAAATAGTAAGAATCAAAAATTAGGGGGGGTGGGGTGTCACCTTATATTCGAGTAAATATGATATATGTATTTATGCAAAATATTACTAATTAACTTTTGCCCCATCCTTTTATCTATTGAAGATATTGTGCATCTATTTTCTCATTACCTCCTCACTCAACTGAACTTTAGTCACGTGTACATTGAGCAAATGCTGTTCCTTGTTTCATTTGTGGACAATAAAAATAGCTTTTATACCTCAGTCTTCCACCCAATGTTACTGTTTTATTTATTGTCTCTAAGAAAAAAATAAAATCATAAGAAACTTCTCTAAATTAAGGACAAAAGGACCATTTTAGAGAAAGTGTGATCGCATCACATACAGTCCTAGTTGAGGGCAGGGGCAGAAGATACAAGGACTGATCACACAGTTCACGTGGCCCAATGTTGCTGCCTCAGCATCCACATGAAAGCAATTTAAACTTGAAATTGTCAAGGTACAGACTTTATTTTATGAAAGAAATGACAAACAAATTTAACGAGAGTAATGTATGCCTCCAACAGGGCTAATTTAGAAATATCAAAACTGAGGATCAGAGTTTTATGCAATTGCATATTTCTTCTGTTTAGTCGTAGACATTTGGAGTTCAGTTTTCTTTCAGAATGTCCCTAGTTGCTTTTGTTGCAGTTGTATTTAGCTTATTAGAGCTATTTTTCTTTCCATTGGACTTCAAAAATGGTAACTTGATATTTGTTCCTGGCTAATTGTAAAAAAGCTCATAACAAAAATTATACTGATTTCTCTTATTTGTTTTTATGGTTGTGTGTAGCTTGAGTTTCTAATTAAAAATTCAGTTTTACAAGCCAAGGGGAAGTTGAAAAGGGAACACGGAGATCAAAACAAGAACTGCTGTTGTGATCATGGCACCAATGAGAGAACAACGAAGCAGTTATTTTCTAAGTAACCACTGACAATTCAGATGATTTTGAGTAAAATGTAAATATCATACAACCTTTTTTCATAAATTTAACAGAGTTCCAATTGCAGCAAAACTATGATGAAAATACATTAATAGTAACCGGGGCAACCCATATTTAGTACTTAATTTCCTACCTATCCAACGTTTCCACTTTTACATGAGCAACTTAAGTTTCAATGAGCAGCAAGCAAGAGATTTAACACAAACATTCAGAAAAAATACACCATTCAATTAAATTTTGCCCTTAACTTCTTTGAAGCTTGTCAATGTTAAATCTACCTTCAGATACATATATACAATAAGTTACCAATATTACCTTACATTAATCTTTAAAACTTATGTGAACATCTAAATTAACAATAACTACTCCTCAATGGGCATACCATCCAGCACGCTTGCCTTTAAATAATTTATTATGACTTTCATTCTACCATTGGCTGAAACATCAGTACATCAACCCTCGTCTTTCTCCCAAGATTATTTGTAAACTCTCTCCCTCATAAGCCACATTGTTCCATAGTCATTTTGTAGTTGAATTTTAATTTGCCAAGGTAAGAATGGTTCAATTTCCCAATAAATTTTTCAGAGCTCATGAACTTAGAACTTTCAGAACAAAGTATTTATAATACCAATGCAAATAAGTTTTCTATTAACTCAGAAACAAAAATGACTATTTTCAAATATTACTAATCTTGCAATTTTTAAAATTTATTTTTATTTATTTATGTTAAACTTTTACTCATCTTTCAACTATTTATAGTTAAAATGACAGGAAGGGATTCTGGAACTCAAGAAAACTTGTGCAGATAATCTTTTCCCCCTATGTCACATACAGTTTTTACTGTTTTTTTGACTGAATAAATCTAACTCTAAATTTCTATAATCAGTTGTTCCTGTGTATCATCATTATTGTAAAGTGTTTTGGCATATTCATATATTCTCTTCATAATTATCCTTCTCTCAATCATTTTTGCTTTTGATAACATTTGGATAGATCTTTCTCAATTAGATCTTCAAAGGCTTAGCCATTTCTACCTCTCTTAAAGAGGATGAAACTGACAGTTATAAACATGCCCAACTATTCCTCACTAATGCATCAGTATTCAATAACTTACTTAATATACTTTCTGAGAAATTGGGTACAATGTTGTGAATATAATTCTGGAATGCACACCCCATTTTCAACTTGTAAACAATTACTTTTTTAAACAGGTTTTTTTATTAGCCTTCTAATAAAATATGCCTTATCATTATCATATTATTTTTATTACTATTATCGTCATATTACAACACAATTTATTGCAATATGTTTAAACACAAATTACTTAGTCATAAATGAATAAGGTTATAAACAAACAAACTGACATGAACTTACCTGCCAAAACAAGATCCGCACCAGTGACGAGCAGAAGCAAAACAAAGCGATCATGATGGCGGGAACAACACAAGTACAAGGCTGTCAGGAAACTAGCCACCAGAAGAAGGGTGAAACATAATGTGAAGAAAAATTGTGTGGCAACGAAGAATCCTATAACACATATAGAGAATTGTAACAGTAGCTTTGAACTTGATACGATTAATTTCTCAAGAGCCTGAGCTTATTACCTGGCAGAAGAAGGTCATGAATTATGTAGTATTCCTCTTCAAAAACCCACCAACAACCAGTGAATCTTGTGTCATAAAAGTGATGTGTGTCTTTCAAGTCATTGAAGCACACCTCCCACAAACCTATTGTCAAGTTATAAAATTTAACAAATTCTTGAAAAAATACTTGGATAAAATAACTTGCATGTTACAAGCAATATCATTTAAAGGTTATGTGTTCTAGACTTTCTCTTCACTGAATTTTTACACATTAGATATTAATGAGTACTTACCAATTCTTATAAATTTAGGATTTGGTATTTTACCATCAGTTTCAAGCCAACACGGTGTCACAAAAGCTACGAATATGAGCAAGAAAGCTAATACAGTCAAATACGTAGCAGCAAGGCCAGTCTTAGTTTTGGAACCCATTACTCTAAAACCATGGAGTTCACGATTACAATTTTAACCTTATTCTAAACAAATCACAAATACACAAATATGACCTTAGCGTCACGCCCCAAAACACCGCACCACCCAGGGCATCCAATATCAGGGCGTGTTTAACAGAGCGTTTGGCCTTGGATCGCGGTTCGCTTCAGGTCTTTTGTGGTCACCGTCACGCCGCGCCGGTTATGTCTTAAATAATCCCAGCATGCTTTGCATTGGTGGCATTTTGAAATAATTCTGTGCAGTTAGCATTTAAACATGATGAGAATAAACAATTATACAAATTTTAATTGTTATTTACGAAAAGATTGAAGTGGTAATGTACGAAGTATAGTATAGACGAGACGGACGAGTAGGCACGTCAAACCGCGCCTGTACGAGCTACGTTGTACTTGCCCGCCCGGCGGCGCTACTACGGACGGACATGGGCAACTACCCCTCACTCCGCACTTTTTCCCCCTTCAAATCCAGAAAGGGGTGTACATGCGCAAACTGAAGCGCGGGAGGCAGTTAATAGTGGATTCATTCGAAAATTATTTTTTTCCTTTTTTTAACTTTCTCGCACTTACTAACGTAAGAAGAGGAAGTATTGTAATCGTGCGCCGGAAAACCGTGAATTTCCGACACAAAAATCCTTTATTGCCGGGCCCCGGTAAGAGAAAAGTGGATGAACCCAGTTGTTAAATATAGAAAAAATTCCCTGTGGTGTAGCCAGAATCCATGTTTACGCGTCCTTTATACTGAAAAAACGATTGACAGCAAAACGTCTGTCTGTCCGTCCGTCTGTGCTCAACGATGGCGCATAAACACTTCTGCCGATTTTCTCCAAAATTGACATTCCCCAATCGTTCTAGCTGATGTCGCAGTCCCTGGGATTTGAAATCAATATTTTAATTCTGGGGGTATACTTTTTATGAAGCCCCTGGGACATTTAAAAATGTTTAATAAATGGCTCTCAATGTTTTGATTTAATTTTGTTGTTGAATAGTGCAAAGGACGTTTAATAGAATGGTGCAGGTCTCATTTTCGTTGTCATCCCCGATTTTTCTAAAATTAGAAAAATAATTTAAATCTTCAAAATTGGAGATAGAGATTTGTGTCTCAGACAAAGTCTGTTGTACAAAATTAACTATTCAAAAAGGTCATGTACAATTTTTTAAATGTAGTTTTTGCGGATTTTGCGATTGAAATTTACAAAAAAAATTTCTCAATAATCGCTCCATTTTTTAAACATTTTCTTTACATATGTAATAAGGAACTGTATGAAATATAGCGCGTGTCTCATTTTCGGGTGTTGCTCTTTTTTTTCGAAAATTGCTAAAAACATTTCAAACCTACGAAATAGAAGATAGATAAATAACCTAGATTCCAAACCTAGATAAAAGGAGATTTTAGCCTTAGACAAAATCTGTGGTACAAAATAAGCTCTGTAAAAACGGTCATGTACAATTTTTTTGAAAAAACGAGTAGTCTTTGCTTAAATTCTACTTGAAATGAAATAATGAAAAAGTATATACACGTTTCACACGAACTACGGGCCACGAGAAAAATTGGTTGAATGATATGAAAAATATTTTTAATTATAATTCTCTGTTGAATACACTAGTACACGGTTTTATTAAGTCCAGCTGGTGATGGAGTAGCTTCTAGACTGAGAGCCATTTCTTCCGTTTGCGATGAATTTTGAAGTTTTATAAATTACTTCTCAGAATGCCCGGTGAGGTATGTTATTTATCATTTAATATTGTCTGATCCCTAAAAATTTGACTGCTTATTGAATAAAAGAAAACAGATGAAACGCTATCGGAACTGTCATCTTACGATGAAAGGCAACTCAGGAGTGAATTTTCTCAAAAATGACTCCAATTCAAAAAAAAATGGAGCCATTTTTTATACTTTTGAAAATTTCCTAGGGGCTTCGTGTAAAGTATCCCCCAAAAGTAAAATATTGGTTTCAAATTCAAGTGGCCTCGACATCAGACATATCGATGGGGAATATCAATTTTGGAGAAAATCGGCTAAACGGTTTAGCCGTTTGCAGTGTTCACAGGCAGGTGGACGTTTTGCTGTCCATCAATCTTTCGGTATCGAGAATCCATAAAATATGGATTCTAGTTACATCACGTGTTCGAGGACATAATTTACTATGTATAAAATCAGTATTTGTCCACTTTTTTGTACCAAGGCCCGCAATAATATAGGATAGATTGACTTCGGCACCCGTTCGTTTCTTTCTTTCTGCGTTGAATATTAGTCCTTATTGTTTACATTGAAAGTGAATTATGGTCAAACAGTTTGCGTTTCTGTGTGTACAAAATGTTAAGTTGGAGTGGTTAGAGAAGCTGGTGACAATAGCACGATTTGTAAAGCATAACTTGAAGGCCCAGAGCCAGTACTTCTGGTTGCGATAAATTTTGCAACAGTTTTTATCAATTACTCCTCAGAATGCCCGTTGAGGAACGTTACATTTAATACCGTCTGATTCCTAAAAAAAATACTACGCATTGAATAAAAGAAAAAAGTACTTTCACCGTATAAATTCTTCTATAACTTAAAAAACCTATGCCCGTGAAAGTTTTTTCTTAAGAGCCTGTAATATTATTAACTTTTATTTAAAAAATATGCCGGTAAGGGTCAATTTTTTTTTACCATCTTGAAGAACACAAATTTTGCTTTCATTTAAAGTACTTTTTGGGGGTACTTCACCTCGGTTAATTTAACGAACATACTACCTTAAACTATAAAACACAAAAATATGAGCGCTGTCCCTAATTATTTGACCACGTACTGAATTTCCGTTGAATTCTATTTTCCGCAGCATGTTGTATAAATTTCGTACTACTACTTACATTACGTCGTATAATCGTACGTATACAAGGAAGTAAAAAGACTATACATTTCGTCTACTTGTTTTTCAGAACTTTGAGTGTCTTCTTACTTTTGACGATAAAGACACCGGGCTCCTGAATAGAAATGGCATTGTAAAGTTAATATTGATGAATGATGAGTAACAAAAATTATGTAATTTGGGAAAAAGTATAGGCTTATTATTATTTCCAAACTGTTTCCGGTTGGATATATTCCTAAGTTGTCCTCAAAACGTAACCTTATATGAAAAACTTACGTGAACTAAAATGTTCCTTTTTTCTTTACTTTGGATAATATTCTACATATACGTATTGTATGTCATATTCACGCGATGCGCGTGTGGTTGCCGGCGGTCAACTCAGGGATGTTGGGATACATTTCACGGTGCTGTGCAGTGCGTTAGCAACAATGAGCACATACACACACAAACATTTAACAACAAAAACACAAGTTTAATAGACTTATTAAAAGAATTTGTAATAATTTAAAAAGTTTTCTCGGGAAAGTATTATCTGAATTAACAAATATTCTTACACCAAGTTACAAAATGGCACAAGCGCAGCCTCGCATATTATACAATTAGCAATCATAGAATAGTTTTTTAGTGAATAATAAAAATTCTTGCTCTGATTTTATGCTCTATTTGCCCAAATAAATAGCATTTACTTGGTTTAAAGAGATGTCACCTAGCTGTTTGAAAGGGGGCGTCCTTCGCAGGTCGGAGGGGACACCCGACGTCGGGCAGACGGGTGGCATGGCAGGTCGGATCTCCTCCAGAGACGTCCTTCACGAGTGTACTACAGCGGTCGAATTCGGTTCATCACACTTTTTTCGACATATGACGCACTCGTAAGCCAGTCCTTCGTGAGTACCACAGGTTATGGCAATTCTCGGAACCTTGATTTCATTCCAAGTCATCGACTTTTGCGGGATAAATGTTGCCAAAATCGCCGATAAAGAATTCAATGAAATAAACTCACAGGAACGTAAGTCAGCCTGGCTCTATGTGCGGCCATTCAGCTCATGCAGAAAGCGAAGTATAAGTCTAGAAATCGCACAGGTGTTACTGAGCCCGGCAACCTAACTCACATGCGATCTCCACCGAAGCAGAAATTCAAGTGTCCTTTCCTTCCCTGATCTCTTCCTTTCGATTCCCTGTAGCTTAAATTTTGGGCTCTGATTGGCTCGAGTCTATTGCGTCTAAAATAATTCTCCGTTAATCACATTTCGCTTCTGGAAGGTTCTCGAAATGGAAAATTTCTATCCAGCGCTAACTTTGTCACACGAGAAAATACATAGTTTCACCGTGCGGGTGAATACATGGGCGTCTGAGCTAATTAAATGTATTTGGTGGTCTCAAAAGGGGAGGGATGCTAATGCAACAAGGAGCGTTCTGTTTCTTTAGAACTACGCTCTCTAGGGTAAGGTGGGTGGGTGGGTCTGGCGAGGGGTCGGCAAGCAGGTGTGAACGCAAAATATATAATAATAATAATAATAATAATAATAATAATAATAATAATAATAATAATAATAATAATAATTGATGCCCGACGCGAGACCGGGGAGTGGGCGTGTCTCAAATGGTGGCGAAGGGTGGCTTCTGACCTGGCAGATTGGGGGGCGGAGGGGCTGGGGCTCCGAACAAGCTCTGGTACGCACAAAGGCATAAGTCTTCAGAGCTGACAAACTCTCTCACTAATTTAATAAATCTTTGTTTATGTATTGAAAGTCGCGGTTGGTGGAATCTATGTGCCGCCACAATATGTAATTTAGTTTTTGTTAAAATTGTTAATGTAATTTAGGTTTATTGTAAACTGTTAAGTAAATACAATATTGTTACCAGCATTTCATATTTTTTTCGTGAATCATATCGTTTGCATATTCATTTCGCAAGTGGTGTAACTCAATTGTGACAATTATCAGGATTATATTTACGAGCCTTAAGTTAAAGACACTGGTCACCTGATTGGAAATTGCAATGTTGTTGATGACAAGTAACAAATATTAAATACAATGTTCTAACTGCATTTCATGTACTTTCTGCTCATATCAAGAGATAAGTAACTTCATTTGAACCTTAGACTCATGTCCTTCGCTTAGACCAAGTCTCTAAATAAGCAAAATTAATTACACTGCTCGTTGTCTATATTTCGCGAATGTTCATTCCAGCCTGAGATATGGCATACTATTCTGGGGAAATACATCTTATAGCTCCCAGAAGCATCTCTTTATTAATCTAGGTATTTTACCATTACCTTGTCTCTTAATATATGAATCAGTGATTTTTGTCAAAAATGACTTACTTAATGGCGAGTATATATTTGCAGCAAACGCCGTTGTCTATAACTACAACACTCGACGTAGTAATCATATTCAACAGCTCACTACAAAAAACACTTATAATACATGTACATTATTTTACAACACCTTGCCAGATGACATTAAACGATTAAATTCGATACAAAAGTTTAAGTCCTCAGTAAAATCTTTTCTGCTGCACATCTGTTTCTATACAATTAGAGTCTATACCGAGCATCCAAAAGGAAAGTAATATTAATTTTAACAACGGCATTTAATGTATTATATATCATTTGGATTTTATAATTGTAAAGAACCTGGAACAAGTATTGTACTTCAGCTTCTCGTTCAGGTTTTCGTCCATTTTTGCTGATCCTCGAGCAAATGCTGCGATGGCCCCTTGTTTTGCTGCTGGACATAAATGTAACTTCAAATTAACTTCTCCCCATAGCACGTCACACACAGTTTTTAATTGTTTTTGACGTAAATAAATAAATGAAATAAATGTGATTCGATTTATTTAGTCAAAAACAGTCAAAACTGTGTGACGTATGAGGGAGAAGTACCATGTGCGCACGTTTTCTTAAGGTCTTGAATCTCTTCTCTATATTTTAACTATAAATAGTTGAAAGATGAATAAAAGTTAAAAGAATAAATAATAACTTTAAAAAACCTGAGGTTAGCAACATTTGAAAAACTAGACATTTTCGCTCCCGAGCTATACAAAACTTATTTACATCAGTAAACGAACGGCGGATTTGATTTTTTTGTGCTGTTAACAAAACAGAAACACACCCCTGGTTCTACTGCTACTAGCAAAAGGAGAGCTCAACAAACCTTGCGCATAGTGAAGCTACATAAAAAGAAGCAAAGTGTCCAGAAGCAAAACAAGCAATTTTACAAGCATTATTAAAATAAACTTTTTTTGATGATCTATAGTCTCTAATTTTATTAAAACAGTTATGCAGCAGAAAAGGTTTTACTTTTAACTGAAATTTGCGGACCGATTTTAAATGTTTAATGTCCCTGCAATGAGTGGTAAAGTAAGTACAAGTATTGTATGTGGATTTTTTTTGTAGAGAGCTGTTGATACTGACACCTGATGAATGCGATTTCTGCGGCGTGTGTTGTAATTATGAATATCACTACGTATATTATTTTAATGTGTATTATGACCACTTGCACTCGCGTTCATGAGTTCTCGTCTGTACGGGTGACGCCGCATCGTTGGCTGAGAGGCCTGTCATGTCGCAGGCTTCCTCAGTGTAGTGAACACTTGCATGCTTTATTAATCATGTAATTTATCAAGAAAACTTTTTAATTTTTACTATATGTTATGTAAATGAATTTAATTGTTTATATTAATCAATTTTATGTTCTTAAACATATCATTTATAAAGGTAATGTAACTAACTTATTGTAATTTTAAATAATTTCTAGACGGAATTTGTTGATTTTGTAAGTCTATAAGCATAATAAAATATTATTATTATATATTTTAATATTTACATAATATAATATAATATAATTTATAATAATAATAATAATAATAATAATAATAATAATAATAATAATAATAATAATAATAATAGCCGATCAGATGGCCGAGATCGCTAAGGCAGTAGTGCCGGAGTGGTTTCGGACCAGAAGATCGCGGGTTCGAGTCCCGCCTCGGGCATGAATGTATTTGTGTATGTCTGTATGTGTTGTCCTTTCACCCCCATTATCATCATTTCATCTTCCATACCCCCAGGGCTAACAACCGTGGGGGATAAAAATCGGATCCAGCTAAAATGCTGGTCCCCCCAAAAAATTGTCGCAAGCACCTGCCACCGTGATAATAAATAAAAACTGAGCCACGGTAAATGCAGGATGCTTGCATGCGTGGTCCTAGTTGGCCGATTAACGAAAAAAATAATAATAATAACTATTGTAATAAGCCTAACCTAACAATTTAAAATTGGATTGTACCCTTATCTCTACATCTTTTGCTTTATTTTTCAGTTTGGTTTGAGCCGACAGATGTTCACAAAGCTGCTAAAGCTTTTCAGACAGACTTGTGGAAAACTATTAGTGTTGCATCTCCAAACTTAAATGAGCTGAGAACTATGATTTCAGAAATTGGTATGTTGAAATATGTTTTTTAATAGTGTCACTTATGGCATCATTTCAAAATGGTTTATCTTTATGTTTTTGCCAGCAGATCCTGGAGACCAAGAATATAGTGAACTAGCACCTGAAATGGAAGCGTGGTTCCTATCTAAAAAGTTGCTTGCTCAGTCGCCATCATTGACGTTATTGGTAACTCTGGGGCCACGAGGGGTGTTGGTAGTGCGACATAGTGGACCTGAAGAACCATTTTTTATCCCACGCGACCGTATTGATGCGAATACCGAACTAAGTGCTCGTTTGTATCCAGCTCTCCCGCCTCCCTCTGAGGCCAATCTAAATGAATCCGGAGCAGGCGATTGCTTGGCAGCTGGTGTCATTGCTAGAGCTCTGCGCGGTTGCAGTGAGACGCAGGCAATTGCAGGAGGCCTTGCAGCTGCTCTTGCGTCGCTCGTATCACCGTACGCAGTACCTGACAAATTTCCAGATCCTCATATAATCGATAAAGCTCCTTATCATAAAATATCTTAATTATTTTTATGTCCTTCAATTGAACAATGCTTATATCAGCTTACTCAAATTAGTTTCAAACAGGATCTTATAAGCTTTTTCTCTAGCAGTCTTTGGTGAAGACAAGAGAAATTACGACTCTTTTCTGTTCAAACTGTCTCAATAGGCTATGTCTTCTATATTTTTTATTTTAATTGGCTTTGTACGGTGTGCGATGTGTTATCACTGAAATTCCATGACGTCTCTCTTCTACTGTATTTCTGTAATAGAGAGTTTATTTATTACATCTTACTGTACCATATGTACGTCTGATTAAGAAAAACGACATTTTGTACTATTCATTATTGTATGTTGTTTGTCTGTTATCTATGTTGTGAAACAGTCGTTTATGTAGAAAGTTTGTTTATCCTTTGTATATACATGCTCAATATTTGTGCAATAAGGTTTATAAGAAATATATTGAAGATATATTTTGTAATTTATGGATTTCAGCACTCATTGGTACCTACGACCAAAGCCTACGTGAATGGAAATTAGTACATTATGAATATCATACAACACTTTAGTAATTTTGTAAACAGGATTCGATAGTTGCCATAGACCACGATGTAGATGTACAAACTGGACTCGTTTTCACAGCATGGTTTTAAGCGTCTTATCAAAAAAGATTCTTAATTAGATTAGAATGCAGCAACCATATCGTGGGTATGTCTACGCATCAATCAGTAATCCTTCAACCGTTTTCGTTGACTTTCTCTTCGTATAAGATCGTGTTTTATTCTTGGCCTGCGGCCATCGTATACAAAATTTGCCGTAAGATCTTTTGTGATTAGTGTAAATACTCATTAATCTACGTAAATACATAGTATGGTTATCGAAGAATGAGAAGCCAATACCGTCATCGCTATGCGTATTATGACTTCCTTAGAACATGCCAATCCACTTCTTTCTACTCCCGATCTACTCTGTTCAGACTGCCCCTGTAACTGCACACATTTTTTGTTACATAAACTGTACACTGGGGTCTCATGGATTCCAAAGATTTTTATTGATACAAAAGATTCAGAAAAATTGTGTAAGATTCTAAAGTGTGTAATTGTATTTTTTTCTTTTATGAATGCATGGAAACAAGGAAAAAATGGAATTTAAAAAGTAAAATTTATTGTATTTTTAACGTAGATCCATTCTTCAGATTTTAACAGGATGATTACCAATACGCTTTGAAATCACGTCAAACACCAATGCAGAGGAGTTTTAAATTCCCATTGTCACAACGCATAAGCATTATACGAAGAATACAATACAAATTTCTATATTATTATTTGTGTGCAGAAATTATACACTGAGTTCCAGTAGACTCTAGTTGCACCACTGATGAATTAGCTTCTATTCCGACGAAATGTTAGCACCTGACACTAAGTAGTATGAGGGCTAGCTAACGGTATAATTCAAATTTTCGTAAAGCGTTATGCGGCTATCGTCAGAAATTTTCACTCGGCGTGAATTTGAAATGTTGGGGTTCAGTAGACCCTAGTGTGCAGTTCTAGTGTAGACATATTTTAATTTCTCACTACTGCTTACGCAATAAAGAGAAAATTATGTAATGCTGCAAGAAAATACGGCGAATTTTCGGCTAAAAAACTCTTATTGCCGGGCCCTTGTAACGAAAAAGAAATAAATTCAGTTGCCAAATTTAGAAATAATATATCACGTGGTGCAGCCAGAATCAATGTTTTGTCGGTCCTTGATAACGAAAAATCGATTAAAGACAAAAACGTCCGTCCGTCTGTGAACAACGCTAGCAGCTAAACCATTCTGCCGATTTTGTTCACAATTGGTATTCCCCAATCGTTCTAGCTGATGTCGCGAACCACCGAATTTGATAATGATATTTTAATTTGGGGGGGGGGTACTTTACGTGAAGCTTCTGGGTCATTTTCAAAATTTTCAAAAAGTGACTTCCAATTTTTTTATTCACATTGCTCGTTAAAATCTCTAATTTTTCGAAAATTGCAAAAAATCAATTTTTTTAGTGCCTTTATAAAGTTATTTGTAAGATTATTTTTACATAATTTGTGTTTATCAAAAACATATCTTCAAATAAGGCCATGCTCAATGTTTCTGAAATATGAGTATTTTTTGCGTGAATTGGAAAAATTTGAAATAGTAAATTCGAATTTCCCAGCATTCGTTTGAGGCTGTGTCGGTCTGTAAAAGTAACTTGAGTGGCGCTGGGGAGGCTGTTGCAGAACATAAGGTGCGAAAACATATCTATATTACGTTGCGGTATAAATGCATATTACGTAAGCGTAACAAATATTGCGAAGAGAAACATGCTTTCTCGCAATCATTTGTTCGCAGAGCAAAGTAATATCGAGGTAACAACCACAATCAAAGTTCGCTTTGATATATAATTAGTTTGTGCACAAATTTGACAGAATAGAACGTTCTTATACACACATACATTATAAATACAATTGTACTTTAGAAAATATGTATTTGTTTGATTAAAAGAAAAATTAATCGCCGATAGAGAGACTTCGCTTCAACAAAATTATTCGGACAGCCGTTGGGGCAACGTGGTAAAGGATCTTTTGATCTCCGAAAAGAACGTTCCCTTGCTCCAACTTCAACGTACGAAAAGGACGCTTAAAATATGGAGGAGGTAGCACTTTCATTGAATTTGTGAATTTTTGAATATCGAAGAAGAAGAAAAGATCGGCGTTTTCTCACAAGTACTAGCAATTTTTGGAAAATATGAATACTTTCCATGTAATTTGCCATAAAATATAGGCAATTTTTAAATAACTGTGTTCTTAAAAAGGCTCCAATTTTCTTCTTCGCCTAGAAAAAGGGAAGCTTAAAAATGCTTCCATTTGCGGCAGTCTGTATTTTCGAAAATTAAGATCGCAAAAATACAATATTGATGATAAAGATTTTTTTCCATATACGAAACCTGTTCTTTAAAACATATTGCAATAATGTAAGTGAAAATTATGAATTTTTGAAAATTGCTAATGCAAATCTTCAACTTTTTTGAAGAATGGTTGCGCTTAGTTGTGAGGTTGATAGTCTATGGGTAACGTGTATGGCCTGCTGAAGATCCTGAATTCGAATCCAATCTAGGGAAAAAATATTTTCACTTTCAGGAAACACTTTTACTGCTTTATGTTGTAGTAGAATATTACGCAGCTGTTACAAATAATACGAGAAAGTATGTGCTGTTGAAACTACTTTTTTTAGTATTATTATTATTAAGTGTTCATATGACTGATAGCTTTTACGAACCAGTCGCTGGTACGCGATAGATTTATTTATGAAAGTATAATATAAATTTGAGAATTTCGCTTGCATCTTGTTTACTTTGCATGACATTATTGTGGTGTTGAACATGTTCCCAGTGACTTGTGACTTGACGGATAGAAATGGTTTCATGGGTAGGTAGGCGGAATGATCCTTGCACAACCGAAGAGTCAGTGCGTATCATGTGATGAGAAACATTCATCCGCAAACTTTCAAACAAATCTAATTGGCTAAAATTGAGGGAAAAAAATATAATACAATGCTTAATATACAAGAGTAAGAGTATATTCTGCTGAAAGCTATGATCATTGAACTATGACATTGATCTCTTGCACGTAGTGTCGCCTCGGAGATTTGTAGATCGAATCTGAGATTCATCCGTTGTGGCATCGAGGCACGTGGCTTTTCGTTGTCGGTTATTTGCCCTTTTGCTTCATCATCATCGGAACTCCACTGCCCTTCTGCGGGCAGTTCGTTGTGAACTGGCCTATCACGTTCCCCGGGGGATCGTAATTGGCGACTACTACTAGGCGCCCGCCTTTTTGCGCTTTAGCTATGCCCATCTTTTTCGTGTCTTTCCAGATCAATTGAGTGAAGTGACCTGTGAAAGAATACATAGATTGACTAGTCATTATAAAAGTGATGATATATTTTAAATCCTTCGCAATCCTCTCTCTCACTACTGAAAAAATACAGTGGCCAATGTAGTTTTTTTTATTTACTCATTTCATCTATAAAAGAAGAAATGGAGTTTTAAAATAAGATTTGATTTTGCTCTCCTAATATTCCAAAAAATAAATGAAATGACTAAACTACTGAACAAACGTTCCCTAAGTATATTATGTTTTCCTGACCTTATCGTAGAAAATGTACGACTAATCAATGGAAATAATCATTTACCTTACGTAATAACGCATCATAAACCGGGATAAATTTCTACCATTGTCTACCAAGCTTTTTCTTTCATCAATATTTGACTACAGAAATAATTTTGTTCTTGAGTTTGACGTTTCACTTTGTTTGTTCAAAAACCATCGATGTTTTGAAAACTGATTTAATATACCACTTGTAATTTTGGCGCGGAGAAAAAATGAATCGATAATAGCTCTGATATATACTAACTTCACGTCCCCGCGAGAAACTAGGGAGTTTGTGCCACCTCGAACGTTAAAGCACTATCGATCTTCTGTTCATGCGCAGTTCTAGTTTCACACCATCTTAGTGCATCTGTGCATGCGCAGAAGATAGATATTTCTGACGCTAAGGCTGGCACAAACTCCCTACTGAGTCTGAAGGTGTGAGCGCTTAGGGTCATCTAAGGGGGTTCCGAGCTTCCTCATTTCGCCGAAAAGGAATCGGGTTGAAGGGACGACACCTGCGGCGCTACGTACGTTGACGCCTCAGCGTGATACACTGACTCACAAAACTATTCGGACACGCGAAATTTAGCAGAACAATCATGGATTAGGAATATCAAATGAAGAAAATAAATGTAATAGTCTATTATATTACTTGCATACGCAGTAATAAGGTATTTAGGAAAGTTTTATAAAAATCACAATAATCAACCGATATGTAATGTATATGTAAAAATATGTGCATTTTTATGCTGAAAGCAACTCACAAAACTATTCGAGCACTTGAATAGAAATATAAACAAATATGCACAGTACATATCGTTCAAACTGAAAAACACGTAAAAAATATCACAGTAAGAGAGTTCAATGTCTTGTAGTTATCCCCTTTCACTGCAGCACTTTCTACAGTATAATTGGTACACTTTGTACCAAAATTTTGGGTGTAAGAAAGATAATATTTTCTCCATTTATGTTGTATTCATATCTTTAATTCTTGTTTGGTGGATGGGCTGGGTCGAGCGAGTGGACTGGTTGTGAATTAATAAGTTTCGACCCTTCCCAAACATTCCTGAAATAGCTCAAATAAAGCGCGAAGGACCACCCAGACACCTGTAATAAACAACAACAGGTTATAATTGCCACTGCAGGTCTGGGACTGCAAGGATGGAAAATTGAGAGGGTACTTGTTACCATGAGACAACAAAAATAAAACATATAAACATATATTGTAAACAAAAATACACCTTAACCTATGAACCAGTTTGCACATGTGGCATGAAATTAGTACACAATGTAATATGCACGGGGCATAAATTAATAATTGGTTGTTACAACATGAAACAACAATGAAACCAGTTTGCACATGTGGCGTGAAGTTAGTACATAATGTGATACGCACGGGGCGTAAATTGGTTGTTACAACATGAAACAACAATGAAACCAGTTTGCACATGTGGCGTGAAGTTAGTACATAATGTGATACGCACGGGGCGTAAATTGGTTGTTACAACATGAAACAACAATGAAACCAGTTTGCACATGTGGCATGAAATTAGTACATAGTGTAACACGCACGGGGCGTAAATTGGTCGTTACAACATGAAACAACAATGAAACCAGTTTGCACATGTGGCGTTAAGTTATTACACAATGTAGTACGCACGGGGCGTAAATTGGTCGTTACGAATTAATAAGGAGAGACTGGTGTGCAGCGACGGGCAGGGCGCGACCCCATGCCCATCTGGTAAACAGGCACAAAGGCATATATCAGAAGAGCGCCGTTGGCAGGGCTCTCACGACACAGCACTGAAGATATGCGGCACGAACATTCACCCCCACGTGAACGAATAGTGTGCCGCTGACCAAACTCTTGCCGGGACGTGGCACAGAAGGCGTGCAGCCGGAACATTCACACACACGTGAACGGCGAGGTACCGTTGTAAAAAGGCGTCTGTAACCATGGGTGCAACAAGCGTGGCGCATGCATGACACGGAGAGCAGCGCGCAACGCGTCTGTTCAACTTGGAGGCCAGGCAGCGAGTGGCTGTGGCCGTTGGCCGGCGTCAGTAACGGACATCCGTTACGTCACAGGGACGCTTCTAGAAGTTTCTCCAGCAGCACACAAAGGGAAGGTCGAGTCGTCACAGAGGGCGGTAGTGTCGGGAACTAAAAAGGCTACGTCACGCCAGCTAGCGGCCCGCGGCGCGGCAGCCGGTGGCGGCGGGAATACTTGTGTAAGCCTGCGACCTCTGTTGGAGGCTGGAGGAAGCATAGCATGAAATACATAAGCTCGCATGAGGAGCGCGGCGGATGCGGCCCTGGGCCTGTCTCCTCGCGGCAGCTAGACGAACTATAGGACGAAGTACATAAATTACTCGCTAGAGTGCAGGAGCCTGCTCAAGACGTGCATCTTCGCGAAGTAAAATGGATGATGAAATATAAGTTAGCTTGCTTGCACTAACATTTGGAATGAATTGAGTATTTTCTTATTTTCTCATTTTTCCCGAAGATGTTCTCTAACAGTAAGGTCTGGGGGGTGGGTGAAGTACATTTGAACAATTGTACAGCAGCCTACGTTGAACAACCTGCGACTTGTGCTAAGGATCATTATACTGCTAAAATCGTATCACGAATACAAAGATTTCCAGCACTTTATTTTCTTAAGAACGTCAAACAGTTGAACTTTTACATCGTTTGCTCTACGAACATAAGTTCACATTTTCATATCCGTTCAAGGTTGCTTACATGTTTTCTCCTTTCAGCTCTTAATTGAGTCTTCTCCGCCATCAAATTCTTGCATCAGATCCATAGATTTCATTTTCGATTTCTCAACTATGATTACTCTATTCCTCAATCTTCATTTTTTTGCGTTTATTTAGCAAACCCCTGCTTTTTTGTCAGTTCGCTTTAGTTACAAATTACTTTCTTTTGGCAACGTAGCTATGAAAATTGGACCTCCGTAGTACCCTCCGCGCGGTTTCGGGATTTACTTTGTCGTCAATCACTACCTGTGGAATAATTGTCATAACTGAAATAATTGTGCCAATACTAACTGTGGAATAATTTTTGGTGCGCTAATACTAGGATTCTTCTTTATTATTCTCACTGTGGGATTCTCCTCTTGATCAGAAAATGTTTTTGCGCGTTCTCCTCCGGGTTGCAGTGTAATCCTTTCTTCATTGATGTACCGTGAGATTGTGACACTCGCTGTGACCTTTTCATTAATACCATTTTGTAAATTTTTCGGTTTGATTTTTCCTTTGTATGATTGTAAATAGCCAGCTGAAGCTGCTCAAAAGTGTTGTTTCCTTTGCGTCTCATTTCGCTTAAATGTTAAGGTTCCCACAAACCTGGTTCATCGCCTCACAGGTGACCTTGAATGTGAGCAAGGTTTGAAGGTTTCAACGTTATTTTCGGAGATCAAAAGATCCGTTACCACGTTGCCCCAACGGCTGTCCGAATAGTTTTGTTGAAGCGAAGTCTCTCTATCGGCGATTCATTTTTCTTTTAATCAAACAAATACATATTTTCTAAAGTATTTATAATGTATGGGTGTATAAGAACGTTCTATTCTGTCAAATTTGTGCACAAACTAATGATTATGTGGTTTTCTGAGCAACTTTTGGTTGAATTAATAAATGTCCGAATATTTTTTAGTCAATGTTCGAAGATAGGCATAGAAAATACCAGGTCATAGGTGTTCTCGCTTAGTCAAGAGATGCTTTGCTCTGCTCGATAAAGATCAGTTCCGTTCGAACACGTGAATCATCAATTCAAAATTTTCTCTCTTACAAAATTGTGATTATTAGACTTTCATTTACATTTAAAAATCAAAAACGTGAAGACATCGAAAACTAACCATCGATGCTAAAAAATATCGGCTTTAAAACATCGATGTTTTCAAAACATCGACAT
This sequence comes from Gryllus longicercus, assembly GCA_038098605.1. Classification (NCBI taxonomy): domain Eukaryota; kingdom Metazoa; phylum Arthropoda; class Insecta; order Orthoptera; family Gryllidae; genus Gryllus; species Gryllus longicercus. The sequence continues at coordinate 2,665,527 of JAZDUA010000002.1, read as the reverse complement.
CGATATCGCATCCCTAGTATGGTTATGTGGCTGGCCACGGCAGGACACAGCAGCAAGGAATGCTCTGTATCCGGCTGCAGTGTGAGCGTTCTCTTGTTGAAATGGGGTGCGGACGTTCAGAGCCAATGTTTGCAAGACATCCTGAACGTGCCGTGCAGTTGTCAATGCCCGTAGAGAACAATCTCTTTGTATGGATACCATACGATACAATGCTTCACACCAGTTTATTGGGAGGTGTGATGCGATACCACAAACCGCTCTTTGTAACGACACACAGCACCTCCAGTCTCGTACCCGGTGGGCGTCGCCATCAAGGCAGAGGCGGAACTAGATAATGTGCTGCCATTCTGTATGGCTCCATGTTAATTATCGAAACCAGGCGAATACGAAATGACTCCACCGGGGTGTGAGTGGCATGTATCGTTACGACCCACGTACGACCAGTTTTGCGGCATGCAATAGCCTGCCAATGTCTTCTGCTGAGACGACAGGGCATGGCAAAGGAGACTGTACAGCCTGCTGAATAGCATCTATAGATCTTCACTCATGTAGGACAATCCATCAGTTATCCCTACTCGCAGTGCGTGGCAGACATCGCAAACCTGCAATGTATCTGTTCTACGAGTGTATGCGTGCCATCCGTTCCGGCAAAAACGGGCGTTGGTGACCGCACGACCGGTGTGTAGCACAACACGGCGGGCCCACCACCTCCCCAACTGCAGCCCGTCGCTGCCGCCCTCCTCGAACACGCCTCGCTGGGCAACCTGCTGTCGAGCGCGGCGCCTGGGCATAGACACGTGCAGGTAATGCTCTGAAAACTCCACCCGTAGTCGAAATGGCTGATGTGTCAAGGATCTCTTTATTTCGGACATAACATCCCTGACTCCGGCTTCCGAAGCGTTGCCTGGCGTGAGAAAAAAATCATTGGCTTGATGCGTTGCCAAGTTGATAGCGAATACGGCACCTTCTGGGCGCTGCGCTTTTTGTGATGGTATATAATCTTAATAGTTGTTCTTCAAAGAAAATTAATCGAATATACTGCACTCATTTAGAAAGTTTCATAAAGTTTGTGTCGAAGAAGGATACCATTTCAACTGTTCTATAAAATATTTCAGTTGTTTTGTGATAGTGAAATATATTTCACAAATGTAGAGTTAAAACATGATACATTTTAAACAGAATTTAACAGGTGCTCTAAAATGATGGCAATAAATTTCACTTTTACTACTCTAAAAAAGATATCGTTTCCCAAAAGAAATTTTATCCGATAAATCCTGACGATATAGCGTCGTTTTACCTTTCAAATTGTTGTTTTAACCCAAAGCTTCAGAGTGCCAGAATATAAACAAATTCATTAAGTGAAACTGACACACAAGAGGTTATTCAGTTACAAAACAGACAAATAGCCATACAGATTCTTTTTACTTTTTCATACAATCTTTACTGACGTTTCTGAATTTGTTCTTGTTCTTGTACTTGTTTTCTTTCGACTCTTCTTATCCCATCAGCGAAGAAGTCTGTAGTCTGACGTCGAAGCCGGCTTTGTGCTTTTTTCTTTACCTCTTCGTTGTTGTTGAACGTGATACCAAGCAAAGCTCATTTCATCGGATCAAACTGACAAAGCTGTGAAGGAGCACTGTCAGGTCTGTAAGGAAGATGTGGTAAGAGCTTTCAATCCACAATGAATGGTTTCCAGTTCACTTGTGCCATATTCTGTCGAGAGTTGCATTGAAGAAGAAACGTTTCCTCCGCTTTCCCGGACATTGCTTTTTCAATGCGGGCTTGCTTTTGTTCTCACTCGTGACTAAATAATGCGAGGGGAGATCAGATGTGACAGAGCCTGCAGTAAAACATGTACATATAATTTCATACAACCAATGTAGCCAAGTGACCATGCATATATTTGGTTATTTTTCGACATAGTCTCAATGTCGGTGTAGACACTTGTCTCGAAGAGGTTCACCTCCTCGTCTGAAGCGAATCGTCGGCCTCCTAAGTGCTCCTTCAAGTGAAGAGAAATGTGACAATCGCTTAGAACGAGGCCCGGGCTGGAGGGAGTTTGGTCAATGATGTCCTATCGAAACTGGTTCAACAGCCTGAAGATGTTCTGAGCTGTACGAAGTCATGCGTTGTGGTGAAGGAAGATGATTCCATAGATGGTGGAGGTACATTTTAGCTGTGGACATATGTTTCTCTCATAGAGCGAATAACTAAGCACATTTCTTCGCGAAAGCATTTTTCGAAACGCGTTGCCATTTGGTCAACCCACGACTAGCCCTGTAAGTAGCAGGTTGCTGAAACTTTGCAGTGGCCGGCCGTACGTATTAGAATTACCACCCACTGCAAATGTCTCTATAACAGACGCAACTCCAGGAAGGTCGGCCTTGTAACCGTTGTTTCTGACCATCCCTCATATACGCTGTAGTTAGTGCGTGCTCCTCCGAATAATTACAGAAAGTCGGTACATGGACACTTCAAGAGATAATCAAAATGATCCTACTAGCGGTTGGTTGCATTTGTAATTTCTTATGTGCAAGAGAATCTGGATATTTCCACTGCTCACTTTTACGGTCAGACTCCAGCTCACAATAATATGTTCTTGTTTCATCACAGGTCCAATTCCGATATAAAAATCCACGATCTTGAATTGATTGCAACAATTTGTTTGGGAAATCGAAAGAGCAACTCTGGGCAAATGCTCGTTTTTTACGTACGGAAACCTCAATTAGAATCCACCTTGCACGGGTCTTGCAGTACTCCAGTTTATTTAGAGTGATGTAATGATTTGTATCATGACTTACTCGACATTTTTCAACAAATGTTTTAATTGTATGTCGTCGCAGTATGTAGGTGTAAAATTCGCACGGCAGATAAAACTACTACCGAGTTTTTGTTCATCAGAGGCAATATTTATAAATGTTTACACTTTCCGAAAGTAAAAAGATCGGATTACAGAATGCTGTTCTTGAAAACTACTTTCTTCCAATGAACACGCCATAGTAATTAAGACTAAAAAAGGTTGTCGTGTAAATATGAATGAATATCACGTTGCGCAAGTTTGCCAACTATTTGCCTACGTTACGCGTTTTCTAAACTACAAATGTCTGTTTAAACGTTGAGTGACCCACGTACGTACTCGGCATCACCAGATGTCGCACATTTAAATTGGAAATGAGTTCAAATTAGAGAACCTAATTTGTTATTTTTAATGCGTTACGTGTCTGGTACCATAAATTGTCCATCTTTGAGATTCAGTGGTTAGTTGTAGTGAACGTAATTGCATGTAAATGTGTTCCTGGATATGCTCTTCCAAACATGGGCACATGCTCCTCCACCTATGTGGTTTAGTCTCGAGAATTGAGGTTATACGGGCACTTGTGTATTCCTAGCTGGAAACATTCGTTGAATTCGTTATATTTGTCATAATCAGGTGGTCAATAAAACGTGAATGGTGTGTCAATTGAAACCACCGCGCCCACCTCGATCCGGCTCCCCTTGTTCCACCCGCTCTCTCCACTAGGTCCCGTCCCGCCAAACCTACGTGCATGGCTGGTTGCATTTTTTAAAAATTCTTCGCTTTCCATTTTTAAAATCAAAATTAAATTGCTTCTCGCGTACTCTTCCCATGGGTAAAAATCATTAAAACCTTTAAGCGATTGTAATTTTTTCTGAGACATCGGTAGATCGTCGCCCAACTTATCTCATCAGAGCTCTTTGATAGTCGGCTAATAATGCGCGGTGGTAGCCCAGTTGAGCGTGCAACCATCACTGCATATTATACGTAGGGGCAGCCAGGCAGAAGGAAGGTGTGGCATTATGGTGAAATATTCTTATTCAATGTGATTGAATGTTAATGATTCTCATGTCATTGGTCCCGTAAGTGTGGTGCATGTTTTGCTCGAAAAAGTGGATGTCTTCTTCCCCCGCTGTATGGCGAGATCCGGCGCCGTTGGTACTACTAGCGGGGCATCGCTAGTACCCTATCCAGGTATCTTCCACCAGCGGGGCATCGCCCCAGCCGAGACAAGCTCTAAGCTCCCAACCGGTCTCCAAGCATGTGTAGTAGTGTAGTGCATGTTAGTGTGAGTGTAAAGAGTGAGGATAGGACAAGGAGGGGTTAGAAAAGATCATGCGCGATCCGTGGCCCGTTTGTTAGGGTACTGCTCCGGCATTCGCCTTGTGTTTATCGGAGAAGTCAGAGGAAACTACCTATCAGAGTAGCTAGAATTCTCCTCCAGACAGCGACTGGATTCAACCTAGCGGACAAGCTAGTGTCGAAAATCCTACCGCCGTCGGAACACGACGAACGCCGTAGGACCTCCCGGTCAGAAGAACTGCCGTGTCATAGTTGATGCCCTGAGTAATGTCTCCCCGTTTATTCAATATACATTGAATTTATTCTCTTTCTTGTCTAATTGATGATTGTGTTAAAACCCTGGTTACGCAAGGTACTGCAATTACTTCGTAGTCTATCAAAATACTTAAACATTTGAAGTATGTTTTCGTAGGGTCTTCATTGAAGTGAATGTGTGGGAGGTGGGAGAAACTTTGCAAATTAGGGAGAATCTGAAAAAAAGTCTGGATAAAAAAAATTGCAGACAGAAAAGGAGAATGTATCTCTAATACAATGTATAAAGCGAGATACCCAAGTGTTTTTTGAAGCTCGATATTGGTACATTTCGGGAATTTTTATGTCTTCTTTAGCGGAAGAAATAGTAGTTTTTCTTTGTTTCTGGGGCGGAGGTAATCCGCAGTACACTGACGTGCGACAGGCTGCGGCCCCGTGGCTCTGTGTAGGCAACACCATAGCCGAGGTTGGACTGAGTGAAACTCGACGGAGAGGGGGAAGGGTGCAGCGGAGATCAGAACAATAAGTTTCTTCCACTGAACACGATGTATATGCAATTCTTATCTAACAGACGATTTCGATAAATAAACTATTTCTATAGTTATATGGTGAGTCATTTCAGGTGAAAAGAAAACGCATCATCTCCTTAGTTGGATAAATAAATGTTAAAAATGTTATTTTGCTGAGAAACGCTTCGTTTTTGCAAAGCAGTTTCTTGATGATTTTTCTTCTTCAAAAATATTCAGGAGGTTGAGCTTAAAGATTAGGCCAGGAGGATCAGGCCCGGCGGATGATGTGGATATGATGGGTAGATTAACTCCCACGAAAAATTTCGAGTAGGTAAAATACCCACTCGCGATTTGAAGTGAGAGAAATATTCCACAAATATCAAATCCATAAATTAACGAATTTTCTCGGTATTGCGTCGATGTAAAACGTATATGCGATCATCTAGGTTGCAAGATGGACTCTACAGTATTGCGATTTTAAAAGTTAATAGCGACATGACCGACAAAATTGATTTCTAAAAATTGTTAATCGAGTTTATATAAAAATGCAAAGAGCAGCGCTGTTTTTAAATTGCAAAAAGGAACTCTGCTGATGTGACATAAAATAAATATGATAACAATTTGATGACAGTTTAATGATAAAAATTACCATGTGAAAAAATTCCGTTTTGTATTTTCCCTTCCTCATATTTTCGGTGGGTGATGTACAACAAACAACCAGGGAAAACTTCCCACTCGAACTTAACAACAACTGCCGACCCTGAGGAGCAAGTGCTTAAGGGATTTCATGAACTGACTCTCTCGTCAGTGAGCAGATTCGAATTCCTGTTCACATACACTCGCCTAATGAGTAAAGTGTAGAACGATAATTTATCTCCTAACTTCATTAAAATTAGAAAACCTTCTCTCCACGAGTTAACGCTATGTCAGAAAAAAACGTGGTCATTGCAGTAGCCTATGAGAAGGACATTACTACATTACCCTTCTTAAATTTCGTTCCTTTCATATGTAGATCAGATGCAAAAGTCAGAACCTCGAGAAAGGTTGGGCTGCAAATCCGAAGTTGTAAGATATTTGCAAAAAATATACAATTGCATTTTGGTGAGAATGACATATTTCGTGTTTTCTTCAGTAACACATTTCTTGGCGATCTCAGAATTTAAAAATAAATTGGAATGAAATGAACTCAATATGAAGCATATGAATCCAAATATTTTGATCGTATTGACATGTGAATCCCATTTAATTAGAAAGTCTGATGACAAATGCGTTTTATAATACGTTATTACAATGAAATGGGGTGTGTATTATTTTGTCCAAGTGATCTGGAGTGACCACATTTAGTTTTTTTACTATTTACTGCCTTTATCGAACAGGTATTATCAACGTAGAAAAAATACCTGACTTCAATGTTGTTGGCTCCTTTCCGAATGTAAAATCCTTTATTTCACTGTACCAACTTTCCACTGCGTTTTTCACTGGTACTGCCGCCGTCATTGACTCATTAGTTGACTGATAGTGATAAATGTTTTCTCCGTACTGGTTATTTGGTCGGTGCTCGAATTTATCCTCCTGAGCCAACTTATTTGCCCATTCGGCTGCAAATTTACATAACTGCAAGAAAAAGTTACATTACGAAGTGTAAATTGTTTCTATACAAAGAACAACTTTATCATATTTTCTGCAACTTTATATCATTTTGAGTTGTTGATCATGCCATTCACGAATATAATAAGTACTATTATACTATTATTAAGTTATTAAGAAGTATATGGTGCAAGTAGAAAAAGAGAATATCCCTAATTGCAGATTTTTAGGAAGCTATTTTCACACTTCGAAATAGCAAAAGGGTAGGACAGCAATTGTTACATTCTCCCTTAGAGCTTACACAGAATAGAGAGATTGTAAAGCTAGGGAAAAAGGTAAATTTTGGACAGAAAAAATTCTTAATACCGGGCCCTGGAAACGAAAAAGAGGATAAATCATCTTCCTGCATGTAGCAAATTACTTTTCTTAACACCGAATTCCACGCGTGGAACACAACCACAAGCCGAGTTTGGTAGGACCTTGATACCGAAAAATTGATTGACCATCCGTCTGTCTGTGAACAGCGCTAGCGGCTAAACCGTTAGCAGGATTTTCACCGCAATTGATATTCCGCGATCGATCTACCTAACGTCGAGGTCCCTTTGAAACGGATATTTTCATTTTTGGGGATACTTCAAATAAAGTCTCATTATTTTCAAAATTTTCTGAAAAACAGCTGTATTTTTTCTTTCAATGTTTTCCTCTCAAAGAACAAAATACGCATAAAGAAATTATGTAGGTTGCATTTTCACTGTACTGCAAGAATTTTCTAAAACTGTAAAAATTCAAATTTTTTCGGCGTTTTACTACGATTACAATTTCAATGATAAATGTTTCTTTAATGAAATGTGATCATCAGGAACATATCGTCAAATAATGTCAAGTTCGATTTCTTGAAAATATGTGTAGTTATGGGGTAATTTTTCGGGAAGCAGGTAATGTTAAACATTTGTTTTCTCCAAAACCGATTCAATCAAAGAAAGAGATGTTGGCATCCTTGCGGTTCTGTATTTTCGAAAATAAAAAAAATGAAATTTTACATTCGAATTCCTCGCGCTTCCTTTGACGCGGTCTGTTCCCGAGATGGGAACACAGCGGTTGAAAATTCTCATAATTTTTGTCATTGTTGGCGATCGTGTTGATAGTATCATGTAGTAGATAATATTATGAAAGGGGATATATTTAAGAACGGCAATATATTTAACTCAGAATGAGAAATATACCTCTTTTACTTTAAAAAGTTGTGATTGCTGATATGGAATTACAAAATTGGAAACGCACTTCGATGTAGTCACGGAAAGATTGTGTGAAATTATTTTTCTTTTTTATACAATGTGCTGCAAATTGCGTAACTGTTATATATATATATATATATATATATATATATATATATATATATATATATATATATATTCATGTTTGTTTCATTTGTAAAAGTAAGAAATGATCCTGAATATCGTAATAAATACAGATATCTACCACAAGCGCTTTGTTTTAGTAGGTTGAACTGAACTTTTTCAAGTTATAGTTGTGGTGTTAATACGGCAAAACTTGAAATGGTGTAATATTACACGACTGTTTTCAATAATGCGAGAAAGTCTGTGCTCGTATAGCTCCGCTCGTAACGCAAATTTTCAACACATTCTTATGCTAAAATATTTCCTGTGAACACGCAATACCACTCACACCCGGGCAGGCACCTTACTTTAGCTTACGTGAAAAGTAAGAAATTGCAATGAAAATCAAATTTAATCTTACTCGTTCATCCATTGTGAGAGGCGGACAACCATGAATTGCCCGAAGATTGTTGTGAACTCTTAAAGCTTCAGCCTTCATTTCCTCTTGACTCTGTGGTTTGCTTGTTTGTGCACCTTTTGCTGCTCCTTTTTCTTGGGCACTTCCTTTGGGCCATCCCCTACATCAAAAGAGGTCCTAAAACAGTATTACGCAGATTTCTTTGCGGATAAAAAATACGTATATCTATGTAAATTATCATTCAACTATGATATAACTGATTTATTGTCATTTAAGTGTCAACAAAGAATTCAGCTCTGATTAGAATGCATTATTGGTTCAAACCAATGTTTCGATTGACAAAACATGATATCACTTGACGAGGTGGCACGTTAATTTACTAGTCATAAACTTCACCATTTGAATTTGTTCTAGTAACATTTGCCGCTTTTACTATTATTTCTGGCAATCCCATAGTATGTGTTTCTTCTCTTTTTTCCTTTCTCTTTATTTGTATATGCACTTGATAATGTAAGAAGCCTGTCTCAAGATTTTGATGGAAATTCGCATTTTAAGGGCCTCTGATAACGATTTTGTAGGACCTGTTGTCTTTCTGTGAGTCCATCCGATTATGATTTTTTATTATTTTTTAGTGTCTAAACGTACGGAAGTGTTTTCAAAATTAGTATTTTCCGATCGATATGGCTGAATTCGAAACTCAGCGAATTTGAAAGGAATTTTTATTTTTAAATATTTATAAGAATGTACTATTATATTATCTAAATTTTCTGGGAAAGACTTTTTTCTTTCTTTTTTTGCAAAATTCTTATACGATTAAAGTGCTGTATACTGAATTATGGCGTGGTGCTAATTAAAGTTTCAAATATTTCACGAACCGCAAAACCCCATAATAACATTTTTCCACTTACGGGAGACAATTATTGACGTTAGTCCTAATGTATCAATTGTGGGCCTTTTCTGTACACAGGGGTGTGGACGGGGTTTGTTCGTGTACATGTACAGAATGCTACCTTGATACACGACAGACAATTTATCTTCTTCTGTAATGTCCAGAACATTCTTCTGAAGGAAATCGATTTGCCGAGGATATGTCTAAGCATTGATAAAAACAATACTTGTTTGTGAAACCAAATTTGTGAATTGATGCGAGCATGTACTACAGTTCTGTATCGCGTGTAGCCCTGCAATTGCGTCCTCCCTTGTTATTAAACCATGAGAACAGCCCACCAGCCGGCCATCAGAATTACAGAATATTCGCTGTTTGCGAATGATGAAAATGGAGTCCGCACAAAGATCTGGTGACAAACAGAATGGCACGAAAATGGAAAATTATAGAAAACTCTTTCTTTTTGACTCCATCCTCCTGTGGCCTAAGCAGTGAAGAGATTAATTTTTGCAAATTATGTGAGGTACACGTTGCTGTACGTTTTTTTAATAAAATGACTCCATATTTATAAAAATCTGAAAAAATGAGTGAAGGAAACTTAAGAGTGTTCATCAGGTAAGATTGCTCTAATTATGTATAATCTTGGTATCTTACCCTTCAGGAGGAACTTGGAATTCAAACTTGCCAATAACATTCCCTGGAGGGTTATAGTTGGCAACGACGAATGTTTGACCTTTTGAATTTTTGGCAACTCCTACACCGATTTCTTTGCTACTAAGCCACACCAACTGCGTGAAATTACCTGCAATAATACGTCGAAAAGGTTCAAGATGTTTTATGTTGAAACTAGAAAAATAATGTAGAAAACATTAAAACTCAAACACAATACAATGTCTGTGGAAAACAAAGTGTCAAAGTGTGCCAAATGTCGCGGGTTGGTGACAGCACGAGGGAATTTTAATGTAATTTTATTACCTGATCAGCATACATGCTTTTCAGAGAGAGTTAAACATAGTTCAAAACGTTCAGAATGCACTTCTCTGTAGAAAATTGTTTTTCGTTGTATTACAATTGTTCTGCAATATTTTTGCTAAAATCTATCTTCAGTTTTTGCACTATGGCAAAGGTATAAATGTTTTGAATATTTTCTGTCCTGAGGGTCTCTCCGCGGGGACGCAAACGTTCAGGTCCTTTCTTTTACGAACTATTTCAACACTGAAATACGATTTACGTATTTGTGGGTAGGCCTAGCAGCAAAAGAACGCCGAAGTTTGTACGAAGAGATGAAATGGCGACGGTTTCGAGTTGTTTTATAATCCTTTTATAATAAATGCATTGAAAGACGAATCATTACTTAAGGTTAAGAAATGTTCTTATAAAAAAGACCTAAACGCAGAAATATAAACTCCAGATCTAAACAAAGGAAGAGGGGGAAAACCAAGGTGGGGACCGACTTTGATCCCTCCTTTGGACTTTGCGCCTGTTAACAAAATGTTTAACAGAAACTCACATCAGTCCGGTACATAATTTCATTCATTTATCAACTGATAAAATACTTTGGTAAATCAAACATACAGCACTAGGAATCCATTGTACTAACCACGCCCTAGCACCATTGCACAAAACATTCCATAAATTATGGCACACTGTTTTATTTTACAAACTTAGGATGATAAGCACATCAGTTTATTTTTCCAACTTAAATAAACAACTATTTATAAAAAATATAAATTCACTGTAAGAATTAACTCTTCATTTTTCCTGCCACGTAAAATACTAGCTTCAGCAGTACCACAGAGCTCATCACTATCTCCATCATTATTTAACCTTTTTCTTGCTAATTACTCAAAACTTACAGACAATGATAGAGTGTTTCTTGCAAACGACACTGCCGTTTTTACCTTTCGTACAAATATTAACAATGCAAATTTAAACCTACAACACAATCGTGATACGTACATTCTTTTGGAATTTTTTATTCAACAAACATTTATAATCTATTTCAAATTTAAAAAAATAGGTAAATACTATAACAAGTGAGTAAAACTAACAAATGAAATTAAATGAAGAAAGTTACAAATTGCTAATTTTTTGGGGATCCTTTTCAAATTCATAATAAAAAGATGATTAAAATACTATTACATTATTAGGAGGATTAAACATATGAAAATGTTAGAGCAAAACAAAAAAACATAGATAAATATTAATTATTTAAACGAAGGGAGATATGAAGAGTGGTCAGTCGAGAAATTTCTTGGCTACTGTCAATTAGGTTTAGAGCTAGATGATTGGGATGCATTTCCAGACGTCGAGGATATCTTTTCTTGAACTGTTGCCATATTGAGGTCTCAGTGTAGTGCAGTATTTGTTATGAACCAGGGTGCAGATGAAATAATTCTTAAAAGTTTAAATTGAAATCTTTGTAGAATTGAAAAATTGCTTTTGTTAGCAATGCCCCAGATCTGAATTCCGTATCCCATATAGCAACTCGAATGGTTTTATAAATCAGTAATTTATTTTGAAGATATAATTTTGATTTGTGTTCAATAAGCCAAAAGAAGTTTCTCAGTTGTAACTAGAACTATTGTTTTTCTGTTCGAATTTTTTTCCATGTGAGACGTCTGTCCATATGAATACCTAAATATGTAATGCTCTCAGTGTATGATATTTGATTTCTGTTGATCAAAAGGGTGGGCAAGTTTCTTTCCTAAGTTTAAATGTTATATGTGCTGATTTACTTTCATTTATCTTGATTCTCTACTTTCTGTACCATTCTTCAACTGCAGAAAGGGGATCTTGAAGTTTTTCTGATGCTTCTCGAGAATCGTTGTCAGAAGCCAATATAGCTGTATCATCTGCAAAAGTGGCAATGCTTGTGTTTTCAGCCTGTGGGATATCTGCTCTACTATGTATGGTACTACTAGGTATGGCATAAAATATGCATATGTAAAGGACGCTTGAAAATCTCTCCCGAGAATATGATCTAGTGTTGCTGTCTGAACAAATATTCTATGCTACTAAGTGTTTAATAATAACCGTGATACGTTAAGTAAAGTGGTGTGTGAGTTATATGTACTCTGTGTTAATATTGGTGTTTTAATGAGGAGATAAACTTTTCAAACGGCCGGCGTGGGGGCGTTGGCGGCGATGGTGATGGCGGGCGCGGATTAAATGAGAACTTATTGTAAGATCAACTGCGCCGCTCGACGGGGCGGGGGTCGTATGTGATCATGGGTGCGCATGTGCTCGTGTGGAATGTGCAGAATTTTATTCGTGACAGCTTGTAGACCGCCGCTGCGTGACCGAGTTGAGGACCTACTCTCGCACCACGTGCGTGAACCTCTATAAATACTAGACCGCAGATGACTCATTAGGGTAAGTGTAAATAGTAGATTAGAATAACATATTGATAGAATAAAATGAGTCGTTTAGTTAATGTATTGTATACAAACGTAAATGTGGGAAGCCGTAGGCGAACTAGTACAAGGCCCGGTTGTGTTGCATAATTCAGTAGGGAATCAAAGGTGAAGTATAGCATAGGCAAATGAGCGCACAAGCGAAAGGACGGTGTTTAAATTAGATAGCGTGCATTCTCACAAACATTTTGAGACATCCCCCAGCAAAATCGGCCTAATAATGGCTACTACATGGATTTTTTTATATGCAAATGTGTATATTCACGCTAGCCACAGACGCCATTACGGTCATGCGGTAGCGTCCCTCCCCAATGCCGCTATATTGGAGTAGCTAGCAGTGTCGCTCAGAGCCCCCACCCCGGGCAAGACGCCCAAGCGAGCGATGCCACAAACTAAATCACAACAAATATTATGCCTCTCACTAGTATTATTAGTAAATAATTGCATGCGCCATTAATTGCGCCATTGCTACAAGTACTACCCACTGTCCTTGCACCGTTCGCATATCAACGACTTTTTGACAGCGAGCCTGGAACTCATGCCATAGCGTAAGCGGTTGAGGCACGGATCCGAAAACAATAAGTTTGCTGGTTCGAGTCGCCCCCGATCCGGGGTGATTTTTGAAACACCAGCCTTCTCCATCTTCCCTCGGAAAGAGAGAAACACGACTGAAAAGCTGTCACTGTAAATGTTGGATACCATCCGCCATCAACGGCCTGAGATTACAGCGCTACCTATGAGCGCAGTATCCAACCAACTAGCGCGAAGATAGGCACTAGCCTAACACCCCCTGCCTGTAAACGCGTGAAACCTTGTCCATCAAAGTTCCCATCTTAGGTCACAGACACGTCCGAGTGGTATCTCACTTAAGCCAAACGCAACAACGAAATACCCGCCTGCTGAGAAAAATGGCAACTGAAAGAAATACCGCTCCCAGAAACGACTTCACTGACTCTGATGAAATAAGAGAAATTCCTGAGGCAAGTTTGAGAGGTTCCATAAAGAAGAAAAAGAGCAGGGCCATGAATAAGCCCCGTACAAGAAAACACGAATCCATGCGATACGTCTCCAGAGACGAGGAGCTCAGTAAAGTCAGGATAAGTCTGTCGAAGAAGATGGCTATCTCGATAGGGGTTGACAGTTCGAACAGCAAAAGAGATAGCCCCTTGCAGAAACCGGTCACCCCCGATAACGGAGCTATCAGTACCAGAACGAGGTTTAAGACCAAAAAAGCCTGCAAAACTACGCCAAAAGCACACCGCAGCATAGACAGGAGCACAAGAGCAGCCAATAGGCGCGAGCGCCGCGCCAAAGAGATACGCCCGCCACCGCCCTCACCCACCTCTTTGGTATCGGGGTGCCATACCCCCTGTGGTCTGTTCAACGTGGCAGCGGAGCAAACGCAGAAGGAAACGTGCACAGAAATCCGTCAACCTAATAATGACCACTTGCTGATCTCTCCTGATGTTACGGGAGAAAATGGCGGGGACTTGGCCGCACACAAGGACTACAACACAGCCCCCACACACACCCGTTGGCAACAGGGAGGAAACGACAACAGTATATAGAAATGGCGGCCCATTCCAGGTGCCTGAAGGTGATGTGGAACCTGCGGAATGCGATCAGAGAGTCCAAGCATAAGTCCAGGCAGACGGAGGCGCTGTGCCACTATCCACGGATGACAGCGGTCGCCCGGCGGGTAAGTATAAAAGCGATTCGTACGCTCCAGCTAGTCCTCCACGGTAGTACATTCTCCCTGCCTCCCCATCTCCACCTCCACCCATATCCCGACCATCACCGCCAATAAACATTACAGTCCCCCCGCCTAACAGCAACCTATCCGTTAACACCACGCGGTCAGTAGAGGTAGGGCCAATAGTGATCACCCCTTCTGGCCAGATGAGAAAGATCATAACAACCTATACTCACGTAATAAAACGGGATGACCACCCAGATATTAACACATTAACTCAACAAACCACAGCCATCCCCCCCATGTAAATCCGCTGATCACGCCGCCAGGTCCTGGCCCCGACCCATGCGACCCCACCACTGTCAATAAAATTTTAGGAATCCGACTTTCTAAACCTCAGCCCAAAAGAAGGTCTGCCCATAGCACGCCCGTCCAGAAACGCCCTTGCCTAGCAGAGGATAGCAGCCCTATTATTGAATGGGTAACCATTGATGAAGCCCGAGAAGATAGTCCGATTACACCGCTGATAGACTTAACAGGACGAAGTACACCTTCCCAGAGCCCGATCAATATTGAACTATTCACTGACTCACCAATGGCAGACACATCCGACCTGCTTGACACCCCCATGAGAGCTGACTACCAACTGCCCTACCAGACATCGCCGCCTCGCCAATATCGCTCTGCCACGCCTATGCCAGTCTCGAGCGACTCAAGCACCGGAAGCTGCTCTATACTTACATTATCAGAAATATTGGACAAGCTCGAGCGAGAACGGCCGAAAGCAAAAGCATTTCGAGAAATGGGCCAACGCACCCGGAGCGCGCCCCCCTGAGACCGGGCTACGGAAACTCCGACAAAAAGGCGACAACCTTGCGACCAAACGACACGTCAGCCCGAAAAACATGCACAGACCAGTAAGTGAATACTCGCCAGGATCCACACACGAAAGCATGAAATGCGGACTGGACATGGAAGATGACACAAGCCGCCTCTCCACCCCGCTCGCAGAGGCGACCGCCACTGCAGCACGCACAGTCAGCCAGGTAGCTCATGACGATGACAGCGAGCCCCGAAACGTAGTACATAAGCACATTCCAGAAGTAGTCAACGTGTCAGAAGATGTGGCCAGTACGCAAGTTACGGACGAAGCCCCGGCAATATTGGGCTTCCTCCCCCCACGACTAGAGAAGGGCAAAGTGGTCATATTCCTCCCAGCCCCTCCGGACATGTTCTGCCCGTGCTGCCCTCAAAATTACCCGCCACTGCTACATAGCAAGGGGCTAGGGGAGAGAGTTAGGAGGATGGAGAATCACGTATGGGACTGGCACCGACGAAGATCCATCATCCGGTCCCTTGGCTGCGGAGACGATGTCAACGACCGTCGCCACATCAAGAAATGTCGGTTTCTTAAACATACGCTAACCACTTTCACGAACCGCCCAGCAAGATGGCGATATGTAGCCGGACCCGCCCGTGACACCAATGGCAGGCTCATGCGACCGGCGCGGCGCTGGAAGAGCACAGAGTAATCATCCCCATCCCGGCCAACGAAGTGCTAGTATGTCCGATTTGTGACGATAGAATATCCAGCGCTATAGACGAATTTAGCCGAACATTCTCACTAAAAAAGCACCTCTGCGGAGCACATGGAGTAGAAGAAGTTGCCCTCATATGCGGAGGCTGTGACACCGAGATGAGAGACTGGAGAGCACATAAGGAGTGTGAAAAAGGTAGAAAAATTGCTCCCCCACCCACGCCGCGGGAAATGATGCCGGCCCGTTGCGCGTACCGCGACTGTGAGCTCCGTTTTGCAACAGCCAAACAAGCAGCACTCCATTTTAGGGTACACGCCACGAAGCAGAGACGAAAAGGGCGGATGCTAATAAGTTCAAACCTAACACAGCCAGGGCAAGAAGTGAGAGGATACTCGAAGCTATAATCGGACCAAAGGGTATGCATCAGACAAATAGTGAAAACGACATAAATGAGGGAGACAATAGAAGCGACTGCAGCAGAGCATCCGGAGAGGAACCCTCTGCCCCTGCATTGGATGACAAGCAGAAGGCCGATCAAGAGAGCACCTTGCAGCCACAGCAGAATACCCAGCAGCAACAAGGTATGGATCGAACTCAAGGCAGCACATCAGCAGATGGTCACGGCCACACTCTACATCACGGCCTAACAAGCCAAACACCAAAGAGGAAGGCGACCAGAAGCAGGTGTACGCCCACCGACGAGTAAAGCTAGTAGAACCTTTTTTAACTCTGCACTTTCCCCAGAAGAAGTGAACCGAATACATGACCAACTGACCAACAAGGCCCCCCAACGTAGCAATAACAGGCAAGTGCGCACGCAACTGGGCAGCAAGGAGGAAAGAAGAGCCCAAATGGCCACCGCCCCCACTGAGCAGCAGAAGAGTGGAATAAATAATCACAGAGGAGAAGATGCCCCGATACAGATAGCAAGGCAGGTTGAACGTAATAACAAAGACAGAAGAAGAAAAGTGAGAGGGGACAACACAAGGAAGCCTGACACACGAGCATCTACTGTTCACTCTGACCCCCCTGCTGGCCCAGCAGCAGAAGCCGGAGTCGACCTGAATGGAATCGCACAACAAACTCCCCTGCAGCCACACACAATGCCTTCGACAACACAGGAAGCTGACCTCACCTCATCCTCCCGCACGGGTGAGGAAGCCAGGCCGGAAGAGCCGCTCAGAAGACCAAGAGGCCAGAGGCCAAAGCGCACCTATGAGTGGACCGAGAGTCTGCAAAGCTCCTACGAGGAGACCGTTGACGCAAACAACTCAAATGACTTATACATTGCAAAAGACAGACTGGATGATCTATATAACCGCCTGATAGCCGGCCTGCAGGAAACCGCCAAGATAAAAATACCCCCGGGCGAAGCTCCGAAGCCAACTACGACAAGAAACCGCCAACCACCGATCGCCGACAAGCACAGAATTAGAAAAACTTATGCATCCCAAAGACGTAAGGCAATGCGGTGGATTGCTGGGAGTGACGGAGAGCAATGTATGCTACCCATTGCTGATATCGAAAAGTACTTCAAGGACATTAACGACGCAAACAACCTACCGTCCAGCTATGACCGAAACATTTATGAGGAAGTCACTGAGAGCGAGCCTGTTGACTACAGCAACTTTTCCCAAAAAGAAGTGCTTCTAAGACTATCAAAGGCGGAAAACACTGCGCCCGGAGAGGATCGAATCACCTATAACCACCTACGACAAGTGGATTCGGGAGCAAAAATCCTTACTGCAATATTTAATTTGATAAAACGGGCTGGCAAAATTCCTGATGCATGGCGCCGGTCACGCACAATCCTGTTATTTAAAGGAGACAGAACAGACTTAGCTAACTGGCGGCCAATCACCCTGGCGCCCACAATATACAAGATTTACACCGTTCTCTGGGCTAAACGACTCGGCGCCTGGTTGGAGCAGAATGAAGTGCTCTCTCCAGCGCAGAAGGGATTCCGACCATTCGATGGGGTACTGGAACATAATTACGCGCTGCAGCGTCAGATAGATCGGGCGAAGGCGGGCAAGTGCGATCTAGCTATAGCACTCCTCGACCTAAAAAACTCTTTTGGTTCAGTACCCCATGGAACTATCCGCGACGCTCTGAAAGCGGCGGGAGCTGGGGAAGAGTTTATCGGAATTGCGGAAGACATTTATACGAACACATTCACCGTAGTTCTGGCGGCACAGGGACCGACCGATCCGATCCCGATAACAAGGGGTATACGCCAGGGATGCCCATTAAGCGGGGCACTCTTCAACTTGGTGATTGATGCCTCAATCAGAGCCGCAGCGGCTGCCTCAATCAGTCCCAATCCCATTCTTGCGTATGCTGACGACATCGCAATAATGACAAACAGCAGGGAAGAACTACAGCAAACAGTGAATGCTGTCCAGGATAAGCTGAAGAAAACGGACATAGAGGTTAAACCGACTAAATGTGCTGCGCTAGCGATAGTAAGGAGGAAAAGGCTCGATACGGAATTGATAGATGGACAACGGATTAAGGACCTCGACATTGATGAGTCCACAAAGTACTTAGGATGCCCGGTGGGGTTTAGTGTAATTACAGACTGGACTGGGCTCAGAGAACAGGAAATCGTTGCGGGTCAAATAACAGACTCATGTCTATACGACTGGCAGAAGCTGGACGCCCTCTGCCTGTTCGTTCTGCCCACAATGATCTTTCCACTGAGGATGGGAAGGTATGCCAAAAATAAGCTAAAGGTAATGGACACGGCGATTAGGGCAAACGTGAAGGAGTTTCTCTCCCTTCCTGAACGCGCATCAATCTCCTTTATCTACGGCCACAGGGAGGATGGGGCTATCGGAATGCAATGCTTGAGCGCGGAGGCAGACTTCTGGGCAGTCGACTCTGCGTTCAAAATATTGACTTGCCGAGATACGAACACTAGAGAAGCAGCTCTACAAGACGCAGTTGAGGAAGCGGCGTACTGCCTTGAAAGTGAGCCAGGCATACGTTCCCTCCTACGCTATCTAAACAATGAGAGAACAAAACGCAGCTATGGACCGCTAACATTCTGGTCGCGGGCAAGGCAGGCATCCAAACGCCTAAAAATAGAGTGGAATTTCACAGAAATAGGGAACACCCACACTCCTGACATCACACTTCCCCACACCTTCCCCCTACCTGCGTACGAACGGACGAAACCCCCGCTGGGCCCGACTGGGCGCAGCATAGCGGAACCGCGAGGAGCGACCCCTAGCACTCCCTCTCCTGTCGGGGCCGTCGACCCGGAGCTGATACCAACCGTAGGAGCAAGTGCGGGCGGCGCCGCCGGTGTGGAGTCCCATCCCCGAACCTTCTCGACCCGTTCGGGCTGCAGCAGCACCGCCGGGGATACTGGTGCCCTCAGAGACTCCACCACTACCTGCGGTGATGCAGTCACCTGCCGACTGGGACGAACACGGAGGAGGGGAATGGAGATGAGAATAGTGACATTGAGCGCCAAGGACCGGTCATCGCTGGTGAGACGCCTACGTGACGCTTTCCATAGGGCACACTCCCAGCGCTGGCTGGAACAGCCCGCCCAAGGCATATATGCAAGCGCTCTCAAAGGGATGGGGAAGGAATCTACTTACTTCCTACAGTCTGGCAGGAACATGAAAATTCCCACCTATAAGTTTCTTTTTCCGGCCAGGATCAACTCCTCTCCAGCTCTCAACTGCTGCCCAGGTAACGTGACCAAAAGTTGTAGAATGAAATGTACGTGGAACAACGGGCAACCAGCAACCGAGAACATTGGTCACGTTACCACGGGGTGCCGCTACCTGTCACCTTTATGGAACGCCCGACCGAACAACATCGGGGCCATTTATAAAGAAGCAGCCATTGCAGCGGGGTGGCAGGTGCTCCGGGAGAATCAGGCAGTGGTGGACAGCAGTCGCCCTGATCTCGTACTCGCGCGGGGCAGAATGGCACTCGTGGTAGACTTCGCGGTGGCTGACGCACGAGAAGGCAAACTTGAGAAGAAATTAGAAGAGAAGTGCCAAAAATACGAAGCCACCCGCGCCCACCTCATTACCGTCGGTTACCACAGCGCCGAAGTACTCCCACTTGTGATAGGGGCACTGGGAGAATGGTGTGCGGGTAGTGACGCCGCACTAAAGAAAGTTGCGAATGGCCTCAAACTTAAAGCTTTAAGGGAAAAAATAATCACTGAGGCCATTGATGGCAGAGCGGCATGCTACTACACGCACACCGGCAATACACACCTGGCCCCGCGTGAGTACAAACAGATAGCGCGGGACAGTCCGCAGAGGCGCCCTCCTCCACCCCGTGCCACAGGAGCTGCGGAACAACAAATAAGATCTGCAACAACACCAGACGACAAGCTGGAGTCCCTGCGTAGATCTCGCATAGATTTATGAATTATAAAAAATATATGTATATATGTATAATACTCATAGAAGTAAGAACTTACACTAAGCCAGACGGCAACTGAAATCTATAAATGTATATATGTATGTATAAATGTATATATTAGATTAAGAAATAAATAATTGTGTTAAGCCAAATACGTACTGGTCCAAGAACACTTTCTTGAGGGACTCCGGATTTTATAGGAGGGAGGCCTGAGATTTCGTTTGGGTATTTGATTTAGAAGTAACGATTTGAAAGATATAATCGGAAAATATCGAAAAATGTTTGCGAAACACTTCATCTTCTTCACTATTCGCAGGTGAGATGCTTTGAAAATTTTCAACAAAATGATGTCCAAAAACTTCAAGTTTTTTGTAGCACCAATTTCATATGTTTGTCTCTAATTGGTGTTTCGGATTTGTACGGTTGTTCTAGATTTCTCGTTAAATAGAGAATAATCAGGTAACTGTTGGTGAGAGGCTAGAGATATAATCTTGAAATTTACTGTTATAGTTTTCTAGAAGTTTGTTTAATTGTCTGGGAGCTCTATTGTTGTTTGTTTTTTTCTATTTCTATATCTTGAACTTTCTATATATTTCTTAACCTCCTTTTCTCAGACATTTTATTGACAATTTGTTTCGGAAACTTAGTACTGTTTTTAACAAAGATTTCTTGTGGGCTAGCATGCCACGCAACATTCTGAATGCTTTGCGTGAAATACTCAGTACCTTCGTCAATGTCAGCTGCAGATTTTAAAGGCACCCGAATTCTAGTGTTGTGGGATATCCATTGTTGGTATTCACACCAGTTAGTATTTCTATTAGTAAAAACAACAGGAGCGGGGCGAAGAAGTAATTCAGTACTAAGAGTTACTATGATAGGTGTATGATCAGATGATAGTTCATACTATGCTTATAAATGGTATTATAAAGATGAAATACCTTGTACAAAAAAATCAAGTAAGTGATATTTTATTTGGGTCCGTTGACCAGTACGTTTGTTCTGTTGTGGAAATGGTATCTAGATGAAGTGCTGTCACTGCTTTCTGAAGTCCTCGTCCTCTAGTGGTAATCAGTCTTGAACCCTATTGCGTGTGTTTTGCACTGAAGTCTTCCCCCGATATAAATCTTGACCCAAAATTGTTAATGAACTATTCAAAACGTGTTTTATTTATGTTAAATCCTGGTGGAGAATATAGGGACACTTACTGTTGTAAGTGCCCCTATCATTAACTCCAGTCATTAATGGTTATGGTGGTGGATTGTATCAATACTTGTATTTTGAAAACTATTTTCTTCGATTTTTTTACATTTTTTAAGATGATAGCAGTGCCTCCGTGCGCATGGCCATGAGGATGTTTAGTATCATAAATTATATAACTTTTTAGTTTAAAGTAGTTTTAGTCTTTGAAATGCATTTCTGAGGCAAGTAAAATATCGGGTTTGTTTTGCGAAAGAAATATTTCAAGTTCTTGAAGATGTTGCGCCAAGCCGTTGGCATTCCACGTTGCTATAGATAAAATTTACCCATTTGAAAGCTTAGATACAAGTGAAGACACAAGAGTGGGAAGAGTGTTTATTTGTTGGCTTTGTTAAAGTAAAACATTTTTGAATCTTTCGAAAGAACATCGAATGATAACTCAGTATAGATTGTTGATCATTGTTGTCTTGGTTTATTTCTTGATGAATCTGCTTGGGTTGCGGGACATCTGCATACGTCTTTTGGCTATTCGTTTGTGAGTAAATATGTTCATGACATTGAGGTTGTGGTGACATTTCATTTTGGGAATTTCTAAGGTAGCTATTTTGTTTGTAGTGTGATTGTTTTTAGTAATTCTTGGTAGATAGTACAACCCTTGTAGTTCGCAGGGTGCCTACCCTCGCATTGAATACATGTTGGTGGTGTTGGCCATGGTGGTATATGGCATTTAACACAGCGAGGAGGAAAATTAGTTTGCTTGTATGTTCATACCTTTGGAAGCGTTTTCATTGTACTATTTCTCTTGTCATATGCAGTGGCACAAATTTAACTGATGTGGTCGAACACGCGCCATTAAAGTTGCCGCCGGAAGTTAGTACCGGCGCCGCTCAAAAGAGGGCGCCGATCATCAACCCTACAGCTCCGTCACGCTCGGGCAAGCCCCGGAGCAGAAGGGTTCACCCTTATCGGGGAGCTGGCCGGCGGACCTTCACCCCGGGCGGGGTATAAGAGCGCTGCCCGGGCGGGCAGTAGGCAGTCAAGAAGCGAGTGCCAGTGAGTTAACAGTGACGTGTAAAGTGCGACATCGAGTGATTACGGACTTGGGCTGCCCCTACGGAGAAACTGTGATCAACGCTACGCATACGGAACATCTATTGGAATATTGGTTGACCTGGCTTATGTTATTGGATTTTCTATTGGTTTGTGGAATAAAAGAATTTTAAGAAATTTTGTTGTTCCTTGTTGTTTTGGTCACAACAAAACTGGCGACGAGGGAAAACAAGATGGAGGCCGGCGACCAAATGGTGCAGATGTTGGGACTTATGCAGCAGCAAATACAATTACTTCAACAACAGCAACTCGATAGGGAGAGGGAGTACAAGCAGCAACAACGGCAACAAGCAGAGGCTCAGCGGCAACAGGCGGAGGCGCATGCGCAGCAGCAACGGCAACAAGCAGAGGCGCATGCACAGCAGTTGGCAGTATTATTAGAGGCAATCAATAGACGCCCCCCGCCCCAATTCCACTGTTTCCAGCCGGACACGGAGGATTGGTCGGAATACCTGGAAAGGTTTGAGCAGCATCTACTGTATCATCAGGTAGGAGACGCAAGAACCAAGAAAGCGTTTTTTCTGAGCTGTGTGGGAACTGGTTTATTAGGGAAGTTGTTCCCGGAAAAAGACTCAGCAGAGTGGAGCTGGGAGGAGATAAAAGAAAAATTGGGCGGATACTTTAACAAGGTGCCTCACGTAGTCGCGGCTAGATACAAGTTCTTTCAGTGTAGAAAAAGTGACGGGCAAACACATAGTGAATGGATAACGGAGTTAGCAGGCCTGGCGCGGCATTGTCAGTTCAAATGCCCGCCATCGGAAAAAGAGACGTCATATGCAGAAACATTAATTAGGGACATGGTAGTCTTACACACGCCAGAAGATAAGGTCAGGTTTTTGGCGTTGCAGAGCGGAAATCCTTCGTTAGAGGAAGTGAGAAATTTGTGCAAGACGTACGAGACCACGTGCGAGACGGCCCGCCAGATCACGGCCGGGACGCGTGTGTAGTGTTAACACTAATGACTCGGTAGAAGGAAGTAGCTCAGATAGTGTTAATAGCATAGGGAGTAACTTCAGCACGAGAGCGGTACGAGAGAGAAGAAACAGAGTTGGGAAAGATAGACAGAATACCCAGATCGGGGCAAGATCGGCAAAGCGGGGCAGTGACGTAAGGGAAAAAACAAAAGTGAACAGCTTCGAGAGAAAGAAGTCTTGCAGGGGCTGTGGAAAATATCACGATAGGGACTCGTGCAGATTCAGGGAAGCACGGTGTTTCTGGTGTAAAAGAGTTGGACACATCCAGGAAGTTTGTGAAAAGAAAAGGCAGTCGGCGCGGAGCATAAGACAGGAAGAAGAAATGAAAATCGCTATGAAAAGCGAAGTGATCAGTGGAGAGGGACAAAAGAAATTAACAGTGCAGGTCAAGTTAGGTAAACAGCCTGTAGAGTTCTTACTGGATACGGCAGCGGCGGTTACATTAATTAATTTGGACACTTACCACCGAATAGGAGCACCCAGTTATTCAAGTGTGCAAAAGAGGCTGACTAGTTTTGGTAAAACACCCATTAAGGTGCTGGGCAGCGTGAGTGTACGGGCATCTTACAAAAGTAGACAGGCAGTGATAGAGGTGTTAGTAGTGGATCGATACGATGTGACAAATATCCTGGGGCTGGACTCGTTTGATAGATTGGGATTCGGAGTAGTGGACGAGATAGACCAGATATCGGACCAGGAGGAAGTTCAAATCATTAAGGATTTGGGGCTCGAGTTCGCGGAAGTGTTTTCACCCGGACTCGGAAAATGTAAAAATTTTCAGGCAAGAATCCAGTTAAAGGAGGGCCATAGACCGCGTTTCTACAAGGCAAGACCAGTGCCGTGGGCGTTAAGAGACAAAGTAAAAGAAGAGCTGACAAGATTACAGGAAGAAGGTGTGATAACACCAGTGGCTGCGAGTCAATGATCCACACCCTTGGTTTTGGTAAAAAAGTCCAATGGAAATATCAGATTGTGCGGAGACTTTAAGAGCACAGTGAATCAGCAGGTAGAGGTAGAGCAATACCCAATACCTAAACCTGAGGACCTTTTCTTTAAACTGTCGGGTGGGCAGCGTTTTTCCAAAATTGACCTCAGAGATGCCTATCTCCAGATACCACTGGACCCCGCGGCAAGAGAGGTATTGGTGATTAACACACCGCTTGGCCTCTTCAGATATAATAGGTTGACATTTGGTGTAAATTCAGCAGCAGCAATTTTCCAGCGTTGTCTCGAACAAATCACCGCGTCCCTGGATGGTTGCTGCAACTACCTCGACGACATCATCGTGACAGGTCGCAGCTTGGAGGAACACAAACAAAACTTGAGGAAGCTGTTCGCGGTTTTGCAGGAGAACGGATTCAAAGTAAACCAGGACAAGTGCGAGTTTCTCAAAGAACGCGTGGTCTTTCTAGGACACGTCTTAGACCGCACCGGGATAGCCCCAGCAACACGTACAGGCAATCATACAAATGCCCCCACCGGCGGATTTGAAACAATTGCAAGCACTCTTAGGTAAGATGAATTATTATAACAAGTTCATAAAGAATTTTTCATCAATAGCAGCCCCTTTAAATCAGCTCAGGAAGAAGGGAGTGAAGTTTACCTGGTCAGAAGAATGCAGCAAAGCGTTAGACAAGCTGATGAAGGAATTACTGCGCACAGTTAAACTGAATCATTTCATACCAGGGAGAATCACAACTGTGGCAGCAGACGCATCGGATTACGGTTTGGGGGCAGTGCTGTCTCAGAAGGACGAGAAAGGGGTCGAAAGACCGATCGCTTTCGTGTCAAAGACCCTCAACAAACATCAACGGAACTATTCACAGATAGAGAAGAAAGCCTTGCGGATTATTTTCGCAGTAAGAAAATGTAATGACTTTCTTTATGGCAGCAAGTTTCACATTATCACCGATCACAAGCCGTTAGTCCAGTTGTTTCACCCGGGAAAGAAAATCCCGGAATGCACAGCAAAAAAGCTGCAGAGATGGGCTTTGTTCTTATCCGATTATGACTACCAGGTGCATTTCAGGAGCACGTCACAACACGCCAACGCAGATGCGTTATCAAGACTCCCCGCTGGCCCAGACCTGGAGTTTGATACATCAGAAGAGGAATGTTTCCAGATGGACATGGAAGAACTGGAGAGTTTAGTGGACTTTCCGCTCGAAGCACGCACCATAGCAAAGAAAACGGATAAAGATCCGGAATTGAAACAGGTACGTCGTTTCGTCAGGGAAGGTTGGCCACCGAGGATGTTAAGAAGCAACGCCGGGTGGTTCAATAAGAGGGACAGGCTTTCGTGCAAAGCTGGGGTGTTGTTATTAGCAGGAGACGAATTCACTAAGGTAGTCATACCTAGGAGCTTGAGGCAAACAGTACTCAAACTCCTGCACCAGGGACATTGGGAAGTAGTGCGCACCAAGCAACTGGCACGGCGGCATTGCGTATGGAGAGGCATGAACTCCGACATCGAGCAGATGTTGAAAAGATGTGAAGCGTGCCAACTAAATCAGAGTGCCCCCCCCCCCCCAGAGACTTGACACCATGGCCAGAACCAGCAGAGCCGTGGGAGAGGGTGCACATAGACTTTGCCGGTCCCTTTTGGGGGTCCATGTGGCTAGTGGTAGTGGACGCAAAGTCCAACTACCCTTACGTGGTGGAAATGGGGAGCACCACGTCGTCGCAGACAATTCAAACGTTAGAAAGGATTTTTGTCACGGAAGGGTTACCAGCGATTTTGGTTTCAGATAATGGTCCCCAGTTTGCATCCCAGGAGTTTGCAAAATTTTGTAGAAGCAATGGTATCCAGCATATTTGCGCACCTCCGTTCCATCCACAGTCCAAGGGAGAGGCGGAGCGGTTCGTCAGAACCTTTAAGACGGCAATGGGAAAAGCGCGTGCAGCGGGAACATCCAAGTCCCGAGCGCTCCTGAGGGTCCTGGCGACGTACAGGGTCCTGCCAGGCACAACGGGCAAGAGTCCAGCAGAAATTCTACACGGCAGGCAGCCCCGCACCCTGTTATCACTCCTGAGCCCTGATGACCCACACAGAGCAGAAGGTACTCTCTCCAAGTTTAAGGTAGGTGACAAAGTTTACATACAGTCCCTTAGAAAAGAGCCAGCGTGGGTGCCAGGGGTGATACAGGAGGTTAGGGGCAGTAGAGTATACGCAGTTCGGACTGTGGAAAGACTGGTCACGAGTCACCAGGGGCAAATTAGGCCCAGAATAAACGGGAGCGAGGTAGACACTCGGCCATGGATCTCCCCAGAGGAGTTCCACAAAAAGGTACTTAAGGAAATGATATATCCTCCACAGGAGCCCACACTTGGAGGAACATCAGCAGACGAGCAGACAGCCGCAGCAGGTACGCAGGCGGAAGCAGCCACCAGCAGCAGCAGCGAGCGCGCCAGTTCGACCAGATCGGAGCTACGGCCCAGGAGGGCCAGCCGTTCGGTGCGATTTGCGCCGTATACGACGCATTTGGGCGCGGAGGGTGATGTGGTCGAACACGCGCCATTAAAGTTGCCGCCGGAAGTTAGTACCGGCGCCGCTCAAAAGAGGGCGCCGATCATCAACCCTACAGCTCCGTCACGCTCGGGCAAGCCCCGGAGCAGAAGGGTTCACCCTTATCGGGGAGCTGGCCGGCGGACCTTCACCCCGGGCGGGGTATAAGAGCGCTGCCCGGGCGGCAGTAGGCCGTCAAGAAGCGAGTGCCAGTGAGTTAACAGTGTCGTGTAAAGTGCGACATCGAGTGATTACGGACTTGGACTGCCCCTACGGAGAAACTGTGATCAACGCTACGCATACGGAACATCTATTGGAATATTGGTTGACCTGGCTTATGTTATTGGATTTTCTATTGGTTTGTGGAATAAAAGAATTTTAAGAAATTTTGTTGTTCCTTGTTGTTTTGGTCACAACATTAACAATAGTATTAAGGAGCGCGCGGATATTGAATATGTCTTTATTGTTACTTTGTATACATCTAGATCAACAATAGTGAAAGGGGTTTATTTGTTATGACGAACATTTATTACATGTCTGTCAGTATGAACTAATGACAGAGTGCAGCTTAAATATCATTTATATTTACAGTGATGTATATTTCTTACTACACCCTTTAGGCGCGTTCTTGTTTTAATTGATAAGTG
Source organism: Gryllus longicercus (assembly GCA_038098605.1). Classification (NCBI taxonomy): domain Eukaryota; kingdom Metazoa; phylum Arthropoda; class Insecta; order Orthoptera; family Gryllidae; genus Gryllus; species Gryllus longicercus. The sequence continues at coordinate 2,637,967 of JAZDUA010000002.1, read as the reverse complement.
TAGTAAATACGATTGTCACTTGATACGTGTCTCACAATTTTTCTATATGTTTCTGGAGATGCGGGTAATATTTTAACTTTGCCATTTGACAATTTTTTTTTATATTTCTGCCCTTCAACTACTTCTTTGATACTCTTGATCATATCTGGTACATGTGTGACATTTGGAACAAAAATGAGAACTACAGACTTTTGGGGTTCTTCCTCAATATTATCAGGCATGTTTACCACGCTAAGCTTACTAAATCTGTTTTGAATAAATATTGGATCAGGCTCGCTAGATGATGTCTTTTGCCTCACCCTTCTGTTATCTCCAGCGTAGACATCTTCTGAGTTGAGTCTCTTTTTTGCCACGAGTTTTTGGTCAAGCCACCAGGATCAGAAGAACTACTCTCCATGGTTTCAATCATGGACGTCGGAGGGATACTGATCATTCGATCGTGTACTAATTATTACACTAATCATAAAATATTTTATGAATATACTCTCTGAGTAATATTTAGTATCAACTGAATTAAATACGCAATTGCATACTTCACACTAGTATAAGTAAAGCTTCCTAAGTTGGCGAAAGGTTGAAAAATTAAAATTAATTTCGATAAAATAAAGAAAAAAATAAACACTTCGACGCCTTCACTTCCATCTTCAATATGCTTATATATATATATATATATATATATATATATATATATATATATATATATATATATATATATATATATATATTCTAACGTTAGCTACCGTAGTTGCCGGCGTCAGATCGAATGCTCTAATCGAGATCGATCAAGGGGGCAGGAACGTTTGGGGTATGAGAAAGATTTACGTCCAGATACAGAATCAAGTAAAACAGTGCGTATATTCTCCAGAATATGACACATATATCAGCACCGAACAAAGAATACAAAATAAAACAAATATAAAATTGCACACCAATAAGCAACACGAAATCAAAACGCTGTACACACCCTTAGAAACTTGAAATCGTTTGCTCAATCTGATTCGAGTTTTTCTACCTAATTCACTACTCTTTTCCAACAAAATACCCGAGCACGGTAACTATTGCTTGGCCATCACCGTTTAAACAACAAAATATTAACTTCCTTGGCTAATAAGTGCAACAGATTTTATCCCTATTTCTACATAGAATCTTATATTTTTACACAGAACACATTATTGAATGACCTATTAATACAATTATTTACAGTTAATATCCTCGTCAAGGTTACGTAAACGAGGAACAAATATCAACACAGCTTTTCTCGTAGCATATAACACTAGAATGAACTCTATTACCGGCGTAGTGTTCTTTAATTAATTTGCCGTTATCTAGATTTTACGTGGATATGCAAATTTACAATCACAGCCTTTCTGCTGCAGCACTATCATTCAAGTCTCTGTCGGCTCTCAATCCCTTTAAAAAATTTCTGTTATCTTTGTCGGGCGCTCAATTCGCAACTTGCAAACCGTTCGGCGTCGCCGTCGTGTGGCCTTGCCCCAATTCCGGCCGTGTCGTTGCCTCACTCCCTCGTAGATCAGCCGTCAGCAATGTTGCTCGAAACGCCATCATCTCTCTCCTGCCAGCAGATCCACGTCCAATCTTCGCCTTGCCTCTTGGCCACGCCCGGCACCAGAATCCTCGCCTCTTCTTCGCCGCTCTTCCTATGCGACACGCCGACGCGTATTTCAAAGTCCTTACGCATGTTTGCTAACGGCGTATCGGTTTTCTGGCATTCTGTACAACACTTCTTACCAGTTTAGCTAACTACACAGTTCTACTGACGCCTCGCAACTGCTCATAATTCTTGCTTTCGCGGCCACTATTCCGCCTCGTACTAGCTACTCACCTACTTTCCACAGTCTTTATGAGAGTATACTTCGCCTAGTTAATCACAGTTCAGAAGGCTGAATCTTCTGCTATCCTTCTATTCTTTCGCATGCACAATCACTTTGCACCGTACTTTCTCCAAAATGGCGTCTCACAATTCTCACTGATCTAGCTCTCTACGCACGTCCGAACTCTTCGACGTCTCTCATCAAAAGGGTGCTCTCTCTAATTATTATCGCTCTGACTGACCGTACTGGACCTCTCACTTCGGCGTCTCGTACAGGAAGAAGCACGATCTGTCAGCTGCTCCGCTATTTAATAGGTAGCGTGACGTCATGACGAACCCTTCCGCGTTTTCCGTGAGCTAGACGTTCGCCGCCGTCACGCTGTATGCAGCAACTAACAGATAGCGCTGTTTTGGTAGTAGGTTATTCAGCTCGCCTCTGCTCTGGTGATCTCTGGTTTCGCCGACGCTGTGTGGGTGTTGTTGGGTTTCCGAGCTTGTCTTAAACGCCACGATATATATATATATATATATATATATATATATATATATATATATTCTAACACACCCACCTTGCACACAACTGGTACCTTCACTACAACAGCATGAACCGTGGAGGGGGTTGATAAGATATTTGCTCGTGAAGCGAGCTTTAAATCTAGGGAGCAGGATCTTCAGGGTACGAGAAAGGTTTGAACCTTTGACACAATAAAAATCACACAAATTGCACATAAACAAGCGTATAATTTACCCAAAAACTTTGTGGCATAAGTTAATGACAAAAAAATCAAGAATAGAATCACACTTTTACAAAAATAATCAAAAAACACAAATGGAAACCTTTACAGCACATTAAATGAATGAACACATAATTAACTCCAAAACTAATTCTTTGAAATAATTACCCTTATCTACACTGGGAATTCCCTTGGAAAATTAATTATATCTAAATTTATGCTATCCTAATTACATTTGCACATGAAACAAAATTTCTATTTACAATCTCTTGCTTCAAAAAAAATATTACATGTAAAGAACAAAATGTGGGCAAGTGCACTACTCTCATTTATAATTTAACTGACTGCTAATGGCAGAATAATAAATGTTCCAAATAGAATGTTTAAGGCAGGCAATAGCGCATCAAAAATCTCCCACTACAATGCTGCAAATTGTTGCCACCCGTGTCCTCAATTTCCTAACATTTTCCTACACTAGTCTTTTCCCTGCCGACGTGAACTTGACCTACTTTCCACGATTTCTAGCGTTACCTCGAAAACTGTCCACTTTCTGGCCTTGGTGTCATGCGTTGCCTTCTGCACCGACGTTGCTCGATTCCAGCCTCTGCGTCGTCTGCGCTGTCTTCTTGCGTCCTCTTCCGTTCTTCCTAGTCGGCCTCTTCTTCTCCTGTCTACTCGCGTCCTCTTCCGTCCTTCCTAGTCGGCCTCTTCTTCTCCCTCGACTGCTACCGGCGCCTCTGACTACGCCCACGTTGTGAAAAATGTCCCTTGCACTTCCCTGAATACTAGTGCAAGTTCCTCGCTCGTTACTACTTTTACTTCGTTAAACAAGAACTCTCAATGCTTTTCTTACAACAGGTAACTTTTTACTTCCCGTATTTGTTAATAGAAGAAACACTCCACTAAATCTTTACTATTTCGCGGACGACTAACTAGCACGTCTGTCCGACGCCGAAAACTCCTACCTAGCAGTCGTTGCAGCGGCAAATACTATCTAAGCTGACGTTGACGAGCGGTGATGAAATGTTGCTTACCCGACGAACGGCGACAATCGAAAGAGAGCTGCTTACTCGACGCGTGGTGGCAAGAAAAGAGAGCTTCCGCTTTGGGTTTCGCCTATTTATGGTGCGATGCCTGGGGAAATTTTCAGTGGTGGGGCTTGCTTCTCCTCTCTCAACGAAGAAAAACGTTGCTTGCTAGTTCGTATTTGATTAGTGCGGGCAACGGATACCAGGCTGCGCGTTTAGGTACTCTGATTTACGCCTGCTCTCCTCGTTGCCTGTGGGTGCTCATACAGACGAAACGGTGGTGTTATGGGGTTGTATAATCCCATAACGCCACAATATATATATATATATATATATATATATATATATATATAATGGCGTAGGCAGGTACGTTTTAAAGAACTATTTTTAAAAGTATTAAAAGAATATGCTTGTTTTAATAAAATAAAATTATCAAAAGCTTGTTATTTAAAACCATCAGAGGAAATTAATCTGGAAAATATACTTAATTATATTACATTCTTTGTTAAAATAAATGGAACACCCGTTTCCATCAGTTATTAAGTTTAAACTATAACCTTTAAAAGTCTTTCTTAGAAAATGATTGTCCTTTAAATACAGTTTTTATTATGAATATAAACACAGCAATATATTATTCTAAGGCTTCTGGCTAGTTCTTGGTTAGCGTGCTCGCTTTCCACTAGGCGGCCCCGGGTTCGATTCCCGGCCAAGACTATAGTGTACATGTTCCTTGCAATGTTCCAGTGTATGTTGCTGTGTGATGATGAGAAAATTCACTGCTCAGGTTGAGAAGACCGGAATACGGCGTGGGGATGTGTACGGGCTAACCACACGCACCCCCTTAACCTATGGCTGCGAGGCAGGGACGTCGTCGGTAGGCCTGAACCCCGTTCATGGGCAGTCGCGCCAAGTAAATACATACATACATACTTACAATATATTAGTCTAATAAAGTAAGTTTCGGGTGATTGTTTTAGGTTATACATCATAATACATCGATTCGGAAAACTAAAAACACACCTTTTTAAAAGCTTCAAATACGAGACAAAATACAGATCTACGAGGTAAATTGTGCTTCGAAAAACTTAGAATATGATAGAATTAATATTAAATTGTTTCCATAGTTAAGGATGTAAAGGTAATACTTTTAATGCCCAAGAAACTTCCAAGTATAGTGTATTGGAATAGTTTAAAATAAATTTGCTAGTGCTGATTAAGTTTAAATTTTAATATAAAAATGTGTTAGGTACACCTTTTTAAAAGTTAATGTAAACATAATGTAAAAATACAAATACTAGATGAGTGTTGATGGTAGAATTTAGCACTTTAAATGTTAATAAATCGCATTTTAAAAACAAGGTTATTGCATTTATTTTACAGCATTGTAAAAATAAAAATTTAGTATTTTGTAGCAGTTATTGAGAGAATTATTATTAAGGGAGGAATCATTGAGATATGAAAATCTGGAAATAATGGAAACTAATTAACCATTTCCCCATTTGTGAACTTCAACAAATATAAAAGCCTCGAATGCGTAAAAAGCGTAAGAAATAACGCGAGCCCAAGAGCCTTCCTCTTCTCCCCGTGATCTTCTCCGCACAGCTAACGGGGGAGGCTAAGGCCCCTTGACACGAGTCTGAGCGCTCAGACTTTCGGGATCAGTTTTTTTAATTGTTCTTATCATTTTTGACTTTGTTTTGTTAGTTAAATCTTAATTATGAATTAATAATCACGACCCTAAATGCTTTCAAATATCGATGTGTTGTTGTCGATGTCGCATCCCTAGTTAGAGAGCGAACATGAAGGAAACTATAGAATGAAATTTAGCGATTGTATCGCAGATCCATGAACATTGTGCACTTTGTACGTGATTTTGCATTGTACGATTTTATGGCAGATTGAAAATCTTAAGAAATATATTGCACCAATCGTCAATCATACAATAACTATCTTTTAGCGTTTGGTAACATTTGGCATTTTTAACAATTGCTAAAATCTATCTCTAAAATCTCTATGGATGAGATAGTAATAAATGACAGAGCATTAAAAAACTCAGAATACAATATTATATGTTATACTAATATTTCAAGTCATGCAATTCTGCCCTTTCTATTTCTAATTTTTCTCTTAAAAATTCCCTTGTCAGTAAAGATTCCTCTTCATCTAATTTTTTTCTCGCTTGCTTCCAATTCTACTCCTTCAATTTTCAGTTCTTTGTCATGAATTTTGATCTTTATTTCACTGTCCTTTAACACATGAATTTCAACCTCTTTTTCAATGTCTTTGATGTTGCTCTATCGTATGTTACACACAGTTTTTTCTTTGTCTTTTATTTCCAGAACAGCGTGCTTTGGTCTGCATTGTGTTCGTTACGTGATAGAACGCGGACTCTTATGTAGAGGTGGATTGAGCTCATTCAGTGTAGATCACTAAGCAACTCGTCACTCTTATAGGTTCTGTGAATATTTTCCCCTCTAACTTTGAGTACTTCCAACAACATTGGTAAATTGTTGAATTCCTCATTCCTGGAATAGATCAATATCTGACTGAAGCTGATAATGAACAAGGCAATTCACAATTATAGTTCACATTCATCACAGTAAACACAGTAAGCATTTACATTAACATGTGAATGTGACCTTAAAATGTAAAAATCACATGTTAATGGAGGACTTGACCTCCGAGCAGAGCATTAACTTTCCCACTCACTGCATCTATCCTCTCACAGCCAGCACCGCTACTAGTTTTATAGATGTTGACCTGAAAATTAAAGATAGATTATACACATGAAAATTAAATCAGTATTTCAAAATCACCTGTTTACTACAGTTATAACTTACTTTTTGTTCACTTTTATATTTTCTTGCCTTTCTCTTCATACAATCGTAAATTTTTTAACTGTTCCACCGTATGTGAACCGCTATCCTCTTGGGAATTAAAGCTGCAGCAATTGTTTTCCAGCAATCGTGTTTATAGGTATTTTTCACTGCTTTAGTGACACAATTATACATGTATTTTCTATCCCACGCAGTGTAGTGGCTCACGGGACCATGACGTTCCGTACAGTCTTAAGGACCTTTAAGTTTTTGCATAGAATACAGAGAAAATTCTCGTTTGTGGTCAAAGTCCGTCGCGTCGTGTGAAAGAATATGGAGGGAGGCTCTAACTTTCGTCAAAGAACTTCACGAACGTTGAAAATCCTAGCCGATTTCATATTTTTCCTTTTAAGAAAGGAGTAGTAAACTGATTGTTTAATGTCACCCTTGAAACAATCAGAGATCATTGCTGCGATGAAAGGCAATAGAATAGAAATAAACTAGACGCACTGAGAGCGCTGCTGTCGAAAAAATAATTTCATTATAGTGGAAACGTGCGTACCTCATAGTCAAAACTGCGACTGTGATAGAGGCAAGGTTGTTTAGAATAACGATATTTCTTGTAAACATTATTCATTTACAGATAATGGTTTTTTTCGTTTTATATTTTTATTGCTGTTACATTCACCCCAAAATAAAGAAAATTATTCAAAACAAGTGATGAATTGCAGGGTCAGATTTGAAACCCGCGCACAAATCATTCACTACGATGGCGGCCACTGTCCTTTTCAATTAATCTTGTGTATTGAACTGACCGTCCTCTGAATTGCAGGGGTCGGATGGGATGGAATAAGAAATTGCGCCTCTTAAAGCTGATTTTGTTGTCGGGAATAAGAAATATGTTTGCAGTAGGTTATTTTTGCACAAATCGTTGAAGCTCACCTGCTGTGATCTGTTGAGGTTCTTTACCAAATGTATGGTTTTTCATTTCTCCATACCAAGCATCAACTACTTCTTTTGCAGACACCTCATAATTCGGATCACTTGACATTACACAGAACAAATTTTCTCCATATTGTGGTTTGGGATGAGTTTCTAATTTCCCAGTACTGGACAAATGATCAGCCCATTCTTGGCTGTATTTGCATATCTGCAACAAAAATACTTTATTATATTATTTTGTGTTTATATTATTATTAAGATTATTATTAGTATTAAACTTCCGCGTTGGCGCAGAAAGAAATGTACGAAAGAAGAAAATGTATGTCCACTTTCGGCCTCCTACACTCTCCCTCTTGTCTACCCCATCTCTCAATCTCTTTCCTGTTCCACACTAACTTTCTCTCTCATTGACTTTCACCTATCATTTTTAACATCAACCATGTGGCATTTTTCTAATATAGCTACGTTCCTCCTCATGTTACTGTGAGTAAACAGGCGTTTATCCGTTCGAACGTTTTTTCTAGCTTCTTTTCTCAGTATTAAAATTCCACGTTTTTTGAGACCTTGATACCGAAAAATTGGCTTAAGGCAAAATGTCTGACTTTCCATCTGTCTGCGAAAAACACGAGCACCTACACCAGTCAGTAAATGTACTCCAAAAATGATATTCCCTATCGATTTTGAGGACCAAATCCAAGCTCTGTGAATCTGTGATATTATAATTTTAGGGGTACTTTATATGAACCCTCAACAGTTTCAAAATGTTCTATAAAATATCTAACTTTTTTTAGTTCCCCCCTCGGAAACAGTAAAGCACGCCTATTAAAATAGCATAAGTTCCACATTCGTTGAACTCTGTGATCAGTAGCATTTTTTGCCACAGTTCCTTACAACAAACATGCAAATATCTTGGATCTAGTTAAGTATAAAACATTGCAATTACATTTTCTCAAATGAAACATGTTCAACTGTGTTCACAAAAAAAATAATAGTGATTCCAGAATTTTAAAACCTCCTTCATTTCATTTAGCCTTTAGGACTTAATACTGAACGAAGTGAAACACTATTTTTGTGGCACAGAAGCTATTCCGAGTTTCTTGCGTGTGTTACGGCACCGTGAGGACATCCCATGGCCGGCATCCGGACGGAAGGCATCTTGAAGATATTTCCGTAAGCTTACGAACATTTATGCGAAAGAAATACCGTACGGAATTAGTGAATGTACAAAATAAAGATAATCCAAGTCATTAATGAGCACAAAGAAAAAATGTAAATATGTCAAAATAATTGTTAACTTTTATTTTCCCGTATACATACGTATATACGGAGAAATATGCCTATTTTAGGGAAAGTTATGTAATACTGCGGAAAATCGATTTCGAGATTTTCACGGCAATGCGCGTGTCACCTGACACCGAAAAGGTGTTTTTTTTAAACGACCATCTGACTGTGCGTCTGTGAACACTACTAGGGTCTAAACCATGGATTTTTTTCTAAATTGAACGTAGGAATTTTTCGAAATTGAAGAAACCTCTGTCCTTCTGGCTCGACTCGAAGTTTTGAGATTTTGAAAAATATTTTTAAAAATTTGGGGATTTGCATACAGCCCCGGGTTCATTTTCAAAATTTTCTCAAAAATAACTCAAAATATTTTTTAAATTTCTTTTAAGAATAGGGTAAAATACACTCATAAAGGTGGCATAGGTCTGATTTTCACGGTTAAATCTGGATTTTCGAAAATTGCAAAAGTTTTAATTTTTTCCGTGTGTTCCTACAACTACAAAATTGAAGAAAGATGGTTTTCCTTCATACAAAATTTGTTTTCTATAATTAGTTTATTTCATTGAACTATTTTCTCTATTAGTTCTTTCTTTAAGGTTATGCACACTCTTGGAATTATAAACTTTCGCGTCGAAAATGCCTTGGCCCTGGAGATTGATGGCGCTAGTCATTCCTGCTTGCCGACAGCGCTATCTAACGTTTATTTTCTAAATTAAGTTATGTAACTCGAACTATGAAGATTAAATTTATTGTATTGGAGAGCGTATAAAATACTTTAATGTCCATTGAGAGCTACGTAGTAATAGTAGTACAGAGGAAAAATACAGTAGTGATTCCTGCCAGTGAAACTGAATTGACATTAATTTTTGTAAACGTAAAGTTGTAACGCAACGGTTGCTTTTGGCAAACGCGACCTTCACGGCCTCTCCCCGTATAAGTGCCGGCGCCGGGAAGGCAATCTTCCCCAAAGGAGACAGTTGAATGGGATGGCACAGGAAATCTTGTAGTTTCAATTTATAATCGTGTGACAGAAAGTATAATTTTATACTCAAAATGCTATCAAAACATTAACATGTGTTACATCATTGCATTTGTTTACTTATAATCTATCTATTGCTAATGAGGCAAATAAATGGTTTCATTAAAAAAAATTAAAACTGATTAAATTTCTCGGAAACTAAAAATATTTCGAACAATATCCCTACTGAACATTACTTGCACCATGGTTCCACATTGTTGAGCATACACTACATTTCGATATCGTGAACCGTTTAGAAGTAATGGAGGTGGCTCATTGTTGGTGAGTCTCTGTATACACACACAAACTGTTGAACAGATAACAAATAAAAATAATAATGCAGTTTTGTGCATCCCCGACAAACAATAGCGGTTTGTTTTAGTTTAAATTCTGAATATACTTTTGACCCACAACAATTTAACTTATCCTGATGAATGGGTAACTAAACAAATTGGAAATTAATTCGAGTTGCTAGAATACTTTCTTGATATGTGATTCCCTTCCTCAGGTATCTTCTCTTGTCTTCCTGTTGTCGGTGATTTGTTTTATTTTACGAGCGCATTTTCATGGTCAGTTTTGGCGATCTGCGATATAAAAAACATTTTATATGTGTCAGAGTATTTTAACTGACATGAGTAGAATTGGTAAGAACGCGTGTCCCTGTGCACTTGAAACAAAAACGACACCAACCTTTGCCACCGGAGTCACGAATAGTCTTGATGTGAAATGCTTTTAAAACACTTTTTACTAGTACTCCATATCACTTCAAAATTTGTATGTGCGTATTTTTGCATGGCGTTCTACCACCTGGTGAAATTTGATGTGAACCTGAGAATCCAGATTGGTGAAAGTTGGGTTTCAGTGGCCTTGGGCCTGTTTCAGCTGAGGTATACAATCCAGTTTGTTTGCATCTTCTTCATTCTGTCCTTGGACAACCTACCACTGTCCAGACTAGCACCGGAGTATAATTAAGCGCCACTCACAGCGCGCAGGGACGAATCCGTATTCAATACCATGAGCACAGCCATGACCAAACCAAATGCCCATTTGGGGGCCATCCGAACCGAAGACCAGGCGGCTCAGGGCTCACCACCAGTCCCCCCCCCACTTCATCCACCTTGATCAAATGCTGCGCGTACATTCATCGGCGTACCGCTCGCAAGCACCTTTTATTGTTCCTGAAAGAAAACTCCGGGGTGGGCACCTGGGCCTTTACGACTATAGTCCTCGCCCCATTCAGAAGGCACAGTGCTCCTTCAGGCTGAGAGCCCGATTCGCCGGCACGGATCACTCCGAAGAAAGGCTACCCTCTTAGTCAGGGTGGGCCACCCTGCCAGCTCAGGGCTTCTAGATTCCAGACTAGTCTATGTAAGTGCCACTCACGTGCGCCGGAAAAAAGCCCTACCAAATTACCCGTGAGTTTCGGGCGCTGCAACGACGAATCTGAGAGCCCAGCTGGGAACCACCCGAATTAAGGTCCGAGCGGTTTGGGGCCCCCATCCTGTGCCATCGCTGCACACTCCGCTGTGCGTACAGATTGACTAATACACAGTGCAATACTGCTTACGACACAGCTGGCGTCACGCGACATCAAGGCATTTATAAAGAGATCGCCCGCCATTAAATATTTCTTATTTACGGGTTGCATTGTGGAACAGAAACTTTTTGATGTTGTTGGTATGTAAAGAAACGCTGTGTGTATACTATGTTATTTGCGGTACTTGCAAACACTATTTTTCTTAACATATTTAATATATTGCAGTGCTATATGAGGGTATTTAATTCGTCGTTTTTGTGTGATACTTGCTGGAAAACAATTTTGTGTGGTTTTTTTTTTATTTAGCAGCATTTTTGTTGCTACAAGCCACTAGTGTCATTTATTATTACACATTTTGCATGCTCATATTTGTATTAACTCTTCTCCGTCCAGAAGGTAAGCTTTATCTACACTACCGGGTTGCAAAATATTAGTTAAGAAACTGAAGGGTAACAAGGGGTACTAGTTGCTAGATAGTCTGATAGTTGGACATTATGGACAATAGAAAGAACAGCTGGGGACAGATCAGCGTGTGAGATGCTCGCGGAAACCTGCCAGCACTCAGAAAACGATGATAATCGTGATTACGTTGATTACATAATTGGCTCGATTTCACCACAAAATTAAGCACCTAATGAACAGTTCACCTGTGGATTTAAACTGAGAGGTGGACTTCCATGCTTGTTGCGGTATTGGTTGTGATGTTGCAGAAACTCTTGAGTGAATTTAGCAATATCCTGAAACGAAATGATTACACAAAATTAATACAATACAAAATAACGAATCCGTTAATTCTTTTATTGCCCAATTGAATCTAAATTCCAATTGTCAGACAAATTAACAATAAATATCTCATTCAATTGCCGATTTCACCATGACATAATTGCTGTTTCCTGCTAATATAATAATATAACCAATGCTACTAAAACTGGACTTACTTTCTCGCCTTTAATAATAGTTATGTAATACTTTTTACATTAGTTATGTAATCCAATTGTTTTAATAAATAATAAAAAATTAATGAATATTTAATCATTTCAAATTTTAGCTATTCCTTTTCCTTTGCACGAAACCCCTGGGACATTTTCAAAACAAAAAAATAGCTCCAACGTTTTTGATTAAATTTTGTGGTTTGATAGTCTGAAGGACATTTATGAAAAATTTCTCGAAAGGGGCAAATATTCGATCCTTTTTCTACATTCTAATTTATATCCATTAAAATTTGTATTCTTATTATATCCATCGAATTTCAGCTTTGCTGAAAATCTGGTTATTATCAAAGGTAAGATTTTATGAGAGTGAGGCTCTTTCCATTGCTCTCAGTACACTGTACTGCGGGAAATGTTAGAACTCTCGGTAAGAACCTGACGCTCCACTTGAATGATGTGCGCTACGCGCATAGTGTTGCCGACTTGCGAGTTTACATTTATTTAGTAAAGAAAAAAAAAGAAATAAAGATAGTAAAAACTGTATGTGACGTATCGGGGAGAAGATCATCTGCGCACGTTTTCTTGAGTTCCAGAATCCCTTCCCATCATATTAACTATAGTTGAAAGATGAGTAAAAGTTTCAAATAAATAAATAAAAATAAATTTTAAACAAGATTAGCAATATTTGAAAAAATAGACATTTTCGTTCCCGAGTTTTTGAAAACGGTTTTGCATCGGTAAACAAATTGCAAGTATGATTTTTCTGCATTGCTAACAAAATAGTAACTCACCCTTACATCTACTCCTTCCATTACAAGCAAAAGGAGAGTTCAACAAAATGTCCGCATAGTGAAGCTACATTTACGTCCAGAAGCAAAACAAGGGACCATCTCAGTGTTTGCTCAAAGGATCAGAGAAACTGGACAAAAACCTGATCGAGATGCGGGTCATTGACCCGGAAGCTGAGGTACATTATTTGATACAAACATATTAAGTCTGTTTAAAAAAATATACAATACAAATGTAAACTAGTTCATTATATATCACTATTTTGTTAAATAAACATTATTTTTCTTTTTGTTGATCAGTGTAGTCTCTAATTGTGTAGAAACAGTAATGCAACAGAAATATTAATTTTAACTTAAATTAGTGTACCGACTTCAATTGTTTAATGTCATCTGGCAATGCGTTGTAAAGTAACGTACATGTATTGTATGTGGATTTCTGGTAGTGAGCTGTTAATACTGACACTTGATGAACGTGATTTATATGACGTGTGTTGTAATTATAAATATTAGTATTGCATGAAAATACGTTCCCACCGTTAAGTAAGACAGTTTTGACAAATATTACAGAATCGTTTATGAATAGGCAAGATTCCAAGCTCAATGAAGAGAGGCTTGCAGGGATCACGCGGATGGCATTTTTTCATCGAATAATTTTCTTTTGCAATCTAAAGGTTTGAGTAGTACGTGAGTTTCCCCAGAATATTATGCCATATCTCCGGTGGGAATGTAGGCTGACAGTATTTGAAAGAATTCTGAATGCGTAATATAATGAGCTTAAATTAGTGTTTAATTTTGTTATAAGTACATTTCATTTGAGGTTTGACTGAATTGAGAGACCTGGATATTTGTTACCTGAACATCAGCTAATTGTATATTGTTCATTTTCAATTGAGCATGCGATTGCTGATTTGAAATGTAAAAATGCATTGAAAGAGTTTTCCTTCGTTAACTATCAATTTGTTATTACAAAATCAATTTTAAACTTCTAGAATCGTACTTTTTTTGCAGAGAACATTCATGTCTTCGGCAAACAGAACCATTCTTCCGTTTTTAATAGACAACGTCATATCGTTTACGTATAATAGAAAGGATAGGATCGAACCTTGCGCGACCCCATATTCAATTGGTAAAGAATTGGAAAGATAAATAAATAATATCCTTTCGTGCCCGAACGGTATTTCTTATATTTGAGATCGATGTTTAAGGTACGACGTTATCCGATCTAGGGGTGGTATGAACGAAAGTAAGCAATTACTCTTTGCTCCGAGTTTAGGAGATCCTTCTCAGTTTCGTATGAATAAAGTGGGTGAGCAATTGCTCAGTCTCTGAGCACTTGCTCCATCACTGAGAGTACTCATTATTGTCGTCTCGGGCCCATTCAAGCCCGCATTACGCCCGCCCGACGCCCGTGTGTCCTCGAGCTGACTCTGAGCCCGCCCGCCTTTGATGACGCCTCTGAGCCCGCCCATGCCGCCATCACAGCACCGAATGGGGAGTCGGTGACATGACCACCGCCCTGCCCTCACCGCATCACGCCGTCAGCCCTCGCCAGAGCGAAGTCGAATCACGAGACGAGGACAGCCATCCAGCCGGACTGCGGAGGCGCCGACAAACAGCTGTGATAATCCGGTATTTAACCGAAGATGAACTCTCTACCCCTGATTACGTTACGGGGTTCCTTCGCTGGGTAGTCCGGCGAAAGTTTCAGCGTTGCCGCGCTCAGGCAGTTTTTTTTTAATTATTGTAGAAAAAAACCAATGTTAGTGTTAAGATGTTTCTTCCTAGCTATTAGAACTATGAGCTCATTGCGCAAAGTTGGTAGGCAGTTTTTGTCGCTCTCTTGCAACGTGTAACTTCCCTGGCAGCTAATGTTGTCAGGAATAAATTAATTTTTGCCCAATTAATGAAATGATTTAATCGATATTTTCACAACCTCCCTTCTCTTCCATCCATTTATTGTAGGAATTAACCAGCGACCCGACTGAGCTATAAAAGTTACAATAGGGTCGGATTTTCATGAGAAGGATTGGGTGGGAGACGGTAGGTTTCGGTAAGGTCGGTAAAAATGGCAGGGATTTCTTTTCTATCTTGGAGTGGGGTGGCTATGTCTAGAGATAGGGTTTTGGGTTTGGAGTGCTGCGGAGCGACCCTCACGGAATTCCTGCAGTGATAAGCTTTGTGATAATGTCATCTGGGCCTTTGAGGATTTCGAGGAGGGGTTTTAGGTTAAGGATTATCATTTTGACTGTGGGATTTTGAAGGAGGGAGAGGAAGTATCTGATGTCTTGGGTTGTTGATTGGGTAGTTTGTTGTTGGGTTTGAGTTGGGTTGACGGCAGAGGTATAATATTGTTTTTGGGACCTTAGGTGGGGGAAGTTTTGGATTGAGTTGGTTGGGGGCGGATGGTTTAAGGATTTGGTCATCTGTACTTTTCGTTGTTCTCTGGATTTCACTGTGAAGGCGCATTGTGAGTCGTAGGTGGTGTGGTTTAGGGAGACTTTGATGCATTTTGGCGTGAATGATTTGACAGACGTATGAGAGGGACAGTCTTCAGTCGGGTGGGAACCAGCGCAGTGGGCGCAAGTCGCTTGTCTCCTGCAATAGTCCTTCGTGTGGTACAGTCTGTGGCAATTATTGGACTGCGGTATTCTGTCTGTCATCTTGAATTGTTCAATGGTCACTCTAAAGTGCCATTTCTTTTTTGTTTGTCTCTACTGTAAACGGGCCTATTGATGTCAATACCCTGTTGGCGTTGCGTCGTTGCATCTCAGTGATGCGGTGTGTAGTAATTTTGAGAGCGGTCAAGTTGTGTTTGATGGCAGTCAAGTCGTATTTGGTAGGGAGCCCTCTTAGTACAAATTTGTCTCTGCTCGTTGGTTGCTCGGCTGAAATGGTACGAGATAGCAGTGAAAAATAGTCCTTTTTGTCTGGGTCTTTACTGATCTGGTCCAGGCGGTCCGTTATCTTGCCGTGAGCAGTCACAGTCATTGGTTGAATTACCAATTCCGTCCAAATGCACTTGACTGTGAGGTGGTTGTTACAATTTGTCACATTTTTACCTCGAATGCTTGGTTGAAGGAAGTATCGTGGCCCATCAATGTCAGGAAGCGAGGAAGGAGCGGCGACATATGTAGATAAATGAAGAATGGGAGCGGTAGTACAAGAATTAGGTTCATGGGATAAAGTAATTGGGTCCAAAGAGGTCCCGGAGGATGGAAGAGAACTAGTAGATGTGGGTGGGGATGAGTCTTGGGAAGGACACTACCGAGGTTTTGAAGGATGTTATGCAAGCCGAGTGCGTGTTTCCCGACAAGGTTCAAGTGAAGACCATGACGGGTGAAGTGTTTTTCTGAAAGGTTAGCTCCAATAATTAAACATGATCTCAGATGCAGTTTCAAGTGGTTGTTTGCGTGCTTAATTTCTTTGCACAGAGTTGTTTATTTGCACAGTGTTATTTAAAAACCAACTTAGAACACATTGGACGCCAAGAGCAGGAAAGTACACCAATAAAAATTCTTTGGACGTAGGAATAAAATATACATTTTGTGACTTACCATGTCTATAAGAGCAAAGGGGACTGGCCAAGTTGTAGCCCTTGGTTGTTTTCAACCCCTATCAGAGAGAAGAGAATGAATCAGCAACGGAACCCAAACCTTAGCGTCAGTATAAAATGACGCTGCCCCAGAGAAGTTCAGCAACTCACCACAAACTGAAAATTGAAACAAATATCGGCCATTATTCCGAACTCTCGAATGTTTGCAACTTTAATATATTTTGTCGAAAAGGAACGTAAGAAAGAGTAGAAGAGGCACAATTTCAAAATAATTTCTTCCTCAAATGGATACTAAGGTTTTGCTTGAAAATTTACTTTTAAAAAATACTTTTACTTTCTCGCCTTAATAATTCTTCGTAAGAAGAGAAAGTTATGTAATCAGGTGAGGGAAAACGACGAATTTTCGCCAGAAAAAGTTTTGTAGTCGGGCACTGCAAACGAAAAAGTGGATAAATCCTGTTGCTTAATTTAGGGGGAAAATCCTCTAGCACGTAGTGTTGCCAGAAACCATGTTTTGTCGGTTCTTGATACCGAATATTCGATTGACGACAAAACGTCCGTCTGTACGACCGTCTGTGGTCAACGTTAGCGGCTAAACCGTTCACCCGATTTCCTCAAAATTGATATTCCTCAATCGATCTGGCTGATGTCGCGACCCCTTGATTTTGCAACCGATATTTTAATTTTAGGAGGTACTTTACATAAAGCCTCTGAGACATTTTCAAAATTTAAAAAAACGCTCCAAATTTTTTATTAAATCTTGTTGTTTAATAGTGCAAAATACGTTTAAGAGAATGGTAAGATGTAATTTTTGGTAATATCCCCGATTTTTCAAAAAATACAAAAAAAAATAAAAAACTACAAAATTGGTGATAGATGGCACAGGAAAAGGATGTTGTACATTAGGTCTTTAAAAAATATCAGGGATTTTTTTGTAAAAGTTCGTAGTTTTGCGTAATTTACGCCTGAAATTAACGAAAATCAATGTTCTCAAAAAACACTCCAATTTTTTTCTTTAAATTTTCTTCATGTATGTAATAAGGATGGTAAAAACTATAGTGCTAGTCCCATTTTCAGGTAAAGCTCGTTTTTTTAAATTACAAAAAACAAATTTAAAAGTACAAAATTGAAGATTAAATTATTTGTCTCAGGCAAAGTCTGTTGCACAAAATTACATCTTTCAAAAATGCCATGTACAATTTTTTGAAAAAACTAGTAGTTTTTGCATAATTTGCGTTTGATGTTGACGATTTATTTTTCAAAAACCCACCAAATGTTTTCTTCAAGTTTTCTCCACATATGTAATAAGAGACGGTCAGAAAAATGGAACCCATTTTCAGGTATTTTTCGAAATTTCGAAAATTGCAAAAGAATTTCAAAACTACAAAATTGAAGATATTTTTGCCTCAGAAAACTTTCGTTGTAGTAAATTGGCTGTTTAAATTAAATAAATAAATAAAAACTAGTGGTGCTATGTAGAATGTCACAGACGTCCTCGCCCTAGTTCGTTTTCTAACCTATTGTTGACTAACTTTTCAACAAGCCTCATTGTCTTCACGGCTGCTTTCATTTTGTCGCCCAAAAAACATTTTTTTCCACATTTTCTCAATTACTCGGCTCCGTAATGCTAGTACAGAAACCACCATACACTTATACAGAAGTATTCATTTTCTGTCTTAATAGGATGGCCGAGGTGGCTGCATTGGTGGTTACGGGCCCAGTTCATTGAAGGGAATATTCGATGGTTCGAGTCTTGGCAGGGATTTATTATTTGTGACAATTCTGTGTTGCTGCAGGAAATAATTGACTTTATTGAAAACCATTTGACGCAATTCTAATGGCAAATACTCTTAATAACAAATAAAGTGGAGGTGTCTGTATGTGATTTTCGAATTTTTAAATTTTAAACTATTTTTCACCATCTCTTATTGGATTTAAAAAACGCATGAACTATAAAATCAATTGTCAATTTTCTGTATTTCCCGGGTGGCCCAAGTGGTTAAATATCGCATTCCATTTCAGCGTTTTGAGGAGAAGGGCGGCTGTTTTGAGCCTGGCTCAGAGATAATTGTCACAATTCTCTGTTGCTTTTAACTAGCAAATATTATTTACCGCTTCGATGTATGCTTGCCGAGCTGTGATCTTTTTCTGCTCAAAGGACATGTATTTGGTATTTTGTAAATTTTTCCGCTACTCAATACTGAAACTAAATGGTGAAGCTCTTATTACTATAACAGGAGTGCCTATTCCCTGTACGAGCCCGTTGCCGAGGTTGGTTTGAATGATGTGAATTATCTCAGTGCTTCGAAGGCAAGGTTGGACTGTTCGAGCCTCGCACAGGGATAGTTATTTGTCACAATTCTGTGTTGCCGAACAAAACTATTGAAAATTTCAGAAACGTAATTGAAAATTATTTGAAGTACTTCTACGTACAAATACAATAAATTAAGAAAATGAATTTGAAGTGTGTATGTGATTTTTGAATTTGTAACTTTTAACACCCTTGTTTTTTTTCAGAGTTTCTCAGCTCCGTAATATTAGAACTGCAACAGTTATATCTTGAGTAATAAGGAAGTGTATGAATTTTGTCATCTTGGATGGCCGAGGTTGTTAAGTGGCATTTTTCGGATTCATTACTTGAATCCATGCGGTCGCCGGTTTGAGTCCCGCACGGGGATTTTAATTTGATGAAAGTGATGTTGAAAGTATTAGGGAGGAACTTGACTGAAAATCATTTGAAGGATTTCTACCCACAAATGTAATCATTACATATACAAATAAACCGAGAGTGATTTTGCAATTTGTAACTTTTAAACATTTTTTCAATTTTCCTTTGCGATTTGTTAAACTATGTCACGTCAAATCAATTGTTGAGTTTCTGTGCATCTATATAAACTGATTTGTGTAAACTAAGGAATCTATCGACATGAAATTTTATTACATGAACACTTTCAAATTTTATATGAACACTTTCTCGCCTCACAAATTCTTCGTAAAAAGAGAATTGTACGCCAGAAAACGCCAAACTTTCGTCATAATAAACCTCAATGCCGGGTTCTGGTAACGAAAAAGTGGATAAATCCAGTAGCTAAATTTAGAAAAATATTCCTCTAACACATGGTGTAGACAGAGTCCATATTTTGTGCGTCCGTCATACCGAAAAATCGATTGACAGTAAAACGTCTGTTCGTCTTTCTGTCTGTGTACAACGCTAGCGCATAAACCGTTTGGCCGATTTCCTACAAAAAATATTTCCCAATCGTTCTAGCTGATGTTGCGGACCCAATATTTTAGACCCAGGCTGGCGCGGTATGCTGTATGCACGGTTGAGATGTTGTGTACGACTGCAGGACAGATAGTGTATCTGTCGAGGCAGGTCAAATGCAGAGTTGCGACTCGGCCTAGTTGGCTAGTCGCGGATGCAAGGTACGTGTATAGAGGGGGCTGAAGTCAGTTAGCTACGCCTTAGAGTGAGGACCTGTAAATATTGTAATTAGTTGTGTAAAATAAATTGTAAATAGTCCACTTGTGTCTGTTTCATTGTAGTGTACAGCCCTTCCCACGATGTCACACTATACAAAATACGCCTCAGTTTTAATATTCACAAATTATCCATAGAAATAATAAGAAAGTACTTAATATACTAGATAGAAGTCGAAATACGCAGTATTAATTTTAAAAAACATCCAAACATGCATTATGCTGACTTTCTCCAAAAATCTGCCAAACCATGCAAACATGCACCGAAAAAGTAGTTTTTGAAGCAAGCTTTTCATGAAACATATATTTACAAAATTTGAAATCTCTACAAAGCTGAAATAAAAACTTGCATTTGCATGGAAATCCTGTCTATTTATTAGCGACCTCTGGAGCCCTTGCATGCAAATTATCAAGTAAATCAAGCAAAATATTCGTATTTTGTCCATGTTGGGACCAATGTGCGTCGCTTCAGAAAGACACTGAGCACTAGCCATGGCCGTCCAAAATTGTCACACCTCTCCATTCCTTACATACACCTTATTAAGGCAACGATACGCACTTGACACATGCCAGCACTTTTAATTGAATCTTCTTTTGCCTGAAACACGTCACTGCACTGTATTCTGATGTCCTTGTGAACCCTCGAACGCATATCTTGCTTGCTCCCCGGAAAAGTCTCTAGAGTCCCTCACCATCTAGCACCAGTGAGACACCTACACAGAGGGTGCCAAAAACGTATACACACTTTAAGCAAATAAAAAACTGTCGTAACACAAACAGAAAATTATTAGCACTAAGCATCTTACTACCGTTACAATAGATACTCGAAATGCCTACTATCGGCGTGGATACATTTCTGAGAAGTTGAACTACTGTTTGAGCAACATTTGCGAAAGTGTCCTCAGCGATTGCAGCTAATACCGTTTCAATTTATTCTCAAAGTGTTGCCAGGGCAACTGTTTTTCTCAGGGTAACTGGTTTACATAATTCTTAAGTGAAATAGCTTTCCAACGAAGTTAGATTTGGAGAACGGACCTCTTCGCCCAATCCAGTGCCGTAGAATGTTGACATCAAAGTACGCACGTGCTACATCTTAGTGGTGTTACACCCTCTGAAAATCTTGACTATCATAACAATCTTGCAGGGCAGTGAATATGACGATTGAGTTTCCACTACGTTCTCCGTATCTAATGTAATCCATTGCTTTTTAAAGGAACAGTAACTGGCGAAGTGTTCCTAACCAAGATTCGCACATTCATCTTACCCGCCATTGATAAGCTCTATGGAAATGAGGAATTTAAGTTCCAACAGGATGGTGCACCGACACATTATCACCGAGATGTACGTGAGTACCTTGATGACAAACTTTCAGAACACGGGATAGAACGAAGAGGTTCGAGTGAGTTTCCACCACGTTCTCCAGATTTTTCTCTGGACTTCTACTTACGGGGAAGTCTGAAGAGTGAAGTAAAGCATAGAAAATAGCTACACTGGCTGCACTTCGAGAATCAATTGAAACGGTACGTGTTGAGAACACTTTCGCAAATGTTGCTCGAACAGAAGTTCAACTTCTCAGAAGCGCATCGACGCTGATAGTGGATATTTGAAGCGGCTTGTACCGATTATACCTGTAAAAATGTAAGATTATTAGTGCTAATAATTTTTTGAATTCAGCTTTGTTATGTTAAGAGAGTTTTTTTATTTTCTTGAAGTGTGTACACATTTTTTCGACGTCCTCTAAATTTTCGTATTTAACCTAGCGCACATTGTGCTGGTACCTACGGCGCGGACGCACGGACTTCCGCCATTTACAAAGTCGGAGAAAATATCTTTTGAACTTCGCGACGTGCAGTGAGAGACAGGTCAGAAAAATACCTTTTTGTAATTTTTGAAAAGCAAAAGAATGCAGTAAAAAGGCGTGTATGCCATTGTATGCAGTATAATCTGCACTATTCATACCAAACGTTTAAAGAAAAAAACTTGGAGACAATTTTAAGAAATTTTTGTTTTGATATTTTTTTTAATTTTACACTTAT
The DNA here is from genome assembly GCA_038098605.1 of Gryllus longicercus. NCBI lineage: Eukaryota > Metazoa > Arthropoda > Insecta > Orthoptera > Gryllidae > Gryllus > Gryllus longicercus. The sequence continues at coordinate 2,615,994 of JAZDUA010000002.1, read as the reverse complement.
TTCATTTAATATTACACGAAAACGACTAAAATTTTCAACAACAAAAAATAGTATGACCTTAATGAAAGATCGAATTAAGGAGAACAAATTTCATTTGAAGCATAAATTTCTAGCTTAAATTTTGTACTTACAGGGTGACGCCGGAAAAATTTCAAACTTTTGCAATTTTTCGAAACTTCAATGTTTACAGTGAAAATCGGGCTTATGTCACCTTAATGTGATTATTCCACTCTATTCTTAAAATTCAAAATGTACTAGCGGATGAAATTTAAAGAAAAAAAATCAAAATGTACTAGCGGCTTCATGTTACTTACCCGCAAAAATTAATAAATGTTATTCGAAATCGCTGAACTTTGAGTAACGTTAAAATGGACAGAGGGGTATTCATTTATTATCTAGGCTATCTGGCTTTGACATAATGGCTAACTTTTCGGCCAGCGTATTGCGGCCTTCCTCAGAGCGTACTGCTGCCAGATGGCTACCGAGGTCACCTTATATGGAGGAGAAAGGAGGGCGGGATTGGTCAAGTAGCCCACCAATAGGAATCGGCAGGTGGTACGGGATTGGTGGAGGAAAACGGAGCCATAAAGGGGGAGAGGAGCAAGTAGAGACCTAGGAATAGGTAGCAATGAAGAAATTCTGAAGCGTATTAATACCAAAAAGGGGGAAATATTCTTAAGAGAGCCCCCAGAAAGGCAAAGGACCAACAGCCAATCAGCGGGCGCGATGGGGGCCCGTCATTGGTCGACCGTGTGGGGGAAGGAAGATACAAGTCAACAAAATTGTAATTAAAAAAGAATAGAGCAATATGGCATTTATGTCATCTTATAGAGTACATTTTTCATTATCACTGTCAAAAGTTTAAAAAAAACAATTGATGTCGTTTTTGAGAAAAAAATTGTTATTTTTAATATAACACGCATTGCACGCAATAGTGCACTTATAAAATTGATAAAAAAATCTCCATGACCTTCTTGAAAAAACTATGGAGAACAAATTCCATTTGAATTAAAAATCTCTACCTTCAATTTTGTAGTTGTAGGAAGACGACGGGAAAAAATAAAAATTTTGCGGTTTTTGAAAATTTGGCGTTACTGTGAAAATCAGACCTATACCATCAATGTAAGTGTATTTTACTCTATGCTTTCAAAAAATTTAAAGAAATAATTGGATCAACAAGATTTAAATTTCCTCCGATTAATACTAAAAAAATTGAAGAAGGAATTTTCATTGAAACACAGATAGATGAAAGATATTACCTTTGAACACTTACTGACAGAGATTAAGAAGACAGCTTGGCTTGCATTGAAAGATGTATGTAAAAATGTCTTGGGAAACATAATGTCTGAGAGTTACAAGGAAGTGACGGATCACATTATTACGGATCACGGACTATTACAAGGCTGTTGGGTGTCATATGGCTCTGAAATTACATTTACTTCATTCCCTTTTGGATTTTTTCCCACCTAATCTTATAGATGTGAGTGACAAACATGAGCGATTTCACCAAGATATCGCTGCAATAGAAAGACGATACGAGGGAAGATAGTCAACCAAACCAGTTGGCGAATATCTGCTGGACATTCCTACTATACACCATCCACTCGCAACCGGAAACTTTCCAGGAACAGTATCAAAATTGTAAATATATTTCTAGATTTATTCAGCTTTCTCGGACTAGTATCACTTTAGGTCTCGTAATACAAATAATTAATTATACAAAAATTTAATACAAACAATTATAACTCAAACAATTTTTGTTACGTGATGTGAATATTAGTCAACTACAGCTTCCTCCTGTAATGTTATGAAGTCGTTTCCAAATTTCTCGAAAGTGGTATATATTTTCCAGAAAAATTGATACGTGATGGAACATTTCTGATTTAATTTTCGCAACTAACGTATGTGATTTAGTAAAGAACACATGCTTTCATCTCACGACAAAAGATACACAGTTCAAATTCGTTGCACTGTGTAACCAGGGTGTGCTCTCCGCGTCAGCGAACGAAAAGGCAACGGTGGATAACGAATGCGGGAAGCATCAGCTGACTTGTCGACCCCGTTTATTGCTCAAGCTTTTATATTAATATATTAATGCATTATTTACCCAACTTCCAATGGAGGGGATTCACTGAACTATTATGGTATGTAATAATTATAAAAATGTTAAAGTACATAATTCTAAAAATAACATAAAATATAATGCATTTAGCGTACAGTAATAGCTTTAAGAAAATGTCACTTACCACTCATTGTGGCGTAAATACTTTGTAATGGTAGAACTTCTGCAACTAATAATGTGATCAAACAATATTAGCTCATCTCAAAAATTATTGTTTATAGGACATGTTTCTTTTATGGCATGGCCTCCTTCTACTGCAACTGAAGTTTAAAACTGCTGTCCAACGAAAAAGACGAGCTAACAGTTGAAAAATATCACTGACGTATAAGATGATATATTACGTAGAAGACGTATTTTTGTTTTGTGTGGTTGGCAAAATCTATTGCTAACCATAACTTCTATTTACAATATGAGTTTACAGCTGAGCATTGACTTCCTGATACCGCCAACATTTAAATTATGCGCCTCTTTTAAATTTGGTTGCTTTTTTAAATTAATTCACGTAGAATTGTAGGCTATCGCGTTTTGATTTTGTTACCCATGTATTTCAAACTATTTTACTTTAGTTTATTTAAAAAGATTGTTCTTTGTGTTTCGCTATTGCACAAGCTTTCCCTTACCACCTCCGTACATCCGTGTGAGAACTCTCTCGTGTTAAATCCCACACTCTTCCCTATCGCTCTATTTTCATATTCAGAAGGAAAGTTGTTAACGAAACGTATTTATTTGTTTAAAAATGAATAAAGGTAACTTCCAATGTACTAAAACAAGATCAAATAAAAAAACAATGCAAATGATGTTGAAAAGATATTTTCAATAAAGATTTATTCAGTATGATAGATTTCTTGGAACAATTCACAACACTTTCTTAAAAAAATTTGAAGTAATTATTTAATATTCTTTGACCGTTAGCTTTTAGCTTTTCGTGACAGTCATAAAAATATTTTAAAAAAGCTTTCTACTCTTGAGAAAGATACGTGACTGAACACGTTGACTTGAAAGTTTCACCGAATCACTGCTGATCATGAAAATACTGGTACAGGTCAGACACAAATTAAACCTTACAAGACACGTCGTCACTCTTCACTGTACACCCACATCCCTCCACAATTAGGTACACGTACATAGTATAGAGAAAGTTGTATAATGCTGCGGAAAACCGATTTCGTTGTTTCAACGGAAATACTCGTTTTGGGGTCCCTTGATACTGAAAAAAATAGTTTTCTTTTCAACGTCCCTCTGTCCGTCTGTGAACACTACTAGCGACTAAACCATACGTAGGATTTTTTTCCAAATTCAAGAAACTCGTGCCAATCTGGTTCGAGGCGAATCTTTGAGATTTTGGGGGGAAAATCTTTAAAATTTGGGGTTCTTTACATGAAGCCCCCCGGACATTTTCAAAATTTTCTCACAAACGGCCCCAATTTTTTTCTTTAAATTTCTTATAGCAATAGTGTAAATACACTTATAAAAGTGCCATAGGTCTGATTTTCAGGTTTTCGGACGTCCTCCTACAACTACAAAATTGAAGATAAAAATTTTTATTACAAATAAAATTTGTTCTCCATAGTGAGTTCTCTGATTAAGATTATGCACATTTTTTGAAAATTTTAGTACTCAAAAGTTTTCTGTAAAAACCTGCTTAAAATTTTGAATTTACTGTAGCGCTCAAGTACAATTTTCTTAAAAATCCTCCAAATTTTTGAAAAAAAATTGTCATTTAGGTTGAGGGTTTACTATTCTTTAATATTCTTAAAATAATACAATCCGTTCTAGTATTAGGAAGCCGAAGAATTAAGACATTAAAAAAATGTACTTGGGGCGACAATAGATGTCAGTTGCTAAGGGTATGTGGCAAGTTCGATTAGCATGCTGAGACCAAAGGAAATAGAAAACTAATACGGGAAAGAATGTGTCATTCTATAACACCACTAGTTTAAATTTACATTTGCACTGAAAACTTGTGCTGGTTCAACACACGTACTTTCTCGCGGTATTGTTAATGGCTGTGTAATGTAATATTATGCAAAATTACACGCAAAGTACTCAAATTTTCGAAAACCTGAAAATGAACTCATTTTAAAATATATCTTTAAGGAATATATTTCATTCTGGTAAAAATGTCCATCTTAAATATTTAGACGTAGGAAGTCTCAGAAATAATTTTGAACTTTTGCAATTTTCGGAAAATCAGGATTTTCAACGAACATGAGACCTTCACCATTCTTTTAAACGCCCTTCTCACTATTCAACAATCAACTTTAATCAAAAACCCTGCAGCCTTTTTTAAAAATGATTGAACATATATCAGGGGCTTCATGTAAAGTATCCCCCGAAATTGAAATATCGATTTCAAATGCAAGGGGACGTGACATCAGCCAAATCTATTGGGGAATATCAATTTTGGATAAAACCTGTGGAACAATTTAGCTGCTAGCGTTGTTCACAGACAGGCCGTCATATTTTGCCGTCATTCGAGTTTTCGGTATCAAAGATCCACAAAACATGGATTCTGGCTATACCACGAATTAGAGGATTTTTTGTTAATTTAGCAACTGGATTTATCCCTTTTTTTTCTTACCAGGGCCCGGCAATAAGTATTTTGTGTCGAAAATTCGTCGTTTTCGGGCGCACGATTACAATACTTTCGGTTAGTAAGTGCGAGAAAGTAAAAAGGTCATGTACATTTTGTTTAAAAATGAGTAGTTTTGCGTAATTTCTGCTTGAAATTAATGAAATATATCACACCATCTATGGGCCACAAGAAAAATTGAATGATTGATATGAAAAATAATTAATTTAATTTTAATCATAATTTACGATTGAATATGCCAATATTAATACTATTTTTACACTCTGGCTCTTTTTACTTTTAACTCAATCTGTATTCTCAATGTATTGATGTATTTCTTTTTAAACAATCTGTAAAGCTTCACAACAATGCGGCACCGATATTTGGGAAGCTAATTGTTGTCGAACGTCGAGATGTTGGTGGTGATAAGATACAACTGTTTTATTCAGTCCAACTGGTGATGGTGTAACTCCTAGACCGAGAGCCAGTACTTCTATTTGCGATTTTGCGAATTTCGCAGCTCCTTTTTACAAATTACTCCTCAGAATGCCCGCTGAGGAATGTTATATGTCATTTAATATCGTCTGATCCCTAAACAATTGGCCTGCTTATTGAATAAAAGAACTAGTGGTACTGACAAAGGACATACTTTTTCGCATTATTTATAAGTGCTCCGCTACATTATGTACTATATAAACCAGCAAAAGTGGTTTCAAGTACCAAATTAATTTACCACACCGAGACTCGAACTCAGATCCTCAGGAGCTAACGTGCCGGCACTCATACCGCTATGCCACAGAAGCGCCACACGGTTCGAACTCGGGCAAGGTAAATGCTCGGCAAGGCTCATGTAAAAAAAAATTCAATTATCAAAATATCCCTTAGGAACTTCCAAAACCTCCAGACCGTTCAGATCAATCAGGGAATATCAATTTTAAAGAGAATCAGATGAACGGTTTAGGCGCTATCGTTGACCACAGCCGGACGTATTATCCTCAATCGATGTTTCGGTATGAAGAAACAACAAAACATGAATTCTGGCTACATCACAAGTTAGAAGAGTCTATTTTATAAATTTAGCAACCGGATTTATCCACTTTTCCTTACCAGAACGTGGCAATAATGTTTTTTTTTCTGGCGAAATTTTGGCATTTTCTGGCGCACGATTACATAACTTTCTCTTATTACGAAGAATTCGTAAGGAGAGAATGTAAAAACGATGAAACGCTATCCGAACTGTTATCTTACGACAAAAGGCAACTAAAGAGTGATTGCCGGAATTTTCGTAATTATATTGATGTCCATTGCTTATATTCTAATTACTGTATTGATATTATTTGCCAAGCTAATCTCTTTGTTTTGTCATCGCTACGCTGGCAACAGTGCGTTGCTCGCTTCTTGGTTGAATTGCACGTTTTCTAAAACTAGCTGAGGTGTTAGTATGGTACAAAATGCAATATTTAAATATTGCAAAGCTGTTTCCAATAACGCGAGAAAGTATGTGCTGTTGTAGCACCGCTAGTTGTGACTCCGAAAATCATTTCAAATAAGTAGAAGTACAAGATATGCTTTTCATAGAAACAGTGTGCATGGTTTTCCGGAAGTCCGATTAGATAATAACCTGTTAGTCGATACCTTAAAGCTTACAGTTCTGGTGATTTGCATGCCGTCTATTTGATGTCTTCGAGTGTTTTGTTTTGTTTAAACAATTATTTTTGTTTGCTAAAAATTGTATTTGTTTAAAAATAGCTTGAAAATCTGGATAACATCTTAAAAGGCAAGCAACAAGGACGCGCTCCGAAAAATATTTTTTTTTATTTTACAAGTAATATAATATAGGTAAATCTCAATTATAATTAGCGCATTAATAGATTAGAAACATCAATTGAAATCGTCCATAATTAGGTTTTTCTCATTACATTTAAATTTATGAATCAAGCAATTTAGTTCAAACAGCATTGTTAGCTCTTCTACACATCTTCCACAATGGAGCATAATAAAAGAGTTTGTTCTTGCAAATGGATGACTAAATAGTACAGTCCCGGTAGAACGCAGTCCACGTATGAATTTCACGCAAGGAAGTTTAGTATACAATGTCGACGAATTTATAAATGTATGTGCCAATATTTACAAAAAAGATCATAACATTTCCTATAAGAGTGCAGTGAGCTTATTATATTCAGATTAGCTGCAATATGATGATAATCGTGAGTTAACCTAGATGATGGCATACCTACTTGATGAGCAACAAAATTTAAAAAAAAAATATGCTGAACTGTTTTAAGTGCTTTGGTCTGCATTAAGATTATGAGGGTGTTTGATAATTTCCACCGCCTCTTTTACCCTCCTCGTACTCCAGCGGTCTTCTCTGGCTCTGACGATCCTGGAGCTAGAAGATTGCTTACTTTCAGACGTGAAGCTAAAACATCAGGAGCATCCTTTGAGAGATTAAATTTCAGACCAAATCGTTCAGTTCTGTTTGTATTAAAGGCTTGGGTTTGTGTTCAGAGCTTGTCCAATCAGGTTCTTCAGCTGACTCGCCTGGCGTTGAACATGAATCAGAATGCAGTACTTTGAGGTTCGAAGGAGGGTCTGGTATAGGAATGTCAGTGTCATGAGGTACAGGTTTTCTAATAAATAAATCAATAAGCCTGTACTAATCCTTTTCGGGCAAAGGCCTGTATCTAAGCAGGGTTAGCTCTTAATATACATCAGATGAGCTACTTCTGATAGTTGTTGAGCATTATTTCCCTGCTTCAGAGTACGAGTTACACATTACACTTTCTGCTTTACACTTTACACTTTGCACTTCACTTAACACTTTCTGCTCTTTGTTTCCACCACCACCTGTCCTGTGCAGCTCGTGTCCACTGTTTTCCTGCTGCTCTACTTTGTACTTCGCTGCACCATCTCACCTTCTGTCTTCCTGTGTTTCTAATCGGAAATCAAATTTTTGCGATTACAGCGCCACTTATCACAAATCAGAAAAAAGTTTCAGACAAAACTTACGTATTTTTGTCCGTAAAATCCGAATCTGAAATAAAAAATGGGGGTTCCTTAAAGATTTCAATGTTGCCCACCGCCCCACCCATTGGGGGCAGGGAGGGTGCTGATTTTAGCATAGAATGATTCCCCCTTCAAAACTGTTAAGATTTGGTCTCGGCTCAATTTTTCGTACATCGCGTATTTTTTTGAGTGATTTCAAGTTGTCAAGTTAACAAGAAAACTTTTTCACACACATTTTATTTTACTTCAAAGCGTTTCATTAAAAGCAAGATCAAAAATTATTAAAAGTAACAAAGATATAAATAAAAATAACATGAAATACTTGTTTACTTTTTTGTATACGTAAGTATATATACGGGGCTATGTAATGCTGCGGAAAATCTGTTTCGAAATACCAGCGGAAATACCTTTAGGGGTCCCCAGATACCGAAAAAGTGATATTTTCAAAACGTCCGTCTGCCCGTCTGTCCGTCTTGTCTGTCCGGCCCTCCGTCCGTCAGTCTAAATACTACTGGCGCCTAAACCGTGTGTAGGATTTTTTCCAGAATGAAGAAACCCCTGTCCATCTGGCTCGAGTCGAAGCTTTGAGATTTTGAATAACATTCTTTAAAATTTGGGGGTACATTACATGAAGCCCCGCGAACATTTTCAAAATTTTCTGATAAACGGCTCGAAATTTTTTCTTTAAATTTCTTGTAAGAATGGAGTAACATACATTTATAAAAGTAGAATAGGTTCGATTTTCACGGTTAACTCTGAATTTACGAAAATTTCAAAAGTATGAATTTTTTGGAGATCTTCCAACTACAAAATTAAAGACAGATTTTTCTTCAAAAAAATTGCTGTCCTTGATGTGTTCTTTCATCAAGGTCCTGAACATTTTTTTTTTTGAAAATTTGATTAGTTTGTATGCAATTTGGCAATTTTACAATTTACAAAATTTTCTCAAAAACGGCTCGCAATTTTTTCTTTAAAGTTTTGGTAGGGACTGTGCTAAAGGCACTCTATAAGATGACATAAACGCCATATTGCACTATTCTTGTTTTTTTCAAACATTCCCAAAAAGTATTTTTTTTTACTTGTCTCTCTCGTTAATATTTTCATTAGCGGCAATTTGCTCACATTATATTCACGAGTACATGTGCTTTAAGAACATGTCATATAAAGGTTCTCGAAAACTTGACTGTTTTCTGTCAAAACTAGCTCAAAATTCCGCAATTTGAGAAACGCTTCAACGCCATTTTCTCAAGAAACACCTCCAATTTTTTTCTTCATACTTTTTTAAACACATTTTTTTACACACATTTTTTAATAACACACACACAGCCACACACATCACCGGTAATATTTCCAGGAATTGTAAATACTTATGTATTTATGAGTTAAAGTCCTTCAAATGAAGTATTTCGAAAACTCGAAAATGTTCTGTGAAAAAGTTATTCAAATGTCAAATTTATAGTCACGCGTAAGCGCCATTTTCTTAAAAACTATTCCAAATTTTTCAAAGAAAATTGCTATTAAAGACGAGGTTTTACTGTTCTTTAATATTCTTAAAATAATATTTCCGTTCTACAATTAAGAAACCGGAAAAATTAAGATTTTTTTTAAAACAATGTATCTTGGGCCGCAATTGATTGCTGCAGGCAAGAGAATGTGGCAAGTTCGAATAGAAAGCCGAGACCAAAGGAAAAAGAAAATTAATACGGGAAAGTCCGTGCCATTCTGTGACACAGAATGTTTCTCATATTTTTTCATGCAGCTAATCTTATTAACGCTTTTGCATGGCGGATTTTAATATTGGAATAAGAAATAGTAATAATCTACCATGTCTCTTTATCTGCTATTGAAGAGCGCGGCTAGAGAAATCCAAAATTTTTATTTCACACAGATTTCAACTTAAGGCTGGTCATTTCAAGTCAAGTCATTTTTAGGCACTATAAAATTTGTCCTTAAAAATTGTAGATACTTGAAATTCTTAAATTCCGGTGGTCTTACGGTTTCAGTGCTTATATCGAAAGAATAAAATAGGCATGTGCTTAAGTCTCATACCCACTGGTGACAAATTCGGGGAAAGACGCAGTATAGACACGTGAGGGGAGGGAAGTTGAAGTGGAAGAGGGGGGTATGCATGCGCCAGTCATATTTTGTACGTTTCCGGTGTATAGTCTGTTATATCATTTCATTTTTAGATTTTATTCCAAATTACGATGTATTATTCTTTTTAAATTCACCGACATTAATTTTATTTAGTGGTTGCCATTTAGCAAATATAATCGAAGAAATCTAGTATGTTTGAACGGTCTGTCATTAGCGGTCGCCATAGAGGTTTCACAAGTGATATTTGTCAGTACTAATAAGCTTAAGGAAAAATTAAAGATTAATTCTTATTGACTTTGCTGATTGAAGTTCGTCTTGAGATAAAGAAACCAGTCGATGATTGTAATGTTGACTCTCACTTGAAAATTTGTGCGATATTGTTGGATTGTTAAAATGCTGTCATTCTATTGTGATCGACGATAGTGCGCATGTATTGTCGTCAAAATGAGTGTATAACGAAGAAATTGTGGCATTATATTCACGTCTGAATTTGAAGTACCTGCAGGTAAGCAGAATGCTTTGTTAAAAGAGATTCTGAAATCGCGTCCGTGTGTGTTTTTTTCCCACTTAATATTCTCTTTGGTTATAATACCGAAGTTGTTACCAATACGAAGTACTTTTGCTCTTAATTCCCGAGAGAAAGGTGAGGAAAACTCTTTATTCAATATGACACTGAATACATGTCACTTGATTTTGTGAATTGAAAGATGTCGACCTTGGAGATGTCACTGAGGGTTTGTTTTTATTGAGTTACGAACTCGTCGTTTTAATACACTTTGTGTAATAGTTAACTACTAAAAAGTTAGGTTTTCTTTTCCAATCAAAGGGAAAGATTGCCCTTATTTGTATGATATTTAATATGTGAAGGCTTAAACAGGAAATTTTCTGAAGAACTATCCTTATACTGTTATTTCAAAAATATGATCAAGTTTTTCCCTGAACTATGACAATACTACCAACATGTTCTTTTTTTAAATGTATGGGTTGACTTGTGTTTTGCGGTGTATTTAGTGAATGATTTATTGGGTTGTCAAAATATTTTAAGATGAGGCCAGGAAACTTGTCTGATTTTGCCTACTCTGAATAAGCTAAGAATTTGTGAAAATGTAATGAGGAATTTTTTCCACTTCCAAGAAGGTCCTTTTTATTTGTTTGCTTCAGAATTGTATTAATTTTAATAACCAGAAAATAGATTTCCTTAAGAACATTGTTGTTCATTTCATCTGTAAGACAAATGTTTATTACAATGTTATATTTATGTGTATTATTTAACCGATTATATTTTGTAGACTGTTGCCGAGTTGATCACCTGTTGCCAGCAACATGGTTCCTTTACTACCTTTGCTATTTTTGTTGCCACTCCAAACATCAGCCCGAGTTTTGGTTTATTCTTTTGATTGGCAACAAGCAGCCCAAGCAGAATTTCCTGATAAACCTGCTCTGTTTGGTGGATCTTTGCCTCTAGATGGGTTGAAGGTAAAAATTTAAAAATTTATAAACTGAACGTTCACATTGGTTGTATATAAATAAAGTTTATTCCATTTTTGTTTTCTTGGCAATCTGTGAAAGAAGTAAATTAACATTCAGAACACATCTTGAAAACACTCTTTTGGAAGTAAATATTGGAAGAAACTGACGTCTTGAATGAAAGTCTGTGACATTTGTTGTTTTCAAAGTTGGTGCATTTAATGTCATCAAGGAAGTTTTCATTGTAATGAAAAAAAGAACATTGAGAATTTTAAATTATTACCCACTATCTGAATGTGGCATTGATGCTTTAATCTTTTAGATGCAGAGTTATGGACTTTTTAAATTGACAAATATGCTTGTCCCCAGTGGATTTTTAAAAGTGAGAAGTGTTGACAAGGGCTGAGGTGGGTTACTCTTGTGTAGGAAGACAATGTCACTTGACGGGCACTGGGACTCGCTGAGATGATAGGTGTATAAACGAGCTAAAAAGGTTTGAGAGATGTATGCATGGGGAAAAGACGACATTTTAAGTATAGGAATATTATGCCACTTCAAGTAATATTACATAATGCAGTGAATTAAATTTTTATACAGGATTACACTCTTTTTAATGTTCTTATTACTTTTTGTTTTAATTTTACTGTGCTAGCTAAAGTACGATAATAATGTGCTGTTGCCCATATGAGGGAGTAAAAATATGTCTTTGTGGATCCATATAAGTATTACAAATGCTTCTAAATTAAATTAAAGTGGTACATTATAGAAGAAATGTGTGAAAGTTATGGGAGATTGTAATATGAACCTTTAAATTCTGTTACAAATTGCAAATGAAAATGAAATTTATTCATAAAAGTCATTAATCATTCACTTTTCTTTTCAAATTCCACTGTTCTTTTCCCCATTATTTGTTCTTCAATATTTCAGAAACGAAAACGAGTCACTGATAAAAGAATTGTAGTTTGCAAACGCATCATATTTTTTGTGTTTTTCTTGTTTTCACGTGGTAAAAAGTTGCCTACATACAAACTTACTTCTTAAAACTAAAGGAAGTCTGTGGGATTTTACAAGCAATGTGTGAAGCTGTTTCCTCCTCTTCTTATTCTTGTTTTTACTTTTCTTCCTCTGCATCATCTTCTGTGTTAGTGCACCATCTCCAGGCAAATATAAGCGGTCTACGTTGTCTTATTTTGCTTGTGCCTTGATATACTTTTCTATCAAACTTCCCTTGCGGTTTGCATAGGTTGGGGCTCCAACAAAAGGGAATCACTGCTGCTCAGCTTGTCATCCTTAGTAAGAGCTCTAACTTGCCTCTGGAGGTCAGGCGTGAAATATCTCTGTGTCAAAATACTCTGGGAAAACAGCCTCCTCTCTGTAACTAAAAGGTTAAACTGTTATAAAAATATTTTTATATGTTGAATATTTCTACTATCCAATTTCTAAATAAGCAAAACAATTGTCTGGTTTTTCATCCCAAAGCTCCTAAAGGAATTAAATAGGCATTTGTTCTAAAATTAGAGGCCTAGTTATCAGGCTGCTTGTTAAATAGGGTTTCTAAAAATCATGATTTATTTTTTTAATTTTAAAAACCTGATTTTTTATATTTAAGTCCATAATGTGTCTTAAATTCTAGTTAGTTTTAATCATAACAGTGTATTATTCTAGGTAAGTGGTCTCTTTTTATTTGCAATACACATTTTAAGATATACTTTTAGTTATTTTCAAACAAGTATTGCAAAGCTTGAATTTCTCATTATTGTTTTTAAAGACAATCGGTAACTGTTGGGTGAAAAAATATTCGATTGTTATTGAATTTATTCATTAAATAACGTAACACCAAAACTAATATTTATATTTTTCTGAAGTTGTAATTATAAGCTGCAGTGTATTTAAAGGGATATAGAAAACTGGTGTTCCCCCAAGTCTGTCAATGAGCTTTCCAGGGCACTGCTGACAGGCTGTGGTTTTTTCTTTGTATCGTTGCAGTTTCTAAAACACATGATTTCTTTTTTGTAATAAAAATTCAATTTATATAATTCGTGAATGACAATTAAATTTTTAAATCTTAATAACTCTCAGGTTTGAGAATCTTTGGACTAAGTCTTCACTTTATTAATCTTAATATTTCAGCTGTAAATATCCTGTGCAGTGCTATAGCATGAACACTGTATTTCACATATCTGGAGTCATGGAGAGAATTTTCAAAAACTATACTAAAGACACCATACATTTAAAATGTTGAACAAAAAAGTGTGAGAAGTGTGCAAGAAAAAACTGTCTGCCTCAGAGTCATGGAGAGAATTTTCAAAAACTATACTAAAGACACCATTCATTTAAAATGTAGCACAAAAAAGTGTGAGATGTGTGCAAGAAAAAACTGACATCCTCGGTTTACCATAGTCCACTTGTCTGCATACTAGTAGGCAATGGCTGAGCATAAGAGGCGTGGTGAAGCAATATCCTCTTCTTCCGGGGTGGTGCATGATTTACCTGAAGGAACTCATTTAGGAACTGAAAAGGCTGCCAAGCATGTATTTTTATACAAAATGCAAATCCTAATCATTTTATTGTTTTTAATCTGCAGAAAGTAATTACAATGAATTAGAATTAAAATGGTCGAAATCATTACCACAAGAGTCACCTTATGGGGCTCCTTTCCTTCCTAAAACCAATGATGTACGTTTTAAAAAATACAGCTTGACTAATTTTCTTTGCTGCTTAAAGTCATTCATTATATCAAGCGTTTATGTTATAATTATCAACTGCAAGTCTACAAATAAAAATTCTTTAAAAGAAAACATCAAGTAGGACTTTACACTTGGGAATGTGTACGACGAAAAATTCTGGTTGTGCCTCTAGTACAAATCAACATTTTTGTGAACTTTTAAGGAGCCTATGCATTTAAAATAATTTCAAAAGTAAATTACTGTCCTTTTGAGAGTGTAATCTCTCCATAACAAACGTTGTGTTAGAAAACTCCCTATAGCATGGTAGCCATTCTGTTTGTCTATTTCCTTTGACAAAATGTATTGGTATAAAACAGAAATGACTATTTCAGATATATATTCTATATATCTGAAATATTTTCTATTACTTCCTTAAATGAATTTCAGTTATTAAAGTAATAGTGCAGTTACGAATGTTACAAATTTGGGGAAGTCTTGAAAGGGAAAGTATTAAGTTATTATGAGTCAAACAAAATTAAAGTCCTTTACTCCATCAAATACAATAAAATTGCTTTGAGGATTTTCAGTGTGTTTCAAGGAATTGGTGTTCACAAATTATTTAGAAGGTGATGGTGGTGGTGATGACGACGACGATGATGATGATGATGATGATGATGATGATTATTTAAGGCGTAGGGATGTAGCGACCCCATCGCCCTGCACGCCCTTACCGGTTGGTGGGGAATGCAGCAATTAGCCTGGTTTCTCCTACCTAGAAAGGAGTGGCTGACCGCTGTTCGTAACTATAAGATATTGTTCTTACCTAAAATCCATTCCTGAACCCCGGGAGCCAATGGGTTGATTGAGTAGCTTGGAGGCTTCCGTTTTCTAGCCTTAGGTGAATCCTTACCATTCCTTTTTTCCTGTTCAGGAGCAGAAGTGCTTCAAATAGGGGAGATTGAACTCTGGAGTCTTGGAAGACACTCAATCTAAGGGAAGAAAACCCTAAAAGAAAATTACCCGGTCCTCCTGGAAGGGGGTTAAGCCATGGGGCCAGCACCCCCATAATACTCGGAAAATGTAAAAAGCCGCTCAAACTCTCTATAGAAATGAGCCTCAGATTAACTAACGACATCGACAAAGGCAAGGAAAATGGTCTATGAATTTTGGATGCTGGAATGTTCAAGGTTTAAGCACTAAAGTAAATGAAGTTTACTTGGAGTTTAACATGGATATCATAGTGTTGAGTGAAACAAAAAAGAAGGGAAATGGAAATGAGAGGAAAGGAAATTATGTTCACTTTTTTAGTGAAGTGGGAAAAGAAAACAGAGCAAGAGCAGAAGTGTCCATAGTTGTACATACAAGATTGGAGAAAAATATTCATAGCTGGGAAGCAATTGATGAGAGAATAGCATGTCTCGATCGTGTACTAAGAGGACGCAATGTTTTTATTATAGGAATTTATGCTCCAACAGACGATGCAGTGTTGCAAAAAAAGATGTTTTTAGAAAAACTGACTATGCTTCTGGATTCTATTGGATATATTTAAGTGGTGCTTCTAGGTGATTTTAATGGAAGAGTTGGAAAACGAATGGCTCATAATGTTGTGAGGCGATATGGTGAAAATGTGTTAAATGACAACGGAGAAAGATTTATAGAGACATGTGAACTGTATGATCTTAAAATATTGAATGGCTATTTTCCACATAAAGAAATACATAAATTCACGTGGACCCAGCCCACTAGAAAACTGCAATCAATAATTGACTACATAATTACTAAACATCAGTCATCAATAAAGTGGAGCGATGTTCGGGTTCAAAGAGGTGCTTCCTGTGGATCAGATCACTACTTACTAAAAGGAAAAGCTTACCTTGAGTATGAACCTTACTTCAAAAGTTACGGAAACACAAAACCAAATACAAGAGGTGGAAAAACAGTCAGATGTGGACGAGATTCAGTATTAAAAGCCTTCAAGATGATTCCATTGCATTTTTGTACAAATTGCGCATGGCAGAAAAATTAAAGTACATCCCATTAGGAAATACTGAAGACAAATACCAATTTTTAGAAAAATGCACTCGTGAAGCAGCTAAAGATGCTTTGGGAAAGAAGGGAAAATGTGAATATAAACAAAAAGACTTGTGGTGGACAGAAGATATAAAGAACCTGGTTGAAGAAAAGAAAAAGTTATATTTGAGATGGCTTTCAACAAAGGATTTAGAAGACAGAAGTGAATATAAGAAAATGAAATATTTGGTCAAGAAAGAAGTGAAGAAGGCAAAAAATGTATTCTGGGAACAAAAATGTGGCAGATTAGACAAGTGCTTTAGTAACACCAAATCCAGAGAGGCATGGAAAATGTTACATTCCATGAAATTGAATACAACCCAAGAATGATATTTAGTAGACCCAATTGGTATTGAAAAATGTGTATACTTTTCTTCACTCCCACTACCATATATTTTGTTTTCAGGAAGTTCATCTTTAATCCTGCTTTTTTTATGTTTCCTCAAGCTTTTACATCATATACTCCATGTCAAACTCATCATTGGACAAAATTACGTGATCGTCAACGATTAATAATGTGTGAAGACAATCTTCATGAATGTATATTCCCATACCTTAACACATTCAGGGTCTTAAGTTGAACTTGCTACCCATGTCTGTGAGCACTTGTTCTTATTTTAGTAATTTGACAACCATGTTTCAAAACAGCTACTCCTTACACATCAAAACAGCAGAGGAGGGGAAGTGTCAGATCATAAGCTGCAGTAACTTTCCTGCTGCTGTGTTTGCCCATTCACAAGCTTAAGCGGGCAGGTACACAGCTCACATGCTGGATTCTTTTCATGCTGTGCAGAATGGGCAGAGGCATAAGTGGGCAAACAGAAGATCTCTTTGTTGGACAATTCTTTACAATTCCAGTACACTTACAAAACAAAAGTGTAATGCTGAATATGTGAAGGGAAGTTATCACTAATTTCATAACAGCAATGTAACAATAATTATAATGTAATGAACGGCGGCCCAGAGAGAAATCAGAAAGATTTCTCATTAAACCTCACTGCCAAGCTCTTCATTGTTTATAACATAATTATTTATTTATTTGTTCACTATATATACTTGTGTACTCTTTTTGGTCCAAATACAAAAGATTATAAAATACATAACTATAAAGGTGGTATGCAAATTTGCAATATTAATACATTATAAAAATAAGAATAATAGATGTATTTACATGGATAAGGAGACAATTCATAGAGAATATCTTCAAACAGCTAAGCATCAAGTTATTGGAAATCTAAAATAGACATTCTCAAAATCTTAACAAAGGTAGTAAAGTTGGGATTCTATATCTTCTTATCTACTCAACTATACTGCGATTTTTCCAACTCTGCTCCTGATATGTATCAGCTGTTAACAGCTTCATCAAATTGGGATCTTGAACGTCACTGGTATCGTTGAAGCTCCTGATTGGATGAAACTGTCAACAGCTGGTACCTGCCTGGGGCAGAGTTGGAAAAATCGCAGGTTAACACATAAATACATTTTTCAATATCTTTTTGTTTGAATCTACCACATTAATGTTTTGATAATAATATTTAAATTTTTTAACTAGTTTTTTTGATCATTTTTCTTATTATGAACTATCTTAGGTGTAGTATTTATAAATTTAATTGTTTTGGTAATTTTTTTCTTTGTTAAGTATTTCATGTTCGTTTCTCAATCTTTTTATGTTTTCTCTTTGCTTCAAAGTTAAATCAGAATTATTATTATTATTATTATTATTATTATTATTATTATTATTATTATTATTATTATTTTGCCGAGGAGGGGGAAATGCGTTACGCATACCGGTAAGTCCGGTTATGTCGGACTCTCCAGCGTGGCATACCGACTAAAACCTAACCTTCTAGCTTCACATGGGCCGTGGTATCTTCTGCGCGGGATCGTTGTTGAGACTTTACTTCACACAGAAGATTGGCTGAGAGCATGAGATTTCCTCTTCAGATGGTCGCTGTGGTATTTTAGATCTCTCTGCTTTTAGTAGTGGCTTTCTGTTTTAATACGTGAGCCACGAAGTCTCGCAATGTTTTCCAGTTGTCTCTGGATTGCAGCATAGTCTGGGCTGTGTTTGCAGGCGTTAATTCCCGTCGCAATTTGCTGTAGCAGTTTCTTCTTTCTTCCAAGTTTTGCAACTATATATGGTGTGCATAACGTCGTTGTCTTCTTCAAGGCATAGTACACATCGGGCTTTCAGCGATTTTAAATCTGTATAGATATGCTTGAAAGTTCCCATGCCCTGAGAACGCTTGCGTCAAGTAGAAGTCCATTGTGCCATGGTTCCTGCTGGTCCAATCCTTGGTGTTAGGGATGAGGCTGTGTGTCCATCTACCTTTGTACTCCAGGTCCCATTGGTTTTGTCACTGGTGCAGGAGATTGTCTAATTGTCTTTTGGACATCTGCTGGCGTCCTCAGGTACATTGTCCTCCTTTCCTGGGATAAAAGGTCCACTGGGGGACACTGGCCAGTACTAAGGCTGCTCTTTCGGAGACCGTGCGATATCCTGAGATTATCCTTAGCTAGCGCATCTGCCCACACTGGGGCGGCATACAGCAATTTTGAGTGCACTGCGGCGGAAATTAACCTTCTTTTGCTTTCACTGGGACCTCCTGAGTTCAGCATTAGTCTGGAGAGATTTCTTCCACTCGTTGCAGCTTTTCCTGCTGATTTTATATGGGGTCCGAAGCTCAACCGTGAATCAATTTCCACCCCAGGTATGTAATATGCCGTTTCAATTCTATAATTTTCTCCCCCAGTCGGATCACCGAGGGGCGGAATGCTCTGCGGTTTGTAATCAACACGGCCTCCGTCTTGGCAACAGCCATCTGGAGATTTCGTTGGTCCAACCATCTTTTAACCCTCCGTTGTGTTTCGTTGGTCTTCATTTCCAGTAGTTCCATGTTGTCACCGTGGCATATAATTAGTGTATCGCCGGCGTAGCCTATGAGACTGGAGTTCTTTGGGAGTTCGATATTCAGCAGGTCGTCATATAGAGTATTCCACAGGAATGGGCCCAATCTTGATCCCTGTGGAACACCGCACGTCATGTCTTCCCCAATCCTATACTCGTTAGCGTAGATTATTTTCCTCTCACTGACGTAGTCCTCCAGGATCCTCCCAAGGTATTCAGGGATCTTCCTAGCTACTAGGGCTTGTTTGATGTCTGTCCAGCTGGCAGAATTAAAGGCATTTTTATGTCAATCGCAACCAAGGCACAAAAACTTTTATTCCTTTTTGTTGTTTCTGCATGGTAGACTGCTTCTGAGATCGCGTCTACAGTCGAGAGTCCCTTTCTAAATCCAAACTGTCTCGTTGAGAAATGGACATGTCTCTTTTGTCGTAGAAGGAGCAAACCCTCCAGTAATTTGCTCATCGTATCCAGCAGGCCCAAAGGTCTGAACGATGACGTCCGATCGATTGGCTTGTTACCTTTCCGCATGCGAATTAGCTTCTGATGTTTCCAACCCTTATAGAATTTCCCTTGTTCAAGACACTTGTTAAAGGCTTTCAAAAGGCATTCTGGGTATTCTTTTACAAGTATCTCCAGGATTGCGTTGGGATTTCCGTCAAGTCCCGGGGCAGTTCTAATCTTGGTCTTCTTCATCGTCTGGACTAGTTCGTCCTTCGTGAAGCGGTTGGCTTCGTCGAAGAGGTAGTCAGAAGGTCTGCTTCTTACCCAGCATTCTCTGCTAGGGAAAAGGTCTTTGATAATTGCCCTCACCCATGCGGGGTCTTCTAGCCCCGCGGTTGTTGAAGGTTTAAATTTGCCCATAACAATCTTGTAGGCTTTTCCTCAGGGGTCGTTGTTCACATCGTTTAATAGGGCCTTCCAGCATTTTGTTTTGCTTCTTTTAATTTCCGATTTTAGTCTTTTGCGTGCCGTCTTGTAATTTTCCCTCAGCAGAATGTCCATTTTAGCTCTTGTTGCAAGTCTTCTAGCTTTAACACATGCTTGACGAAGTTCTGCAATAGCCGCTGTCCACCAATACACCTGATTTTTCCCCTTTGGGCTCCTACGTCTGGGCATTGAGATGTCACACGTATTTTTAACGGTTTCGCACGTACTACCTCTTCGAGGGACTCTGCACTTTTCCTTTTACTCCACCCCATGGACTCCAGTTATTTAGCTTCATCAAGGAATTTTATGGCATCAGCTTCTTTTAGCTTTTTGGTGTTCCATGATGGACCGATGTTTGGATGATTCCTTCTTCTAGCTCTGTTTCCAGCGGATGAAGTGGAGAATTCAATGTAGCGGTAAGTGTTTTAGCGTCGAGAAACTGCTAATCCAGGACATTCTTGGTAATCCTTGAGGTTCCTATTGTTAAGTCTATTATCGAAGAAGCTGCGCCCCTTTGAAATGTACAAGAGCTCCCTGTAGGACTACTAGGTCCTTCCTAGCCAGGAATTCGCGAACAATATCGCCTCTGCGATCAGTTTTGCTTTCGCTCCATTCCGGGGACTAAAGTCTCCAGCTAATATTTTTTCACCTGGGGCTGAGTTCATGCTTGCCTCCAGTTCATCGATTTCTTCTTAAATTTCTCTATTCGGTCGTTTGGGGAGATATAGCAACTATATATTCTAAGGCTGTCCATTTCTACCCATACAAAACCTTGGTTTGTAACTTTAAATTTAGAGACTCTTATTTTGGAATTAAGTATTATAATTCCTGCACGTCTTTCGTGTCCGGTAGTGGGATATGTCGTCAATATCGTGCTGCTCACTGACCAGTAAGACATCCACCTGTCTTTCCCTTGCCGTTTGAATAAGATCTTGGAAGGTCTTTCTTTTGCCTAAATTAATTTGAAGGAACCTAGGCATTCTTTGTTTTACCGTGCAGTGTACCGTTTTAGTTCTGCAGTGAAGGAAGGGAATTTATAGCTACCCAGCTTATGATTGTCTTCAAGGTTTTGGTCTTTACAGACAGTACATTGAACTGGTCCTCTGCAGTCCTTGGCCAAGTGTCCCTTTTTGCCACATTTGTAGCACACTTCACTTCTGTCAGGGCCCTTGCAAGAGGTGGAGATATGGCCAAAGCCTAGACCTTTTAAAGCATCTGCTAACCTGGTGCTTCATCCTAATGTGGTAAGTAAGCCAGCCAATCTCAAAATTCTCTGCTTTGAGTAGAATTTCTGCCTGGCGCGAAGGGAGCAGTGCAGTCGCTACCTGTCTGCCTCCGTACACCTTGTATAATCTCCAGGTCGCCGGGGGGAAGTCCCCCGTAATGCGTGTGACAGCATCTCTTACCTCATCTATGGTAACAGATTCATCGATGTTCCTTAATTCAATTAAGGTTTTGGGGTTAAACATGTTGATGTTTACCCTGTCTCCTATTGATCGGGTGATTGCTTCGTTTAGAGAAGTGGGTCACAATCTTTCTCCAGGACTATCAGGAGTTCATTTTTACGTGTCCTCCTGATCGTCTTTATATTAGTGATGTGTTGCTTCAGGTCAACCGCTTCCTTCATTCTTTTTAATATTTCGGCATATGATTGCCCTTCGTTGGCTGTCAGTTTGATGGCCTGGTTGGTGGGTCTTCTGTTTCTTGCCTTGGGGGTTTGATTGCCTTCTTTGGTGGAACTCTTCTTTTTCTTCAGTCTTCCTGTGTTCCGCTTTCTGCCAGTTCTCTTCGGGGTTTTGGTTTGGTTTTTCAGTAACCAGCTCTATGACTTCTTCCTGCTTGTCTTTCTTGTCTGGCCTCTTGTCTTGTAGTGGACTTGGGGCTTGTCTCTTCTTCTTCTTCTTCTGGGACTGTGCCGTTTTCACCGACTTCCCGTTCATCTGTTTGCCAAGTGTGGTATTCTCGGCCTTTTTGTCATTCTCTGGGAGGATTATTTTCTCATACATCCCCTTTTGGTCTTCTTTAATGTTTTCCCACCTATTCTTTAGGGCATCCACCTATTTAGAACTATAGCCAAGGTGTCCTTCACTATAATTGGGTTGTTTTTCAAAGTGTTGCTTTGTTTTATTATATTTAATTAATTGACTCTGTAGACGGACAATAATCTCCGAATTGTCTTCCATCAATTTTTGAATTATCACCCAGTTATCTGATGTCCATCCCCTCGCATTACTATCTCCTGCCGACATGGGCTCTTCTTAGGCCAGGGTTGCCTTGTCTCCTGTGTGTATTATTATTATTATTGTTGTTGTTGTTATTATTATTATTATTATTATTATTATTATTATTATTATTATTATTATTTCCTTTACATCATGATGAAGATGTTATGAGTCGGTTGAATGTAGTCTACTCCAGGTGGCAACCAGCTATCTAAGGAGCAGATCTAGTGACTGTTGGTGCCTCTATAATACTTTACGCAAAATGTGGGTTGTTCCAAATAAAGCAATTTCTTGCACTTCCCAGTCTTTTGAATGACTTGGGGGTTAAGCCAAGTTCTTACACGAATTTTAAGGAGCAAATTCCAGAGCTGCGATGGCTGTGCTTTTTTCACTGTTCAAGAGCAATAAATAAAGTACCCTCCAAACCTCTGCAATAAATTAAATACTTTGACAAAAACAGTCTTCATCAATAGTGTACATTCACTACAACAGCCCTTCACATACCAAGAAATTAAAAAAGTTGCTGTTCCATAGTGCAACACATGAATAGCAAATATTTAATTGCGGGTGACCCATACTTTGAGCCTTAACTGGTGCAGGACATTAACTGTGCCAAAAGAAGCACTGAGTAGGAGAATTCAGTCTATGCAAATATGAGACTAATCATACAATCAAATATTTGGATTTTTTAGTTAAAATCTAATGTTTATGTTTCATTGTTTTTAAATTTTCCCTAAGTTCCAGCATATCTAACAAAAACATAGACTTGGACATGATCAGAGGATATATATTTCCTATTAATTTCCGTCACACATGGGAAATTAGTAATATTGATAATAAATAAAATGCACTTAGCTCACTGTAACGCCATTCAGCCATTCCCAATAAACTCTCACAAGAGTTGACAATACCTTTTTTTTTTAATGTATGATTTTTGTTTCTTACCTCTGTACATCCAAAAAAAGAGATTTTTTTTATTTGCCTGAAAATGGATTATTTGTGTAGTTATTCCTATATTAAATTTTGGAATTTTCATGTACTTTGCAAAATATGATCAATTGTTGCTCTGAATGTACTTAATAAAAAAAATTCCTGGTTTGTTTCATTTCATGCTCTGAAATGTTTTATTCCTCTGTAAATAAATTTTTCAAAAAATTAATATTTTATTTACAAAATTGTAATTATTTGAAAAAATGAAAATTTTTATATGAACTCTATTAGATAAAGATTTGAAGAAAAAATATAGGTGATTTCTTGTTCAATTTTGTAGAAAATACAACAAAAAGACTGGGCACTGCACACATACAGTTCTAAAAAATCAATTGTAAGTATAAGGGCGTGCTATCCCTGCCCATGCACTAATGAATTGTTTTTGCTCAGTCTTGGTCTCAAGAGCTGAAGAACCATAAAAATAATGACCATCTGCCTGAATAGGGTTTCAAGAAATATTAGTGTCTCACGTGATCATTCTGCTCCCAGAAGAGATGGGTGACAGCAAAACAAATTCAACTATTGCTTGTCCTTGTGTTAGCGAAACGAATTGAACTGCTGGGTCCTTTTGCACTCTAGGAATGGGGTGTCCTCCTGACCTTGCTCATAAAATACAGCAGACCACTTGTCAAGGGCCATGAGTAAAATGAAAAGTTCTAGAATTTGTACTGTGAATTGTATGTACTCGTTCGCTGTACAACATGAGTGGCAGTCACTGTGCAAGATAGGACAGATGTTTCAATCCTTTGAATCTTTCTGATCACGATTTTAAGAAGAGAAAATCTCTAAGATGTGTAATTAGAAATTTACTAGTGAAACTTGATTTAGAGGAGTCATTAGATTCACGAACCTGAGATTCATGTCAGAAAATTATTTATTTTTCCATGGTTCAAGTGCACAATACGGAAATAAGAAAAAATATAATAAAATATTTATCTCCACAAAAAATATGTTGGAATCTGTGCAGAATAGCAATTTTTTGTGTTGTCACATGGTAAAGGACCATGTGTTGGTATTGGAAGAACTGTTAAGAGACTTGCCAGTCTACAACCAGGTCAGGATCCAATTACAATGCTGAAGAAAGTAATTGGGCACAAAGAAATATTTTGTTTATTTTTTTGTTTTGGGGATACAGACAATCCTCCATCACTCTGAACATTTAAAGTATAGGTATCAAAATTTGAAGCCAATAACTGTACATTTAAATATATGTTCTTTCGCTCCTTTGTCACCAATTGAAGCTACATTGAAACTACTTACTTTTGCCACTGATGGTAACTGAGTATATTTGAAGTTAGTTTTGAAGGACATAAATGTTTCAAAATGTAAGTCAGGAATCCATGATTGAATAAGAGCCAAATATAATCATAAAGTTTTCACCACCACAAGAAGTACTTAAATTACTGCATCATTGAATGGAACTGCAGGCCAGTAATGCAAGAAACACTTGTAGCAGCAATCTACTTCATGCTGGTCTGTAAAAAATTCATATTTTTTAAAGTTTCTTAGATCCTGCTTTGATTTTTTATGGAGTTGTCAACCATTCTCTAATGCATTTATGAATATTTTAAAAATATTTAGCTCATTGAATTGACAGAAATATTCAATTTTCAAAATTTAAATATTTTTATAAAATTAAAGATTCATAATAATAAATATTTTGTGAAATTTATAAAAATATGATTTTAAGTTTCGGATAGAATATGAACAGAGTTTCTTTGTGTATCCACGTATGTGATACTTTAAAGTTAGGGAAGCAAGACATTTTTAGCAAAATTCATCATGTATTATTTCCAAAAATAATGTTAGAAAAAATACACATTTTAACATACTCGATCCATATAATGAATAGAAAATAATTCAAAATATGAAGATCAAATTTGGATCTTTTTGCAATTTGACATGGAATGGCTCCATTGTGAAGAAATTGGAAAAACTGCCTTGAACATCTTAAAGGTATTGTTTGGGGGTATTTTGAAGAACTTGCATTATTTGTGAAAAATGGAATATAAATCATAAAATGCATGGTGAATAAAGAGGTACAGCAGGGGTATCCAACATGTGGTGCATTGGATTCTAAGTGGACTTTGCACTCTTTTACATCTTCGAGTACTTATTCTTCTAAAAGTGTTGCTGTAAGCATAACTAAATCCATTTTCATATTTTCATTACCAGTGCACCCCCTCAGTTCAATTAATACTGCCTTTGTTCACAATTAAAAAATTATGTCTATAAATATACTTTTATCGAAAATATCATGGAAGATCTATCAGATATTCTCTTATCAAGCATAGAAAACAAACAACTCGAAGATCTCCTCCAATTGATCCCACTCTTGCTGCTCCAACTCTTTGTCATAACATTCAACAACTGTTATCCAGAGTAACATTCACTAAACGAGACTTGAGGTGTAGCACCATCAAGAGTGAAACAGCTGGTAGTGGTGGGGTGTTGTTGTTGTCTGTGTGGCTTTCTTTATTATTATGTTTTGGGGAGAGGTAAATTAATTCATTGAGTTTTTTTGAATTGGGTTACATTCTGTTACACGATTCAGTATCCCTTAATTTCGGGTTTGCACAAGTCCCCAAGTGTCATGCACCTCAAGGGTAGTGGCTGCTGGCCAGTCGTGGTGGAAGATGTTCTCTTGTGCCAGAATTGATTGCTGCATGATTGAATATTCATAATTTAAATTACTGTCTCAGAAAATGCCTAAGATCTGTCATTGTTAGTCATGATACACTTCAAACATTTAATGCCAGAATGTCTTGTCATGATATGGTCTTCCTGGTTGCGGTCCTGATATGGCTTGACCTGGTCTTCCTAAATTTACAATATGAAGAGTAGTCGAGTGAAGGGCATTCTTGGGCTTTCCAGATTTTATCAACATTACCTGTTCTTCTCAGGTTCAGCTTTCCAGCATTGGGCCCCAATGGGAGGACTTTTGCATCTCTGCTTTATTGTGTTATTTCCTCTCCTAACCAAAGCAGGTCGTACCTCTAACTCCAATCTCTATCATGAACATAGGAAAGAAGGAGTGTTGTTAAACACGTGTATGAACACGTGAAATTTGATGAATGTAAAGGGTCACTTGGTGTGGCTCTGTGTATATGGGAATATGCACCCATG
Organism: Gryllus longicercus; assembly: GCA_038098605.1. Lineage (NCBI taxonomy): Eukaryota > Metazoa > Arthropoda > Insecta > Orthoptera > Gryllidae > Gryllus > Gryllus longicercus. The sequence continues at coordinate 2,589,821 of JAZDUA010000002.1, read as the reverse complement.
TACCTTGTCCTTGACTGTACATTCAAATTGTCGGTACTGTAGATGAAAAAATAATGCAGAAGGTTTGGTTGCTATTACAGCTCTTTTTTGTTCTTATAGATCTGTAAATAGAGAATAGGAATGGGAATTAAGACATCGTAAATTGTTTGTTTTTACGCACTAGCACTTACTAAACTTGAGTCCTTAGCTTGAAAGAAATGTTCAGGGGTGTTTTTTTACAGAAGGTGTTGGTAAAATTTTAGTTACTATTTATCTTCAGAATTTGTTTAAAATGTGTGAGTTATGAAATATTTTGTGTTAATTGATTATGGTCTCAGATTCCTAAATGAAGCAGCAGTAGTATGTAATTAGTTACTGAGAATTGAGGCTTAAGAGACTAAAGCTTAACTTTGAACTGTTCTGCTGATTTCCAGCACTTGGTAGCCCATGTTAGGATGACCTAATCTAAATGTCAGCAAACTAACAAGTATGCTTATAATAATTTTCTATACCATTTGAGGTTCGTTGCCATATAAACTTCAAAACAAAAACAAAAAATACCAACAGTACTTCTGGGCGATCATTTCATTCCATTTGACCAATCCTCTTAAACATTTGATAAAACATTACAATTGCTTATTGCTTGACTTAAACATTTTTTGTATACACTTTGTTTTGTAATAATTATATTGTGAACAGGATTTTATTATGAAAGATTGTAATGATGTATATGAAAAGTATGTGTGTCGATATTTTGAGATATTTTGCAAATTTTCAGCATTCTTTTTTTGATTGTAGGGTTTGCTCACATATAGAAATCCAGCGAATCATTGTTTATCTATGAGTCCTCCTCCACCACTTGAAAATCCTCTTGGAAATTGGGTGGTATTGGTGCCACGAAATGATTGTCACTTTGAAGATATGGTAAGTTTTTAAAAGCATTCTTTTAATGCTTCAATAAGTATTAAAAATAAGTGGTTATTGTAATTGTAACAGATAGCTCCATAAAATGTAGACAATAGGATATTTTCTGTATTTGAAAACCTATGGTAAAAGTTAATTTCAAGCAGAAATTAAGTAAAAACTACTTCTCTTCCTTTGGAAAATTTGTATAACCTTTTTTAAAGAGCAGATTTGTTTTCATTTTCAGACAAAAGTATCTATTCGCAATTTTTTTAGTTTTAAAATGCTCAATTTTTCAATTTTGAAAAATACTGAGAGTTATATGACACAAACACCAATTGTTTACCTGCCTTAAGAAATACAGAAAGAAAAAAATTAGAGTTGCTTTTTGAGAGAGAAAAAATTGCTTATTCATGAGGAATGTAGAAAAACTACTTACATTTTCAAAAAATTGTGACCTCCCTTATTTGAATATGTTTTAAAAGTACATATTTCATTGAAGGGAAAAAATCTCTATCTTCAATATTGTGGTCTAGAAGTTACCTAAAAACAATTTTGTACTTTTGCAATTTTCTAAAATTTGAAGATTTCAATAAAAATGTGACTTGCGCCATTCTTTTAATTGTCCTTTACGCTATCTGAGGACAAAGTTAACTAAAAGAATTTGGTGTTATTTTGAAGTAAATTTTGAAAATGTTGAGGCTTCATGTAAAGTACCCCCAAAAATCAATATACCAGCCGAACAAATTTCTGTCTCCGGATTACAATACTTTCTCTTACAAACTTAGGGCAGGAAATTAAAATAAAACACAATTGATATTTGAACCAACATATTTAGATTTGTCAGTAAATCCTTGAAAAAGAGATACTCGGTGTGGATTTTTACTTTCGCTTTTGAAAAATGCTTAATTTACTTTATTATAAATAAAACTTTATTGGTAGTAGAAAGCATCTTAAAAGAGTGGGTTTGGCCTCCTAAAAGCATGTTTGATTCGGTGATCTAAAGTGTGAAGTCTCCTTTTAAGTAGTATAAGAAACAGAGTGTGGGAAGTGGTCCAAGGTGCATTAAATTAGTTCATACACATATTTTGTTGTATCATACCAAAAATTGATTTATACCCACTTACAGATTGCAAGTTATGGAATGAAAGTTCTTGTCTTAAATTAATAAAATGCAAAAATACTTACCAATTCACCTTGAAATTTTTTCATAAATAGAACATTGTGTATTGGTAACATGGTGTTGGCTTTCCAAATATGAGAATAAAACACTTCATTGCTCGCATTGTTCGTTTTTTAGAAGTCTTTCAATGACTTGGCCGTCATCAAGTATCTGGTACAAAACACATGTAAATCATTAAGTAACTTGAATTTACTTCATATAAAATATTAAAGAAAATAATAGGGGTGATAAATCTATTGTAATATTATAGGCAGTAATTCTAGTGAGTCTTAATACAAGAATTAAACAAGAATGAAAACACGTAAAATGCAGTTGAAATAACAATTAAATGAAAAAGTGGAGCCATTTCTTACCTTCAGTTTGAAAGCCATAAATTACTACATGGGTTCAGGGGTGCCTAGTGGCTTAAGTGGGCTAGGGGGTTGATGGCATAGTTGCGGTGTGTTGGCTACTGCAGCACCCTGCAAAAGTGCTAATATATGTTGATGGTGTCTAATATTGATTTCAGTATAGGTAAGGTGTGTTGGTTTATGCTCTTTCAGTATAGGTAAGGTGAATAAATTATTATTTAAATGAATGTGAAAGTTTTCCAATGATCCTGGTGTGATAGGTTTTTGAGTATATGAATCTGTGTTCATTGTTCATGAAAAAGTGTTTGCAATAAAAAAGAAAATGATGGTATGCTAATAAAAAACTAATTTCTGTGAATAATTGTTGCTAGTGAAATCTTGAATTATCCACAGGTACGCAGTGCTCAGAAAGCAAACTTCAGTGCAGTTATTGTTCACAATGTACATTCAAGTGATTTGGTGCCTATGTCAGCGGATCATGGAAATGATATAATGATCCCAGCTGTATTTGTCAGTGAAGAAGCTGGTATCAGGTTACAAACTCAGTATACGTATAATCATAGCTACTATGTTTTAATAAATGATGAACTGCCATTTGACTTCAACACACATTTATTGTTACCTTTTGCCATTGTGGTTGGCATCTGCTTCCTTATCATGCTTGTGTTCATGGTTGTAAAGTGTATCAAAGACCAGCGAAGAGCTCGAAGACACCGTTTGCCATCATCCTCTCTCCGTAAAATCCCAACAGCTCGTTTCCAAAAAGGTGATCCCTACGAGACCTGTGCTATATGTCTTGAAGATTATGTGGAGGGTGATAAATTGCGAGTGCTACCATGTTCACATGGTAAGTTTCGGCTGTTGTTTGTATTAATTTTTGTTTTAATTAGTCTCATTTTCTTTGTGTTTTTGTTTGAAATATTTTTACAGATTATGTCAGTAATCAATTGAAAATATAATTGTAATTGGATCAGCTGTATAGTTTTGTAAAAACATCCCAACATGATAATTGTTTCAGTTGTTTTTTGGGGGCTTCTCTCTGCACGCTTAGTGTGGCCTATGTGGAACCTTATAATAAATTAGGTTCAGAAATTAAATCATGCTTGGTTTATGTCTTAATCATTGGAATATGGATAGAGTTGTTGTGTGGTGTTATATATATGTGTGCAGCTAAATATACTGTATTTTTCAGTTGAGGTTTATATTTTGCAATTTTCTATTCTTTTTCCATTGCTTCAACAGCCTATCACACAAAGTGTATTGATCCCTGGCTAACCCGAAATCGAAGAGTTTGTCCTGTTTGCAAGCGCAAGGTTTTTGCTCATGATGAACAACGCCCAAGTGATGATTCCGACTCGGACAGCGAGGGTGGGCTAACTACAGATGATACAACACCTCTTGTTCGTCATTCTTTGCAAAGACCACCTGTAACGCAGGGAGGCACTTTTCAGCCCCAGCAGGTGAGTATATTTGTCCTTGAAGATCTGTTAATATCAAAGAGTTTCTCTACGAGTTTATTGGAAACATTTGGCACAAGTGTGAAAATTGAGCTAAAAGTTGAAAATATTTTTCCCCGAATAATTTTGTGCAACTGTATTCAAGTTTGTCTTAATGTGAAAATTAATTTTTTAATATGTTCTTTTTCCATTGCATCAACATCCTATCACAAAAAATGCATTGATCCCTGGCTACCCCGGAATCGGTGAGTTTGTCCTGTTGGCAAGTGCAAGGATTTTTATATTGCATTTCATTGTATTTGCAATTTTTCCATAGTCTTTCATAATTATGTGTGGAAAATTATTTTCAACTTTTGACTTAATTTTGAGTTGTGAATCACATTAGTTGTAGATCTTTATTTAAGTCTGCAAGATATTGCAAGGTTCAAGATTTCTCCCTTATTGTTCAGAAGTTGAATGAAATTTGATTCAGTACACAGCAATTCTGAGATAATAGGTGCAGTTTCATTTTGGAACATTTAAAACAATACATTGCAACTCTCTGCTTTGTAAATGGTCAATACTCGGAAAAGGATTAAAGAACAAATATGCTAAAGAACATATTTCAAAGAAAATGCATGTTGTGGGATTCCCTGATACCGAAAAAGAGGTTTTTGCAAAACGTCAATCTGTCCTTGTCTGTCAACACTACTTGCGCCTAAACCATGCATAGGATTTTTTCCAAATTGAAGAAACCCCTGTCCACTGGCTCAAGTCGAATCGTTGAGATTTTGAAAAACATTCTTAAAATCTGGGCATTTTCAAACTTTCCTTAAAAATGGCTCCAAATTTTCCCTTTAAACATTTTGAACAAATAGTGCTAGTTGCACACTTCAGTGTATTTTTTTTGTTTTTTCAACAATTATACAAATGTAAATTTTTTGGGTCTCTCATGCCATTGATATTCATATTTCCAACAATTTGTAAACACTATTGAATTTGTGAGTTATAGTACTTAAAATGACTTCAAATGATGTTTTTAAAACAAACTCATAAGTTTTCTGTGAAAAAGACCTTCAAATTTCGAATTTACAATAGCGCTTAAACACCATTTTCTTAAAATTGAGTCCAAATTTTTCAAAGAAAATTGCCATTTAGGATGTGGTTTTACTGTTCTTTAATATTCTTAAAATAATATTTTTGTTTTATTATTAGAAAACCAAAAAAATGAAGAAAATTTCAAAAAAATATACTTCAGGCAGCAATAGAAGGCAGCTAAATGTAGCAAGTCCAAGTAGCTAGCCGAGACCAAAGGAAATAGAAAATTAATACAGGAAAGTCTGTGCCATTCTGTAGCACCACTAGTTTACCTTTTTATTCAATTTGTAGTACATAGATCCACTTATTCCATATAATCACAAAGTTGACTACCAAAACCCTTATTGCCTGTGAGAGTTCTGACACAGTATTACACACACGCACACGCACGCATGCGCACACGCGCACACACACACACACCTGAGAGACCCCCCTCTCCCCCCCACACGCACATACATGACACCCAAGAACACACTCTCCCTTTCTCTCTCTCTCTCTCTCTCTCTCTCTCTCTCTCTCTCTCTCTCTCTCTCCCTCCCCATCACCCCTCCCCCTCCCTCTCTCTGTGTGTAATCCTTATCTTGAAGTCTTGATGTATTACCAAGAAAAACATGTTAAAAAGGTCTTCATTTCTTGAAGCAAATCAATATTTAAAAAAATCTTTCTTACAGCTATTTATAATACACACACACTCTCTTCCCCCTCTCCTCTCCCTCCCCCTCCGCTCCCTCCCCCTCCTCTTCCTTCCCCCTCCTCTCCCCCCCCCTCCTCTCTCTTCCCTCTCCTCTCTCTCTCACTTCTTTCTTCTCATCTCTTTCTCTCCTGTCGCTCCTCTCTCTATCCTGTCTCTCTTATCTCTCTCCTCTCAAAAACTCCCAACTGGCACGAAGGTTGTTGCCAAAGACCACAGTTATTTTGCTCCTCATCAAAACAAATACGCTTAAGTGAAAGATTGTATCTGCGTTCCTCAATGTGGGTGTATTAAAAAGTTACTCTTCTGTTAACAAGTCGAATTTCTAAGGATTTTCTGACTAATATGACCTGTGCGGGATGGCGATTTGACTAATGTTGCCATTGTTAACTTATCCAGCCAACAAGGCTCAAAGGCAAAAAGTTTAAAGAGAAAACAATCCGCCAGTCCGCCTGGCTACAGGGACAGAGAGGGTGAAGAGGAATGGGTGTGGAAAGAAGGATCTCAACTGCTGTTTAAGGATGGACTTATGTAGGTACCTGTCTCCAGCCATTGTGACATAATTTATTTACTATTGTACACATCTCCTTTAAATTTGATCTCGACTGCTGTTTAAGGACATCTTATGTAGGTACCCGTCTACAGCCCGTGTGACATAATTTATTTACTATTTTACACATCTCCTTTAAATTTGATAAATATCTTGTTTCTTTCTTTGTAATTTAAATTCTGAGGTTTTTATTTCAACATTTTGAGTACTTGTTGTTAGGAATTTCTTGAAATGTTATTTTCTACTTCTTGATGTGACCCAACCATATTTCTATTTAGCATTTTAACATTAATTCCTAACTTTGATGATGACGATGACGATGTCTATTGTCTAACTTCTTTATATATTTAAGAAGAGCCTTTCATTTAGGGAATTTTCTTATATTGTCATTAATTACAAAGATATATAATATTCATTGCTACCCAAATTAAGTTGATGCAGGAAATCTTTTTTCCATCAATTGATCTCTCTTTTTTTTTTTTTAATTTTTTTTTTTATTTATTTATTATTATTATTATTATTATTATTATTATTATTATTATTATTTATATAAGGAATCAGATTTTCAGATGTACGTTTATAAATAGGCTACAATAGTTAAATAATTTTGTTACAACGGCAAATTTATTCAGATACTAGTTTTTTAAGTTTCTTTGGGTTGGCAACCGCATACAGATATTTTGTTTCCATTTTAAAAATATATTCACATGACTAAGTGCAAATTTAAATATGTTTGTTACAAATTAGAATTTAAATAATATCACTTGCAAATTAAGAATTTCCACTCAAGAATGCCAAAAAATAAACAGAAATAAAGATAATTTAGGAGTCTTGGTAGCTTCAGTTACCTTCGTCTATTTCTAATGTCTTTTTAGGTCATTTTTTTTAAAAGTTCTGGATCCTCCTGTTTCATCATGACTTAGTGGTTAAATATATATATGATGTTGGTTGTATAAAATATATGCAAAATTTCCATCAATTTTAAAGCATATAATGTCTCAAATTAATCCAAATTTTGCACAAATTGTGTATAAATCTATTTATTTGGTTATCTTGAGTTGGACAGTAGTGTATATTAATATGATAAAAATTAAAAAAATAGTAAATAAAATAATTTCATATTCACTGTTGATTTTCAGTTTCACTCCAAGTTCTGTCAAAAAGATAAATTTTCACTACGTTTATTTTTTCTTAAAATCAAAAGGAATCATGAAACATAAAATCCCCACTACAAAAACTAACCGGGGGGGGGGGGGGGGCATTGCCCCCATGCCTCTCATCCCTGCCCCCACTCCCAGTGGATCTGCCTTTGCATGTTGATGTCATTTTATTTCAGAATTATTTATAGTCATTATTTCTCTCTGATGGTGGGGGATTGTGGAATGGCACAGAAGTTATCCGAGGGCAAACATTTTGGAGAAATGATCCGTTCAAATTTTATTTATTAATTAGAAACTTTTTTCCAACTTCATTTGATTTGCATAGTTCCTGTCAAGAGCTTCTAGCCATTGTTCAGCAATACTTTGCGCTAACTCTGTGGGTGGCATGGTATACCAAACAATGGATTTACTTTCATAAATCTGTTTGTTAAAAGGATAATTAGAATTAGGTTGCAAATGTCTTGAATAAGACCAATGTGCATAAACAATGTTGATTTGAGTGAAGGATAAATAAAAGTTCAAGTTAAAGGAATATTCACAAGCCTGTCTACTACTAACAGACATATTGACAAGAGAAGCTCAATACATAAAACAACAAATGTATGTTTGTTTAACAAACATTTTGTAATTGTTGAATGCTCTGTATTGTATAGGTCAATCCTTTTGTCCGTGCAAGCCGTGCTGCTTCAGCTTCGCAGTCTTCTTTATCATCTGAAGAGAGTACCGGCTGGGGCCGTGTCACAAGACCTGACACTGCTACTAGTGCTGCTGATGCATCATCAGAGGCTTCATCTCATTACGGATCACCTCATGAAGGCCAATTGTCAGTGAATACAGAACCATCTCAAGCTCAGCCAGCAGATGCCAGCCACATGATTGTGTAGACTTGAGAGAAAACACAGGGCACCCTTTTGGGGCAAGGGTGCAAGTCTTCTCAATTATTATCGAGTGCTATTTTATACCATGTAGTGCTTGTTACATCTAGATACAAATGTATGCTTATTTCTTTTTAAAAAAATATGTTCAATCGTGTAGTGGAGCATGTGATTAGGTTTTTTCTACACAGCTACCCAGAATCAGATGAATGTATTACTTCCATTGATAAAGAGGCCTGAGTTTAAGTAAAGTGTGAACAAGCTACTATTGTGAGACTATGGTACAAAGTGATGGTGTGTTGACGGATTAATCTTAATACACATCTGTGCAGGATTCTTTTTTCTATGAAGTTTTGTGAACTTGGTGGTTTGACAGTGTGTCAGGTTGTTGGTACACGGAACTTTGTCAGATTTTAGCTACCTAACGTAATGTGGGTGTTGCTGTACGTGTTTGGTTTCCTGCAAGTGAAAATTATTTCCACAGCTGCATTGAGCAGTGAGGCATATCGAGATTGTAAAATGCATTAAGTAAGAGATTCTGTTTTGTAATTCTTTTTTTGCCTCCGAACTACTGGTGCCAAAGTGGTTTTATTTATCCCATAATGGAGCCAGCAGAACGAGTGAGATCTGCCCTCAATATCATGACTGACCTGTAGATAATTGCCTCAAGAGAGTTGTAATTGTCCATATTGTGATACATTCAGTTGCAACCACACTTGACTGTATGTATGAATGTAAGTAAGTCTGTAAATGTCAACTTGTAATATTTCACTGTATATTTGATTTGATATTTTCATTGTAAATATATAAAACTTGCTTGCTCCAATTTATTTCAGTATTGATGCTAAGAGTGTCAATTCATATATCATTTCACCTTTTTTTTTATTCCACATTGTACCAAGAAATAGTTCAGTAGGGGATGAAAATGTAGCTAAAATATATATCCACTGCAAAAGGTGTCCACCTCTATAAATGCCTGAGTAAGCAACATTGACAAGTATATTGCACACCTGGATGAGAGGGCAAAGAATGACCCTGAAAGTAGTTTTTTATGCAATTATTGTTTAATGTGAAGCTTTAATGCATAAGTATATGTTTTCAGATTTGTACCATTGCAATTAAGCAACATTACAAAAAAGTTGCATATGCTCTGTGTGTGGGTTGGGTTGCTTTTAGGGGAGGGGGTAGTGGAAATCTTCAAAAGACACTGGGTAGTCCATACTACCCAGCGTGTGAGATAACTCACTAAAACCGAAGTCTCTTCTTCATCCTCTCCACGGAACTGCCTACAGGCATATCTCCAAGAGTGGAATAGTGAGCCAGTTAAGAGAGAGATCAGAGATACCATTCCTTCCTTCCTCTATGCATCTCCATTCCAGCAATACGTCTTGTGCAAATTTACACACCAACCTCCAATTGCTTTCAGAAACAAGCATTCATGCAACCACGTTTTCTGGCCTATACCAAGTACCTCCGTAGAGACTTGTTGAGGTGCGAAACGTGAGCACTGAAAAAACACGTTCGGAGTCTTCAACATCAGGTTCACACACAGGTCACTGGAGAATCATCCAGTTTGAAACTGTGAAGGTAGGCGCTGAAGCAACCACACCCCGTTAGAAGCTGCGTGAGGTAATGATTTTCCCCGCCGTGCTTTCGACTGATCCACGATTCAACCATAGGAATCACTTGGTATGTCCATCTTCCCTTGGAGGACGTGTCTCATCCCTGTTGCCATTCTGCTAATTGTTCCGAGCAGTTCAGCTTCCCGTTTCTTTTGTTGTAACGCTTCTGACATTCACGGGCCATTATATCAATAGAGAGCATCCCGGCTATGGCACGAACTGCTTCATTACAGGCAGTGCAGAATGCACATGTAACCCTGAGCACAGATAAACGATAAATTGAAGCCATGCGTTTTACATAGATCTTCGTATCTGTTAAGTTGGCCAAATCTGGTGAACCGTAGAACAGAACCAATGTGACAACTGAGGCAAGGAGCTTTCTCTTTCCATGACTAGGCCCTCCAGTTTTCGGTATTAACCTAGTCAACGCAGCATTCACCACTGCCGTTTTTTTCTGGCATAGTCCACGTGGTCTCTAAACGAGAAGCGTGTGTCAATCATGATGCCGAGGTAATGTATCGCAGGTCGTGATGACCAACTTTGATAGTGATGGATTCTCCTTTCTGTGTATTACAAGCTACACTTCTATGTTCGGCAAACTGCAAACTTGCGGAATCCAGCCAACGACTGACGATGACGATGGCTTCGTTTCCACACGCTATTTCTTCTATAAATTTTGCAGCGATGACAATGGCAATGTTTGCGAAGTATATGATCTTGGTTCCTTCTGGGAGTGGAAGCCTCAAAACTCCATCATATGTGATATTCCACAGCAGTGGGCCCAGCATCGAACTTTGTGGGACGCCGGCGGCGATGTGTACCTTCGGTCCACCGCCTGTATTATACACAAGTATTCGTCGTTTCAGATATTCAGCCACTATTTTTTTCAGGTATGTAGGTACATTGATTTGATGGAGTGCCTTATGAATATCAATCCATTTTGCCGAGTTAAAAGCATTCTTAATGTCCAATGTTATTTCAGCACAAAACATTTTTCGACCTCTTCTTCAGCTGCTCCCTCCAATGGCTTGTCAGGCAGTGTCAACGACAAGCTTATTAGAATCGATTGAACGAGTTTTGCAAAATCCATACTGGTTCTCTGAGAGTCCACCTCCTTTACTGCATCTTCCAATCTTCCGCTAATTATATGCTTGAATACATTACCCGCAGTATCGAGCATGCACAGCGGTCGGTAAAACGCTGACTCTTCAGGAAGGTTTTTTTTTCCTTTAGAAGAAGTACTAGTTGTTTCTTCCATCTCTCAAGAAATATCCCTTCTCACAGACATGACACGTAGAGGTCCACGAATACGTCACTATGAGTGGATATCATAGTCTTGAGGGTGACATTGGGGATAATATCAGGCCCTGGAGCCTTGGTATTACTAACTCTGCTGATTACTTGCTCATCCATAGTGACTGGTGGTATCATTTTTGTATCAAATGGCATGATGCTTGTCAGTTCGATAGGCTGGTGTGGGAATAAAGTTGCCACAATTCTCTGAAGAATGTTAAGGCACGTTGCAGACTGGGTATGCGACCCATGACCGTCTACCTCATACATCTTTATCTAATTCATCGCACAGCATTTTATCACAAAGATGTTTATTACTCGCGCAAGTTTTCTTGATACACGAGCTCCTTAGACCTCACCCAGCGATGAATAGCACGGCACGTTAAGATACTTAGGTTCGATTCGGAACGGCACGTACCAATCTACAATGCTGTCAACCACCATCTTGTAATTTTAAATAATCATAGCATTTCACCTGGCACATTTTGCCAAGTTAAGTTCATGCTCACAGTTGGTACGTCCTTGAAGCCGTGACGTAGCTAGAGCCCTCCTCTCCCCGCACCCCCCGCTGTGGAATATCAAGAAAACTTGCGCGTATAGTACTTTCCTAGATTGCGGTCTTCAACTGGTTTCTGGCCAATTTATATTGTTCTTGCAATTGAACAAAGGTATCTTTGCCACAAGCTTGCTGGTAGTATCCTGGCCTGAAGGCAATGGGGTCATTCCACGTCAAATTGCACAAATTTAAGAAAAAAATTACCTTGTCCCTGATTTTTGAGAAGACTATAAGCAAAAATATGAAACACGTGTTTTAATTTTTTCCCAAATATTGTTTTTCAGGATTATATTAATATAATTTTTTTGATAGAATGCTCACATCACTAAAATTAATCATTGTTGACTCATGTTGTAATTGTAACAAATTTAATATTTTGCGACTTTAAAGAACAAAAGTTGTATATATTGTACTGATTATTTTTTTTTAATTCATTTTTTGACCTATTTTATTCTTTTTTTTAATTCCCCCCCCCAAATCAACCATTTAAAAATTTGAAAAATTCTTTTGTAATTTCTAAAACGTTCTACATGAGTGTGATAAGTTACAAAGTGGGACATAGAGATGAATCTGAGAAGTGAAATACAATACAAATGTCTACTTGCTGTTTTGCTGCCACATCTGCTAGAGCATTACCACTCCAGCACGTGCCAATCAGCAGTAGATGATTACCATCTTCAACCAAACACCAACTTTCACAGTGTTGACACTTTGCCGGCCAAATTATTTCGAATTTGGCGCCTTGTATTCCTTAACAGGGCGTTTGATGATCTTTGAAGGCGTTTCAGAGGAAAAGATTATACATTTTAAACTTGGCGCCTCCCAGTCTTAATTTTCTCCAAAAAGTCGCGCGAATTTCTTCTGTTGATCAAACATTCATTTCTTTTTTTTTTTTTTTTTTTTTTTTTTTTTTTTTTTTTTTTTTAATTTATTGTCTACCTGTTCAACATACATGTTTTTCAGGGATGTGAATACAATCATATATAACTTTTGGATTATTTCCTAACTGTGGGTGCCCTAGACGGATGCGTTAAATGTTTTTGGTTGTTATTATTATTATTAATTTAAATTATTGCGGCAGTAGATTGAGAGTACAGAGAATGATCGTTGATAAGATTGTTCGATGAAGGTTATATTATTTGAGGCCCATTTTCTGCTATTTTATGGTGGTCTGAATCTGTCTTTAGGGAAGCGTGAGTTGATTCGTAAGTTCGGTTCTGCTGTGCGTCCAAGGTTGAAAATGGAGGTGCTGGGAGATGAGGGGAGTGATGTGAAAAAGTCTTCGGACAATTTGGTAATGTGTTCTTTTATTGTCGGAATTTGCAGTTCGTGGTGGATTTGCTTGTTCGAAATAAACCATGGCGCTTTAATTATAGTTCTTAGCGCTTTATTTTGTATAGTTTGCAACATTCATTTCTTCGTGCACGGTTCCTTGAAGGCGATTGTCAACTTCTTTCTATTAGTTCAAAGCGTCACCGAAAGATCGCACCAGTTCCTGGTGGCGCGACTCCCGCGTAAATTGGCATTGTCGAAATACTAGGAATTTTCTATCGCAGACGCCTGCTCGCATTGTCACCACAAGCTAATGCGGAAAGCTGAGTAAATGCGTTTTGAACGTCTTCAAGGTTCGACCCAGAGTGTGCTAGGCACTGGATGTAGCAGAAACACGAAGCAAAAGGCCACGGAATCCATAGGGAAAAGGGTTAATTTCGTTTGGACAGAGTTAACTGTGACAACTTCTTCAATACTCGTTAATTCTTTCTCCAAGTAACAATCCTTGTCAATTGTGTGTAATCTCTTTTCCAGAACACTCTTGTCTGACAAAAACTACTCAGATAGAAGAGCCGATTTTCCGTTGCCATTTCCATCAAAATGCTCTCCCAACTTTTCTTCGACTATTTCGTCGCCTGAACACAGAGCAATAAACAGAAGTATCTTTTTACATCTTACTATATGCCAGATACATACATACTATCTTAATAGCTGATTAAATTCAAATAAAAAAGTGTCAAACTGATTCAATTTTGTATTAAACATACTGAATATTTATATGAAAAAGAGTATGTGATGCAATAAATTAAATTTATATTTCTTTTACTTCACTTTACAGAGAATATCAATTGACTTTTTCATAAAAAAATGAAATTATGTATTTTCTTTGTGTCTTCTGTTTGTCTTATTATATCATTGTTGCAATTGTCCTCCTCCTAAATATTCTGTTGCTAAAACATAAAGGTAATGTTCTTCACATTATCATCAGCCTACTTAAAGTAACTTCCTAGGTAAATTAATGGGTTCCTGTCAGAATTGAAGGCTAGCTTTTATTAAGAATATTATACTTCCCCCCCCCCCAACCTCTTAAGTCGCAAGGTCTCTTTCCATAAACGTTGCGAAGCGAAGAAATGCCATTCAGCACTCACATTGAAGACATCTTTTTGAAAGCATAAATTCGCATTGTTTTGTAATATTAGACAAAGACCCTGTTGGAATATTTACGTACATTTATATTAGAGAAATTGTATTTACTGACTTCTATAGGATTACTATGTAACTAGTGACTGTATATAAGTACGCACGATGCGCATTCGATGACTCGGAAAACCCTCTCATTTCCGATATCACTTCATACCAAACCGATCAATGGGCCACGTATAGGCGATCGAAACAGTTCCTGGAGTAAGAGTAATCTTAAATAGAGAAATGAGACTTGAAACATAAACTCAGTAATTCTACACAATGCGCGCGTCAGTTGGATAAAGTCATTTTTGACCTAATGTTTTTCTTAATGTTGCAGGATTGGCCATAGATGCTCGTAAGGGTAGGAATCGTCTCACCGCAGTGGCGTGAAAGTGCATTGCACTTTCCGTGCGTTCACAAAACTGCACAAAGAAGTCTTGGGCATTCGTTGATTCTTGTCCTGAAGATTGAGCTGTATGGATGTAGCCTGCATACATACGAATAAACAGATTTTGTAAGTCCATGTATTCTTATTTTATTTAACATGGTAGCAGTTCGTTGGTTTAGAAATTTGTGAAGTAAAATTAAAGAAAACTTAAAGAAAGAAAAATTGCAGATGTTACGATACCAGTTTTATATGGTGAGGATTGTGGAAATTGGAAGAAACGCGTTATTGTGTATTTAAAATAGAAAAAATGTTATTTAGTCATTACAAGAAGAAAACAAGTACAGACAAAGAAGATTGGGATGAGAGCAATTTAAAGGGTATAAATTACATATATAGCACTATTACAAATAAACAGTTAGAGTTTGTGAGTGACAAAGAAACGACTTATGAAATCATGAAGTTTAACGAAATGTATCCCAAAGAATCAACAGCTCTACAAATTGTTTGTCACAACAAGTTAGATAAATTGAGATTAAAAGACTTTAGCGATACGGAGGTATTTTCAGTGAATTTGAGGAAGCAGTAAATGAATTAAAGTGCGCGGGCGCTAAGTGAAAAAATGAACTACATGTTGAGAACACTGCCAGAATCGGACAGTTTTATTGGTGATTTAACTGATGTTCTGAAAGAAGACAAAACTGTAGAATTTGTGAAAAATAAGATCCAGATGTTGAAATTGAGAGACGAAGATGAACATTCAAGTACGAGATCCAATGCTTTTAACAGTGAAAGCAAGACGAGCATGACAAAACAGGAGCAAAATTATTTTCAGTATGTCAGAAGCAGATGATCCTGGAAACGTGGCGGACAATTCAGAGGAAACAATCGAGGTAATTTCAACCAACAAGGAGGTTATAATAATTGGCAACGTCGTAACGAACAGCATGGAAGCTACAACTGGCAACGTGGCCGAGGCGAGCAGCATGGCGGTTATGGTAACAGGCAATGTGGGCAGCGTGGTCTAGAGGCGGTCAGTATCAACGGGGCAGAGGCAGCTATTGGCAAAATGGACACAGTATAAAGATAAAATAAAGATAAATTTATTTGAACTGCAAATGGGCATAACCCTGCGGCAGCTAATGACATAAAAAATTAATACAGCTAACATGCAAATTATATTATAATAATGGTACAATAATATTCATAGAAACAATAAAAACTCTGATAAAACAACGATAATATTAATAGTAATAATAATAAATACAATAATAATAAAAATAACGATATAAAATCTGTTTAATTCATAAAAAAGTTAAAGTGCCTTAAAAAAGAAACATCTTGTTGAATCCTTGATTGTTATTGGATTCTTAAAGGTATAGAAAAACACTGCAATATCCGATTCGTTTCATGGTTTTATTTGAACTAAAATTAAACTGTACAAGTTGCGTCAGGTAGGAAAACAAACCAGCATCGCCGTTATAATAAAGTGGAGAGTCAAGGCTCAGCTCCGAGATGGCGCCACTGTGCATCAATGAATATGAAGAGATGATGCCAATGCGTGTCCACATGTTTTTGTTACGAGAGTTCTCACATGTTTATTTGAAAACGTGATAACATTGAATTTTAAATATGAAGTCGTTGAGGCGTCTTGGTAGTTGCCGGGGTCGTGTAGATCGACGAAGAGTCTGGTCCGGGCGTTGCCCTCGTTCGATCCCTGGTTCTTCTTCAATTATTCCTGGCGTGTCTATGTCAACTGGGACTTGTGGTTGATCTACGTGCAGTTCTTCATTACGCTGGTTCAATGGAATCTCCCAAGTCAACTGGATGTTTTTGATTATCAAGATTCGGCGCAAACCTTACTTTTTTCTTTGGCGTTTCTGCTAAAGTCGGTTCTGGAGTTTCGGTTAATCGTAGTTGGTCTATATGCCGTTTGAAGATGTAACCGTCATCTAAATCCACTAGATAGTGCAATTGTCCAATTTTTTTGATAATTACTCCGAACTTCCATTGGTTTTTATTGGCAGTGTAGTAGCGCTCTTGTACGCGTTCTCCCACACTTAATTGACGTGTCTTCTTCATTGATGTTTCAGTGTTCTGAAATTTTATGGGTGCCAGTGCATCTAGTTCAATGCGAATGTTGCGGTTCAGATACTGTTCAGCAGGGGTTCTGTGGTTGTTTAAAGGAGTCGCTCTGTACCTGAAAAGAATTTTCTGATCTTTATTTCGCATTGGAAGTGGTTCGTTGATCATTGTTGCTAATCGTTTTCTCAATGTTTGCACATTCCTTTCTGTTAATCCATTCGTTGCAGGGTGTCCTGACGCGATGAACTTGCAAAAAATGCCTGATGTTTTGCAGAAGTGTTGAAAATTTTCACTGGAGAATATTGTAACATTATCTGCATTTATTACTTCTGGAAATCCGTGTCTTGAAAACATTTCTTGGAGCAATTCGATGGTTGATGCTGCAGATGGTGGTGACGAGCATGGTTCAATTTCTGCCCATTTCGATTTTGCATCAATGGCAACTAAAAAATAATGTGCATAATCGATGTGAATACGCTGCCAATTTCCTTCTGGTTTTTGCCATGGGTGTAGAGGAGATTTTGCTGGACTGTTTTTCATTTTTGCATATTCAGAACATGCTCGAACGGAACGATATGTTCGATATCCTTGTCTATGTTCTTCCAGTATACATACCGGCGTGCGATTTGTTTCATTCCGATATGAGTTCGATAAAGTTCCTCCAGAACAGCAGCTTGTATTTTTGATGGTACCACGACGCGCCGACCTCTTAAAAGTATGCCGTTGTCCATGGAAATTCTACATCAGTTGTTTCGTCTTATTGTTTTCGGAGGATGCCAGAAAGTTGATGATCACCTTTGGTCTCTTTTTGAATTGATTCGAATGTGATTTTCTAAGTGTAAATTATGTTGATGGTTTCTGCATGTAGAAAATGGACTTCTTCGTTGAAAGCTGTTTCTGTGTGTGGTTAAAGTTCTTCATTCAGTGGTATCCGCGATAAACAGTCAGCATTGGTATTCTCAGATCCTCTTCTGAATATAGCTTTATAATTGAATCCTGATAGAAAAGCTGCGTAACGTTGTAGACGGGCTGAAGTCATCCGTGGCAATTTTGCATGTTGATGGAAAATCCTAGATAGAGGTTGATTGTTTGTGACAAGTTGAAATTGACGTTCGAATAAAAATGAAAAAGTGTGTCAGTTCCAAAAACAATTGCTATAGCTTCTCTGTCCAGTTCAGAGTAATTTTGTTCTGCTGGGGTTAGTGAGCGAGATTCAAATGCTATTGTTTTTTCCTGATTATTGATAATGTGTGATAAGACTGCTCCTATACCTGTGGGACTTGCATCACAAACGAGTCGAACTTGCAATTCGGAATTGAATGGCATGACTACGCGATCTCTTATGATTTCCCGTTTCAAGCTAATAAAAGCTGCCTCACATTCTGCTGTCCATTTGAAAATCGTATTTTCCTTCAGAAAATTCCGCAGTGGTGCTGTAATTGTTGAAGCGTTTGGAATAAATCTGTTATAAAATGTGACTAATCCTTAAAAGCATTTTGTTTCATCTTTTAATGTTGGTTTTGACATTTGTGTGATGGCTTTGATTTTTTCTGGTAACTTCGAAATTTTATTATATTCGACGACGTGTTCTAGAAACTCGATGCGTTGTTGAAAAAATGAGCATTTCCGGCGATTCAAATGTAGATCATATTTCCTCAGCTGTTCAAGGCACAAGGTCAAGTTAGTCTCATATTCTTCTTTTGTTGATCCATGTACAATAATGTCAACGAAATATTTTTCAGTCTTCGGAATGTTTTGCAAAATTTGGTCGATAAACCGATTATATTCTGTTAGCGCTGTTTTGATACCAAAGGAGAGGCGATTCATTCTGTAAGTCCCTCGATGTGTTTTATATTGTTTGAATTTTACTAGATTGTTCATCCATTGGAATATGTAGATACGCTTTATATAGGTCCAATCGGCAAAAGTAGCGGGAGTCATGGAGACTATTCAAAATTTCGACGATTTTTGGAATGGGGTAATGTGCGTCCATAAGAAGCTCGTTCACACCAACTTTGTAATCGACACGAAGTGGAGATCCTCAGTCACTGGTTTCAGTTTTTGTAATTATCCCTGCTTCTTCGAGTGAATCCAGCTCCTTCTTGACTCGACTGAACAGTGAATGCGGGATTTCTCTTTCACCGTGCATAACGAAAAACGTGCATCGTGAAATCTGGGTTGGGTTTCTCTCGAAGTTTTAATGCAACATTAATATTTGGCACACGTCCAATCTTTTCTTCGGAAATGTCTGAAAATTGTGTCATAATTTCATTGGTTTCAGCGATATTACTTACAGCATTTGTTTCGGTTGATACTTGGTTTTGTTGATCGAGTTCTTGTAAATTGATGTTTAATTTCCTGATCCAAACTCGGCCTAAAAGAGCGTCGTATTCTTCCGGAACAATGTAGATTTCATCTTGGATGGTTTTCCAGTTGAATTCGATGTTGACATTAATTTTACCATCTGGAACAAAGACATCATGCGTGTACGATTGGAATCACAGAGGTGTTGGGTCAAGTGCGACATTGAATTTGAAATCGGCGAACTTGTTTCGAGGCAACATCGTGTAACCGGCACCTGAATCAACTTCGAATTTCATTATTTTTTCTTCAACTTTAACCTGGGTCTAATAGCGTTTCAAATTATCATTTGGGGGTCGATTTTGGTAGATGTCGTCAATTTGAAATGATCCATACTCTTTGGGGATCGTATCCAGTTGAATTGAATTAGCCGGTTCTTCCTGTACAAAATGAGTTTGTTTTGATTTTCGATCTAATAACGATCGGGTACATACCTTAGAAATATGACCGGTTATTTTGCACTCAGAACATTTGAGAGTTGATTTATTTGTCCAACAGTCGTTTGCAAGGTCATCATTTCTTCCGCACCTCAAACATAGTCCATCGATGCCCAATTTAGGGTAGTCAATTCTTTATTCCCGTTTCCTCGAACTTGATCGATTGAGCGAGGGGCTGCGTTGATGTTGGACATGCTGCGTTGATGTTGGACATGTTCACGTTTTGCGTGGTTATTTTTCTTCGGAATTTTGACTTTGTTGATATTAGCTGTTGATGTCGATGCAGAGCTTCTTTGAGCGAGTTGCTTTGAGTTGAATTTTGAAGCTTCAAGGGTTATTGCTTTAGTCACAATATCTTCAAAACTTTTCGTTTTCGATTGTAGCAATTGCTCCCTAATCTAGTTGTCCTTTATTCCTCGAATAAACTGTGCTCGAAGAAAAATGTCTGCAACGGAAGTTTCGCATGAACATTCTGAAATAAAATGACAATTTTCGATGTCCGCTCTCAAGTTTGCGACGAAGTCTGCAATAGATTGATTATCAGATTGATATTTTGATAAAAATTGATGCTGAACCACAAGAACGTTCTTTTCTTGTGCTAAATGTTTTTCTAAAAGTTTGATTAATTCATTGTATGTTTGTTCTTTTGGCATTTTTGGTGCTGACAATGCTGATATCATGTTGATATATTTTGCACCGATAGAATTTAAAAGTAACTTTGCATAGTAATATTTGTTATTTATTACATTCTTCATTTCTAAATAATTTTCGTAACGAGATCTATAATTTCGAAACAATTTTCTTGTTGGATCGAAATATTCAAAATTTGGCAAAAGAGCAGTATTTGCCGATATTTCTTGATTGGTTCTCACCGGTTGATTAGTGTTTTCTCTAATTTTTTTCTGGAGCATTTGCTGTTGAAATTTCATAAATGGAGAAAATTGTGTCGCATCCATTGTGCTGTCTTTTGTTGAATTAAGTTGATTTTATTACCTTCAAGCAGTGATGCGAGCTACTCGATCCACCCACGATCACCACTTGTTGGCAACGTAACATATACTTCCTCTATTAAAAATTGCTCGAAATAAAAACATATTGAAATTTGTCAGCTCTCGAAATATCGTATGTGATTGTTACCTGAGATCCTGTGCACGCTCATGGAGTTGAGGTTAAGTTCTTGTCGCCTTCTTTTGTGTAGATATTTTCTTCTATTATCCTGGTCGAATTGAATTTATTTTTCGATTTTCATTTTTTTCTTCACTTCGTCGCCCATTTGTTGTATCCTTGATTGTTATTGGATCGCTAAAGGTATAGAAAAACACTGCACCATCCGATTCGTTTCATGGTTTTATTTGAACTAAAATTAAACTGTACAAGTTGCGTCAGGTAGGAAAACAAACTAGCATCACCGTTATAATAAAGTGGAGAGTCAAGGCTCATCTCCGAGATGGTGGCACAGTGCACCAATGAATATGAAGAGATGATGGTAATGCGTGACTACGTTTTTTTGTCATGACACATCTATAATTAACTCCGCACTGAATGTTTGTTCAACTTCACTTCACTATGCCCCTTTAATCACTTCCTACATTATTTCTCTGTTCTACACTGCACGACACCTCACTTCGCAATATATTACTTACGCATCGCTCTATAACCTACTATTCTCAGTTAAGTCCCTCATTTATATAGTAATACCCTAAATTAATTTCCTAAACTGTTGAACGTTACGAGGAAAGGGTCAAAGGTTTTTGCAGGCAATGAATTCCATTCTTTTATCGTTCGATTTGTAAAAGAAAAATTTCCCACATCTGTTCTCTGCTGTCTTAAATTTATTTTGTGCCAGTGATCCCCCCTACTGATGTATGTAGGAATACTTAGCCGCCGATTAATATCTTTCCGGGTTGAATGACCGCTATAAGCTTTATACAAAGCGCAGAGCGTTGCTACTCATCGCCTATTTTCGAGTGAATCCCATTTTGTCATTTTCTTGACCCTGAAAGTTAATTTAGCTGCCTTATGGTGAATTCTTTCTAAATTTTTACACTGCATAATTTTGTGTGGATCCCAACAAATTGTTCCATATTCCATTATCGGACGAACAAGCGATAAATAAGCAATATCCTGCCGTACTCTTTTTTAAGGAGAGCATTACAAAGTGAAGAAATCTCCAGGCTTTCCCTAAAACAAAATCTTCGTGACTTTTCCACCTTAATTTACAATCGAAATGGATTCCTATATACTTGCATGAGGAAACTATCGGAATAATGTCTTTATTTAAACAGTAATTTGTTTCTCTGTAATTACGACCCCTGCCAAAAGTGATGGATTTGCTTTTAGAGCTATTTATGGTCATTCCATAATTTTCCGCCCATCAATGTAAGATACCGTAAGATCCCAATCAAGATTCCGTTGCAACATTTCTTCGTCTTCTTTCGAATTCATACTACGATATATTATGCAATCGTCTGCAAATAGCCGTACATTTTGCTGTGGTCGATTGCGTGCCTTTGAAAGTGCCGCCGGAAATTAGTTCCGGCCTCACTCAAGAGAGGCCGCTGATAGTAGACGCCGCGGCACCGTCACGCTCGACCAGGCTCCGGAGCGGACGGGCGCATCCGTATCGGGCAGCTGGCCAGCGGACCCGCAGCCCGAGCCGGCTATAAGAGCCGCGCCCGGCGAGCAGAGGGACAGTCAAGCGCCTGCCTGCATCGAGAAGTGATTAGCGTATGGTGAACAAGTGCGACGACGCGGCTACGGATACGGACTTCCTCTCTCGTGAAACAGTGAACGGTACAACGGCTGCGATTTCGGACATCACCCCGGGAAATTGTAACTTGGACATTCTTCGGTACATCTTCTGGAAAATTGTTTGAATATGGCTTGAATTTGTCTACCTCTGTACTGATTGTGATTGGAATAAATCCATTTTTAGAAATTGCTTTCTTTTGGATTCTACACATTTGATATTAATTGCGCTGGCATATCATTGACGAACGCTAGAAATAGAAGAGGTCCAATGGCAATCCCCTGCGGTATTCCTGACGTAACGCTTGCCCCGGTAGAAAACACATGGCCAATTCGGACTTTCTGTATTCTTTCTCGCTGAAACTCGCTAATCCACGCCACCATCCTGAAATCTATGCCTGAATTAATTTCTGTACGAGCCGATCGTGAGGAACGACATCAAACGCTTTGGCAAAATCTGTAACTATTGCGTTTACTCTCCCGCCCGCACCAATTTCATCTGCTAGATCCTGAAATAGCGTGGCTACCTGACTTTCACATGAACCACTCCGGGAGCCGTGTTCGCCATCATCGAGCCATTTTTTGATTTCCCATTTTTGCTTTATGTATTTGGCAACTATATACTCCATAAGTTTGCAGACGACTGACGTAAGACTTCCCGGCCTATAATTACTTAATATAGTTTTGTCACCACTTTTAAAACTTGGTTCGACAAAAGCTAATTTCCAATCTTCGGATATTTTAGAATTGTTCATGGATACGTGAACATGGATAGGTTCGGAAATATTGCCTCTCCTCCTAGTTTAATTATGTCCGTAGAAATGTCGTCTAGACCTCTTGACTTACCATTTTTCTTAGATTTTACTTTATTCCGTAGAACGTTCACTTCAATATTAAACCGATTTATAACCGAAGACCCCTGTATTAATGAATGGTTTGAATTGCTTTTGAAAACCTAACTGAAATACGTATTAAACGCATTAGCTTTTGCCCGACCGTTAGTAATGAGCGTGTTTTCGTTCTCACGAACAACTGTGATATCCTCTTTTTTTTCCTTATTTATTTCTTTATTTATAAGATCCTGTCCAGTTATTTCCCTTTCCATCTAGAATATTCTTTAAATATACTTCCTGAGCAATTTTCTTTTCTCACTCCAATTCTTTCGAACGATTTCGAAAAATATTCATATGTTCGCTACTGCGTTTTCTGGTATTAAATACCTCGTTACTCTCTTCAATCTCCTAATTTTTGCATTGTAGTATTCTGGGACCGGATCATTTTTTTTAAATTTTGCAGGGATCAAACCTTTGCAAAGATTCGTGTATAATATCTTTGAACGCGCCCCATATTTATGACATACTTCCCTCGGTTCTCAGAAAGCGATTTATTGTTCCCTAAAAAAACCTTGAAGCCCGTCTACATTTGCTTTCTTGTATTGCCGTACTTTTGTTCCTATCGTGATGCCCTTCCTTGAAATATTTTCGCAAAAGTCAAGAAGAACCGCTTTGCGGTCTCTAATGCCCTCAACAACTTCACAAAATATGAAAACTTCTTTCGCCCTAATTAAATAGACATCCAAAATCGCATCCTTCCGCATCCCGCTCCGAACTACCTGAGTTAATCCCGTCCCAAACTGGACTGGTCACAAGTTGGACTTTCCCCTCGATCACGGTTCCCTCCCAATTTGCGCTAGGAATATTTAAGTCACCTCCAATAACAATGGGATGGCCATTCTCCTTTCCTGTTTTCTGAATGATGTTATCTAAAATGTCGAAACCGTCGCTCGGAGGCCTATAACATGCAATGATTTGTAATATGGTTCCTGAAGTAATAATTTCTATTCTCAACATTTCAAACTCAGTACTGACCCAACCTAATCTAGTATCCACGCCTGCTTTGACACAAATTAAAACTCCGCCGCCGCCGCCCGCTATGAATAGTTTTCCGACAGAAAAGCAATCTATGGTGGCGTGTAAAGAGATAGGTAACAAAATTAAACCACTAAGTGATTGGTTACTTGATAGTGGTTGTACAGATCATGTAATTAATAAAGACGAATATTTTGCTGATTGTGTAATTTAAAAAAAACTCTAGATGTTAAAATTGGAGATGGTAAATGTTTAAAAGCTACTAAAGTCGGACATGTAATTGACATGTAATAAAAACATTCCAATTGAAATGCGTAATTGAAGTATTATATTTGACAAAAAATCTAAAACTAACCAATAGTAAAAGTGAAACGATTGATACTCTACATTGTTTTGTAGATGCAGATTGAGCAGGCTATAACAGATCGTAAATCTACGACTGGATATGTAATTAGATTATTCGGAAATGTCATATTTTGGAAATCTAAGAAACAAGGTATCGTTGCGAAATCTTCTACTTCAACAGAGTATGTAGCATTGTCGGAATCTGTAACTGATATTAAGTTAGTGAGAGATATCGTGGATATTTTTGATGTAAAACTTGACAAACCCGTGAAAATACAGATTAAGTTAGTGAGAGATATCGTGGATAATTTTGATGTAAAACTTGACAAACACGTGAAAATATATGAAGACATCTCAGGTGCTTTGAGCATTGCAAAATTTGGAAACTTTTCAAAATATTCAAAGTATATTGAGGCACATTATAACTGTAAATGAATTTTATATGGAAGGAATTATAGATGTACTCATAGTATATTCGAATAATAATGTAGCTGACATTTTTACTAAATCGCTAAGTAAAGTTCGTGAAAATTCGAGAAATGTTAAATGTAATCGGATAAGTGTAGATATAGAGTACGATATTATTATGAGTATTGTAATATAAATGTAAGGAGGCGTGTTGGAATATTTACGTACATTTATATTAAAGAAATTGTATTTACTGACATCTATAGGATTACTATGTATTGGATTATTTAAATTTTCGTACTTCGAGTACTGGCGCCATCTATATCAGTCGACGAGAACTCTCGCGCCCCATGTTGGTATCACTTGTACAGTTGGTATTGTACGTGCGCGAGTGAACGGGCCCTCCGTTCTTTTGTATTAAAAACAACTAAATAAAGTCATTTGAACAAAATACTCGTTTTATTCAAAAGGTTATGGGCCCAGAGAACGCTTGAAGTGGAAAAACCAGACTATTTGTGACCGATCGTAATCTGTGAGTCGGATTTCGAATTGCCAAAGACCTAACCTCGAATTTGGCTGTGGAAGCGTGTTCGTTTCGCTTGAGCGCGCATTCGTCGTGTGACACGCGCAGTTTATCGAGGAGGCTTTAACCGTTTGGAGGGCTCGCCAAGTGCATATAATTGTCGATTGCAATCTGTGAGTCAGATTTCTAATCGCGACGGACCTAACCTCGAATTTAGTAGTGGAAGCGTGTTCGTTCTTGTTCAAGCTCGTGTTCGTCTCGCTTGAGGTCGCGTTCGTCGCATGTGTGGCAATTGAGTGACGTAACAATGGCTGAGAGATTAGACATGAATAGCCTGAGTAAGTTTGATGGCAGTAATTACAATCAATGGCGATTTCAAATGAACTGTGCACTTCGGGCAAAAGGACTCTACGAAATCGTCCATGGAACTGAACTGAAACCGGAAAATAACAATGAGACGCAGAAGGCATGGATTAAAAATGACGCAACGGCAATGTTTATTTTGACATCTGCGTTAGACTACGCGCAGATAACCTTGATTGAGAATTGTGAGTCATCTCATCAAATAATTGATAAGCTTGATTCGATCTATTTGCAACGATCTGAGTCGAGCAAAATGATTGCACACGAACGATTTCACCAATATCGAATGAAAGATAGTGACAGCGTTGCTCAACACATTGCGAATGTCGAAAACTTAGCGAAGAAATTAAAGGATATTGGCGAGACTGTAAGCGATGCGGCGATAATGACAAAAATAATCAGCACGTTGCCGCAGAAATTTTTGAATTTTTGACAGGCGTGGCTATCAGTTAGCGAAGACAGGCAAACGCTGACAAATCTGACGTCTAGGTTAGTTGACGAAGAAGCAAACCTGTTTTTGGTTGAGCAAATGGAAACTGCGTTCACGGTCTCATCGGGCAAAAATCAATCGGCGAAATCAAAGAGGTCGACGGAGCAGAGCGAGCCGTCATCAAGTGGATCGAGCAAGCAGAAATCAGTCGATCAAAACCAGGAGGTGAAACAAAACATCAAATGCTATCAGTGCGGGAAAAGGGGCCACATCGCCCGGTTCTGCAGGAACAAGCCTAAGCATAAGTCATCACATCGCGACATGGAATATACTTCATTCAACGTGGAATTTCCTGGAGGTGTCAACATGGAAAATACGTGGATCATGGACAGCGGAGCATCTGCCCACATGTCGTACAGGGCCGAACTATTCTCAAACATGTCTGCTGTTTCTGAAGGGACTACAGTCGTAATTGGAAACAACGTGTTATTACCTGTCATTGGAAAAGGAGACATCGAGATCGAGAAAAAGATTAAAGGTGAGTGGTACAAGTCAGTTATCACGAACGTTCTATTTGTTCCTGACCTGAGAAGAAACCTGTTCTCTGAAGCTGTCGCGACCAAGAAGGGTTGGTCAATAATGAAGGAAAGAAAAAAGGCAGAGATTCTACACGGCTCAAAACTCATTGCGAGTGCGATTCTCGATGACAACAATAATTATCGTATGTTGTTTAGAAATATTTCAGTTCATCAGGCTCAACAAGTTACAGAGAGCAGCTTGAAGGCGTGGCTTGACAGACTTGGCCATGTAAACTTTACGCGGGTTCGAGAAATGATCAAGAGTGATGTGATATCCGGCATCACACTGAGTGACGAGGATGAGATTCTCTGTGAATCTTGTTTGTATGGCAAGCAATATCGTTTTCACCATGCGTCCAGAGAAGGCCGAGAGGAGGAAGTTGGGGAACGAGTGTTCTCCGATGTGTGCGGCCCTATTGCGACTGAATCTTCCGGAGGTGCCAGGTACTTCGTTCTATTCAAGGATAGCGCAACATCCTACCTCGTCGTCAGGACCATGAAGCACAAATCTGATATTCTGACTCGTCTCAAGGAATATGTGCGGATGGTTGAGAAGCAACAAGGCCGGGAGGTCAAGGTTTTGCACTGTGACAACGGTCGAGAATACCTAAATGAAAGTCTGCAGGAATATCTGAAGAGAGAAGGCATAATCTTAGAAAACACTTCGCCTTATACCCCACAACAGAACGGTCGCATTGAGAGGGAAATGCGCACGGTCATGGAGAGTGCCAGGTCCATGATGCACGCAATGAACACGCCAAAGTACCTCTGGGGCGAGGCGGTTAACACGGCAGTGTACATTCTCAACCGGACTCCAACAAGCGAAAAGAGAAGTACGACGCCGTATGAAGCTTTCATGGGTAGGAAGCCATCATTATCGCATTTAAAAAAGTTTGGCTGCACTGCATTTATGCACGTCCCGGACTGTCAAAGAACAAAGTTGGATGACAAATCTAGCAAACTCATGTTTGTCGGGTATGATGGAAATTCTGACAATTATCGACTGTTTGACCCGACAACAAAAAAGGTAAAAGTTTCGAGAAACGTGATTTTCGATGAACACACTACGATCGATACCGAGAAGAAGACCGTCCA
This sequence comes from Gryllus longicercus, assembly GCA_038098605.1. Taxonomy (NCBI): domain Eukaryota; kingdom Metazoa; phylum Arthropoda; class Insecta; order Orthoptera; family Gryllidae; genus Gryllus; species Gryllus longicercus. The sequence goes on along the minus strand of JAZDUA010000002.1, from coordinate 2,562,042 downwards.
GATCAGCATTGCGCAAATGGAAAATGGAGACGACAACGCTGAAGAATATCCTGGAGGTCGAAACCAAATCGTCGATCTGGGTGGAGCATCCAACTTAGCAGCCCCGGAGGCGCAGCGGCCGGCAATGAGAAATCCCGCAGTAAATGAGACCGAACCTCGACAGGATCTGGATGGAGAACAGTTCGACACAAACCCGAGGAACGTAGAAGCTCTTCAAGAGGATGAAGGGACAGTCGTCGACAACGCCAGGGACTACAATCTGAGGAAGCGAGAAAAATTGCAACGCCCAGGAAGATACACAGCGAATTTCGGTATGGTAAATGAACCGCAGACTTACAAGGAGGCCATGGAAGGCAGTGAGTCAAGAGAGTGGCCAAAGGCGATCGCAGAGGAGCTCAGTGCCCTGAAAAGGAACGACACATGGCAACTCGTGAAGCGAACTGGCAGCATGAAGGTCATCGGGTCGAAGTGGGTTTTCTCTCTTAAAGATCAAACATCGAACAAACCAAGGTTCAAGGCCAGACTATGTGCCAAGGGTTTTTCCCAGGAGAAAGGAGTTGACTACGACGAGATCTTTTCGCCTACTACTAGGTATGATTCGATAAGAATTTTATTGGCTACAGCAGTGAAGAATAATTACAAGATGTTACAGTTCGATGTACGCACAGCATTCTTATATGGAGACCTACACGAGACAATTTACATGGATCCACCAGAGGGTGCTAATATAAGTGACGGTCAGGTATGCAGACTACATAAATCACTGTACGGGTTAAAGCAGGCATCGCGGTGCTGGAACGAAAAGTTTAACCAGTTCATGCTTGACCAAGGATTCCGACGAGGAGAAGCAGACAAGTGTGTTTACAGGAAGAGTTGTTCAAAATCGACGATAATTCTGATTGTCTACGTCGATGACGGACTAGTCATGTCCTCAGATGAAGCATCGCTCTACAGTTTCTTGGATGAGTTGGGGAAGCAGTTCGAGATCACGGTCATGGAACCCGGACATTTTGTCGGGATGGAGATATTGGACGAGACCGATGAGGGTAATAATCGTCGTATACTTATTCACCAATCTAGTTATATTCGCAGGATGATCGAGAAGTTTCACATGCAAGATGCAGCTCCGGTTGGTACACCAGCAGATCCGCACGTGAGACTGAAGAAACCAGACTACGATGATCATAGCGAAGATTCCTATCCGTATCGGGAGGCTGTGGGATCATTGATGTTTGCAGCGATCGTGACACGACCAGATATAATGTTCGCTACGAATCAAATTAGCAGGTACACTTCAAATAATGACCAGACTCACTGGAATGCAGTCAAACGTATTCTAAAATATTTGTAGGGTACTATAAATTTTGGCATAGAGTACCGTAAAAAATTCAGAGATGCTAGTGGTCACAGGGTACTCCGACTCAGATTTTGGAAACGACTTAGACACCCGTCGCTCCATGTCGGGTTATGTATTCCTTCTGTCAAATGGGGCGGTCACTTGGTCCAGTCAAATCCAGAAGGCTGTGACATTATCGACGACGGAAGCGGAGTACGTTGCTGCCTCAGAAGCAACTAAAGAAGTGACCTGGATTCGTCAGTTTCTTGATGACATTGGGGAACCAGTCCAGGAACCAACAAACCTGAAGATGGACAACCAGGGAGCGCTTTGTCTTGTGAAAAATCCAGTCTTCCATAAACGGACAAAGCATGTGGACATCAAATATCATTATATCCGTGAGAAGCTTGAAGAGGGGCTATCAGTGTTAGTTTTGTACCGTCAGATCTAGAACTAGCCGACGTCTTCACCAAGCCTACTCCTCGAGATCATTTCCATAAACTTATCTTTAACTTGGGAATGAGAAAGTGTTAATTTTTTTTATATAACTGTTGTTCATCGTTACATCAAAACAAAAATTTTTTTGAGATTTATAAGTACTCAATTGGATGGAGTATTGGATTATTTAAATATTCGTACTTTGAGTACTGGCGCCATCTATATCAGTCGACGAGAACTCTCGCGCCCCATGTTGGTATCACTTGTACAGTTGGTATTGTACGTGCGCGAGTGAACGGGCCCTCCGTTCTTTTGTATTAAAAACAACTAAATAAATAGTCATTCGAACAAAATACTCGTTTTATTCAAAACTATGTAACTAGTTACTGTATATAAGTGTACGCACGATGCGCATTCGATTATTCTTGTCCTGAAGATTGAGCTGTATGGATGTAGCCTGCACACATATGAATAAACAGATTTTGTAAGTCCATGTGTTCTTATTTTATTTAACAGACCCCATCCGAAAAATATGTCTGTTAACACTGTCATAAACTTACTGAAGAGATATGAGTGATATGAGAAGTGAGAAGTGATATGAGTTTACACTAGCAATTGCAAATTGAATTCGTGTCGTAGAAAAAATATTTTTTTCTATTTTTAAATTCTTTGTTTTCTCTGAAGTATGGTATGGATGTAGTATGGATGTAGAGTATCCGAGGCAGCGATTCATAGCAGTCAATTACGTCTTCTAGTACGAAATAATAATTTTCTTAAAAAAAATCGCACTGGACAATAAATTCCCATCATTAATTTTTATATTTGTTTCATGAAGAGAGGAGAAGACGGTAAACGATGAGAGAACACAACAGAAGAAACACAAGACGAACTTACTTGGTCAGTTTCTTTAGAGCAGTTTCTCAATTTACTGCATTCTTTTAATTTAGGTATTACAGTGAATGTACCTCCATGGAATTCACTTAAATCACATAAAGCAATAGATCAATTTCTAAACATAACATATCACCCCGTTTCCATGTCTACGTCTGAGAATACAAAATATTTTAAGGAAAGTAATAGTTCAGGCAAAAATAATGAAAAATAGTCAGGATATTTTGAACGCTAGTAATAAAACTAAAGCATTTGGATGTGGAATATCGTAAACAAATGCGACATCATCTCGGTACTTAGTAGAGAATGTTGTTTTAAAGGATAATGAAAGAGAAGCAAGTAATCCGGAAAAAGTGACACCTCTCTTCAACCAACTTTTCTAGAATTGCGGCCGAACTGACAAAAGGAACTAAAACCTCAGTATTCAATATCATTCCCTTCCCAAAAAAATGTCGCCACGATATTTATTTCCGAAACTTCTTCTAACGAGATACTGAGAATAGTCCGTAAACTAAAAAATAAATATTCATTTGGCTTACATGAATTTCGGGTTTGTTTATTGAAAGCTTGTGTACATGCCTTTATACATCACTGAACTTACTTTTCAATGCTTCTTTATGCTTAGGAATATTTACTGATATTTTTACACCTCAAAAATTAAGTCATTTTTTAAAAACGGAACAAAAATGAAATTAAAAATTACCGGAAAATTTCTCTTTTCTCAGGAAAAACGATGCGTTTCAAACTCGGTTTTAGAAAATCAAAATCTACGGAAACTTCCATTTTTTTCTTTTCTTAAAGATGTTGCTTCATCAATGGTCCAAAATGAAGCACCCATTGGAATATTTTTAAATCTTTAGAAAGCTTTTGACGTTATTGAACATAACATATTTCTAAAATTACATTTTATGGAATTCGAGGTATTGCCCTAGATTGGATAACCTCGTGCTTTAAACATCGATCTCAAAGAGTAGAAGTTCCATACTGACACGAAAGGACATTATTTACTTATCTTTCCAATTCTTTACCATTGAATAAGGAGTCCCGCAAGGTTCGATCTTAGATTCTATTCTCTTTCTGTTATACGTAAACGATGTGCCATCGTCTATTAAAAACGGAAGTACAGTTGTGTTTGCCGATGACACGATGTTCTTTGCAAACAAGAAACAATAAATAGTAAGATTTCAAAAGTTTCAAATTGGTTTTGTATAACAAATTAATAGTTAACGAAGGAAACACAGTTCCAACGCATTTTTGCATTTCAAGTCAGCTATCTCATGCTCCATTGAAAATGAACAATATACAATTAGCTGATGTTACGGTAACAAAATTTGTAGGTCTCTCACTTCAGTCAAACCTCAAATGGAATGTACATATAATAGAATTAAGCACTAAATTAAGTACATTATGTTATGCATTCAGAATTCTTTCAAATTCCGTCAGCCTTCATGCAGCTCGTTGCGTGTATTTTGCAAATGTGCTTTCCCGCCTGAGATATGGCATAATATTCTGGGGAAGCTCATCATGTAGTACCCAAACCTTTAAATTGCAAAAGAAAATTATTAGAATAATGAAAAAATGTCATCTGCGTGATCCCTGCTGGCCTCTCTTCATTGAGCTTGATTCTTACCATTGCTTTGCCTATTTATTTACGAATCTGTAACATTTGTCAAAACTGACTTACTTAAGGGTGGGCACATACTTTCATGCAATGCTGATATGTAGAATTACAATACACGTAGAAATCACGTTCATCAGGTGTCAGTATTAACACCTCTCTACAAGAAATCCACATACGATACATGTACGTTACTTTATAACGCATTGCCAGATGACATTCATCAATTGAAGTCGGTACACATTTATAAGTCAAAAGTAAAATTATTTCATCTGCATAACTATTTCTATACAGTTAAAGACTATACTGATCATCACAAAAAATAATTATTTATTATATTGTTTATTTTAACAAAAGAGATATATAATGAATTCGTTAACATTTGTTTTATATTTAAAAAAAAGACTTAATATGCTTGTAACAAATAATGTACTTCAGCTTCCGGATCAATGAACCCTATATCGATCAGGTTTTGTCCAATTTCCCTGATACATTGAGCAAAGGCTGAGATGGTTTCTTGTTTTGCTTCTGGACGTAAATGTAGCTTCACAATGAGCACGTTTCCACTCTCCTTTTGCTTGTAGGGGTAGGAGTAGAGTTACTATTTTGTAAACAATACAGAAAAATCAAACTTGCAGTTCGTTTACCTTTGCAAATAAGTTTTTTATAATTCGGGAACGAAAATGTCTAATCTGTTTTCAAATGTTGCGAATCGAAGTCGCGCTTTTTTAAATTTTATTTCTCAAATATGCCAGGTCGCAGGCAAAGGTATGCCAAGATATCAAATTTCAGGTATGCCAAGGTATTAGGCAAGGTTACGAGCTTCCTGGAGCTCGCGATCACTACGACTAAAACTGACGCGAAATTTAAAAGTAAGGGTTGTACAAACTGGCCCAGGGAGTGGTACCTCACTCGACACCTGGCACATGCCATTCGTTTATATACACCGAATAGCCAAAAAAACTGCTACACCTGCTAATATCGGGTAGGGCCCGCTAGCAAGTAGATGTGTAACACGACGTAGCATGGACTCGACTAATGTTTTGAAGTAGGGCTGGAGGTAATTGACACCACGAATCCTGAGGGTTGTCCATAAACTCGTAAGAGTACGAGGGGATGGAGATTTCTTCTTAACAGCACGTTGCAAGGCATCCCAGATGTTCTCAATAATGTTCATGTCTGGGGATGTTGCTGGCCAGTGGAAGTGTTTAAATTCATAAGAGGGTTCCTGGTGCCACTCTGTAGAAATTGTGGATGTGAGGTCTGTCGCATTGTCCTGCTGGAATTATGCAAGACCGTCGGGATGCACAACGGACATGAAAGGATGCAGGTGATCAGACAGGATGCTTAGATACTTACGTACGTGTCACTTGTCCGAGTCGTATCAAGGACTCCAACTGCACATTTCCATACCATCACAGAGCCTCCACCAGATTGAACAGACCCCTGTTGACACGTCCATCCACTCGAAACAATGTGAAACGAGACTCGTCAGACCACGGAACGTGTTTCCAGTTATCAACAGTCCAATGTCGGTGTTGACGGGCTCATACGAGGCATAAAGTTTTATGTCGTGCAGTCATCAAGGGTACACGAGTGGGCCTGCGGCTCTGAAACCCCCAATCTCGATGAATGGTTTGCACGCTGACACTTGTTGATGGTCCAGCATTGAAATCTGCAGCAATTTGCGGAACTGTTGCACTTCTGTCACGTGTAATGATTCTCCGCAGTCGTCGACGTTCCCGTTCTTGCATGATCTTCTTATGGCCGTAGCGATGCCGGAGGTTTAATGTTTTACAGGGTTCCCTATACTTACACTCGTGAAATGGTCGTATGGGAAAATCAAAATTGTTTCGCGAGTTCGGAGATAGTATGCCCCATCTCTCTTGCGCCGAATATAACACAACGTTAAACTCACTTAAATCGTGTTAATCTGCCATTGTAGCAGCAGTAACCGATTTAACAACTGTTAAAAATATGGCGTTTATGTGATCTTATGGACTACATTTAGCACTACCTCTACCAAAAGTTTTTGAAAAGTTGGAGCCGTTGTTGAGAAAATTTTGGAAACGTCCGGAGAGCTTCATGTGAAGTACCTCCAAATTTTAAAGAACGTTTTTCAAAACCTCAGAGCTTCCACTCGATCCAGAGGGACAGGGTCTCTTCAATTTGGAAAAAATCGTACACATGGTTTAGTGCTGTACCCTAGTAGTGTACAGGGACAGACGGACGTTTTGAAAAGAATAACTTTTTTGGTTTCAGGGGATCCCAAAACGTGTATTTCCATTGAAATCTCGAAATCGAGTTTCCTCTGTATTACATAACTTTCCCTGTACTCCGTATTTACGTACGTATATGGGAAAGTAAAATTATTTGGTTTTTGCGCTTAGTAATGCTTTGAGTAAATCTATTAAAGATAACATTTCTGTGGCCCAGCATTTGGCTTGAATGAAATAGTTATTACTCTTTGCCACTTCGCAAGGTACAATCAAATTCTATATCGTGATTTATGCAATTCTGCCCCTGGCAGATATCAGCTGTTGACTGTTTCATTCAATCGGGATCTTGAACGTCACAATAGTCACATCACTATGGTGACGTTCAATCTCCCAATTGGATGAAACTGTCAACAGCCAGAGGCAAAGTGGCAAAAATTGCAGTATATTAGAATACAGAACACTCGGCGATAAAACGGGAGACACATAAGCTCGCGACCCTAGTGGCCCGACCTGTCATAACCATTGTGATATCAAGTACGTAGTGAGTGAGTTTGAAAGATTTTTTTGTTTAATTACGATTTTGTTTATTTACATTTCGCAGAGTGATTCGAAAATTATTGTAGGTGCATCTATTAAACTTTGAATTAGTCGCCGATTTTCCTGATCACTTCACTAGTGAGCTGTTGTCTCCTCTTAGCAAGTATGAGAAAGTTTCAAAGTGTCTTGAATTGTCTACATAGTCTTTGATACGATCTCCCAGCAGTTCTTAGCCCTACATCACCCGCTATGTTGTGGGAGGGAGGGCAGTGCCGTTGCGAAGGCAGCTTCCAGGAGTTGGTTTCGACGCGTGAGCGTGTGCAATTCTACACGGATGATAGTCTCTCATACGAGATATAGCGTTTATCACGTCCCAAAATATAACGTCTTTTCGACGTGTGGAATGTTCCAAGCCAGCCACTAATGATTGTCAGTTCTCTTTAATTGTCTGCGCTTATGCGGCGGAGTAGCGTTCTTCCAGACTACGCAATAATAATAATAATAATAATAATAATAATAATAATAATAATAATAATAATAATAATAATAATAAACATAGATTACGCTAAAGCATTCGACACCGTGCCCCATTCTTGGCTCCTTCAATGTTTGGATGTATACAAGGTCCACCCGTTTATCCAAAACTTCCTGAAAACTGCGATGAGTCGATGGAATACAAAACTGTATCTCTCTAATGGAAAACAATCCGTCCACACAGATACTATACACATCCGCCGAGGGATTTTCCAGGGTGACTCTTTAAGCCCTTTATTGTTCTGTTTAGCCTTGAATCCCCTCTCTACTCTACTTAATTCATCTAATTATGGAATCGCTCTTAAAAAGGGGAACTCAACTCTTCTTCGTGTCTCACATCTCCTTTACATGGATGACCTGAAGCTCTATGCAGACACTGAGAGTCATATGCGGCAACTAATAAACGTGACGGAGAAGTTCACTGACGACATTAAGATGAAATTCGGTTTGGATAAGTGCAGGAGAGTGAATATCATTCGGGGTCATATGCAAGTTATAAATTTGGAAACTGATAATGAACCAAAGATTACCTTCATGGAACCCCATGAAACTTACAAATACTTGGGTTTCCAACAGTCACTCCGAATCAAACACACTGTTACTAAGAACATACTAACAACTGAAGTGTGTAAACGATTGCATGGACTCTTAAAAACTCAACTCTCTGCTAGAAACCTTGTGCAGGCCATCAATTCATTTGTTATTCCAGTGCTGACATACTCCTTTGGCGTTATTAAATGGAGCAATACCGACCTCGACAACCTCCAGAGAACAATTCGAACCGCTATGACTCAACACCGAAAACATCATCCCCATTCAAGTACTGAGCGCTTTACCCTTCCAAGGTCGCAAGGAGGGCGAGGTATTGTAGATCTCATAAATCTACACAGCTCTCAAATTGCTTCACTCAGAAGATACTTCTTGGAACATTGTGGGAGAGTTCAGCAAGCAGTGAGCGCAGTTGATAATAACTATAGTCCTCTGAACTTGAAAAAGCTTGATCCGCCTGTTCAACCAATCATTGAAACGGAAGAGAAGATAACCTTATGGTAAGCGAAGGCACTGCATGGAAGGTACCCTCACGAGCTGAGTAAACCAGAAGTCGACATCTCTGCGTCGCACGCATGGCTCCAGCACGGGGATCGCTTTCCGGAGACAGAAGCCTTCATGATAGCTATCCAGGACCAAGTGGTACCAACATTGAACTACAGAAAACACATTCTGATAGATTCTACCATTCATTCCGACTCGTGTAGAAGATGTGAGGCTGCAAGCGAAACTATCCAACACGTGACAAGTGGATGTAGCAGCCACGCACAGGTGGAATACAAAAAGAGGCATGATGAAGTGGCGAAGCAGGTACATCAATTATTGGCATTGAGAACAGGCTTACTCGCCACTTCCGTGCCGTATTATAAATATGTGCCTCAGAATGTGCTTGAAAGTAGTGAGTACACACTCTACTGGGATCGTTCCATTATCACTGACAGACATGTCGGCGGCAATAGACCCGATATAACGTACATTGATAGAAACCAACAGCAGGTTTTCCTTATCGATATATCAATACCCAATACCCACAACATATCGGGAAAATATCAAGAGAAGATCCAGAAGTATGCCGATCTCGCCTATGAAGTCGCAACTCAGTGGAACTTCAGTAAAGTGTCAACTGTGCCTATAATAATATCAGCTACAGGAGTGATCCCGAAAATTACACTTCGGGCACTGGAGTGTCTTCACTTGGATACCAGGAATGTATATAACATGCAAAAGACAGTAATTTTGAATACATGCCGTATTGTCAGAAGCCATCTGAACCTTCAGTAAAGCAACCACACACCTGGTCATCATACCTGTGTGAGGTTGACATACCGACCAGTAGATACTGTGAATAATGTAAGATAATAATAATAATAATAATAATAATAATAATAATAATAATAATAATAATAATAATAATAATAATAATAATAATAATAATAATAATAATAATAATAATAATAATAATAATAATAGTTAGAGCTCGGACATGAAGTCACTAAAAAAGTCGAAAATAGGCAGACAATAGGCCCTTTAAAACAAAAAATAGGCAGTGTAGTTGAAAATAGGCAAAGAGGAACAAAAACTTAAAAAACCAACAGGGAAATAGGCATTATAGTTGATAATCGACTAAAACTCCTCAATATTCAAAATTAGACGTAATAAGTACATTAAAGATAAATACAGTTATTGGAAATTTATAGTTGTATATTTTTTCAAGAAATACACTTAAAGTTGGATTTCAAGTTTGTTGTTCGATTTTCAAGTTTTAAAGTAGGAAAGTTCGCGGCAATTAGTGCATGACACAAGTAACTTTTTCTTGTCATCTTGTTACTAGGCTTGCTGAAGAAAGAGTTGAATAGCTTTTCTCACTTTCCCCACACATATTTTGTATGAGTTGCAGTGTTTTATGTTGTAAGATATATTTGGCACAGCTTACCAGTTATTCAAAACCCTGATAAAAAAAATATTTTCCTTCCTTCGTGAAACCTTCTCTACGAATCCATTCTTTTGGCAAAGCACTTCTTCATACTTTTGGAATTGCTTGAATTGAAACAAGTGTGCTTAACAGGAACAGCAAACAGACATGCTATGTACCAGACTTCAAAACCAATAGAAAATTATTATCGAAGAAAACTTTGCCCATCTTGGGTAAATCTACTTCTATCAGCGAAAGACGCTGGGAGCACTAATCTTGAAGATAGTTGTGTTCTTGGTAAGGAACAGAAAGTAGCTCACCACTGCGATTTTTCTCTATTCCTCAAAGCTCTTCTTCACGGTGGCATTATGTCTTTACCGGTCGTGCCGCAAGATGTCGCATGATCGCGACCTATCCAGAACTGCTATAAGGGCGCGATCATGCGACATCTATGGGGACTGACGGAGAAAGACGCGAAAAACAGTGACATAATGCCACCGTGAAGTAGGATCTTGAGGGACAGAGTTAGAAAAATCGCAGTATCGGAAAGACGAGAGCAATTTTCTGTTCTTTGGAGCACCCTTTTTTATCATACAATTTTCAGGGATTACAAAGTTCAGTTCACACTTTACACTTGTATTGTTGGCTTTCTGGCTGGATTCTAAAAATCGCGTTTTTGGAGGAAGGGAATGCTTTTTGGGGAGACTTCAGGGGAGTTCTCTTCCTATGTTGGTGCTGCAGCCCGAGGTGGGTCTTGGCCTCTCAACAACGTCTGCCATTCCTTTTTGTCTTGAGTCATCTTTTTTAATTCTTAATTTGCATTCTATGTAGATCTTCCTCGTCATTATTCCGTTTTGTTTATGGTCTGCCTTTACACCTCGTAGCTATCGGTTTCCATTCTGTTATTTTCTTAGTGATTTTATCTGGATTCATCTTTTCTAGATGTCCGATCCATGCTACTCTCCTAAATTTTATTTCTTTAACATTAATTTTTGTTTAATCAGTATTGTTTATCATTTGTTTTCAATCATCAGATATTATCACCAAGTTTTGTAGGGCCATAGATTTTTCTCAAGATCTTTCTTTCAAATATACTTAATTTTTGTAGACTCTGTTGCTTCAGTACCCATACTTCGCACCCATAAACCACTATTGGTTTTATCGAAGTATTGTATAGTTTCAATTTTTAATATTGTGATAGGAATTTACTGTATTTCTAATTCTATTAGAAATATTACCCCGAACATCTAGGTTCTTCAGTATTCCATCTATTACGATGTTGAAAAGGAGCGCCGAGAGGTCTCCTTACCTTAGACCTGAATTTATTTCAAAATTGTGAGAGTAGTCGTTGTTTATGTGTTCCTTGGCCTTGGTATTATTTAATGTTAATTCAAGTACTCTGATAATTTTTGTTTGTACTCCAAGTGCAATAAGGTTATTATATATTGCAAATCTCTGAACTCTGTCAAAAGCTTGTTTAAAGTCAATAGACACATTGTGTATATCGATTATTATATCGTCAATAGACACATTGTGTATACTCGTAACCCTTTTCATAGATCTGTTTAACTATATGGATGTTATCTATTGTTGAGTGATTGACGCGGAATCCCTTTAGAAAATGTCCCAGATTGGGTTATATTATTTCGCTTAACCTGTTATATATCAGAAAAGCAAGTATTTTGTTTGTTATATTCAGAAGGATAATACCTTTATAATAATCACATCTTTTAGGGTCCCCTTTTCTGTAAATTGGACATATAATTCCTTCTAACCTTTGCTCCGGTATTTGTTCATCTATCCATATGTGTTAATCAAATTATGGATTCGCTCTAATAATAAGTTTCCTCTATCTTTTAGTACTTCTGCTATGATACTATCTGAATATGCAGTTTTATTTCTTTTCACGTTCTTTATTACTTCAGTTACTTCTCTATGTATGGGCATTTTTTTAAAGCAATTTTTTTAAAGAAAATTGCATTTCAGGACAAGATTTTACAGTTATTTAATATTCCTAAAATAATATTTCCGTTCTGCTTTTAGGAAACCAAAAATTAAGAAAATTTCAAAAAATAATTCCGGCGGCGTTAGATGGCAGCAGGCAAGAGTACGTGGCAAGTTCGAATAGCTATCCGAGACCAACGAAAATAAAATACTAATATGGGCATGTATGTGCCATTCTGTAGCCCCATTAGTTTCCAAAATGTTAGTCGTTTTCGCATGATTTTGAATTAAATTGTTTGAGGTCGGTGTGTGAACTGACGGTAAATGATTGTGTAGCGAAATCCAATTGAATTTCTTCGATTAAAAGCCAATGAGAATAGATAAAGATGGTCTGTCCGAAGTACTGGAATGGTGCCTCTTTTTGCACTAAAGCGCTCAGTCGTGTTTTCAATTTCTTGTGTTGGTCTTTGTTTGTTTGGTTAAAAACACACCGTGGATTAATTCATCACATGGTCTCGAGAATGAGGTATGCTGAACGATGCGGTTCGCGATGGTTCTCGCGAACCGTTCATCGGATCTCTCCGAAATCATCCAATGGACTCTAAAACATGTAGCCATTTTGGAAAATGGTGGATGTCAGTGGTTGGTACAAGCTACCGTTCATCTAGACGTTTTTGTTAAGCTCGAATTATGGTACTAGAATTAAAGTAGAGCAGTGTTTTGCAGAAACGTCTGAAAAGCAACAGCTCAATCATGGATGCTGTGAAGGCTTTTAACGCAGAGGTAAGTGAACTTTGTTTACGTGAAATGACCGACGCTACGCCGAAGGGAAGTAATTCGTGAACACCCGACGCTTTCCTGGAAATGGTCACAATTGCAGTCTTTTTCTGTGTTTGATTAAAACTGTGGCTATTTCTTGTGGCACCGCAACGCATTTAAGAAGATTTGTGGGTTTATAGTGGCTAAACAATTGGAAAGTAGTGACTACGTCTTAGGTGCTTTTATCATGCAGTACTGTGAAGGTTATGTTAATAAAGATTGTATTTATTATGTAAAGTGTAAGAGTGTGTTTGTTAGGATGTGTACTAATATTATTAATAATAGCTTACAGCTTTGTACGAGGTGAAGCCACCTATATCAAAAGCAAAAATGACATCGATAACAAGAGGAGCTATAAAAGCCATAAAGTTCTACAAACATGTTGTGCAAAGTGTAGAAAAGTTTATACAAAAGGTAAGTGAAACGAAATATTGTGATGTAAATTTTGTGAACAAGTTTTGAAGAATATAGCGAAGAATGTGACCACATTGCCACTTGCTGGATGTGAGTGTAAGAAAAGTAACTCTTAAGTTGTATTCTTAAGGAGCTAATCTATGTGCCCAACAATATGCTATTCACTTCTTGATATTATTACCCACTTATGTTTTCTTGGTGTTTTACACATCAGATCAATTTTGTGTCTTCATTACTTTTTATTTTCTGTAGAATTTTGCTTTACCATTGCTTTTAACATTTTAAATTCTTGTTACACTTTAGCTTCATGGATGACTTGCTTTTGCTTTTCATTGTGCTTGAGAATTTTACTAAACAATGATTTGTACATTTGGAATAATCAAAGAGATATCTTTTTTTTTTCCCCCTATTTTTTAAGGTCTCTAATTAGATTATAAAAGCAGTCTCTTAATAATGTTTAATCATCTTGGTGAATTAATATAAAAATATCGTTATACTTATTCTTTGTGAAAGCAAGCTTTGAAGAAAGGTTTCTAACTTTATCCTGTTTCATTAATTGAAGAAATGCTATTTGTTATAATCTTTAAATTTTGTTTTCACTGCGTTTCTTTCTCTAATATGTATTATACACTTTTTTGTATTATAATTTAATTGCTAAAACTTTTAAGAAGTAATATCATGCCTGTATTTGGTGTATCTGTAATTTTAAGTAAAAGATTAGGGATATTCTCATCCAAGTAAACAAATTTCTTGGATATTTTCATAAAGTTAATCATTCAATTAATTCATCTATGAGAGTGTGTAATTCCTATCAAATTTTTATGCAAGTTGTTTATTACATTCTTGTTTAATAGAAAGTGTTTGGTGAAGTTATTACCTCGTTTCATCTAAACTAACTCATCTCTATAAGAAATTGAAACAATGTTTGCATTTATACTCAGTTGCCATTTATTATATGAAAATTCGATATTAATTATTACTACCAAGAATATTAGAATATTTAACAATTGTTCTGAAAATTTGTTGCAAATGGTAGTCCAATAGACTAACGTAATTACTATATTTAATAATACTATTATTCTATTATAACAAAATAATCACTTAAATCAATGTATTGTTTACTCTACTGTTTGCTCTTGAATTCCATCATCCATCATGCTGTGGAATTTTAGTATTAAATTCTATTTGTTTTCTTTAATTCTACTAATTTCTTATTAAGTTCTGTCATTTGTGTAGTACTCACACCTTGGTTTGTTAACACCCTGCAAATTGTACTGGTGTATCTACATTGAGAAATAACCTCTGCCCCACAGAGCACTCGCACACAGAATGATCACTCCCATGTTAAAAGGAAGGATGAGGAAACATTGACTTCATCCTCTGGTAGAGCTATCATTGACTACATGAGTATTTCCCCTCCTATGTACCCTTGCTTCTTCTGATGTATGTGCCAATTGTGTTTGTGAACACATACGTGGGAGTTCAAAATGAAACATTTTTCATGTCCCACAAAAAATATATAAGACATTTATTGCCTTTCCCAAATTCTTAAGCCTAATTAACTGCTTTATAGTGTCTTATATATTTATTTGTGGAGTCACTCTATACCTTTCATACTGGAAAGAAAGAAGGGAAAAAAAAATTCAGGCATTGAATTTGTAGGAAAAGAGGAGAGGGTCTTTGTAATAAATGACAAGAGCTATAAGCTTGGTAAAATCATAAAGAATAATTATTAGAGACAATTATTAGTCAAAGGCATGTATTTAACACTTAATAAAAAAATTTATTGAACAAAATTTAAATAGGTTAATTGTAAAGAAGCAAAGCAATGAAATACAAACTAGTTGGTTAGTGAATTTGAATTACTGAAAAACTGTCAGCAAAAATATTTTTGCAGTAATAAATATCTCTGCTTTACACATAGTCATTACTATTGAGCAGAGAATTTAACTAAAGCAAAATTTTCATACTTTTTCATATACACAAATAGTAACTTCTGGTAGGGAGAAAATGGGTTTCCAAAAGTTAATAGTTCATGTAAAAACTGAATTAGTTTTCATTACAATATGAAATATCAATCACTCATGATCCAACAAATGAAACTGAATTTTATAAAAGTAACAGCACCGTTCATTGAATTTCACATGAACAAATCAATTCACAATCAATTAGAATTCATTTTAGTTTTCTTATGTATTTTTACATGACTTGTATCCCTTTTTACAAATTTCTTATTAGAGATGTGCTTATCATGAATTTAAGACATACATTAGCAATTACTAAGCATTTACAAGTAAACTTTGAGGTCATGTAAGCAGCACTAAACAAATCTTTAAAGCTACAAATGGGTACTATTTCAATCTCACTAAAGTGAGAAAAAAGATAAACAAAAAACAAGACTTGAATTAAAAATTAAATGAAAGGTTGAGAATGAATGTTACCAAGCATTTTATCAAAGTAGTAACAATATTAATGCAATTTGAGAAATTAAAATTAAAAACAATAAACACTTCACGAGTGATTTGCATCAAATTACTACTGAATGACATAAAATACTGAATTACAACCCCAAGAATATAATAAAATGAAATCGATACCTTTGTTACAAGCAGCAATTGTTTACGTCTGGTCAGCAGATCAAAGACCCTAGGAATTTCAGCTGTTGGCACTCCGTGTCACTGACACAATAATTCCTTTAGACAACTCAAAATTTTTATGAGCACTTCTCCAGGGACAAGTTTACACAATACTTCTATATAGAGAAAATAGCATTATTAATAACATTCATCATAATTTTGTGACTTTCACTTTCAATTTGGGTTACAGATTCAGAATAAATGAAAATAAAAAATGCATATCAGTGGTGTGTAAGCAATGGAAGTATCTATCAATAAGATTAAATAAATTGTAGTTGACAAGCAAAATATATTAAAATTTGAAATAACTAAAGGGAAGGCATTTAGAATAATTAGTGAAATGTAATTAATTATTCGATTCCATAATGTATATTTAACGGTCAATGGGATGCACAAGACAGAACTATGTTTATGAGACATCATCTCACTTATGTTAATATATCTGAAAGTTGATACCATCATCAGAATCTGGTGATGCAGCAAGAAAGTAAAAAAAAACTGGTTTTCCTTACACAAAATTTCACAGATGCATATTAACACACACCGAACGCACTCGGAGAAAAAGTATGAAATATACCTTAAGCTACCTACCTGACAAGGAGTATACGATAACCACACTTGTGGTGC
The DNA here is from genome assembly GCA_038098605.1 of Gryllus longicercus. Taxonomy (NCBI): domain Eukaryota; kingdom Metazoa; phylum Arthropoda; class Insecta; order Orthoptera; family Gryllidae; genus Gryllus; species Gryllus longicercus. The sequence continues at coordinate 2,545,568 of JAZDUA010000002.1, read as the reverse complement.
TCCTGGTGGAGAGTATCGATTTGCCCATATTCTCCTTATGGAGTGATCCATCCATATTTGTGTGTGCTTTGCTTTCAGCTTTTTTATGCTTTGTAGACTATAGTGAACCTCAGAGAATGAACATTTTTGATTTACTGTATCCAATATGCCAAAATTAAATAATTTCTGCTCATTTGATTTTGTTGGTTCAGAGATTCAGAGAAATAGGTTAACCCTCTGGATACCAAGCTCTAAATGTAACGCTGAGTACCAAGTGATGTGCACGTATACCCCACTTGAATATTATACAAGAGTTCTTTGAAATATGAAATAACTGACTAAAATATGAATATATTAATTATTTTGAGTAGTTAATTTATAATGAAACTCAAATTAATAGAATTAAGTAACTTAATCCCTATATTTCTTTTTTATTACACCAATACACTTACTCAAAATACTTCTTTCAAGGTAATTCGTGTTTTAGGCAACTGATGCATATTTTTATTGTTTTTGAATCTGAAGGTTCACGTAAAGCACAAACACTTAATGCATCTTGTTCAACTCTTTCTATCTCTGTTTCTATTAATTAATAAGGAATACAAATTGGTGACATGGAATACCATGCAAGATAAATGTACACCAGTACTTGTTTTTAAATATAAAACGTAAAACACCTTAAAACTATTACTTTCTTAAAGACGTAATTGTCTACGGAAGTATTTTGGACAATGTAACAAAAATTCAATAACGCAATAAGTACATAAGTAAAATAGTGAATTTGGGTACAAAAAGTACGTACACAGTCCGTCCCACAGAAAAGGTGACTGATGTGAAATAAAATACAAGAAGTTGGTTATTCGTAGTGTACATGCTTTTTTATTCAAAATAGTCTCCTTGTGAGTCAAAACACAACTGCAAGCGGTGGAAAAAGTTTTCAAAACAATTCTGATAGCCAACAACTGTAATTGCCTGCAGGATCGTTGTCGTAGCCTTCTGAATATCGGAAATCGTGTCGAAACGCCGTCCTTTCATGGCCATTTTCAGTTTGGGAAATAGCCAGACGTCGCACGGAGCTAAATCCGGGGAATAAGGAGGATGGTCAAGCGCAACAATACCTTTTTCAGCCAAGAATTGGCGAACGATCTTGCTTTTGTGCGCTGGAGCATTGTCGTGCAACAAACACCAAGTTCCTTGGTTGCGGTATTCAGGCCTCACCCGAACAATCCTCGACCATAAACGAGTTAGAACACTCAAGTAGTAATGTGCGTTCACCATTTGACCTTCTGGAGCAAATTCTTTATGGATAATTCCTTTGGAATCAAAGAAAACTGTGAGCAGTGTCTTGACACGACTTTTCTGCATTCGCACTTTTTTCGGTTTCGGAGATTCTGGACCTTTCCATTCCGAGCTCTGGCGCTTTGTAAGTGGCTCGTATTGAAAACACCATGTTTCATCACCGGTTACGATGCATGACAGCAAGTCTGCGTCCTCGTCGGTCGATCGTTTCATGTCTCTGCAGTGTTCCACTCTGCAATGCTTTTGATCGTCCGTGAGTGAATGGGGCACAAAGTGACAACAGATCTTCTTTTTGTCCAGATTTTCAGTCAATATGCGATGCACAGTTGTTTTAGGAATTCCAGTGAGCTCCTCGATTAACCTGGTAGATGCACAACGATCATCTCGAAGAATTTCAGCCACTTTTTGAACATTTTCTTCGACTCGAACTGTCGCTGATGCTCCTTGGCGTGGATCGTCTTCAATGCTCTCTCTTCCATCATGAAATCTTGCATACCACTTAAAAACGTTTTTACGACTCATTGCTTCACTACCATAAACACGTTGTATCATTTCAAAAGTTTCTGTGGCACTTTTACCCACTTTGAAACAAAACTTAATGTTCGCACGTTGCTCCATTGCTCTTTTCACGACCGAGGGTCAAAACATACTGTTGCAGTTTTCTTTACTGCGAGCAGTCTGTGATGCCAGCGCTGTTCCTTTTAAAACGGAAGATAGTCGAAACACAACACTACTTAATTCCTGCATCAGATCAAAAATTGCGCGATTGGTTCCGCGAATATAAAATAAGTCACCTTTTCTGTGGGACGGACTGTGTAAGTAAAATAGTGAATCCACATAATCACAGTCAAACCACTTTCCAACACTATGCATAAAGAAACACATTTATTTTCACTTTTGTAACTCTTCGCAATCACAAAGAATCAGAGTGCAAGAAACTTGGCTAACCACTTCAACAGCTATCCCAACCTTCACAAAATATCAAAATAAAACTGCAAAAATATCGCTATTCAAATTTCACTGCGACAGGCAGAATAGTTATGGTGCTCTGACAAGGTACCAGGACATGAAGGATGTAACCAAGAAAGTTACCAATCAGAAAGCAATAAAATTATTGTAGTAATTAAATTTTTGAAATTTATTTAGATCTCCCATGCCTTGCTTGTAATTACATATCATGTTATGAACATTACTCACTGCATATACCCCTCAAAATGCCCCAACTATTCCTCGACCCCTCCACTCTGGATACTTCCCTTGCCTGAGTAGTGCAAAATGCCATTTTAAGTGACTTCCTTAGGTTGTACCATGATCTGTACCTCTGCTGAAAAATATCCAAACAGCAAATCACAAATTTAAATGTCCTCCTTTAGTACAGTATTCCTTGTGCCCAGAACAGTTTAAAAGTATGGAATGATTTGTTCAAGCATAAAGACATTCACAAATTCACTTGGTCTAAAGAAGTGAGTGAAACCATAATAAATTACATTATCGGCAAACACAACAACAAAATAAAGGTGGAAGATGTTAGTCTATAGAGGAGCCGAGTGCAACTCGGACAATTTTTTGTTGAAATCAAGTGTGTATCTTCGTTATGTAAACAAGACACAGCAATCGGAAATTCATGTATCCAGTACCATAGGGAAAAAAGAATACATAATGTGTTTGCTGGAAGATCCATCTATATCCTTCTTCTACAAGCTCAGGTTGAGTAAGAAACTGTTAGAAGAGAACCAAACAACTACGCAAACACTACGATGGAATTGTAAATGCAGTACATCGAGCAGCTCACGAGAGCCTCGGAGAAATATAATATACTGGTGGGAAAGGAATAGGTGACTCATGGTGGAATAATTCTTTGACAGGGAAAGTGCGAGACAAGAAAATTGTTTATAATACATGGTTAAGCACTCAAGATATTGAAGACCGAGAACGTATCATCAAATTAGTAGAGAAGTTAAACAAGAAGTAAGAAAAGCAAAAAATAAAGCTTGGGAAAGAGTATGTGAAGATGTGGAACAGAGTATAGGCAACGACAGATCAAAGAACGCATGGAAAATAATAAATAACTTCAGACAAAATGAAAAGCAAAATTCAGTACTATAACTTACAAGTATAAATCAATTTAAAATATATTATGAGGAACTTTTGAAAGAAAATGGCTTGCATTTAGTAACGTGTACAACACAGAGCACGAGAAACCAGCTGATATGGAATATATTACAGTGAGAGAGACTGAAAAAACAATACAGAGATTTAAAAATGGAAAAGCAGCCAGTCTAGGATTGGTAAACATTGAATTGCAGAAGCATGACCCCAGTTTATTATTGGATCTTCTTACTCTATTGTACAATATATGCTTAATGGGGGAAGAATTACCCAAGAACTTCAAGAAAGGATACATCTCGCATCTACAAGAAAGGTGATAGGAAACAGTGTTAGCAAATTATAGAGGCATAACTGTCCTTAGCAGCCTTGGCCAAGTGTATGGGAAAATATGAAAAAACAGACTGGAAAGAGACCACCTTGATGTCGAAGAAAAGAGCGACTTTTGAGTGGGGAGCTTATGTATTGATAACGTGTTCAGTATTAGTCAGGTAACCAACAAATGTCTCGCCCATAACTGGGAGATTCATCTTGTGTTTATAGATCTGCGTAAGGCCTGTGACACTTCCATTATCTATTCTATGGATGATGATGGAGAAACAAAACGTAAATATGCAATTGAATAGAGACATTAAAGAATTTTAGAGTGATAATACGAGCCAAATTAAAGTAGGGAGAAACGTTTCAGCACCATTTCCAGTAAGTGAAGGTTTACAACAGGGATGCTATGTAGCCCTGATTGTGTTTAAAATATATTTGAATGAAGCCCTGAGAAGATGGAGGAAGAAATGTAGTAATATGGGTATTAAAATTGGTGGCTCTGTTATTCTCTCATCACTTCGCAAATAGTCAGGGGGTGTTCACTGAAGATGAAGACAGTGCTCTACTCATGATGCGAAAATTGTATGAAGAGTACTTGGAATGGGATTTATAAATAAACCTTAACAAGACTGAGTATATGGTTGTAGGAGGAAGTGCTAAAGGGCTGAAACTAGATGATGGTTCGGAAGTAAAACCCAGTCAAAAATTCATATAACTCTGTTCAGAAACAAACTCAAATGGAGGCAGTATGCAAGATATTAGAAGCAGAATTGCATAAGGTAGAGTGGCTATAAGACAATTACATGCACTGATATGGAAAGATAAATTAAGTATGAGTGGAAAAAGAAAATGATATAAGTCTGTTGTAGAGAATATTGTCCTTTACGGATATGAGGTATGGGAAGTAACAAAAAAGAGCGAAAAGAAATTGAAAGCAATGGAAATGGACTTCTGATGCCGAAGTTGCAAACTGACTTTAATGGATAAAGTTGAGAACGAAGAAATTAAACGTAAAGCGAAAGTAAGTTTTAATTTAATTGACACCATAGAAGTGAAAAGACTAAAATGGTGTGGGCACATATAAAGAATAAACTAAGAATGTTGGCCAAAAATATTGTGGAAGCGGCAACCAGCTACCCATTGACGAAGAGGAAGACTAGACTTTCATGTCTTAATTATATATTATGTATCTTACGTGTCTATATTACTTAATAAATAAGAAACTACTAATTTTTCTTTTATTTATATTGAGCTATCAAGCGCAAATTATAAGATTTGAAATTTTGGGAAACTAGAGAATTTACAGGGATACTATTTGTATTTACCCCTTTCTATGATCTGCTTCAGAAGATGAGATATTCTTACAAAAATGAAGGAAAAGGGAAATAATTTTTCAATTTTTACTTTTTATTATTGATTTCAAAGGTAAAATTTGGATATAAATGCCTAAAAAAATGATTGAAACATCTTTATTGTGTATAGAAAAGTGCAAGGATAATTAAAGTCAGTCTGTTGTAGTATTGTTAAAAAAATTTATAGCTGTACAAGAAGCTAAAAAATAGGTTTTTTTTCTTTTGTACGAGGTAATATGTATCGGTAAATGGATTTAAATCCGGCAAAAAAATAGTTTTTTTTTAAATTTCAATTATGATTTTCAACATAAAAAATTTTTATCCTTGGAGCAGTTTTGCCTATCTTAGTCGGCTACCACGTTTGGGTATGCATTCGACATTATCTTGTTTGTGTATACAACATGTGCGACGCACATACGCACATTCCCTTTTATTTATATATAGATGTGAACAAACCACTATTACGTTTATGAAGAAAGGTATGTTTTATGCTCTGTAATTTCTGAATCATAATTGTAAACCTATGATAATGTGTAAAACTGAATGTTTTTTCTCCCCAAAATGGTTTCATAATTCCGTATATGCAAATATTTGCTGCAATCAACTGAATGTGGAATTTGTAATGAGGACTAGTTCAGAGTTTTATTCAGATGAAATGAAAGATATCGTGGTTTACGTGAATTTATAGCCTAATTTTGATGGCCTTGCAGTTTATTAAAATGAAAACACACAAAGTCTAATAATAAATAAAATGTATGTGATGAAACTAGTCCAAATATATTGAATGGTACATGGTGGTGGGGGTGAGTGAAGGCAGTATAAAGTTAGAGGATGTTGTATGGAGGTGTAAGTTCGCGTGAAGAAAGTGGGTGAGAGTGAGACCAGAAGGGATCAAGTCACATAATAACCAGAAGAGACATTGGAGTTAGTTTGCACTTTGAAGAGGATTTCAAAAATGCTTGAATAATGTGAAATTATTCTAACATTCTCTGTTCCAACATTTATTTCGAGAATTTTTATTCTGTAAGAATAGAAAGTGTGACCAGTATTTGAGATGTTTTGCAAAGTGCAATTTGTTTGTTAGGATTAGACTTGTTGTTATTGAAATGATTCCAAAAAGCTTTGTCATGTGTATTTCTATACTATAGATACTTTTTGTGGTGTTCACCCCTACAGCCTTAACAAATGAGAAGTCAAAAGAGAGAATTTTAAGATGGGGGCAAATTGCACTTTCACGTTTTAAATATTCGTATTTGAAAGAAGTGTCTAAATTAGTCAGATCCGAATGCAGTCCTGCAACAAATGGCCCACTTAAATCCGTTTCTTGATTTCATTCATGCATTACCCAAAAACTTGATTTTAGAGGTCTCACTGTAATGTACAAAATCAGATCTTTGGATATTCTGTTATATTTTTGGAGTCAGGTCAGACAATTATTTTCTTTTTCATAAGTTCCTGAAGAAGACCAGCAAGTTTGCATCTTCCTGGAAATTGTAATAACTATTCCTATATATCTCATCAAAAATCGATTTGATTTCAAACAAAAGTTAATTTCACTATCATCCAAGAAAGACTCCATTATTAATTATATTACAAAGTTGGCAGCATCTCTTGCTTCTGATGTCACAATTTGAGAATGTGAAAATCAGTGTAACTAATATTTGTATTTAAGTAATATCCATTGTTTTGTATTACATATTAACAGTTCATATTTTATTTTACAGTGTAAGCCAGAATACAAGGTTCCAGGCTTGTATGTTATTGATTCAATTGTGAGACAATCAAGACACCAGTTTGGAGCTGACAAAGATGTATTTGCACCCCGATTTGCAAAGAATATGCAAAATACTTTTGTAAATCTTTTTAAATGTCCTCCAGAAGATAAGGTTTGTGGATTTTTCTTTTATTCTGACTTTGACAGTATTTCATGCCTCCTTTGTGATAAAATTAACTTCTTTTAAATAAGTTTTGAAAAAGGATATTTTCATGCTCTTTTAATATTACTTGGTTTCGGTAACCTAAAGGAAATAATTGAATTAAGATTTGATTAATTTACCCATGACTCACCCTCTGATTAAACTAATGATTGCACTGAAAACGGGATCTAGCTGGGCAGCATGAAACTACCAACCTTTCCAAAAACCCTTATGGAAAAACATTGGTATATTTGCAAAGATCAGCGAGCAAACTCATTGAAACTTCTCTTGGTCTGAGCACAGGGACAAGTATGGATACTTTAGATAAAATATCAATGATATGTAAGATACCATGTAATAATTGCACTCTTCTAAAAACTAAAATTAAGCATTTGAAAAATTATTGATGGAATTAAGAATGATTGGTTGAAACAAAAATTTAATGGGATGTATATTAAAAAGCAAATGTGTTATTTATGTTTTGTTTATTATTGCAACTTATTTGAGAAAATTTAAGTTAGAAACAAAATTAAGTTTGGACTTCGAAATTGATGATATGGACCACTTTTCACACAATTTATTCCTAGAGGAAAGGATGATTCAAGCAGCATAATTTTGTTTGTAGGTAAGGGTGCATATTAGTAGATTTTCTGCACATATATCACTAAAATTTTGGTACACTTATATATAGCTTTTCAAAACTTACAATTTTGCAGCTTTTCTCAATTATGAATCTTGAATGTCTCTTATGTTACTGAAGGTGAAATCTGAAATTTGCACAACTTTTCTTTTTTCAAATGTCTTCTGAGATATATATTGTCATAAATAAAGAATTATCTTAAATTATGAATTGAACAAAGAAATTATATCAGAAACAAAGATCGTTGTGTCAATGCACTCCTGAACTGTGCAGATATGTACATGATTTTAACAAGTGATTTCTTTGGTGTTGGTTTGTATTTCCAATACAGTAACAGATAAGTTTTGAAAATCAAATAGTTTCTATTCATTTATTTTTTTATTGAAGATCCTTTCTATGGTGTTTACATATATTGAAATTAGCTCTTGCAATATAAAACTACTTAATACAAGGAGTGAATAAAAACAAGAAAATTGAAGTCTTCTCTTTTTAAAGGTTTACCTTAGTCATGTAGTATAATGAAACAATATGGGAATTGTTTTGAGTTTGAGGTCATGATTGAAGTTGTTAAATCCAGTTGGCTAAGATAAAATACTTTTTACCACAATGTCTTTATGAATGTGTGTGCTCACTCAGGCAGATTAGAAACTTTTGAGCTCTAAATTGGACATTCCCGCAGTTGCTCTTATCAACTGGATGTTTACAGCCAGGCTCATAAAGTCACATAAAGGCTAATAAAGTCAAGAGTATTCCAGAGATTTAAGAATTTAATAACATGAAATTACAATTTAGTAAAATTTAAAAATTAGATATTGTATCTATTTACTGTATATGCTTGAAAACAAGTATGAACTAACACATTCTAAAAGTAACAGTATGAGTACATGTATTTTGTCATGAAATATTATAGTAAAATGAAACAATTTGTGTAGAGATTCAGAGGAATTATTAAAACCAACTAAAACTTCAAATACATGTTACGTATTGAAATTGATAAAAAACAGATATATCTAATTTAAATAAAATGTGATTTTTTAATCCTGAGTTTTAGAAACCCTAATTAAAAGAATTTGTTTTCAATTGACAAGGCTGGGACAGTCAGAGAGATTTATTTTGGAGAAATCCTAGGAATGGTTTTGTACTTAGTGTTGTCCACAAATGCTTGGACGGACAGACAGATGGATGTTTTCATAAAACACACTTTTATGGTATCAGGGGATCACATTACTCCGTATATATGTACATATATACGAGAATAAAAAGATACTCTTGAAATTTTTTTAAGGGTTTTAGAAAAATATTTATGGAAAAGAGTTACGAGAAGATGACACTGTCTGTAGTCTTGTTAGCTCACAAATAGAGCAGTGTTGTATTTAAAACTGTATATTGAATGTGTTACTTTGCATAATTATTTATTAGTTAAGAAAGTAGGTGAAGCTGTGGTGTAGTTAAATTCTGTGACTGTAATACACTTCTCAAAATTTAACGTGATTACTCACTTTTTAGCCGAGTGCTGCTACAATGAATGCATTATCAAGATGATATATCTCAAAGAATTGGTAAGAAAGGCTAGTGATTGTTGAGCAGAGTCATTGGAGAAGGGATTGCTAAATAGTGCAGTCAAATTTTGAAGTGCTTTGGACTTACTAAAGGAATCACCCATTTCTTGGAATTCAGGAAGGAATCCACTGTAAATGCCCTGAAGAGTCTGAGGTGTAGGCTGAATAAAATTTCCTGAAGACTATGCATTTGGAAGTGTGTGGTGATATATCATGCATCAAGAGTTCACGTCCATTTTCCATGAATATTTTCTAATTCTACACCTCCCTAACATGGCTACTTGGTTCTTTAAAAATGTCAAGACATCCTTTTTCTCTTGAAATTAGTCTTCTATATTTGTAAGCAGAGTATTAACACAATGGGACTATTAAGCAAGAGTTCAGAGTACATCCAGTATATCTATATTTTTCTCTAAATACTTATTAATGAGAAGTTTCTGAGGTTGAGATGTCTAAATAAATAAACTAACATTTTGAATTGCAAATATCCATATGTTTTTTCCTTTGCTGAATAACTGTTAAAATTATTTCTCGCTTTCCAAATTGTGCCGCTACATGCGCATGTACACAGACACACAAATATTTAGACACAAACACATGCAAAAGCACAAAAGAGAAAGTAGAGTATGAAGTATTACAACCTTGTTAATACTGTTACATAAGTGAATATTATTTGATATTCTTTGCTTTCTGCTACACATATTGTATCTAATGATTCAAGACATAGTTATTTAATAATTTTGTATAACTGTTTTAACCATGATATTTGTTTATAGTTTATTTTTAAAGTTTATTTGTACTTCATTCGATATTTATCGATTTCTTTTATATTATCACAATGTAAAATTTGTCATTGATTCTGATGTACATTACTATTATTCTGTGATACTCTAATCAATTTACAAGTTATATACTTTTATATAAATATTATTTGATATTCTTTGCTTTCTGCTACACAAATTGTATCTTATGATTCAAGACATAGTTGTTTAATAATTTTGTATAACTGTTTTAACCATGATATTTGTTTATAGTTTATTTTTAAAGTTTATTTGTACTTCATTCGATATTTATCGATTTCTTTTATATTATCACAATGTAAAATTTGTCATTGATTCTGATGTACATTACTATTATTCTGTGATACTCTAATCAATTTACAAGTTATATACTTTTATATAAATTTATTTACTTACTACAACCATTGTAAGGGATATTCCTGTAATTAAATAACTAAATAAATTAAATCACCTACAGCCACTGATTTGATAGTGAAATGTGTGCTCACATTCCTTCTCAAAGTTTTGCTGTTTTCTTTCTGGCTTTGAGTGAGAAAGATGTTTGAAGAACAAAAATATGTGTTGGGGCTGGGATGTAAATCTGGTGATTAATGTCAACTGAAATGTAATCTTGACAAATTAAAATTTTAATTCAGTTTTCAATTGATTGAGAAAGTTGACATGATAGTTAATTGAAAAGTAATATTGTATATGCATAATTTTTAGTTGTGATAAATTTTCTTTTAAATGTGTGTTACTTTTTGTTTCAGAGTAAAGTAATTCGTGTTCTCAACCTCTGGCAAAAGAACTCAGTATTTCAATCCGAAGTGATTCAACCACTCTTTGATTTAGCAGATCCCAATCATCCTATTCATAAACAAGAAATAACTAATGTTACCACCAATAGTAATGGTTCAATTTCAAGCATGGTTAATTTATCTAATGTCACTAAAACACCACCGTCTGTAAATAGAACACCTACAAGCCTCAATAAGACCCCATTGCCTGGTTCCAAGGCATCAAATGATGTTAATCCTGCAGTATGGCTTAATCCTCAAACACAATTGGATACAAGCACTGCCCTTTTGCAACTGTCTGGCCAGGCAGCAGGGGTAAGTAGCATTAAACAAAAAATACAGAGTAGCATGTGCATGCATCTGTGCTGTTAAGTCTCAATAGTGAAAGACCAGTATATAATAATCTTGGCAAAAAAAGAATTGTCATTTTCTGTAAAAAATAAGTCATCAAATATTAAAACAATTTAGGAGGTTATGGTTATTGTCTTTTGGTTGTGTGTGTGTGTGTGTTTAAAGTAAAATAACTACTGTTGTCGTAAGTCTAGGGTACACACAATTCTTGTTACTAAAAATATTTTACTGGACTTACGTGCACATTGGTCCTTTCACTTCTAATATTTGATAACAAAAAATTCAGTGCTATTTCATATCTGAAATTAACCATATCACCCAATAATGCCAATCGTTCTTAGCAAGTTGTGTTGTAAACAGTATACTCGTTATGAGTAAACAGTATACTCGTTAATGAGTTGTATTTTCTATAGTTGGGTTCTGTGGAGGTTGACTCGATTTGGTATCAAAGTGAACATGTAAAATGCTAAAGCTCCATCCACTTCTTTCATTAAAAAGCCTTTCTATTTTGTTGGACTTGCTTACACAAATTTTGAAATCTGAATCAAGAAGGCAGGCTGAAACTTTATTACTTCACTAACAGCATTACTGGGGATTGGAGCCCCTCACTACTTTACTTTTCTTTCTACTGACTTGTCACAGGTCTTTCACTTTATCATCTGCTCTTTACTCATTTGGGAAGGAGAGTGGGAAAATTCTTAATTTTAATTTCTGTTCAAGAGTTTCTCTGAGAAAATATTTGGTACTATGGTTTCCAATAACTGTAAATGAGAGTTCAAGAAAGGTTTGCAACATTTGGTAATCATTGGTCTCCAAGTAATATTAATTTTATTATTGAATTTATTTTAAAACATCATATTGCACAATTTCAAAAGTGGACACCTGAAGAAAACTCCATCCTAGAATTGAAACAGAACAAATATAATGAAACATCATTCATCTGATCATTTTTCAGTATATGAAATTATTTGACATTCATGATAACATAATATTAACAGCCACAATTGTCTGATGAATCAATCTCAATGTCGAGCATTTCAAATTGAAATTGGGCTTTAATTTACTAAATATATTTAATTTGTGTAATGTCATTCTTTAACACAATCGAGTCTTAGCCTCAGCCAAACTTTTTTCCACAAGTTGTAAGGTTTGGGGGTAAATTTGGAAGGTTGAAATCTTCTAAACCAATGTATATAGAAGTAAGATTCTCTTTTTATTTTAAAGCAACATTCTTCTATTTATGAAGTTAATTTTTTTTAACACTATCATTTTAAGTAAATTATTACAAATTCTGTTAATATTAGAACATTGTGTCTATTGCAATAATGAAGAAAACATTACTTTTTATTCACAACAATTGGCTCGGTATGGTAATTGTGAGGAGAGCTCCTTAGACGTCACTGCAAAGTGTATGCACATCCGTGTATTCTAAAGCAATTTAATACCACTTAATGGCAGCAATGAAAATCTAGAGGTGTTTTTAGCTACTTTGTAGATGTTGATGTAGAAACCTTCTTGAATAGTCAGTGAACAGAAAAATGGTATGACATGAGCAGATATACAGTATGAAATGCAGGTCTGTGGATTCTAAGGGTGTCATATTTCAAGGCAAACTGTCGGCATCTATAGAGTCTAGGTCATCAACCTAAATGTGTTAATCATTGAAGCGTTCAGAATTGAAGATGAAAATTAATCTGTCATGGAAATGTAGTGAAAAAGAGATTTGAAGATGATCATTGCTTAATAAACGCTTTATCATTTTCATGAAATTAGTTTCAGTGTTGCTGCTTTGCTCATGTTCTTCAATTAGTCTAATTTTCTCACCAAGAGAACATTTTCAATTTACTCCCTGACTTCATAAGCACTTGATTAACACAATACCTGCAACTTGTCAAACTGAACAACTGTAAATGTTGAGAACCACTGAACCCAAAGCATGCAACTGTGGAAGAATTGCTCTTCACATCTCTCCTTCCTTCACATGGGTTTGTGGAAGTCAGTTATTACAAATAAACATTGGCCTGGTGGAGCACAACTCTTTTGAGTGTCTCTTGGTACAATGTCACTACACTTCGAAGTTCAAATTTAATTTTAAAACAATTTGTTTTCTGTTTAATCCAGAATTTTTAATATCACACTAAAAATTCCATTCCCTTTCCGTGTTATTCAGATTTCCAGCTTATCCAGTATACTTTGCATTGGAAAATATTCCATTCTGAAATTTTTCTGGCAAAGGCAGGTTTCCACCTTCGGCAGGTTGTACTATATACGAAACACTTGCTGCACTTGTCACTGCCAAAGAAAGCGTGAAGTTCAGGGAGTATCCACAATGTGTGAAGTGCCAGGAAAATGTTTTTTTTATACTAAATTTGCATACCTAGAGTAATCAATGAATCGCAAGAATGTTTGCATAGATATGTAATTGCTAATAATTCTGCCTGTATATAATTTTCTGTTAATAAACTCTTTATTTCTACATGCCATGTTTCATGCACATAGTCCACAGTCAGCAACAGAATCAGCCCCTTTAGAATATGCAAGTGGTTGGTTGAAGTGGGGGCTGGTTACTTAACAAAATTGTGGTTTGTTGCTGGTTAGTGGTGAATAATGCAGGGTTGTTCACTTAACTGCACAAGTCTAGCACTGGCTGCTCCACCATCTCTGAAAAAAAATTCATCTTTAGTTATAAATTCCTACGTTTGATTGTACAAAATAATTTAAAAAATAATTTATTGAATGTGATTCACAAATGGCAGCCAGTTTTGTTTTAAGCTGCATGCTATTTTTCATGTTGGAAGATGGTTTTGTAGATTACTCAGGGCTAGGGTGTTGAAAATTTTTAATTTGGGTTGGATTCAGTAAACTCTGGCTTATAAATCAGAGATATTTATCATAAGTAATACTACGAGTGCTTTGGAAATTGTCAATAAATTTCCGACTCACGTAGTGAGGAGGGGATTTATATGATAATTTACAAAGCACGAGTGGTATTTAATTGGACTGTTCCACTAGTGAAATTATGTCCAACAAGAGTTCGAAAATGCACCAAATATTGAAAATAACTGACATCTATGTTAAAATCACATGCAACACAGCGATCAATGTAGTATACTGCCACCTAAGATGGGTCACAGTTTATGATGAGCCAGTAGGAAGAAGCGGTAAGAAAAATCGGATAGAATAAGCGATAAACTTTTTGAGATACACTGCCCTCATGGGGACATTCTGTATGTATAGTTAAACACTTGGTTTTAATTTCACAAGTGGAATACTAAGGAATGTACTTCTCTAAATTTCAAATTTTTATCTTACATTTGCTAGAAAACCCCAAATTCCAATTTTTAAGACTGTAATTTTTAAGTTATGCTTCAGATGATTGCTTATCATTGATATTTTACAAGAAGTAACCACACTGCTATGTGTAGAAGCACAGAAAAAAATTAAGATTGTGACTATTCCTTCTCTGAAAATTTAAATTTGTTCTTTCACGTTCAGTATTTTTAGTTGTAAATATCACCTGAATAAAAAAAAATGTTAGGTAGATAAATAACCTTTTTTTTTTTTTTTTTTTTTTTTTTTTTTTTTTTTTTTTTTTTTTTTTTTTTTTTTTTTTTACACCAGAGTTCACTGAATCTAATGCATTTCAGTTTAAAAAAGCTATAATAACCTCACGCTGACTAATTTACAAAACCATGCACTTCTACTAACACAAAAAATGGCATGCAATGTTTAACTGGTGGTGCTACAGAGTGACTCAGACTTTCTCTGCTAGTTCCTTATTTCCTTAGTCTGGCCTAGCTGTTCGAATTTGCCCCACTCTTCCTTGCTGCCATGTATAGGTACCAGAATCACATTTTTCACATTTTTGAATTTTGTTAGGGCTCTTTAATGGTAGTTATCCTTCTTTTCCTGCCTTTATTTAAGTGCTGAGCAGCACAAGGCCACGAAGCAAACAGTGCCTGCCAGCTTGAGGAGGGTTAGATCACTCTTCACCAGAAGCTCAACTTTCCGATATGAAATATCTTTCCAAAACGTTATAAGTTGTATTGAACTTATGATGCCCTGCCTTGGGTCATATAGATCATGGTTTCATTACAGCAACAATTTCTGAAATTTTGTCATTTAAAACCTTATTCAGGTCAACTACTGAATTCTGGACCACTTAAAATGGAACCACCTATAGCGGAGTGGCCCAGTTGACCTCAACAAACTTAACTGTTCACAAAGCTTTATGGATCTATGGTTCATTCCAAGCTGATGTATCCCAATTATATATTATGTCACAATATGTAATTTGATATATCAAAATGTCGGATGTATACGTAAGCTTCCGCGGCTCGAATCCATAAATTCTCGGCCATCCGGGAGACGCCGCGTCGTTGGCTGGGGTGCCGACGTTTCGCCTGACATGTCGCAGGCTTCCTCAGGGCAGTGACGAGACTTCTTCAAATCTAGCTCTGCCACCAACAAAAAAATATTTTGCTACCAAATTGACATTTACAAAACTAACCTCAATCTGTGATGTATCCCTTTCCTCTTAAGAGTTCATAATCCGTGATCTTTACATTTGCATAATCTTTGTTCTTCTGATAACATTGATTTCTCCATTCTCGTTCCCAGGGTCTTTGATTACCATAGTAGCAGCATCTTATGCTTTTCAGCTGGACTGGGTCTCCCATCGTGATGACTAGTGATCACACTACGAACTACAGCATTCGCAGTGTTTCTGATTGCGCCACACGAATCCTCGTACTAATTCTCACGCCGTTTTTTGTGGCGCTCTGGCCCTTGAGTACAGCTTGTTGACTGTCAATTCATGAGTAGCTGCGCAGAATTTCATTTTGCCGCGTCGGTGGCTGCTTGCCACTCCATCAATGATTTGATTTGATTTTGTCAAAGAAATAAAAAGTACATGCGACGTATGGGGGAGAAGTAATAACATCCGCGTACGTTTCTTGAGCTCCAAAATCTACTCCCAACTTTTTAACTGTATAAGTAGTTACAAAAAAAAAAAGTTTCGTTTGATGCCAAGAAGCTTTTTTTGCGAGTGGTACAGCTATAGTTCAAGACGCGCAATTACGCTGAGTTTTCTGACGGTGACGTTGACATCTTTGCACAGCCGTGAGGTAGACAGACCCTGCATGTCCCTGCATCCCTGCTGTGCAGTATCAAGAAAACGTGCGCGAATAGTACATCGATTAAAATTCTAGGTCCGTTGCCAGTTCGTCAGGTGCGACGTTTTTTACCCAAGGATGTACTACAGTAAACTTCAGTTACACTACTTCGATTTAAACAGAGGGTCTGCTGACGTAAATCAGTTGTTACGGTGTCATCCAATCGGGAGGTTGAACGTCGAGGTAGTCAGATGTGTAAGCTTCCTATTGGATGACACTGTAACAGCTGAACTGCCAAAGGACACCATGAACAAATCGAAGTTAGTGACGTTTAAACTTCCGATTGGATGACAGCGTCACAGCAATCAATCATGATGAAAATATACATGGCTGTCACCAGATCGCGAGTTTTAATCGAATTATATTGTCTCGACTCGATCTTTCAGCGCTCCAAACAACGGTTCCAACAAATTTTCACCATGGCCTCATGGGTCAGCTGATTCGTGCATTGAGGTTATGGACTAATCCGATTCACCAACTGCTTGCACTCAAATTTACATCTTCGGAAAATCACATATTTCCTGTTAAAAAAAAATCAAAACCTTTGCATACTGCTGCGCTGTATTGTTGTCTTGTACAACTCTGAAAAAAAAATCTGACTTGTCAAGACGGGGAATTGCCGACAGGTAGCGTCTTCGTGCTCGCGTGTCTCACGCACCCTGCGATATCTACCCATCGGCCAGAAATGGGAAGGAAGGGATTGTCCCTTGTGAAGCACGCAAACTCGTTTTGTAACAAATTTCACATGAGGTTCTGCAGCGACTATGAGAATCGAACCCGGAACCTCAGGGGTGAAATGCAAGCGACTTGGCCACAGAGCCACGAGAGCGTTCCTAATTGACTTGTGATATTTATGCTTCAGCGTGGTCACTGGAAAACCTAAAAGAAAAAAAGTCATGAAATTTTATTGCTCTAAAAAAGTCGGGGGGAAATCGGAAAATTTGTGGAAGAATATGTAGAAGTCGATGAAAATTTGGAGATTTTTGAGCCTTTCTTTAATTTGAACTTGGTAGCTCGTGGCTCAGAGCGGTCATTCGCCTTTCAAGAATGTCCGGGTACGAATCCCGGACAAGCTCATGAGAAATTTGTTCCAACAAAACGAGTTTGCCTGCTTCATAGGGGGAAGTCCAACCCCTGTGAAGCATCCTAAACCCTACCTTTATTCCAAGTCCTCACTTTTAGCCGTTGGAGGAGCGCCTCGTAAGAGACGCTTACGCGGATATTCTACCTGGCGGTCCCCTTGACAACTGGCTGCGACGAGACTGTTCGCGTAATAAACTAGTCAAATCGTAAAATAAATGTTAACGGAGAATTATTCCATTAATGCAAGCGCTCAACGCTCGTTTAGGGGCTGGGAGACGCGTTGCGTCAATATAGACGCAAAAGTGAATTCAGAGCACTGATCAGTTTCAAGCTTGCTTTAATGTGTTTAAAAAAATTGAAATACTCTACAAATTGTATCGGTGATTTTTTTTAAATGATGTGGAAACGGAAAAGTCAGAGAAGTTGGTTTCAGGATACGAGTGGCTACCGTGGCCTTTATGATAGTAATTTTGCAGAAAAAGGAGTATGTGAAAGGCGATTTTTCTCTCAACATATACACTAGCCCAATTAAAAAGGCCCCATGAAATTCTATTTTGGCATTTTTGGACGATCCTCAGTCGGAGGATTACTTTATACTTTTAAAGAAATCTGATAATTTTTCTTTCTCGCAACGGAGTTAAGAGAGTTATGTAATGCTACACGGAAAGGGCGAATTTTCAACAGAAAACGTCTTATTGTCGGGCACTTGTAACAAAAAAGTGGATAAGTCCAGTTGCTAAATTTAGAGAGAAAACTCCTCTATCACGCAGTGAATCCATTTTTTTGTGGGACCTTGATACCGAAAAATCGAGTGCCAGCAAAACCTCTTTCCGTCCGTCTTTCCGTTCGCCCATCTGATTGTTGGTTCATTTATGTAGAACGTGAATACATCGAACTCTTTGGCAGAAAGATGTTTTTGTTCAATTGTTTCGATGAATTGTTTGTTTTAATGTATTTTCACGCTTCGTTTGTTTTAGAATTTGAAAAGTGGTAGTTAAACTGCATGACAAATCGTCGTGTTATTATGTTGCATAGCTATGAACGATATCTCGAGAATGTACGTGCTGTTGTAGCACCACTAGTTTTGTAATTTTACTCAATTTATTCAAAACAATTGTTCTACTGAAATTACATTCCAAAGCATTATTTCCTTGAAGCACATGCTGACGTGATTTCAAGTTTGTGTTGCTCTGACAATACTTCAAAAATCGGATTCAATTTTTTCCCGGACGTTTAAGATTTATTGTATTATGTATGTGTTTTTTTGACATTTCATGTTTTTTATAACTTGATAAAATTCTTCATGTCTAAATATCCATATATTCCAAGTACTTTCCTTAATTGACAGTAAAAGACATGGCCAACAATAAAGCATCACTTTTAACTTCACTAGCTATTACCCATGTGTGTAAAACAGATTGAATTTTTTAAAAATTTTTCTCGCCAGCATGATGTACTGCCATACTCAACATTGGAGTAGGTCGACCATTGCCAAAAATTTGACTCTTTTCTACATCGTTAAGACAAGAAAACAATGTACGTAGTAGTCTTTCCCTGTATCTGTCATAATAACTTTAAATCTGATTTTAAATATAAGCTAGTGCTACACAACGGCACAGACTTTCCCTTATTAATTTTCTATTTCTTTTGGTCTCTGGTAGCTATTCGAACTTGGCCACATTCTCTTGCCTGCTGCCATCTATCACCGCCCAAAGTACATTTTTTGAAATTTTCTTAATTTTTTGGTTTCCTAATAGTCGTCCTAAATGGCAATTTTCTTTGAAAAATTTGGAGCAGTTTTGAACAAAATGGGGCTTAAATGTAACAGTAAATTCGAAATTTGAAACATTTTTTCACAGAAAATTTGAGTTTTTGAAAAACTTCATTTAAAGAAATTGGAAGGACGTTCTGTCAAATACAGTAGTGTTTACAAATTTTTGGAAACATTCATATTAACAGTGTGAGAGATCTTTCAAAAAATTATTTACGTGATTTTTGAAAAAACAAAAAACTCCCTGATATGAACTTTATGTCGTATTAAAGAGTTAGCGCCATCCTTTCGAAAAGGTCGAAGAAAAACTTTTGAACTGTTTTTGAGAAAACAGTGTTTGAGAATTTCTGAAAATGTGGAATTTTGAGCTCATATTCACAGAAAACTGTTGAGTTCTTGAGAAACTTAATGACATATTTAAAGTACATGTTTTCATAAATATAATAATGTGAACAACTTGCCGCTAATATAAATATTAACGATGTTAAAAAAAATGTTAACATGTCAAAAAATGATGTTTTTGTAATCTTAAAAATAATAATAATAATAATAATAATAATAATAATAATAATAATAATAATAATAATAATGATAATGATAATAATGATGATGATAATAATAATAATAATAATAATAATAATAATAATTGAGCAATATGGCTTTTATGTCATTTTAGCGTGCATTTAGCACTCTCTCTACCAAAGGTTAAAAAAATAAATTATAGCCGTTTTTTTAAAAATCTTGTTTTCGTAATTTTTAAAATTGCAAATATTACACGCAATGTTTTGTGAAAACTACTGAGAGTTTCTAAAAAAAAAAAAAAAAAAAAAAAAAAAAAAACGTAATGTAGTATGAACTCGCTATGAAAAACATTTGATATGAAGGTGTTTATATCACCCATCTCGATCACGTTTTTGTCCAGTTTCCTTAATCTATTGAGCAAATGCTGAGATGGCCCCTTGTTTAGCTTCTGGATGTAAATGTAGCTTCACTATATGCACGTTTTGTTGAACTCTCCTTTTGCTTGTAATGGTAAGAGTAGAGGTCAGGGAGAGTTGCTATTTTGTTAGCAATGCATTCTTGCAATTCGTGTACAGATGCAAATAAGTTTTCTATAACTCAGAAACAAAAGTGACTATTTTTCAAATATTGCTTATCTTGCAATTTTTAAAATTTATTTTTATTTGTGTTAAGCTTTTAGTCATCTTTCAACTATTTATAGTAAAAATGACAGGAAGGGATTCTGGAACTCAAGAAAACATGTGCAGATAATCTTTTCCCCCTACATCACATAGAGTTTTTACTGTGTGTGTGTGTTTTTTTGTTGTTTTTTTTTTTGACGGAATAAATGTAATCTAATCTAAAGGGAAAATCTCTGTCTTTAATTTTATACTTGTAGGAAGACACGGAAAAATATTCAAACTTTTGCAATTTTTGTAAATTTAGAGTTAACCATGAAAATTTGACCTTTATAAGCGTATGTTACTCTTTTCTTACAAGAAATTTTAAGAAAAATTTTGGAAACTGTTTTTGAGAAAATTTTTAAAATGTCCGGGAGGCTTCATATAAAGCACCCCAAAATTTTCAAGAAAGTTTTTCAAAATCGTAATGCCTTGAGTGGAGCGAGATCGAATATCCATTTTGCAAAAATCGTACGTATGGTTTATACGCTAGTGTTCAGACTCTCAGATGGACGCATGCATGTACGCATGTTTTGGAAAAAACCCACACTTTTTCAGTATCGGAGGACCTCAAAAGTGTATTTCCGTTGAAATCTCGTAATCGATTTTCCGCAGCATTACATAACGTTACCTATACCAAATATATTACTTCTGTATATATGTACGTATACAGTTAAGTAAAAAATAAATACTTTCTACATAATCATTTTCTCTGCTTGTTAACTCAACAAAACGGTTCACTGGCTTATGGACAACGTGCGTTCATCAAGTATGGATACAGCATGCTGCTGTTTTACGCCCTCATGGAGAAATCAGTTTTTTTTGTTTAATTTAATTTATAAAACCTGTATGAATTGCTTACTTTTATTAATTTAGAAACAGGGCAACCGAAGCAAGAAAAAATCGCTCTTCTGGAAAATGCTGTTTTTAATCTTGTATCAACTATCGCAAAATGCCACAGAATGTGTCCTGTAATTAATATTTCTTACAGTCGCAAAACCTTCAGCCTAAAAGTAGGCCCTCTTTTACCCAGACCCAAACGTAATGCCACTGAAATGATTATGCTATTGGTAGTTACTACTCAAAATTTTAAGGGAAATAAAACATTAATAGTACAAAGCAGTCCACAGAACGTTGGCATGTTGAAACACTAAATAACACTGCGATTCATGATAAATGAGGCTAGACCCTCTCTTCGCAGTTTATATTTCAGTATTCACATTTCAAACGAACTGAGGAAAATCAATCACATATTACAAGAAGAGTTCACCTCAAGCTGATCTACCCAAAATGTTCATGGTACCTTCACTTCAGACGGCCACTGCCCACCGCCAAATAAGACGCAGTCGGCACACTTTCTTGTTTATTCGCTTTGGTAATAAAGTACACAATCGCAAGTCCGGGCTTCCACTCTGGTACCTGGTTGAAAATATGTGCATAACACGTTCTTGCCAGTTCATGAACCGTTGGTCTGGCGCAATAGTTGCAGTTTGCAAGTTTGCCTGAGTTGAATTATGTTTCATCTTTAGGGTTATGAGGTAAAAATATGGAAATTTATAGAAATTAAGTGAATTTAGTTTTATGAATAAAGTTTTTAAACTTGTGTTTAATTTATAAATAAAAGCCCAACAAAGTAAACAATTAGATCCCAACCAGAAAACCAACAATTGGTTCCATGTAAAAAAACAGAATTTCTTAAACACCCTCTGCAAAACTATTGCAAGCCAATCAATTTCTTTATCATTTGTGCTGCTATGTCATGTATGGAATTCCAAAAATCGTGGTAGAAGTTACTGAATCATCTTCAAGAGGGCATTTCAGTTTACATGCGTTGGTACATCTCGAAACTTCAGACAGTCATGCTCCCATCATCCCCTTGTTAGTCTTCAGGAGTTGAAACTGCAGCTCCGTGACTTGGACCGTGACACTCCAGGCACCACTGAAACACATTTGTCTTGCTTACTTACATACGTATATATGGAATAATATACTTAGTACAGAGAAAGTTACGAAATGCTGCGGAAAATTTATTTTGAGATTTCAAAGGAAATATAAGATTTGGGGTCCTGAGATACAAAGAAAGTTTATTTTTCCAAAATGTCTGTCAGTCAGTCAGGTAATCTGTCAGTTGTGAACAACACTAGCGCCTAAACTGTAGGTAGTTTTTTTCAAACTGAATAAACCCCTGTCGATCTGGACTCACTTGAAGCTCTGCGATTTAAAAAAACTTTAATTAATTTTCTTTATATGAATACAATTACTTTATATGAAGGCCTTGGGACATTTCCAAAATGTTCTCAAAAATAACTCTGAATGTTTTCTTTAAATTTATTATAAGAATTGATTAAAATAGGGGTAGCGTAGGTGCAATTTTCACTGCTAACACAGAATTTTAAAAAATTACGAAAGTTGTTTGTTTGTTTTTATATATTATTATTATTATTATTATTATTATTATTATTATTATTATTATTTCGTGCTAAACTACTAAATTGAAGATTTTTTTCCTTTGAATAAAATTTGTTCTCCTATATTAGTTCTTACGTTTGTCATGAGAACATTTCTCAAAAATTTTAGTTGTTTTCAAGCAATATTGCGTTCAGTATGTACAATATAAAAAAACAAACAAAAAATAAAAAGACCCAAGAACAAGAATTTCTCAAACGGTTCCAATTTTTTCTTTAAACTTTTTGTTAGGATAGTGCTAAATGTACTCTATGGGATTTCTCAAAAACTCAACAGTTTTCTGTGCCTCAAATGCCATTTCTCAAATGCCACGTTCTCAAAAAGGTTCTAAAGTTTTCTGTGAATATTTTGTGTGAAGAGTGTCATATGCACTGTATAAGATGACATAAAATCCATTTTGCTGTATTTTGTTTGATCAAAAATTACACCATTTAATTTTCTGTGCCGTTAATATGCACATTTCCAGTGATTTGTATACATTATTGCATTTGTGAGTACAAGTGCTTCAAATGACTTCCAATGAAAGTTTTTGGAAACTAAAGTTTTTGTGGAAAAGTATCAAATTTTGTATTTACTGTAACATTTAAACATAATTTCCATTAAAATTGCTCCAAATTTTTCAACAAAAATGTCCATATAGTTGGAGGTTTTACTCTTCTACATTATTCTTAAAGGAATATTTTGGATCTTCTATTAGGAAACTGAAAAATTAAGAAAATTTCAAAAAATGTACTATGGACGATAGATGGCCGCTGGCAAGAGGGTAGAGGAAGACTGAAAAGCTAGCCTAGACTAAAGAAATTAAGAAACTTACTAATACAAAAAAGTCTGTGCCATTCTGTAGTACTACTAGTTAGTCTGCTGCCAGTTACACAAAATTGCGATAATGCAGTTTGTAATGTTTTATCGGAGTTCCTCTTTTGCGTGTGATGCTTCTACCGATCACATTTATTCTCAAGTCCTCACAGAAAAATGTCACATATTTTTAAGATATGGTTATTAGAGAGGCTGGAATTTGCACCTGATTCTTTCATCACAATACAAATCTAATTAACCTGGAGCAGTGCACTCTGGTACAGAATCCTACTGGAAATTGTAACCTCTTTCAAGTGGTGTAAGCTGTTCAGAGAACTCTTAAATCTAAATCACATTCACGGAATCAGAAAAAACTGCCCTATAAAAAGACTCAAAACCTAAAGGCACTTGCTGATCATTAGAAGACATTTGCCGCTACTGGTAAAATGTCTACTCTGTATTCAGTAGAGGCAAACTCTTTAAGTTTTGCATCTCAACTGAGGTCCTTTATTGCATTTGAAGGTTAAAGCACCAAAAAAATTATTTCCACAAGCACTTTAGTACAAAAAAGATGCTCGAAAACATGATTCATTAAAATCAGCTACAAAGTACGGTTTTGCACATTAAATATCCATTCAAATTTATCGATAAAAGCAAATTTCAAAAGTCTGGATTACGTGTGGCCATTACATTTAATAAGTCTCTCTCTGTCTTATCCATTAGTCTACTTTGCCTTGAATTTATTAGAATGTTTGGTCTGCATGAAGCCAAAGATAAAAAAAGGTTGTTTTTTATGCATGCATTATTGGTGCTTGAGATGTGTATTTCCAGAATATTAATTTGTAGTTGCTGTCTTGAGGAAACTTTTGATTTACCATTTTTGTAACTCAGATTTTGGTTGATTTTATTCTTGATTGACATGAATCTTTGTTACTGTTTTTGCTGGTATGTTGTCCTGACAAAACACACAATTTCATGTGTTAGAGATTGGGGTTCAACAAGAAAGTAAAGTTGAACTTCCTGAAGTTGATAATGTTGTATTTGGCAGGGAATGGATGCCACCGTCCTTCAACATTTGCAGCATTTGCAGCAAATTCTACTGAAACAACAAGATCCTGGGGGGCATCCAGAAACAGATCAGGTATTGCAGAGTTTGCCACTATTAGAAAATATTTAAGAAAATCAATCCTTTTTCTTAATCAGCTTAATTTTGTTTAAAGTTGAAATGCATAATTTTAAAGGGAAGGTATGAACTTTGTTTTATTTTTTCCCCCTTATATTTTGGATGTTACTACATTTTAATATTCATTTAATTGTTGTATATATTAAAAAGTGGCAACAAAATCTGTATTTAAAACTCTTAAGTTGTTTAGTTAACATTTACTAGTAATTAGTAGTAACTAGTAGTTAATAGTAACTACTAGTAGTTAGATCTGCATGGTTTGAAGAACCTTGCAGAAGATAACAAAATTGAAGTTAATCAAAATTTTTGTATAATGTAAGAAAAATATGTTTACTATTAACACTGGTGTGTATAAATGTTCACTTAATTCATCTTCAATTTCCTGTAATGAGCGATCATGCAGGCATTAAAAATACTTTTGTTACAAAGCGTTTTTCAAATTGGTTCTTTAATAATCATTTCCATTAATTCATAATTAAACTATTAAACAAGTATTATTAGAATATAATGAAGTGAAATTAAACTTATATATAGTTTAAGAATTTTATGTAGAAAAATATGGTTGTATAACAAAATAAATGTTGGAAATTTTTACAAAATTAAAGCATTAACTTATGAATGTAATTAAAATTTTTGGATATCTGCATTACAATTACTGTGTGAGGAATGGGCATTAGTTAATCTTTTTTCTGGTATCATCCTGAAGCATTCTAGTCCTTTGGCCCAGATTTAAAATGAGTTCACTATATAGAAAGACCATTATGTGTTCAGAAGATCCTTTCGAGAAAGGAGGAAATCAATGTAAATCGATCAAATGTAGTAGATTTCAACGTCAAGAACCCTGTTTGTGATATCAAAGTGAATCGGTGAATAAATGAAGCACATCACATGTTTTAGACTGCTTAAATCTCTGGACTAGTTCTGCTGGTGATCAGTTTGGACAAAATAAATATTTATTTGGATTGTTGCTCTTCGATCATAGAAAAGCCTCTCACTCTTCTCATAGTTTAAGATTCAAGACTATACAGTGTGATTACTTACAACTTCTCCATATTTATTATCCAACATGATACTTTTTATGATGTATAAACTCAATTTTGATTTATAATGTTGACACTTCGGGGTTTGCAGGACACACATTATTAACATTAACAAATACATAACAAGTATCCATACAACAAATATTTACGTCTTATTAATATTCTTTTCAGTGTACCTATGTTTATGTACGACCAATTCATGAGGATAAGTCACTTCTTCAGTTCTCAAACTTCTTCAGTTATGAATCTAAATTCTCTTATTAGGTGTCTATCAAGGCATGAAATATCCAGAAAGAGAAATGATTTGCTTGTGAAATGTTGCCTTGGGATTAAAATTTTTGTCATTTTGAGAAATTAGTGAATGTGAAGAATAAAAAATGTAGAAGTTCTCTAAGGCGTCATTGTAGATTGTTAAATAGGAATTTCAAGTTGCATCCACCAGAGAGAAGTAAAGCTTTGTGGTTTAGGTATGAGTTTTGTTAATAGGTTTCTAAATGATTATTAGTTTAAAAGTAGATAATTAAAAGTTTACTGTTTCAGTTATTGATTACAAGTGTTGTATATCTTATTAGAGGATGATATTTTACAAAGTAGAGGATTAACATAGATTGTACTTTTGATATATAGCCAGAAATTGTTTACTTGATGTGGAAAAGCCTTCAAAGCTCATTAGAATATCTGTGATGTTGATATTTTTTTTGCTTTTTATTTGTTTCTAACCAAAGATTTTAAATTTCATATTTTTTTATTTGTCCAACTTCTATAAACAATGCCCATTAATGTGGGTTGGACTACGTCCTGATGGGGGTATATGAGAGGGACTCTGATGTTTTCTTTCATCCGTTGTGTTTCTATTCTTGTATCGGTCCTTTCGTTCCTATTATTATTATTATTATTATTATTATTATTATTATTATTATTATTATTATTATTATTATCACTTTTTTTTTTCTTCTTCTTTCTTTCTTTCTTTCTTTCTTTCTTTCTTCTTCTTCTTCATTCTTTCTTTCTTGACTTTGGTTGAAGGGTCGATTTGACTCCTAGTTCATTTCTGGCATTCCATTACAACTACAGCTCCTTACAGTAGGAATTCTTTTTCTGCTTGGGTGAGGATTTGGCATGTCTCAACACTATGGTGTGGAGCAAGTAGCCGTCTATGATGTCAGCTTCTTCCAGACGAGCAGTTGGGATCTAGCCCATTCCTGATTAGTCATCTGTGAGTATATCTTTGTCCGGACTCCAGGCTGAGTGGAGAGATGTCATGCTATTTCCATGTAAAGTGCTGCAAGGAAGAATCCATGACACTTCCTACTCTGTGTGGCATCTGAGCACTCATATGGAATATTTCTTTGTTGGGCTGTGCGATGGGTGGGGACTTTGGCGATAAATTGAAAAATCCACTCTATGGATAACAAAATCTCTTCACCTTTTTTTCAAAGAGATTTTGTTTACAATCTGATATACAATACTTCCAGAAGAAGCTGACATCAACAAAACCACAATTTGTGTTAATGATTTGTATTGAAGGAGATACTGCAAAGAATGTAAGTACATCAAGCTAGCAAGAGAAAATGACAAGTTCTAGATGGTGGTTTGCCAGAGAAAATAGTTTTGGTTAAATGAAGTGACCCGTGAACATGATGTAATACAAACATGATATGAAAACTTTCTCTGTATCTGAAGATGTGACAGGTACACAGGATTTAGTGGAGGGTGAACTGGGATACTTACTCCTACATCTTGACATGCGGATACTAACATTTTATCTTTCCTCCTTTTCAAAAAATCTTGAATCAAAAGTTTCCTTCCCCAAAGAAAAATTGAACTACCACATTCAAAACTTGTTGATTTGCCCTGGAGTTTTGGGATCAACCTGCAACAAACAAAAATAAACTAAAAGCTGTCAAATTATCTAAAACACAGAACCTTTTCTGTTTTGACGCCATTTTCAAACACAATCTGTACACATCTCCATACATAGACTGGAAGAAAAGAAATTTGCACAGGTTTCTACCTGTCCTAAGATATGTTCATTCAGAACAGGTCTCTTACACCTGCAACTAGAGATCAAGATATTTCCTTTACAATGGCTACACACTCGAGCAGCAGACTGGACGATTCCGCCGCTGCAGCTCATGAGTGTGCTATGAACACCTTTCAGCTAGCATGGAAAAAATCTATACATAAACTTGAAAGTTCATTCTCCTCTAATTCAATCTTAATGGTTTCTGTGCACATTTTGAGATACTGAAGTTCGTATACTCTTGTTATAAACAATTAGTCACGCGTGTAGGTAATTCATGTTCCTTCCTAGAATTACCTTTCCATGAATTTTGCCCGTAAAAGTTCGATGATTGAGTTTGTGTTCATTGTATCGCTATATTTGTTATATGATTACTTGTTTTCCAGGGAGTGTTACAGACTCCACCAATCTTGTAACCATGTACATGCTGGTAAAGATTTCTTCCTTTCATAAATGATTTGATCTGCCTCTGCAAATTTTCTTCCATTTTTTGGAAGAGACAGTTACTATAATTTGGTTCACTACAACGTTCCTAACCTTAATGTTGTCCTACCACCTCTACACACTGTTTGCAATACATTAAAAAAGCAGTTTCACTTATTGAAAAATTGTGACATCGATTTAATAACATTCACCGCTGATGATTTCTCCAATTCTGTATACACTGACAATGTGTGGTCGACAGGCCGTCCGTGACATCCCTCTATACCTTGCAAATAGCAAGTGCACAATGGCGGAGACTAAATAGGTTCCCCACCATGTTGATTGAACTAAAAATATTGTGTACTCACAGCCAGAGTTAGAAGGGTGAACATGAAAGCAATTCCCTTTTGAGAGAGTATCACCCTCTATCTTTTCTATCACCCCATTTAAAGTTCTAAAATAGTATCAAATTAAGGGAAGACTCCCCTTGTGGACTGTCCCAGAGTAGGCAGGTAACTCTATACTTACCCAGAGAGAGAAGTTGAACTGGCATCACACTATGTGAATATTTCTAGCTCTGCACCATGCAATCCAATCGTTCTCTACACTGAGATATATGGAGAGCTATGTATTGGACATCTTGAGCAACTCAAGAATTCCAAGGCCCTTTTTTCAGTGGAGGAATTGGCTACTGCCCTCACATTCTCCCAAGATCCTGCTTCTAGCCCTGACTATATCCTGATCTAGTCAGAACCAGAAGCACAACCAAATGCTGAAACATCTCCCAAAAACACAATATATCATTCTGTGCCTTTTTGATCGAATTATCAAGCACTTTTCCCAAGCCTTTCATGCTAATCCTTAAAGAACATAAGGATCGAACAGTCCTATCCAATGAGTTTGATCTCATTAACTATGATAATTACCAGCTAGGTTTGTTAAGGAATCTAAACAGCTTTTGCACAAGTTGGGGTGCAATCTCTCTCTCTTCATGGCTTTCACTCATCGGTTTGACATTGATCTTTGTGATCACAGTGGCAGTTATTTGAAGAGCATTTTATTGATCAATTTTGGCAGTGTTTTAGCTCATCTAAATCTGCCCCTAATGATTAATAATGGAGATAGCATTTTCACATGTGTTGTTCCATAAAATAGTTGATCAGAAAAAGTAATTTGTACATGTTGAATTTATTTAAGCTCACTTTCATTTTAATGAAGGGGATCTGAATAGAGAAATCCCTTGAATATTGATTCAGTAGTGGCACATACCTCGTGTCATATTTTCATGAAATTAAACAAATGTTAAATATATTGTGTTTTGTTGGATCATTTTACTTCACAATGTTGATGTTTTCAGGTAAAATTCGATAAAAAACTTCTTGATTTCGATTATGGGTCTGAAGATGATGATGACAATGCACCTTCACCTCAGCAGCAACCTCAAACTCCTCAGGCACAACATGCAGCAGCACAGCAAGCAACAGGACTCGAAAGGTTATGATGATGATGATGATGATTATTATTATTATTATTATTATTATTATTATTATTATTATTATTATTATTATTACTACCTGTTCTGTTTTCACTTTGACCCCATCCGCCCCCTCTTGCGCCCCACCCTCCCTAATCTCGTGCCCAGGGATGGATCCAGCTGATCATAGTGGGGGACCATCATATATTTTTGTTAAATATTACGCATATTTGTTATTATATTGTATACACTCACGGTACTAATGACCATAGCAGTCGACACACTCAGAATCACTAACAGTTGATCCCATCCTTCCCTCCTCTCGCTCCCCTTCCCCGCCCGCTCCCCTTCCCCGCCCGCTCCCCTTTTCTTCCTGCTTCCTTTTCCTCTCCTATTGTTTTGTATTTCTTACGAGAATTGATTATCAATTGAATAATTATTGCTATGCTATTTGATTTACAGCATACTTTCTAACCCTGAGGTAATGCGTCAACTTCAGACACTTCAACAACAAATGTCACAACAGCAAATGAAACAAGAGATGGAAGAGAAATTGAGAAAGTTGCAGGAAATGAAGCAGCAAGAGGAAGAATTTGACAAACATTTGGCTCAGACTGTGCCTGTGAGTGTAACATTGAATTGTGTATGTATCGCTTAGTTTATCGCTGTGTTGAATTTGGGTAATTTAAAGAAAAGTCTGTTAATTAGAACATAGTTACACCCCGATTGAACTATGTTCTATACATCAGTTGGCAGTTGTTAAATTGTCCTGTCGTGCATACTTATGCCTTAATACTTGATAATCTAGAAAATACATCATAGAGTGGCTGACTCTATGGTTTCAGTTAAATACAGATAAACAAAAAGACATCAATATAGAAATAAGATTGGATACAAACAACGCACCACCATCAGGCTCCTCTCATGTTTTTACTGCAAAAAGCTAACACTGAATACATTATCAATTCATGAGCGCCCCGCTTGATAGCGGGTTCTGTTCCGCTTGATAGCGGGTTCTTGATAGCTGGATATCTGTTCCTCGACATCAATTAGGTATCCTTCCAGTCAGGTTTTTAATATTTTCCCATACACTCGGGCAATGTTGCTAAGGAAGTTATGCCTCTATAATTTGCACACTGTTTTCTATCACCTCTCTTGTTGATGTTAGAGATATACCCTTTCTTAAAGTCCTTGGGTAATTCTTCCCCCATTAAACATCTATTGTAAAACCACAGCCACAAGTTGCTTAATGTCACTGTGTGTCATAAGCCTTCTTTAAGTCCATGAAAGTGAAATGAACTGTTGTTTGTCATTATTTCTTTTTCTCTATCACGTTTCTTAATGTAAATACACCATCAATGCTTGATCTTCCAGCTCTGAATCCATGCTGCTAGTCTGATACTTGACTTGCCTTGCCTTTCAATTCTTTCCTTTAGTACTCTACCATATAATCTGGGTACTGAGCACACTTATAACTCTTATGTACTGATAACACGGATAGCACTGATAACAACTCCTCTTTGAGCCACAAGATGGCACGTCGATTACTGTTCCTGTAATAGTGTTGTGAACTGAAAAAGTTTTGCATCTTTGTTCCTATGTTTTGCAGGTAATGTCAGACATAAGAGAAAAATCTTCTCAAAATTAGAAACTTCTTGTACTTTTTTTTCACATTGTGTTTCCCTTGATGCAATGCCAGTTTTTAAAGGTTGCCTCTTTACCCATTCAAAAATAATGGTCTAAATTGCCCAGCAAATTCACAGAGGATACTGAGAATATTTATTTATTTATCTATCAAACAGGCAATCGCCCAATATACATTACATTCAATATTTACTTAATATAAGTTGATTGTATTCGCATACATATTTTTTCCTTGCTAAATCTGAACAATTTGATAGTGATGTTAAAAATATATCCATATCACATGTGTTTACTAGTCTACTCATATGCCATATATGTGCATTATGTTCCAGATTTGATCTCGCAATTGGTATTTAAAAAGTTTTATCGTTATTTCTTGTATTTTGCATAGGTACATTAAAATTGAGTTTGGATAGCAGTGCAGTACAATCAATATCATTGTTTATCAACTTATGCAGAAATATAAAATCATTGAATTTTCTATGAGAATGTAGTGAGCTAATGTTCAATAAGCTCGCAACATGAAAATAATTATGTGTGAACCTCGGTGATGGAAGTGTAAGTTTCCAAGCAATATAGTTAAAGAACCTATGTTGAGTTGATTCAATTTTTCTCGAATAAATGTCATAATGAGGCGACCAAACTGGAGAAGCGTATAATAAAATTGGTCTCACTAACGAAAAATATAGTCTTTAAAATGGAAGGATCACTGGTCATTCTCATAACAAATCCCAGTAGTTGATTGGCTTTATTAACGACATAATTAATATGTTTATCAAATTTCAAAATAGGATCAAAAATGACTCCAAGATCGTTATATTCATATAGAGACTCGAGAATATGATTGTCAAGAGAATAACGATAAACTATTTGCAACCTACACCTGGAAAACATCACTGTTTTACATTTATCGATATTCAAGGATATTTTATTGAAATTTCACCATATCATAAGTGAGTTCAAACATTCTTGAAGCTCACAACAGTCTTTCAATGATTTTATTTCTCTGTAAATCTTAAAATCATTGGCAAAAAGTATGAAATTACAATCGGGCATAGTTAACTTCAAGTCGTTTATAAATATCAAAAATAGAAGATCGCCCAAGGTGCGATCCTTGAGGAATACCAGAAGTTACATTTATGTCTCTCGAAACGTAGGTTTTATATTTGTCATTTTGAATTCTGTTGCTAAGATAGTTTTTCAACCAATCCAAAAATACCCCATGAATACCAATATGATTTAATTTCACCAATAGTATATCAATATTAACTTGTGAATGGTGAATGGTGTGAATGGTATCAACTTGTGAATAGTTTTCAATTTTGTCAATTATATAATTTTTAACACTAAAAGATTAGATGTTGTTGAATGCTTACTTCTAAATCCATGATGTTTGTCTACCAAGATTGCATTTACAATTGTCGAAAGTTTCATTGTTATAATTGATTCGAATAACTTTGGAATTACACTCATTATTGATATCGGTCTATAATTTTTTATA
The DNA here is from genome assembly GCA_038098605.1 of Gryllus longicercus. Lineage (NCBI taxonomy): Eukaryota > Metazoa > Arthropoda > Insecta > Orthoptera > Gryllidae > Gryllus > Gryllus longicercus. The sequence continues at coordinate 2,512,711 of JAZDUA010000002.1, read as the reverse complement.
TTTGAACGGTCATTGCATTTATGAATTGGAGCAATAAAACTTTTTTTCCAAATATAAGTAATGATTTAGAGTTTTTGAAATGCCCCAATCTAATCATTTTAATTTCAGTGGTATCGATATTTGCAATTTTTGTTAATATAGAGATAACGGCTTGTTTATCATCATTCAGTTGTTGTTGTGTTGAGTTGTCATTGATTTCATCGATGCCATGTATAATGATATTTCTTGAGCACTGTTTTCTATCAACAAATTCGGAGTAAAGTTTCTCAAATTGCGTATTGTCAATAGGAATGCTGCTTTCTGTTGAATAATTAGAATTGATTTGGGCCACAAGATCTAAGTTGGATTTCTGCAGTCCCTCAACACTCTCTTTCAAATTCAACAATGTAGATCTAATATCATTTTGTTCATCAAAAATATCTATACAAGACGTACAAAAATATTTCATTTGTCTCTTGGTTTTCTTTAGAGCAAATACCTTTATTTCCGAAGCCGAGAGATCAGTACAATCGGGACGAAGTCTAGACCTACATCTATCACATTCAATAAAATCAGCCTCACCAGTCTTGTTCCGAATATTAATAACATTGCCACACTTCTCGCATTCGCTCATTTTCAAATAATTTAAGAGTGAGACAATAATGATTTAAAAAGGATAATATAAAATTAAATTAAACGGCAGTCAACCTGACAACGCACCAAAACAAAAATACGTCCGATTCCTACTGCGGCTAAATACGATACGAATTTGTAGAAACGATGTTTCACGGGCATTGCCTTCTTGCTAAGCGACCTCCATTTCGCCCTCAGTCGAGTGTAGCGAGGTATTGTAAACAATACACTGACAAATGCCACCTTTGTCGGCTGAAAATGTTGCACTAATTTGTTAGAATTTTAACACCACACAATTCGTGAGAGTTGTTGATAACTGTTACTGTAGCACTATAACATTCGCTGGAACACAGAACATAGGTACGAGGCGAGGCGCAGCGCTGTGCGCGTAGGTCTGTATTGTGCAACTGCTCAGAGCACAATGATGATGTATATGTGAATATGTGAATTCTGACTAGGTTTAATCTGCGATTATAAGACTGTGTTTTTCAAATGAGATATTTAGGAAAAATCCTAGTTTTATATTCGGATAAATACAGTACATAACATGAGATAGTGAAGGGAATAAAGAAAAATAAAGGTGGCATTTGGAAGTAATTATAAATAGAAACTCCTTGCATGAAAATACAAATGAGAAAAAATATAATAAATGCAAGAAACATAGCATAACCATTATATCAGAAATATCAGAAGACAATATTTATTTGAGGATCTGGTTCAGGCTGTACTCCAGTAAAATATGGGAATAAGGCTATACGATTCAAATTACTGATATTTGTCCTAGAAGTAGTATCCTCATTGCAGAACATAAGCATCTACCACAGCTACAGCCACAGTTGCCAGGTAGTAGAAACTTTGAGCAACTTTGTTCACCCGATATCATTACTTTGTACTCCTTTCTAAACACTCTGTCTCGAATGTGCGTTGTCAGTTGCATTATAAAGGAGAAAACATTCTCTGATTCTGCAATATAGTTTTGGAGGGCATTTGAGGAGTTAGCTATTTTTTGTCAAACTCTTTTCAATGAAATTTTCTTTTTGCACTTTAAACAAATACCTTGTAAGGTTGTAGTAGAGTTGAAGATTATATATTTGTGAAAGTCATGATGTTTAATGACTATGTAAAATTTTGGATATTAAGATCTGGGTTGTCCAGGTGACAATGTGTCGAAGGCTGATTTGCTGACGTTTCAACCAACATATCGTGGTCTTCTTCAGGGCTTTAGTGCAACCACATTACAGCGTGAGATAGTGCTACTGCACAACTGGACAACAGCCTTGAAGAAAGCCTCGATATGTTGGTCAAATCCTCAGCACATCAGTTTTCAGCGTAGTGTCATCCGGACAATTCAGATGATGACTGGCCGCAGTTGCCTATGTGGCATCGTCGGGTGCGAGTAATACATTTACACTCCTCGGAAACTTGTACTGCAATCCCAGCACTGCACATCTCAGGCCTCCTCACCCCAGTCTGTCGCAGACCCCGCGGCTTGGTGCCGCTCCTGGTCTCTCGTCCTGTGGCAACCGCCACACCTCGCAGCCGAAGCTCACAATAACCCCTGGCGGGTGAAAAAGTGCCTTCCGCACCGCGATTCCGTTACACAACGAATGACCATGGCTGGTTACTCTCCAGCCGCCTCGCGAGGGGTCATGTGACAGACCGCCCATGCCGGCGGCTTCCTCTCATCCCGAAACTTGGGCCTGTCTGCAATTTTCGAGTCCAGCTGCACCGCGGCTGGACTCGCCCATCATCATCCTCTGCGCCAGTTGTCACCCGCGTTCCGAGACACTCCCACCCCGGTCCTTGAGGAGGGCCCGCCTCTGGTGGCATCATCATTTAATTTTCTATATTTCAACAAAGTGAATGATCATTCATATGTAATTAAAAATAGTAATAGAAGCTCCAGTCATTCCTTAGTTGTATAATCCAGAGGATTTTTATGTTTGACTTTGTCAGATCTGTGGAAAAATCTTATTTTTAGTGCAAAAAAGACCAGATCACATTCAAATGGTGGGTATATATAAATTTTGTAGATTTATGTAAATAATTACAGATTTATGGTCTAAGTTATTTTTTATATTTGATAGCTAATTTGGAAGAGAGTGCGTTGAGAAATACCAGAGGGGTGGCCATCTGATTTAAAATTATTAGCAATAGTTGTTTCAGTCTTGGAACTGGACGTTATTCTCAATAACGATGCGAGGATTTTTTCCCTTTACGTAGAACTACACGTTTTGTGAAGTTCAACGAATTCTATATTGCTCACCATTCCACAAATTCATTTAAATCATTTTGTAACTTGGAGGTAAACAGATTACCATAAATTTTAGTGTCATCAGCATGGATGTTATCAGTCAGAGGCAGTAGTTCACTCTCTTGTTCCAATTCCTTTGCTCATTCAAAAATTTATTTTTCTGTAAACTTTCCTTGAGTGAGTTCATCAATCATTTTTATCAATTAAAAACAATTTAAAATTTCAAAACCAAATAAGTTTCAAAAACTATTATTGCTTTCGCTATCTCTTACGAACCTATTTTATGCCATCATCAGTTAAGGTTAATATATTTATTCTTGAGTTCTGTATTGTAATATTTAATTGTTTCAGGGAGCTTTTCCTAGAGGATGGAGTAAATAGTTACATTTCCTTGCATGTTGAGCATGAAAACATGTTTTTAGTGTGAGTGTGTTGTCTACATAATTGTATTTGTGGTTTAAAACCTTTTTTATTTTTAAATTATCATTGAGGATGATTTGAATTCAGCTGAGAATTTCTGTGGCGTGTAAGCCACCCAGAATTCTGAAGTATATTAATCACTCCACTGAAAAAAATAGAAGATCTCATTCATTCAGATTAGATACTACAACGCAGGATACATGGCAAGCTTCTCACTTCTTTGTTATTTGTCATTGCTAGATAACGGCAATGAATATGCTGTGTTTCACTTTTGCGACTGAACATTTTCTTCACCCATTATCAACAAATTAGATAAGACTAACTCTATTGGCTGTGGACATCAAAGACTGCATGTGTGATATCACTGAAGTCAATAAAATACTGCAAGAAGTCAAAAGGCTGATCTAGAAAATTAATGCTCAACAGGAAGTTTCAATGCCAGTTAGGCAAGCCGTGAATTTGACAGCTTTTGGAGTTATTCTACCGAGCGTTACATAACTTATTCTATACAATATACAGGCTGTCCAGAAGCTCCCATTACAAAAAAGTACTCCTTATTCATTCAGAATGCTCAGGACAATGTTCATGTAGAATGGCAAGCCTTTCTGAAAGAAATATGCCTTCAATGAAATTGTGTTTAAAAGTTACTTTCGGGCGTGAAATTCAAACCTGCTGCTTCAACACCACGGACATTGGCGCGGCATCTGCCGACGGGGGTTGAGAAGAAGCATGGTTTCTTTCCTTTTTTGGTAAAACTGTCGAGTGAGGTAAATCCCTTGCCACACACACTAGGGTATTTTAATGGCGCAAAGTTTTTTATGTGCGTTATTCATTTAATCTATTATAATCTACTAAACTTCATTTGCTTTTGTTTCATTTAATCTGTTTGCTGTTTTGTTACAACCCCAGTATTCAGCGGCATATCAATGAATGCAGAATATGAACCAAGTCGTATAGAAATTAACAAAATTTCTAGAATACTCGTATTATGTTTTGCAAATCTTCAGTGTGAACTAGTGTCCTGAGAGAGTTGAGAGAGTCACACATGATAAATGTGTGTCCCCTGTATTTTCTTTTCTTATAATCATGACATAATTTGTTTTAATGGCGTTTTGCAGCTAAAATATTGGTTCGTTAAAGTTGTTTACGGACTACAATTTTGGCACAACTCCGAAAATGAATTTTCGAGATAATTGCTTTAAATTTTGAGTGATGGTTGAATTACAGGTACCACCCGCTTAGAAGCTGGTGCATTAAGGGGTAAGCATTATTAAAAGGTTTCATAGGAGTTCTGTTAATAATAATTATAAAAAATTTTTAAATGAGTGACATCACATAATATTTGTATTTTTACTTTCTTCCTACGGACTAGAAATGCTGCGAGCAAAAACGGTAGAAAAACTTTTTGTCGGAAAAATCTTATTGGAGGGCCTTTGTAACAATAAATCCAGTTGCTAAATTTAGGGGGGTAATCCTCTATCACATGGTGTACCCACTATTTATGTTTTCAGAGTCCTTGATACTGAAAAATCAAATGACAGCAAACGTCTGTCGATGTCTGTTTGGGAACAACACTAGCAGTTAAAGCATTCATCTGATTTTCTCCATAATTGATATTCCCCAATCGAACTGACTGGTGTCGCAGCCCCTTTAATTTTTAACCAATATTTTAATTTTGGTAGGTACTTTACATGAAGCCTCTGGGACATTTCCAAAAAATTGACTTGTTGTTTTCTTAAATTTTGTTGTTGCATAGTATGGAAGACATAAGTGACTGGTGTAGGTTTTGTAAGGTAATTTTGCATGAAAATACAGGCAAGAAAGTACATGCTGTTTTGGCACCTCTAGTTTGAGTTGTGCCAGTGTTGCAGCCCACAAAGGATTTATTGAGTTTATTGATTTGCTTGAATTTTGAACTGATGCTTCTGAGAGTTCCATTTTAGGCAGCTCTAGCTAATGATAGTCTGCTTAGATGACCTGATAAATGATTGTAACATGTAGGTTTTCTCCTCGTCAGATCTATTGCTCCCCATGAAGTTTACCTCAAATAAAAATATTTTGGGAAACATTTTATTATTGCTTAGGGGTAATCCTGTGAGGTGATGTGAACTTAGTGCTTCTGCTAGGAATATATTTTGATAGGGACTGTTTGTGCCACACACGGTACATGATTCTTCATGGAAAATCCATGTCATATCAATGACCTCCAGTACTCTACATAGTTCTCACTAATAAATGTGTATTCTGGCCTTTGTTTTCCTGTTCTGTAGGCAATGTAAATACGTACAACTGGCCTAAAGCTTTGAGAATTCATAAAATGATTTCTGGATGAAATTGATGGTGGGTTGGGAATATTTCTATGTCTGGTTGCTTCTCTTACAGGTAGTGGCTACGTACATTAAATGTGTGTCTTTTTTGTTCCAAATGCCATTTTTTCACTGTAAATAAAGGATTGATTGGCTGTGCACACAGATGGTTACTTCAAAGATTCATCAATGCAATATTTGGCCTGTGTCTTCACAAAATGAAACTAGTGAAAAATTAGTTCAAACAGCGAGGCAAGAAATGATTAACTCAATATTATTATGTAATGTAATTAATGACTTAACATTTGGGCTACGTAATTCCGTTAGTATGTGTCATGTCATTACTGAAAGAAACTGCAGGGAATTCTCATTTATTGTATGTGACTCTAAAGCAGTGGACATTAGTTTCCACTAGAGATATCCCAAAAAATAATTTGATCATTCTAGGAATTTTGTTTAATTTCGATAAGGCTTGACACATATTCAGCCTTTATTATTGCGCTGCTGAATACTGTGGTTATAACAAACAGCAAAAATGTATTTTAGTAGATTTAACAGCTTAAATGAACGGTACACTTAAAACATTTGGTGCCATTAAAATACACTAGTGCACTACAAAGGATTTACCTCACTCGACAGTTTCACCAAAAAAGGAAACGAACGATGCTTCACTCAGCCTCTTTGGCAGAAGATGCACCAGTGTCGCAGCAGCAGATTTGAATTTTTCACCCTGAAGTAACTTTTAAACTCAATTTTATCGAAAACAAGTTTGTTTTTGAAAGAACTGGACCTGCCATTCTTCATGAATGTCAACATAGAATCTGGGTATTTTTTGGACACCTGTATATTACTCTATATATGTAAGTAAAAGGGAAAATAACATGTGTATGAGGCTAATTAATTCATTTCTTTGTAATTGAATGAGGCGATGTTTGCCATATAGTACTTTTGTGCAACTCCAAGCTGACTGATTCTGATGTACTATCGGATAGTTAACAAATTAAAAATGAATTTGTAGATCTTCAGACCTGCAACTATTATTTTCTTACACTCAGTACGTGAAGGTGAAAAAAAAAGAAGTTTTGTTATGAATAACAATAATAATAATGAACTGTATTAATGTGTAAAATTTACTTTTTCAGAACCTGCCTTTTGCTGCAGAGTGTGATTTGAAGCCTTCCCAAGGAGAAATAAAATCACAAACACCTGCTCGATATGATCAACATGATTTTGATCAACACAAACCAGCATATACGTTTCCTGTAATGGATATCACTCAGCCGCCTCCAGGATATCCCATTCAGCAGCAGCAACAACAACAGCAACCCCAGCAGCAGCAACAACAGCAACAAACACAAGGGTCAGTAGCAAGTGTGTCCTCTCATCAAGGGAATAGGAATAGCCCTCTTGAAGATGGAGAGCAAGCAGACTCAGAAGTGGAGTTTGTTGACAGAGCTGCGTGAGTTACATTGGCCTTGTCGTCGTATAAATAGTTGGTGCCCTGAATGTTCGTCCAGTAGCATTGTCATCACCAGGGGTTGAAAAACCCGTGTAATTAGGGTGAAGGCCAAGTTGTATTACACTTACAGCAGGTGCAGCTAGTTTAGTTCCAGGTTTTGAACAGTGTATGATCGTACAGATCTGGGGCATAAAATTGTCATGATTGTTGCATGTTTAAGCTCAGAATGTATTTTTAAAGAATTAAGCTTAGTACTGAAAGAAGGAAGGAGGAGGATTGTATTTCAAACAAGTTACTTCTTGACACTTTTTTCAACCCCTGGATGCCGCCTCAGGAATCTGCATATTCATTACAGACCTGCCTGATCATTCTGATATTAAACCTTTTTAAATATCCCTTATGGTTCTGGTTTTATTTGCACTATTCCAAATCAAAAATTCATTTTGGTTTGTCAGGATACCTGTGTAGTATTAGTGAAGAATTGTACAGTCATAATCTGGCTTTGGGAAAATGAATTTATTGAAAATATATTTATTTAAGCATGATGTGTGTTGTGTTACATTTGCAGCCATCAAGATACTGCCAGTTCAATAGAAATAATTAACTTGGAAAGAAGCCGATCTCGAAGTCCCTCTCCTAAATCATATCGGCGGCGACGGAGCAGATCGAGGTCAAGAGATCGGAGGCATAATAAACGCTCCCGATCAAGATCACGCTCCAGAAGAAGAAGGTAAGAAATATTACCTATTAAATATATATTTTGTTTGTTTGTGACTTTGGGAATGATGTCAAAAGATCTTAGAAAACTAACAGTCCAATATTGTGTACTTCCACATTTGAAGTTTATAATTTAAACCATTACTGCCGAATTTATAGAATCATGTAATTGGGTAATATTAACAAGATGCTATTTCTATGAATAGGCATTTTTAAAATATTGCTGTATTTGGATTCATAATAAATGTTTGACAATTCAATTTAACTTAATATTACTGCATCATCAAGTGTTCCTCAAGGAACATAATTATACATACAGGTTGAGTCGCGTAACTTTGGCACCTCCTGTAACTTTTGAATGAATGGAGTTATTGCAGTGCAGTTTTCACTGAAGTGTTTGAGGGAATGGGGTTATTGATGCATGCATTAATTTCTATTTTATCACTTGTATTTTATGAGATATTTGAGGTAATTTTGTTTTTTCAAATGGAACTAAACATTTTTTCAGTCTGTTATGCCGAACATAAAAGGAGGAATCAAATGATATACATGTTGTCATATGTTAGATAAGCATTTTTTTTTTTGAGTAATTTTGATTTTTTTGCTTCTAGTGTTTCGCGGATATTTTAAATGACCAAGCCACCACACAAGGTCATGCAGCGCTCCCTCTGCTCGCGCATTCGGGGAAGGGAAGGGATCTTAATATTTGAAGATACGAAACATATTCCAGTGTGTTTAGTTGGAAAATCTCAATGTCATATCTTATTATTTTAAGATTCTTTCCCAAAACCACACGTGTGAGCAGGGGAAGTGCTGCAGGGCCTTATGTGGTGGACTGTTACATTCAAAATATCTGTTAAACACTAGTCGTAAAAAAAAAAAAAAGCACCCTCAAAATATGCTTATCTAACAATTCCAAGCCATCCATTAGAATTTATTTCATAAGGCAACTAAATTTTAAAATTTCACAAACATGCATGCATCACTCGTTCAAGCCACACACGCGATGTGATCTAGACACACCCGCACAGTATATAAAAAGAATGTGCAACACTTGTTCAGCCTAAACAATTCCTAAGAGCATACTGTATAACTGAAGAGACCTGGAAGACCATGGATAAGCACAAAGTCCGCACAAGCCAGTAGGCATAAACCACGGAAGGTAGACAACGAAGAAAAAGAAGAAATGAAAGAAAGAGAGGAAGAATTTATCATGTTGAGTGACACTAGTATAAACCCATGTGTTGTCAAATTGTGGTGTCTATAAAACTATTGTCTTTTGTATTATGCTTCAGGAAAACACAAAGTAAATTAAATTGATTCGGATGAATCTGTTTGCAACTGTTGAATTTTAAATAAATCATTTAGTGAAATAGTTCCTACATTTACACATTAGTCAAAAGTTGAAATTTAGGTCAACTACACCTTACCCACTGAATCAATCGCACATTAGCAAATAAAGTATTTGCTAATATAAATAAATAAATGTATATATACTATATAGAAGTGACATTCTGTATTGCAAATTTCTCAATTTGTGAATGACTCTTATCATTCCAATGTACTGCAAAACCTTGTAAGAGACCCCATTATAAAAGAATCCCGCTTTTATGAGACAAGCTTCATGGTCCCTAGGTCAGTTGTATATAAACAATGCAATTGTAAGAGATTGTATTCCCTGGATGGTTTTCTTCTTGCTTGTAAGAGACAAAGCATTGAATTTTTTTCCAGGTGACTCAGAAATTTCATCAGAGTGTTAATGTTTGGGGCCCATGCTTAAAATAGACTGGAGCAGGGATTCAGAACACTTACGCTACAGTGGAATTCTATTGAAGAAAGCTCATTCTGTAAGCTTCATGTCTTTTGGCAGCAAGGAAGTCGCTGCAAAGCCTATTGCTTTTAGTGTTTTGTCCAATTGTTTGTCTCTCGTACAAGTGCATATATATGGAGTAATATAGAGAAATTTACGTAATACTGTCGAAAATTGGCTTCGAGATTTCAGCAGAAATATACATTGTAGTGTCCTTGTTTTGGGGATATCGACAAAGTGGTTTTTTGACATCCATCCGTGAACACCATAACTAAACTCTACACCTAAACTCTTTGTTCTTTTTTTTCAAAATGGATACTGCCCAATTGATCTGGCTCCACTCGAAGCTCTGCTATTTTGAAAAATATTCTTTAAGTTTTGGAGGTACTTTACATTCCATTCCCCCAGGTCTCTCTTATAAAGCGGTTTTGTGTATATCATCGTACAACATAAATATTATTCAAACTCCAACTTGCCCTTAACAGACTACAAGCTGCAGAACCAAGGCTTTAAGTTATATGTCAAAACAAGTTCCAAAACTTCTAGCAAGATATGCCATCCCTGTAACAAACTCGAGCTCTCTTTATGGGGCCATCTGTTTCCCTTCATTGTCTTCATTTTCATTTAACTCCCTTTCGACCGATCTCTAATGTGGCACATCCACGACCATAGATTGTAGGCCATGTGTACTCCAGTAAACCTCCTTTGCAGGTTCACAGAGAGCAAATTGCTGCTTTCCCCTTCATTTATACACTGCCAGTCCACAGTTTTTAGGCAACAGTTTTAATAATTTTAAATTTGAGAAAAAAATAGTTTAAGAAAATAATAATACATTTACACACTGTGTTCATTGACTATTATGCTAGTCATTTACCTTAAGCCAAAAGTAAATATACTTACAATGTCCAAAAGCATTTGACCGACAGTGTACATCTGCTCATTGTTCCACAAAGTCTGTAAGTCAGCTTTTTATACCTTTTGCCATGCACATATGCACACACACATACAAGCATGCATGCACGCACACACACACACACACATGGACAGGCACATACTTCCAGTATTACATGTTAATCTTTTTATTTCAGATCACGATCACGAGAAAGAGATCGTGAACGGGATAGGGAAAAGGAAAAGGAGAGGGAGAGGGAGAGAGAAAAAGAACGTGAGAAAGAGAGAGAAAGAAAGAAGAAAGGACTCCCTCCTGTTCGAAAAGATCACCTTAGTGGTATGTATAAATTTTAGTAGAATGACTACATAGAAAATATTTTTTCATTTCCTTCCTACTATTACAATATTGGTTGTTCAAAAGATGAAAGGAAAATGAGATAGTGGTAAAAAGGACCATGTTGGATAACCAAGATCGCTAAGGCAGGTGCACCTTATTAGGGACATGGTTTAAAGGGTTGTCGGTTTGAAACTGGCCACAGACTTGGGTGTTTGCTTGTATGTTATGGCATGGTGGGAGTCTCACAACTGTTTTCATTCGACCATTCTTCTTGTATTACTGAGTGATGCTGGGTTTGGAGTTTGGAGCACCAAAGTATGTGATACATACAGACTGTGGCTTCGAATTAAGACATGGACAGTGTGTGTTCTGGCATGGTGGGAAAGACCCCATCTACCACGCTTCACCATTTAAACACATTTCCTACCCATTCTTGACCAAAATATCCTTCATCGAATTGCCCATCTATTGCTAAGCGGGGCAGGGCAGGGGAGCTTTGGCAATACTACCCATTAGAGACTGACGGGACATGATGTGAAACAACTGAAGTGGGGAGGACCTCATCCTGCAACGTTGTGTAGGTACTTGTGGTGGAGAGATTTACAATGTGACAGAAAGGGTGGGTTGCTAAAAGGGCTGTAATGACTAAAGCGGAATTGATTACCTAAGTACTAAAAGTTCAGTGTGATTCTTATACTTGCCTAGTAAACATTCAGAAGCCAGTGAATTTTTTTGCCCTGGATAGGTGGGGAAAATTTGAATAAATGACTGAAAAAAATCTCATCTACATATTAACCATAGCTTACTGGGTTCCATATGTAAGATGTGTGTGTGTGTGTGTGTGTGAGGAGGGGGTTGTGCTGCGTGTGTGCATGCGCATGTGTGTGTGTGTGTCTGTGTGCCACATTTGGGGAGAGAAAGAGAGAGGATTTGTTAATAGTTTATTGAAATAATGTATCATTTTTATTTTTCTGCTTTCTATGTACATGTGCTTTTCAAAGAATTACTGATAAAGAATCTCGATACATACATAGTTAAAAAATGTGTTAACATTTCCAGATTCATAATAAATCATTCAAAATTTGTGTAAGCTAGAATTGATTGGGACACATAAAAATTCCGGTTTAGGGAGGTTTCCGTTTTGTGCAAGGTTGTCCGTTTTAAGACACGTGTGATATTGGTGTTTCAGTCCTGATAGTAGTTAATTACATGACTTAATAATAATAATCAAAATACTTTAACATGCAAGAAATCACCAATAAATGAATATTAAATACCCTTCATTGGCATCTTCTGAATTGAAACCGCCTTATTCTGTATTCGGACAGCTTGCGAACTCTTTCAACTCACAATATGTCACAAACCAGTTCTATGACTTAGGTTCTGATATACTTGCATTGCCTTGAGCAATGAATATCTGGTCAAGGGGTTATGATTTTCTATGTGCACAGGCACATACTTTTTATTGCATTTTATAAATTAGGGTTGGTAAAAATCTATAAAATCGTGTAATACTTAAGATATATTCGATGCGTGTGAGAATTTTACTCATTAAAGTCAAATTTTTCATACCCCGCAACTGGTTTTAGAGGCAAGACTAGATGCAACTATTTTTGAGTAGTCATTAGCTCAATCTCAGGCATTTCCATGAGGATTCATCATGGAGGCTGGAAACAGGAGCATTGAAAATACATGTGCTTAGTGTCCATGAGAGCAGGTTCACATCGAGGACAGTGCAGGCTATCTTTGTTTGAATCTTGGAGGTAGGCTCTTGAGCAGCCATAACCTGTCAGAAACTGAGTGGTAGTAATTTATAGTACAATTTATTTAGTCGTGCACTTGACGTAAATCAGCTGTTACGTTTTCATTCAATCGGGAGCTTATATGTCGCTACAGTGATGACAGTATGGAGACGTTAAAGCTCCAGATTGGGTGAAACCGTGAAGAGCTGACTTATGTCTAGTGCAGTTAAATAAATCCTAGGATACCTCCCTGTGCTTGTGATTGATTCATGTTTCAACTGAGTAAATCGGGTAGTAAGGTTGCTCCAACTTCCCTTGAAAAATGTGACTCATCATTACTGCCATTCTTCTAGTGGTTCCAAACAGTTTCTCTTTGTTGCTCACCTCCTTTACCATAATGCTTCTGTCGTTCACAAGCCAAAATATCTATAGAGGGCTTCCCTGTCTGTCACATATTGCTTCACTACAGTCAATGCTGAATGTACATGCTATCTCGGGAGTAGATGGCCTACGTACTGATGCCATTCCATATAAGTAGCGCTTTGTACCTGCAAAAGTGGCCCAAACTGGGGCTCCATAAAGCAAGTCAGTCATGGCATACAAAGCTAATAGCTTTTCTTTTCTTAAGGATATGCTCTTCAGTGTTTGGCATTGCTGTTTTCACTGGAGCGTTGACCACTGCTGCTTTCTTGCTGGCGTAATCGTGGTGGTCTCTATTCGAGAAGTATGTGTTGATCATAAGTTTAAGATATTTGAAGGATAGTTTGGATTTTGTGACCACCAGCTTTGAGAGTGATAGATTTTCTTTTCCTGCTAGTCACAATAATCACTTCTGTCTTGTATTTGGCAAGTTTCAATCCTGTAGTTTCCAACCATCTACTGAAAATGGCAATATCATCAATACAGATACGCATTAAATCCTCTAAATTCAGTGACATCATTATTGTTGTATGCTCTGATCTTGTTTCCTTCTGGGACTAGGAGCCTATGGCATATCATACAAAATATTCCACAGCATGGGATGGTGGTGATGTGTACTATCAGTTCATCTGTATAGTACACTAGTATTCTGTGGCTGAGGTATACAGCCACTATCCTCAAGTACATTGGTACATTGATTTTGGGCATGGCCTAAAGAACATCACTCCACCCTGCCACATTAAAGGCAATCTTAATGTTCAATATGATCTCCGCTCTGTACTTTTTTGGACCTTTTCTCCATTTGATTCCTTTAATTGAGAGGCAGATTAATAATAAGCTGCACAGTGTCGGCTGTTGAATGAGTCTATGGTGTTCTGCTGATTTTCGAAGGTCTTCCTTCTCTACTTCCAAACTGGTATTTATGCTCAAGAACCATAGTGTCAAGCATACACAGCAGTCAGTAAGATGATTGCTCTTGGGAGGTTCTTTCCCCCTTAGAGGAAGTACCAATTGTTTTTTTTTTTTTCTATATCTCTGAAAATATCCCTTCTCAGGTGTAAATCTTAGAGATCCACAAAGACTTCATTATGGGTGGATATTGCAATTCAGAGGCCAATGTTGGAGATAGATCTGGCTATTGTGCCTTGGTGAATAGCTTGTAGCACCCCCGCTTTGAGTGGTAAGTGGTTCACTTAATTGTACCTTTTTTTTGAATTATTCCAACACTTTGTGGAGAAAAGTTGCATTTCCAGGCTATTTCATGTGCTCTCAAATTCGAAAACTTAAACAAAACATGAATTCCCATTTTTCTTTCATTCAACTCAGGTCTCCTCTTTTACCATTGCTATTGTTTCCTTATAAATTACAAATGTAAAACTAAATTCATACTCAAAAAACTCTGATAATTGTTAACTCTCATTATTAAGTTAAATAAAACAACTTCCTTTCTCAACAGAGTTAACAAAGAGGGACAAAACAAAACTCTCAGTACAAATGACAGCACTTACACCACATACCTAGAAAAACTGGGATCTGTAAGTTATCTGTAAGTTAAAGGAAGAGCCCTATGTTCAATTCCACTCAGACAAATGAACTGAGTGAGTATAAAGTTGCTAAAAAATCCTGAAAGGGGATCAAAAATAGGTATTCCTAATTCATTGTCCATTGTGTGTATGATCATACTCCAAAATTATATTTGTCTTGTGATATATTAATATTGTGTACTATATATTTGTGTGTGTTGGGGGGTGCGTGGGTGGCCATGCGGGTGTTTACGTGTGTTTACGTGGGTCAATTCACCGACATGAACTGCACAAAAAAATATTTATGCATTCAGTCTTTTTTAAAATAAAAGTATGTTTACCCTTTGTAGGTGATATGTATGTTACCAAGTTAACCTTTCTATGCAAGTTGTCTACATGGCATCTCGCCACTCCATTGTCTAGGTATGGCTATCCATGAATAGATGTGGTACAAGTATGCCATCTGAAGTATTGAAGGGCTCATGATAGTGTTGTTGCAATCAGTGTACAATGGGATTAATTCTTTTTGTGAGTGTGCTGTAGTCATCATTGTATTCATTGATGTCAGTGTCATTGAAAAACTAGTGCTGCTACAACAGCATGTACTTTCTTGCATTATTTGTGATGTATTATCAAATTACTGTCGGTTTCAAATTCAAGAGATTGTAAAATCAGTCGTGTTGATCAAGGATTATAAATTTCAGTTAAAATCATGCTGCTAATGTTCAAAGAAATTGACAGAAAAACTTTTTGCAGCAAATATTTTCGGCATCCAGGACACAAAGGGTATAGGATTCTGACCACACATGTTAGAAGTAGTCATTGAAATATTCAGTAGTTGTATGTATGTATGTTTGTATCTATTAAAAGATCTTGTATTTCTATTACAGTATGCAGTACTACATTATGGGTGGGTCATTTATCCAAATTGGTTCATCAAGAAGAGTTATCCGATACTTTTGGTGAATATGGTGATATCGTATCAATTGATCTAATCCCACCTCGTGGCTGTGCCTTCATTTGTATGAATAGGCGGCAAGATGCCTACCGAGCTTTGCAGAAGCTGAAAAATCACAAACTCCAAGGAAAAGCTATTACGGTATAGTATTGCAAATGTGGTTTTGAATTGTATTTTCAGTCATTCAAGTTTTGTTGGTTTAGTTTGTCACAGACCAAAGAATGTAAATGAGCGTGAATCGAATATCACGTAATTTTGTTTTATACTTTATGCAGTGAACAGAGATGGGTGACACACTTCTATCCATTATTTATTACTGTTAATACATGAAGTAATTAACTTAATAGCAGACCAGACACCACCTCATGATATCAACAAAAGGTCCCCTCATCCAGTGTGCAACATTATTATTAATAATTTCTTCACAGATATTGTAAAATTTACACTGTATACTGCATTTGGAGACAACACATTGAAGACCAAAGTACACATGAGAGTTGAAAAATTTATTGAAGACGTGAAGCTTTTGAATGTTCTATTCAATAGCTGCCAAAGGGCCAATAGAAGGTGCATGCAATGTTTGTTTGCTGTTTTTTAAGATAGGCGTTTTGAAGTTAAATGCTGTTCTGTGCTTAATTTTCTCCAAAAATATTGTACAGTGAACTCATTTGAGTACTATTGCCAACCTATGCATACTCTCCACAATCCATATGTCATGTTCTTTGAATATTATATGATTGAAATGTGAAAATAAGCACTTGAAAAAATTGGATATGTTGTCAACATTGTCAAAACTTTTGTGATAACTGACTTCACTTTTTGGTTGCAATTGTTGGGTTTCTGTGGCATTACAATTTTTGTACAATATTTTTTGGGTTGTATGACAGCTGGCATGGGCTCCTGGAAGAGGAGTAAAAGGAAAGGAATGGAAGGATTACTGGGAAGTTGATTTGGGTGTATCCTACATTCCATGGGATAAACTTAGTCGTGATTCTGATCTTGATGCTGTTGAAGAAGGTGGTATGATTGACGAAGAAACTCTTCCTGATTGGCTGAAAGGTTTGGAATGTTTCTTTAAGTAATAATATGTTAATTTTATTGGGTTTACAATCAGAAGACATATTGCAATATCTACTGTATTTTCTGCATTCAGGCCCCCCCTGGCGAATAAGCCCCACTCACTTTTTCGAATTAGTTTCAAATTGTTGTTGTCGAATTATTTCAATATTGTTTGAAATAATATTTAGCTATTATTGTTGGCAATTCCCAGCTATTTTCATAATTACCAGGACCTAAGAAAACAGCTAGTGATATTTTGGGAATAAAAATACCTATCCATTTGTAAATTACTTGAAATTAAAAACAGATTTTTAAAACGTATTTCACTTCATTGAAAGATACTCGAGTATCTGTACCTCCCTCCACTATTTCTTGCCAATTTGGGGGGGGGGGGAATGTGCCTTATACTAAAGAAAATATGGTATTTGTTTTTTAGATATATCAGGAAATTAATTCATACTTTTTTATTTTATTATTTTTATTTTGAAATTTAAATTATTTTGTTTTACTTTGTCAGTACACTCCCAGCAGCCAGGTATGCAGACAAATTCTGTTGCACCAACAGAGCCTGTTCCGAACAATGATGTTGCTGCTCCACCACCTGGCTTCATACCATTGCCTGAGGGATTACCTGCAACAACAGTTGCCCAGAATGTAGACACAACACAACCACCTCCTCAACAATCTGTGTTGTCAGGTAAGGAGAAGGACACAATGCACTAAATCAGTGTCAGTGTGTGTTGTGTGACCAGAAGCTCTCTTTACTAACAAATACCCCAGATTATATGTTGACTTTCATGAATGGAAGATCCAGTTTTTCCTAAAATAATTTGGTGTTAAGAGATAGTTTTAATGTTTCTTCTGGGTACAAAATTCAAACCGGTGCTGTGACTGGTAACAGGGCTGGGCTTTCTTGGTTTTTTCTTGGTAGTTCATTAGCATCACCTGTTGTATGTGTACTATTAATTTAATCTTCTAAAATTAATTTTTGTTGTATGTTATATCCATGGTATGTAGCGATGAATGAAGTAGAAACAATTATAACCTTTCTTTGGTATAAATTTCGAGCTGAGAGTGTACATTTCAAATGTCTTGCCCCAGAGATTTAATTTTCAAAGTTTTAATTGTCCTTGAAATTTGCAAACTTCTCTGCACACTACCCCATTTTCCAATTGTCGCTTTTTCAAGAATGATAGTTTTCTTATGCATCATGCTATTAGTGTGCATTGTTACAAGGGCTCAGATAGTTATACATTAAAAAATGTAAAATATGTATATAATTATGAGATTTAAAACAGGTATATATGCATTGACAGCGGAGAAAATGTGTACTAAACAAAACCTTACAAAAATGATGAAATTATCATAATTTGTTCTTCTCATCTGTTATATTTATCGCTGAAGATCTATACTCTCTCTGCCAAAACAATGCAAATTATGACTAAACTCACCTGAATTACGGACTGGATCTGTTTCTGAAGGTCACTTAATTTTGTCCATTGCAGAGTATAACTGCCATCATTTCAAGGTTTGAAACCAGAAACGATTCTCTGTTGCTTCTCAAAATTGATTTGTACTGAGAAAAACAACTTTCACAGATGTTATTGGTGAATATTTAAAGTTTGCTATTTCTTCCAGCTACAATGTTTCTTTAGTTTCTGACAATTTATTCTCTGTTTTTCCGGTCATGATATTGACCAAATGTTGTAATGTACAGTAATCTGGATTTTTTCTAATAAATAGTTAAATTTTTCTACTAAAACCTTTACCATTTTTCCTGGCGTAGATTTAAGCTCTAGTAAGAGACATTCTATTTTTATATTTGTGACTTTTATATAGTTTTTATTATATATTTTTTGAATCTCCGTCGAAAAATATGCGGTCATCTTATATTTGCATATTAAGTCTAGTCGGTTAGGATTTAAGTTTTTACATTGCCATTTCATGTCATGAAACTTATACATGTTGACGTAACAATAAACTGTGACAGTAAAAGTGTCGCACGTAACAATACATAATTATATTGGCATTTGTATTCTCGGCATCCACCGCGAATTTGTGGGGCAATTCACAGCGATATTTTTCAATAGGCCAGTAAACAGAATCTCTAACCAAATGGCAATGTATCAAATAAAACGTAATGTGAAAATTAATGCTGAGAGTTCGTTACACGTAACAGGGTAGTCGAGGCAGTGCGGAATCTTGGATCAATGCCCGGCGAATACAGCATTTTGAACAGAAACAGAGACCATCGACAAGTGCGTGTCAGATAGAAAATCTGGCGGCAGAATGGAATGTTCTTAGATGGTGTGTGATGAAAAACTATAAACAATGCAAAATTTAGTCCCAAAAACTTTCAAGAAAGGCCTAAAAAGTCAAAATGTTACAACATTGAAGGAGGATCAAAAAGAAAGAGACATTGATACATGTGAAGATGATGGGAGTGACATAAACCATGATTATGATGTAATGGAACAAGAAATAAGCAATAACTTTTGTAATTTTATTTTGACTAAATAGTAAGAATTAGTTAAAAAATTGAAATAGCCACAGAAGGCCTCTTCAAAATTACGGAATTGTCTTATATACGGGTAAATACAGTAAATTATGTCCACCTTTATTTCATCTTGACTTATAGCAACGCTTGCTTCAACAGTTTCTGCTTCATTTTCATTAAGTTCTTTGAAACCATTATCAATAATGTCGATATTTTGACAATACAGCCTTTAATTAGGTTCCCCATCTTGTAATGATCGGTTCAAGAGGAAGTGGAACTTCCAAAGCAATTATTTAAACAAATTGATTCTGTTTGGAGATTTTAGGAAAACCTTGTGAATGCTTGATATTAAAGAATTAACAGTAGGAAAATGTAACCGCATAGTTTCACTTAGTGGGTGAACTGCATGTGCCAAGCATGTTGCATAGATCATTCCATTATAAAGAAGTTTTAGCCCCCCTCCTGCTATTACAGAACAATAAAGGATAGAAGTGCACCCTCAATGTTAAACGTCGGAAACAAAGGTTGCTCGCAGCACTCCAAATGGCTTGGCAAAGAACTACACAAAACTGCTCGCCCAGCGCAGTGTATGAAAGTTAATTTAACTCAATCGGCTTCGACAGTTAATGGATATTAATAGGCTACATTGTACTGCAGTTTTCTTAAATATAGTAATTATCTATTTTCGTAATACACTTGGGTAATGTCATAACTGAGGAGAGTCATCTAATTGTAAGGTAATGGCAGAAATGAAAAAATCAAAATAAATAAGTAAATAAATAAATCATTGCCTTTATTGTACAATTTTTATTAAACAATATTCAAAACAGACAATCACAATTGTAATGTTTCAGATATAATTAACCAATATTGTTTGTCATGTGCTATTTACGATAGCAACATTTTTTGTTGATCATAATAAGAGATACAATTAATATTAGTCGACGAGTTGTGAAAAATTGTGGAATGCTCAAAAGTAGTAATAGTGAAACAATATATTGAATGCCATGCTAAATGTATGAAATTAATAGACTTAGATATACATTTTGAAAGAATCCTCCTGATTTTATTTTGAACGGTTTTTTGGATGTTCTGAAGTATTGACCTGTGAAACGTTACACCTGTTGGGATGGAAAGATGGATCCACTCAAATCATATTCTTTGAACATGATTTCCTAGAATCAGTTGCTACTTATCTACTACTCTCTGCCACTTCTCTTTCTCATTTTGACTTGAGTTTGCAATTAAAGTAAACCTCGTTTTTAGCATCCATCCATCCATCTAGTGTATGTGAACAACACTAAACCATATGTAGGATGTTTTCCAAATTGAAGGAACACTGTCCATTTGGGTTAAGTTGAAGCTCTTCGATTTTGAACATCGTTCATTAGTTTTTGGGGGTACTTTACTTGAAGCCCATGGGACATTTTCAAAATTGCTCAAAAATGGCTTCAATTTTTTTATTTAAATTTCTTATAAGAATATAGTCGAGTACATTTATAATGGTGGCATAATAAACGTTCTGATTTTAACTGTTGACTCTGAATTTTCGAAAATTTCAAAAGTTTGAAGTTTTTTGGATTTTCTACAACTACAAAATTAAAGAGATTTTTCCTTCAAATAAAATTTATACTGTCAATAATTTGTTCTTCATTAAGGTCATGTGCCCTTTTTTGAAAATTTTAGTAGTTTTCGTGCAATATTACATGCAATTTTCAAAAATTACAAAAACAAGATTTTCTCAATAAGGCTCCAAATATTTTCTTTAAACTTTTGGTAGGGATTGTGCTAACTGCACTCAATGAAACGCTATATTGCTCTATTCTTTTGTATTTTGAAAACTTACTCCTTTTTTTTTTTTTACTTCTCTCTTGTCATTAATATTTACATTAGTGGCAATTTGTTCACATTATATTTGAGTACATGTGCTTTAAATGTCATATAAAGCTTCTCGAAAACTCAACATTTTCTTTCAAAACTAGCTCAAAATTTTGGAAACGCAGTATTTACATTATTTTGCTACAATGGTGGCCGTTATCACCTTTTTGTCCATAGTAAGAAGAGAAAGTATTAACGATCGAAGGAAAACTACACATTTTTGACAGAACTTTTATTGTCGAGCGTTGGTGAAGGAAAATTGGATAAATCATGTTTCTATATATTGTAAAGTATCGCAACCTGGCAGACTTTCTGTCCTTTAACTGTTTCTTTATCCTTCTCCCGTTCACTCACCATCCACACATCCATCTCTCCTTCCCCCTCTGTCTCTCCCCCTCTCTTCTTTCCCCCTCTCTCCTTCCCCTTCTGTGTCTCTCCTTCCCCCTCTCTGTCTCTCCTTCCCCCTCTCTGTCGCCCCTTCCCCCTTCTCTCTCAATCTCCCTCCCCTCTCCATGCAAACACCAGTACTTTTTTCTCTGGATATATGAAGTTTCACTACAAAAATAAAGACAGTGAAGAAAATGAAAAAGAAACTATAATTGTAACTTCCTTTGTTTTTTCTTGTTAAGCTTGCTTCTTTCTTCTCTCTCTCTCTCTCTCTCTCTTTTTTTTTTTTCTTTCTTTCTTTCTTATTTTCTTTTTCCCCTCATCTTCATAGAAAAGAATTGATAAAATAATTTATAAACAAAGATTTATTTGTGAAACAAAGGTTCAATATTTTTTGAAAAGGTTTAAGGAAGAATATTGGCTTAGTATTGGTAACGTAAAGCATAAATAAGTGTAAAACAATGTAAATTGATCATGACTTGTTCATTTAGTTCATTAATTGAATATAATGGTGATCCTGGCATTAGGGGCTGTGCTAGAAGATTGTGGAAATTACAAAAACCAGACATGCAACTTTGTGATATTCAGTGTATTGTATCAATATTAATTTTTTGGCTTTGGATTTCGAGTAGGTTAACCTTTAGTTGACAAAAGAATGAAATTTGCAAGAGTGCTCATGAAAGTACTCTAAGTAAACATTACCCCTATTTTCTTCAGATTCTCTAATGTATTTGTAGAAAACTTGTCAAACTGATATATGTAGGTGTTTTATTTATCCCCAGATTTCTCGTTAATTAATAAACAATATTTTTGTTTCCAATTCAATATTTTCCCCCATCCCATTAAGATATGTGCTGATTTGTTCAGATCCATCCATAGAAATTATTAAAGAATTAATTATTCATTATTGCACTTAGAGTCAAGTTCCTAAATTGTTTGTATAAATGTTGCCTAATTGTACGTGAGTATTAAGGAAATCCTTCAGGGTTATAAGGAAATCAAATTAGTATAAATTCATATAACCAATTTGTAAATTTCATAATTTTAATGAGTTCCTTATTCTTGATTGCAGGTTGTATTTGTTACTGCTGGAATTGCCCCTTTTTGTTTACAACTGAATTGTGTTTATTGTAAATAATAAAACTATGTTGTTATTAATACTCTTATTCTCTCAGATGTAATATTAATTATTTAAAAACTTTCAATATCACAATATTCATTGTATTCTGTTCTAGGTATGGCCGGAATGCCAGGATTGTCCACAGCAATCACTGGAACACCTCTACCAGTACCTGGTACAATGGCAGGTACCATACCAACTGGTGTACCTCCTCCATCAGGAATGACTATGGTGCCACCATTTGGAATACCAAATGTTCCTCGTAAGTTTCTTATTTTGCAAGAAAGAGTTGAATAGATATCAAAGTATTCACTAATAACATTAAAATATAAAGTTGGTTTCAATTATGCCAAAATGTTAATAATTTAAAATTCTTAAGTTTATTTCAAAGAAATGAGATGGAATTTTAATATTTTTTTAACAAGTATCTCATTATTTTTGTAAAAGTTGCTTTTTTAACTGTTCACATGAGAAATATAAGCCTTTTAAAATATTTGACTCCATTGCAATGTTTCTTTTCTCTTTAATTCAGTTGCATATATTTTGAGATACATCAGTTCTACTGATTTTTTCCTTCATTCCTTGTTTCTTGTAACCACTTTCTTACTTTCTGAATTCTAGCATCTGGATGTTTGTCCTTCTTTTCTATCTTTTTTGTTCTTCTGCAAACTTGTAATTTTCATAATTTAGCCTATGTTGAGAAACATACATATAGGATGTATAAAATCATGTCATTAAGACTGGTGTGAGGACGTATATCTTACATTTTCATATGCCTGTACATATTTCATCTCGATTCGAACCCAATCTGCTGGGTTCATATGTCTGTGCAAAGCTTTGACTGTGAATGTTGACAATGAGTATATGCTGGTCTGCTTTTCATTAGATAATGAGGCATTAACAAGTTGTTTGCGCAGAGGGCTATTCAAGGACCGACTGGAAGATAATGTAACAAATTTCATATTAATCTATTGTAGATTGTGAAGATAGATAGAATTTTGCAAAATATAACAATTGCTGTAATCTCCCTGATGCTGAACAACAGACTTAAAACAGGTGGAGGAAAAAGTTTGGTGTAATTTATCATCAAAAGTAATTTTACATTAAATTATAATAAAATATATTGCTATAATGTTCACTACATTGTTATTTTCATTCTTTCACACTACCATTTGCATTGCTTCTGTTCATTCCATTGAGAAAACATGATATATAATGCCCAAAAATATTTTGTTAGGCTTTACTAACAGATTTGAGGTCATAAAGCATGTTTATATTCAAAAGCTTTGTCATAAACATTTGAGCCACTCTCATTACCATATGTGATTAACTTTTCAAATACTTCTGTTTTAATGTTTAGATTTCTCATTCTCTCTTTCTCTTTTTCTCTCTCTTTCTTTTTTCTTATTTTCTCGCTCCTCCCTCTCTCTTTCCTCACTCGCTCCTCCCTCTCTCGCTCCTCCCTCTCTCTCCTCTCTTGCTCCTCCCTCTCTCTCCTCTCTCGCTCCTCCCTCTCCTCTCTCGCTCCTCCCTCTCTCTCCTCTCTCGCTCCTCCCTCTCTCTCCTCTCTCGCTCCTCCCTCTCTCTCCTCTCTCGCTCCTCCCTCTCTCTCCTCTCTCGCTCCTGCCTCTCTCTCTCTCGCTCCTGCCTCTCTCTCTCCTCTCTCGCTCCTGCCTCTCTCTCCTCTCTCGCTCCTGCCTCTCTCTCCTCTCTCGCTCCTGCCTCTCTCTCCTCTCTCGCTCCTGCCTCTCTCTCCTCTCTCGCTCCTGCCTCTCTCTCCTCTCTCGCTCCTGCCTCTCTCTCCTCTCTCGCTCCTGCCTCTCTCTCCTCTCTCGCTCCTGCCTCTCTCTCCTCTCTCGCTCCTGCCTCTCTCTCCTCTCTCGCTCCTGCCTCTCTCTCCTCTCTCGCTCCTGCCTCTCTCTCCTCTCTCGCTCCTGCCTCTCTCTCCTCTCTCGCTCCTGCCTCTCTCTCCTCTCTCGCTCCTGCCTCTCTCTCCTCTCTCGCTCCTGCCTCTCTCTCCTCTCTCGCTCCTGCCTCTCTCTCCTCTCTCGCTCCTGCCTCTCTCTCCTCTCTCGCTCCTGCCTCTCTCTCCTCTCTCGCTCCTCCTCTCTCGCTCCTCCCTCTCTCTCGCTCCTCCCTCTCTCTCGCTCCTCCCTCTCTCTCGCTCCTCCCTCTCTCTCGCTCCTCCCTCTCTCTCGCTCCTCCCTCTCTCTCGCTCCTCCCTCTCTCTCGCTCCTCCCTCTCTCTCGCTCCTCCCTCTCTCTCGCTCCTCCCTCTCTCTCGCTCCTCCCTCTCTCTCGCTCCTCTCTCTCTCGCTCCTCTCTCTCGCTCCTCTCTCTCTCTCGCTCCTCTCTCTCTCGCTCCTCTCTCTCTCTCTCTCGCTCCTCTCTCTCTCTCGCTCCTCTCTCTCTCTCTCGCTCCTCTCTCTCTCGCTCCTCTCTCTCTCGCTCCTCTCTCTCTCGCTCCTCTCTCTCTCGCTCCTCTCTCTCTCGCTCCTCTCTCTCTCTCGCTCCTCTCTCTCTCGCTCCTCTCTCTCTCGCTCCTCTCTCTCTCGCTCCTCTCTCTCTCGCTCCTCTCTCTCTCGCTCCTCTCTCTCTCGCTCCTCTCTCTCTCGCTCCTCTCTCTCTCGCTCCTCTCTCTCTCGCTCCTCTCTCTCTCGCTCCTCTCTCTCTCGCTCCTCTCTCTCTCTCTCGCTCCTCTCTCTCTCTCTCTCGCTCTCTCTCTCGCTCCTCTCTCTCTCTCTCGCTCCTCTCTCTCTCGCTCCTCTCTCTCTCGCTCCTCTCTCTCTCGCTCCTCTCTCTCTCTCGCTCCTCTCTCTCTCGCTTCTCTCTCTCTCTCTTTTCTCTCTCTCTCGCTTTTCTCTCTCTCTCGCTTTTCTCTCTCTCTCTCGCTTTTCTCTCTCTCTCTCTCTTTTCTCTCTCTCGCTTTTCTCTCTCTCGCTCCTCTCTCTCTCGCTCCTCTCTCTCTCGCTCCTCTCTCTCTCGCTCCTCTCTCTCTCGCTCCTCTCTCTCTCGCTCCTCTCTCTCTCGCTCTTCTCTCTCTCGCTCCTCTCTCTCTCTCGCTCCTCTCTCTCTGTCGCTCCTCTCTCTCTGTCGCTCCTCTCTCTCTCGCTCCTCTCTCTCTCTCGCTCCTCTCTCTCTCTCGCTCCTCTCTCTCTCGCTCCTCTCTCTCTCTCTCGCTCCTCTCTCTCTCTCTCGCTCCTCTCTCTCTCGCTCCTCTCTCTCTCTCGCTCCTCTCTCTCTCTCGCTCCTCTCTCTCTCTCGCTCCTCTCTCTCTCTCTCGCTCCTCTCTCTCTCTCGCTCCTCTCTCTCTCTCTCGCTCCTCTCTCTCTCGCTCCTCTCTCTCTCGCTCCTCTCTCTCTCGCTCCTCTCTCTCTCTCGCTCCTCTCTCTCTCGCTCCTCTCTCTCTCTCGCTCCTCTCTCTCTCGCTCCTCTCTCTCTCGCTCCTCTCTCTCTCTCGCTTTTCTCTCTCTCTCGCTCCTCTCTCTCTCGCTTTTCTCTCTCTCTCTCGCTTTTCCCTCTCTCTCTCTCGCTCCTCTCTCTCTCTCTCGCTTTTCTCTCTCTCTCTCGCTTTTCTCTCTCTCTCTCGCTTTTCTCTCTCTCTCTCTCGCACTCCTCTCTCTCTCGCGCACCTCTCTCTTTTGTTTCTTTCTCTTCTTTTTTATTTCCAAATTTGTTGGGGAATGGGAATTTCTGATTCTAATTTATTTAATTCAAACTTTGACAAGTTTGAAATATCTTCATAGAATTTCAAGTCTGTACTTAAAAGGGTTGGGAAATGTAGTAAGTCTGGTGGTAAGCCATTTTGGTAAAGATTAGAAGTGCTCGGGTTCAAATCCTTAGCTGAACAAATGGTTTTTACCAGGAACAACTTTTGAGCTAGTCAAGTGCCCTGTTGGCTAAGAATGCCAAATCTTTTAAAAATAAATGCATATTTAAAATTTACATTTAATGATTTATAATTAACATGTATTGATTTTAAATTTTGTGGTTATATATTCAGATAAACTGTGTTGTGACTTTCCAGAAAGACAGTCTCTACGTTAATTCATTGCGTACCAGTTCTTTACCAAGGAGTTCAAAACAGTGGCATCATAAAAGGGGGCAGCTTGGTTCTATTCAGGGCTTGGGTTTAGTAATTGTAATCTTGCTTCAAATGAACTCTCTAGCACTTTCCGCAACCTCATAATGAATGGTGACAATTTCTTAACATTTATGGTAAAAGTCATGTGAATTTGGAATTTCCTCTTGCATGCCTTTTGTATAACCCTGTTTCCAGGTGAATACCAGAGTTAAGGGTTTCTTTTTTTTTATTTTTATTTTATTTTTTTTCCCCTCTCTCTCTCCCCTCCAATATATTTTCTATTTCAAAATCATTCTTTCATCTTTGAAAGCTTATATTATACCTTCATGTCTCTTCTAGTTTCTCATTCCATTTCTTCAAATTTTTATGACAGTAATTTTTGAATATGTACATATCATGTTGGTTAATGCATATCAGGTTTCATCTCCATTGCAGCTCCGATGGGGATGGCTATGGGACATGGTATGATGCCAAATGTTCCCATCGGAGTCCCTCCTCCTGCCATGCAAGGTATCTTGATGCCACCAGGCAGCCAAATGATGCATCAACACGTTATAGGTGGTGTCCCACAACCTGTCAATTCTCCTTTCAGCTCAGCACGTGAGTAAATTTTTTAAAAGTATTATTATTATTATTATTATTATTATTATTATTATTATTATTATTATTATTGATAGTTTGTATGGTATTTCTGAACACAAAATGATCAGTTAAAAATTGAAAATTTTGTGGATCAATAATATTTTGCGCTGCTATTATGTAAGCTGTCAAATTGAAAACTTATTAATTATAATTTTGAAAATTTTGCTTTGGTCTCTGGTGCCTAAAACTTTGTGCTGGCTAAACACATCCATAAATTTGACATTAAGTTATAGTACCATCTTCGCACGATTGCTTTAGCTCCACTATCCCTTCCCAGCATTTTAACTGCAAATAGTTGAATGATTAATGAAAGGCTTCAGAAAAAAGCAAAGTTAGCAACTTTTGAAAACTAGACATTTTTGCCCCTGAGATATTGAAAATGTTAGTAAGTGAACTACAGATTTTATTTAATTTTTGTTTGTATTACTAACAAAAAAATCCACACCCCCGTCTCTATGCCTTCCACTACTAGCAAAAGGTGAAATTAACAAAACGTGTGTGTAAGCTGTTAAGAAGCAAAACAAGAGGCTGTTCCATAATTTGCTCCAGAATACAATCCTCATCATTTATGAAAACAATCTAGTGTCTTATCAGTAAAATTAGGAACATTATTTATTTGTAATAAATTGGCAATTGGTGTTAACTAAACGCGGACCAACGAGTATCTCATTACTAGAGGCTCCTTCAAATATACAATGTATATTGTACCATGCTCTTCATTTGAGCATTTCGTGTTTGGTAAATTAAAATCGCCAATATCAAAATTTTAGTTGATGGATACTTTTCAAAATTATTTTCAAGACTGTAAATCGAACATAAGCATCAAGTGGAGAGTTTGGTGGTATGTGTACTGTAGAAATTATGACATTACACTCTCTTGTTTTAATCAAAACAAAGAGTTGTTTAGCAAAAGTGTTTACCGACTCAATTAGTATACGTGCATATTTTCAATGTATAAATATTGCTAAGCTACCTCCTCTTTTGAACAGGCCTGAAGAGAGACTTCTTTAAAGACGATACATGTTGAGATTATAGAAATCTACGTTGCTGTCCAAAATACTGTTTTCAAGCCATGTTTAAGTGAGAATGGTGATGTCTGTATCTTTTATCAAAAGCATATTTTGGTTTAAATCATTTAATTTAACCCTCAATCCTCACCCATTTTGGTAGTAGGTGGTGATGTTGGTAGATTGCCTGAAGGTTAGTTTTCCTGTGTGGTGTCATGGTTTACTTCAGGATTCCCTACCTTCTTGGTTATTGATGTGGCTTTTCTATTAATGTATGGTATACTGTTGCTATGCTTGATGTTTTTGCCACTACCGCTGTCAGGGAAAGACTTCAGTTCCACTTAGAGTTGCTTTAAATGTTCCCTTTGTTGGATTCTTTGGACAGGTCAATGCAAACCTCACCCTTCAAATTTTTGGAGCATAGGGCTTTTAAGACAAGACTATCATTGCCCAATATAACTTTGATTGGTCAATGTTTTGGTTTATCAACTATTTTAGTTGTTTTCACCTGAAGATGTTGCTGGGTGTGGAATCACCTTCCCTCCCATTCTAATAGCTTTGATAATTACTGTTGGCATTTATGGATGAAAGGATGTCTGTCACTCGACCATTATTGCTTTTCATTTGTTGTTGTTGGTTTAATTGTAAATCTTCAGGAACATTGTAAACCATAATATTGTTTGCTTTACTTTTTCGATCATTCAGTTCAGCGTAAATGGCATCTATGTCGAGCAACATGCCCAATGTCTTGAGGCTGGTCAATTTGTGTGATGCCAAACTAAACTTTTTCAGTTCTTTGATTTCTTGTTTAAGTGAGAGAAGAAATTGTTTGATGTCCTTGATTTTCTCCATCTCATCTTTACACAAATCACAGTAGCATGCAAGAGAATGCTGAGTGAGAGCAAACACCCTTGCCACGGAAGCGGTGAGGGGAGTGCATCCTAGGTATATCTTTTAACCAATCCACAAACCTTAATTGAAATTTCTGCAACAATGCTGCATTGATATTTGAGAAGCTCATTGTTGTTGAACTAGAGCGGTAACATGGTAGGAGTGATAAGATGCAGCTGTTTTATTTATTCCTGCTGCTAGTGGTGTGACTCATAAGCCAGTACTTCCATTTGTGATGAATTTCGCTGCAGGTCTAATTCAATTACTACTCAGAAAGGCAGATGAGGTAAGTTATATGCAGTTTAATATTATCTGATCCTTAAAAAAAAGTTACTTCATTTTGAATAAAAGAAAAAAGTACATTAACTTCTTCAATAACTTAAGAAAACTATGCCCATGAAAATATTTCCATTAGAACCTGTACTAATTAAAAGTTCTTTTATTAAAAAATTAGGCTGGTAAGGGCCAAAGTGTTTCTTTTGTGAAAATGTGAAAGTGTGAAAAGTGAAAATAGATTTTTATTTATTTAATCAGGCAATCACCCGGTTTTACATATCATTTTACTTGCATTGGTGCGCGCGATCAAGTGTGTCACAAGTAGTATGATTCCTATAGTTCACTTCGGTCAGTCTTAACGCTTTCTCCCTTGAGCCATTTGACGATAAAACTAATTCACAGGCTGTTGTCTTGCCACTAAGACCTAATACTTTTTTGGGTTCTGGTTCATATGTGAATTACAGGCAATAAGGTAGCCAACCGGACTGCGAAATAAGCAACTCGGAAGTTGCTTAATGATATTCCCTCTGATTCCTCACCATTTCCACCCCTAAAAGCATTTTTGAAACGAATATTCAATACTAGGCAGAAGGGCACAATACCACTTTTCAATTAATTGCAAAAAATCTGTAAATCCTTGTGTTTATCCCATTACACGTGCGGAAGTGATTTTAACGAGTCTTCGTATCAGCCATTGCCACTTTCGATATATTTTTTTCCTTCGAGTTGACACCCCCCCATCAGCGACATGTGTAGGACAAACAAGTATTGTACTTCAGCTTTTGGGTCAATGACCCCCATCTCGATCAGTTTTCGTCCAGTTTCCCTGATCCTTGAGCAAATGCTGAGATGACCCCTTGTTTTGCATCTGGGCATAAATGTAACTTCAAATTAACTTCTCCCCATAGCTTGTCACACGCTCACTGTTTTTAACTGTTTTTGACATAATTAAATAAGTAAATAAATAAATAAATAAGTAAACAAATAAACCTTTACGTGGAACATTTCCTTGTACACTGTGGAATGGTTGTTGGCAGCCGACATAGACATCTGAGCAACTGTCTACAGGAGGTGCTCGCCAATGGCGAGTCCGTACTCCCAAACCTCATATCTGCGGCAAAATTGAATATATAATATGATCTGAGAGTCAACCTTTTTTATCCCCTCTCTTATGTTACATGACCTCTACACAGCTAGTATTATGGTCTATTGTTGCTATTAATGTTACGCGGTTTTGATTTCAGTATGCATAAGGACGTATATTCGGCACTTTAGTCGCATCTGCAAAGTTGTTTCATCAAATATATTTAAGTTTTTTTAAAATTGCTTTGATATGGGCACCAACGACAATGGCAGTTGAAGCGCCCTCTAAACCTCAATTATCACAACCCGTTTATTATGTTTATAGGAATCTCTTCCCCAGCTTATCCTCTCTTCACAGCTTCTGTACTTACCAATTTGTCCAAAATGATAGACTGCGCTCATGGTGGTGTATTAATCCGCGATTCCTTGTTCTCCGAGGAACATGTCATTTGAATCGACCTCTAGTCAGTATGTGTAATGCTCAACCTGCCATGAATTTCGCTATTATTATTTTCGGTTTTCTGTGGCTTCAAACTTTCTCATCCATCATTCTGGCACTCAACAGACCATGTGTCTTCTATCTTAGGGTGGACTGTTCTTGATGACTTGCATGGGTGTGACCATTTCCATTCTCTAACCCACATCAATTTCTTGTTTTAATTGTTGTCCACCCATCTCTTTGGCTTATCCATTTAGCTGATAGGGATACATTCAGCAAATAAATATAATGAATCTGTCAATTGTTCAAACGAAATCTATGCCATAGTGACTCCAAAGTCGCTGGCAACAACACCACGTGCCTTGCTGGAATGGCGACTATGCCACCGACAGTACGTGAATTTCATCAATATCAGGGACACAACTAAATTGGTCATATGAGAAAAGGAGAGCCTATATTTCCTTACCCAATGCTAAAGTAGTGTGGCTAACAGTGCTACAAAACAGAGAAGGTCTTTTCCTACTGACTGTCTCAGCTTTGTTGGTAAATGGAAATCTTATTTCGAGAACAAATCCAGCTCCTCACACTACACCTCGATCTTTCTCAAGAGAAGATGAAGAGCTGTACATTGGATTTTTCTGGTAGCCTGAAGGGAAGATTATAATGTTATTTTCTCCTAGGACGAATTTTCCCCTTCCTTCGCTCATGGTAAAAGCTCTGCTACAGGACCTGACCAGATTCACAATGAAAGCTAAAGAATCTATTGGTAAAGGTGCGATATTTCTTCCTCCATCTCTTCAATCAGTTTGGGATTGAGCGTCTCATTTCTAGGAATTGGTGGGGAGCCATTTTTACCAATTCCAGAGGAAGGAAACGATAGAACAATTACATCAAGCCATCTAATTATCGCTCATTAGTTGCGTCTGCAAGTTCGTATAACGAATTGTAAAAGATCATCTGGAATAGAGAAACTTGCTCCCACCTTAACAATATGGTTTCGGAAAAAATCGGTCAACCATGGACCATCTGTAGTATAGCTTCAGACACCTCAACTTTTGTCGTGCTATCGCGACATCTTATAGCCATTTTCTTGGACTATGAGAAACCGTTCAACAGAAAGCGGAGGTACGGCAACCTGCCCACCCTCCATTTTAGGAGACCGAGGGGACGACTGACTTTCTTCGATGTTCATTCTTCAAGGTCTTTCCCCGTCCTCCTTGGCGACAAGTTATCGTCCAGTCATCAGTTGAAAAAGAGGGTCCCCCAGAGAGCGATTGAAAAACTACTGTTTCTACAACGGTATAGTGTCAGTTAAACGAGAGCCTGCCAAAGGATTGCTACCGTCAAAATCAATTTAATTCAATTATGTCATATTTTCCATGGCGATGCTCAGGGCTTCATGCCTGCTCTTCCGCTTGACCACGCAAATTCCGCTATGCTCCTTTCAAAGTCTGGTTGAGAAATGTATCACTCGCACGATGAGACAGATGATTTAAGTTTGCTCAGAAGCTTCTTTTAGATTTCTGAATCTTCTACATTCAGCTAATCTACAGCCAGCTTTACTTCCCCTCCGAAGGAAGGCATGCGAAGGATTTTTTCACCTTTAAAAATCCACAGCATCGATCGTGTTTCAACCAGCCAACTCAAGTATAACGCTAACCGTTACCCCCACCGAAGTCACGACTAACCTATGTTTTATCCCAGAACTTACAGGTTATCGAGAGGCTAGGGTCCTGGGCGCCCCTGGCCAGATTTGAATTTTGCGATCCCAAATCATATTTTATAAGAAGAGAAACAACACAATAAATTTACAAGTCTAATTTAAGTTGTGTATGCATTTAAGCATAAAATAGGTTCTATTATCAAGTTCGTTCATTTAAAGATATTATCTTTTAACATTTACTTTTCTGGCTATTTCTGAGGACAGTTTGTCAATAATATGGTTTACATTAATACTTTCTGCAATGCCATGTTCAATTGACAGTACGGCGAGATTACTCAAACGTTGTTCTTAGCCAATCTGCGATCATTAATATTCGTTTAATTAATATAATTTTGCTGAAAGATCTTTCACAGCTGGCAGAAGTCACATGTAACGTCAATGATATCCGTTGTGCATTGCCTACATTGGGATAACTAAGCCATATTCTTCATGGCAATTAAGAAGTGCAATGTCATCTGCGTTTTTTAAAACTGGCAGTAATGATTTTATTTGGTGTTTGTAGCTTTTAATCTCTAAACACAACTCGTTGGCATTTGAATCATCTTTGTACTTCAATGTTATATCAGATGCGTATTTCTTTATTTCTTCAGTGGAGGTTTTGTGGAGGTAACGAAAGTCCTGTAAGGAAACCAAAGTCAGAAGCTACGGCAACTACACTTCGAAATCACCATCCCATTTTCTGAATAAGTGTATCTAGTGCACAGTTGTTGAATTTTAAACTTTTGAACTGGAGACATTATGGTTGCATCATCCTTAGCGACTTAACATTGATCTTTTAACATATTGCTTTTCAGAAAATTCTGGTTCAATTGATATTCCGATAGATTTTTTGCTGAATGCACTTCCCTACTTGATTTTTTTTATGAAATCATTAAAAAAAATCCGCAAGGCTCTGCAAATGTTTTGATGCAATCACAATGGAAACAGGTTCTTCTCTGAAAATTTGATTGACTTGCCAGTACTTCTAAGAATATTATCCCATATAACCAGTAACCAATAAATTTGAAATTGATAATTTTGAACATTTTAGCTTAAGATAGTGTCCATATCCTCCTTTCATTATTTCCTTCTGCAATGGTATGTAGTAATCTAATCAATCCGGGGAAAAAATATTTCCAGTAAATACTAGTGCACGTGGAACAGGTTTTGTTACGATGTCGGCAGCGTTCTCATCACTTGGAGCATGTCTGATTGTCAGATGTTCTTAATAGTTAGATATTTTTCCTTAAGGTGCAAGCAAACTTGCTTTGATATGTTTTATTCTTGATTTTATTTTGGAAATATGTTGCAGTAATCTCTATGTTGTATATAACACTGAAGCTTCCTTAATTATGTTTGTATTGAATTTAAATGACGGATTGTGACCACAAACATTGTGGGCCCATATTAATTTTAATACTGAAATTAATTCGTAATTTTTTTTTCAAAAGTGCACTGTTGGTTACCAACAGTGTTTATTATGACACCATATTTCCCTGCGTTAAGAAATTGTTAAAAATGATTATTTATAATTTTAAAAATAAATATGTTAATGTAATATTCTCGCAGTGTAAAGGAATAGTACATATTGTATAACTCTGCAGCAGGTGGTCCAGTGGGCATATTGTCAGGCCACCCTCAAGGCCAGCTGTCTCACATCCCTGTGCCTACGCCTTCATCAGACAAATCCGGCTCTGCACTGTCTTCCAATGCCCTTCCTGTGGGTGTGCCTCCTCCCACCTCAGAGGCCGGACTGGCAGGTCTTGGTGAAAATGTGCTGCGAATGCCCTTTGGTGTTCATCAGCTGGCCGGTGAGTATATGCTTTGATCATTCGTCTTTTCTTCCTTCTAAACAATGAACTAAGTGGAATACGCGTAAATGGCGAATTTCAAGTATGTTCAGTTTTACTTTCTCACACATGACTAAGAACATACTATAATGTTGAAGGAAAATGTCGACAAAAAAATCATTCTGTGGGACTCCAAGAAAAATTAGAGTTATTCAGGCTTTGTAATGTAAGTAAATGACTGATGTGTCATGTCGTCATGTCTTTTGAATTGATACCCAAAAAAAAAGTAATTTTCAGTAATCTGTGTGAACTACACTTGCGCCTTCACCGTCCAAAGGATTTTTCTCAACACTTATATTTTCCGATCGATGTTGCGACCCCTCAGATTTCAAATATATTTTAATTTTGATGGGTATGATATTTTCAATTAAAAAGGAGTCCATGTTTTACATGTATTCTTCTTACACATTATGGAGGAAATATTCTATAGTTTCGGGGAAAACTGTGATTTTTCGAAAGGAAACTTATTGCTGTGAACTGAGAAAGCAAGAGGGGATAAATCTTGAACCAATATGTGGTTCTTTATCACGTGTAGTCAGAAAATATGTTTTGTGAATCCTTGTTACCAAAAAATTTGACTCCAGTAAAACATCTGCCCGCTTGTCTGTGAACAATAGGTTCTAAACCATTGGTAGAATTTTCATCAAAACTGATATTCCCCTATCGATCTGATGTCACAGCTCCTTGAATTTGAAACTGATATTTTGATTCTAAGGGTACTTTACATGTAACCTCAACATTTTTAAATTGTTTCAAAACATTGCTCCAATTTTGTTTCCTTGGATAAAGCAAAAGACCCCAGCACAGGCCACCTTTTCGTTGAAATCTCTGAATTTTCGAAAATTGCA